>CANTUV010000059.1:7505000-10005000 GCA_947685225.1 Garcia nutans | reverse complement strand
TCATAAACCTCTTCAATTTTTAACTACACAGTCAAAGTTGCAGCAATCTCGTCATATGAAATGGATGTCCTATTTGCAACAATTTAATATTGTCATTAAATATAAAAAAGGAGTGACTAATAAGTTGGCTGATATGTTGTCCCGACCACCGCCAACAATAAATTCTACATTACTTGTAGTGATGCAGATCCAACCTATAGTTCCTTCTGAATATACCAAATGGTATGACACAGATGCTGACTTTAGCTCAGCTTATGTGAAACTACAACAGGGAAAGACTTGTGAATTCCAATTGAAGGATGGTCTAATGTATAAAGGAACACAATTATGCATACCAAAAGACGGTGACAGATTACAGTGGATACGTAAAGCTCATACTTCCAAAGTAGCGGGACATTTTAGAGTAGAAAAGACTTTATCTAATCTACGTCGATATGTTTTTTGGCCTAAAATGCATCTGGATGTCTCTCGATATATCCGAGGATGTGTTTTATGCAACACTTCAAAACCTTCAAAT
The DNA here is from genome assembly GCA_947685225.1 of Garcia nutans. Lineage (NCBI taxonomy): Eukaryota > Viridiplantae > Streptophyta > Magnoliopsida > Malpighiales > Euphorbiaceae > Garcia > Garcia nutans. The sequence continues at coordinate 10,004,483 of CANTUV010000059.1, read as the reverse complement.
AGAAAACTAGGACTGTATATTCCTTTACCAGTACCTAGCCGACCATGAAAAAGTATATCCATGGATTTTCTTGGAGGGTTGCCTAAAAGTAAAAGTGGAAATGATTACTTATTTGTAATCGTGGACCGATTTAGTAAGATGATCATTCTTATCCCGTGTAAAAAGACTCTAACTGGAGAAGGAGCTGCTAAACTTTTCTTTCAATATGTTTGGAAAAATTTTGGCTTGCCTTCATCGATTGTTTCAGATAGAGATAGTCGATTTTTAGGACATTTTTGGAGGTCATTATGGGGAATGATGGATACTAAATTAAAAAGAAGCACTGCTTTTCATCCACAAACAGATGGGCAGACAGAAGTTGTCAATCGGACTATGGTGCATTTGTTGCGAGGTTATAACTCGAAACATCCAAAGACATGGGATGATAGTCTACCTTACTTACAATTTGCTTTCAACCGTGCAATTCATGGCTCTACTCTCAAATCTCCATTTGAGGTTTGTTTAGGTTACCTACCTCAAAGTCCATTTGATATGGCATTTACAATGGGTGATACACCATCAAATGGGAGAGAAGAAGAAACCAATGTTCGAGCACAAAAATTTCTCGAACAAATTAGAAAGATACATACAGAAGTGGAGGCACAATTACAACGTTCTCAACAGAAGTATAAAGCTCGCCATGATAAACATCGTGTGCCATCTAACTTCAAAGAAGGTGACTTAGTATGGCTACATCTTGGTAAAGAATGATTATCTGGAGAAGGAAAGAAACTCAAACCTATTCATTATGGTCCTTTTAAGATAATTAAACAAATTGGTGAAAATTCTTTTCAACTTGACTTACCACCATACATGCATATGTACTCGGTAATTAATGCTGAGAAGTTGAAGCTTTTTGAACCATCTTTACTTGATGATGACTGTAATGAAGAAACTAATCTTCCATCAGTTGAAGACCTATGGTATGACCATGAAGATCCTTTGACAGAAGATTGCATCTTGGAACATAAGATTCGTGAAACTAGGCGCGGAAAGTGTGAAAACTTTCGCATTGGCAAGAAGGGTCAACTTCCTAGTAAATCGAAGTGGTATAACCGAGATAAAGCAACTAAAGAATTTCCTCATCTCATATTATAACTTGAACAGGAGTTCAAGACTCATAAATGGGGGAGCCATGATCCAGGAGGATCTTACAATAAATAATATTAATATTAATATAATAATATTTATTATTATTATTATTATTATTATTATAACCGTATAAAAATTAATGGTTTAGAAAAGGTTTTGTTATAACCTTTAATTACTTATGGTTTAAAACTAATTTGATTATAAACCATTAAACATTTATGGTTTATAATCATTTGTCATATTTAGTTTTGTTATTTTAGGATTTGAAACTTGTATATATACCTGAATACTTTAATCAATTAATCAAGCAGTTTAGAAATAAATTCTATTCTTATTTTCTATTTCTTATTCTCTCATATAACTTCTCCTCTCATTTAAACAAGTTGACTTCCAAAGAGAAGCAACGATTCTTATTCTTATTCTTATTCTTATTCTTATTCATTAAAAGGTTCTATCGCCTAAAAGTTTTGGATCACAACCACCTGGTCTTCCATTCATATTCTCTCATCTTATAAATAGGCAATGAAGCATGAGTGTTGGCAAAAAGATATTGAAACTAAACTTCTTGTACTAGAAGAAAATCAGACTTGGGAAGTTTTTTTGTTCCCCATCTGTGAAACCCCTTAGAAGCAAGTTGGTGTTTTCTATTAAGCATCATTCTGATGGATCCATAGACCGTTACAAGGTTTGATTAGTGGTTTTTGGGAATAATCAAGAGTATTGCCTAAACTATGATGAGACATTTGCAAACCATAATAGCCCTTGCTACATCTCAATCATGTTCTTTACATCAAATGGATATCAAGAACACATTCTTACATGGTGATCTCAAGGATGATGTTTATGTGAAGCTTCCCTATGGTACACCTACTTCCTTTCCTAATGTTTTTTGCAAACTAAAACTCTCTTTATATGGTTTGAAGCAAGTACCATAAGTATGATTTGAAAAGTTTCAATATACTCTCGTTGGATTTTCCTTGACTCAAAGTCAATATGACTCCTCCCTTTTTCTCCAAGGGACATCTAAAGGCGTAGTTGTCCTCTTTGTTTATGTGGATGACATCGTTGTCACTGGTTCTAATATGGAGGCTATCTCTTGAATTGATACTTATTGCATTCTACTTTCCACATAAAAGGCCTTGGTCATCTTACTTACTTCTTAGGGTTAGATGTGCATCATCGACCTTGAGGTATCTTCATGAATCAACACAAGTGTATTCAAGATTTGGTTCAATTAGATAGTCTAGCAGATACTACACCTGCTGACACTCCTATGGAAGTTAATGTGAAATATAGATGTGATGAAAGGGAACTTCTTGAGGATGCTACTTTATATCAAAAGCCGGTTGGTAGCCTTATCTATCTAATCATCACTCGACCATACATCTCTTATGTTATTCACATTGTTAGCAAGTTCACGCAAGCCCCTTGACATCTCCACCTATCTGCAATTCGACGCATCATTAGATACCTCATTGGCACACTTAGTCTAGGTTAATCTTCCCTACTGGTTATGCACTCCACCTACAAGCCTACATTGATGCTGATTCGGCAGGTTGCCTGGACACCAGAAAATCTACTACCGAATGGTGCATATTTCTTAGCAATGCTCTTATCTCTTGGAAATGCAAGAAACAAGATTTTGTCTCTAAGTCATCCACTGAGCCAGAATATAAGGCCATGTCTGTTGCATGCTCCGAGATCATTTGGCTACGTGGTCTTCTTACAAAGCTTGATTTTACACAAGTGCAACCCACTCCACTACATGCTGACAATACTATCCAAATTACTGTCAATCTTGTCTACCATAAGTGGACAAAGCACATAGAGGTTGATCATCACTCCATCTCAGAAGCTTATGACCGTTGCGTTTTTATCCCACATATCTCCGCCACTCTACAGATTGCAAATATCTTCACCAAATCTATGACACAACAATGTTATACTTTCCTTGTTAGCAAATTGATGCTTATAGATTTATCAGCATCAATTCAAGGGGGCATGTTAAAGGAATCAACTACATAATAAATAGATTTTATTACACAAATTTAGAGATTTGACAGTTGTATTGATAGTTTACTTAGCTAATTTTGAAAGCTTGTAAAGATGTATTTTATTTTATTACTTAAGAAGATATTGTTGCCTTAATTTAGGCCATAATTTAGGGATTTAATTAAGGGAAGATTGTCTCCTTAATTAAGGAGAGAGTTATGTATATATATCTCTCATTATAAATTGAGAAGAGTAGAATAATAGAAACTCTATTTTCACATATACTAAGTAATTTTGTCATATTTTAGAAGTTCTAATTTATTTTAATAAAGGAATCGGTGAATTACATACTGATACATAAACAATAGAAAACTACCATATACCATATCGATAATATCATCAAACATCCAATATTATAATTTTAAAAGCCTAAAAATTTAATTAGTTTAAATATAACTCTAATATAAAGAAATAATAAACTGAAAATGTTTTAAGCTTAATTTTAAGCTTCATAAATCGCTTAAATTTTCATAACTTAACCACATTATTTCTCTTTATAAAGATCTTTTTCTATGTGATAAAATAATACTAATTTATTAATAGACGTTAAAATTTAATTTAAATTTCATTAACGCTAGAATTTTTTTTTAATCTCAATGCAAAAAAAAAACTCTGTTTGCAATTCTGATAATTTAATTAGTTCTAATTATTGGATTCAATTTGATATTTAATCCAACTGATATAATTTTTAAATATAAAATATTAATTTTTATAAGTCAACTATAAAAGGATTTAATTTTTTTTATTAATTATATAAAAAAAAACTTATATTTAAATCTGAAATTTAAGTTGAAGGAATATACGCTTCTAGCTAGCATACTAATAATTCAATTTTAATAAATTAATAGGATTTATTACTTAAAAATATGAAATTTTAGAGGTTTTTTTTATTTTTAGTATATTCTTTCATTTTAAGAATTAAGTATATGAATTTTAAAATTGTATCAATTTTAATCTTTAATCCTTTAATTGCATCACGCAAAAATTAGTGACAGAGTAAGATGCAGTTAATTTATATACCATTCTGATTGTGACTCTGTATCCAAAAGCTAATTTATAAATCATAAGTTATTTTTTTAATATATTGAACAAATACAAATTTTACTTATATATATATAACTTTCAACTTGATTGTTAAATTAAATATTTAATTTTGTTTCTTTGTTTTAAAGATTTTTTTTTTATTATGTGAACAAAATTCATATTTCTGAATTTGTTAACAAAATTGCAACATTACTTCTAATTCAATTATATTATGGTATTAAAAATAAAAATTTGACAAAAAATTTTAACTTTTTCGATGTAAATCATTTTTTCAGAATATCTGGTAGTACCGCAAAAACAGTAAAACTCTTCTTGTAGAGATTAGATGCATATCTAGAACTTAAATTTGATATCCTTATTCAATTAGAACAATCAATTGTGAATTGATTGCTCAGTGATTGAATAGCCTTTTTTCTGAAGTAATTGAACCTTTCTAATTTTGTGTTTCAACAAAGTTTTAATTCATTTATACAAAAAACTCATCAAGTTAGATGATACAATTCACACCAATTTCCTTCTTCAAAAAATAAAAGACGGACAAGCAAATCAATATTATATCACAGAAAACATTACTGTTCACACCACAAGCATTTGTCCTCCAGCTTACCTAAACTTAAAAAAATGTATAACTGTGTATGTGTTTTGATATTTTTTAAATTCAAAGTTTTCAGATTCAAAGTCAGTAGTCTACCGACACAAATACTGGAACTCTTTATTTTTTTTAGTGTATTTTTTAATCAGCAGCCAAATACAAGATAGAAACAACAAATACTACAGAAAGAGTTGTCTTTTTCAAACTCGGAAACTTGTGCTTATCAATTCAATAATTTTCTTGTTTAAGCAGTTTAGCAGAAACTCTTGTTCAGAGCATAAGATTAGTTTCTTAAGAGATGGAAAATCCCATTAAATCATCAAAATCAAACAAAATTTGCCATTTGGTGGTTGTGCCATATCCTGGCAGAGGCCACATCAACCCAATGATGAATTTCTGCAAGCTATTAGCTTCAAGAAACCCTGATCTTCTAATCACATTTGTTGTCACTGAAGAGTGGTTTGGCTACATTAGTTCTGACCCAAAGCCTGAATCTATCCACTTAGCCACAGTACCTAATGTAATCCCTTGTGAAGCTCTAAAAGCTGTTGATTTTACTGGATTTTATGAAGCTGTTATGAGAAAAATGGAAGCTCCTGTTGAAAAGTTTCTCGATCAACTTGACCTACCGGTGACTGCTATTATTGGTGATATTGAATTAGGATGGGCCACTGATTTAGGGAATCGAAGGAATATTCCAGTGGCTGTATTTTGGACTATGTCAGCAAAATTTTTTTATATGCTTTATCATTTGAATCTCTTTGAACAGAATCAGAATATGCCAATTGATTTGTTAGGTATGAAAAAATTTCATTACAGTACTTTCCTATTTTGATCATACATAGTCTCAAAATTAAGTAATTGTTACTATTGAGTGGGTGAATATCAACTATTAGCCTAGCAATTAGAGTAATTATTTTTGTTTTATGCTATTGCAAAATAGTAATGATTGTTCTGTTATGTTGCTTCCATTTAGTGGAAAAAGCAGAGAACATCCCAGGAATTTCTTCATCGAAGTTAACAGAGCTTCGAATAACTTTCCATAGGAATGATTTAAAATTCATGCAGCTTGCTCTGGAGTGCATTTCAAAGGTACCAAAAGCTGATTATCTTCTTTTCACTTCTGTATATGAGCTTGAAGTTCAAGAAATGGACATTCTAAAATCTGTTTTCCCATTTCCTGTCCTTCCTATTGGCCCTGCAATTCCATTCTTGGAACTCCGAGCCAATTGTAGTCGTGACCCTGAGTATATGATCTGGCTAAATTCCCAACTTGAAAGCTCTGTTTTGTACATTTCGTTGGGAAGTTTTCTCTCTGTTTCAAGAACCCAAATGGATGAAATTGTTGCTGGGCTTCAAGAGAGTGGTGTTCGATACTTATGGGTGGCTCGTGGAGAGGCTTCTTGGTTGAAAGAGATTTGTAGTGAAAAAGGGCTGGTTTTGCCTTGGTGTGATCAATTGAAAGTGCTCTGCCATTCTTCTGTCGGAGGATTTTGGACTCATTGCGGGTGGAATTCTACTCTGGAATCAGTTTTTGCTGGTGTTCCAATGCTCACTTTCCCTCTATTCTTTGATCAAGACACAAACAAGAAGCAAATTTTGGAGGAGTGGGAAGTTGGATGGAAAGTAGAGAGAATGATGGGAGAAGAAAATGTGGTGAGTAGAGAAGAAATTGCAGAACTTGCTCGAAAGTTTATGGATTTGGGAAGTAATGAGAGTAAGGAAATGAGGAGAAGAGCAAGAGAACTTAGCAATGTTTGTAAACTAGCTATTGCTGAAGATGGATCATCTGCTAACAATCTTGATGTATTTATTAGCAATATTTGGCAACATAATTCCCGTTAAGCTGTTTCTGTTTCTATTTTTTTGGAGACTAAAGCAACTTGCAACGCTTCCTTTTAAAAGAAATAAAATTAATTGAGAATGAATAAATATAGTGTCTTGGTAACATTTTGAAGCTATAAATTGTGTAATTCAAAATTTAATAAAATGGTTATTGCCATTCTTTATGCAGAAACAAGAAGAGGATGGAATGATATTGTTACCTCACCCTTTTAAGTGGAATAAGTTTTTAGAATTTGAATCTTCATCATTAACAAGTAAACATTTCTAAAATGAAATATTATTCAATATATAGAAATTTTATTTATAAATAGATAGTATAGACTTAATATAACTTATAATTGATTTTGTATTATGTTTGAATTAAATTATTAAATAGAAACAGATACATTGAATTGATTTACTAAATGGAAAGGAATTATTCTTTATAAATTTTTCAAGGGCATAAGCTGTAATGATTATAATTTGACCTCTTAACATTTAATTAGGAGCTATAATTGTTTAACAAATGTCTTAACTTCGGGATAAATTGAAATTATTTTAATTGAATCTCACAGCCAAATGCTAAAAATGAATAAAAGAAAGAAGTAGGTGAAAAGAATTATCCTATGCATTAGTTGTTTAGTCTTATTACATATCATTAATTGATAATATGGAAAAAAAAAACAAAAAGAAAAGTAACTCTAACAATGATTTCAGTTAAGAAGTGTGTTTGTTTTTTTAAGTTGTTGATTGAAATCTGATTCTAATTAAAATCTATTCATTTTTCTTCATTTGTGAATCTACTAATCCAAACTCAGAAAAATCTAGTCAATGAAATTGAAAAATGTAAATATAATATGATGTATTAATTTTTTTTCCTTTAATATTTTTAAACAAGCCTTACATATAACTCAAAGTTAGACCTCCAGGTTTGGAGACAATACCTCCAAACTTAATCACTCCTTCGCCACAGAATCACAGTTATGTTAAATTGTTATTATATTTATATTTAAATAATTTTTTTATAAAAACATATATATATATATATATATATAAATTTATATGTTTAACTAAAATAATTAATTTTTAAAATTTTTATAAAATAGAAAATATATGCATCAAATGATAATTATTTATATATTTTATCTTGGCAATTCAAGTTTGCTCTTGTTTAGGTAGCCACACTTGTTCTACAAATAAACAGATTATTCAATCTTTTCTTGAGAGATGGAAAATTCAATTGAATTAGAATCCCATCTGACTATCTGAGGGCTCTTGATTTTCCTGGATTTTACGAAGCTGTTATGACAAAATTGGAATCTCCTCTTACGCAACTCCTTCATCGCCTTCACCCACATGTCAAAGCTATAATAGGCGGCGGATCATCGATTTGGGTCATCGGAAGAATATTCCTGTGGCTGCTCTTTGGACTTCGTCAGTAACATTTTTTTCCATGCTGTATCATTTTCATCTCTTCGCACAAAATCAGAATTCGCCGTCGCCCATTGTTTTGTTACGTATTATAACAATTATTTTATTATTTATTGCAATAAATTATTACTTTCGCCTATTTGACTTTGATATGAATTACCTTTTTTTTGTCTTAATGATATGAATTGCTTGTGTGTATATATTTTATTTTATTTTGTATATTTTACTTGCATTTTATATTTTTCCCTGTTTATTATAAATTATAAATTATATAAATTCAATAGTTTATTTTATAAAATAATTTATCAATGATTTTTATTAAATATATTCACTAATTAATTTTTTAATTTTAATAGTAATTACAATTTAATTATAATTATAAATAAATTTTATTAAAATGTCAAATTTAGATGAATTATTATTTAGCATTCAATTCATTAAAAAATGTAATTTTTCTAATTTGATGAAATGATAGAATTTTGTGCTTTTTAATTAAATTATTTTTAATTATATGTTATTTTTAAAATTTTTCTTTTCAAAATATAGTTTTAGTATATTTTTTATATTTGAAATTGACATGAATTTTTGTTCTCATGTTTTCAATATGGACATATAAAGTTGAAAAAATAATAATCTTTAAGATAATTTATTTATCAAAATATTAGATTAAATTATCCAAAATGAAATATTAATCATATTCTAAATTTCTCATAGTATACAAAATGTAATTGAAATTTGAATTATATATTATTTTTAGATCATATAGAATGACAAATATTATAAATCTTTTATGCATATGATGTATTGTATTATTAATATTTTAAAAATATTAATTTTTAAGAGTTTAATAATTAATAAATATTTTTATTAAAAAGAAAATAATTGAAGTTGAACAATTGAAATATATTTGACTTTATAATACGTGTTTAATAAATCAAGTGAAAAAATTTTCAACAATTAATTTTTTTATTTTGCTTTAATTTTTTCTCTCTTTTTTTAAAAAAAAAATTCATCAGAATTTCAGTTGCATTATTTTTTTCTCACTAGAGCTTTTAATAACATTCCACTTCACTGCATTCTGAGTACTAATGTATTGGTTATTTTTGTTTATACTACTTAGCATTTCCAAGTGCAAAATGATAACGCTTATTATGTCATGTTGCCCACCAAGTAGAAAATGCAGAATCATATCCCTGAAATTTCTTCATCAGATGTGACAAAACTTCGAGGAGTCTTTCGTAGCAAATAATTTTGAGGAAATTACACTATTTACTGTTTTTTAATTTTAGTTTTCATTTTACTGTTATTAGATTTTTTTTTCATTTTTAAACTTTTTATTTTTCAAATTTACGATTTTTTTAATTTTTATTTTCAATTTTACGTCTTTTTCTTTCTTCTTCGTTCTCTTTTCTGTAGCCCAAAACACTCAATATCACAATCATTTCTCTTCTCTCTTCTCCAACATCAAGGCACAATTAGCTCTTTTGCAACCAAAAAAAAATCCATCAATTTCCTTATCCAAATCTTCAATAGAAAATTTCAACACCACAGGCTTCGCATTCGGTTCCATTTTGAAGTTTTAGACTAGATCGCCGACTTCATTGAACCTATGGTTTCATTAGATTAGAACTGGTTCTTGGCTTATGGTTCTTCTTCTGTTAGATCCAATGACTATTCTTATCGAGGCGCTTGGATTTGATTTCATATAGTTGTTGCCTTTGATTTTTTTTTCTCTTTTTTCAGCTTTAGCAGTACATATACTACTGATTTGAATTCCTAAGATTATATGAATTTTTCTGAAAACTAAAACTATTTTATGCAATGAAACATCAAATTTTTACATGGAAATTAATATATTCACACGTATACTTTACTGAAATTATACCATAGTTCTTCTTTACGTGATAAATGCAGTTTTAAAGCAATGAGACATGGGGTAGATTATGGCCATCCCTGATAATATGAAGCAGATAGCGCAAGATGTTGGTGAAATCATATGAAATGCTTTAGGCATGCAAAATTTTGTACAGGCTTTAGTGAGATAAGGAAAAGCATTAAGATAAAAAGGGACAAAAGGAAATAAGAAGAAAAGGTTATGACTATCGTCAATTCTATGCAAAATGCTAAGAAGAAGCTGTGTATTGCAGCTAAACATCGAGCCCACAAGAAAAGGAAGATAATGACAATAAAAATGGGCAGATTGATACATTAATAACTCAAATATATTTTACAATGTAAGGAATAATATTAATTCTTTTTACAATTCTATCCTTCTAATATAATCACTATTTATTTTTATAAAAAATATATATATATGCTTTTTTTTATTTTTCATTAATTTTTGGATTTCAAGTATAATTATTGGAAAATTTTTTGTTCTTCAATTTAAATACACAATAATATTTGATAAAATGTTTGAAAGAAAATTTTTATTACAACTGCATATTGAAATGTACCAGTTATATATTGAAATATATGTTACATATACCTCCATACACCTTAATATTACAGTTTTATTCTGATATTTTATATATATATACTAAGGTATATATTTCATATACCTTAATATTATAATTGCATTCTGATAATTTTTTTTTATAAAAACATTAGATATATATAGTTATAGTTATCATACGGATATTAAAATATAAAAATTGCATATTGATATTTTTCTCCAAGATAATATTTATATATAAGTATATGCTGTATATATATTCATATATTCCCATATACCTTTATAGAAAATTATTATATATGAGTATATATTATATATACTTTAATCAAACAATGATATTTTTGTAAATAAAAACTGTGTTTTTTACGATATATGTGAATATATAAAGATATATATTACATGTATTTTCATTAAACAATGGCATATTTATAATTTTATTAGCTATATATTTTTAAAGTCCAAGTTGTCACCTTTATTTCATAAATTTACAATTTTAAAAAGACAGTTTCCATAATTTTGAAAAAAAAGATGATGTAATTTTGAAAATGCAATTTTATTTTAGGTTGGATTTGTAATTACCCCAATAATTTACTGAGTTACACAGCCTAGTCCGGAATGCATTGAGGAGGTACCAAAAGCACAGTATCTGGTCTTCACTTCTGTATATGCGCTTGAAACCCAATAAATGGACATTCTAAAAGCAAAATTTCCATTTCCTGCATATTCTATTGGCCCTGCTATTCCTTATTTACAGCTCCAACACAGTTCCTTAGGAGCCCATTATAACCCTGACGCCGAAAAATGGCTAGATTCTCAACCTGAAGCCTCTGTCTTGTACATTTCATTGGGAAGTTTCCTCTTTGTTTCAAGAACCCAGATGGATGAAATTATTGCTGGGCTTCAAGAGAATGGCGTCCGGTACTTGTGGGTGGCTCGTGGTGACATTTCTTGGTTAAAGGAGATTTGCAATGATAAGGGGCTGGTGTTGCCCTAATGTGATCAATTGAAGATGCTCTGCCATTCTTCTGTAGGAGGATTTTGGACGCAATGTGGATGGAATTCTACCCTGGAAGCAATTTTTGCAGGTGTACCACTACCAATGCTTACTTTCCCTCTATTTTGGGATCAAAATCCAAACAGTAAGCTAATTTTGGAAGAATGGGGAATTGCAGAGGCGAAACCAGGACACCAGCGAAGAGGAGGCAAAATTTTCAAGCAAAAAAAAAATACATACGAATTTATATTCAATTTTATTTTCATATTAAAAATTTAATATAAATAATTGGTATTAATATTTGTATTCAATTTTATTTTTATATTAAATAATAAACTATTGAAATTTTTATTATTTTTATTTCAATATCTAAATTTTATTTTTAAAAATTACATAATATATATTATTTTTTAAATAATATTTATATATATTTTGAGATATTTTTAAAAAAATATTTAAACTAATTATTTTTTATAAATTTATATGATAGAATATTTTTTATAAAATAATTAACTTAATCACAAAACTTTAAACCCAATTCATAACCAAATTGTAAAATAATTAACCTAATAATAAAATTTTAAATTCTCATTTCATATCATAGTCAAATTATAAAATAAGTAACCTAATAATCAAAACTTAAATTCTAATTCATAATCAAATTCTAAAATAATTAATCTAATCATTAAAACTATACACTAAAACTAAAAAATTAAACTTTAAATTAAAAAATAATTATAATAATAACATTATCAAAACAATAAATTAAAAACTAAAAATTAATCTTAAAGAAAAAAATAAATATACATACACACAAATATATATAACTACTATATATTATATTATATTATAAATTAATTTTATATTATAAATTATATATATATACATATATATATATACATGTATATATATGTATATGTATATAGGAACTAAGGGGGGGCCATAGACCCCATGCCCCCTTGGTTCCGCCCCTGGGGAATTGGTTGGAAAGTCAAAGGAGAGATGGGAGAAGAAAATTCGGTGACGAGACAAGAAATTACTGAACTACTTCAAAAGTTCATGGATTTGGGAAGTAGCGAGAGCAAAGAAATGAGAAGAGCAAGAGAACTTAGGAATGTCTATCAACTAGCTATTGCTGAAAGCGGATCATTTACGAAAAATCTTGATATATTTATTAGGAATATTTTGCAATGCAACTCCCTCTTTAAGTTGTTTCTTTATGTTGTTTTTGAAGGTTGTATTAATCTGGTTAACTCAAGGTCACTTATAATTCCAGCAGTATAACTGTCAAAAAAATTGATAAAGCAAGCATCATATAGCAATGGATCAAGGACATGATTATTTATTACTAATAATAACATGAAATACAACCTCAAAATTACAAACACATGTATGAGCACAGTGAAAATTTTGACTGAATGGTACAATGATGCCTTTCGATTTACTAGTCCTTTGTTGTTTTCAGTTCACACGCACTAGTGGCAGATTCAGATCAAGAACTGGGGAACTTTTCCTTGATGATTATTCAACAACTTCTCCCTATAGAAGAGGCCACCAGCCATGTGGACAGAAGGGTCAAGCAAATTGACCTTAAGAAGTGAATAGAGTACTTTGAACAAGATGCAAGTGTACCATCAATATTTATTGCAACATTTCTAGGGTCTGTTATTGTCAGTTCCCTTGCTTGCACCTGAAACCTGACTTTCACGAGTTTCCAACTGTTTTGCTCCCTTGGTCAAATCAGATGTTTCACTCGTTTCTTGTTCTACGCCAGGTTCCTTCCTACTTTCCCATTTCCCACACTTTCCAATTGCAAGAATCAATTCTAGTTGTTTTTGTTGTTGCTCCTACAACAAACACTCGGAATAACAAACTATAAGTCAATCAAAAGCATCTTTTCTTGACAAGTAGTAAAAACATTCATCTTACAGATATTCTGAGAATCATTCTTCAAGCATTAGCAAATAGATATTCATGAATAAAAATATTTGAGAACAAAGTGATGGCAGATTCACAAAGATTATGCAAGTATACTATGCAGTTTATTCTCTTACATTTACTTATTTTGTGAAAATACACTATTTTTACACATTACCTGGTTTCAAGAAAACATTCCTAGGATTCCATAGAACCAGTCCTGAAGTCAAATCTTAGCATATACGTAACCCAGTTTTTAACCCATGAATCAAAACAGATCTTATCCATACAATGTTTATCCCAGAATCCAGTAGGCATCAGGCTACATGATACGAACAATAAACAGACATCTACATTCAATTTACTATCTTTAGACTCTTGGAATTGGCTTCTCTAGTACCCCAGTTCCCATTAAACAACCCTCATGAGTCATCGACTGTAAGATAACCCAAAGTCCTTTGAGTACATACAGACAAGAGAATGACTATACTATTCAGCTGAACATACCTGCATTGCCAACAAAACCTTCTGAATCTCACCAAGCTCCTTTTCAAGGATATCTTCCTGCATTGCTAGAGCTCGAGTAGCGTCAGAATTCTTTTTTGCCAAAGCTGCAGTCTTCAAATAGAGATAGAAAATAAAGTTAACAAAAATGCAAATCATGCAAAACAAGTTAGTTAATCCACAAAAAATAGCAGCAAATCCAAAAAACAGCAATAGTTAATAAAACCAAAGTTATATCACATTCTAGGTAAATTAGATAGCCTATTCATACTCCAGTTATTGCTCCCAATCATTATGTCCTTAAGTTATCAATTTAAGCTCCAGTGCTCAAGTGTAATATAATAGCAAGCGATGAAATTCTGATTTAATGCATGTCTAAGAAAAAGTCTTAGAATGGTAGTGATCCAATAAATATAGAATGTGTATAACCAAATGGACAAGTTAACAGTGGACTGACAGACATATACAGTCTGTGGCTCACTTACTGTGCCTTAAATTATGATGTAAGCAATTATTACAGTTAGTAAAAAGAAAAGTGAATGGGATAAATAAGGGTTCCAGAAATAGTTCAAGAATCAGGAACCGTGTAACAGAATAAGATTGAATCAGACCATATCAGACTAAATTGGCTGTCAATATTGTGAATAATTTTTCCAAATTTTGCAAAAAGACTCAAATAAATATTAAGTAAATACTTCAATCAAAAATCATATAATGAGGTGTCTGATAATTTAGATTGACAAACATATGATGAAAAATCATTTATTATAAAATTTGTTTAAAAAACATATAATTTTTAATCACCTGTACCATAAAAGAAAATATCATATCGGTAGGCCAAATATCTGATATGCATTTAACGTATGATTCATAACTTATCGGCCAATATTTAAAACCATGAATGGAAGTACAACAGGAATAACCATTAACTTGCATTAGAAAAGTTCTCACCATTAACTTGGATTAAAAAAGTTATCCACACACTAACAGAATCAAAGTGGTGCATATGCAATTACTATTAATTAGATGAGTATGATTTTGATTTTCATAATGAAAAGAAATCAGCCAAGAAGCTAGAAATCACTGGTATGAAAGCAAAGCATACATGCATGAAGCACGGGAAGAAAAAGCCTTAAAAGACTACCAGCTGGGAGAGCAATCATTGATTCATAATGTATAAACTAAAATCCAACCTTCTTATAAACTGATAATACTTCCTTCCAAAATGAATGAACTGGATAACAGAAAGGCACATGTTGAAGAGTAATAGAACTCCAAAGTCCAATAACCAAAATAAAAAGTCTCCTAGAAAGAAACTTGCAATCCCAACAGTCCTCCAGTCAGTAAGACTTTGTGAGAGCAAGTCAACTTCAAAGTGATATACTTCGCACAAGAAGAGAGACTGAAAGCAAGATCCAAGATCTTCTGACAAGCTTAGCAGAAAATCTACATGCATATACTTCTTTTTCCTAAAAACCACGCATTCCTGCCCTTACAAAAAAACTTCATACCTACTTACAATATAAGTAATTAATTGTACTCTTGAACAGACCATAATGGGTGGTGCAGAATACAGAATGCCATCAACTTACTTTAATTTAAATCTGCATGTATTTAAGCAAATGAACTATTAGTCAAGCCACAGGCAGACATTAAAAATTAGAAGAATTTCCATCCAATTTATAAAGGTTCAATCAATCTTAGGAATTCTTCCATAACCTTCTTCATTTTCTCAAATCAAACATTCAACATTTAACACTTGGGAATCTATATTAACAAGCCTCAGTTACTTCCAGTGAAACTTGTAGTTGTCTAAATATTCAAGTCAATTCCTAAGGACTGTAATAACATTTACTTCGAACTGTGCAAGGATCATGCTCTTGTTAACACGATGCAACAATCCAATCACTAGTCAACCAAAGTTTCTTTTTCATTTCTTTTTTTAGAAACAAAAATGTGCATACCTCAGCAATGGGCTCTTTCAAAGCTTTCCTCGTAACCCGAAACCGAATCCCCAACTTCTCAAGCTGCCTTGACAAGACTCGAACAATCGTAGCAGCACTCCTTATATCCTCCTCCAATTTCTCAATTCTCTCTACCAAATCCACACTCTCCCGACCCTCCCTAACCGTTACTCTACATAACCGAAACCATTGCCGCCTCCTAATCCAAGCGCCAATCATTACGCCACTCTTCATCACCACTAATCCCCAAGCAAACGCCTTGTGACTGCCAAGGAGCCCTAACACCATCCTTTTCGAGTTCAAAACCGTAGAATTCACGGCATAACTGATTGTAACAACCGCCGACGAGATAATACATAAGAATTCAGCAATTGAGAGAAAAGCATCGAAATTGAAGCCATCAGAGCTTTGTGTCTGTATTGGGTCATCGGATTGATAGGCTTTGAGAGAAAGGTTGTTGGCTGTTAAGGCAAAATTAAAAGGGTTTCGGGGTTTACAGCGAAAACTTTGGGAATGTATAGAAGTGGGTAGGCGTTGGGAGAAGATTAGAGGAGAGAAATTAGGGTTTTGAAAAGAAGGATATATTGGGGCAATGGAGTAGAAGGTGAAGCGAGAAGGTGAGATTGTGAAGAGGTGTTGAGAGATGAACGACATTGTCGTTTTCATTGTTGATTTCTGGTTTTAGTTTTGTAAGGAGAGGACATGATGAAGTCCAGAGTTCTTGCGTCTTGTGGGGCGAGAGAGATGGACAAGCTATGGCGAAGAGCTCAATGGTTGGCGCGATCTGTGCTATCTATGCATGTTAGTTTTAGATAATTATGACAAGCTAAAATGCGCACAGGCGGCGAGGAGTTGTTGGCCGGAGAAATTTACCGTTAATTTTATGTAGCGCATGCGGGAAAGGAGTGTTATCAAGCTTAGCTAACTCGAGTGGAAACCTTGCCTTGCTCCAACTCCACGTAATTTTTTTTTAATGTAAAATAAATTTTTTTTAGTAAATTAAGAGTATGTTTGTATGTAATTTTAACGTACTTGATATATATAACTAATTAAATTATTAGATCTTTTTAAATTTTATAAATTTCTTTTAATGTGAATAATAAATAATGGTAATATGACTTGAGTAATTTAACTTTCAGCTAGACATTTATTCTATCTGTCATTTATAATATCTTTTCATATAAGAAAAACACCTCCATTAAAAAAAGATAGACAGCTTCCATTAAAAAAAAGATAAATCTTTATTGAAAGAGGACACGATACCTTCAAAAAAAATAAAATTTTATAATAAAACTTAATTTACAATTAATTTTATTGTAAAAGGTAAAACAACACAAAATAAGAACAAATATTAAATTATTTTATATCTATATTGATCTAAAAATTATTTTAAAAATAAATTATATAATAAAAAATATAAAAATTAAAACTAATAAAGATGGACATAACTGTCGCCTATTAATTAACTGACAACATCACTCTTAACTTAAAAAAATGAAAAAAAAAACTTACCAGAATTCAAAAAAATGAAGGCGGCTAGAATTTTCTATTATGTATGTAATAATTGGACTCAAATTTTTTATTTTGATATTTGTAGGACTTTTTTATTTTAAATTTATAATTTTTAAGATATTATCTAAAATTTTAAAAAAAATACATATTATTTTGTAAAACGGCCATTTTACAAAATAATTTGAATTTTACAAAATAATATTTAAAATGACACGAAATAAAAGTTGAAAGTTAGTTTTAAAAAATATTAAAAAAAATCAAAAATACTTTACAAAAGAAAAATCTTTTGAAAATATGGTGAAAAGTGAATATTTCAAAATATGAGACTTGATGTTTACATAAATATCATTCTTTAGTTATTTATATATAATATATACATATATATATTATTATTCTTTTTAAATTCAATATATATATCTAGTTATATTCAATATATAGCCACATATAATTATGTGGTATTTGACACATCTTTTTAGAGGTGAAAAAGTTATTTTTTTTTTAATAAAAAGCTAATTTTGTAGTGTTTGGTAAAGACTAATATTGAAAAAAGTAATTGATCATGCAGTTAAAAATTAGATATTATGATAAGCTCGAAATGAAGTTTTTCAAGATAGCTTATTTTTATATTTCATGCGTACACTACAAAAAAAACAGCAATCTGCGACGCAATCTGCGACACCATTAACGACGAAATCAACGACCAAAATACGATAGCGACAATATCAGCGACGAATAGCGAGAAAAATCGAGCGGACGGTAATGTCCTGGTCACTAAAAAATCAACGACAAATCAGCGACCAATTGTGCGTGTCGTTGATTAGCGACAAAACAGAGACAAATTCAACGACATTTTTATTTTTGGCGGGAATTATTTATTCCCGCTGAAAGTCGTCGCTGATTTAGCTTTGGTCGTTGAATTTGTCTTTGTTTTGTCGCTGATTTAGTCGCTGAATTAGTCGCTAATTTGCTCGCTAAAGTTTGTCGCTGATGTGTCGCAGAATATGTCGCAATATTTCCTCGTTGTTTCAGTCGTTGATTCGTCGCAGAATTCATTATTTTTTTTAACACCTTTGGTCGCTGATTTTGTCGCAATTTTGTCGCAAATTTTGTAATTGTTTGGCTATATTTTTCCAGTATTCCAAATTTTTTTTTTTTACTCATTTTCAAGAACCTGTTGAATTTCAAATATAATAATCAAACCTGTTTATAAAATAGTCATTCATTACAATAATAATCAAATAACACAACATTCATAATTAAGTTATTAGTGGCAATAAGTATACATAAACAATTCGAATGTAAAGTTTACCCCTTAAGAAAGTATATTGAACACATGATGTCTTAATAATCCGACACTCCAAACACAAACAAAGAGAACACCAACTTTATTAATCCGACACTCCAAACACAAATAAAGAAAACACCAACTATCAAGTATATCCTACATACGAACATCGTCTTCCTCCACATTGTCATTTGCCGGAGCAGGAGGAGCATTTGTTTTCCTTCTTTTCTCAGAAAAGAATAAGCGCATATCATCTAAAACATCATTCACCGAGCGCACAGTAGCTATAACTTCATTCATTGATGCTATAACCTTGGCTTGCTCTTCTACCTTTTGTTGTAATACTTTCATAGTTTCCAATACCTCAGAGTCATTGCGATTAGCAGACGTTGCAGAAAATGATGACCCAGATGGTTCATAGCATGAATAATGGGATGAGGAAGAACCCAGCCCATAAATACGAGATGTCTTACCGGTGCCACCAGCAGCCTCCACAAACACGCGTCGCTCAAGCTCTATTTGGGCTGGTGTTAATGAAGGCATATCATCCACCTCAGCCTCAAGTGTCTGCAACTCAGGCTCGGCATTCTTAAGTTCTTGGTATTTCTCCTGCCAAAGATATATGCAAATCAAATTACATTTTTTAACTAATTAATCTAAAATAGGATAAACAATTTGGATCTACTTTTAACAATGGTATAAACAAATGAACCCTCAAATGATAAAAAATCAAATGAACCCTCAAATGAAACAACAAAGAGATCAATACAATTTCAGCTAGCACAAGGATAAAAAAAAGCTTCAATCTACCACAAAAATACTTTGGTGGCAAGTGAATTTGGGCAGAGCAGTCGTCCTCCTGATATAGCATTTTTTTATTTCAGCATCATCCTTGCTGCCACTGACAACTTCTCTGTAGATAACAAACTGGGCCAGGGCAGTTTTGGTTCAGTGTATAAGTTAAATTCCAAATACTGATTGGCTTTTACAAGGGCATGTGCTTGCTTTACTGTCATTATGAATATTTGCCAAACAAAAGCTTTGATTTATTTCTTTTCGGCAAGTCTTTTTACACTTAAATTCAAACTCAAGTGTTGCCATAAGAATAGTGTCCCAATCAAGAAAAAAGTAAATACTTTTCCACGCAGGTTATCACCTTGACGTGTCAATTTAAAGAAGAAATTTTTAGAGATGATTCCTATCTCAAGCCCAAAAAGAAAGAAATAAATAAATAGTGATTATGAAAAGCAATTAGCTTTGACAGAGTAAAATCCTAATTTTATACAGAGTCTATCATCACCGCTAAGCATAATGTCAGCACTTAAACTAGTTTAGTTCAACATAATCAATTGTGAAGCAGTTGACGAGTCATTTAATAGTTTAATTTGTAGTATAAAATGGGAAAAAAATGATCAAATAAGGCAATCTTGCAAATTAACAAGTCAATGAAGATATAAAATGACATAAATCACCCAGTTTATTAGGAAAGCTTGTGCACCAACAAAAAGAAACCTTAAAAGAAAAAGATGTCTCAAATTCCCAAAAAAAAAAGATAAAGTGGACTAAATAACTGTAATGAAGACATTAAACGTGATCTTAATCTTGTATTTTTTATTTCCAAAATGTAACAAAAGTTACATCGTCACAAAATATGCTTAATTTCTTCAAACACAATAATTAAAAGGAAAACCATTACAGAAAAAAAAGGGAAAGACACCATTGCAGCTTCTCTTTCTCTCTCTCTCTCTGTTCTCTCTCTCTCTCTATATATATATAAGGAAAGTTTTGGGATCAAACAAGGGATTACAGTTATTCTAGTTAACCAAAAGAAAAAAAATTTGCTTGCATCTTTAACTAACTACATAAATTGAAATGATTACTTTCTAATTTGGCTTCATTTGTTGTGATTACTCTCCTTACTTGGTGAGAGAGCTATTCAGTCAACTGGATTCGGGATGGGGGATTCAGGAAATTTCTTGCTGAGGCTGTATGGTGTTGCACTCATCACCCTGCACGCACAAACAATGGCCTGAAGTCAAATTCCAGCCTTCATTGAAATGATTATCATAAAAACGAGGCTTTCCATTATTATTATTGGAAGGAGAAAACTTTGCTAGACATACATTTAGATCAGTTAGAAACACAGTTTACTCACAACATATATTCTGATGTGAAACACTAGTTTCTCACAAAACCCACATATGCCAGTAGAGGCTACACTCCTTGAATGGAAAAATAAAATGGACAACTATACAATTATATGAAAATGGAAAATCACTGTCTTGTTTCTTATCAAGCAAGCAGAAGGCAGATACTGAAAAATCCTTATGAAAAACTCGAATAGAATTGCAGCAGAACAGAACCCGAAGCCTTTGCTTAGATAAACAAAATTTTAGAACTCCAGGCCACAAATCATCTTTAAAACTATGTTCAGTTTTTCAAAGAATGAAAATTTTAACACGAAAAATTGATTTTCCTCGCTGACCCTAGAGAAAAATTGATATTAAGGCTTAATTAATTGAGTTGAGCTACAGCTAAAAAAGAGAAGAGTTTGAGTTGAAAGATATTTCCGATCAATAATTTTTAAAGAGATAGCAAGGATCAGTCAACCAAACTGTGAGAAGCATATTTTGTTTTGCTTGGGTTTATATAACTTACCTCTCCTTGCGCTTCTCCAAAAACCGAGCCAAGGATGCCTTTCGAGCCTGGGGCACTACTGCACAATAAATGAGATATCACTTATACAAGGCAAATACAATACTCATAAATCTAATCTGTATACGATACGTATTGTGTGCTCAGCAAAGAAACATAAAATTCAAGACTCCTTCAAAATTGGAAACTTCTACAAATATATATTCAAGAATATTATTTCGTACCAGATGGTATCATGGTTGTTGCAGTAACAGATCCCATTGCACTTGCAATTTTGGGAGAGTCCAGTTTACTAACAGTAGTAGTTACAGTTCCAGTGTTCTTAACTGCCAAGATTTCTTCAGTACTAGTAGATCCACTCCCTGACTGAGCACCAGTATGTGAAGAAACAGATAAAGGGCTTGAGAGGTGAGAGCACGGTGGAGTAGTTACAGGCTGGCTCACAGGACTAATATCAGTTTCCACTGGCTTTGAGCTTGGCACCTGGCCTTGAATTTTTGGCTGTACCATGTTAGAGGAGATGGAAGAGCCATTTCCTGCCAAGAACATGATAGCCTGAGCCTGAATAAAATTTTGAGTTTAAGCTTATCACAGCTCCATTAGAGAGTAAATAGCCAGCAAAGTATTTCTCAGGAAGAGAAAGAAAATGAAAACCTTCTCAGGTGATATATCATCATAAACATTCACTGTGCCAGCATAAAATATGGTTAGTTGAGCAGGAGATCCTGAGGATTTCACACTGTATGTAGAAACACATTTCAATTAGAACTCTAACAAATCTCAATCTTGTAGGTTTTAAGTCCCAATACAGCAAAAATGATACATTACCAAGAATCCATTATCCCAAAAACAGAACCAACAGTAGGAAGAATTGTTTGTGGAGCTGTGGCAGGAATTCCACCAAGTAATTGTGGCTTTATGGTGGTGCTAGCCATATTTGGGCCGGTGGTTGCATAATAATTCTTGAAAAAAGGGTTGCCAATAGAAATAGAAGTTGCATGGTTGGAGACTGGAAACATTTTCAGATCATGGGGATGATGCACAGAATGCACATCTTGCTGCACAGGATAAGCAGTCAATGTAAGATGACCCCCACCTTGCCTGTCATGATTGAATGATTTCTGTACGGGAAAAACCAATATAAAAGATAATATATCAGTTGGTACTAATAAAAGTGGGATTTAATGTTATACCAAACAACTAAAGAAAGTAAAAACAGTTGTGTGAATAATCATCGAGTTAATCTTGATTAATAAATGGACAATATAATTTATCCCTCCAGAGGCTAAGATGAAAATTTGTTTACAGAAAGGACTCACACAACTATTTATCTAACCAACAACTAAGAAACCGTTGGACAAGAACAAAATCAAAACATGAACAATTTTCTGCCCTTGAGATAAGAACAGACAACTGCTCACTAACAACTGATGCTGAAATCAAAAACCAAAAGAAAGCATCTTAATACCATGTCAATTAAATATGAGAATTATATTTTGCAATGTGCATTCTAATAATTATATGGTCTTTGACTTTCACTAGTTAGTTATTAGGCATTCGCTGAAGGCTTACAAGGTGACACAATTTGGAAGTCACAAACAGTTGCTTTATTGCTTGAGATATCTAGTGTTATAGCAAAGCCAAAACATGAACAATTTATTGTGTAGTTGAAAAATATATATAAACAAGCAAAACACTGATTAAGTTTCAAGCTGCATAAAGGTTCTGAGAATCTTTTAGATTTAAGACTTCATATCAGAGTAGCTCTTGTAGAACTCAATTTCTCTCAAGCAAACTACTAAATCACAATAGCAAAATACAGTACTAAATCAAAAAATTCTTCAGAATCTGATTTCTAATTACAACAGTCATGGGGAAGAATTCCTTAAAGTAAAGAACTTTATTTCTAGCAACAGATAGAAAGATCAAAAGCCGAATCAAGAACGAGTTCACAGAAATGCTATAAAGAGGAAAAAAAAAACAGAGAGTGACAATGGAAAGAGAATACATAAGTGCTTGTAGCCAAGAGATTTCTTTCGATCCCGAACTGAACAATCATATGCATCCTCGCAAAATTGCTCAATGAATTTCTCCTGCAACCAACAAGCCAAACAACATTATAACACTCATTACAACAAAAATATAATAGAAGAAAACAAAACCAACTAATTTTCTTTCTAATTTCCTAACAAAAAAATAAATTCAAAAACAGAGGGGAAAAAAAACCTAACCCTAACCCTTAAACTGCAACAGTTCTAACCCAAATTGACAGAAGTGATGAAAAATTGAAAATATACCGTGGCCTTATTAACGAGAAAAACAACGTCTTGACTGAGCTGCAAACTAGGATCTTCACTTTTAATTATCCTCTTTATCCTAGCCATTGGAAATCTAAACATTGTCCCATCTTCTCCTTCTTCATTACCATGTTCTACTTTTACTTTTCTCTTGTTGCTTTTCTTGTTGGAGTTTTTGCTGCTTCTACTCTTCGGTTCACTTCTCTTTTCAATTTGTTCCTCCTCAGTTTTGTTTTCTGCTGCTTGTGAATCACAGCTTGACGATGGGATTACAACAACATCATCTGACGATTCAGTTCTTGTGCCATTTGCAGTGTTACTATCGTTCTTCTGCTTCTTCTTCTTCTTCTTTTGCTCTTGTTTTGATGATTTTGAGACCTCTTTTGCTTCTTTGCTCTTCTTCTCCTTGTCTGGTTCGTTATCGGATTTCTTGGTGGACGCCATTGTCGGCGTTGCAAAGTTTTTTCCAATTGTTTGCTTAGACTAAGAGATTTTATAGGTGGGCTGATTATTTTATCAATTGTTGTTGGGCCGCTACTTGGGTTTTGCAACACTCGTCTTTCTTTTGAAATTGTTTCAAAAAAATCCTAAAAAATAAAAATATTTTCAAAAATATAATTTTTTTAATTTAAATTTTAAAAAAAATTCAACTTTTAATTTCAAAAATACTCTTTTAATTTCAAAAATACTCTTTTTTTAGAGATATATTTTTCTATGGGAGTATAAAAAATTCTTACTATTTAAGAGTGAGGAAGGATAAGTGTATATATTCATGAGTTTATCCCGTTTCAGATCGTGTAATAAAATTATACTAAACATTGCAAATATTAAAAGTAAGATATAAAATAATTAAATTGTTATTTTATTTCTAACCCTTCTTAGCTATAAATTTATCCATAAATTATGGGTGGACAGACACATATTTCCCCATATAATAACATGTGTGTGGTATAAGTCTTTCTCGTTGAGCTTTATTTTTTCTATAAAGTTAATATTTAATTTTAAATATTTAAATTTAAACTTTTGAAAATAAAATCCCATGGATAATTCAAATATAAAAAAATTTATTCTGTTGAATAATCATCTCTAGTTCATATATATTTGGCCTAATTACTGAATGGATTTTTCTTTCTGGACCTTCATATGAAATAGATGTATTGATATTGGGCTGTTCGTTCTCGTCCTGGTCTCCATTTTGATTTGGACAAAAATTACTTCGACAAAAATCTTCGTAATTTTTATTGAAAATAACATATTCATTTGTGATAAATAGAATAATTTTTTTACTTTCTTTCTTATATTCTCTCCATAGTTCGCTCTTTCTTATATTTTTTTTCACAATATACTCAAACCTTAAAATTTTTTATACTTCAATTTGTTCATCATGTACTTGAGAAATTCTCGTTAATAGAAGGTATGTTTAATTCCTATAAATTGATTATTAAATAATTTCAATTTTTTATTTTAGTTATTGAGATTATTGGATTATTTTTAAATTTTTTACTTAAATTGTTTGACTGATTATTTGTCCATTCTTATCAAAATGGTAAAATGTGGAT
This sequence comes from Garcia nutans, assembly GCA_947685225.1. Taxonomy (NCBI): domain Eukaryota; kingdom Viridiplantae; phylum Streptophyta; class Magnoliopsida; order Malpighiales; family Euphorbiaceae; genus Garcia; species Garcia nutans. The sequence goes on along the minus strand of CANTUV010000059.1, from coordinate 9,979,267 downwards.
GGTTGATTATTTTATTTGGTCATGTCATTGTAAGATAAACACAAAAAAAAATATAATACCATGATTGTTATAGATGTCAACAAATATGCAAACACAAATCAACTCAAGAATAGAAGAAAAAGACATCCAAAGATATATCGAATGATAGTGTGACATTACTATATGAAACTCATTTTAACAAAGAAGGATAGAAGTATGCTATTAAAAATTTTTTTAAGGAAAGTGATTGTGATTATGACAAAGTTCTGTTGAAAAATAAGTGTGATATTTGAAGAGAGATTAGAAGATTTGGAAATAGTTGATAGGCAAGGAAACAAGACTAGGATGAGATTCAAAGAAACAAAAAATTCAGGTCCCTTCTGAATGGTGGGATGAAAAAATTAAATTAATAATAGTATTTTATGGTTATTAACAAATGCATGAAAATTATATTGATTAGTTTATATGCATTGTTTTGCCGGTAAAAAAAAAACATTTAGGTTATACTTGGAGCTGTAAAATTTCGATCTCCTAGTCTTAAACCTAAACTTGTGGAGAGGTTGGATATTATGTTTGGGGACATTTTTACTACTTTAGAATTTGCTTGGACACCCTCATCTACTTCATTACCACATAATGTTGATATTGATGAATTTAGTGAGAGAATGTACTATTAGATGATATTGATGAGTTAGTAGAATAAGATTATGTTCAAAGCTTGGATAAATTCATGGCGAGTGGAAATGAGTCGTCAATTACCGTGAACTACATCGATTGATGATGGGAGGACAAAAAATAAGCAAAAAGTACAAATTGGGTCTAGTTCTCAAACAAAAATGGACAAAAAAGGAAGAAAAGGAAGAAAAAGCCTAAAAGATGTAGCTTAATTAAGAGAAGATATATCTAAGCTGGTGGGTAGTGTAGAAAATAGAAGCAATTTGACTTCTAAAAGGACTGAGTTACCAGGATGCAGCATGACTCAAGTTATGAAGGACATCAAGTTTTTGCCTGATATTATTATTGGCAATGGACTTTATTATTTTGTTGCTTATATTTTTTTAGCAAAAATAAAAAAAGAGAAGGTTATGTCACAATATGCACTATTGACTGAAGTTATATTTTTCAGAAAAAATTTTGAAGAAAAATTGGGATGGCTTAAGTGTCAATGCAAAATTTTCAAAGGCAAATGACATAGTGATTGATGGAAAATGAAATGTTTATTTAGGGGATTAATTTAGTTTTTTTTTAGTATTTATCTTATGAATTTTTTTTTTGTATGAGCTTAGTGTTTGTGTTTTTTTCTATATTAGTATTGTAATAATATTATTATGACATATTAAACAGTTGCAATTAGATTATGACTAAATATTTTTTTTATAATTTTTTCTAGATATGGATGTGGATGCCGATTATAATGAATATCTTATTAACAATGATAAAGAAGATTTTTTACAAATTGTAATATGTGCAACTACTGCTATTGGAGGGTATTATGTGTCGTATATATATAAGGAATCATGTATGGTTTCTTATCAAACATGAGTGAAATGGTTATTAGAATTAATGTATGGTCATGAAAAGAGAAGTGTGAATATGTTTAGAATGAAAAAAGATGTAATATTTCAATTGTCTTCTTATATATGGATTGGTGCCTAGTAAAAATATATTAGTGGTAAAGAAAGTATATATTTGCTTATACATACTTGCTCAAGGTGCATCTAATAGGCTTGCTTAAGAGCACTTCCAACACTCAGGTGAAACTATTTGTAAAATTTTTGGAGAAGTACTAGATGCAATATGTCTTTTAGTAAAAGGCTCGATAAAGCCTACAGACCTTGATTTTCATAAAATTCCACTAGAAAAATACATGTCATATTTCAAGGTAATGTATCTAACCTTTCATTTTGTATAATGAAACTCGATAAAGTGTAATGTATTTATTTAAACATCTTTATGTCAAATGTTTTATTTTTTATTAGGATTGTATTAGAGTCCTTGATATAACAAATGTACAAGCACAAATAAGTCCGAAAAATCAAATACCATTAATAAAAAGAAAATGAATACAAACACAAAATATCATGGTTGTTTGTAGTTTTGATATGTAATTTACATTTGTATTAGCAAGGTGGGAAAGAACCTCACTTGACACGCGCATATTTTACCATGCAATCAATGTAATATCCTCATTTATGCCCTAGAAGTTTTGCATATTGTTGTTGCTGTTATTGTTATATATTGGATTGAGTATATGTGTTAAATTGTAAGAGAAAAGAAATTGAGAAGAGAAAGTATATGTATATGTACTTTGGGAAGAAATAGGGTTTAGAGACAAATTTATATGTTGTGTATATGTTAATATATATGACATATAAAGTGGTCAAAAGGCTTGGTCAATGCAAGAGAAGATATTTATTTGAGATTGGTAAATTACTTAATTGGGCACATATAAGACAAAAAGATAATTATGTGAATAAGGACACTTTGGTAATTGCTTGGATAAAATCACATGGTGGATATTTAAAGAAGGTTTGACTTGTGTTTTCCTTATCATTTCTTCTTCTTCTTCTTGTTGATGGCCGGCCCTCCATAGCCAAAGAGAAAGAAAGAGACAAGTGATGGTTTTGATGATTTCAAGCTTAAATTGAAGAAAGATTAAGTGTTCAAGTGTTGATTTAAGAAGTTTTTAACTAAGGTAAGATCTTTTCTCTAATTTCTTCAATTCTTTTGAAGTGGTATGATTAAGTTGCTTATGGTATGATTGTAAGTATTGATTTTGATTGATAGATGAGAAGTTGGGTTGGTGTTGGTGATGGAAGAGTAAGATTGGTGTTTAGTGAAATTGTTTCTGTTTTAGGATTAGTAAAGGCTGTGACTTGTATGATTTTTAATTAATTTTAGAAAAATGTTCTTGAAGTGAATTTTTGATATGTTGTGCCTCTATGAGTCTAGAATGACTGAAAAATATGTTGATTCGATTTTGGAATGGTTATGAGTTTAGAAAAATTATTTTCATTAGACCTGTTCCAGCAGGTACCTTAACTGGGACAGCTATATTTCGTGATTTTTAATAAAATGTAGAAAAATCATATTCAATTGAATTTTGGATATGTTGTTTCTTAGTGAGTCTAGTATTTGAGAAAAATAATTTGGAACCACGTTGATTGAATTTGATTTATGGAATTCACAAAGTTCAGAACTGCTGCCAGGATGCAGGGCAATTGGGGCAGTCTGGTTAGGTGAACAATTTGACCAAGATTTTGTGTTCAGTTTGATCTGAAATTTTAAAGGGATGATTTTAAGATACAAAAATAAATTCTGTAAAAATTTTAGAATTTTTAGTCAAGTAGATTATTTTATACAATTTTTCAAAATAAGGATAAAATGGAGTTTAAAACCAGAATGTACTATTTATGGTTAGGGTTTTAATTCTTTGTTCTTCTTGCATTGCTTTGGTTCTCCAAAGGTAGGTTGGTCCTTAAACCTAACCCTAAACACTTTAAACACACTTGAATCAATGAATGTTATAATCAATTGTTCTTTGCCCTAATTGCATTGTTGAGATTGAACAATGTTATGTTGTGCATTGTGAATGGTAATGTGTTTCATGAGTAATGTGGAATGAAATGTTGATATTTATGAATGATGCTATGTGAGATATAATGTGATCATGGATGAGATATATATATATATATACTTGAATAATGAGATATTATATTGTGAAATGAAATGTGAAGCCATTGTTATTGGCTAAGATGATGTAATTGAAAGAAAGAAGGCATGTTTGCCTAAATGTGATGAGAATTTGAGAATGGAAATGGTAAGTATATAATAAATGATTTGTTTGTTTAATATGTTATTCAGTTTCAGAGTTCTGGATTTGGGTGGCATGCCTAAGAAATGATGAAAGGTAACAGTCTTGCCGGGTTGAGGATCTCCTCAAATGTGTTGAGTTGATGGTCCAAGAGACTGGGTCTGTTACACTATGAGAATTGTGAATATGAAATATATGATTTGTAACAGTCTTGCCGGGTTGAGGATCTCCTCAAATGTGTTGAGTTGATGGTCCAAGAGACTGGGTCTGTTACACTATGAGAATTGTGACTATGAACCAAAGCAGTAACTCTGAACTCTGAATATCGTATTAAATACTTGTTGGGCCCATAGGTGTCAAGGTTATATGAATGTCCTAAATAATGTTATGAGTTTAATGAAATGAGATGTTGGTTATGGAGTATGATTGATTAATGTTGAATGTGAAAAGATGTTGAAATGTGGTATGCTCATATGACTATGATTTGTGAAATGCATAATTGTGTGGTTAACTTTATATTTATGATGTTGATCTTATCAATAACATATGTGGCATTGCATTTCATTAAAGCATACCGTTAGCATGTTTTATCTTACTAAGCCGTTGGCTTAGCGCGATAGTGTTTAATCGCGCAGGTAGTAGAGTGGATAGAGTTGAACCCGAGAGTTCATCAAGACCTGGTGAGAGTAGACCTTGAAGAATCCATTTTGGGAGCTTAAAGATCAGAGCAGACTTGCCAATCATGTATAAATTTTATGTGTTGTAAAACTTGAGTTTTGATGTATATGAATTTGTAAATATGTAAATATTTTATAACTTCCGCTGTGTAATATTTAAATATGGGGGTTGTCACAAAACATTTATTTTATGTTGTACTAGAAGTGTAAATCCTTTTTGCAGGTTGTAGTTAAGGTTACAAGGGGGATTTATTGGGAGTGTACTGAGAATGATTTTGTTTGCATTGGTTTGTGTAAAAATGTTTTTAAAAAAATAAGAAAAAAACCGGTTTTGTCGACACTTAGGACTCAATTTTTAGGCGAAACTATGGCAAAAATTTTGTAAAAATCGGAACTAAAATTTGACTAAGTAAAATTGGTAGCAACATTAGGTTAGTGTGGCGCCTCTACTCAGCCTACATATGTAGGTTGGGAAGGGGTGTTACAATTGTTTTGGTATCAGAGCCTAGGTTTGAGATTCTCAACCTAGGTAAAATGTAAGAAAAAGACTATTTTTACTTAAAAAGTGAGTTTTTGAACAAAAATACATGTTTGGGATTGGCAGTCTCTGATCTTTAATAAGAGGTATTCTGTTGTGTTTGCAGACTTAGGTTGTGATGGATTCTCACTCTCGTCAGTCGATTGAGGGTAGTGCCGAGAGTATTGCTCCTGCTGAGGGAGCTAGGGTTGATAGTGTTGAGGAGGCACCTGCTTCGGTGTCGGGTAGACCAGCTGGGGAGGAGGTTCCGCCAGCCTGGTTTAGGCCTATGATGGAAGCTATGAGACAAGCACCTGTTCAACCACAGCCACCGCCACCACCCCCTCAGCCTTCAGTACCAGTAAGGCACTATGATAAGCTAAGGAAATATGGAGCAGAGGATTTCTTTGGTACAGTTGATCCGGCTGTAGCAGAACAGTGGCTTGATAGAGTTCAGAGGGTATTTGTGCAGTTGCAAGCCACTTCAGAGGAGAAGTTTGACTATGCAAGATCTTTGCTACAGAAGGATGCCTATGACTGGTGGAAGACAGTGCCCCATTCTATGGATGATCCTCCAACACTGTCTTACACTGATTTTCTGAGGGAATTTGAGTTGAAGTATACTCCTAGGGAGTATAAAGATGGGAAGAAAAGAGAGTTTCTAGATTTGAAGCAAGATCATCGGACCGTAACTGAGTATGAAGTGGAGTTTATTCGACTGAGCCAGTATGCTGGGGGCATCATTGCTGATGAGATTGATAGATGTCGGCGATTTGAGGAGGGATTGAGGCCCTCGATCATGTGCTTAGTGGCTGGATCCAGATATCAGGATTTCTCACAGCTTGTGGCAGCAGCTCGAAGTGTAGAGCGAGCTCAAGTTATTGCAGCTGCTTCAGAGGAAGAGGTTAGGGTTAGAAGGCCCCAGTTAGAGGCAGGGTCTTCTTTTGCGAAGAGGGGTAGAGGAAGTTTTGTTCCTCGGAGTAGTAGGAGCCAGAGACCAGCGGGTAGGTCAGTGCAGTTCCAGAGGCAGAGATTTATACCTGCAGCTTCAGTAGTGAGTGCTCCTACTCCTGGAGTTCAGAGATCCACCTTACCTTTGTGTAACCAGTGTGGTGGAAGACATGGGGGCGTTTGTTGGAGGCATAGTAGATCAGGGGTATGCTTCAGGTGTGGATCACCTGACCACTTTGTGAGAGACTATCCTGAGAGGCAGGAGCAGATGCCAGTGGATTCTGCTGCTCCTCGAGCTAGTGTGAGGGGAGGCAGAGGAGGCAGAGGTGCGAGCCGGGGAGGTAGACCAGGATTCAGTTCTAGAGGAGGTGCTACATCCAGGGAGGGTAGACCAGAGGAGGTTGGATCTTCTCAGAGGATGTATGTTATGCAGAGGCAGCCAGATACATCGGCAGTCATAGCTGGTACTTTTTCTTTATTTAATACTCCAGTACTTGCTTTGATTGATCCGGGTTCCACGTATTCATATGTTAGTGTATCTATTTTGCCTGTCTCTGATTTGCATGCTGAGTCCCTAGGATTTGATGTGTTGGTGACAAATCCGTTAGGGCATAGTGTGGTTGTGAGTAAGGTGCATAGAGATAGTGCAGTAGTGGTGCAGGGTGAGGAGTTCTTTGGGGATTTGATTGAGATGCCATTTAAGGAATATGACGTGATCTTAGGTATGGATTGGCTATCTCGACATGGAGCTGTGGTGGATTGTAAAAAGAAAATTGTTTCTTTGAGAACAGGTGATGGTAGAGAGGTGATAGTATCTAATGAGCAGGAACAGCTAGCCTCCTTATTTGTTTCAGCTGTTGCAGCCAGGAGGTTGATTAGAAAGGGGTGTGAAGCCTATCTTGCTCATGTGGTGGATACTAGAGTGAAGGGTTCCCCTATTGATAGCATTGCCACAGTTGCTGAGTTCCCGGATGTATTTCCAGAGGAGTTGCCAGGGTTACCTCCTGAGAGAGAGGTGGAGTTCGGTATTGAATTGTTGCCTGGTACCACTCCTATCTCTATTACTCCTTACAGAATGGCACCAGCAGAATTGAGGGAGTTGAAAGTGCAATTACAGGAGTTGTTGGACAAAGGATTTATTCGCCCCAGTGTTTCTTCTTGGGGAGCTCCTGTGCTATTTGTGAAGAAGAAAGATGGTACTATGAGGTTGTGTATTGATTATAGGCAATTGAATAAGGTGACTATTAAAAATAAATATCCTTTGCCTAGAATCGATGATCTCTTTGATCAGTTGAAGGGAGCGTCAGTGTTCTCCAAAATTGATTTGAGATCTGGGTATCATCAGTTGAGAGTCAAAGCTGAAGATGTTCCTAAGACCGCTTTTCGGACCAGGTATGGGCATTATGAATTTTTAGTTATGCCTTTTGGTCTGACGAATGCACCTGCAGCTTTCATGGATTTGATGAATAGGGTGTTTAGACCCTATTTGGATCAGTTTGTAGTGGTCTTCATTGATGATATACTGGTGTATTCGCGGAATGAGGAGGAACATGATATGCATCTGCGGATTGTGTTGCAGATTTTGAGAGAGAGGCAGTTGTTTGCTAAATTGTCGAAGTGTGAGTTCTGGTTGGATCAAGTAGCTTTTCTTGGATATGTTGTTTCAGCAGAAGGCATTAAAGTTGATCCGAGCAAAGTTGAAGCTGTATTGAATTGGAATCCACCTAAATCAGTGACAGAGGTTAGAAGTTTTCTGGGTTTGGCAGGCTATTACCGGCGGTTTGTGAAAGGATTTTCTTTGATAGCTACTCCACTCACCAGATTGCTTCGTAAGGGAGTGAGATTTGTATGGACGAATCAGTGTCAGGCTAGCTTTGAGCAGTTGAGAGAAATGTTGACTCAAGCGCCTGTTTTAACTTTACCTGTTGAAGGCAAACCATATGTGATCTACAGTGATGCTTCACATAGAGGTTTGGGGTGTGTATTGATGCAAGAAGGTAAAGTTATAGCTTATGCATCTCGACAGTTGAAACCGCATGAGCTTAACTATCCAACCCATGATTTGGAATTGGCTGCCATTGTTTTTGCATTGAAGATTTGGCGCCATTATCTGTTTGGGGAGAAATGTTTCATCTACACTGATCACAAGAGTTTGAAGTATTTGGGTGTCCAGAAAGAACTCAATCTTCGTCAGAGGAGATGGTTGGAGTTGATTAAAGACTACGATTGCTTGATTGACTATCATCCAGGTAAAGCAAATGTTGTTGCTGATGCCTTAAGTCGGAAGTCTTTAGCTGGTTTAACAATTTATTCGCTCTCGTTGCTTGTTGAATTGAGAGCTCTGCGTGCTAACTTTGTATCTTGTGATGATGGTGCATTGTTGGCACAATTGCATTTGAAACCAGTTTTATTGGATCAGATCAGAGAGGCTCAGTTGACTGATATGAAGATTCAGAAGATTATTTCAGATTGTCACGATGGAAAGACTAGAGATTTTGTTGTGAGAGATGATGGGAGTCTCTGGTTCAAGAGCAGATTGTGTGTACCCGATGATGCTGATTTGAAGAGAGTTATTTTGGAAGAAGCACATCAGTCGATGTTTGCTATGCATCCGGGTAATACCAAGATGTATCATGATTTGAGACAGCATTATTGGTGGATTGGGTTGAAGAGAGACATTGCTGAGTTTGTATCTAAATGTCTCACTTGTCAGAAGGTTAAAGCAGAGCATCAAGTTCCAACCGGGTTGCTTCAACCATTGTCAGTGCCAGAATGGAAATGGGAAAGAGTGACAATGGATTTTGTGTCTGGTTTGCCATTGACACAAAAGAAGCATGATGCTATATGGGTGATTGTGGATAGATTGACGAAGACAGCTCATTTCCTTCCGGTGCGGATGGATTACTCTTTGGAGAGATTGGCTGAGCTGTATATTCAGGAGATTGTGAAATTGCATGGTGTTCCAACTTCTTTAGTGTCTGATCGAGATCCCCGGTTTACTTCAAGATTTTGGAAGAGTTTGCATAGTGCTTTGGGTTCTCGACTACACTTTAGTACTGCTTTTCATCCACAGACGGATGGACAGTCAGAGAGGGTGATACAGATTATTGAGGACATGTTGAGAAGCAACTTGGGAAAGTGAGCAAACTATGCGAGAGCAATATCCTCAACTATTTCAGAGTTAATATCAGGTAATTTCGAGGACGAAATTTCTTTTTAGAGGGGGAGAATTGTAATATCCTCATTTATGCCCTAGAAGTTTTGCATATTGTTGTTGCTGTTATTGTTATATATTGGATTGAGTATATGTTTTAAATTGTAAGAGAAAAGAAATTGAGAAGAGAAAGTATATGTATATGTATTTTGGGAAGAAATAGGGTTTAGAGACAAATTTATATGTTGTGTATATGTTAATATATATGACATATAAAGTGGTCAAAAGGCTTGGTCAATGCAAGAGAAGATATTTATTTGAGATTGGTAAATTACTTAATTGGGCACATATAAGACAAAAAGATAATTATGTGAATAAGGACACTTTGGTAATTGCTTGGATAAAATCACATGGTGGATATTTAAAGAAGGTTTGACTTGTGTTTTCCTTATCATTTCTTCTTCTTCTTCTTGTTGATGGCCGGCCCTCCATAGCCAAAGAGAAAGAAAGAGACAAGTGATGGTTTTGATGATTTCAAGCTTAAATTGAAGAAAGATTAAGTGTTCAAGTGTTGATTTAAGAAGTTTTTAACTAAGGTAAGATCTTTTCTCTAATTTCTTCAATTCTTTTGAAGTGGTATGATTAAGTTGCTTATGGTATGATTGTAAGTATTGATTTTGATTGATAGATGAGAAGTTGGGTTGGTGTTGGTGATGGAAGAGTAAGATTGGTGTTTAGTGAAATTGTTTCTGTTTTAGGATTAGTAAAGGCTGTGACTTGTATGATTTTTAATTAATTTTAGAAAAATGTTCTTGAAGTGAATTTTTGATATGTTGTGCCTCTATGAGTCTAGAATGACTGAAAAATATGTTGATTCGATTTTGGAATGGTTATGAGTTTAGAAAAATTATTTTCATTAGACCTGTTCCAGCAGGTACCTTAACTGGGACAGCTATATTTCGTGATTTTTAATAAAATGTAGAAAAATCATATTCAATTGAATTTTGGATATGTTGTTTCTTAGTGAGTCTAGTATTTGAGAAAAATAATTTGGAACCACGTTGATTGAATTTGATTTATGGAATTCACAAAGTTCAGAACTGCTGCCAGGATGCAGGGCAATTGGGGCAGTCTGGTTAGGTGAACAATTTGACCAAGATTTTGTGTTCAGTTTGATCTGAAATTTTAAAGGGATGATTTTAAGATACAAAAATAAATTCTGTAAAAATTTTAGAATTTTTAGTCAAGTAGATTATTTTATACAATTTTTCAAAATAAGGATAAAATGGAGTTTAAAACCAGAATGTACTATTTATGGTTAGGGTTTTAATTCTTTGTTCTTCTTGCATTGCTTTGGTTCTCCAAAGGTAGGTTGGTCCTTAAACCTAACCCTAAACACTTTAAACACACTTGAATCAATGAATGTTATAATCAATTGTTCTTTGCCCTAATTGCATTGTTGAGATTGAACAATGTTATGTTGTGCATTGTGAATGGTAATGTGTTTCATGAGTAATGTGGAATGAAATGTTGATATTTATGAATGATGCTATGTGAGATATAATGTGATCATGGATGAGATATATATATATATATACTTGAATAATGAGATATTATATTGTGAAATGAAATGTGAAGCCATTGTTATTGGCTAAGATGATGTAATTGAAAGAAAGAAGGCATGTTTGCCTAAATGTGATGAGAATTTGAGAATGGAAATGGTAAGTATATAATAAATGATTTGTTTGTTTAATATGTTATTCAGTTTCAGAGTTCTGGATTTGGGTGGCATGCCTAAGAAATGATGAAAGGTAACAGTCTTGCCGGGTTGAGGATCTCCTCAAATGTGTTGAGTTGATGGTCCAAGAGACTGGGTCTGTTACACTATGAGAATTGTGAATATGAAATATATGATTTGTAACAGTCTTGCCGGGTTGAGGATCTCCTCAAATGTGTTGAGTTGATGGTCCAAGAGACTGGGTCTGTTACACTATGAGAATTGTGACTATGAACCAAAGCAGTAACTCTGAACTCTGAATATCGTATTAAATACTTGTTGGGCCCATAGGTGTCAAGGTTATATGAATGTCCTAAATAATGTTATGAGTTTAATGAAATGAGATGTTGGTTATGGAGTATGATTGATTAATGTTGAATGTGAAAAGATGTTGAAATGTGGTATGCTCATATGACTATGATTTGTGAAATGCATAATTGTGTGGTTAACTTTATATTTATGATGTTGATCTTATCAATAACATATGTGGCATTGCATTTCATTAAAGCATACCATTAGCATGTTTTATCTTACTAAGCCGTTGGCTTAGCGCGATAGTGTTTAATCGCGCAGGTAGTAGAGTGGATAGAGTTGAACCCGAGAGTTCATCAAGACCTAGTGAGAGTAGACCTTGAAGAATCCATTTTGGGAGCTTAAAGATCAGAGCAGACTTGCCAATCATGTATAAATTTTATGTATTGTAAAACTTGAGTTTTGATGTATATGAATTTGTAAATATGTAAATATTTTATAACTTCCGCTGTGTAATATTTAAATATGGGGGTTGTCACAAAACCTTTATTTTATGTTGTACTAGAAGTGTAAATCCTTTTTGCAGGTTGTAGTTGAGGTTACAAGGGGGATTTATTGGGAGTGTACTGAGAATGATTTTGTTTGCATTGGTTTGTGTAAAAATGTTTTAAAAAAAATAAGAAAAAAATCGGTTTTGTCGACACTTGGGACTCAATTTTTAGGCGAAACTATGGCAAAAATTTTTTAAAAATCGGAACTAAAATTTGACTAAGTAAAATTGGTAGCAACATTAGGTTAGTGTGGCGCCTCTACTCAGCCTACATATGTAGGTTGGGAAGGGGTGTTACAATCAATAAAGAAGAATTAAATTTTTCAAAGCCATCCCCTGGTAATGTTTCAATGCATATTGTATGAGTTTATTGTTTATTATGTAATTATTATGTATAGCTGATTTTTTTTGTCTTTTTTGATATATATAGGCAAATATTATTTGGTGGATACAGTATATTCACAAATAAAAGAATATCTACGACTTTACAAAGGGGTAGGATATCATATTCCTTTATTTAGACGTAGTGAACCTGCAAAGGGGCATAAAGAAACTTTTAATAGTGCATATTCATCGCTTAGAAGTTGCATTGAATGAACATTTGGAGTTTGGAAACAAAGATGAAAAATTTTACGTGACATGACTTCATTTCCATACACAACTCAAATAAATATTTGTGGTTGCAACAATGGCATTACATAATTATATTAGAAAAAATTCATCACACGATCTAGCCTTTATAAGATTTGATGAAGATCCTCACTTTGAGCATGTTAATTTTTTTCAAGATGTTGAGAATGTTTTACCACAAGAAAGAAATATAAGTGGTAGAAGTACAAAAATGAATTTAATCCGTGGTGAAATTGCCTTCAATTTATTAGCAAAAACAATGATTGTAAAATTTCATTTGAAAATCGTAAACAATTATGAACTATTATATTTTTTTAATTATATATAATATAATATTTTATTTCTATTTTATTTTTTAATCTAATAATATATTAAAAAAATATAAGTAGTAAGTCAAGTGATAAAAATAAAAATACAAGTTATAATAATGAGATGATAGTTTACTTGTGTGAAAATTAATAAAAAATAAATATGTACTTATTTGTCATTTTACTATAATAAGTCATTTTCAGAGGTAATTTCACCAAATACAAACAAACTACTTATGAGTTCAAAAATAATTTTTAGATCATATTTACCAAATAGTTAAATAATTTTGAAAGTAATAGTTTTTTATGTAGAACTTTTGCAAATATGAAAAGCTATTTTTATGAGCTTGCCAAACTAGCCCTTAAATATGTAGCAGTTACATAGCGTTTATTCTCTTGCCATTCAATATATATATATATATATATATAGTTATATGTAATATATATCAATATATAACTAAATATATACAGTTATATAATGTTATTCTTTTGTAAGTTAATGCATATATCTAGTTATATGTAACATATACTCACATATAATTAAACATATAACAGTTATATTATTTATTCTTTTCAAATTCAACAAATATATCTCTATATATAATATATACACATATATAAGTAAATATATAACAGTTATATGTAGTTATTCTTTTACAATTCAACAAATATTTCTATTTATATGTAATATATATATATATATATATATTATGTAATCAAATATTTTATAGTCAATAATACACTTTTTAAGTATTCATTGAAAATTTGTACATGTATAAAATGTTTTTGTTTATTTTTTTGTGCATTTACATAAGTTTTTATTTTATTTAAGTTTTTCAATGTTATATGTTTACTTTTATACATATATATGACATATAAGTTGAAATAATATGTTAAATTTATTGGGATTGAATGCGGAAGTAAAATATTTATTTGGGCAAATACGACAAATAAAATAGAAAAAATAAATAAAAATACATATTTACATAGTTCGATATTAGCCTACGTTCACGGGCGAATGAGAGAAATAAATTCACTAATAATTAAAATGGTATAAATATTAGAGAGAATACATACAAATGAGATAAACAAAAAATAGTGATAAGTATTCTTAAAAAAATCCTCTAAAAAATAAAATCTCACTATTTTATCACTCAAAAATATTATTTCATATATTTTCTCAAAATGTATTATATATGTAATTGGGGAGGGGGGAAGGCTAATAGCCTTCCTCGCGTCCAAGCCGCATTGCAGTTTGCAATTACAAATTGCAGGTGGGCGGTAGTGGAGCAAGCTGTCATTTGACAGCTTGCTTCCTTTTTTTTAACTAAAACTTATGTGGGTCCCACCACCACTTGAGTGAGACCCTCATAAATCTCCACCTCACACTCAAGTTGTTGAAATTTTTATACCAGCAATTTTTTTATAAGCAATAAGCCAAAGCAATATATTTCTATAACTTTAATTGTCAAGAAATTGATTGCAGCTTCGTCTTAACTTAAATTCATTGTAGCAAATTAGATGATTTATCTCCACCTTCTCCAAATAGTTTCTTATGACAAAATTAGCGATTACCAGTACCAATTAAGTTCAAGCAATGCTTAGACTTGCTTAATATTGTCAAACTCTTCTCACTCTTGTGTCCAAACCATGTATGTCATATTTTGGTTACATTTAAATTTGACATATGAGAAGAGACTGCAGCTAAACCCATAATATTAGATCATTGCAATATATACAATCTACTAATTTGATTATCTTTCATTACAACAAGAGCACTTTTCAAAACATTTAAAACTCCACCTCCACCAGAAAATCTGCGGCCAAGATTATTCAAAACAGATAAGGAGATGAGATTCTTCTTCAAATCAGAAACATATCAAACATTAGTCAATGTTCGAATCATGCCATCATGCATTCTAATTTTGACAGTACCAATACAGATAATTTTACAAGAATGATTATTGCCCATGAATACAATTTCTCTGCGTACAGGTTCATAAGGAAAACTAATCTCTATGGATACATATATGAAATGAGCAAGTAGAATCTAAAATCTATCCTTGTTTGAATTTGGTATCATTTTCAGTCACGGCGTATACATCACTGTCCTTCTGAGCAACACTGGTTTCGTCGAATTTTTCTTTCTGATTCTTTTCTTTATTCTGAAGCTTAAAACACTCCGCTTTAATGTGTCCTTTCTTCTTACAGTAATTACAAGTCAGATGACTATTCTTTGAATGAGAAGATCTTTTTCTAACTACCAAAAATTTTAAATTATCAGAATTGTTACTGGAGAGTTCTTTATCTAAAAGCTCTTTAGAATACAGAGATGTTTTCACTTCCTCCAATTTTAGAGACTTATTACTGTGAATCAATGTCTCTCTAAAGTTTTTATATGATGAAGGTAACGAACGAAGCAACATAAGAGCCAAATCTTCATCTTCATACTTAATCTTTATATTTGCCAAGTCCAAAAGAATGGAAAAGAATTCATCAATATGAGACTTAATTGATGTACCCTCTACCATAGAAAGAGTGTACAAACGGTATTTGACAATCAACTTGGTAGTGAGGCGTTTTGTGATATGTAAAGATTCTAACTTGTCCCATAAATCTTTAGTTGTCTTTTGATCAATGACTTCACGCAAGACTTCATTGGACAAGTATAATTGAATTGTTGATAAAGTCTTTTCATCAATTTGACCTTTTTATTTTCATCCATCATAGCAGGCATCTAATTCTTACTCAATAGTGCTTTATGCAAATTGTTTTACGTCAAGATTGCTTTCATCTTGACTTGTCACATAGCAAAACTCATATTGTGCTCAAATTTCTCAATATCAAATTTTGTTGTCGCCATAATTAGCCCAAATAAATATAAGCAAAGCTCTGATACCACTTGTTGGGATTGAATGCGGAAGCGAAATATTTATTTGGGCAAATGCGAATAGAGAAAATAAATAAAAATACAAATTTAAGTGGTTCAGCGTTAGTCTAAATCCATGGGCAAAGAAGAAAAATAAATTCACTAATAATAAAAATAGTACAAATATTAGAGAGAATACACACAAAAGAAATAAATAAAAAATAATAATAAATATTCTTAAAAAAATACTCTCAAATAAAATCTCACTATTTTATTACTCAAAAATATTATCTCATGTATTTTCTCAAAATGTGTTATATATGTAATTGGAGAGTGGGGAAGGCTATTTATAATAGCATTTCCCGTGCCCAAGCCGCGTTGCAATTTGCAATTGCAAATTGCAGGTGGACTATAGTGAAATGACAGCTTATTTCCTTTTTTTTTTTTTTTAACTAAAAGTTGTGTGGGTTCTATCACCACTTGAGTAGGACCTGTAAAATTTGATAAAAAGTTAAAAAATTAAAAAACTCTTATGTAAAGTATTTTATTAAATATATGATATACATCTAAGTTGAAGTTGAAAAATAAAAAAAAAAATCTCATATTAATATATTTGAAACCTGAAAACAATAAAAAACAAGATTTACAAAACAAGAAACTAAAATTATATTTGAACAGCCACAGAAGATCTGGAAATTGTTCGCAAATGTCACCTGGATTTCCAAAATAATCCAAGTACCGTAATTGCATCTATTGACTTTGAATTTGAATTATAAATTGAATTAGCATTTGATTTTACAATGGAAATAATGATCCACATAACCTTAGTTGTTCTTGTTATTATATTCTTGATATATATTCTCCATGATATATTAGCTTCAACCTATTTTCGACAACAAAAGGAATAACAAGGTCTTCAAATTCTTGATATGCTTCAAAAAGTTGATTTTCACAAGACTCATTTCCAGTGGATGATCGCGACGAAGAAAAGCGTACAGAAAAAGAAAATAAAGAAAAAGGGAAACTTAAAGATATTGTAAATTTGAAAAAAAAAATTATGACTTTGGTAAAGTTGAAAAATGAAAAGTTACAAGTGAAAAAAATAATGAGCAATAAAATTAAAAATTAAAATTAAAATATAATAAATAATTTCCTCACCCGCTGTATAATTGAAATTTTAACTTACTACTTTCAACTAAATTGATATAATTCAATACTTTAAATTGTCATTTTTTAGAAATTCTTTTATATTTTTTATATCCATCCTTTTTAGTCAATTTTTTATATATGAAATATAAACGTTAAATTTTTATTTTTTCAGTCAATTCTCTCTTTTTATTATCTTTCTTTCTTGGTGTGGTTTTTGAAATCTTTAAAAAAATACTAGAAAAATTAAAAAAAATTTAAATTTTCATGTTTTTAAAAATATTTTCAAATTTTTTAGAAGTTATAATTTTTTTACAAAAATATCATGATAGTTTATTACGAGTTTATTTTGAGTTTATTATACATCTATTATGAGTTTATAAATTTATATAATTTATTATAAGTTTATTATAAAATGATTAAAATATCTCTGATAAAATTAAAAAAATTATAAAATATGGTTGAGAGTGTAATTTTTTCATTATATAAATTTCTCAATTTTATTTTTATTTCTATTCAAGATCTATAAATTTCTCTGTAATTAAATTTAAATTTTTTTGTTGTTTTGTTTATATTTATATCCAAGAATTCATATAAAAAATTATAATTGCATTATTCATGAAATACTCATCTCAATTTACTTCCTATTGATTATATTGGAGATAAAAAAAAATTAAAATTTTACTCTAGTATTTTTTTATACTTTTTATCATTAATTTATATTATTAATGAGTTTTATTTATTATTTCAAAATGTAAATATACTTTATAAGAGTTACAACTATTAAAAATTTTAGAAATATAACCAAACAAATGAATAAGAGGAAATTACATGGAGCCTAAAAAAAAAAAAAAGGAAATTACATGGAACACGGATTTTTAAGTTTTGTTTTCATATATATAGGGCTTACTTTTTTTATTTTTTCTTTATTTTTAAGTATTGTTTATTTTTAAGTTTTGTTTTATTTTTTCTTTTAACATTTCCACGATTTCCTTTTACTCTTTGTTTATTTTTTTCCTTTTCCTTCTTTGTTTTTTATTTTTTTTTCTTAAAATATTTATAAAACTACCTTAAAATAAGTTTTATTTTAAAAAAAAACTGCATTTTAAAAAAAGTTTTTTAAAAATATCTCACTTGCGAGATTTTTTTTAAATAAAATACCTCATATATCATTTTAAGCAATATTTTACTAAAAATTTTATCTTTTTTTTAAAAAATTTATTACTAAATAAATATATTCTAATAAAATAATAAATTTTAATATTTTAAATTATATTTTCAACTAATAAGATTTTTTAATTTTTTATAAAAGGAAAATTTTAATGTTAATTGCAAATAACAATAAATTTTTTTGTAAAAAAAAAGTTAAAATATATAAGAATATACTAATAAAAATTATTAAATTTATTTTTTAAAAATTTTTACATATTATAAACATTAGAAAAAGATTTTAAAAAGTAAATTTTATTATATAGATATTATATATATGTTGTGTGTATATTATAAAGACAATGTAGATGCTGTGTTTATTTTATGTATTTATTATATATGTTATATTATATTATGTATATATTATGTGGATGTTGTATGTATGTAAAATTAAAAAAATAATATTAAAAAATATTAAATAAATTATATAAATATTATGTAGATGATATATATATATATATATATTTGGTATATATTATGTATATGCTGCTGTTTATTATATATATATATATTGTATATATATTATATATATGTTTATTTTTTTATTTATGTTAAAAATATGAGAATAAAAATAATAAATAATAATACAATTAAAAAATAAAAAACAAAAAATTACAAAAACAGAAAAAAAAAATCAGCGTTTTTTATGTAGATAAAAAAAACCAAAACCGTACTTTTGTAAAAAGTAAAAAAGTTGACCGTATACGTGAAATCCAAAACTGATTTTCGATTATTTCAAGTAATTTTCTCATACATAAGTCTACTTTTTATAATACCCAAACCCAATTGTACCCTAATAGCCCAATCCATATCCAGCCCAAAAATGAGTATGATAGTTCTAGAACAATTCACCTTTGAAATGGCTGGCCTAATTCAAAATCCTTACCAACTTACCATTTTTTTATTGAAAAAATAACACATTTTACCGTAGTTTTTAAATTTTTTATTTTTTACTAAAAATATTTTAATTATTTTATTATAAATTTATTATAAATTATATAAAATTTATAAATTTATAATAAATTTATTATAAATTAATTATAAAATAATATAAATATAATATTTTGATAAATAATTTATAAATATGATAAATTTAAAATTATTTTTAATTTTTTTAGTATTTTTGTTAAAAACACAAACTTTATTTCAAAACACTGCAAGAAATAAAAATAATTGCACTTTTAGAAAAATTTAAAATAAATTTTTAAAAATACTCTACTCATCATTAAAATAAATTTTTAAAAAAAAATACATCTTCTCTCACTATAATTAATATTTTACTTTAATTTTTATCTTTTTTTTTAACTTTACTATTAAAATAACATAATAAAAATTAATATTTTAAATTATTTTTTCAGTATATCAAATTTATTAATTTTTATAATTTTTATAATTTTAATTATAAAAATAAATAACATTCATAAATAAATAAAAAATAAAATATATAAAAATATATGAATAAAAATTATTAAACTTTTTTTTAAATAAATTATTTTTGCTAACGAAGAACTCTCAAGGGAGGCCGACCACCTCCTCTGACAAGGTAAATTTCGATATATCTTACTCAGTAACTCACCACTAAGATCATCATTTCAATATGAACTTATAAAATAATTTCATAAGTGATACATTCAATGCCTAGACAATTAAAGGTATTGTTATAAATTTGTGGTTCGAACCATGTGATAGGTAATAAATTTTATTTATTGTACACATAAAAAATTAAAAAATATTAATTTTATTATGTAAATATTTTATATATTTGGTAGATTTTTCTATAAATATTATAAATATTTGATAGATATTATATATATATGATATATTTAATGTAGATATTATACAGATGTTATATGTATATTGTGTGAATTTAAAATTAAAAAAATTATGTAAATATTTAGTAGACTTGGTAGATATTTGATAGATGTATTGTGTATGTTATGTATATGTTATTATTTATTATGTGTGTATTTTATATATGTTATGTATATGTTATATATATATTGTATATATTATATATATATATATTAAGCATATGATATTAAAAAATTATTTTTAAATAAAAAGTATATAACATAAATAAAAAATGAAAAAAATATAAAATAAAAATAATACTTGAAAAAAATAAAATTAAAAAAAAAGAAGTACAGTTCTGTAGAATTGAAAAAAAAAAAGAACTCGTTCCTTCGCATATTTAAAAAGAAAAAGTCAAAGTAAGGGTAGTAAGTGTAATTTTTACTTTTTACGGAGCAAATCACTGCCCTTATTGGATTTTTTTAAATTTTATTAAGGATTTCTTGTTATTTATAAAAGTGTATAATAAATTTATAATAATTTAATAATAAATTTATAGAAGTTATTATGTTTGAATTTAGTGTATAATAAATTTTTAATAATAAATTTTTTAAATACTATATATAAGAGCAGGTAAATTTATAAGTTGATAAATTTTTTTTTGTGAATTTGATAATATTTTCCTGGATGAATTTGTAATATTCTGAATTTTTTGTTGCAAGTTCATAAAAGGCTCTTTATTATTAGATTTAAATTGAGCGAGCCCTTTTAAATTTAAAATGGCATTCAAACTTAATTTTTTTAAGAGAAAAAAGTAAATTTATTAAAATAGTTCAAACTTAAAATTTTATAATTCAAGAATCACCTATAAATTTAAAACTCAATACTATTTTGTAATTTATTTATGTTAGCAACTTACAAAATAAGATCAATCTTTAATAAAAAGGAAAAATTTTGTATATACTACATTGGACTATTTTTTCAAGACATATTTCCAAGTGCGTCTAGGCTCATATTAATTACTAGGGAATTTTACAAAACTACACTAAAAATGAATTTTTTTTTCAAAAATACAGACATTAAAATTTTTTTAAAAAAATCTGAAATTACAAAAATATGATATATCGTCAACCTAGCAACTCATAAAATAAGATCAGTCTTTCATAAAATATGATCATTCTTATAGTAATGTAGTAATGAAAGAGTGATCTTAGCAGCTCAAAAAATAAGATCAATCTTTCCATTACAAATAGTTAAATATATTAGACTAGGGTATGATTTAGCTCGAATTTACAACTTATTAGATAGTGTTAGTAGCTCTTTAATCAACTAGCACAAATTCCTTGTAACCCAATTGGATATATAGATATACAGATTCAGAAGAACACCAAAGCTTGGCATTGTCTGAATATAATTTTAGTCACACCAGTTGGCTCAAGACAACCCTCCTAAGTGTATTGAGGAAAAAAAAGAAAGAAAGAAATGAAGGAAAATCCATATTACAATTTATCCAAATTCAGAAATTAATATTAAACACAATATTATAATTTTGGGACTAATTGCCTAATGTGTTGCTACTCTATTTTGTAAATTGAGATTACTCTTTTTTTTGAAAAAACTGTAAATTGCATTTAGAGAAACAATTACAGATTTTCAATGATGCCAGTCATTGATCAGTTAGTCGATGTTTGATTAATAGAACTTATCTAAGAATTCTACCAATCTAAGCTAATATTCTATTGAGGATTAGATTAATTAGTTATTTAAAAGTTCATTATTAAATAAAAAAAATTCAATTATGTAACTCTCCTTTTTCTATTATATTATTGTCCTTGAGGTCCGATATGCAATCATTGGAAGGAAGATTTCTTTATTAAAATCCTGTTGAAGACCTAAATAAAATAAAATTTAAATATTTGATACTAACAATTCATTGAGACATACAAGATTGTTGGTTGGACATGTCTTGCAAAATTAATATAAAAATGTAGGGTTGATCATTTTAGAGGTTGAAAAGCAATTAATTTTATTCAATCTTTTATATCTTTTATTATTATTATTATTATTTATTTAAAATTTTTGAAGAGAAAAAAACCCATACTTCAATTTATAAGTTTCTTACATTAAGAAAAATAATATTTCTATTCTGCAGTTAAGTGTTTACTTTTTTTTTATTCTTATTTAGATGATAAAAATACAGAAATTTTTTTTTTCTTATTTAGATGACCAAAATGACTTTCTATCATATTATTTTTTCTTTCAAAATTAAGATGGTATTTTATAAAATTAGAAATTAATTATTGAACTTTAAGCACTAAATAAATATAAGCAATGAAATTTTTTAAACTGCAAAAAATTTTATTAAAAATATAATCTAACGTATTTAATGAAAATTTTGCAATAACACTTTTATCATTTTGTAATTGAATTTTAATTTAATCGAACTTTTTAAATGAAATTTTAATTTTGGCATTTGAAAGAGTTGAAATGACATAATAATAAGCTAATGAACTTGTTTTAAGAATACAGATTTTGACTCTTGTATAATGAAAATTATTAATCCAATCTAATTTCTCTTATTTTAATGAGTTCCTGGCCTTAATTGCATTTCACCAATTTCTTGAAAAGAAGAAGACTTAGATTAAAAGATTAAGGGAACCAACACCTAAATTATTAATCAAGGCTTCTTTTAAGGCTCTTTTCATTCATAATACTTATTACATATAACTATAAAGTGTTAGGTAATTTATCAATCGATCAAATTAAAGTTAAATTGTAGAATAACAAATTAGAACGTTATTTTTTATATTATAATGAATTTGAGTTTATGTAATTAATAATTTATTATTACATATAAAATATATTAATAAAAATAATTACATATTTTAATTAATTAATGTTTAGTTATGTGAATGTATATAAATATTAAAATATTTAAAAATCAAAATAGTTAGATATATATTTATTATTTAGTTAGTAAAAATTTTCATAATTATTTTAAATTTTAATGGTTTTTAAAACAAAAAATGTTTTTTATATTTTTTGAAAATGTATCATAGTTTTTAATTATATATATACAAAGATACAATTTGTAGTATGCAATAATAAATATTTTAAAAATAATTAATAATTATCATACATAAATATAAAAAATTAGATCCAACATAATAAAAATTATACTTTTTTCTTTCTCTAATTTTGACTAAGACTTGAGGCATTACTTTTTAAAAAAATTTATCTTTCTATGATTAAATTATCCATCACTTGGTTTTGTTAAGTTTTTTTTATCTTTATATATGTCTTCACACTTTTGTATTAAAATTAATAGTTTCTTTATTATTTTATCATTTTCACTAATTGAAGAGTTAAAATGATGAAAATTAACTCTTGCAACAATTATATCTCCATGTATGATATACGACTTTTCATATATCATACAATATTTTTTTAAAAAAAAAATTCTTATTATTTTATTCATCTATTAAAAAAATTATATTTATTTATTTCATAATACGTCATAATATTAATTAGATAATATAGATAATTAATTAAATTAAATTATTAAAAATAAACAAAAAATATTTTTTTAAAAAAAAACAAACATTAATCATAAACTTTATTGGATTTGTAAAGGTGTAAAAGCGAGTAAAAAAATACATGCAATATATATATGTAAGGTAGTGAGAAGAAAATTAGCACAAACAGAAAATAACTGACGCTTGATCAATGAAGGAGAATGATAGAACTAGAATTTGTATTTAATTTAATAATTATTTTAATTAATTTTTCATTGTTATCAATTGAATTTGATAAATTTTTATTATGAAAGTTAGAATATTTAAAATTGAAGATTGGCTTTGAAACATAAATTTTGAGAACAGATTGATCAAGATATGATAAAAAGATGAAGAAATAAGAGGTGGAAAGCAAAATAGAGGTGAAGTGGCTTGAAACAAATGGAAAAAAATCTCTAAGGCCGCGCAAATCAATTCCCACGGCCCTAGGCTTGAGATCAACACTGTCCAAAAAAAAAAGAAAAGAATGAAGAAAAATTTCAAAATCATTTTGAAGTTTATGGCAGTGCAAACCAAAGTGCATGACCGTGCAATTTAAAGTCACATTGCCTTAAGAAGACTTTGATGGCACTTGATTAGGTACAATTATTCCAACTGTTGAGCCTAAAAGGCATGCCCATGTGTAAGTTTGAAGTTCAAATCCACTTCAATTAAAATGACTTTCTTTAATAGCCCAAAATTAAACAAAAAAAATAAAAATGAAAATATAGGAAATGAATTTGTGGAATTAGACATAGAGATCACATGATTTAAAAAAATAATAAAAAATTTAAGTAAACTATAAATGACTAAATAGTATAAATTTTAATATTCATATCGTGAATATAAAAATTAAAATAACAATTATACTTGAAAAGAGGATAAGGCTATTAAAAATAATAACTTAATTAATAAAATAAATTGAATGATATTTATTGAAAAAGTTATCTCTAGTTAATAGATGTGATTATCAAATACAAGGATAAGAAAAATAACATAAAAAAGGAAAATTAAAAATCATATTTAGAGAAAGAGAAACAAAAACATCACAATAATTATTATACTGAATTTGAACATCGCATGGTGTTTTTCTTTCTCCGTCCTTAATTAACTCTCAAATCTCATCTATGGTAATATAAACTGTTATTAATTATCCAATAAAACTTCATGATTGGTTGATGGTGGCTCTTAATACAACCTCATTTTAAAAAGCCAATATATTGTTTATGTTTTTCAGCCAGCTTTGCGTCACATTTAAATATGTTTTAATTTTTTTTAGAAAAAGCTTAAACTAAAAAAAATAAAATCACCCTGCGTTGAAAATATAATTACTGTTTTTTTAATTTTTTTAATTAAACAGTATATATAAACAGTTGTATCTTCAATTATTGGCTTCCAAAATTCAAACCAACACAAACACTAATCCTTAATAAATTTTTTGTTAGTTATTCATGTGCTTAAGGCCCTGATTGCAAAAGCTTGAATTATTGAATCAAAGTAAATATATATATACATTAAAATCAAAGTGTAACAAACATATGTTCTTATTGCATTGGCTATAATAATTTGTAAGTCCAAGCGGATCATTTGGTTAGTGGACAACATCATAATTCATAAAGTTCACTGACTAAATCACTGGATTCCAATGCCATGTATTGCACAATGACGCATTTTCAATACCAATTTAATGCAAGTGTAACAACGATATAATTGACTCTAGATCCATTTAATTAATACCCATTTCCCCACACTTTTTACTAAATAAAAATTAATTATTTTATTAAAATTAAAATTTTATATATTTTTTCTATTATATTTTTATTTTAACATAAGATATATTTATTAAGCATTTTAATAAATAACATTAAATATGAATCTAATATACTTTATCATATTAATTAATTCATTAAAATGATAAGTGTTTTATAATTTGAGATAAATAAAAAAGAAAAATATATTGATAAATCACACCAAATTGTAAGATTTCATTAAAAAAAAAACAAAACTTTGATAGAGAAACAAGAATATTCACACACAAGATAAAAAAAGACTTCTACAAAAAAAAAGGAGAATTTAAAAAAAATATAAGGTTTTAAAATTCTATTTATTGAAAGAAGACAACGAAAAATAAAAGGTATAGTATAAATAAATAAAAAAAGAGAGTAAATTAAAAAAAAAATTTAGCATGGAGGTCTAAAATTGAAATGGTAATGGTAACTCTAGTAATTTCTCTATTGAAAAAAATGAAATATTGCCCTATGCCATGTGATTCCCTTGTACAAAATCAAGATCACAAACCCCACAATGTCTAGAAAGGTGGCAGTGATTTAATAACAAGTGGGATCATTATAATTATAATTCAGTAACCAAAATGGCTATCAAAACAGTACACCACATTTATTAATTATCTCTTTATGTTTTTTATTGTGTTTTTGCAGCCATCCACACATCATGGAGTACATGATATGTTGCAACTTGCAATTGAAACCATTTCCAATAATTGAAACTAAACATTAGAAATTTTGAAAAAGTTGTACTCCACATCATTCACATGCACAAATGTTCCATTCATGTAAATTACATATGCAAGGATTTATATTTTATTGGAAATTAATTAATAATAATGAAAAATTTGTGAGATAATTATGAGGCTATTGTGGACATTTATTTTGCATTTTCTCGTTAAATAAAATTAGCCATAGAATTTTAATATTTAGTAAAAAAAAATCATCGTCAAACTATATTTTTCTTGTAGTGCACGTTCATTTTAATATTTCTGTAATTTTTTTATATGCACATTCTTTATTACCTAAAGATATTTAATCTAAAAAAATTTAATATATAAATATACTAAAATTAAAATAGATAAAAATTAATTAATTAAAATAGATATTATGTATTATTATCATTTTATTTATTTATTTTTAAAAAACATTTTGCAAATTAGGTTAAATTAGATATTTATTTAAGTTTTCTTAAAATATTTACACATTTATTAAGAAATTATCATGATATATTGAGGAAATAAAAAATTGATAAACTTCAAAATTTTGAAAATTAGTTGGTTTGATGCAAATTTCAATAAAATTTTATAGTTCCTAGTGATAAATA
This sequence comes from Garcia nutans, assembly GCA_947685225.1. NCBI lineage: Eukaryota > Viridiplantae > Streptophyta > Magnoliopsida > Malpighiales > Euphorbiaceae > Garcia > Garcia nutans. The sequence continues at coordinate 9,952,978 of CANTUV010000059.1, read as the reverse complement.
TGCAATTAATTGATTTGAAACTCTACATTGTTAATTTTATGAAAAATTTAAATTATATTAAAATTTATAATAAAATTTGCAAATAAATGAAGTTGTGATTTTGATTTGACTATACGTACAAATAAATATTTTACTGTCAATTTATAAATAACCAAATATTAAAATGCATATATAAATAAAAAAATTATTATTCATTTATATTTCAAAAATAATTAGAAGCCAAGAATCAAATTAATCCACGATTAAAAAAACAATTGAAAATGCTACTGCCCATTGGCTTCAAGGAAACTGGGACCATATTAAATTAATGGGCCATTTGATTGAATTTAGACTCAAAGCATCTTCGCATGCTACTGCCCATTGGCTTCAAGGAAACTGGGACCATATTAAATTAATGGGCCATTTGATTGAATTTAGACTCAAAGCATCTTCGCATGAATATTCTCTTCAAATTATTGATGCGGATTCCATGCATGTTATTTAACTACAAATTAAAATATAAAATTTTTAAGTTCATTTAGAAATATGCAAATTCTTTTCTTTTATTTCATTTTCTCCCTTCAATCATAGCATAAATAAAATTAAATTTTTAATTTGAAAAATTATTCTGCGATTACTTTGTTTATTTTGAATTGATGTAATAATTTTTTATACTTCTTTTAATTATTTACAAGGAGACAAAATAAACATAATAAATATGTATTTTAGATGTGAAATATTTAAAATATTAATGGTAAACAATAATTATTGTTTATCATATAACTAAATTGATAATACTCATAGATTATGAGCTGGTTATTACCACAATTATTAACTAAATAAGATGACAATTCATGTTAATATGTTTTGTTACTATAACGAAAAAGAAAATCTTAAACGAAAAAGAAAATCTTAACTTGATTCATTTATTATAGATAATTACATGGTATCTCAATTTTTAATCTTTTTTAAAAATATCTCATAATTTTTAAAAAATTCAAAAATATTATTGAGATTGTTAGACAATCAAACTCTATTTTGATCATTGACAATCAAATTGATAAAAGACTAATAATTTCAAATAAGTCTGTTTTACAGAGTTAGAAACCGAGGGCTTTGTGCAACTGCCCGAACTAATGACAGAGCGACCATACAAATACAGCACGAGCACAGAACCAAACTGACATTCAGACTTGCCTAGCAAATCGAACAAACATACAGAAGTGCCGAGTTAGATATAGAACTGCCGAAATAGGAGAATCAAAATGTTGAGCTAAAAGTAGTTCTATGGAACAATCGAGCTAAGCATGCAGTGCAGCTTGATATCGAGCTAGACAAGTCAACTACGACAACTGAGCTAAGTTCACAACTCATAGAAAGGATCGCGTTCTTAGTGAGCGGTGAAGTCAGGATGTCCGGTAGACGTGCGGCTGTACGCGAGCACCGAGCGACCGCACCAAATTAAGATAAAAATTCATAAACTCACAGAAAGAATAGTGGTCTTAGTGAGCGATGAAGTCAGGATGCCAGAACTTCATGCGATTGCCCAAGACACCCGAGCGACCTCACGTAAAAAAGGCGTAAATGTCCAAAAAGAACAGAAGAAATAATGGTCAGCTCTCGCGGTGCTTCCTCGACGCTCAAAACCTTGTGTAATCGCCCAGAAGAACCTAGTGACCGCACAAGTCTGACATATTTGAATCTGAGCGCCAAATAATTTGGACCAATGATAACTGAACACATGGATGAAGAAATTTGAATTCAACGGTAATCTTATGCCGGGCGACCGTATGTTGAGCCGAGCAATCGTATGACACAAAGGTATGGGCAAGCTAGATTCTATCAGACAATGAAATTCGACCGTTGGAACTAGCTATTACACAGAACTTTTAAACCGTGCGACCGCCTATAGAGCAGAGCGATTGCACTCCTAGCTCCGGCCATAGAATTAGTGGAAGACAAGCACTAAATATGTGAGAACCACTTCAAACAGCTAGTTTAAGCCAAATGGCTATAAATACCACACTAAACTTCATTTTTGTGGTAAGGGAATGCTTTGATTATTATTGTAATTTCAATGAAACAATATTTTTCATTATCTTGCTTAAAGATCAAAACCTAAAATCTTGAAGTATTGGGTGTGAACATTAAACACCATCAAAAGTTTGAGTGTAAGCTTAGAAATACTTAGGTCGTGAGAGTGAGCCTGGAAAAACTTTTATAAAGGTTGTGAAAATTGATCTCAAACCATTGTAAGAGTTTAGTGTGAGCTAAGGAAAGCACCAAGTTAGAATTAAGCTTGTAAAAACTCAAAAATAGTAGAACCTTAACAAGTTGTTAAGGAAGTGAATATAGGATTGAGATAAATCCGAACCACTATGACTATTTGTGTTCTTTTTTCTCTACTATACTCCATCTTCATCTACATTTTCTTCATCTCTTGCTTTTAATTTTTATATTTACCATCATTCTTCACATCAACCAATTCACCCCCCTTCTTGGTTGTTAGTTTGGGACAATAATTGGCATTAGAACTAGTTAATTTCATCAAACTTAATTATGAAATTTGATCTAAAATGGCAGCCATTCTAGCAATAAACACCTGCACACATTGAAACCTAAATTCATTCCTTAGACCCTATTTTGATGGAACGTATTACTCTTATTTGGAAACACAAGATGTTCTTGTTTCTAGATAGTGAAGGAATTAAGCTTTGAGATTTTGTTAAAAATGAGTGAAAACCTCCTACTCATGAAGTTGATGGTGTTCAAGTTCCTCTTCCTAAATCACAATGGTCAAGTGCTTATGTAAGAGATCGGTTCAAGAATAATATGACAGCCTCTATCTTAATGAATTTAATATCAAGAGAATAAGGTGGGAGAGTCCAACATCTCACTTGTGCACATTGCATTTGAAAAACTCTTGAGAACTATCATGATGGTACTACCTAATTGAGGCTCACCAAGAAGAAAATGTTTGTACATAAGTATGAGCTATTCAAGATGAAGCCCAACAAAAATGTCACCGACATGACAAACCGCTTGCTTGCTATTGTCAACAAACTAAAGAAATATGGAAAGATAAATTATCAAGATGATGTCAATAGCAAAATCTTGAGAGCACTTAGAGCAAAGAAGAACTTTGAGTCTAAAGTTTCTTTAATTAAAGAAGCTCATGATTTTAGCTCTTTGAGGACCGTTGAACTAGTTGAAAAACTACTCACCTTCGAATTGAACACCAAAAGCGAAGAAAAACAGGGTGAAAAAGAGAAAAGCAAAGCAATAGCTCTCAAGGCCATCAAAGAAGTTGAGAGCTCAAGTGATGAGGATAGTAACGATGAAGAAGAATTGGCTATACTATCCAAAAGGATAAGTGATTGGAAGAGAAAGAGAAGACTACAAGCTAACAATGGTATATTTCCTAAATTTTCCTTCAAAGATAAAGATAAAAAGAATGAAGTGAAATACTATGAATGTGGCAAATCCGGTCACATCAAGTCGGATTGTTTCAAATTAAAAAACAAAATGAAGTGGGACAAGAAAAAGAAGAGATTACTCAAAGCTACATGGGATGATGATTCCTCAAGTGAAGAAGAAGAGGAAGAAGTTACAAATCTATATCTCATGGTTATTGAAGATGAAAATAACTCCAATGAGGTAAGTACTCCATCTTTAAACTTAATTGCATATGATAATTATGTTGATGATGCTTTAGATGAAAATGGTTTGATTAAACAAATGAACCTTAGAATAGAAAAGTATTTCTCTAAGATGAAATTTTATAAAGATAAATGTCCCAAGTTAGAAAAGAATTTTGTGGTTCTACATTAGAATTGAAGACCTCAAATGAAAGCTTGTTGAAATCAATTGATGAAATGACTAAAAATTCACATAGTTTAAAAAATGTGATCAAGGAAAATAAAATATTGAAGGATGAAATAAATGAGTTGAAAGAGTCAATCTCAAAATTTTACAAGGGGAAAGAGGCCTTAGATACATTGAGCAATCATCAAAGACCAACCTCCTTGAAATATGGTTTAGGGTTCATTGGCTCATCTAACACTTCACTAAATGCACCAATATTTGTTAGAGTTTCTACAATACAAACATCTAGTGTTGATATTGTGAAGAGCACTAATGCACAAACCAAACATAAAAACCCTAAAAGGATTACATTAAGTTCACAAGGCTCTAAAACTAAAGTTCCAAGAGCAAATCAAGCATTCATATATACAAGGCATGTACATAAACATAAAAATGCATAAAAAATATTTAGCTTGTGGATAGTGGATGCTCAAGGCATATGACGAGTAATGCAAAGCTATTTACAACACTCACTTACAAGCATAGAGGTAATGTAACGTTTGGTAACAATGCTAAAGGCAAAATCATTGGCATTGGTTCCATTGGCATGCTTGGTAAGAATATGATTGATAATGTTTGGCTTATTGATGGATCGAAACATAATTTGCTTAGTGCAAGTCAATTATGTGATAAAGGATATGGTGTAAGTTTTAACTCTAAAGGATGCAAAGTTACATATTCAAATGGTGAACTTGTATTCAACGGAGTTAGAATTGGCAATACATATAAAATTGACTTATATTCCAATAATGCATTTGAATATTTGATTACCATTAGTAATGATGCTTGGCTTTGGCATAGAAGACTAGGATATATTAGTATGGATCACTTACAATACATTAGTAAAAAAGAACTAGTTAATGGTCTCCATAAAGTAAAATTTGATAAAGATAGGCTTGTGAACCTTGTCAATTTGGTAAGCAACATAAAAGTTCATTCAAATCTAAAAAGATTGTAAGCACTTCTAGACCCTTAGAACTCATTCATTTGAATTTGTTTGGACAAAATAGAGTTGCTAGCTTAGGTGAAAAGTTATATGCATTTATACTTATTGATAATTATTCAAGGTTTATATAGGTTAATTTCTTAGCTCAAATGAATGAAGCCTTCAATCATTTTAAAATATTTGCAAAAAGAGTTCAAAATAAGAAGGGTTATGTAATCACATCTATTAAAAGTGATTATGACAAGAATTTGAAAATGAGAACTTTAAAAATTTTTGCAATGAGTTTGGTATTTCACATAACTTTTCGGCTTCAAGAACACCAAAACAAAATGATGTAGTTGAAAGGAAAAATAGAACATTGATTGAAATGGCTAGGACAATACTCAATGAGTATGATTTACCATCTTACTTTTGGGTGAAAACCGTTAATACTTCATGTTATATTTCAAATCATGTTTACAAAAGGCTTTTGATAAACAAAACTTCTTATGAGCTATGGAATAGAAGAATACCCAAATTTTATACCTTAGAGTGTTTGGATGCAAATGCTTTATATTGAATATTAAGGACAATTTTAAAAAATTCTCATCCAAATCGGATGAAGTCATATTTTTAGGATATTCATCATCTAGCAAAGCATATAGAGTGTTTAATAAGAGGACACTAGCAGTTGAAGAATCAATGCATGTTATTTTTGATGAATCCTCTAAACTTGATCAAAGGAAAGGTAATGTTCTTGATGATTTTGTTGGTATATTTGAACAATAAAAAACAATCAATGCTCCAAAGAACAATCTTGATGAACAAGAAGAAGAGTCTCAAGAGCTACCCAAAAATTGACATTACAAGAAGAATCATCTAAAAGAACTAATCATTGGTGACACCTCAAAGAGAGTAATTACTAGATCTCAATTTAAATACTTAGATTCTAATATTGCTTTTGTTTCTCAAATTGAGCTAAGGACCAATGAGGAGACTCTTAGTGATGAGTGTTAGGTGATTGTTATGCAAGATGAACTCAACCAATTTGAGACAAACAAAGTATGAGAACTTATTCCTAAACCTAAAGATCATCCAATTATAGGATGTAAATGGGTATATAGGAATAAGCTTGATGAAAATGGTCTCATTACTATAAATAAATCTAGATTGGCAGCTAAAGGCTATAACAATGAAGAATGCATTGACTATGATGAGACATATGCTCCCATTGCTAAATTAGAAGCTATTAGAATATTGCTTGCATTTATATGTCACATGAATTTTAAAATTTTTCAAATGGATGTTAAAAGTGCATTTCTAAATGGGTTTATAAATGAGGAAGTTTATATTGAACAACCTCCCAGTTTTGAAGATTATAAATTTTCAAATCATATTTTTAAACTTACCAAAGTACTATATGGATTGAAATAAGCTCTAAGAGCTTGGTTTGATAGACTTAGTGCATATTTACTTGAAAATGGATTTTCAAAAGATAAAATTGAAACAACTCTTTTTGTTAAAAAGAAAATACATAAAATTTTGATCGTGCAAATTTATGTTTACGACATTATATTTGGTGCTATTAATGAATCTTTGTGCAAGGAATTTGCTTCATGTATGACTAGGGAATTTAAAATAAGCATGATGGATGAACTCAAATTCTTCATTGGACTAAAAATCAAGCAATGCAAGAATGTGATCTTCATCAACCAATCCAAGTACGTAAAGAAACTCCTAAAGAAGTTTGGAATGGATGGTTACAAATCAAGTAAAACTCCCATGAGAACATCCTTGAAACTTGACAAAGATGAAAGTGGTAAGGCAGTAGATAAGAAGAAATATCGAGACATTATCGGATCACTACTTTACTTAAAGACTGGATATAATGTATAGTGTTTGTTTGTATGCTAGATTTCAATCTTATCCTAAGGATTCACATTTAAATGCAACTAAAATAATTATAAAATACTTGAATGTTATATTGTATTTAGGTATATGGTATCCTAGAAAAACATCATTTGACATATTAGACTTTTCCAATACGAATTTTGCCTATAGCCTACTAGATAAAAAAAGCACCACCGGAGACTGTCTTTTTTTTTAGTGAATGCTTAGCTTCTTGGTTTAGCTAGAAATAAGTGTCGGTTGTTTTATCTACCATGAAAGCCGAATATGTTGCTGCATATTTTTGTTGCTCACAAGTTCTTTGAATACACAAAAATTGTTTGACTATGAAAAAATATTTGATCACATTCCTATTAAATGTGATAACACTAATGCAATCAATTTATCTAAGAATCCCATTCAACATTCTAGGTCTAAACATATAGACATCAAACATCATTTCTTAAGAAAAAATGTTCAAAATCACAATATAGTTTTAGCATTTGTTGAAATTCAAAATCAACTTGTGGATATTTTTATAAAACCCTTAAATGAAGAAATAATGAATTTTTTAAAATAAAATATTGGCATGATTGATGAAAAATATCTTGCATAATCATTCTTTATTTCTCCCAAAATATATTTTGATCATATGCACTTAAAATTTCTCAAGACATAAAATGGCTTGCTTTGTACGGTCGACCTAGTATACCAAGCGCTTGCACATCGTCTGCTCTTTCTGAGCATGAGCCATACAAGTCATCATCTCCCGAGCCTTAACACATTTCTCCCGAGCTTTAATAAGTATCTTTACCGAGCCCGAGCTTTAAAGCGTCTTTCTTCAGTGAGCGTATAACAGCTCGTGCGGTCGGTTAAATTTAAGAATTTTAAAATTTTCTCGACTGTTACACTCCTCTCAAGCATGTGCGAGTATGCACTACCATGAGAGCTTTCCAAACTGAGCTGGCGATCTCTCGACAAGTCGAGCGACTGCACAAAATGTGTAAATGAATTTTTTAAAACGTTCGAACTCTCAAAATTCAAAGTTTTCTTCTACTAGATGGTAAAAAACAGCTAGCTTTCTAAATTTTATTTATAAATACCTCTATTTTGCATGAAAATACATCTTTAAAAACTCAAAAATACATATTTAAACAATCTTCCAAGAATTTAATCATCAAAAAGAAGATTTTGAAGTTTTTCATAAGTTTGGAGTGGTTTGCTCAAAGCATCACCTACAATCTATTTATTTCTACATTTCTTTCAATCTTCTACATTTCTATTTTCCTTTTCTTTATTTTTTTTTATTGATGGTATGGCACCCAAAATCAAAACCACCAAAAAGAAAGACACAACCAAAGGTAAATGGATTGTCATTAGGGAAACCCAACTTAAGCCTCAGCCTCAACCTAAATACTTCACTAGAAAAAGTGTTCAACCTCACAAAACCATATACAAAAATGAGGATGAGAAAATCAAATACTATATGCTCAAGAAAAAGACCCTTGAACCAACCAAAATGCTTACGGAAAGGATGCTCCTAACTTTAAACATCTAAGGTAAAATCTATAACTACATTGATAGAATTGGGTAGAGGCATTTTGTATTTTCTAATGAGTAATTACTCTAGCATCTCAAGGGAATTTCTAATATCTCTAAGGGTAGAGAAAATCACAATGCACCTGTAGGATTTTATGGAGTTTATTTTAGGCTTTTGACCAAGATTTTGCTCTTTTCATAGAAGAATTTGGTGAAGTTTGGGGATTTCAAACTCATGGAGCTTTCTCCTACAATGATATGGATTTTTGTTAAAAAAATTATTCATCCTTTTGGAGTGAACCATCCATTAAAACCCAATACAACAATAGGCCATCCAAAGCCATCCACTTTAGAACCCTTCTCTTTTTGGCTCTTACATAGAATCATCACTTACACCATTTACCAAAGAAGTGATGGAAATGAAAAAGATTACTCAATGTAACTTATTTTTCTTGTATGCTATTGTGCATAATGAGTTAATCCAAAGTGTTAGATTTCTCATAAATACCTTTATACATTATGAGAAATTTAAAGCGGAAACTTTCTTTCTATCTTCTCAATTTACCCAACTTGCTAGACACTTAGGACTCCTAACTCATAAAAATCTTGCAACCCTAAGTGATCCACTTGATCCATCCACAAACTCCATCAACCTAGACTACCTTGAACATGCTAAGTGTATCCAAAAGGTTGATAATTACTATGAATATACATTTGGTAGCAAGGGTGTTATCCAAAGGGAAATGAAGAGACCTAGGTACCATATTATGGAAGAAGAAGGTGAACCTATCCATGTTCAAGTTGAGCACCTCTCTAAACCTTCCATCTAAGAAAAAGGTAAATCATCCAAAATCCAAAATCTTATCCTCAATGCCATATCTTCTTTCTAAATATAATTTAATCATTTTTAGAAGGATGTCACAATGAGAATCACAAAACTTCACAAAAAGGTTGATCTCCTTTCCCACATTCATCAGGACATTTATGAATTACAAGAGAAATTTAATCTTCCTCAATGTGAGTTAAGTGAATAGGATGTGAGTGAGTATATTAAAAGTCCTCATGAAGGATCCTCACCACCCTCGCATGACTCCTCTCCAACTAATTCTCTTGGTGATGATGATAAAATAACTCCAACTCCTCATCCGCCATCAAGAAAAGGAAAAAGAAAAAGTTTTAGATTAATCACTTTCTTATATTTTTTTTTTCAATTGGCATTAAATTTATTTTTCTCTTGTATTCACATTTATTAGTATCAATGAACTTCATCTTTCTTTCACTTTAATTGTCTTTTTGCCTTTGTTAAAGGGGGAGAAAAATATATGTGATTGAATTTAAATAATTTAATTGTCAAAGAGGTAGTTAAATTTAATTATCTAAGAAGATAAAAGAACAAATTGGCATTAAAAAAATTATTATCAAAAAGACCATGCATCAATTATTTAACATAGGGGGAGAAAATTTATTAATTGCTTCATGCATTTGATTATTTTTAAACTTATATTCAATTTAATTGACAAAGTCAAAAAAGGGGAGATTGTTGAGATTATTGGACAATTAAGCTCTATTTTGATTATTGACAATCAAATTAGTAAAGGACTAATAATTTCAAAGAAGTCTGTTTTGAAGAGTTAGAAATTGAGCTCTTTGTGAGACAACATTTTTGTGGTTACAAAATACTTTGATTATTATTGTAATTTCATAGAAACAACATTTTTCATTATCTTGTCTAATGATCAAAACCTAAAATCTTCAAGTGTTGGGTGTAAGCATTAAACACCATCAAAAGTTTGAGTGTAAGCTTAAAAACACTTAGGTTGTGAGAGTGAGCCTGAAAAAACTCTTATAAGGGTTGTGAGGATTGATCTCAAACTATTGTAATAGTTTGGTGTGAGCTAAAAAAATACCAAGTTAGAAGTAAGCTTATAAAAATTCAAGACTAGTAGAACCTTAAGAAGTTTTTAAGGAAGTGGATGAAGGATTGAGGTAAATCCGAACCACTATAACTTTTGGTGTTCTTTCTTCTCTACTCTGCTCCATCTTTATCTACATCTTCTTCATCTCTTGTTTATAATTTTTAATTTACCATCATTCTTCACATCAACCAATTCACCCCCCTCGGTTGCTAGTTTGGGACAATAAATATATCTCTTTTTTAAAATTTTATATATACACACATACTCAAACCCGGCTTAATAGTAAATACTCAAGCTTTAACTCAGTTTGAACTTTAATTTTTGACCTCGAGTTCCACCTCATGGTTAGTTTGAATAGAGCTTGTATATGGTAAGAAATGTGTGAGAAATCTGAATTATTGTTTGGATTAATGAGGCAAGAGTAACAAATTAGATTAAAAATACAAATGAAAACCAACGGGGGTTGGTTTGAGTGGTAAGCAGCTCGTATTCGCTTAAGAAGGTCCCGTGTTCGAGTCTTACCATATGCAACTATCCTCATTGGGAGACTTATCCACCATAGCCAGGTGTGTGACTCAGATTAGGTCCGGATTAGTCGGGGCGAAGCCCCGAATACAGGGAGGGTAACAAAAAAAATGCAAATTAAAGATCAAAAGCAAATTAATTTTCATACTTTCAATATGAAATGAGATGACATGTAAAGTGTACCTCATGTAACTAAAAGAATAATTATTATATAATAAGAAAAAAAAATTTACATCATCTCAAAATTTTTACCAACTATATAAACCCTAGCTTCATATGTCTGCAAATAAATAAAAAATACAAAAATCCCACTCCTCAAAAACCTTAAACAATCAAATACTCCTACTTTCACTATAAATTCACCTTAAATTGCACATATTTTACCTCACTAGAAATATCAAATCATATCCAAAATCCTCCTTCATGCCAATAAATATAAAAAATAAAAAATAAAAAGAGTAATCAAATAACCATAAAATAAAATTAAAAACAATAACAAATTTTTAGTTTTGAATAAGATAAGTGTTAAAATTTATTGACAACCAAATAAATAGAAATTAGAAAGTCAAGAAAATAAAGGAAACCAACAGTTGCATCAAGCTTGAGCATTGATGACCTAGTTGAAATTTCTTTTCATATCTCTCTCCATAAATCTCTTTATAATTTTTCATAAATTAGGAAATTATATAATTGTAATATATTAGAAATATTTTTTAGCTCCCTAATTTAGGACTAATTGTTTTCCTAGACTTTAGCTCCCTTGAAATAAAATATGCATTGTACATACCAATTAGTGAATATCAATAACAAAATATTCTTTCTTATTTTTAAGTTGGTATCATAGCCAACCTCTTTAATCTTGAAACTTTCACCAAGATGAGTGAAAAAGGTACTGAATCATTTGGAACAAAATCAATTCTCGTGTTTATTCAATTTGAAGGAGTTTCTAATTCTGGAATTATTCTTGATGAATCTAACTATGGTGTCTACTCAAAACCAGTATTGTCAAAAGTGCACAAGTTGCTTGCTTAGGCTCAAAGGGGAGATGCAAAAAACCTGTAGCACTTCTAGATGTCCAAAGTGAAGCATTATGGTGAGACGATGACTTTTTGCGCCTAGACAATGCTTTCTAGAGAAGGAGAGAAGTGCAAAGTTTATTTAATTTTTTTTATATATAGACATAAGTAAAATTTTTTCCTTATTAATTGCTTATATTTTAGTAATTAAGTTATTTAGAAAGGTAAAAGTTCAAACTCTTCTAGAAAATCTAAAGTCTTTTAGGAAATATAAAAGTCTTTTAGGGTTTTTAATTTTATTTAAAATCAAATTGCTTATCAAAATAGAAAACTAAAACAACAAATCAAATTCAAAGTCAAATTGCTTATCAAAATAGAAAACTAATACGACAAATAAAATTCTTTAACATCATGAGTATTCTTAAGCCATGAACAAGGAAGATAGAGACAAATAAGTATTTTTACACTAATTAAACTCTTTTTTCTTCTTCAGGTTACTGTTTTATTTTTTTCTATTTTATTTTTTAATGATGGTTTTTTTTTTCTATTTCATGTTACTATTCTTTTTTTTCCTTTCCTAATATTAACTTTTTTTTATAAGAAATATTTTCTTTTGCAGTTTTGCTACTATTTTTTTTTTCTTTCAGAGTTATTTTGCAGTTTCTTTTTTGTTATTCTATATTTAATTATTCTTTTCTTCTCCATGTTTTTATTCTTTTTTCTCCATAAATTTTACTCAATACTTAAGGCTATTTCTTTTTAAAGAAAATCCTATATCTTATTTTTTTTCAAATTTTAATACTTCTATTTCCATGATGATATGGGTAACCTATAATTGATTTTTTAGTACTCAATGAGAACAAAATGGACCCGGGATGGAAGTATAATTATTTACAAAATTCTCAAGACCCAAATTCTGTAACATGTAACTTTTGTGAAAAAGTTATTAATGGTGGTATATATAGGGCAAAATTACATCAAATTAGCGGTAATAAAAGTGTAAAAAAAATTTTTAAAATGTCCTGAACATGTTAGGGAAGAATTAAAATAATATACAAGGCAAAAAAAAAAGCTTGAAAAAGTGAAGTATGATAAGTTGCCAAAATTTAAAGATACAGATAATATGATTGAAATTGAAGATGATGCTAAAGAGAATGAAATTAACCAAAATGTTAAGAGAGCACCAACTAGTAAAGGAAAAGTTAGCAGTGGTATGTCAAAAAAAAAAAGGTCCCTTAGATGCATTTATTTTTAAAGAAATCTAAAATGGTAGTTGAACTTAGGAAGCAAAGGAGATTAAGACAAACCAATATTGATAAGGAACAAAGAGCTCTTTCATGCCAATGTATTAGCAATTTTTTTTTGCCAAGCAATAATTCCCTTTAATGTTGCCCATTTACACCCATTTAAATAGGCAATTGAAGCTATTGTGCAATATTTCTTGAATTTAAAACCCCCTAGCTATCATGAATTAAGAGTAACTTTTCTGGAAAAAAAAAAGAAGTGTCCTGCACCAATGATTTGTAAAGAGTTATAAGGATGCATGAACGAAGCATAGTTGTTCTATTATAAATGATGGGTGGACTAGCAAAACTAATAGGTATTTGATAAATCTTTTTGTGAATTATTCAGCTAGAACAAAGTTTGTAAAGTCCATTAATGCTTCAACTTTTGTAAAAATAGGTATATGAAATGTTTGATGAATTTGTTGAGCAAATAGGGGAAGCTAATGTTGTACAAGTTATAATTGACAATGGAAATTTTAAATTGGGTGGTAAATTATTGAAAGTGAAAATGCCGCACTTGTAAGTGACACCTTGTGCCACCCATTATCTTGACTTGATATTAAAAGATACTAGGCAACTATCCAAGATAAAAAAAACTCTAGAGAAAGCTATAAACTTGACAAGTTATATATATAACCATACTATTGTTTTGAATATAATGAGAGAGTTCACAAAGTAAAGGGAGCTTATTAGGTTGGGAAAAGCTAGATTTTGCAGTTCCTATCTCACTTTGAAACGCATTCACAAATATAAGCATTCGTTGAGAGCTATATTTACTTCACAAGAACGGGTTTCTAGCAAATGAGGAAAGGAAGCAAAATGTGTGGTAGCGATAGTTTTGATGCATTTCTTTTGGAAGAATGTTGTTTATTTATTGAAAGTCATGAGGTACAATTGTTAAAGTTCTTCGCTTAGTTGATAATTAAAAAAAATAATGTGATATATTTATGAAGCAATGGGTTGATCAAAGAGAGCTACTATGGAAGCTTTCAATGGAAATGAGGACACATATGTAAACATCTTCAAAATTATTGATGAAAGATGGGAATGTAGACTTCACGAACTCTAAATGCAGCTGGTCATTTTCTTAATCCATAATTGTTTATGATAATCCAACTATTGAGTTTGATGAGGAGGTTACTGTTGAAATTTATGCTTGTATAGGAAAGTTAGCCTCATATCAAGTTATCCAAGATTCAATTATCAGTGGCTTATACACATATAAAAATGTTGAAAGCTATATTTGGCAACCCATTGGCTATTAGATCAAGGAAAACAAAAGCACTGAGTATTTTTAAAGTCTATTAGTTTACTAAGTATATATCAAAATTTATTACCATTAGATTAGACATCATACTAATTATTGAAAAATGCATATGTAACTGAATGGTGGAGATTTTTTGGGAGCCTTACACCTAATTTACAGTAGTTAGCAATTAAAATTCTTAGCCTAACTTACAATGCTTCTGGTTGTGAAAGAAATTATAATGTTTTTTTAGCAGATATATGATTTATCTTTTCATTATTTAAGAGTTTAAGGTATATTTCAAGTGATTAATTTTTATTTTTCCAAGTCGTTTTTAGATTCATACAAAAAGGAGAAATCAACTTGCACACCAAGGGTTGAATGATTTAGTTTATGTGAAGTATAACCAAGCTCTTAAAGCATGATATGATAAGAGAGATGTAGATGAAGATGTTGAAGGTGATAGGGTATTTTGTGATGAAGATGATAATAGATTGACATGGGGTGTAGTATCAGAGGCAGTTGGTGTTAGTGTTGGAGAACCTATTAGAAACACAAGAAATCAATCAAAGTTGAGTAGCTTGAGGGCAAGTTCAAGTACCTCACAATCTAAACCTATTTTTGAAGGATTCCAACCAATTTAGATTATAGAAAAGAAAATGAATTTGAAGGATATGAAAGTGATGTTGAATGTGATGAAGAATTAAACAAAGATTCTAGTGATAGGTTTTAGAATTTTAGTGTTATTTTTGCTAAGTTATAGTCTAAAACTTTTAGGAAAGGACTTAAGGCTAATTTTACTTATTTGAAGCTCTTTTATATTAAATTTTAGTTTAGTATGCTTGCTACGCCTACATTATTTTGGTTTTAAACTTAACTTATTTAAAATTTGGTTTGTTTGATATTAGCTTTGTTACTTGTTTAATTTTAGCTATCTTTCACTTTTTAGTAGTTTTTTAAATATTAAATTAATATAGTTTCCAATATATTTTTCTTTAAAGATATACTATATGCTATTACTAGTAATCAGTATTTTACAAGAACTTTGTGCCTCACTTCATTCAGTCCATCGCCTTTTTGCTCCTTGCACCTAAGGTGATAAAGGATGTATTATTTTAGTTGCGCCTAACGCTTTTCACTACACTGGCCACAACTAATGGAGAAACATATTACTGAAAGAGAGAAACTCTCTTATATTTGTAACAAGATAAAGCAACCTACAGAATCATAAGATGGAAATGAAAAATGGTAAGGGTGTTCTCGTGCCGAGATTTATCCTAGCCCCTAACTTGGCCTGAAAATTGTTCGGGCTGCTAAAAGTAACATGTGGCCTGACCTTAAGCCCGGTCGAGGCTGGCCACTTCGAGCCTAACCGGGCTAGGCTTAGGGTTGAGCCAGCCCAACATGCTTTTTATTTTTTATTTTTAAATTTAAATTTTTTAAATCCTAATAAAATTTACCTATAAATATTACATTAAAAAATTATTATACCAAATTATACCTAATAATATATAAATTATTATATCAATACTTAGGATAATAAAAATATTTAATTATTATGTTATTTCATTATTTAATCTTTAATTTTTTATCTAATTTAATTTTATATTCATTAGTAACTATTAAAAGATATAAATTATGGTAGTCAATAGGAATAGAAGATGGAGCTTTCAAAACCTTTTTATATAAAATTTGAATAACTAAAATATACATTTTCAATAAATTATTAAAAATTTAAATAAGAAATAAAAAAATTAGACCCCTCGGGCTTGGCTGGCCAGCCCGAGGGTTTTCAACCATCACCTAAAGCCGAGCTATGGTAGCTCATTGCCCAACCCTATTAAGGGTTAGACCAGCCCAACCCGGCCAAATCCCTTCGAGCCGCGGGCTTTTTGAACACCCCTAAAAAATGGTATTATGAAAATCAAAAAGTGAAAAGTTGGCTATTGATGTCCATGAAGCCAAAAATTATGAAGCGATATTTGTGTCCATCTACTCCTCACGAAATATGAAGTGCTTTGTCAAAAGTATTCAGTGATGAAGGTGATGAAGTATAAGTCTTTGCTTTAAACTAAAAAGTTTTCTCTACTAAACAAAGTGGAAAGTCTCTTTCTGAATACTACAAAGACTTGGTTGATATTTTCTAAGAATTAGACCATTGGGATAAATTGATCATGAAAAATCTTATTGATGTATTAATGTGCCAAAAATCAACTAAACATTAAGAGTGCATATATTTCTTGCAGAATTGGATTGTGATTTTGAATAAGTTTGTGGAAAAATTTTACTCAGTGAGCCAGTTCTCTGTTTAGAAGAGTGTTATGCATTAATTTGATGAGAAAAAAGTACGACGTGTAGCTTTGAATGGTAAGACTGGAAATTTTGAAGCAACGGTAATGGTGACTCCAAATTGACCAAAAACAATCAAAGGTGTTGAAAAATCTACTTACAAGTGTACCCATTGTGACTAGTCTAGACATGCCAAAGGTCGTTGCTAGGAACTTATAGGTTGGGATCATAGTTGAGTTCCCTATAGAAAGAATTCTAAGAAGACTCCAACTATTGCTATTGTTGAAGCAAATACAGATAAGAATGTTATAGAAAAGGGCTCGATGTTGGTAACAACTATAAATAATCATAGTAACACATTAAATATTTATGCATTTGTTTCTAATAGTACATGGATAATTGATTATGGTGTCACACATCATGTGAAATTTTAATCTAGTTAGGCTGCACATCTTAAACCTCTTCACAAAAATTCATCTTTACTGCCAATTATAATTAGGTCACAATTAATAAGGGAAAGATCTTTATCTCTCACCAATAATTTAAATGATGATTTTGTTCTTGTTGTCCCACCATTAAACTATAAGTTTTTATATGTTTCTCAAGTAAGTATAAAATTATCTTGTTTTGTAATTTTTTTTTACTCTTGCATTTTTAAGTACATTTGAATAAGATAGACAAATGGTAGTGGTATTGGCAAGGGAACTTGTATTACTTGAATTTGATGTCAAAAAGTTTTGACAAGTTACATCAAGTCTTGAATGCGGAAAGCTCTAAAGAAAGAACAATAAAGTTGAAATTTGGCTAAGTAATCGACAATTGAGGCATGCATTATTAGGTTATTTAAAAAAATTTCCTATTAATTTGTTTAAGAGATTTGATCTTTCTAGTTCCCATTATGATGTTTGTAAACTTACAAAAAAAGTCAAAGAACTTCATATCCTTTAATTTTAAATAAAAGTATTCATTTTATGGTTATTCATTCTAATGTATGAGGTCCATCCAAAACTCCAACTTTGGGTGGATCTCATTGTTTTGTTGCTTTTATTAACGATTGTATTATGATGACTTGATTGTAGTTAATGAAGTTCAAAAGTGAAGTGAATTTGTTATTTCATAAGTTTCATAAAATGGTTAAAACTCAATATAATATTAAGATTTAGGTTCTATAAATTGATAATGGAGGAGAATATCAAAATTTTGAACTTCAACAATACTTCAAAGCACATTGGATTATTAATTAAATAACTTGTCCTAATACACCCCAACAAAATATGGTAGCAAAGTAGAAGAATCATCATCTATTGAAAGTAATTTGTTCTATACTAATTGAAGCCTATATGCCATTATCCTTTTATGGAGAAACTCTTGCTTTTTGTGACATACTCAATCGAATCCTCTCAAGTTCTATTGACTTCTAAACACTATTCAAAACTCTTGCTGATGTTATGATTGCTCCCAGAGTTCTAAATTTACCTCCTCTTGTATTTGGATTTGTATTATTTATTCATCTTCACAACACATCAATGTAATAAGTTGGCCTTGTGAGCTTTATGATGTGTGTTTCTTGGATATGCTATGCATCAAAAAGGGTACAAGTGTTATTCCCTAACTCAATGCATGATTATAACAATGAATATGGTTTCTCATGAAGAAACTATGTATTTTTCCTTTGAGTATAAATTTTAGGAGGAGTATCATTAAGGAATTCGGGCTCTAGATTATGCTAATATAACTTTGGACCTAAGTAATTAAACCATAGGAAGTAATTGAACCACAAGATGTAAGTTCATCGATTGAAGTGTTTGAAGAATTTGAGTCCCTTATTAATACACCACATCAATCATCTATTGAGGATGTTCCTATTCTAGAACTTGAGTTACCTAGAAAACAACTACCAAAATGTCTCATTAGAGGTATTCCTAAACCTACATATGAACCTAAAGTTTCTAGCAAAGTTAAATATCCTAAGAGTTATTATGTATCTAATAATATTTTGTCAGAATCAAATCAATCATTTATAAATCAATTGTCTACTACATCTATTTCTAATAGTGTGTAAGAAGCCCTAGCTGATCCAAAGTGGAAAGATGCTTTAAATGAAGAAATGAACTCCTTACAAAAGATTGAAACTTGAGACTTGTTTGATCACTCAATAGGGAAAAAAGCTAGTGGGATGTCAATGGATTTACACTGTAAAGTATAAACTAGATGGCATAATTAAACAATTTAAAGCAAGATTAGAGGTAAAAGGATATGCATAAGCTTATAAATTTGACAATACAGAAATATTTGCACTTGTAGCTAAAATTAATACTATTCGAGTGTTGTTGTTTTTAGCTACAAACTTTGATTGGTCATTAAAATAATTTGATGTAAAAATTCCTTTCTACTTAGAGAATTATTTAAAAAGGAGTATATGGAGCTTCCACCAAGGTGTATGATATTAGGAAAAGTGTGTAAATTGAAAATTCATTGTATGGATTGAAACAATCTCCAAGAGCATGGTTTAGAAGATTCACAAAGTTTATAATAGCATTTGGATACCATCAACGAAACTCAAACCACACATTGTTTTTAAAGAAACAATATGGTAAGATCACTACTCTCATTGTATATGTGGATGACATGGTGGTTACATGGGCTTATCCAAAAGAAAAGAAGGCTCTACAAGAGTACTTGCCTAAAGAATTTGAAATGAAAGATCTTGGTTCCTTGAAATATTTCCTTCATATTAAAGTTTCTAGATACAATAAAGGAATTCTCTTGTCTCAAAGGAAATATTCATTAAATTTATTGTAAGAGATGAGTACGTCTGCATGTCAACTAGCTAATTAACTAATAGGGGAAGGTTTGAAGTTATAAGTTAAAGTAGACTAAGTTCCAGTTGATAAAGGACGATATCAGAGGCTTGTAGGAAAGTTGATGTGCTTAGCACACACACAAGACTAGATCTTGCTTATGCTTTAAGTATTGTCAGCCAATTTATGCGCAGTCTTGGTGAACAATATAAGAATGTCGTTATGTGTATCTTAAGGTATTTAAAGTTTTCTCTTGGGAAAGGATATCATTCACTAACAATGCAAATCTTCATGACATATGTTTATACTGATGTTGATTGGGCTAGATCAATTGATGATAGATGATCAACTTCTGGTTTTTTCACATTTGTAGGTGGTAATCTTATTGCATGGAGAAGCAAAAAGCAAAATGTTGTTGCTCGATCAAGTGCATAAGCTGAATTCAAGGGTATGGCACTTCAACTTTGAAAAGCTTTATGGCTAAGGTTACTTTTATAAGATTTAGATTATCCACCTAGGCAACCAATTTAATTGTATTTTGATAATAAAACTACATGTGATATTGCTCATAATCCAATTCAATTCGTCAAATAAAGAACATTGAGGAGGAACATATTTTTTATTAAGGAAAATTTAGATGAAAAAATCTTGGAGTTGCATAAAATTTGATATGAAGATTAAATGGCTAATATTCTTACTAAAGCAGTCTCAAATCAAGTATTCTTAAAATGTCTTGGCAAGTTAGGTATGAATGACATTTATGCACTAACTTGAGGGGAAGTGTTGTGATTATCTTTTCATATCTCTCTTCATAAATCTCTCTTATATATTTCTTCATAAATCTTTCTCCATAAACCTCTTTATAATCTCATAATCTCTATAAATCAGGAAATTATACAATTGTAATATATTAGGAATATTCTTTAGCTTCCTAACTGACAACTAATTATTTTCCTATTATTTAGCTCATTTGTAAAATATGAATTGTACATACTGATTAGTGAATATCAATAATAAAATATTAGCTAAATATATATGTAGCCTTCATAATTTTGCACATTTAGTCAGTTTATCACATTAACTTTTAAATTTAACTATATAGCCTATTGAACTCACTTTTTTTTCTTAACTGATAAACACAAACTTATTAACTCATACCAAGTCACGCTGAGTTGGTGATGAAGAAGGTGAGAGGTGACTACTAGTTTAGCATATTATGTCAGGTTTGATTTTAGTATTTTAATGTTTTGTTTCAATAAATGAGAAGAATTTCATTGTTTTGTTTCAATAAATAAGTAGCGAACAGAAAAATAAAAAATATTTAAAATATAAAAATAAAAAAAATAAAAAATAAGCACAAGTGTGGAAGCATGCCCATGTTTTCTAATTTTTATGTCC
Organism: Garcia nutans; assembly: GCA_947685225.1. Classification (NCBI taxonomy): domain Eukaryota; kingdom Viridiplantae; phylum Streptophyta; class Magnoliopsida; order Malpighiales; family Euphorbiaceae; genus Garcia; species Garcia nutans. The sequence goes on along the minus strand of CANTUV010000059.1, from coordinate 9,932,307 downwards.
CAGAGCAAAATCAAGAATAAGATATTAATTTTGTAACATTTGAAAATTGCAATTCATTATTAAAAATTGACCTATTTTAAAGGAATTTAAAAATTAAAAATTACATTCGGCTTATAATTTTACTTTGGATATCTACATCATGTTGAGTCCCTCTAATGATATTGGTTATTAACTCTCTTATGACTTATTAGGGATGACTTAGCCTTGTTAGTTTTTGTTTGTTTTGAGTTTTGTTCACTATTTTTGTTTAAAAAAAGATCTATCATATATGTAGACCCTTAATTTTAGTCTTAGATGAATCCAGTCTCAATTAAAAAGCCTAAATCAAATTCAGTCACAATTTAAAAGCCCAAATTACTAAATTGGCCTTAGAACCATGATGAATTGGCCATTACTCATGGCCTCGCCTTGAGTCATGGCTAATAGGCCATGAGTCCATGGCCAATTTGCCAGTCCATTAAACTTTCCTAATATCCTACTTAAATTTGGAGCTTATTCAGATAAATAAAGAGTTTTTTTTATAAGATTGGGACTTCTCAGTGGATTAACCCTAATTAAGCATTATAAAAGGGCAGCTAAGAACTAAAAATTGGAGGGGAGGACACGACAACAAAAAAAATGACATAGAGAGCACAAAAAACCCTACAAGAAACAAAGAGCAAGATTTGAAAAACACAAACAGCAACTTAAAGAGAGGCAAAAAGGAACACAATAAACCTTGAACCACATTGTTTAACCAAATCTCCATTGATCCAAACCCACAAGATTTGTCCAAGGCAAAAGTAATTGTGCAGTTCAAATTACGAGGCTTGTTTCAACATTTAGATGTTTGGTGGAACCAACAACGTCAGTATGGTCTCTTATACTCTTTTTTATTTAACTTAACAATTTAACATCTTTGTTTGTTTTGTAACTTTGCAAGATTCACTTTACTTTAATTTATTTTGTTTCATCATGTATCAAAACCTTAATTTTATAATTAAAGCCCTAATTTAGAGATTAACCTTTAGTTTTTCAACCAAAACCCTAATTTTATAATCCATAACTCTAGTTGTATGTCAAAACCCTAATTTTTCAATTAAAAACCTAATTTGATATGAAAATCTTAATTTTACAATTGAAACCTTTTGTTGTATAATCAAAACCCTAATTTCATAATAAAAACCCCAATTTTATGATTAATCTTAATCCCATTGATTGAACCCTAATTTTATGATTATGATTAATTATATATTTTAATTATATATTTTATTATGAATTTTAAAACTTTTAATTATTTATTTTATGGGTTTAAGATGTATAAAACATGTTTCCACAGTTTGTTGGTGCCATGATTTATTTTTATTTGTTCTTTTATTTAATTATTTTATATTTTAAGGCATTATAAAAGGACATGTTTTGACATTGTAAGGATATATTTCTATCTTATATGGGTACCCATTTTATTATTTTTTTTAGTTTATGAATTGATGGATATTTATTTATTTCATTGCTTGTAGTATGGGCAATATCATAATAATACAAAAATTTAGTAATATTTAGATATAAAAAGAAGATCAGTTCTAATGAACCGGGTTTATAGGGGTACTGAGCCACTTCTCACATTTTTCATGTGTATACAACTTTTTAAACCCAATAGGGGTTAGAGATTCTTTAGGAATTGAGTCATCCACCCCTTTTATTTTCTTCGTGGCCCATTCGTGTGGCGATTGCTATTCTTCGGGCTTAGGCTCGTATTCTCTAAAGCCAAAGCCTAACAGTGATGAAGTCAAAAAAATCATTCCACCAGCAGTTGGTACAAAATTTTTTTATCACAGTGGCGACTCCACTGGGGATAAGAAAAGTTGATTTTGTTGATCTTTATATTATTTTATTTTTTCTTATTATGATATTATTCATTGCATTACTTAGAATTGTATTGTGTGTGTGGGTTAAAATGCTCTGTGGAACCTATGTTATGTGCATATAAGTGATACCATACTTTCATTCAAGATATGGATATTGAGCATTGCATAATTGCTCATAGCCTTGTATCTTTTGGTATATAATTGCTATGGATATCTAAGCCTTTTACCCTAAAGAGTTAAGCCCATATAGTTGGCCTTGCAATTTTCCTTAGGTTTTCACTAAATGCTTGTTATTTGACTATGATTAACATATCTTGGTTCGAATTGTGGCCCTTTTGGTGTGTCTTTTCCTAATATGATCTAATTATGGTATAAGCCCAAAATCATTTTATGGTCCAAAAATTCTTCTAAGCCCAAAGTCCAAATAATTTTCAAGACTTTTTAAAATAAGCTTAAAACTCTTTCATCAGAGATGGGTCAAAAAAATTATTTTTTATCTTGTGGCCCAAGCACGAAGCCCAAAATTAATAAACTTTTTTATAATGGGCTTTGAAATATTTTTAAAAATGGGCTCAAAACAATAGCTTATTTTTCCAAGTCAAGCTTTCATTGGGCTTTGAATTTAAAACCTTTCTATAATGGCTCAACATTTTTTAAATGGGCGTGCAATTAATTATGCTAATTATGGAATACTAAAATTAATTGTGGACCTTATTTATGTCAAGGCTTGTTAATTATGGGCTTATTTATGGTATGGATCATTCGTTGCATTTTCAAATGAGAAGTCTATTTATAATAAACCTATTAATTTAGTTTTAATTCATAATATAGTAGAAATGATGCCAAACTTTTCAATAGATCTAAAGGATTAAAGCTTAAGGAAGCTATCATAAACTAACTTCTATATTTGAAAATACAACTATTGCTTATTCCATTTGAGTGATTATTTTGAAAATAAAAATATCCCATGTTGATATTTTATTGACCATAACACCTAAAAAAAGAGACTCGCCACTCATATGTAGGAAGAAACAAGGTTGGAAGGAACATCTTGACTTTATTTATTTGTTTGCTACACATGCATACATACCTTGCATTGCATCACATTAATCCTTTCTGGCTCACAGATCTGAAGTACAATAGTTCAAGAGCTTACGACAACCCGGCCTACATTAGTGACTCAGAGTTCAGTGAGGGTTCAATCAACTTCACACCAAAAGAAATGGATCATGAGCAAGTTCAGAATCTAGTGAATGAATCCCTCACATCCAAGATGGAAGAATTAAAAGGGGCCATGACTGAGATCATGAGAAGTCAATTAGTTGTGCTACTGGAAAATAACATTGCTAAGGCATTTGACAATTCTAAGAAGCAGAAGGACAAGGGAAATGCTAAGGTAGTTAAGGTAGCATTTGATGAATAAAAGGTGGTTATTGATAATGATGACTGGGACACATACTTCCAAGACCAAAATGCCTACTTTCACTAAGTACAATGGTATATGAAATCCTCATTTGCGTGTTAAGCAGTACACTACTGCCATGCAGTCTGCTAGAGCTACTAAGGCTTAAACACTGAGGTACTTTATGCTCTCCTTGGACCCTACGATGCAAAACTGGTTCAATACTTTAGAGAAAAGCAATCATAGAGACTAATATTTGTTGTACAAAGCTTTCATCCAATAGTATGGTGTACTAAATTGAGTTAGAGATAACCTTGATAAAGGTTGAGTCTATCAAGAAGAGACAAAATGAGGGCTTTGTTGACTACATAAAGAGATGGAGAAATAAGGTAGCCCTTCTCAAGAAAAAACAAAATGATTCAAATCAGATATGGATGATAGTCAAGGGCGCTTGCATCACCTCCAAGAAAGAATGGCTCAGACCCTTATAAGGGATTTTAAAGATCTTCTGCAGCAGGTCTTTAGTTGGAAGAATGAGAGAGAGAAAATAACATAACAATGGAAAAAGGAGCAATAAGAGTGGCTATCAGTATGGTGGACAAAGTCAACGGAGACAAAAATATAGTGAGTTAAATACAACAATCGAGCTAGCAAAGAAGCATCAATTCTCAGAATTGGGAATGCCACCGTCTTAGGTCTTCAACAAATTACAGAAGAAGGAGTTGTTACAGCCTTCATCCCCTCAACCTTTGCCGGATCCTCTATCCTCTAATTTTGATATAGAGATTTTCTGTCAATTCCATCAGGTGCTTGGTCACAAAACAGATCGATGTACATTATTAAGGCATGAAATACAAGCACCTGACACATCCAAGTAGATGAAGTATTTTCAACTCCAACTCAACAAACTTTCTTAGTCTTGAGTGCTACTCATCTTTCTTTGGTATTTTATTGAAACAATTATGTTTTTCAAATTAAAATTATTTGAATAAATTACTTTTGTTGAATTTATAATTTTGTTGGCTTTTGTCATTTTAGTGCTCAATTAATGATGAATCTAGCTTGATATTCATAAATTAGTATATCTATGCATCATGATTCGAATGACTTTACTAGATGAAGGAATTGTTCTATAGCATTGAGCTGTGTGCTCTTACTTAGAGAGGGTTCATGCATAATTACTTATGTCTAGTCAATCTTAGAATATGCTTTGACAAACTTTCGAGGTAAAATTAAACTCTGCTTATTTAAGAGGGAGATGATTTAGGCATTATTTGCTGAGCCAAGAACTAGTATCAACCATGTTATCATTAATACCTAGTTTGTCCCTTTGAGCCTTTATGAGATTTTAACTTGCTTTTTATTGGCTTGCAAACCCGATAACTTACACTATATTTTCGTGATACTTATGGCAAGTCTGATGATCACTGAGATACCAAGGGGCAAAAAGATCAAAGATGGGAGTGTTTAATCAAGACCATAAAGACAGTTAAAGTTTACTTGAATTAGACTTGCTGTCTCATAACTATTTTACCTTGAGATAACATCAAAGCAACAAAAGATTCATCCTTATTGAAGCAGACTTGCGCTACTCCACTCATCCATTATCAAAAGCAAAAAAAAAAAGCAAAACAATAGTAAAAACAAAAAAAAACAACAATAATAAAAAAAAAAGAAGAAGAAGAAGAAGAAAAGGAGTCAAAACAACCACCAAAAGAAAAAGAAAAAGAAAAAGGATCTCAAACTTTTTGCAAAAGCAAAGATTATCCTAATCAAATCCAGAAATCTGCCAAGAAGATGGAAGAAAATTATGCTCTATCTTTTCATGAAATAAGATCATAAGAAGCCTAGAAGGTAAAAATGATACCCAGAGTTTAAGAATATTTCCAACGGCCTATGTTTCTAATGAAATATTTATAGTGTGAAGATCTGTTAGCAGTGTCACGTTAGCTTTAGTTTAAAAATGGCCTCCACTTAGCCAATATCCTTTCTAAACCCCATTTTAAGCCTATTAAAGACCTATTGATCTCTCTTGGTAGGTGAATTTTATTAATAAAGATTGTTTAAATAAGCATGCATATGAGATAGACAATATTTAAACTTAATGAAATCTTTGGTCAAATAATGTGTATGTGCCTATCTGAAGTGTAATAGTTTTTGCTCAAATGGAAATGATTCCTAAATTTAGTATGATAACAAGGGTTGTGATATTATAGATGTGTTAATTTGAAAAAATCAAGCCTCGAGGTACATTGACATTGATTGATAAAGTCAATATTTGATTTTAAAATTAAAAAAAAGGGTTTTTTTTATCACATGAGCCTTCAAGCTTAGGGAAGTACAATACATTGTCAAACCTTAAAGGACATATGGGATAATGAAAGGATTATTGGCAAGGTCATGAAGAAGTTACCAACCAATGTATTAAATCATGAGTTAAAATGGATTCCTCCTATGTCTCTGACTATCCTATTTGGGCCCCCACTACTCATATTTTTTGTATCTTGAAGATGAAACTATGGATGTGATATCTTATAATGTTCTAAATGCAACACCTACATGAATATCCTGAAGGTACCAATGGCAGTGCTTCGGCCTATTACCTTATTTTGTGAGTCAATAGAACCACTATAAGTATCACTCATGCATATTATGCATACATACATGAGCATGTCACACTACATTTTTATTGTCTATTCTTTAGCAGCCAATACTCTTAAAGAAAACAATGAAAAACAGACATAGTATCAGGGGGCATGAAAGGCCCATTACTTAATAAAGATCCAATCCCATTACAAAAGATAGAAGAGATGCATGCTTATAGAAATATTTATTGAAGCCTACATATGGGGAAAAATTTCCAGTTTGAGCCTGCACGGGGCGACAAAGATAAAGTACCTAGTAAAAAAGTAGCAAAATTTTAGAAAGCAGAATCCATTAAAGAATAGAACAAGTGGCTAGAAGAAATTCATAACTCTCAAATGAATAAAGATACAAATGATAGAAGGTCAATCTAGCTAGAAGAACTGAAGTCGATGCAGGACAAAGGTCCTTTACCAAGAATAAGGAATCAAGATGAAGATCTATTTCTATAAAGGCAGACATTTTTCTAGATTTGTTTAAGTATTCAAAATCAAGTTTCTATCCATGTGAAACCTCAATGGATTTGTTAAAGTGTCCACGGTTGAGTATACTCAGAATTAAAAAAATGATGAATAATTTGGGTTTGTTGAAGTATCTAAACCTCCAACCTATATTAGATTTGTAGAAGTATCCTAACGGCGCAATTTTATGGATTTAGTGAAGTGTACAAACCTCTAGCCTATATTGAATTTATCGAAGCATCCTGATGAAGCAGTTTTGTAGATTTTGGTAAAGTATCCAAATCTCCAGTCTATATTGAATTTGTTGAAGTATCCTGACGGTGCAGTTTTACGAATTTGGTTAAGCATCTAAACCTTTAGTCTATATTAGATTTGTTGAAGTATCCTGATAATGCAGATATTGTTGATTTTTTTAAGCATCCATTTGAAAATTCTAGGTTTGATTGAAGCACTTGGATCAGCTTAAATTTATTGAAGCATCTATTAGAAGATTCTGGATTTATTTGAAACATCCAGACCAACTCGGATTTATTTGCAACACCCAAACCAGTTTAGATTCATTAAAGCATTCGTTAGAAGATTTTGGATTTATTTGAAGCATTCATACCAGCCCGAATTTATTGAAGTATCCAAGAACAGTTTAGATTTATCAAAGCATATTGCATTTTTCTTTTTGAATAAATTCAAGTTCGTTCAAGTAGGAGGCAAAAATATAGACCATTAATTTTGATCCTAAATGAATCCGACCCTAATTTAAAATCCCAAATTACTGAATTGGCCCTAGAACCATGATGAATTGGCCATTACTCATGGCTAATTGACCATGACTCATTGTGAATAGGCCATGAGTCCATGGTCAATTTGCCAGTCCATTAAACTTCATCCTACTTAAATTCAGAGCTTATTCAGATAAATGAAGTTCTCTGATAAGATCTGGACTTCTAAGCTGATTAACCATAATTTAACCCTCATTAAGCATTATAAAAGGGCAGCTAAGAACTAAAGATTGGGGGGAGGATAAAGCGACCAAAAAAAAGACACAGAGAGCACAAAAAACCCTAAAAGAAATATAGAGCAAGATTTGAAAAACACAAACAGCAACTAAAAGAGAGGCAGAAAGGAACACAATAAACCTTGAACCACATTATTCAACCAAATTCCCGTTGATACAAACCCACAAGATTTTTCCAAGGTAGAAGTAATTGTGCAGTTCAAATTACGAGCCTTGTTTCAACATTTAGATTTTTGGTGGAACTAACAACGTTAGTATGGTCTCCTATACCCTTCTTTATTTAATTTAATAATTTAACATCTTTGTTTGTTTTGTAACTTTGCAAAATTCACTTTACTTTACTTTATTTTGTTTGATCATGTATCAAAATCCTAGTTTTATAATTAAAGCCCTAATTTAGTAATTAACTTTTAGTTTTTCAATTAAAACCCTAATTTTATCCATAACTCTAATTGCATGTCAAAACCCTAATTTTATAATTAAAAACCTGATTTGACATTAAAAACCTAATTTTACAATTGAAACCTTTTGTTGTATAATCAAAATTCTAATTTCATAATAAAAACCATCAATTTTACGATTAATCCTAATCTCATTTATTAAACCCTAATTTTATAATTATGATTAATTATATGTTTGAATTATTTATTTTATTATGAATGTTGAAATTTTAATTATTTATTTTATGAGTTTAAGATGTAAAAAGCATATTTCACAGTTTGTGGGTGCCTTGATTTATTTTATTTGTTCTTTTATTTAATTATTTTATATTTTAAGGCATTATAAAAAGACATATTTTCGCTCTTTAGTGGATGTCCTATTTTATTTGTATTTTTTGGATTTGGATATTATAAAGGCATATTTTTATATTATATAGGGTGCCCATTTTATTATTTGTTTATTTATTTCATTGCTTGTAGTATGAGTAATATCATAATAATATAAAATTTTAATAATATTTAGATATGAAAAGGAGACCGATTCTAATGAATCAGATTTTATATGGATACTGAGTCACTTCTCACATTCTTTATATGTGTCCAAATTTTCGACAGTAGAGGATTGGAGATTCCTTAGAAATCGAGTCATCCACCCTTCTATTTTCTTTCCGGCCCGTCCGAGTAGCGACTACTATTCTCCGAACTTAGACATATATTCTCTAAAGCCTAGAGTCTAACAGTGTCGAAGTGGTAAGAACTATGTTATTGGAAGTAAGGATAAAAATCTCCGCTCACAATATAACAATTTAAATTTAAAAAATTAGTGAAAATTATTTTATACCTTTTTTATGTACATGTGGAACAACATTATAGATTTAGCTCCATGGGACAACATTGCAAAACATTGATAAATTATGTGAATTGTGGCATCTCAAACTACATAAATTCAACAATTTTAATTTTTTTTTTACAAATTTATAAATACTTTAAAATAAAATATATTAATTAAAAATTATGGTGTGAAATAAAGATATAACTCTTTATATTGTTTTTGGTATTTTTGTTTCTCGAATATTTATTGTACTATTATTCTAGAGATATTAACATTTTTTTAAAGAAAAAGATCCATTCATTACTATTGCAAATTAAACAAGAATTCAGGGAATTGGTTCCAAGAACAAAAACTAGCATAAATATGTGAATCTTTAGCTAACAAATGTGCTTGCATATTAACTTATCTGCGAACACATTAACCTTAATATTAGGACTAGCACAAATTAATTTCTTAGAATCCTCTATAATAACACCCAATTCAAAAAAAATCAACTCTAAAATTATTAATAGCTGTAATAATAGACTGAGAATCTAATTAAACAATTCCTTGATGTTGCAAATGATTAGAGATATTAACATCTTGAATGTTAATAGTATAATCAAGTATAGGGTATTATTTTTCCAACAAAAAGGGTATAAGGTATTAACTAAAAAAATGATTTATTGAATGAATAAAATAATATGATAAATCTTGGATTTTTTTTAATAATTTACATTTATAATTGATACGTTTTTATTGATTATTGATTATTTAAAGTATATTGTCTTTTAACTTTGATCATGTGTATGGTTTTTATAAGGATAATATTAAATATATATATTTTAATTAATTTAAATTAATCATATATTATGCATCGATAAAGATTATACTTTTACAAGGCTGAGGAATCAATTTTTTATTTCTTAATCTATATTACACACACACACACATATATATATATATATAAGATAAGGAAGGAAGAAGTGTTATTAAATTGCCATATCATTAATTTTTTAAAATATATTATTTCTCCTTTTTTAATTAATTTTAATAATTTATATAAAATTTAATAAATTCAAATAATTTTACATTAATATAATTTCTTAATATTGATTAAATAAATTATATTTTTAACTTTTAATCTTTTATAAATTAATTACATATTAATATAATTTAATGATATTGATTGATTTATATATTTTTTTAGAAATTTAAAAAGCTCGAAAAATATGACTCTTAAAAATTTTAAAAATAAAAAATAAAATATATGACTTTTGACATTTATAAATTTGCTTGAATTTCTAATTTTTTCTACTTTTAAATAGAATGTATAAATTTTTATAGTAAAAATATGTGTTTATTTTATTTTTAATCAGTGAAATTGTTAAATTATGAAATAAAAAAAATATATGCTCATTTATATTATTTCGATAAAATTATTATAAAAGTCGACATAAATATTTTATTTTATATTTTTTTATAATAGAATTAATTGTTAATTTATATATAAATTATTTTATATTTATTTATTAATAAATATATAAATATTTATTTATATTTTATTATTTTTATTTCTGAATTACTCGTGGACAAAGTCCTAGTTTTATTGTATTTCTAAAACTAAATAAACCTGCCACATTGAGATATCAAATTACCCAAACAAATATAATAGAAAAACTATTTCTTTTCTATAATTTCTTATAAAACAACTAGAATTGATTCTTCAAATGGAAAACACATTACTTTTATGGATTGTGAGAGAATTAATAATTTTCATTACATAAAAATCTAAAAATCTCATATCCAACTTTTTTTTATTATTCTCTCAATTCTATTGAAATTATCACTTTTCTCACAAAAATTATCACTTTATGCAATATGAAAATATTAATTTTTTTTTCTAATTATATCCTTATTATGAATGAATTATTTAATAAAAAAAGAAAATAGTAATTTTAATATTAATATATTAATAAAAAAAATTTAATCTATTGAAAATAAATTTTTTATTAAATTAAAAGAATACTTTAATAATTGTGAGGGTAGTAATTTATTGCTAAATTATATTCTCTTTATCCCAATAAAATTATCTATTTATATAATTAATAAAAATTAATTATTTTTTTAAATATATTTTTATTATTAATGAGTTAAATAATAAAATAAAAATATAATATTTTAATATTAATAAATTAATAAAAAATATTTTAATTTATTTAAAATAATTTTATATAATATTTAAAAATTTTAATTATTTTAATAGATATATATGAGGTGAAGATGGTAATAATCTTACTAGGAGATGGTATGAATTTAAATCGTGTAGAATTGTGGGAATTATCAACTCATTAATTAGAGGAACAAAGGAAAAAAAGAAAGATAAAAGATAAAGGCCAACTACACGATAACTACGTATGTGAACTAACAAAGGCTAGTTTAGTAGGTAACATAAATAGATTTAGAAGTGGTGCCTTGGGTCGGTAGGTTGTCAATTGGACAATCACACACATGTACCTTCCTTTTTGTTTTCCCAAAGTACCCCTCATAACACATTGGTTGGTTTGGTTGGATTGCTAAAACCAGTTTATGACTTAATTAAAATGCTCTCATTGCATTGGACTTAGCTAAATTACAAATATAAATATTTCATCCAATCTGAATTTTGATCCATATATTACTCAAAAAATTTGAAAAATCGTCTTGAGTATTGATTAAAACTAAAAACTAAAAACTAAATAATATAAAATAAAATTTAATTTTAAATTATAAAATTAATTAATTGTTATTTTATTATAAGTTTTAAATTAGAATTTTAGACAAATAAATTATAACTCATTTAAAATTTTTTAAGACAAATAGTATTGTGAAAATTGAATTATTTTTTATCAATAATATGTATAGTGTGTAAATAATTGTATCAATAATTATATTAGAAAAAATTTAAAAAAAAAGAGATAAGTCACAATGGACACGCTTAAATATTAAAATTTTTTTATCATTAAGTTTTTTAAATATATAATTAATAATATAAAATATCACCACAATTATACGTCACAATAGCTATTAAATAAATAATAAAGAGAACATCATAATTTAACGAGGTTCAACTAATTTTACCTATATTCTCAGACACCATCAAAATAATTTTATTAATTTAAAAAAATGCAAAAAAAGAAAAAAGAAAAAAGAGGAAAAATAAGGCCTTGTAGAGAAAAAAAAAAGCTCATTTTGGAATTATTTTAACTAAAAGAGGAGGGGTCATTTTATAGGCTTAAGTCCCCTCCTCAAATCCACTCACAATTAATGTAGGATAAAAAGAATATAAGCTAACATATACTCACAAATTTCTACCTTAGATAATTTTTTTAATCTATAATCTATAAATCTTCTCTAAAAAAAATTATTATCAGTAGCGCCTTCAAATGCGCTATGAAGTGTTTATCTTCAATTTCTCAAAATATTAATTATGCCTAAACAATAATTGAACTTGATAACTATCACCACTTTTGTCAATATATCTGCGAGATTATCAGTAATCCAAATTTTCTGAAATAGTATTTCACCTTCCTTTAGAATCTCGTGTACAAAGTGATATCGAATATTGATGTGCTTCGTACTTGCATGATAAACTTGGTTATTTGCTAAATGAATAACATTTTGACTATCACTGTGCACTTTAACATGCTTTTATCTAATTTTCAGTTCACCAAGTAACCCTTGAAGTCAAATTGCTTATTTAATAGTTTATGATGCTGCTATGTACTTTGCTTCCATAGTAGACAAGACAATTATTGAATGCAATATAAATTTTCATCTAACCGGCCTCTTAGTGAGTATAAACACATAACTAGTAGTTGATTGACGTTTATCCAAATCACCAGTATAGTCAGAATCACAATAGCCAACTATACATTTACCATCTTTCTCATCCTGCTCAAATATCAATCCAATATCTATAGTATTCAAAGTACATCATAGAATTCATTTCACAGCTTGTCAATACTCCTTACCATAATTATGCATGTACTTACTCACAACTTCAATTGCTTGTGAAATATCAGGTCTTGTACTCATCATAGCATACATTAAGCTACCAATAACATTTGCATTTGGAACTTTTGACATATACTGCTGTTCCGCTTTATTTTTAGGAGATGAAGATGCACTGAGCTTCAAAAAAGGTGCAAGCATGTACCCACATGTTTTGACTTTTCATTCAGGCCAAAACACTGTAGTACTTTCTTTAGATATTGTTTCTGATTCAAGCAAAACTTCTCTCTTCTTGTCTCTGCATATTTCCATGCTTAAAATTTTTTTTGCTTCACCCAAGTCTTTCATTTCAAACTTCTGATTCAGCTGAGCTTTCAATTTCTTAATTTCTCCTTAATTCTTTGAAGCTATCAATATATAGGAGATGTACAGTAATCATATTTGCTCATTGTGTACTTTCTTATCATTAAAATGTCAAATTGCTTGTACCACTACCTTGGAGATTGTTTCAATCCATACAATGATTTTTCAATTTGCATACCCATTTTTCTTATCCAACAACCTTAAACCCTTTTGGCTTATTCATATAGATTTTCTCTTCTACGTCACCATGTAAAAATATATATTTTTTATATCAAGTTGAACGAGTTCCAAATCTAATTGTACTATTGAGGCCAATAAAATTCTAATGGAGGAATATTTTACAATTGGAGAAAATATTTCATTATAGTCAATTCCCTCCGTCTGAGCATAGCCTTTAGCTACCAACCTTGTCTTGTAGCGAACATCGTTCTTGTCAGAAAATTATTCTTTCTTTACATATACCCACTTGCATCCAAGTACCTTCTTTCCTTTTGGTAGATTAGCTAACTTCCACATCTGATTCTTTCAAAGGAAGCGCATTTCATCATCCATGACCTTTCTCCACTTTTTTTTTTTAACTTTGTATAACTTTATTGTAAATATAGGAATGTCATCATTTGTAATTAGGGATACATAAGCCACCTTTACTTGAGGCTTTTGGGTTAGAACCTCTTCTTTATTTGACTTCACCTTTACCATATGAGTGTCTTCATTTATTTTATCATTTGTTTGTAGGCCAACAATTCTTCTTTGAAACTTCATTTGCTGCGGAGTACAATCTGTCTGTTGAATAATTTCATTTGTCATATTTTTTAACACAACAGACTCATCAAAGGTAACATCTCTGTTAAAGATTATCTTCTTTGTTTATAGATACTAAAGGCGAAATCCTTTTCATACTAGTGGTGATCCCTATAAAAGAGCTTTTTTTCCCTCGGATCTAATTTTAATTCCTTAACATGATAGTATGCAGTAGAACCAAACACACGTAAGGAATCATAATCAGTAGCATATTTTTCAAACCACACCTCCAGAGCTGTTTTTTCACCAAAAGCAGCCGATGGTAAGTAATTAACGAGATAGCTTGCATATGTCACAGTCTTAGCCTAAAATTATCTGTCCAGGCCAGCATTGGACAACATATATCAAATTTTCTCCAACAATGTCTGATTCATGCATTCTATCATCCCATTCTATTATGGTGTATTTTTAACTGTGAAATATCTAATAATGAATTCATCTTAGCAGAATTTAAAAAATGAATTACTTTTATACTCTCTATTATTATCTGAGCTGAAACATTTGACTTTTATATTCGCCTGAGTTTTTACCATTTTTTTATATATGAGAAAAACTCTCAACACTTCATCCTTCATCTTTATAGTGTATGTGTATACTCTTGGTGAGAGTCATCAACAAAAGTTACACAATAGTGTTTCCTTCCACTAAAGTTATCTTAGAAGGACCCTACATTTCAAAGTGAGCATAGTCTAAAATATCCTTGGTATCATGATTAAAGTATCAAACTTCACTCTAGTCTGTTTGCCTTTGATACAATGCTCATAGAAATCTAATTTTTAGGTTTGTACTTCTTTCAGTAATCCTTGATCTAACAAAACTTTTAAGGATTTATCACCAGCATGACCCAAGCGCATATGCCATAATTCGATTGCTTCCAACTTCTAATTATTACTGAAAGCTACTACTGTTATCCCAATAATTACTTTACCTTGATAGTAATATAAGTTATTGTTCTTTCTTATTTCTTTCATTATCACAAGTGCACCAGAAATGATTTTCATTACTCCATTAACTGCATTTACAATTAAACTCTTTGATTCTAGGACGCCCATAGAGATGAGATTCTTTTTCAAACTTGATACGTATCGGATATCTGTAAGTGTCCTGATTGATCCATCATGATTCCTCAATTGGATTGAACAAATCCTTTTTATCATAAATGGACCATCATTTGCTGTGTATACAATTGCACTTTTTAGTTTTCTGAAGTTCAAGAACCAATTTTGATTAGGACACATATGATGGATAAATCCTAAATCAAGTAGCCATATACTAGAAGAGCTTGTTGATGACACAATAACCAATGAAAGGTCCGAGTCTTCATCATCGCACTCAACTATATTTGAAATTATGACAACTTTTTCATTATCAGATTTGCTTTTATTTTTCAGCTTAGGATAGTCTTTGGCTAGTCTAGATTTTGATCTTCTCTTCTTGCCTCTCTTCCTACTTTGAGAGCGACCTTTTACTACTAATACTTCTACTTCTCCACTTATACTTTCTTTTTTGTCTTTCTTTCATAGTTCATACTTATATAATTCATCAATTACTTCATAGAGAGTCACTTCAGCCTTTCTATAGAGTATAGTTATTTTAAGAAACTCAAACTTCTCTAGAAGAAAATCCAACAATATCAAAGCCAAATCTTCATCTTTAAAAGTTGTGTCTAAATTTATCAAATCAGCTACTAGCCTGTTGAAATTAGTGATGTGATTATTCATAGTGGTACCAAGAATACAAGTGAAGTAAAATAATCTCTTTTTCATATGAAACTTGTTCTGACTGTTTTTTTTTTAAATTTCTCCAATGTCTTCCATAATTTATTTGCAGAAATTTTCTTAGAAAAAGTATACTTATATTTTTTAAAAAGACACGATCGAATCGTACCGTATGTCACACGATTGATGGATGTCTAATTTTTTTCATCAATATCTTCTGATTTCTTTTCTTTAATGGCAATATCTATACCTTACTGAAAGAGAGCACCTATAACCTTACTTTGCCACTTGCCAAAATGAATCATACCATAAAAAAATCTCCACTACAAATTTAGTATTTTGACACATCAGTCACTGACTAAATTAACAAAGTGAATGTTGTCTTCTTTATATTGAATTATCTATTTGAGTTGTCTGACATCTTTGCTTCAAAAAATTGTTCAATAGCTAACAAATGCCGAATGACATTAATCCAAAAAAATCTTTTCTGATATGAAATATTAGACTAGGCTGTAACTATATAGCATATTCAAAAAATCTTAGCTCTAATATCAATTGTTATAGAAATTGGATCATCTTTTTACCAATAATATATATAGTATGTGAACAATTGTACAAATAATTATGTCAGAAAATTTTTTTTAAAAAAAGGTGGATTACAATGGACACACTTAAATATCAAATCTTTTCTTAGCTAGAATTTTTCTATACATATAATTAATAGCACAAAATATTACCATAATTATATATCACAATAGCTATTAAATAAATAATAAAGAGAAAATAATAATTTAATGAGATTTGACTATTTTTATCTTATTTTCGGATACTACCGAAAAAATTTTACTAATTTTTAAGAGAAAATATAAAAAAAAGAGGGAAAAGAAAAAATAAGGCCTTGTAGAAATTAGAGAATTTTAGGATAATTTTAACCGAAGGAAGAGAGAGTCTTTATAGGCTTAAGTCCTTTCTTTAAATCCATCCGCAATCAATGTGAAATAAAAAAGAAAGTCAACCAAATATTCATAAATAGTGTCTATACTTACAGCTTTTAAGTATCAAATAAATTAGTTTTAAATATTAAATTATGTTATAAAAAATTGTCTAAATTTATTCTCCTTAAAAAGTAAAACTGAAATTTGCAATTTGAATATATATATATATATATATGAACTACGAGAAATTTAAATTCAAATTTTTTCTTCACAAAATTAATTATTAATATAAGTAAACATTTTTTTATTTGAATTATTTGCATTTTTTTAAATTATTTTAGCTATAATGGATTCAAACCGGGTCCAAAATTTTGTTAGAACTAGAGCCAAACCGGATTGACTCCAAATTTTTGTGAATCAAATCCAAAAGTGAAATGGAATGTAAATTTAAAATATGCTATAATTTTGAAATGCTTCATTACATAGCAAATTATAATCATTAATTGGGCTTCCATCACGCCTACTGACCACATCTTTTTCACAGTTTAATGGCCAAAATACCCTCACTCTTTCCCCACGTGACTGGTTTGGTTTTCATAATGACGAAAATACCCCCTATCGGCCTTTTCCTAGCAACCTTCTCCTCCTTTGACCGTTGAAGTCTACCAAACCAAAGACTTTTAAACCTCTATAAAACCCGCCTTTTATTTCCTTTCTCTCTTAGAGCCTCCATTGTCGTCCCTGTTTCAAGCTCTTCACTTTAGAAAAACAAATATTTTAGCATTAATGGCTCTCTCGACTCTCTCTTCCTCTTCTAAGTCTCTTTATAGCAATTCCCATTCTCTCTCCCATCACCAGCAGCAGCAGCAACCGATTTTTTCTCTTCTTTCCGGTAACAGGACCCATCATAAGTCTATATCCCTCCCTTCAATCACTGCCGTCCATGCCGCTGAGCCTTCCAAGAAATCTGTCACAGTTATGCAATCTCCATCGCCGCCCACCGGGAAATGGACTCTGGATAGCTGGAAAACCAAGAAAGCTTTGCAGCTTCCTGAATACCCCGATGCCATTGAATTAGAGTCGGTTTTGAAGACTATTGAGTCTTTTCCACCAATTGTTTTCGCCGGGGAAGCTAGAAATTTAGAGGAGAAGCTCGCTGAGGCTGCCATGGGGAATGCGTTTCTATTGCAAGGTGGTGATTGTGCTGAGAGTTTTAAGGAGTTTAGTGCTAATAATATCAGAGATACTTTTAGAATTTTGCTTCAGATGGGTGTTGTGCTTATGTTTGGTGGCCAAATGCCCATCATTAAGGTTAGATCCTTTTTTATAGATTAATTAATTTTTCGTTTTTTTTATGAAGATTATTAATGATAGTTCTTATTCATGTTATTATAGGATTTTACATTAAATTGAATATGTTTTGGAT
Source organism: Garcia nutans (assembly GCA_947685225.1). Classification (NCBI taxonomy): domain Eukaryota; kingdom Viridiplantae; phylum Streptophyta; class Magnoliopsida; order Malpighiales; family Euphorbiaceae; genus Garcia; species Garcia nutans. The sequence continues at coordinate 9,914,455 of CANTUV010000059.1, read as the reverse complement.
GGTGGGTTTTTGTAATATCATGATACCGTAGAGTTTCAATTTTGATCTTTAAAGCCAAATTAGGTTATTGTATTGAATCTGAACTATATCCCAACTTTAATATTATTATCATTATTATGGGATAATAATTGTGGTGCTGCTTACGTTTATTTTAGGTCGGAAGAATGGCAGGCCAATTTGCAAAGCCAAGATCAGAGCCATTTGAGGAGAAGGATGGAGTGAAGTTGCCAAGTTACAAAGGGGACAATGTTAATGGAGATGCTTTTGACGAGAAGTCAAGAATTCCAGACCCGCAGAGGCTGATAAGAGCTTACTGCCAATCAGCAGGTACTCTCAACCTTCTCAGGGCCTTTGCCACTGGAGGTTATGCTGCAATGCAGAGGGTTACCCAGTGGAATCTTGATTTTGCAGAGCACAGTGAACAAGGCGATAGGTATTCAAACTAAATTTACCTTGGGAGTCGTGTAGCTGCTTTAATCTGTTTCTTCTGTAACTTCCTGAATATTTTTGAGATTTGAATCGAAGTTAGCTAATCATTTACGTCTTTAACATGGTCGATTGCTGTTTTTTTACCGGACAGGTACCAAGAACTGGCGCACCGTGTTGATGAGGCCTTAGGATTTATGGCTGCTGCAGGACTCACTGTGGAACACCCTATCATGACATCCACTGAATTCTGGACATCCCATGAATGCTTGCTTTTGCCCTATGAACAAGCTCTTACAAGGTTGGATTCAACTTCTGGCCTGTATTATGATTGTTCTGCTCACATGCTCTGGTGCGGGGAGCGTACCCGTCAGCTGGATGGTGCCCATGTGGAGTTCCTCAGAGGAATTTCTAACCCTCTTGGTATTAAGGTACTTCAATGCAAGTGTTGTTAAAATGTTTGATACCACTTTATTGCTTATTATGACAAAACTACCTTCAATTTTGTTGAATTTACTTATGGTCTACTTACATCAGGGAAAACAAACATAATTAGTGACTACGAGTTTTAGTGAAGAAAGTAGCTTTATCTTATTCTCCATAAGTGTTATCATTTCATACTAAACTTGTAACTTCTCTTTTTGACATAGAATTCTACAATTACATGATGTTAAGATCTAAGAGCATCTTGACATAATCCTATAATTTATACTGTCAATTCCTACTTAAAACTTCGAGCTTGACCATTCCAAGTCTGTACATGCTAGTTTTCCCTCCCTCAAATTCTTGTTGTGCGGTGCTTCTATAAATTTGAAATACACCTGTAATAAATATATGGTTGGCTGCAGAAGCACTTCTGGGACATCCTACAATGTATAATTTTATTGTATCAACTAAAATCCCAATACATGTTTCTCTTCTCATGTCTAAGCTGATGTGATATTTAAGTATCTATTTGCCTGCAAAAAATTAGCGACTGAAAGTGCAACCTGTGATGCAGGTGAGTAACAAAATGGAAACAAATGAGCTGGTTAAACTCATTGAAATTTTGAACCCCAACAACAAGCCCGGTAGGATTACAATTATCTGTAGAATGGGTGCTGAGAACATGAGAGTCAAGCTCCCGCACTTGATCGGAGCAGTTCGCAGAGCAGGACAAATTGTGACATGGGTCTGTGACCCAATGCACGGGAACACCATTAAGGCACCATGTGGACTAAAAACACGCCCCTTTGATGCAATTTTGGTAAGATTTATTTGTCAAGTCATTTGCTTATATTATCCATAAATTATATTTCAGAGCATTTAATTATAATTTGGATGATATTACAAATTGATAAGTGGAAGGATATACTAATATAAAGGAATACAAAAACAAAAGGATATGGAAAGAACTGACTAGAAATAAACCAGTGGTATTGGCATGTGAGAGTCGAGAATAAAAAGTTGAAAAATTAAAAATATGATCCGCTATTGATCAATGAAGTGTGTTCAAATAAACCTGGCTATTGGGGCATGTCTCTCCTCCCTTTGCTTGGTAAAGTGCAACTGGTTTTGTTCATCCCAAGCACCCTTTTCTACTTCAACACATCCTCATGATTTCTTAATTGTTTGCAGGCTGAGGTTAGAGCATTTTTTGATGTCCATGAGCAAGAAGGAAGCCACCCTGGAGGAATTCACTTGGAGATGACGGGGCAAAATGTGACGGAATGCATTGGTGGATCGAGGACAGTAACTTTTGATGACTTAAGCTCACGCTATCACACACATTGTGACCCCAGGCTCAATGCTTCTCAATCTCTTGAGCTAGCATTTATCATTGCAGAGCGACTTAGAAAAAGAAGGATAGGAACTCAACGCCTGCTTTCATTGAGCCAGTAGATAGCTCCAAGGTCCTGTATTATTTCTTACTGTTCATCAGTTTCAATGTGTTTGGTAGCTAATAAGTTTTCCATGCACCGTACATCAACACTAGTGCTGAAGTCATCGCTTATTGCCATAGTTGTAGAACAATTCTTTCCAGCAATGAAAGGCAACTATGGAGTTCCAGTGGTGAAACCTATTTCCACAAAGGATGTTTGTAACAAGTGATTTTTCTTCAGACATGGTTGATGTGGTATCTTCTTGAGTAGAAGCTGGGAAAACAAGGCGCTGGATATAGGCTTCAGAGAATCTATTTATGTATTTATTGAGCTTGAAGTTTGACCAAGTGTTTGTGATTTTTCAAGAAAAGAAATAAAACTAAGCCTATTATTTTGTATTCGTTTGTTTATAAGGTTCATTTGCTTAGAAAAGCTAATAGGGTATAGGAACTAAGAAAAGAGAGGGAGAGACAGGAAGAGAAAATATTGATTTTCTAAGAAAAGGGAGGGAAAGACATGAAAAGAAAGTACTTGATTTTTTTATGTCAATTTAACAAATATATACAGCTCTATTTACACAAATTATAGCCAATAATAATAATAATAATAATAATAATAATAATAATAATAATAAATTGTTAACTATTAACTATAATAATAAATATTGCTAACTCATAACTACAATAATAAATAAAATTTGCTAACTACTAACTACTATCTAATAATATCTCAATACTCCCCCTCAAGTTGGAGCATGTAGATCAAAGCTCCAAGCTTGTCAAAAATATATTTGATTCTTGATCCTCTAAGAGATTTAATGAGCATTTCTGCTAGTTGATCATTAGAATTGACAAAATCTATGACAATATATCCTAACTCGATCTTCTGCCTGACAAAATGATAGTCAGCCTCTATATGTTTAGTTCTTTCATGAAAAACTGGGCTAGAGGTAATGTGAAGTGCACCTTGATTGTCACAAATCAGCTTCACGCTTTTGATTTATTTTTATCTTAATTATTCAAGGAGTTGTTTTAACTAGAAAAGTTTACATGTTGCAAGAGCCATAGCTCGATACTCTACTTTAGCATTTGATCTAGCAATAACCTCTTGCCTTTTGCTTTTCCAAGAAATAAAATTGCCTCTAATTATGATACAATATCTTGAAGTGGACCGCTTATCTAAGAGAGAACCTGCCCAGTCAGCATCAGAATGCCTAATGATTTAGTGGTGACCCTTATCTTCATACATTAATCTTTGTAATGGTGCTTCTTTAAGGTATTTAAGGATTCGAATTACTGCATCCCAATGATCATTACAAAGAGTTTGAAAAAATTGACTTACTACACTGAATGCAAATGAAATATCAGGTCATGTGAGTGTTAGGTAGTTTAATCTTCCAACTAACCTTTGATATCTTCCAAGGTCTTTTAAGGGCTTCCCCTGTCCAAGTACCAACTTAACATTGGGATCCAACTTACAATATATCATGCTTGTTTCTTCTAGTAAATCTAAGACATATTTTCTTTGGAAGATAACAATTCATGCTTTTGACTATGCCGCCTCACTGTTTAGAAAATACTTCAATTTTTCTAGGTCTTTTTTTTAAAGTGACTGCAAAAATATTTCTTCAATTGACAAATTCCATCACGATCATTGCCTATTATGATAATGTCATCTATATACCCAACTAGATAGATACATTTCTCGTCCTAAAAATCATGTCTGAAGAATATTGAATGATCAAATTGACATCGAGTCATTCCAAATTTTTGAATCACTAAACTGAACCTTTCAGACTAGGCTCTTGGAGATTACTTCAAACTATATAGTTATCGTTGTAATTGGCATATCAATTGAGTCTCCTCCTGAGCAACAAATCTAGGAGGTTGCTCCATATACACTTCTTCAATTTATTCTCCATAAAAAATATATTTTTAACATCAAGTTAGTGGAGAGTCCAGTAGTGCATGGTTGCCATAGAAATAAGAAGTCAAATAGATGTAATTTTGGCTACTGGAGAAGAAGTATCATTGTAATCAATGCAATAAACCATAGTGTATCCTTTAGCAACAAAGTGTGTTTTCAATTAATCAATTTGCCCATCAAGTCCAACTTTCACAGTAAACACCCATGTGCATCTCATTATAGTTTTTTCTTTCAGTAATTGAACTAACTCCTAAGTTTCATTACTATGTAACGCTGTCATTTCCTCCATTATTGCATCTCGCCGCACAGGATGGTGTAATGCTTCATTCACTGTATTAGGTATAGTGACATTAGACAGATTAGAAACAAAAGCATTATATGAGGGTGATAGGTGACGGTAGCTGAGAAAATTATATATGGGATATGAGTTATGAGTAGAATGATTACCTTTGCGGATGACAATAGGAGGTGTTTTTGCTTCTGCCACTGGCATGATTGGAGTAGGTGACGCTGGAGCAGGAGAGTTACTAGGATGTGGCACTGCACCTGTACCAGATGAAGGACCAGTATTATTGCAAGGAGATAAGCTCGTCTTGAGTAAACTCAAAGGGATGGGTTTTGCATTGTCAAATATGTTTGTGGAGGAGGGAGACTTGAATTGGAATAACATTGGAGATGAATTTTGTATTTTAAGTACTTAATGAGAAATATGGTAATAACTCAAAGAAGGTTACATCGGCAGAAATGTACTACTTCTTTGTTGTTGGATCATAGCATTTGTAGCCTTTTTGAAGTTGTGAGTATCCCAAGAACACGCACTTGATAGATTTGGGCTTGGGTTTGTCCTTCACTAGAGTGTGATCATGAACAAAATAAGTACAACCAAACACTCGTAATGGTAAAGTGATAAAGTTCTTCTCCTGGAAATAAAATAGAATGAGGGATTTGATATTTTAATACTAAAGAAGGCATTCTATTGAGTAGTAAGAAGAGAATCGCCCCAAAAATAAAATGGAACATTGTGATGAATAAGAAGAGTATGGGTTGTTTCAATAAGATATCGATTCTTAAGTTATGCGATCCCATTTTGTTGAGGAGTGTAAGCACAAGAAGTTTGATGAGTGATCCCTTGCGAAGACAAATATTTCCTACTATTATCACTACATAAAATTTTTATCATATAATTAAATTAATTTTGGATTTTTGCAAATAATTTTTGAAATATAGAAAAAAAATCAGAACGATTTTTCATTAAACATACCCACGTACAATGGGAATAATCATCAATAATGTAACAAAATAATAAAATCCTATAGTCATACTGACTCGACTTGGACCATATGTCTAAGTGTACTAACTCAAACGGACAAACAATCCTATTATTGACTCTCTTGGGAAAAGAGCTACAAGTTTGTTTCCCAAGTTGACATGACTCACACTACAAAAAAGACAAGGTTGAAAAACTGGGAACAAGTTTTTAAAGTTTGTGAAGATTTGAATGACCAAACCGGTGATAAAGAAGGTTGGCAGAGATGATTGAAGGAAGGTAACTGGTGAGTTTAGGTTGTAGAGATGATAAAAGCCTTGTGACTCATATCATGTTCTAATAGTCTTTCCCGTACTTCGATCCTACACAATAACAGAATTAGGAATAAAAGTAATAGAACAATCAAGACTTTTTATCAATTTACTGATTGAGACAATGTCATAAGGACATGCAGGGGCAAATAAGACATTATTCAAGGAGTTGGAAGGTAATTGAATATTTTAAATTCTCTTAATTACAATTTGCGAACCATTAGCAAGAGTAACATTAGATGAAGTAAAATTAGTAAAATGGTTTTTTTTATTACCAGAGATATGGTTAGAAGCATCGGAGTTTAATATCCAAGAGGAGGACTCTTAGTAAGAGAAGCAAAGGATTTATCAAATTGTGAACCACCATTATGTTTTGTAGCATGATACTGCAGATACTCATTGTAATATGTCTCAGTTAATAAAATAGAGTTTGATTGTTCGGTATTTGCATTAGGTAAAGGAAGTAACTCGTCTTTTTAAGTTTGAACAATATGAGCTACGGTTCGATTATTACTGTAATGATTGTTCCAGGATGGCTTTCCATGCAACGCCCAACAAATTTCTCGAGCGTAACATCCATAATTTTATATACCCTAAACTAGAATAATGTAAAAGGATAATTAAATATGTTAAAATGATATACATAATATATACATAACATATACACAAAACATACACACTTATATAATAGTAGTAGTAGTAGTAGTAGTAGTAAGTTCAAAAAAAAAAGAAAGAAGAAGTGAGTGGTGGGGATAATAATAATAATAATAATAATAATAATAAGTAGTAGTAGTAGTAGTTGTTGTTGTTGTTGTAGTAGTAGTAGTAAGTTCAAAAAAAAAAGAAAGAAGTGAGTGGTGAGGATTTATATATAATAATAATAATAATAATAATAATAATAATAATAATAATAATAATAATGGAAGATGTTAAGGCTGAAGAAAAGAACAAAAAAAAGTCATCTTCATCTTCTTCCTCTTCGTCTTCTTCTTCCATAGAGAGCCTAAAAAAAACTCTTTCAATTATTTTACTTAGTTTCTACCTAAAATCAAAGGATTCAAGTGGATTTTGAAGGAAAAATTGAAAATTCAAGTAAGTTTATTATTTTTAAACTTGATTTCAACAATTTTAGATTATGTAAATTTAGAAGTTTAGGAGAAAATTTATTTATGTTAAAAAAGAAGATGTTTATGAAGTGAATATAATGTATACATGTTGAATTTTAGATTAATTAGTTGAATTGATTTGAATTAAGTTAAGGTTTAAGGAATTTTTGAATTTAGAGTTTTTGATGGAATTTAGTTAGGATTAGAGTAATTAAGAGTTGATTAAAGCATATTAAGTATAAATATGTGTTTAATTAAAGGATTAAATATTTTCTTGGTTCTGGAGTATTTTGGCCAAATTAGTTCAAGTGATATAGTATAGGGTTCTTGGAAATTGAAGCTTAAAAAGTAAAATTAAATTGATTTTGGAGTTAATTGAGATTTGTATTTACTTTGAAAATATTTAATTAAAATTATTTTATTTTTTACATAATCGTACTTTGGTATTATTTTTAAATTATTGTTTGATTTATGATTGTGAAATTTATATTAAATTTTATGAATTATGATATAAATGTCTTTGGTATTATTTTAAAAGTATTACTTGATTATTTGTGAAATTTATATTAAATTTTATGAAATTGTAATATAAATGTAAAGTGAGATTTAATTTGACTATTTAAAAAGAAAAATATTACTTGATGGAATTTATATTTTATAAGATGGATTAAAATATTTCAAAATTTATTTGACATTAAATTTAATTATTTATATAAAAGTCAAATTTGAATCTTGATATTAAATTATATAGTAAATGAATTATGAAAACTAATTATTTATCAAATGAATTATGGAAATTCCATATATAAATTGACTATGTGATTTTTAATGAATTATGAAAAATTATGGAAATGATTATTTGAGATGAATTTTGAAAAAAAAATTATGCAAATATTATGGAATATATATATATATTGATGAAAATATTATTGTATTTTAATGTCCATCACATGTTCTTAATTTGTAATATTGTGTTTGATACTATCGAGTTGTCATACTGATAATTACGGATGTATCATGACGTGATTATTATATTTACTCATATGGGCAATACACTACGGTATCGCGATGCTACGACGTCGAGACACTATAGTGTCAGGAGACTTATGATTATTTTATTTTTACTCTTTCGGACGAGATATTTCAGTATCGCGAAACTTTATCTTCTGTGTCAAAACTTACGGGTCCAGATGGGCCTATTCAATGTTATCGAAACTTGGACAATTGTTTATGGACATAATTTAAGTATGTTAAGATATGAAATATTAAAAATATGAAATTGCTTAAATATGACTATTTCAATTATGAAATGTATTAATTTTTAAATTGATGTCAATTGAGCTTATTTATTTATTTATTTCCAAAGTAAATACTACTAAGCTGTATAGCTTAGCACGATTAAATTTAATCACGCAGGTAACAATGTTATAAATAGAAAGAGTCCTGATAAGGCTAAGAAAGCATAGGTTTGAGGATGTTTAAAAAGCTTAAAGTTTTTGCTTCCAATAAATTATGATTTTGTAATTATAACTATTTTATATTAGATAAACCAATTAAGGTTTTGTAAATATTTTGTTATATAAAAAGTTATATAAATATTCTTTTTTTAATACTATTTAGTTGATTTTGTATTAATTTGAATTGGTTAAATTGGTGGAATTATGGATTTTGTGAAAATTAAATTTTAGAAGTACATTTTTCTACATGATTTTCAATTTTTAAGATTTGGCACTAATGGTTTTATAAATGAAACTCTAGCAAATTTTCTTAAAAATTTTTATGTGGTTTAAAACAACAACATAATTAGTATTATTTATTTACATATATTGCAATTTTATATTAAATATTGAATCACTCTTGAATGTTTATTAATATTTTTTTTATTTATACATATATTATAACATATAATATTTAAATTCTTGAATTAATTTTAAATTTTTATTCAACTAAAATTTTCAGAGAGTAATTCTACATGTATAATTATCATAACACTATTATATCCTATGTATGTATTTCTATATATGTAGGGTATAAGGACGTTACTCTGAGTATGGCCATTCTGTCACAATGAGTGCAGTGAACCCTTGAATCTTTTCCTTTGCTTCTCTATAAACCTCCATGTTTAGTCTGATGAGCTAAAACAGATGTCTATCTCACCATTTGATGTTGTGGTTGAAGAAATCCGCATAAGTCAAGCAGAGGCATCTTCTAATGAGGGAATAGTGGGACATATCAAAATTTGATCTTGAACAAATCTCAAGTCGGGTTTTAGTTTGATCAATGCTAAGGCTATGAAAAATTTATTTCTTTATTGTTCTTGTTCAATAATATATCCTAAAAACGGTAAGAGAGAATTAAATTCATCTTTCAGATTTTCAACTTGTCCCAAATAACTAGCCATATCTTGAGTGCATATGGACAAAGTCAGATACAAGTTTATAAATACGTTGAATATCATTAGTAAATAATGTTTTTGTCTTAGTCCAAACATATATCATTAGTATATAGTGTTTTCGCCTTAGTCTAGATTTTGTAACAAGTTTTGCAAGATTGAAAAAAGGGTAAGTAATTTTGGCTCAAGATAATGCCACAATAAACTACATAATTGTGCATCAATTTTATTCCAAGATGTTCTATCTTTTTCATCAATATCAATAGCACTTTTTCTATAAATGATCATGATAACCTTAACCCATAAACCAAAGTTCAATGGATGTAGCCCATAAATATAATTATCACAACCTTATGATTTTAATTTAACAGTAGTGATATTAGGAGTGCTAGAGATAGATAAAAAAAGTTTAATAGAACTTCATTTTTCAACTATAAGACAGAATATGTACTAAAGAAATAAAAAAATAGAGAGAATAAAAACCAGAGGAGAGAAAGAAAGCTGCTAGAGTTGGTAAAAAAAAATATGGTATTGAGAGGTACTACTGAGAGATACAACCACAAAACGGATTTGGGACGACAAGAAGATGCCACCAGTGGAAGCAGAAGCTTGAACGTTCAGCGATGGGATTATATCATAATGGTTCTTGACTTTCAAGCACCCAAGGACAAAGAAGGTGAGCCAAAGTAAATAAGTGATTGGGTAGGTTTTGTGACAAATCAATTTCTGCAGTAACAATTAGGTAGAAAAAGAAAGAGAACAGAAGTGAAGAAGGGAAGAAAAAGGCTTTGATACCATAAGAATAGAGAGGGAAAGATAGGAAGAGAAAATATTGATTTTCTAAGAAAAGAGAGAGAAAGACAAGACGAGAAAGTAATGATTTTTTTGTCAATTTAACTAACATATACAATTCTATTTAAACATATACAACTTTATTTATACAAATTATAGCCTATCAATAATAAATAAAACTAACAACTACTAACTACAATAATAAATAAAATTTGCTAACTATTAACTACTATTTACTAACATCTCAACATGAACCAAAGATCTTGGCTTGCATGTTAATCTTTCTTCATGCCAGAAGAAAATGAGATTATGTGTAGCTATCATATTTAAATAAGGTTTCACTTTATCCAAGATTAACATTAGTTTCTATTTTCTAGTAAAAAATAACTGGAAATTCAAGCCTATAAAGTTTTTTTTTTCTTTAAATCTGTTTTCCCATTCAATTGTTTGATAAAGCATGAACTTCGTTTTCCAAGTCAATCATATATTTTCCTAAAATTCTTCCAAGTGCAAAGCTTGAACCTTTGTTTAAGCCACAATGGATGAGATATATCATCACATTCTTTGACATAAAATGGTGTGAAATTGCTGCTGCTAGCGAGAGGAGGAAGAACTAAAAAATAAAATAAAATATTATGTAAAAATTTTAATTATATAAAAAATAGAAATTATATAAATCAAAAATAAAAAAAAATGAAAAATACAAACATATATAAGTAAAATATTGAATTATTATTAAATTGATTCCACTATAATAATTTTCACTATAATATTTTATAAAAAATCTAACATTAATTTTGATGCAATCATTAAATTTTTTTTTTTTTTTTTTACTTTTTATAGGTTGATTTCACTTTCTCAGATATATAGAATTACTTATTAAGTAAAAATTTAATATTTAATATTAATTACACTATTATGTTCCTTATCAAAAGATACTATTATATTCATTTATTTACTTTATTACGTTTGACTAATGATTAAAATGGTTAAATAGGTAGTGATATAATTATGGATACTAAAGACTAATTATTTAGTAATTAGTTTTTTTTTTAACTGAACAAGTAATTAGTTATTTAAATTTGGTTAATTTGATTAATACTATAATTATATATAAATAAGAAACTTAGGTTTATTGAAATTATATATATGTGTGCACTTTCAAAAGAGAAAAAAAGCTGAGTATAGTAATAATATTAAAGATCTCATGACTCTCTTTGAAAGCTTGGTATGAATCCTCCAACATCGGTGGAGGATGATAGATCAATGAAAAAGGCTCAGGTCAGGCAAGAGGGGGAGTCAAGTGTTGGTCAGAGTTTGTCTTTCAAAGACACCATTATGAAAGAACAGAGATTGAAGAAGAGCTTTTTAACAAGGATGATCTGTGGGAATGGTGAGAGGACGATGGGAAAATGCTCTTAGAAGATCCGATGCCTTCCATATTTTTCTCTCAAAGAGTCCAAGATAGACTGGTCAGCCCTTGAAAGAGTGCAATTATAATCAAACTTCTAGGAAGGAAGATTGTCAATAAAGCCTTAAGCTCTCGGCTGGAATCGATGTGGGGTTTTACTTCTCGATTCACTACCATTGATCTAGAAAATAACTTCTATCTAATCAGATTAAGAAAAAAGGAGGCTATTGAAGTGCTAACAAGTGATCCTTGGATGGTCCAAGGGCATTATCATGACCTAAGCATGGAACCTAAATTTTAGTTGTACCGATGGAGTTGTCAACTAAATTGTAGCTTGGTCAAGACTTCCATGGATATCTCTTCACTACTATTAAAAGAAAGCTTTAAAACTTGTTGGACATCTCATGGGTAAGTTAGTTCGTATTGACTATAATATAGAGTAAGGCACTAGAGGAAATTTTGCAAGAATAGCTATGAAATTGAATCTAAATAATCATCTGGCTTTGCAAATCATTTTTTATGGCATAATTTAGATAGTAGAATATTAGGGTCTTCCCCGGATTTTCTATTATTGTGGGGGTGGGGGGAGGGGGAGAGACGAGACAAGAAGCCATGGTGTGTCTGACAGATCCTAACAGGAAAGCTGATAAGCAAACTGTACTAAATGAACAGAAGCTACTACAGAGAAGAATCCATAGTCGATAGAGAATCAGGAAAGTATAGGCCATGGATGACGGTGGCCAAGAAAGGAAGGCCAAAGTTATGGAGAGATGAAGAGCGCAATTTAGAGAAAAATTCATTGAAAAATCGACAGAATCTCCAAAGATCATGGTTTGGAATTTTAGGAGATGCCAATGTAGACAGTGAGAATTTAGGGCCCAATAAAGAGGAGAAGCATGCAGTGGCAAGGGAACTAAATAGGAATCAACTAGGGATTAACAAAGGAAAAAAACATATGTCTATTAAAGGAAAAGAAAGGGGATCAAGTGGGCCAGGCCTAATTAATGAGATTGGGGCGGGTTTTCACATGGAGAAAAAAATCAGGACCATGTAAGAATCTTTAAGAAAAAGCAAAGGAAATCAAAGCGTTATATTAAAAACTAGATCGTCGGAAGATAACATGAAGGCCCATAAACCCTTAACCTAAATAACTCTACTATTATTCCAACTCAAACTAGTTTGGACCCAAACAAGCACAAGGTAGTGAATATTGCACAATCTCTCTCTCAATCTGGTGGGATTAACTTAAGAAACATAAGGATAAAACCACCAGATGATAATGCAATTCATAATGCTGACACTTCAAGCTCTAATGAGGATGAAGAGATGGAAGATAGCGATACTGACGTGGGAATTGAGAGTGACTTCGAAAGCATTGCTGGAGATGGAATGGAAATTGAGGATCATGTCCTCCCCCCATAAGTTTTGTTATATCCTTTTCTTTTTTCCTATTTATTATTTTTGTGGATATTAAAATCATTGCTCGGAATGTGCAAGGGGCTGGTTCTTCCCAGTTTAGAAGAAACTTTCGTAATCTTTTATTGAATTACTCTCCTCATATGGTCGCTATGTTTGTGCTCAGAAATAGAGGTTTGAAGGCTAACAAATTCATCAAATACAGTGGGTTCAATTATTCTTTTAGAGTGGAAGCCATGGGTTTTTCTGGTGGCATTTGGATCTTATGGAAGGATGGTATTAGTCTTGATGTTTTGACTTGTGATATGCAATATGTTCTCTTGTTGTTTCTATGAATGGTGTTAATATGTTACTGACCTGTGTTTATGCTAGCCCTAGGCCCAGTTTGCATAAGAACCTATGGAGGTAGCTTGATCTCCTCTAGGCTAATAATAGGTTTCCTTAGATGCTATGTGGTTACTTTAATGTTATTCTTTGCTCCTCTGATTAAAATAAGTGGTTTGCAAACTAATATTGTGGGATGTCAATATTTTAAAAAAAAAAACTTGATAGGGCAATTTGCAATCAATGTTAGTTTGAATCCTTTCCAGAAGCAAAAGTGGGCCATCTTCCCAGGATTGGTTTAGATCATTATCCTTTTGATTCACACTAACTTTATTTTGACTAAGACTTCTAATTCTATGACTTTTCGGATGTTAGCAGTCTGGTTTCTTTATAATGATTTCTCAAACCTAGTGAATCAAACTTGGAACTCAGACATGTCTTTTACCCAGGGTAAGGATAAATTTGTTGTGCAAGCTATTATTTGGAATAAGGAAGTTTTCACTCATATATTCTAGAAAAAGAAAAGACTTTTTACTAGACTTAAAGGTATTCATGTAGCATTTTAGAATAGAACTCTGATTTTCTTTGTAACCTTAAATAGAGTCTTAAGAAGGAATTGGATGAGGTTTTATTACAAGAAGAGGTTTTGTGAATGCAAAAGTATAGAATGGGATGGCTTATTGGTGGGGATAAAAATACAGCCTTTTACCATAGGAGGACCATTTCTAGACAAAAACAAAATAAAATCATTTCTAATCAGGAAAAACATAAGGACATGGCAATTGAATATTTTGAATCTCTCTACACTTTGAATAGTTAACATATTTCTTTATCTAGAGTATTAGGCATTTTTCATAACTTTCATGACATGGCCCAATATGGTTTGGATAGACCAGTGTCTTTAAATGAAGTTAGGGATGATGTCTTCAGATAGGTCCTCTTAAGGCTCTCGGCCCTAATGGATTACTTGCCTTATTCTTTCAAAAACATTGGGACAATGTTAAAAATCATATTTTTGGTCTTGTTTAAAAATATTTTTGCTAGTGAAAAGATTCCAAAAAACCCAATTGACATTTTGGCGGTGCTCATCCCTAAAAAGGAGAATACCAAAAACATTTCTCAGTTTCGCCCTATCAGTCTATGTAATGTGGGCCATAAGATCATTATAAAAGTTGTTGCCAAAAAAACTAAAGCAGTGCTTCCTGATATCATAAATCCCACTTGGACTAGTTTTGCTCCTAGAAGAAATATCTCTGACAATATTATTGTTGCGCAAGAGGTTATACATTCTATGAGAAATAAAGTAGGCAAAAAGGGTTTCATGTTAATTAAAATGGACTTGGAAATGCCTATGATTGTATGAATTGAGATTTTATTTTAGATACTCTTATAGCTACAGGTTTTCCCTCTCAGATTATTAGTGTTATTAAAGAATGTATTACCACTCCATCAATGCAAATTTTGTGGAATGGTAACTCATCGAAAAAGTTTCTCCCTTGTTATGGACTCAGACAAGGAGATCCATTGTCTCCCTATCTTTTTTTTCTTTATATGGAATGCTTATCCCAACCGATTGAAAATAAGGTTAACATGAGGAGTTGGAAGCCTGTTATTCTTAACAAGGGTGGCCCTCCCTTATCTCATGTCTTTTTTGCCGATGACCTTCTTCTGACGACGGAGGCCAGTCTCGATCAAGCTAAAGTGATTAAAAAAGTTTTAAATCTTTTTTGTGCATGTTCATGTTAGAATATTAATGGGGCCAAACGCAATTGTATTTCTCCAAGAATGTCAAAGGATTAGTGATTGGCGAAATTAAATGGGAATTGGGTTATTTAGTCACTTTAGATTTAGGAAAATATCTTGGGACACCCTTACTACATAAGAGAGTCACAAAGTTAACCTATAAGGAAGTTTTGAGAGAGTGTGTGGTCTTCTTAAGAACTAGTCATCTAGGGCGCTTTCTCTAGTGGGTACAGCTACATTCATCCAGTCCACTCTTTAAACTATTATATTTACTCTAAGTAGTCGACCCTTGTCCCCATTAGTCTATGTCAGGATATCGATAAGGCTTGTAGGAAGTTCCTCTAATGGAAAGAGGATAATAGGAACAGTTTGGCACTAGTTAAATGGGAAGAAATCTATAGGCCCAAGATGTGTGGGGGGCTAGGTTTCAAGAGCCTTTATGTGATGAATCGAGTGCTTCTTTCAAAGTTAGCTTGAGACTTAATCATTGACAAGGATAAGGCGGGACATGAAGCCATGGTGTGTCTGACAGATCCTAACAGGAAAGCTAATAAGCAAATTGTACTAAATGAACAGAAGCTACTACAGAGAAGAATCCATAGTCGATAGAGAATCAGAAAAGTGTAGGCCATGGATGACGGTGGCCAAGAAAGGAAGGCCAAAGTTATGGAGAGATGAAGAGCACAATTTAGAGAAAAATTCATTGAAAAATCGACAGAATCTCCAAAGATCATGGTTTGGAATTTTAGGAGATGCCAATGTGGACAGTGAGAATTTAGGGCCCAATAAAGAGGAGAAGCATGCAGTGGCAAGGGAACTAAATAGGAATCAACTAGGGATTAACAAAGGAAAAAAACATATGTCTATTAAAGGAAAAGAGAGGGGATCAAGTGGGCCAGGCCTAATCAATGAGATTGGGGCGGGTTTTCACATGGAGAAAAAAATCAGGACCATGTAAGAATCTTTAAGAAAAAGCAAAGGAAATCAAAGCGTTATATTAAAAACTAGATCGTCGGAAGATAACATGAAGGCCCATAAACCCTTAACCTAAATAACTCTACTATTATTCCAACTCAAACTAGTTTGGACCCAAACAAGCACAATGTAGTGAATATTGCACAATCTCTCTCTCAATCTGGTGGGATTAACTTAAGAAACATAAGGATAAAACCACCAGATGATAATGCAATTCATAATGCTGACACTTCAAGCTCTAACGAGGATGAAGAGATGGAAGATAGCGATACTGACGTGGGAATTAAGTGTGACTTCGAAAGCATTGCTGGAGATGGAAAGGAAATTGAGGATCATGTCCTCCCCCCATAAGTTTTGTTATATCCTTTTCTTTTTTCCTATTTATTATTTTTGTGGATATTAAAATCATTGCTCGGAATGTGCAAGGGGCTGGTTCTCCCCAGTTTAGAAGAAACTTTCGTAATCTTTTATTGAATTACTCTCCTCATATGGTCGCTATGTTTGTGCTCAGAAATAGAGGTTTGAAGGCTGACAAATTCATCAAATACAATGGGTTCAATTATTCTTTTAGAGTGGAAGCCATGGGTTTTTCTGGTGGCATTTGGATCTTATGGAAGGATGGTATTAGTCTTGATGTTTTGACTTGTGATATGCAATATGTTCTCTTGTTGTTTCTATGAATGGTGTTAATATGTTACTGACCTGTGTTTATGCTAGCCCTAGGCCCAGTTTGCATAAGAACCTATGGAGGCAGCTTGATCTCCTCTAGGCTAATAATAGGTTTCCTTAGATGTTATGTGGTTACTTTAATGCTATTCTTTGCTCATCTGATTAAAAAAAGTGGTTTGCAAATTAATCTTGTGCTATGTCAATATTTTAAAAAAAAACTTGATAGGGCAATTTGCAATCAATGTTAGTTTGAATCCTTTCCAGAAGCAAAAGTGGGCCATCTTCCCAGGATTGGTTTAGATCAGTATCCTTTTGATTCACACTAACTTTATTTTGACTAAGACTTCTAATTCTATGACTTTTAGAATGTTGGCAGCCTGGTTTCTTCATAATGATTTCTCAAACCTAGTGAATCAAACTTGGAACTCAGACATGTCTTTTACCCAGGGGAAGGATAAATTTGTTGTGCAAGCTATTGTTTGGAATAAGGAAGTTTTTACTCATATATTCTAGAAAAAGAAAAGACTTTTTACTAGACTTAAAGGTATTCATGTAGCATTTTAGAATAGAACTCTGATTTTCTTTGTAACCTTAAAGAGAGTCTTAAGAAGGAATTGGATGAGGTTTTATTACAAGAAGAGGTTTTGTGAATGCAAAAGTATAGAATGGGATGGCTTATTGGTGGGGATAAAAATACAGCCTTTTACCATAGGAGGACCATTTCTAGACGAAAACAAAATAAAATCATTTCTAATCAGGAAAAGCATAAGGACATGGCAATTGAATATTTTGAATCTCTCTACACTTTGAATAGTTAACATATTTCTTTATCTAGAGTATTGGGCATTTTTCATAACTTTCATGACATGGCCCAATATGGTTTGGATAGACCAGTGTCTTTAAATGAAGTTAGGGATGATGTCTTCAGATAGGTCCTCTTAAGGTTCTTGTCCTAATGGATTGCTTGCCTTATTCTTTCAAAAACATTGGGACAATGTTAAAAATCATATTTTTGGTCTTGTTTAAAAATATTTTTGCTAGTGAAAAGATTCCAAAATACCCAATTGACATTTTGGTGGTCCTCATCCCTAAAAAGGAGAATACCAAAAACATTTCTCAATTTCGCCCTATCAGTCTATGTAATGTGGGCTATAAGATCATTATAAAAGCTGTTGCCAAAAAAACTAAAGCAGTGCTTCCTGATATCATAAACCCCACTTGGACTAGTTTTGCTCCTAGAAGAAATATCTCTGACAATATTATTGTTGCGCAAGAGGTTATACATTCTATGAGAAATAAAGTGGGCAAAAAGGGTTTCATGTTAATTAAAATGGACTTGGAAATGCCTATGATTGTATGAATTGGGATTTTATTTTAGATACTCTTATAGCTACAGGTTTTCCCTCTCAGATTATTAGTGTTATTAAAGAATGTATTACCACTTCATCAATGCAGATTTTGTGGAATGGTAACTCATCGAAAAAGTTTCTCCCTTGTTATGGACTCAGACAAGGAGATCCATTGTCTCCCTATCTTTTTTTTTCTTTATATGGAATGCTTATCCCAACCGATTGAAAATAAGGTTAACATGAGGAGTTGGAAGCTTGTTATCCTTAACAAGGGTGGCCCTCCCTTATCTCATGTCTTTTTTGCCGATGACCTTCTTCTGACGAAGGTGGCCAGTCTCAATCAAGCTAAAGTAATTAAAAAGTTTTAAATCTTTTTTGTGCATGTTCATGTTAGAATATTAATGGGGCCAAATGCAATTGTATTCTCTAAGAATGTCAAAGGATTAGTGATTGGCGAAATTAAATGGGAATTGGGTTATTTAGTCACTTTAGATTTAGGCAAATATCTTGGGACACCCTTACTACATAAGAGAGTCACAAAGTTAACCTATAAGGAAGTTTTGAGAGAGTGTGTGGTCTTCTTAAGAACTAGTCATCTAGGGCGCTTTCTCTAGTGGGTACAGCTATACTCATCCACTCTACTCTTCAAACTATTCTATTTACTCTAAGTAGTCGACCCTTGTCCCCATTAGTCTATGTCAAGATATCGATAAGGCTTGTAGGAAGTTCCTTTAATGGAAAGAGGATAATATGAACAGTTTGGTGCTAGTTAAATGGGAAGAAATCCATAGACCCAAGATTTGTGGGGGCTAGGTTTCAAGAGCCTTTAGGTGATGAATTGAGTGCTTCTTTCAAAGTTAGCTTGAGACTTAATCATTGACAAGGATAAGTTATGGATTAAAGTGTTGAGCTCTAAATACAAGACCTGCCCAAACAAGGATTCTCAATTTAACAAAGTTGAAGGAGGGACATCTTTATGAAGAGCAATGGCTACTTTCTAGGCTGATGTAAAGAGCGTTTACAGATGTGTTATTGGAAACGGAATGAGAGTGAAATTTTAGATGGATATATGGGAAACAAAGGATCAACCTTTAATCAATTTTATAATTTCCCAAGTACTTATGGACATAATTGACCTGACTGTGGATCATTTTGCTTCATCGGATGGACAATGGAAACAAGAATTATTTTCAAATTACTCGCCTAACTCTGTTTTATTTTCTCTTGCCTCATTTTTTGGTCCGCGAACATCCAAGGGAGATGATAAGAAGTTCTAGGCTCATTCTCATGATGGGAAGTTCACTATAAAATTTGTTTACCTTAATCTTACAAACATGGGCGGAACCAAGGGGGGGCATGGGGGGTCCATGGCCCCCCCTTGGTTCCTATATACATATACATATATATACATGTATATGTATATGTATATATATAATATTTATGTATATATTTATATAATTTATTATATTTATATAATATAATATATAGTAGTTATATATATTTGTGTGTGTATGTATATTTATTTTTTTTTAAGATTAATTTTTAGTTTTTAATTTATTGTTTTGATAATGTTATTATTATAATTATTTTTTAATTTAAAGTTTAATTTTTTAGTTTTAGTGTATAGTTTTAATGATTAGATTAATTATTTTAGAATTTGATTATGAATTAGAATTTAAGTTTTGATTATTAGGTTACTTATTTTATAATTTGACTATGATATGAAATGAGAATTTAAAATTTTATTATTAGGTTAATTATTTTACAATTTGGTTATGAATTGGGTTTAAAGTTTTGTGATTAAGTTAATTATTTTATAAAAAATATTCTATCATATAAATTTATCAAAAATAATTAGTTTAAATATTTTTTTAAAAATATCTCAAAATATATATAAATATTATTTAAAAAATAATATATATTATGTAATTTTTGAAAATAAAATTTAGATATTGAAATAAAAATAATAAAAATTTCAATAGTTTATTATTTAATATAAAAATAAAATTGAATACAAATATTAATACCAATTATTTGTATTAATTTTTTAATATAAAAATAAAATTGAATATAAATTCGTATGTATTTTTTTTTTGCTTGAAAATTTGGCCCCCCTTCGTCGGTGTTCTGGTTTCGCCCCTGCTTACAAAGAATGACAATGGCCATGAGAATTGAGTCTGGAAAATTGTGTGGCAATGGCCAGGACCTCAACAAATCCGCACCTTTCTCTAGCTTGTTTTTAAAAAGAAAATTATTAACAAATGTGGAGCATGTGAGAAGACATTATTCTTCAGATGCCTGCTCTCGTTGTGATGGATATAGCCAATCCTTAAGCCATGTCCTATAGGATTGTCCTTAAGCAAGAACAATTTGGAATAATTTTTTACATCCGGATGAGAGGCAGACATTTTTCTCTATGGATTTTAAGATGTGGTTATTAACTAACCTTGACAACTCTATGTGTTTGCAGGTAGAGAGTGACTGGAGAATCCTATTTGGAGTTACTTTGTGGTCCTTATGGAAATGGAGAAATGACGACATCTTCAACCTAACTTCTAGATGGCGAGAGAGTCGTATTACGGTGATTAGGAGAAGAGTGCAAGAACTCATCTTTGCTAGGTCAATGCAGAGACCTCTGTCAGGTGCAAAATAAGTATGAAGATGTGGCGATATTATAGACTACTCCTCCTGGTAGTGTCTTGAAAATAAATACAAATGGCTTCTGGAGAAGAAATACTGGGCAAGCAACAGCGGGAGATGTTGTTAAAGACTCGATTGGCAGATGGTTGTCATGTTTCATCATGAACATTGGTAAATGTTCCATCAATCGAGCAGAATTCTAGGGAATTATTCATGGCTTACATCTTGCATAGGAGTTAGGAGCTGTAAATGTCATTCTCGAGACAGATAGAAAATGTGCATACGAGTTGATTATGGACAGAAATGAGCAACCTCATGCCCATCACGATTTGATATCTGAAATCATGGATATGGTCTCGTGGGAATGGATGGTGGAATTTCATCATATTTTTGGGGAAGTCAACTATGTTGATGATGCATTAGCTAAGTAGGCTTATAAGAGTCCTCTTGGAGTCTACGAGTTGTTTTCTTCAATCCCAGAAGTCATACACTCGCTCCAACATGATATGTATGGATAAATGCCAGTTAGAATTAATCTATGGATAAATGATCCAAATGATATGAAAATATTCTCAGAAGTTATAAATAATAATAATAATAATAATAATAATAATAATAATAAAAGAACTAAAAAATTCAAATAAAGTTATTTTAATATGGATTTTATGCTTTAATTGATATATTTACACATTAACAATATATGAATTTCCATGGAGTTTTATAGTAGCAGAGACATTAGATTTAAGTTGGAGATGGATTATGATTTATAAATAAAAATAAATGCCTTAATTAACAAAAGAATTTCATTTTACATAAACCATAATTAAATATAATAATAAAAAATAATAATAACGAAATAGACAATTTTTTCATAATTGTAAAAATATAAAATTCCGTATAATAGTGGATTCATTAATACAAGTAATTTAGCAAACATACCAATTACATTGGATTTTTTCGTTCAAAAAAAAAAGTTGGGTATGATCTAATCAAGATCTGTTAACAGAACATCTACCACAGCAATAATAATATATTATATCACAATTATGCTCATGCTTAATTTTAGATGGAAGGCTGGTGAAACGACAAATTTATAATCAAAAGAAATTATTCAGATTTTCATAGAGAAGAGTTGCGTTCTTTCCACTATTGTTGACGAGCGCAGAAAATGACAATAACCACGTTTTAATTTGCAGAATTTTGGAACTTTCCATGGCAACAACCATTTCATCTCTTGCGTGTACAGCAGAATCAGAAATAGAATAAAAGTGGACAAATTTTATAAAAAAAACATTTATAAACGAACTAAAAATAAAATATAATATTTAATATTATAGTAAAATTTATATTTTTATTATAAATTTTTATCACAAATTTTTATTATTTACTTAATTTTAAAAATTTTACATATATTTTTATTTTAATTTTTGATCTATCAATTTATTTATAATATTTTATTAAATATTATTTCAAATAAAAATATTAATTTTATCCAATTCATAATTAAATAATAAAATTTTAGTATTAATCTAAATATCTAATCATAAAATTCTAAATACTCACTAATTAAAATAAAAAAAGAAACACATATAATAAAAAAAATCAATATATATAATACTATATCTATATAAATATCTAATCACAAAACTTTAAATATTCACTAATTAAAAATATATATATATGATAAAAAAATAATATGTATACAAAATACTATAAAATTTTATAAAAATAATATATATATACAACTAATATCAAAAATTCTAAATATCCACTAATTAAAAAATATATATAATGAAAAAA
The DNA here is from genome assembly GCA_947685225.1 of Garcia nutans. Classification (NCBI taxonomy): domain Eukaryota; kingdom Viridiplantae; phylum Streptophyta; class Magnoliopsida; order Malpighiales; family Euphorbiaceae; genus Garcia; species Garcia nutans. The sequence continues at coordinate 9,892,046 of CANTUV010000059.1, read as the reverse complement.
TAAAAATACATATATAATAATATACATATATATACCTAATTACAAACATCTAAATATTCACTAATTAAAAAAATATATATGGTAAAAAAATTAATATGTATACAAAATACTATCTATATAAAATTTTTATGTTTTTATAAAATACTATATAGAAAATAATATTAAAATTTTATAAAAATACTACATATATATAAATACCTAATTATAAAATTTTAAATACCTAAATAATTCAAAATATATATAATAAAAAATTTAATATGTATATAAAATACTATATGCATATAATTTTTATAAAATATTATAAAATTATATATATTTATATATATATATATATGTGTATATATACATATATATGTATATAAGGAGGGAGGAAGGGAGGGGTCCATTGTCCTCAGAATGCCCCCCTCCCTCCGCCCCTGTGTGTATATATATCATTATCAAACTTGCAAATAATTTTAATAAGAATAGCAACTGTGAAATTGAAATTAAAACGGTTTTTTATACGACAGACAGAGAAATAAAAATTTTATATAAAATTTAATAAATAAAATAAAAAGTGAAAAAGTTAATATTTTAATTTTTCATTTAAGATAATAGTGATTGTTGACACTCTAAAAACCAAAATTAAAACTGAAAAAGCCTCAGTTTCCAATTTTGCAATTTAAACTATAAATTAGGGATGATTTCCCGTCCTGGGAGACAGGAACCTGAAAAAATATTAAGAAAATTACATTGTATACTATAATTTAAGTTTTATTTTTAATTTTATTATCCTTAATTTTTTTTCACTTTTAAACTTTTATTTTTTCAATTTTAACCTTTGTTATTTTTTTTTTTATAAAAATACGTTTCCACTGATAGACTTATGTCACTGTTGAACTTATGTTGAATGTGTTGTATTTATTTTTTGAGAAATGAAGTAATTGTGGACTTATGTTATTAATGGAGCTTTTTTTTTGTTTCTTTTTATTTTTAAATATTTATATATATAAATCTTTTTTTAATATAATTATATTATTATAGAAATAGAATATATTATTATTATAGAGTATTACTATTATTATTATTTTTATTATAGAAATATTGTTAATATAGAGTATATTATTATTTTATTTAAATATTTTATTTAGAAATATTTTATTTTAATTATTTAAATAAATTTATTGAAAATATATTTTAAAAAATTATTAAATTTTTAACTATTCTTATTGATCATTTTATTAATTTTTATTAATTTAATTTAATTACTATATTTTTATTTTATTTTTTTGGATTTGAGTGTAATGAATGAATTTTTTTTTCTTCTAATATAATATACTTTATATATTCGATAAAATATTTTAAAAAAATAGTATGTTTTGTAATTTTTTAATTTTACATTATATATCCGTATATATTGATGTATGTCGATATATGTTAATATATATTGAAATATATCGGTATATGTTATATATTTTTTTAAGAGTATATATTAGTTAATATAGATATATATTGGTATATGTTAAATTTTAAAAAAAATAAGAGTATAAAAGTGATACATACTTAGTTATATGTTAGCATATGTAATATATAATAATATATATATGTTAAATTTTAAAAGAATTAAAGTATAAACGTGATATATGTTTAGCTTATATATCGATATATGTTGCAAAAGAATAACAGTACATGTTACATATATATATGTATATATTACACATGTTTTAATTAAAAAATAATATCATATATGAATATGTGTCGTTATATGTTACATATAAGTAACTAAATATATATAGGTATATGTGGGCATATGTTACATGTACGTTAACTAAAAAATAGTATATATTGACATATATAGATATATATACTATATGTACTTTAACGGAAGAATGATACATTTGAGTATATATTACATATACTTTGATTAAAAAATGTTATATGTAAATATATATATATATAGGTATATGTTACATATAATTTAATTAAAGAATAGTTTTTGTAAGTATATATATGTGTATATATTATATATATTTTAACTAAATATTGGTATATGTAGATATATATAATTGTACATTACATATACTTTAACTGAAAAATAATATTTGTAGGTATGTGTGGGTATATATTACATATACTTTAATTAAAAAAATAATATATGTGGATATTTGTAGCATACGTTGCATATACTTTAACTGAAGAATAATTTTTGCAGGTATATATAGGCATATATAACATGTACTTTAACTAAAGAATTGTATATATAGATACATGTAGATTTATGTTACATATATATGTAGGCATATATTATATATATTTTAACTGAAGAATAATTTTTATAAGTATATATGGATATATGTTATATATACTTGAACTAAATAATAATATATATATAGATATATGTAGATATATGTTACATATACTTTAACTAAATAATGATTTTTGTAGGTATATATGGATATATGTTATATATATTTTAATTAAAGTATGATGTATTAGGTATATATAGGTATATGATACATATATTTTAACTGAATAATAATAATAATAATAATAATATATAAGTATATGTCGGTATATGTGTATGTATATTGGTATATAACTATTTTTATATTTTTATTTATATGTGAATATTTATTACATATAACTAGATATATCGAAAAGAATAACAATATATGTTAGTATATATTTTATATAACTAGATATATGTTGATATATATTACAAAAAACTAATAATATATATTACATTTATGTGAGTACATGTGAATATATATTGATATATATCGATATATGTTAAATATATTTTAACTAAATAATAACAATATATGCAGTCATATGTCAGTATATATTATCTATAAAATGGTATTTTTATAATTTATAAGTTTTGTATGTTTTGAAAGTCTAAATCTACCACATTTTTAAAAAATAAAATTGTGTAAAAGTATTTTTATAGATATTTTATAATATTTTTAAAAATAAATTTTTTAATTTTTTTTTTAAATTTTCCTAAAAAAATTTTAAGCACGCTCGAAATGAGCCCAAACAAATTTAGATGTACAACTAATATTTGCTCCATTGTATAAAATATGAAAAAATCTTACTGTAAACTCATTATAATAATTAAGCTAAAAGAGAAAACCTCAGCATAATAATAAAGAATATAATATAAAAAATTCTAGTATAAATAAATTCATCATTAATAGAAAAAAAACTGTTTATTTGCATTTTATAATATTTTGCTGAAAATTTTGTTGAATTTATTTTCCTGAAAGTTATGACAATTTTGATTATTTTGATTAATTTAGGATGTAATTTAAATATTAACAATAATAATTATATTTATGATTAATTATACATTAGTTCTAAATAATTTTTTTAATCTTGAAATAATTCTAATTCTAATTATAATATATGCTAGCAGGGCCGGTGAAGGCCCTGTGCAAACTGGGCTACTGCACAGGGCCCTAAGATGAAACAAAAATTTATAAATATATTTATTTAAATATATATTTTTTTTTCTCTCCCTCCAGTGACAAAATTTTTTTTTCTCTCCCTCCAGTCTCAAATTATAATTTTTTTTCTTTTTTTTTTTAATTTTTGAAAATAATTTGGTTCAAGTTAGGAATAGAGTCTAATTTATTCTGTTTTTCTCTAAGAACATGGCCCCTTAAATATTTTTTAGAGCCCCTGTATGCTAGTATAGAAAATATGCATAAATACATTGCAATTTTAATATTTAAATTGCAACACAAAAAGGTCAAACTCAAATCTATAATATTTTATGATTTCTATTTACACAAAGATCGGATCACATATTTTTATAAATATAAATTTGAAGTAACGTAGAATTTTTTTGTATAGTATATTTAAAAACTGAATTTGTTTTTAAATTAATTATATAAAAAACCTAAAAATATTTCCCGCTTGTATAATGAAGATGGGCCAGATATTTCCCACCCAAGACGGAGCCTGAGATGAAGATAAAGAGTGAAAAAAATTACTCTATAACACGCTTTTAAATTTTTTTTAAAAAAATATTCTATATTTTTTATATACTTCTAATATATTAAATATATATCCAATATATATTTTTAAAAATTAAATATATCTTTAATATAACAAATATATACCCAAAATATATCTCAAAAAAAATATTTTTAAAATTAAAACTTAAAAAAATATTTTTAAAATGAAAAAAAAATTGACATTTTTGAAAATATTTTTATTTTTTTTTAAAATATGTTTGAAAAAATTCCGAAGGAGCACTCCCCTGCTTCCGCCGTATTGTCAAGCCTACTCTAAATAAAAGGCACTCATTACCCAAGAAATACGAAGCAACAACAGCAGTGGAATATTTGGACAATACGGGGTGAATATCACAAACAGTAACTACATTTACCAGACAAGTCTATTGAAATTTTCAACTCCGTTTATGACTGAATAATGTTTTGAACACAAATTCTTTTTCAAGTTCAAATTTTCAATAAATTTAAGAGTAAAAAAATTCAAAATTCAAAATCTAAAATTTAAATTCTCATATTGAAATTATCTTTTTCACCGAAAAAAGAAATTAAAGATTTTAATAAGAAAAATTAAATGTTAAAAAATTTTATCACGACAAATCAAAGTTTAAAAATTATAATGATAAAATAATAAAATCTAAAGATGGCTGCTGATATTAATCTACATGGATCACGGTAATCAAAGGCCAATAATCAAATTGGCAAAATCTACCAACATGAGAGATCCACCACTACCATCACCATAAAATCTCCCACCATGAGAGATCCACCTCACCATAAAAATTTGAGTGGCAAATGGAAGGCCATACAAGTAAAACCAATTCCAACGTTCGTTAAGTATAAACTCCACTATTTGTTTATTTGTAGTAATGCAGCAATGTTACAAGTAACCCAAGAAAAGTTAAGTGCTCTAGCTAAACCTACTACACCTAATGATCAAAGTCCCCCTCATTTAAATCCTTCCTCTATCTAAATGCTAGCCCGACTCTTTAACAAAGAGAAACTTGCCACAAGGCACAACCTATAAAATTAAAACTTTTGCTGATCTTACGATGTCATACAGTTATAAAAAAAAATACGAACAACAATTGTTAAGCCAATAAAGCATCTCAATATCCTCTTAATATATTATTAAAATTCTAAAGATCTGAATAGAAAAATCCACCAGATCAAATTCCAGTCCTGGATGATTATCTAGTAATATGGCATGTGCCGCATTGGCCTTCTGAACCTAGGAACCTTCCTGTAGATATTAAGGGCAAAAAACAAAAAAAAAAGTGACGATATGAATAATTTAAAAGAAAAAGGGTCTTCCATCAAAAGGATAAATCCAGGAAAAACATACCCATATCCATACGGGGAATAGAAATAAGGGGGCACATATGGCCTCCTAAATCGGTAACCCGCATATGGATTGAAACGCCTAGGACGATACTGCTTTTTCCCAGGAACATTAGTCCTTTTGGGCAAAACCTGTAGTGAATGTCATGTTTGAAAAAAAAAACAATAATTACAAACTTAACATGCAAAATAATCCGATTGCAATTTCAGACAAACACCAATTTATAAGCTTGCTAATTTCTTTGATCAAAGAACAATGACTTGCCTTCAACTGACGACCATGCAGTTCAGATTCACTCAGGAGTAAAGCCTCTTGTACAGCTTCTACTTCAAGGAATTCCACATAAGCAAAACCCTTTGGCTGGCCAAACTTGTCCGTCAGAATAGTAACTCTGTTAACTGTACCACAGGCCTGAAAGTGTTGCTGCACTTCTTCTGGCGTGCAGGCATAATCAACCTGCATACGATAAAATTCACCCCAAAATTTGGACACCAAATATGTGTCAGCAAGACAAAAAAATGAATATAGACTAAAAATTTCCACAAGAATTTCTAATATTAAAAAAAAAAAAAAGAAAAAGGATTGCAGCAACAGACAACCAACCAAATGATGCATGCTTTACTAATATTCCTTAAGCTAATAAAGGTCTCTTATACCATGTGTGATCCATCAATGCACCAATAAAGAATAATATTATTTAGCAGATATCAGAATATTAAAACTTCATTGAAAAAAGAAATGTTTGGGTTTACTGTTGCTTTTTGCAAGTAATAATAGTCCTAAAATTTCACTACTGTAAACATGCCAGATACTGCATTGCCTCTAATCCAGTATGCTTAATGTTTTTGGACCAATTACTTTCGACGCCACTTTCTTAGTTCATAATCCAAATTTCAAAATGCATGTTAACTTCATAGCAATTTACAAATAATCACATGTAAGAGTGCATAACAGCAATCTAAATCTGCCAAATCAGTTTGCCAGAGTCCATCCATCAAAACATTGAACACATTTTCTTCTTACCAAACCATTGCTTCCGTACTTATCATCACATCCATAACACCAAACCTGCATTTTCTAACTATCAAAGTATCAATCTTCTATATTGCCAACACACCATATCATCCTGCTACCACTCCTTTTAAAATGCAGAGTTTTACACCATATAGCTCATCTCTAATTTGGCCTTTTACCTCCACCTGTATTAACAGGCACCTCTCTCTTATTTTGTTGAGGGAACAAAATGCATATGGGGCCTCATTTCACTCAATAGAAAAGAAAGTTTAATTGCTGCTTGATATCCTCCTCTTCTTGCATTACAACCAAAGTCACTGAATTATTTAGCTTACTGTGAAGATGATTAATTCTCAACTCGACCCAAACAAAACCTTAATCCTACAAAATTCAGGATCAGTCCTTTGTCCATACTTTTGATCCTTGGTCTGTGTTCTCTTATGCAAGTTCTTCTTCCGTTGCCACTCCACTTCCAAACACTAGAAATTGGCAACACATTAGACAGCCCAATAAAGCAAATTTTCCAAAAGCTTACAAGCACAAATCAGTCAACAACTTCAGCAGCAAACAGCTTGAGAATGTCACACTTTTTTCTATGATAATACATGCAAGACCACCAGCATAGAATAAAATTATACATGACTATAAATAATTAGAAAATCACCCACAGTTCTGAAACTCAAAAATGAGTAACATGGCTATATACTTTGATAAAAAGATATCATATATTATTTGTAGTAGTTAGTCAAGGAGGCAATTTCCAGTCAATTCGACTGAAAATGCATCAGTTATTCTAGTGCTTATAACTCAAGAATAATGAGAGCTAATTAACTGATACATAGAAAATGCTTCCCAGAACAAAACAGAAATGGGATAACATCTGGTAGTTGATATTCAAAATATTCACAACAGAAATTACTTTAGTATCATCAGAACCAAAAAAAAAAATTTATCACCATTTAACATCCCTGATATAGTCATAGCTTGGATTATTCACAAATTTTAATTGCTGATTTTCTTGAGTTTAAATACAACAATAATGTGTATGTGGCAACCTCTGACAAAATGAGTTATGACTTTGGTAAACAGACATAAAAAGCCCCAGATGTGGCAAGAGAAACACTAAATGACCAAGTCCAAATTAGCTCAAAAATATGTTAATCATTGTGCTCACTTTTAAGTGGCAAAATGCACATTTGTCAAACATTTCTGACACTTCAGATAAAATAACTAGCAGACAACACATTATGACACCACAGAGAAACAACAATCTTACACCCTCACCACATCTGCTAAACGACCACATATTTCGAAAGCACCAACCACCCACCAGCGGTGATGAGGCTCTGCATTCAGCAACTCAGATTGCATATCCTGACTTGCCTCTGCTCTTCAAAAGGAAAAAGTTTCACTCACACATCATGGTTGAAGCATCCCAATTTCAAAATTACATCCATCCATTCCTGCAACTTCCAATAAGCCTGTCTGGCTTCTTTTACACAATTTCTTTTGAAAAATTGAAATAGATTTACATTCTTATTCGTACTGGATTTTGATTCTCCTTTCACTGTCTTTTCTTTCTTTTCTTTTTTTTTTCAATTTCGTTCTTTTATTTTTCATGTCTTCCAAATTGTCTTTTTCTTGCTCTTTTTTCCTTTTTTTCACTCCCTTCAAGTGTTCGTTCATTCTTTTTCTTTACCTCTCCCTTTTTTCCCAGTATATTCATTATATTTCCTCTCATATTCTTTCAACTACTTTATTGTTATTTCTTTTTGTCTATTAACATTCAGTATCTTTTTTTTTTCAAATCTCTCTTGTAATACAAGCTTATTTAACACAAAAAGGACTTTGGCCCAACCCCAAAAGACAGAACTACTCCAGCGCTAACAAACAGAGAACTTGAAGAATAAGGAGAACCCTGCGATCATAGTGAGACATAAAGTCAAACCATGATTCTGAATCGTTAGAATCCACATCAACAACAAAAGCAAGGAAATTTAAGTAAATAAAATCTCCAGTGCTAAAACAAATTCCATTAAGTGAAGCCTGAAATTCAAAACCATTGTTCTGCATACAATAAATAATTTTCATGGGATTAATTACCCATAATGGATCAGGAAGTTTATAACAGAAGAGACTTTCCCTTTCTTTTCTTACTTCTTTTTTCCAAAGAGAGTGTAGAGATTTGAGAAATTGTTGTATTATTACAGAGCATAGATACCTATGTATATATCTAAAAATCTTAACATGTTATTGATGTGCCAAAAAACCTCTGCTATACTTCATAAATTCACAGTAATATTGGATATTTTCACATGTTTATTACTATGTCATATGTTTATTAAGAATGCTAATGTGGACAGACAACCATGTGTGCTTGTGGTTGCATTGATTTTTGTGTTTGGACCAAAATGTCTCTTGCAACCTCAAAGCTGTGTCACCATATGCATTAGCATTATCTACAGGAATTAAATAAACATTATAAAGGCCAATTGAAGGAATGGAAGTGGGATTGTAATTAACATATAACAACTAAGTCCTAAAGTTAGGTGACAAAAATTACAAACTAGAAAATGAACAGATAACCTAATTTTATTATGAAAGCTAATATGGACAGACATCCTTGTGTGCTTGCAAACATGTGTGCGTGCTGTTTGCATTGATTGTTATGTTCAGACCGGAAATAAGTCTTACCACCTTGAAGCTGTATCACCATATGCATTCGCATTCTATTCCTATTAATATCTACAAGAATTAAATAAACATTATAGGGATCAACTAAAATATGGAAGAAGGATTGCAATTAACATATAACAACCAAGTCCTAAAGTTAGGTGACAAAACTTACAAACTAGAAAATGAAGTACAGACAACTTAATTTTATTATGAATGCTAATGTGGACAGACATCCATGCATGCATGCAGCTGCATTGATTGTTGTGTTTGGACTGAAAATGTGACTCAACCTTGAAGCTGAATCATCATATGCATTAGCATTCTATTTCTATTACTATCAACAAGAATTAAATGAACATTTTAAGGATCAACTAAAGGATGGAAGAAGGATTACAGTTAACATAACAACTGAGTCCTAAAGTTAAGTGAAAAAAAAAATTACAAACTAGAAAATGAAGGACAGAACCTAATTTTATTATGAATGCTAATGTGGACAGACATCCGTGCCTGCATATGCTTGCATAGATTATTATGTTTGGACTGAAAATGTGCCTTACAACCTTGAAACTGTATCACCATACGCATTGGGATTCTATTTCTATTACTATCTCCAAGAACTAAACAAAGTTTATAAGGGTCAACTGAAGGATGGAAGAAGGATTGTATTTAACATTAAATGACCAAGTCCTAAAGTTAGCTGACAAAATTTACAGACTAGAAAATGAAGGACACAACACCTAATTCTATTATGAGCACTAATTTGGACAGATATCAATGTCTGCATGTGGTTGCATTGATGGTTGTGTTTGGACCAAAAATGTGTCTTACAACCTTGAAGCTGTATCACAATATGCATTAACATTCTATTTCTATTACTATCTACAAGTATAAATGAACTTTACAAAGGTCAACTGAAGGATATAAGAGGGACTGTAATTAACATATAATGACCAAGTCCTAAAGTTAGGTGACGAAATAAAAGGGTGGGATGCAAATCAGTAAATACATATACTTAGAGAACCAAGCATGCATGCACCAAAAAAGGACAAAAGTTAAGACATTGTATCCTAAAAGAATTATGGCTGGTGAAAGAACATCATTTCTATTTACCTAAAGTTTCAAGCAAATACATAGAAATACATTTTGATAGAGAGCTAAACAAAATGAAACAGCACTATTAAACCCTAAAAACGTGTATAAGCTATTATAACCTCACTGGAAAAATACCACTTCTAGTAAAAACCAACCAACATAAATGGAAAAAGGAAGAGAGCAAGGGGTTTCCATTTCTCACATTGCCAACAAACACAGAACGAGAATCTGCTTCCTCCCTGTTGGCTTGGTTAGCTGCTGCATTAGCCGGATCTGTGTATTGCATGGCAGAAAGCAAATAATAATATGAGGTCAAACTTCCAAACAAGAAAAAAGATATTGAGAGAGCAACTAGCAGGCAAGGCACATACTGCCAGAGGCGCTTAGGCCATCCTGGGCCTGAGGCACAGCCTAGGGCTTAGGCACACCTGGATTTTTTTTCACCAACTTTTACTGCTCAAACAAATATTTTTAGATTTTAAAATTGAATATCCTAATAGAAACCTAATAAGAAAAGGAATTTTTTTTTATCTTACCTTATCCAATGAAAGTTGAAACCAAATACAAAAAGTAGACTTCCTTTATTTGCTATAAGGAAAAGGAAAAAAAATAAAAGAGAACTCAAAAATGAATTTTTTTCCGAATAGATACTTCAGTCCAGATATTAAAAAATTGAATGCTCCTAATAGTTTCCTGATAAGAAAAGGAGCTTTGAACCTCCCTTATTTAATGAAAGTCAAAACCTAATATTTTCCTCGTTCACTACAAAAAACTCAAGGTGATATAATTCTTTTTTACATATAAGAGTTAATGTGATTAGTTACACAATAAAATTGTGGGAAAGAGTTGTAGAACACCATTTACGCTTGAATACTTTTGTTTTTCCAAACCAATTTGGGTTTATGTCAGGTCAATCAACTATGAAATTAATCTTTCTTACAAGAGATTTGATGAAAAAGTACAGTGAGGTACAATGAGATGAAAAAAGATTTACATATGATTCTTATCTACTTGGAGAAGACTGATGATAGAGTTTCTAGAAAAATTATGCGATTGATCCGAGAGCGCATGAGGATATCAATTAGACATATCCAAGTTTTGAAGAATATGCATGATAGAGCTATCAATAACGTACGTACAGTTGGAGAAAATATTAAAGATTTTTATTTTTCTATTGAATTACACCAAAATTCAACATTAAGTCCCTATCTCTTTATCTTGGCCTTGAATAAGCTAACAAGACATATACAATACATCTCATGATGCATGACCTTTGCCGATAACATTAAGTTAATAGATGAGACCCAAATAAGAGTAAATAAGAAGTTGAAATTATAAAGAAACACTTTGGAATCCAAGAGCTTTAAGTAGAAGTAAGACAAAATATATACATTGTAGGTTTTAGTAATACAAATGAAAAAAGGAGTAAGGTGGTTTTGGACGGAGTGACAATGTCTCATAGTACGCTTTTTAAGTATATTGGCTCAATTCTTCAAGAGTGTAGGGTTGCAAAGATGTTGGCTATAGGACTAAAACAGATTGAATGAAGTGAAAGTGAAAGTGAAAGTGTCACAGGAATTTTATACGATTAGAGGATGCCAATTAAATTGAAAGGTAAGTTCTACCGCACTGCAATACAATCTGCTATGATGTAAGATAATGAGTGTTGAATATTGAAATGAAAACAGATGGAGAAGATGCATATTGCTAAAATGAGAATGCTAAGATAAATGTGTAGACATACTTAAATGGAGAGAATTCAAAATGAATGTATTAGAAAAAAGGTGAAGGTTGTTCATATTAAAGATAAAATAAATGAACACAAACTAAGGTGGTTTGGCCGTATTAAACAAAAAATTAATGATACGCCTGTTAGAAAAACTAAACAAGTTAAGATAGATACAAAGACAGAATAAGTCTAAACTAACTTAGAAAAAGTGGTTCATAATGATCTTATGGCCTTACATCTCTCTAAGGATGTTGTTGCCTATAATCATTCCAAGTAAAAAGAAAAAAAAAAGAATCTATATAGTCAATCTCAATTGACTTGGGATTAAGACTTTATTGAGTTGAGTTAAGTTGCATATGAGTTAATATGATTATGATATATTTATTTTATAATGGATGTGAATGTAATTAGGATTGATTATATACCTTATTATTCAACTAGGAAATACATTTTTCTTTTTTTTTTTTTTAGTAAATATGCAACTAGTCTCCAGCAGTCACATGCCTAGCATTGCGCCTTGTGCCTTGGGCTCCAGGACCCTTTGCGCCTTAGTGGTCCCTGGGCCTTTAACAATACTGGTGGGCAAGGGCAAAAGCAAGATGAAAATTTAAACAACAATTTTGCATTTGACTTTAAAGAGAACTTTCATGCCATTACTAGTTAGAAGGATAATATAGCAAAGGCTCAGAAGAACAAATAAAAAATGATTATCCAGGGATAATAACAAATCTAGTTCATGAATTTGGAGACATAGAAGGAAAAAAAGAAAGGTGTTTCAAAGAATTCTTATGCACTAAAAATAACTGGGATATGGATCTGCCAAACACCAATCTGGTAAAAATCTCAAACCAGTAAAAAACTCCAGAGCAAACTAATTCAGATAATACCATTTTAATGAAAAAACGCATGCTAATTATGGTAGATGTAACATCAGAAGATTGAATAATACAGACTGAGAATTATTTTCTGAAAAAAATTTTTGGTCAAAAAAGTCAAGAAAACTTTTCTCCATGCTTAATGCACACGTTGCACTGCAGTTCTAATAAAAATTAGAAGAATACATAATTGCTATTCTTCCAAAAGGGATCAATTTGATGTTTGATGAAATTCTCAAACCACTCATTTTCAAAGCCTAAGGAAAATACATTTGATTCCAAAAACTATGAGAACCATTTTGTCTTCTTCTTCTTCTTCTACTCATTTTCTCATTCTTTCCATTAAAAAAAAAGACCACAAGCAGTTAGTGATACCTTATACACATCAACTCCAAGCACCTATAATGTATTTACTTTACACCACAATCACATCACACCATTCATCATTATCACTGAAGCACCAAGATTAAAAATCTATTTAACATCGACCAAATTGCAAAACATCATTCTCTGATAACATTGACCAGGATAATCCAGAGATCGAAGTATGATCTAAACCAACAAAAGAAGCAGAAGCAAATCAAAATAATCAATTAACAAGACAGCATTTATCTATCAAAGTTTCTGAGGAAACAAACAAGAATACATAGAAGCAGATCCAAAACAGGTATAGAAAGAATATATAAGAAAAAGGAATCTAAACCTTGAACAGCGCCCATTTCCTTCTCGACCTTAGCTTGCATCTCACGAAGAGCCGCCGCTTCCTCCTCCATCTCTTTCAACCTTTTCTTCATCTCATCCAACTCCTGCACCATTACGAAACAGAAATGTATTTATTCACCTAATTAGATTGCGTTTTTCGCTATGGAAAATTCTAAGATCGATCAAATGGCATCTCTAGGGTTTTTATTCTATCGAGAGATGAGGACCTTGACGGCGTCGTCATCGGCGGCGGTCATATCGACGTCGGCGTTATGAGGGTCCATATCGCCTTCAACGTCAGGAATCTCCCCGCCGTACACCTCATGCTCCTCTTCCTCCATATCTCTCTGTCTCTATCTTGATCTTTCTAGAAATACTGCTTTCCTGATCGGTACATTCGGTTCATATATTGTGGCATGTGGACACAAGATCCCAACTGAAAACGGTGTCGTTCGTGCATGCGAGCCAGAAAATATGATAAATATTTTCTAATCAATAATCAATACGAGTGATTAGCATTCGTCTTCTTGCTTTAATGCTATGCGGCTTTTAAACTAAACTGAATTAATTAGAGACTATCAATTTGATTCTTGATTTGTAAAAAAAATAATGATTTGTAATTTTTATGAAATTCAGTTTTTATCATTTGATTTCAATTTTTATTTAAAATTAAATTAAATTAAATTATAAATTATTATTATGTTATGTATATATTAAAAAATCATATTTTATTGGAAAATATTCTTTTTAAATTCATTTTTTCTTGATTTGATTTTTTTATGAAAAAATCTAATAATATAAGAATAATGCATTAGCCAGTGTTAGTTTAATATTGCCTTTAATTGTCTAAACTTTGCATTTTGGAATAAAATAGAAGGATTTATCTCTCAAAATTTTATTTGGTACCTTATTTTATAAGATTTTATTTCTGTTGACTTGTACTTGACACTTCAATGAGTTTTGTCTAAAAAAAAATAGAATGAGTAAATTAAGAAAAATCAATATTAGTAATATTTTTTGAAGAACTTTGAATTATTTATCTAGAATTATTTAAAAATTAAACTAAATTATTTCAATTTTGTTTAATTTAGTTTTATATTTAAAATAAATAATTCAACTTAAAAATTAATAATAACAATTTATACTTTAAAATTAAATTAATATAGATGATTCCAAATTTAACTTCACAAGCATAATCACAGTATATAGTTGCAGAACTATGATCACGTTGAAGGAAATAAAATTTATAAGAGAAAAAAAATTACAAGTAAATTTATATTTAATTTTATTTTTATATTAAAAAATTAATACATCTAATTGGTATTAATATTAATATTTTATTTTATTTCACATCAAATATTTAAATATTAAATTTTTATCATTTTATTTTAATATTTTAATATTATTTTAAAAAAATTACATAATATATATTTTTTAAATAATATTTATATATTTTTTAAGTTATTTAAAAAAATATTTAAGTTAATTATTTTTTAATAAAATTATATAATAAAATGTTTTTTATAAAATAATTAATCTAATCATAAAACTTTTAAAACATATTTTACCTTGGATTGATTTTTATGGTAGGGACGAATTAAAGAGGAGATGTTATGAAATATCATCGTATAGAAGATTTAATTTTCATAGAACATGTTGAAAAAGTTTAAGAAAAGCAATGCCTCTAGCCAAAAAAATTCAAAAGTCACCTACTTCAAATGAAATAACAAAACCTAATATATATTTTAATAAGAGAAAATAATACCATTCATTATATTTTTTAAAATTTTTATTTTTTTATAAAGAGTCTTTTAATTATTTTATTATAAAAATATTATAAATTATGTAAAATCTATAAATTCATTATAATCTAATTATAACTCATTATAAACTCTCTATAAACTAATAAAATTCTGATATTTTGATAAATATTTTATAAATTCTGATATTTTAATAAATATTTAATAAATATGATATATTTAAAATTATTTTTAATTTTTTTATATTTTTATCAAAAGCCTTTTTAATAATTCTAAAGAAACTAATCTATATTCAAGTAAAAATTTAAATGCAAGTTAAGCCCTGTTCAATTTAAAAAATAAATAAATAAATACTAACTTTCTAAATCAAATTAATCCAAGCAGTTTAATAATAATAAAATAAAATAATTAATTAAATAAGTAAAAAAAGTTTAAAATAATTTGTGATTTATGAATTAATACACGTTGATATTTATGTTGTCCTTTGAAAGAAAATGACCTGATTATACTGAGTATTTAAATTAACCATGTTTTTTTTGCGTAAAATAGTCTAATCTGCCAAAACTTTTGTGTGCAACAAAAAATTTTCCGAACTAAATTATTCATAATGTCCATAATATAAATTTTTGTCATAAATAAAGCAATCCTTCATACAACTTCAAAATTTTAAGAACTGAAGCCAAAAGAATTAATATGGATAGTGATCATTTGGGTTTGTAGAAACGGTTTTGTTGATAAAGGCTGAGAAAATAAACTAGCTTTTATGGTTCATATATAAAATAAATAAAGATGAATTAATGGCGGTAGCCTTTAGCAATGACAGTAGCCTTTTTTGAATAAGACAATATTATTGCTTTCAATATCAAATAAACAATTTTCTCTTGTTTCGTATTTTTCTATCTAATCAACAATAAATGGTTATATATATATATATATATAACAATAATAATAATAATAATAATAACAGTTATAGAAGAATAAAACCACCTAATAATAAGAATAATAGTGGGAGAAAATTTTAAAAAATTAGAATAATAGGTGGCCATAACGTTAACTTGTATTTGTTAACAGTTATAAAAGAGAAAAAAATGGATAGATACTTGCCCAATAACAGATTATTGTTGAGGATCAAAGAGTCCAGCAGTTAATGGAACAAAGAAGATCAGAAATCAATTGAGAAGATCAGTTTTAGGAAATGCAGAGAGCATTCAACCATCTCTCTCGCCTTTTTCATTCTATTCACATACATACTGTACAATCAGTTAGTTGGCTATATATATACAAATGTATTAGATTAGTGAGCTGGCATTCCGTTATGAGATTGGCTAAACTAACTAATCAGTGATATAACTACAGTAACAGATCATATTAACCATACTTCTACACCCCCCTCTCAAGCTGGAGTTGGTGAGAAGGTCACCAAACCAAGCTTGGATATAAAACACTGAAATTGAGATGAAGACAATGGCTTTGTAAAAACATCTGCTAGTTGAAGAGAGGAAGGTAAATGAGGAGTACTAATGAGACCGGATTGAAGTTGATTCCTGACCACATGACAATCAATGTCAATGTGCTTGGTTCTCTCATGGAAAACCGGATTTGCAGCTATATGTATTACTGCCTTGTTGTCACAATGTAAAGGAACAGGTTTTGGGATTGTAACATGAAAATCCGAAAGTAAAGAGTAAAGCCATTGTAGTTCACATATTGTAGTTGCCATTGCACGATATTCTGATTCAGCTGAAGATCGACTGACAGTAGTTTGCTTCTTAGATTTCCAAGAAACAAGAGAGTTTCCTAAGAAAATGCAGAATCCAGTGGTAGATCTTCTGGTTTCTGCACAGGATGCCCAGTCTGCATCTGAAAAAGCTCTAAGCTTCAAGTCATTTGAGGAAGACAGAAATAAACCTGTAGTACTAGATCCTTTTAAGTATTTGACTACTGTTAATGCTGCTCTTAGATGTTGATGATGAGGTTGCTGCATGAATTGACTCAATTGTTGAACAGCATAACTAATATCGGGTCTTGTCATTGACAGATATAATAATCTGCCAACAAGTCTTCTATAAACTTCAGGATTTTCAATAGGAGTCCCCATATCAGAAGTGAGTTATAGCCCCTGGCTGTAAGGACTAGATACTGGTTTGGCTGCTTCCATTCCTGTGTCCTTGATTATCTCAGTAATGAACTTGTGTTGAGTTAACAACATACCAGCAGGGGATCTAGCAATCTCTATACCAAGAAAAAATTTTGTATGCCCCAAATCTTTAATAGTGAATTTCTGATGAAGAAAGAGTTTTAATTGTGTAATTAAAACTTCAGAAGGGCCAGTGATTATACAATCATCCACATAAACCAGGATTGCTATGAACTGGGGACCTTGACCTCTGGTGAAGAAGCAGTGATCATAAGTAGACTGTTGGAAGCCTTGAGATTTCAAACTAGCTGACAACTCTTTATTCCATTGCCTGCCAGCCTGCTTCAATCCATAAAGGGACCTCTGTAATTTGCATACTTGACCTTGCTTTGCTTTGTCATAACCTGGTGGGACTGTCATGTATATAGTTTCATCAATGGAGCCATGTAGATAAGCATTGTTGATGTCCAACTGATGTACTAGCCATGAGAAACTTGCTGCAACAGTTAGAAAGACTCTCACAGTTACCAGTTTTGCAACTGGAGAGAAGGTTTGATTGTAATCAAGTCCAAGAAGCTGATTGTATCCCTTTGCAACCAGTCTGGCTTTGTATCTGTCTATGCTTCCATCTACATTATATTTAATCCTGTATATCCACTTACAACCCACTGGTTTAACATTAGGAGGTAAATCAGTTAAGACCCATGTATTATTTAATTCAAGAGCAGTTAACTCTTTGTGCATAACATCTACCCAATTCTTATCATTTCTAGCCTGATTGTAATGACAAGGTTCTCGTATTTTAAACACATGTGCAACAAAATCATGGTGAGTAGTAGAGAAAATGAATGGTGGATGTAGATTTATGATTGGTGACAAAATCTTGCAACCATGCTGGTTGATTTCGAGTTCTTGTACTCTTTCTGATCTCAGGCAGTGGCACATTTGAAGGATCATCAATTGTTGTTTCAGTATCTGGGGTGTTGGGAAGTTGTGGTATTGGAGATGTCTCATGGGTGATTATATTTTGTGTTTAGGTGGATGAGTTAGATGGTTCAGTTGTTGGTGTTTGAGGTTCCAGTAAAGTTTGATATTGTGAGGTTTGAGGAAAAGAAGTGGTGGTGATATCTGTGTCAGATATGCAATTTGGCAGAGTGAAGTTTGTGACTTCTGAAGGATTTTGGTAGTGAAAGGGAAATATGGATTCAAAGAAAATAACATCTCTTGATGTGATGATTGTTTTGGACTGTAAACTGTAAAGTTTGTAAGCCTTTTGTTGTTGTGAATATCCCAGAAACACACAAGGTGTAGCTCTTGTATCAAATTTTGGTTTGTGAGGAGTCACATTGGTAGCATAACATAAACAACCTACTGTTTTGAAGTAAGTACAGTTGACAGGTTTCTGATACAATCTTTCATATGGGGTTTGCCACTTGAGGTTTTGAGATGGTATTCTGTTGGAGATGTGAGTGGCAGTAAGTAAGATTTCGGACCAAAATTTGGTAGGAAGTTTCGATTGATGCAGCAAGGATCTGGCTATATTTAGTAATGTTTTATGTTTCCTCTCCACTACTCCATTTTGCTGAGGAGTATAGATGCAGGTTTTCTGATGTAAAGTGCCATGCTCTTGGAAAAATCTGCTACATTCAGAGTTGACAAATTCTGATCCATTATCTGTTCTTACAATCTTAATTTTCTTTTCAAAATGAGTAAGAACATATGCAAAGAATGCTTTTAAAGCTGAATATACTTGATCTTTGGTCTTTAGCATATAAGTCCAACAGAATCTGCTGTAATCATCTACTATGGTCATCATATATACTGCATTTGTAATAGATTTCAGACTATATGGTCCCCACAAATCAATGTGAATTAGATCAAAAGCATTTGCAGTAGAAATACAACTGGTTGGAAATGGCAATCGTGATTGCTTTGCAAGAGGACAAACTGGACACATTAATTCAACATAGTCACAGTTATTCAATTCTTGAATATGTCTCATTCTTTTATGAGATACATGTCCTAACCTTGCATGCCATAACAAAGCCAGGTGTTTATTGTGTTTACTACATTTAGCTACTGCATTACAAGCTTTTGGAATACTAAATGATTTCTTTGTCAAGTAGTAAAGATCTTCATATACTTGTCCTTCAGCCAACACCTCTTTAGTCAGTAAATCCTGGAATAAACAGTATTCAGGAAAAGAATGTACTGATAAGTGACATGTTCTGGTAAGTAGACTGACTGAAATCAAATTGCAGCTAAATGAAGGGACATACAGCACATTGTACAGTATCACTCTGTCATTTAGCTTAATGTTGCCAATGTGAGTTACCAATCTGGTTGAGTTATCAGGTATTCTAATGGTTTTGGGAGGGTTCAGTTTATGTACTTGGTCATAGAAGGATAGTTTTGGGGTTATATGATCAGTTGCACCTGAATCTATAATCCAATTTTCCTTGTAATTAAAATCAATACCAAAAATAACAGAATTAAGTAAAATACCTGCAAAATTCACATTTCTGATATCAGCATCATCATGATCAGTAATTGCTTTTCCCTTGATCAACCTTTGCACTTCCTGTTGTATCAGTTCTGACAAGCTTCTGTCATTTGTATCATAGCTTTTCTGTTGATGAGTCTGGTGTAATGGTGATTGCTCCATCTGATCAGTCATGACATTGTTCACTGATGCATACTTCTTCACATCAACTCCCTTCTTCTTCTGCATTTCGATGAACCATTCAGGATATCCATAGATGGTAAAACAGCTGTCAACAGTATGCCCATTCAGTTTGCATTTTGTACAATACTGTTTCTTCTTCTCCTCCTTTCTGGAGTATGTTGAATTTTTATAATCATTGTTCCTTGAATTACCAATACTCCTTGAATAATCATTGTCCCTTCTGGCTAACATTATAGCAGGAGTTTCAGTGGAAGTAGCATTACTGTCTTGCACTTCTCTTTGTTTCTCAACACTCAACACCATGGAGTATGCCTTGTTTATTGAAGGAAATGGATCCATCAACAGAATTTGATTCTTTACATTATCATACTCATCTCCCAGTCCCATTAGAAATTGCATAAGCCTCCTGTTGTTGTCATAATCTGTGATGACAGTACTTTGATTACAGCACACAGGTAGGGGAGCCAGACATAGTAATTCATCCCACTTTCTTTTGAGATTAGTATAGTAGTCAGTGACAGATTCAGATCCTTGTTTATAACTAACTATACTTCTCTCAATCTGATAGATCATAAGACCATTACATTCTCCATATCTCTGTTTTAATTCATCCCAAAGAGCTTTCGTAGTTTTACAAAATACAAAAGCCTCAGAGATCTCTTTGGATACTGCATTGATCAACCAAGACAGTACCATACTGTCTGCAGTTAGCCATCTTTCGTAATCTTCTGAACTAGGATCTGGTTGTTTAATATCACCAGTTATAAAACCTAACTTCTTCTTTGCTCTTAAAGCAACCATGACAGATCTACTCCATGTGAGGTAATTTGGCCCTCTCAATGGAGTATTAACCAGACTAAATCCAGGAGAATCAGAATTATTAGTGTAATAAGGATCATTATCATTGTTTTTGTTATTTATTGCAGCAATTAGTTTAACCACATCTTCAGGAGTCATCGTTTTCAGTTGATAAAAAAACAAACAATTGAGAACTAGAAGATCTTCAATCGTAGCTAGTGTAAAATTAATACAAATCAGAGAAACTTCAATCAACTAACCTTGCTCTGATACCATGTTGAGGATCAAAGAGTCCAGCAGTTAATGGAACAAAGAAGATCAGAAATCAATTGAGAAGATCAGTTTTAGAAAATGCAGAGAGCATTCAACCATCTCTCCCGCCTTTTTCATTCTATTCACATACATACTGTACAATCAGTTAGTTGGCTATATATATACAAATGTATTAGATTAGTGAGCTGGCATTCTGTTATGAGATTGGCTAAACTAACTAATCAGTGATATAACTACAGTAACAGATCATATTAACCATACTTCTACAATTATTGGTTCCTTAATTTTAGCAACCAAATTTTATTAAATCAAAATAAATTTACTAAATCAAAATTCTAACAATCGAAAATGAAAAGGAGATTTTTTTAAACCCTTTCTTGGCTTAATCCGAGATGTGATCACTAAAAGAAAAGGGCTCTTTATCAATACAATTTTGCTAACATTTTATAAAAGTGCTAGAAAAATTTTATAAGTGTTAATAATTTCCGACGTAAAAATAAAATATTGATAAAATTATCAACGTTTATCTAATAGCATTGGCAATATAATAAAAATTAATATATTTTTTGACGTTAGTTATTAAGCGTTGGTATTTTTAAATAAATTAGCAATGTTTTTTTCTTGTATTGGTATATTTAATAACTTACCAACGTTTTTTTAAATATGTAGTCATATTTTTTATCAATCCCAATATAATTTTGCGGACGTTTTATAAAAGCGTTGGAAGGGTTATGTAAATGTCATTATATAATTTTTAATGCTAAAATAAAGTATTGGCAAAATTATTTACCTTTATCTAATAGTGTTGGTAATATAATGAAAAATAATATATTATCCGACATTATTTATTAAGCATCGTCATTTTTTAAATAAATTATTAATATTTTTTCTTGTGTTGGCATATTTCATAACTTACTTATACTTTTATAAATGTGTAGTTATATTTTTTTTATGAATCACAACATAATTTTACTGACACTTTATAAAAGCATTGGGAGAATAATATAAGTATTATTATATAATTTGTTATGCTAAAATAAAACATTGGTAAAATTTCTAATATTTATCCAATAATGCTAGCAATACAATGAAAGATAATACATTCTCTAGCGTCATTTATTAAGTATTGATATTTTTAAATAAATTAGTAATATTTTTTTCTTGTATTAACATTTTTAAATAAATTACGAATATTTTTTTATTGTATTGGTATTTTTAAATAAATTTTCAATATTTTTTAAATATATAGTTATACTTTTTATCAATCTCAAAATAATTTTATCAACATTTTATAAAAGTATTGAAAGAATTATATAAGTTATATATTTTCTTACATTTAATAAAGCATTACTATAAGAAAAAAGACATATACTGATACAATTTTAAAAATATTGATGGATTTGTTAATGGATTATTAAAAAAATTTAAAATTTTGTGAGGAAATCAAAATTTTCAATTTATCAACTATTTTTAAAATTTTTAATTTTCCTTCAAATTAGAAAAAAAAAAGAAATTTATCAAGGGGTTTAATTCTCTTCTAAATTTATCAACTATTTCTAAAAAAATATAAAATTTAGCAAGCAATTTTGATTCCCTCATGAAATTTTATTATTTATTTTTAAAAATTTATAAATGGATTTTAAAAATATTAATGGATTTACGAACAAATTTTTAATTTAATTTTACTGACGGATTTTGTATCTGTAAATTTAATATTTATAAAATATTTATAAAATTAGATAACGTGCGGGGTGTCGTTTTAGTAATATGTCTACAGTCCAAACCCTAAAACATTTGTCTCCTGCTCTTCTGCGCTTCTCATCGCCTCTCTCGATTTCTCCTCTCCATCTCACCTCGCTATTTCTCCCTCGCCTCGCTATTTCTCTCTCGCCGCTCTCTATTTCTCCATCTCGCCTCTCTTCTCTGTTCCCTTTTCTCTTGCATCTTTCTTCTCAACCTTTGCTTTTGTTTTGAGAGAAGATATGGAGGCGATCAATTCGAACTAGTTTCATGGAGAAATCCCACCTATTCATTGAGGTCCTCACGAAAGTTGAAAGAAAAGCAAAGGTTGCAAGTGTTTCTTTCAAGAAATAAAAATCGGCATCGATAAGTTCCTTTGAAGGTTTTATTTTCTTATGAGTATTTTCCAGGTACTCGTTTAACCAATTTAAGTTTATAATTGTTGGGTTTATTTTTCATTTTAAAATTGTTTTTGAGAAATGTTTTAGCTTCTGTTTTTTAATTTGGTTTGTGATGTTGGTATTGTAATTGTTTGTTGTAGAGAATTATTGAATGTTCTTCTATACCAGAAATCTCCTAAAATCCCTCACTTTTCCAAAAAAGTAATTATTCTCTTTATTTCACTTTGTGTTTCTATGTTAATTGTGAATTTATGATTCGAAGCTTAATTTTTCATCTTTTATAGAGGAGACTATTCATATGAGTAACCATAAGACTTCTCATAGCAGGAGGAGCTTATGTCAGTACTCTCTTTCCATCCACTTCAAATAAATTTACAATAGTTCTGAAATATTCACTCTAAATCTTAAGTAATCAAATTTTCTTTTATGTAAGTGAGGACATTGCAGTAAAGATGTATGGAGAAATGGTGTCTCTTCAAATGATGGATACCATATTCTACGAAGCACACAGACAAGGAAGAATTTCTTTCTATGTCACATCTAATGATGAAGAAGCAATTGACATAGCATCAGCTGCTGCACTTAGTGTAGATGATCTTGTTTTGCCTCAGGTACTTCTTTAATTTCTTTGGGTCTTATTTATTATGCTGGTGATGATATATGCCCTGATTTCACAACAAAATGCAATTATTAAAATTTCAAATAAATGGGCGATTACTTAACTTCTAAATGGAGTTAGATGCCTGTTAAATTTTTTTAATTTCCTTTAATGGAGTGTGATTGTGGCAATTCACTACGTGAAGCTTTTGCCTTTTCTTGTTATATCAATTATGGTTATTGGTAAAACCAGTCTTGGGTTAATGATCGCTTAATGTAATGTTAGTATCAAAAGGCTGGAGTTCTATTATGGCATGGCTTCAAATTGTGATTTAATATAATCATTAAGCATAATACACTGATACACATACTATTGATATGAAAAAAATATATTGTTTTATTGGTTTGTTAACATGATTATGCTTCTATAGATTTATTTTTTTTAATTTTGCCTTTTTCTTTTTTATTTTCTCATTTGTTTTTTGGAACGTGTTCAAATTATTTAATTTTTCTTTTTGTCTGTTGGTTACTGGATGATATACTTTGAATGATGTTTGGGTTGATATCGCATTAGATATTAAATTTTTGCCTGTTAAACCAAAGTTAAAGGTTTGATGGTTGTGATGTAAACTTTTTCGACGGTATAAGCATGGTAAATGATTTTTTAAAGTAGTTTATATGTTGCACCAACCAAAATGGAGTCTAATAACTTGTTATTGGAATGCACAGCTTATGGCTAACATTTGTTCAAATGCATGATCATTCTCGAAAGGCTTTTATTGGAATTCAAAATATTGGAACAACATTCACTAAAAGATTTGAGGCATATCATATTAGCAGCCAGGTTCCCCTAAAGCTTTTGCATTTGGAAGGGCTATATGTGTTATTTGTTCTATCAAGATTATGGGATTTATTTTAAATTCATATTCTTGGTTGTCACAATGTGTGTGTGCAACAATTGTAATTATTTCAGCCTATTTGTTTGTATGTTATAGTACTTATCTTTATTTACATTATCGATGTAAGTTAGATAAGATGCTAATTAAACTTTGGAAGCAATAATATGTAATAATTTGGTTATAGTTAATTATCATTTTTTTCACTATGTAGTTTCTCATATTGATTTTTTTTAAAAAAAGATATGATTATAAGAAAATGTGTAGCTATAATCTTTTATTGCGTTGGAAATTTGAAAATGTGTTGTTAAAAATTTAGCAACTGTTTCATTACGCCGTTAAAATAATAATGTATTCAATTGCATTGTTAAATTATATTTACCAACGCATTCGATCATGTCATTAATAATTATGTTTAGTAACACATTAATTGCGTCAGAAATATTTACCGATGCTTCGATTTGCATCACTAAATTAAAATTTTTGATGCAAATAAAAGTGTTGGAAGTTTAATTTATCAACGCTTTATTTTTGTAATAATCATTAATGCTTAAGCATTGAATCGCTAAATAACAATTTTTGATGTAAAAGAAACGTTGAGAATAATTTATCCATGTAATTTTTTACCTTGTCATTTAAGGGACGACGTCGTTTTTGGCAACGTAATATTTTGTGTGGGTAACTTATTTAACAATGTTTTTTTACGTTGCTAAATGGTAATTTTTGCATCGATATAGATCTATTTTGTTGTAGTGGTATAAGTTTGGTGGATATTGGATTCAAAGGTCCAATTTTTACACTTGGACAAGTAAATAGGAAGGAACGTAGAAATTATCAGCCGCGGTTGGATAAAACGTTGGGTAATCTGGAATGGCAATCCAAATTTGGGAAAGCCAAGGTTGCTAATGGTAGTTTTCTGGTTTATGACCATCATCTATCCCTGTTATATCTTAATTACTCCTTAATTAAAAGGAAGAAAAGAGTTTTAAATTCGAATTGAAGTGGCTTGAAAAAGAAGAGTACAGTAATTTGATCACTCAAACTTGGTTTCATGCTTTGAGAAGGTGTAGATTCTCCATCTTTAACTAAAAGCTGAGAAATATTGCTTCAAATTTAATCCTATGGAGCAAGAGAAATAGTTTAAATGCTCATAGCAGAATCAAGCAAGTTATTGAAAAAAATATATCATTCGTGTCTGAATTTTTTTATTTTTGCTATTTTAGTATCTAAACATTTTTTGGTCATTTTGATATCTGAACTTTAGTTATTAACATCAATTTGCTTCCTCCGATCCTCAGCGGCATGCTAACTAGTATTTGTGGGACCCGATTTTAGCTAAAAAAAATTATCACGTTAGATTATAAAGAATTAGATGATGAAATAACCCTTTGTGGATTATGATTTCTTATTAAAAATATGAGAAGAAGGAGGTGGAAGAGGAGGCAATCCAATCTTATAGTTAAAATTAAAAATGAAAGAGGATTGTGGTCAGAGAGTGAAATAGAGACTCAGACAAAAGCATTTAAATTTTTCATGAATTTGTTCATAGCTGGACCTACTGATTCTCAAGTGCAGGTATTGGTTTGTATTCATAATATGGTTCCTGATCAGTATAATGGATCACTTATTTTTATTCCCCCAGAAGATGAAATACATTCAACAGTTTTTAATTGGTGAGATTTTAAGGATTCTAGCTCATACGAATTTCCCAGCTTTTTTTTTTATCAAAGATTCAAGATGACTATTAAAGAGGATCTTATCTAGGTGATTCAAAGTTTTTTCTCAGATTCTTTTCCAGCAAATTGTCTTAATTAGACAAATATTATTTTAATTCCTATGATAAATTCTTCAAAATCAGTTTCTCATTCTCGTTTTATAAGACTATGCAATTTCTCTCATCTAAGATTATTTCTATGATTTTAGTGAGTAGACCTAAACCATGTATGTATCAATTAGTAAATCCTTTCCAATGTGCTTCTATCCCAAGTAGGATTATGTATGATAATATTCTTGTACCTTAAAAGATCTTTCATAAACTTAAAGCTAATCATTCTAAGAAATTACTGCAGATGATGATTAAATTGGTCATGAATAAAGTATATAATGGGATTGAATGAAATTTTCTTGAAATGGTTCTAAGCAAAATGGGTTTTAGTGATAGAGTAGTATTATTGTTAATGAAGTTTATTTCAGTTATTTCATACAGAGCTATGTTGAATGGCGGTGTAACTGATTCTTTTCAGCCTTCAAGAGGTGTGTGCCAAAGAGATATGTTATCTTCTTATTTATTCTTATTTGTCATTATTATACTTTCATTTATCTTGGATCAGGCATATTCATCCAAGCAAATCAGGGGATTTCAATTTGCCAGACGGTTCCCAATCTTGATACATATATTATATGTTGATGAAATGTTGGTATGTGGTAGGCTTCACAACAAGAAGTATTAACTTTCACTAAAATTCTTCAGTTTTATGAATTTGCTTCTGATCAGACCACAGACTTTGAAAAATCTAGGATAACTTTTAGTAAAAATACTCCTATTGATGTGAAAAATGCTATTATTAATATGTTGGGAGTAAAAAAAAATGAAGGGTTTGATAATACCTAGGTATTCCTTTGTGGTAAAAAAAAATGAAGGATTTGATAATACCTAGGTATTCCTTTGTGGTAGGATAAATTCAAAATAGAGGATTTTTAATTTTGTGTGTGATACAGTAAAGGTTATAATACAAGCATGGAAACATAAACTTCTCTCTTACTCAGGAAAAGAAGTTCTTGTTAAAGTTGTTTTAAATTTTATTCCTATTCACATACTGTCTTATTTTAAGCTACCCAAATCCATCTATCATAAACTTGATAGTATCATTTCCTCTTTTTAATGGAGCCAAAACAAGAAAGATAAGGGGCTTGCTTAGAGAAAATGGGATGTGCTGACTAGATCAAAGTATAGGGGGCCCTTGGTTTAAACACTTTGAATTATTTAACATGGCCTTATTAGCAAAACAATATTGGAAGCTATGGATTAATTCTGACAGTGTGTGGTTTAAAGTTATGAAATACTTTTCATACTGTAACTTTCAAGATGCTAACATCTTGATAAGTATGAAAATTATAAGTTAAATTAGTTTACCAATATTTATGTTGTAATGTTTGAAATTTTAAACAGTAATTTTTAATATATATATATATATATATTGAAACTAGACCGTGTATAGTAATGAGAGTGACTTGAAAATTTGAAATAAGTGAAAAAGTAGAATGAGTTAAGTTTTAAAAAGTTGAAGGTTTGATCCAGGTACAGACAAAATCGGTATTTCTAAAAACGAATCTAAAGTGATAGAAATTTATACAAATGCCTATGTGATTCTATAATTGAATTTCATCAAGACTGGGATGTGAAATATAGATAGTAGGGTTTTAAATTAATAAAAGGAATTATTTATACTATTTTACATAACTAAAAATCGGATTAGAATAAAAAATTAGTAAAGTAGGTGTATCATAGTTATAGTGAGCACACCCTTCTAATTGGGTGCACCATAGTTATGGTGAGTACACCCTTACCCAATCAAACTCTAGATATTATATAAAGTAGGCCTAGAAACTTCTCTTTTCTTCTATAATCATCATCCACGCCATTCACTTCACCAACACAATCTTTCCATTTTTCTTCTTTCTTTCAACAATTTGAGCAAGAATAAAGAGGAATTCACATATAGTTGCTAATTTCTAAGAGAATTCACTAGAGTAGACAAGCTTATCATCATATAATCAAAGGGGAAGTTAGAAAAGGGAAAGAGAGTTCTTGAAGAGTTATGTGCTTGTGTATTGATAATTTGTAATTTTATGATTTTTCTTTGAATTTTAATGCTTATACAAGTTAGTTGAATCATTTTAATTGAGTCAATTGTTAAAGAATTAATTGATTGGGTTTTATGTAAAAAGATTGGGCATGGACCTTTTATGTGAAGAGTTTGCATTTTTAGTTTATTTTTACTATGTATTAAGTGTGTTTATGTTAATTTTAGCTTAAAGTGAAGTTTTGAGTAGCTTTTAGGTTGTTAAAAGATGAATTTTAGACTTTGGAGAAATTTGGAAAAAATACATGGGTATGTGGAGCATCCCATACGATCGTGTGAATTTGTCAGTCTCTAAAATTTTGTTTCCAATTTAGTTTTGATATGGATGGGTGTGTGGATAATTCCACATGGCTATATGAATTTTCCAGCCTCTGTTATGCATGGGTGTGTGGATTCACTAGACACGTCTGTGTATACCCTGTTACCCTAGTTTTCTTCTTTTTCACCCTAAAAAAACTTCATTTCTTATCTTAATACAATTTTTCCTTTTCAACTAATCTTTATAACACAAATTTTCTCAAAAATATGTAAAATTATCAATTTGGAAAGTTAGGGTTTAGAAATGTTTATGAGTTAATTTCCAAAGAGATCCAAGATCTTTGGAAGTGCTAAATATGGATTACAGTAATGTTTTATTAAAGTGATGTATAATTGAATGCTAAATTGGGAATGAAAGAGTGATGAATTTTCTTAACCATACTGATATTAAATCTAGTTTTTGGATTGAATAGCTAGCCAGTGGGTGGATATCCAAAGTGATAGTGGACACTTCGTGCCATCAGTGGGCATACTTATCAAAAGTGAACACATTGCATTAACAATGGGCCTTTGGCCATATTTTTTATAGTGGACATTAATTTGATATCAATGACTCATTATCCAAACCTAAGTTTTAAATTCAGTGATTGCGGGCAAATAAGAAGAATTACTAAAACAAGGAACTTATGTTAAATGATTAAAGTTACCTAAGTATCTTGAACTTTGAGTTTAC
Source organism: Garcia nutans (assembly GCA_947685225.1). NCBI lineage: Eukaryota > Viridiplantae > Streptophyta > Magnoliopsida > Malpighiales > Euphorbiaceae > Garcia > Garcia nutans. The sequence goes on along the minus strand of CANTUV010000059.1, from coordinate 9,862,476 downwards.
CAATGTTATGATTGCTTGATCTATAAATAAATCTAAATTCGTATTTTGTTAAGATTCTATAATAATGTTTTCTTTTCCTTTATAAATGATTGTTCAAAGAATATTTCTCTTTGTTATATTCTTTCATAAATTATGAATATGCAAGCATCAATAAGCCTTGTTTAGCATGTTAGATTTATTTCTAACGCACAAATCAAACAGTAAGAGTTGAGAATACAAAGTGAGAATTTCAAGTTCCAGACCAACTGCATCAAAAATGGTCTTGTGAAAAGTATTATAAATAATGTATTTTGAATAGTTCACATAGCATAACTTCTAAATTTTGAATGACAGTTGTATATATTTGCGGGGAATATGAATTATACACACATATATATATTTTCGGATAAACATGGGTCTTTTGTAGGTTACAATGGTTACACAATATATACGTATCTATTATTTGTGCATGTTATCTTAATGTTGAGAATTTAGCTGGATTTGTATTGTTGATGGTAAAAATAAAGATCTTAAGGATCGAATGAATAAGGAAATGTTTGAATGAATTTTTCTTAGGAAATGTAGGGGATGGCAGTAACAAAATGGAACACATAAGTGTGTTATTCTAGTGGACACGGTCGTGTTTCAAATTTTTCATTTAAGGAGGCAGTGTTGAATTTAAACAAACAGGCGTGTCAACCTCGTTTGATATGGGCATGTCCCTGTTTTTAATTAACAAAGTACTTTTTGAGTTATATACACTTGGAGAGTCATGTAACATCTCTTTATTCAAGTGTATGGATTATTTAAGGGTGTTACATATGCAATCTGAGTCTTTCTTCTGCTAACTTTGAAGGTGGCAGTTTAACAACAAGCTATAATGTATGATTCAGTTTATGAAAATTAAAAATTCCTCCTAATGTACAAAACTTATTATGGTGAGTATGTGTCAATGCTCTTTTGATTTTTTTTTTGTACTTGTTTAAGAGGAATTTAAGTATTCAATCTACCTTCTTTGCAACACAGAGGATAAGACTAAGATGCATCTTCTTTTTTATTATGATCATGCACATGCCTCATGGTTTCTCTCTAATATTGAATTCAACCCTCTTGGTGGTCTAATCTAATTGATAATATCTCCTACTCTAATAAATATACTCTTTTGGCCAAATTAGTCTATTTATGTTGGTGCCTATGGAAAGCTAGAAATGATCATATGAATTCTCGTTCAAAAGCACTAAACCTTGTCCATCATATACAATTCAAAAGGCATGGCTATTTTTTAAGAATTTGGTGTACAAAAAGCTATCTCTTTTAAATGTATAGCCAAGAATTGGGATGGAAGAATTATAGGAGTTGCTTGTTTGATTCATTCTGTAATATTTTTATATTCTATATACTACAATATGTATACTCCGTATATGTACTATATATATAGAATATAAGAGAAGCACAAAAAATATTGTAAAATATCTTTTATTCGGTATTAAAAATATTTACATTTAAAATGAAAGTACATATAACTAATCTTGATAAATTTATAAAAGAAAGTCTCTGAGAAAAATTTGCTAGAGTTTGACTTGTAAATTCAAAAATTTCCAAATTTAATAAAACCCAACTTGCAATAAATATACACTCCTAAAATATAATCTCTCCAAAATTCTTCATTTCCCCATTTCACATCTAGTTATTTATAACAAAAATTTATATACATCATACACATTTTTAAAACTTTACAAATTAATCAATTATTAAAATATGTTTATATTTGATAGCCATAGTGTATAATATCAAAATGCTTTAAATAAAATTATACATGTATGCAGGACATCTACATTGGACTCATGGCAAAATCCTACATTTAATTTTCAAACTCAAAACTTTGACCCGTTCAGATCTATAAGCACTTTTTGGTCAACACTTTTATTACCGGCGCTATATACACTGATGCATCAAGTCTTAAAGCTTAGTGGTACATACTTTTATAACAATAGTATATTTAATTTAGGGCTGGGTAGATTTTAATAACTCGCCCAAACTTGATCAAAACGAGGTAAAACGGGCGAGTTTGGGTGGGTTATACTCTGAAATTGGATAGAATCGAGTAGAGACTTAATAAAGATTTCGGGTTCGGGTGGTCGGTCGGGTTAATGATTTTTATTTCATTGAAAATTTACTCGACCAAAATATTTAAATAAATATATTTTAATATATATACATGCTAAACGGCGTCATTTTCTATAAGGAAAAACGACGTTGTCCGAGATGCATTTATAAGTGTCCTTATGTGCCCGAAGTTACCCTAGCCAGCCGCATTAACTCATTTCTCCCATCTCTCTAAAAAATTAGAACTCTCTCAATTCTATAATTTTTCTCTCTATCCTCTCTCGATTCAGAGGGCTTCCGGAGAGTTCTTCTCTCCTTTAGCCTCTCTGCCTCCTCTCTTTGTTCGTCTATGTTTCTCCGCCGGCCTTTCTTCACCTTCTCCGATCATCTGTAGCTATATTTCTTCATTTTTTGTTTATTCTCACATAGCAGTAGTTAATCAAAGTTGTTTTGTGGGTTTAGGGCAAAAACACAGTCACACTTAGTCTCCTTCTCGGATACTAGGTGAGAATTTCGAACCTTTTCTTTTAAAATGAATGTGTATTTATTTTTCAGTTTTAAGTTTTTAAAGGATATAGATTTTTTTCCTAGTTCTTTTATAATTTCGTTTTTAGTTTTAATTTTTGTTATTAAATAAGTATTTTTTATAATAATATTTGTTGAAAAAATCAAAATTTTTTAACTCATTCTTGACTGATTTGTTTGTGTTTTTAGTGTTTTCTTTGTTAAATCAATAGATCTACCGATTATGGTAGATTTATTGATATTTATTTTATTTTTTATATATAGTTTATAAATATATGCATTTCGATTCCAATTTTGTTCTATATTTTGGTTTTGCTTTAAATATTATTAATAATTTTAAGTGTTTAGTCAGTAGAATAAGTCGATATGCCACTGCATTCCATTTTTATTCATTTGCTATTTTTTTTACGTTTGACATTTTTCTGTATAATAAATGCTAGTGCATGCCATTTATGTGTAAAAAATTCATTTGTAATTGATTTTGCTTATGCATTTGTTTGTGGTTAATGTTTATGTGTTTAAATGAGTTTTTTTTTTTTTTGGTAATAATATGTAGACTTTATGAATAAATAAAACTTTTTAACGGATAATTGTTTATTTGTGATTTTCATTGACTGATTTCTTTGTGGCTTTGTTGTTTATTTGTTAGATTAGTAGATCTACCAACTATGGTAGATCTATTGATGATTAATATATGTTTAATGTTGGGGATTTTATAGATGAATGTATTATATATGCTTCAATATTGTTGTGGATTTGATTCTGTTTGATTAATTGATTTGATTTTCTGTTTGATTGTTGATATCTGTTTGGATTTGTGTTGATTTTGATTGTTCTTCAAAATTTTTATTTTTAATTTATTAAAAGTAATATTTAAATAAAATTTCGGGAGAAATTTTTTTTTATATCAATTTATATTAAGTAATCAGTATAAATTGTATATCATTTTTTTAATTATAAACTATAACATATAATTATATGTATACATTATGCAGAATATTAATAGATAATAATTTTATATATTTAATTAATTATTAAAGTTATTTAAGTAGTTTATTATATTTAAATTATTTAGGTAATTTTATTAGAAATTTAGAATAGAATTATATAAATTATTAATATTTTTAATTTATCTATTTTCAATTATTTATATATAATTAAATTACTTTAATTTTTTATATATAATTAATAAATAATTGTAAATTATATTATGTAAATAAATAAATATTTTTACAGAACACAATTATTAAATAATTGTATTTATTTGATACTAATAATAGTAATAATTTAATATAAATTATAAATCTTTTGAATTTAACTATTTTCAATTATTTATATATTATTAAAATACAGTAATATTTTTTTGTATATAATATTTTTTAGTCAAAGACCCATAGGTCATAATAGTCATTTACGCCGGTGAAGTCATTTCGTCTTGAGCTTACGAAGTAGATGTTCAGAATTTTTTTAACATTTGAAAATGATGATTTTCTGTGAGCTGAGTTCACCATATACGAATATCTGCTTTGTTTTGATTGGTCTCTTGCAGCACAATTGACAAGCAACCCAATCGATAAGAAGGTATTTTTTCTCGAATTCTTCAATTAAGTATTTTTGGGGGTACCCTTTCTTTTCGTGTATTATGTAAGTGATTAAAAATTATTACATAATATAATTATTAAGTTGCATAATATAATTATTTTTTATTATATATTATGAATTATTAAATTTTTTATATATTATTTTTATTTTTTTATTATTAAAAGTTATAATTTTATATTTTGTATTTGTATTAGTAATTAACTTTTATATTATTAAAATTTTAGAAACTGCATAATCTTATTGTATTTTGAATTAAATTAAATATTTTGAGTGTAAAAATATATGATCTTATATCAAAAAATAGTTTGTGTTTAAATGTTTTATTTAATAAGCTAATATATATTTACTTATATTACACACACACACACACACACACACATATATATATATATATATTCTTTAAATTTTTACTGGATGTTTTTTTTGTATTATTTTATACAAATACAATGGCAAACCTTAAGCTAATGGTTGATGTTGATTACTCACTACTGAAGAGTGAAGATAATCACTAATATAAGTTGAGGTGACCAACAATATATTTTTCACTTTAGTATTTAGTCATATATATATTTTTTGTTGTTAATATAATAATGTTTATATGTGTTAATTGTTTTGTTTAGTGTTTACTTTATTGTTCAGTATGTTTGTTTGTATGCTTTTTGGTATAATTGTTATAGTGTTTTTATTTGGTTATTGTAAATTTGCTGATATGTTACAAAATTTATAATTTGTAATGCTATTTGGTATATTTGTATGTTTTTGAAGCATGTTGAAAACAAATAGCTGATTAATGTGTGGGTATAATTTTGTTTGATGCATGATCAACTTCAATGAGGGCTTAGTGTTTGGTTTATTCTTATTATATGCAATGCATATTATAAATATGTTAGGTCATTTTAGAGTTCTTATGATTATTGATATGCTAGTGTGTGGTAGTTTATATATATATGTTTTTGCTATGTAAATTTAAGTAAGAAATGTGTGAATATTTATGTTTGATGTGTGTTGATGTTAAAAGTTAATACCTTTTTAGTTTGTTAGGGTATAGTATAATGTCCTTTATACTATATATAGTTAGGCTTACATAAAAATTATCTTAGTGTTCCAAAATTGACAAAATCTAATATCCAATAAAAATAATAAACTACTAAACATTAATTGTAAATTAATTTAGAAATATTTACTAAGTATATAAAAAATATAAATAAAACTAAGATCCAACTTACAATTAATTTAATAAACTTCGAAATAGAATAAAAATATTAAATATTAGTTGCTTAGTTTCAAATAAAACTTAATAAGATCCAACATATCCAATTATAATTTAAATATTAAACAATTAAATGCCCTATTTGCAAATAAATTATAAAACATAAAAATATCTAGTAACATCCACATAGAATTAAAATAGTAAACAATTAGTTCCTTATTTTCAAATAAAACTTGAAAAGAATCCAACATCAAAATAGAATTAAAATATTGAACACTTGGTGTATCTTAAAAATTAATAAGATGTAACACCCAAATAAAGTACTAAACAATTAATTGCTTAGTTGCAAGTTAAACTTAATAGCATCCAAATCAAATTAACTTGCCTATATCGAATTGCTTAGATGCAATCAAAGGACAATTGTGAATATGTGATTAGTTTTCTTTAGTTAATTGCTTAGATGCAATTAAAGGACAATTCAAGTCCAAATCTCTTATGCATAATCAATCTAATTAATAGAATTTTATTGAATTCTCTTTAAGGGATTCAAACAATGGTTGATAATTAACAAACTGAACTTACTACACAAGGACAACCACAACGACAACCACCTAATGAACTAAGTCACCAACAACCAGCTAACAAGACAAGAAATCCAACTGCTGCCAGGAAAAAAAGAAAACAGCCAACATCAGGTCCTTGAAAAACTACCATTGCTTGGGATCACTTCTCTATCATGCCTAAAGATGAGGCTAGTGAACCAACAACATCCTTTATTTACTGTGGCAAGAAATATCTGTGTGATTTAAAGCAACATGGAACCTCAAATTTGGTTCACCATTTAAAGAACTATCCTAAGTACCCATATATCTTAAAATATGATCCTAAGCAACAAATTTTGAAATTCACTCTCAAAACAGATGGTGGTGTAGATGTAGGGGCTATCCCTCAATCTTGTAGTGTAGAGGAATATAGAAAGACCATTGCTATTTTTGTTGTAGTAGATGAGCAGCCTTTTAGAGTGGTTGAGGGATATGGGTTCAAACATATGATGGGTAAGGTAGTTCCTCAATTTAAAGTACCATCTAGGAAAACTATTGCAAGAGATTACTTCCAATTGTATTTGGATGAAAAGATAAGGCTAAAAAATTTATTAAAGAGAGAGTGTGAGAGGGTATGTCTAACAACTGATTATTGGACTAGTGTACAAAATTTGAACTATATGACCCTTACTGTCCATTTTGTGGATAGAGATTGGAAATTACAAAAAAGAATCCTTAATTTCTGCTTAATACCAAACATAAGGAGGAAACTATAGGAAGACATATTGAGTTGTGTTTGAATGAATGGGGTTTAAAGAGGATTTTTTCTTTAGTTGTTGACAATGTAAGCTCCAATGAGGGAGCTATTGCATACTTGAAGAAAAAACCCAAAATGAAAGAAGGTTTGGTATTGGATGGAGAGTTTTTGCACATGAGATGTTGTGCACACATTTTAAACTTAATTGTGTGTGAGGGGGCTTAGGGATATGCACCCTTCCATTGCTGTAAGTAGACATGTAATTAGGTATGTTAGAGGCTCCCCATCTAGGTTAGCAAACTTTAAGAGTTGCATAGAGTAAGAAGATATTGAACATAAATTCTTAGTGTGTCTTGATGTGCCAACTAGATGGAACTCAATCTATTTAATACTTAATGATGCCATAAAATTTCAGAAGGCTTTTGAGAGGTTAGAGGAAGATGATGGGGGTTACTTGACCTATTTTATGGATGATGAGAAGAGAGGGACACCACCAATGAGTTCTGATTGGGAGAATGCCAGAAATTGTTTGTAATTTTTGAAAATATTCTATGATGTCACATTGGATATTTTCTGGCTCCTTGTATGTGACATCAAATAATGCATTCCACCATCCAGCATTAATTGAATTTGAAATTAAGAAATGAAGTTCTAATTTACATTCATTGTTAGGAATTATGACTGCAAACATGAAGAAAAAGCATGAGAAATATTGGGGTAAAGTTGAAAATATTAATTTTTTAATTTTTATTGGTAATATACTTGACCCTAGGAGCAAATTACAATACATTATTTGATCTTTGAATGATGTTCATGGTCCAGAAGTTGCAAAGAGCATGATTGAAAGGATCAAAATTCAACTGAATCGATTATATGCATGGTATTCCAATGCATACAAGCCTGCAACTTTTGTATTTGAAAATCTAACTAGCCAATCATCAATTTCTAATGATGTGCTAGGAATGGAAGCCTCAAAGGCTCGGGCAGCTGCCTTTAGGAACCATTTAAGGCAACAAGAAAATATAAATGCTCAAACTGGCTTGGATAAGTATTTAAATGAGCATTGTGAGTGTGGGGACGAGTCTAATTTTGATGTGCTAGGTTGGTGGAAAGCGAACGCTGCTAGGTTTCATGTACTATCTCATTTAGCACGTAATGTACTAGCTGTTTCGATATCTACCGTGGCATCGGGGAGTTCTTTTGGCACGGTTGGTAGGGTATTGGATTTTTTAGGAGTTCTCTTTCTCCTAAAATGGCCGAAGCTTTGATTTGCACTCAAAATTGGCTGAAGCCAATTATTTTTGGATTCGAACACTTGGAGTTATTTGAAGCACTTGAGGAATACGAACAAATCGAAGTAGGTGATGTGAAAAGTTTGTTTCTCTTTAATTTCTTATTATTTTGTTCTATTTAAGATAATTTTTAATGGAATTTTTTTTTATTTTGTAGAACTCATTGGATGGTCCAAGGAAACTGAGAAGGATATTGCATCAGGTTCAGGGATTACAGTTATACAAATGGAGGTTCATCAATAAAAGGTCACTCATTATTTTTTTTACAGTCCTATTTTTAGATTTATTCTTCCTCTCTTCTGCCCATTTTTATCTTCTTCTCTTATTTCTTTTTCTATTTTTTTAATGTAATTCATTTTAAAGGAAACATCTGAAATTTTCTTTTACTTGATGAACAGTAACTGAACTGTCATTTTGTTTCTCTCCACTGTCCAGTGTAAGTTGTTCATCTTTTTAGGTAGTTTTCTTGTGTTTTTTATGTTTTTCTTTTGTAATGTATTGTAAATTAATTGTGTGTATTTGTGTTGGTAGATATACTAATTAATGACTGATAGAAATGTATAGCTATTTATTTTGCTTTGGAAGAGAGATGGATTACTTATTTTATGAGTAAATATATTATTTGCAGCATATTATTTTATGAATTCTTTTTTTTCCTTATTTTGAGTATGGTTAGTGTGTATATAATATGAAGTTATGTAGTTTTGTTGTGGTTGGTGGAATTTTGAGTTGGATTTCCTTTTAGGTTATATGTGAAGTTTTGTTTGTTCTGTATATTTCAAATGTAATACATTTTTCTTGATTCATTGTTAAGTTACTGCATGTTGGTGACTTGTTTTAATTATTGAGTTTGATTTTGTGGATTAAAATTTAAGGTTTTGGGTAGTTGGATCAGAATTTTAAACTTGAATAAGGAGTGGGTATATTTTTAAATGATCTGACTTGTTATGTGATAGTTTTTATTAGTTGATTGACTGAAATAGGAATATTTTAAGAAGTTGGTGAAAAATTGTGTTGTTGTTGGTATTTTTATTGATTTATGATTTGACATGTTAAATGCTTGTTTTTGTTACTTGATTTTACTGACATATAATTGTGTTTAGTAGGCGAAAAAATATGTTATTATTAGTATCCTTGGTGATTTTTTTTACTGATATAATTTACTGATTTCGTTTGTTGTATAATTTACTGATTTCGTTTGTTATGTTTCTCCTGCTTTTGAAATATATTTTCTGTTATTGCAGGTCAAGCAAGTGATTGTTATGTTTCTCCCAATCACTATTTTGAATTTTTTAATGTAATCTAATTCCTCAATTGTTTTTTAATATATATATTCTGATTTTATAGTTTTAGTACTTTCTATTTTATTTTTTTGTTATAATTAGAAAGCACTGAAACTATTAAATGTATGTAATTTATTTTTTTGGTTGCTGTAGTTTTTAGTGCTTTATATTTTTTGTTAAATCAGAAAGCACTAAAAATTTGATCATTTATGTATATATTTTCTACTGCTTGCATGATTGAAAGTGGTAAGGGTAAGCTACTTAGTAAATGTTCAAATCATATGTTTGAACATTATTGATCAATTGCAGGTATCACTTTTGTATTTTGTAAATGGATTTGAATCTAGAATATTAATTTATTTACTTGATTGTAAATGTTAGCATTTTGTATATAGGTTTTAATGTAGAATATTAATTTATTCAGTTGATTATAAATGTTATGATATTAAAAAAAGTTAAAGTGCAGAAAAAGCTGAGGAATAGTGAACTTTTAAGAATAAAATGACTGAACTTTTAAAATTTAAGTGGATTCTGATAAAGAAAAACTTTGTAAAAGTGGATCCCAAAAGTAAAGTGCAAATGATTGGCCTAATATGAATTGATCGGCCATAACCCGTCCGAAATTGAAATTGATTCGGGTCGATCGAGATGATCGTAACATTGGTCAAGATCGGTTTTATAAGATGTTTTTGTGGGTTTGGTCGGGTAGAGATGTGTTTCAAATCCAACCAAACCCGACTTATGTCCAGCCCTAATTTAAATACAATCACAAGCTTTTATGTCACACAATATATTATACTATCATCACAAAGTAACACTTATTACATATTCTTTGTCTCATAATGACATCTAATACCATTGCCACATTATATCCATTAATCCATATTTACACATTCATTGTTTGGTAATTTATTTAATACCATTACACTGTAACATTCATTTAACACCCATTTACTCATCATATACATAAACATATCATAAACTTATACATGGGGCCCAATAAGTCCCTACATAATATTCAAGTTTCAGAAATATTGATTTGACCTATCATGACATCGAGGATTTAAGTGTCATATCATACCATCCATAGGTGCATCCCCTATTGACACCAATATGTCTAGCCTCAAAAGAATAATAATAATAGTGACACCGATATGTCTAGTTTGAAGGCACAATAATAATAGTGACACTAGCGTGTTTAGCCTCAAGGCACATTTAACATCATGATATATCATTGGTATGCCAATTCAACAGTACCAACATCAACTTCCTGGAACAAGTAATCATGACAAGGCAACACATAACACACACATTACATCATGTCACATTTTCATATTTCTCGCTTTCTTTCCTCTTTCTCGTCACTATTATTCATGTCTTTTCCACTATTTCTACACTTTCCATATTTCCATATATTTTTTACATATTTCTACTGATCACCTCACTCATGATCACATCACATGCCATATTATACCATCACTTTACACAACAATGGGCCACATTCACAATGCGACCCATTGCCACATATTCTCCTATATTGCAAACATATCCAAACGTCATACATTCACACTACTATGCAACGATGCATAGATTGAGTAAGTAACCACATTTCAACATATTATATTTAATTTTATCATTTTTTCTTAGCTCTTTTCCAATCACATATACATATACTCAATTCCACATTTTTCACACACTTTATCAATCATTATCATTTGTCACATTTTTTAATTCACATTTCATAAAATATTATCATTTCTCATTTTTATTACGTTATTTTTGTCTTTTACATAATTTCCAATCTTATAAAACTTATATTTTAGTCGCATTCACAATGTAGCCTGTTACCTCATTTCTAACATATAATGCACACTTATCACAATTTCTTTTAATCCCAACCATGCATTTTCTCTCTTCTTTTGACTTTTATTTTCATGTCTATTATTTATTTATTTACTGATTCATTATCTTCCAACTATATATAAAATATATAAATATATCATATTTACTTTATGGATATGTTATGTATATCTTTTGTATATGTATATATCATGCATATGTTAAGTATATAATGTGTAACTAATGTATATAGTGAGTATATGTTAGATATATATCTTATATACACTATGTATATGTAATATATATCTTATGTATAACTTTTGCATATATTAGGTATATACTATAGTTATACCTCTCTCAACACTCAAATTAACCTCCATTTAAATATTTAAATGCGTCTAAAATCAAAAATATTACACATTCTTTTTCTCTCTTGAGAAATGAGACTCATGCTATGCTGTTTTCTTTACAGAAAGCTATGTCTTTTTATTTTTGTTTTGTGCCTTTGAATCATATTTTTATTTTTGTGCATTTGAATCGAACAATTTACAGCTCATTCAGGCTATTAATTCCAAATATTCCAACCCCTTGAAAATAGACTTTATTGTTATTAAGATCAAGAATTTGGCTTCTTTTTTTAACCTATTTTGTTCATGTGTCCCAGAGAATGTAATGGAGTTGTGATTGATTAGCAGATGTTGTATATAAATATGAACTTAGAGCATATATTAGCTAGCGAATAACCCTAATCAACTCCAACTCATTTTGTCATATGATATAAATGCTTCTTTTGTTTAATTGAAGTATATTTTCTAGTTAAAAAAAATCCTTGTTAATAACTAAAACTAGGCTATGCCTTCCTAGTTTTTTTTTAAAATATTTGCTAAATATATTTTAAATAAGCTAATAATAGTCAAAATTATAATAATTTTTAAGTAATATCTTAAAGACCTAATATATCTGCCGCCTCTTATACTTGTCCATTTTAATAATTTTGCCTTATGTATTTATATATTTAACAAATCACCTTATATACTTATCTATTTTATTTCAATAGACACTTATATATCACATATTAGTCATTTTACCTATTGTACTTGTTTATTTCATACTCAACAAATACCTAGACAAAGATAGTACTACATGTGCATGTAAATATCTATTTGATATAAAATATACAAGTATAAGGGACAAAACGATCAATATGTGATTATATAAGTATCTATTAGAAAAAATAAACAAGTACAGAAGATAATCTGGTAAATATATAAATATAATGGGTAAAGTGATTAAAATAGATAAACACAGGGAGCTGCAGATGTATTGTGTCTATCTTAAATTATTAGGGTCCAAGCTAAAATTTTCTTTCATTATAAAATTATGTTTATAGGTTTTTCTTTCATTGTTTTCAAACTAATTAGTAATATTTATTTCTTTTAAGTAAAAATCCTTTTATTCAAAAAAGAAAAGCTTAACAAAGAAAAATAAAAAATAAAAAAATAGTAAAGTGGTCTCCCATATTTAACATTATACTCAGAGTGACTGTTGCTATCTAACCATTTAGTTATTTGCAAGTATATAATTTTCCCCGTACTACATTGTGGTTTATGTTCCATATTATATTTAAATAAAAAATAAAATGTAATATTATACATATAAATACTCATAATATTAAAAATTTTCAAAATTTTATATTATAAAATATTTATAATAAGATATATCTAATGTATTAAAATATTTTTTGAATTGCTTTAAGATTTGATCAAAGAAATGATCCAAATATTAATTTTAATTTTAATTAAAAAATAAAAATAATTGAAAATAATAATTTGAACACAAAAATAAGTATAAATTTATTATTTATTAAATTTTTTGGATAAAAAGAAAAAATTATAAATTTTAATTGAAAATAATTTGATTAAAGAGAAATATAAAGATAGTAGAAGAATAAATAAGTATATTAAAATTTAAATTAAGTTGGTACAATAAAACTATTTTTAAATGTGTAAAAGATCTATTCAAATAAAGTGAAATAATAAAAAAAATATAAATCTAATTATAATAATATATTCATTTTAAATTATCTTTAAGATAATAAAATTTATATTGTCCATTAAAAGTTAGAATAAAATAATAAAAAAAGTTTAAAAATTTGAAAAGTCATTATTATAAGAATAATCCACTAAAAGTTAAAATAAAATCAATTAAGTACAAAATATAATGGCTTATAAATTAAAAGAGAAAAAAAATTAATTAAGGGAAAAATATAAATAAAATATCAAAAATTCAGCATTTTTAAATTAATTTTATATTTAAATGATTAGGTATAAAAAGAAGAATACGAAAAAAATATAGATAAAATAAAATAATTTTGTACTGAATCAAAAGCTAAGAGTTTTCACATAATAGCTTGGTTTGAGAAAGTATTCTATCAAAAAATAAAAGAGGAACATAAAAAAAAAATAAAGAATAGGGGTAAAATGAAAAAAGAAAAAATCATGGTTTAATAGGCAATCCACTCCTATAAAAATAGTAATCCTAGTGATACAATAGGTGGATCATATTAAACATTTTTTAATAATTATAAAAAGATAAAAAATATATATAACATCTTGAACTTATAATATTTAGTTACTTTGCTTATTTTGAACTTTTATTTTAATTACTTTATCCATTTACTTATTTATTTTGTATTAACAAATACTTATATTAACAAATATTTATCACTTTATCTTTTGTATTTGTATATTTTGTACAAAATAGATATGTTAGTAACTCTGTGTGACTCAGCTAGTTTATATTTATAAGTTAAAAAAAATATGAGTTAGGGAGCACATATGATTAAATTAAAAGTTCAAGGGTTAAAGTGATTAGACACTATAAATTTAAGGAGTCACATATATATTTTGTTCTATAAAAAATAATAACAATATTATTAAGTTTAATTATAAAAATAATGAACTTTAACATTTTTTCAATTTTATCATAAATTTTATAAAATATCAAAAGAATACATAAATTATGAATTTTGTTTTAATCTCATCATATTTATCAAGAAAGCCAATTTTAAATTATAAATTACTAATGTGTCGATTTTATAAATGACATGGATTGCTGACGTGGATAAAAAATAGATTAATTACAAAAAAAAATACATGAATTATAATATATATAGTTTTCATTTTTATTTCAAAAATATCAAAAGCGTATGACAACATATATTCCATTTCAAAATTTTTATTTTTATTGAAAGATATTATTTTATCTGATAAAATGATGATGTATCTATTTTCGTAAATTAAGTGAATTGAAATATATTGTTAGCAGACAATTCCCAAATTCCAGAACTAAAAAAAGAATTAAGAAATCTAGCTTATCAAATAAAAGTTTTAAGTAAAAATATGAATGTCATTAAATAAAATTACAAAATCAATTCTAACAATACAAAATGAACTCAAAATTAACTTCTTAATAACTCATTATTAAAATCACATTTAAAATAATAAAAAATAAAATACTAATTATATAAAGAAAAGCACACTTAGATTTAATTTCAATAATTAAAAAAGGTACACTACTTAAAATCTCTTATCAAAATTTATTTTTAAAAAGAATTTATTTGTGTCAAAAGGAAAACTCATATCATATTAGGTAGAAAATGTAAAGTTCTTGATTTGTTTTCCTTAGTTTGGAAATTATTTTTTAACAACTACAATACAATACAATACAATACGCTAGTAATATTTTTCAATTCAGATAATTTATAAAAATTGATACATTAGTATTTTAGTAGGTAAAATAACTTCTCTCAATAAAAATGAAAATTTTAAAATAAAATGAATAATTTGTGCACTATTTTAATATTTTTAAAAAGTTTGAGATAAAAATGAAAAATATATTAAAATCATGCATTTCTTGTAATTAACTTTTTTTATCTACCTCAATAGTTTACATCAGCTACAAAAATCGACGTCAATAATTTTATAGGTCAAAATTTACTTTCTTGGAAAATATGTCAAAATTGAAACAAAATTCATAGTTTATATTATTTTGACATTTTTGACAAATTATGATAAAATAAAAAAAGGTAAAGTTCATTTTTTTTTGTTGTAATTAACCCTATCATTAAACATCAAATATTAAAATAGTAAATTTTATAAAAAGTTTTTACATAATTTACTCATATTCTTGACTAGGTACAAAAAAAATATTAGAAAAAAATATCAAAAAATACTTAAACTTTGCCTTGATTTTCACTTATATCATAATTTTTTTAATAAATTAGTATATAAAATTATTTTTTTATTTCAAATATATTTTTTTATTGGTTGAGTTTATTTTTACCTAATATTTTGCTTACGTGTCAGTTAAAAAATAAATGAAATGGCATTACACTGTTCATTTATTTTTTGAAAAAAATAAAGCAAAAATATCAAAAAAATACTTTAACTTCCGATTTTCACATATATTATAAACTTTCTTTTTCCAGACAAATCAGTATATAAACTTATTTTTTTTGTTCAAATATATCTTTTGATCAGTTGGACTTATTTTATCTGATATTTTATTGATGTGTTAGTCCATTTTTCTTTTTTTTATTCTAAAAAATAAAATAACAAGGGTTACAAAAAAATAACACATATTCATTTATTCCTTGAAAAAAATAAGAAATTATTTTTTATTGCCGCTTTAAATAAGAATTACCACAATGGAATTGTATTGAAAATGGTTGATACTACTGGTCCATTGTCTGAATTAGAGTCAGGGGTAAATAATTTTAGGAGAATTTCGTTATCAAATGTGGTAGTGAAGAGAGGAATTTTTTTTTGAAGAAATGGAATTCATTGGATATAAGTACTGTTAGTGTTGTTTTAGCTATGCATTCACTTAGATTGTAGGCTAAAAGATTCTTTCTTTTTTTTTTTTTTCCATATATAAAAAATAATGGGCATTACTTCTTTTTTTTTTTTAAAAAAAAAATGGGTGTTACTTTTTTATAACTTCCATTCATTTCATAATTTTCTTAATTTTTTTTCAAAGAATAAATAAATGAGTATTACTTTTTTTGTAACACTCATTACTTTATTTTTTTAGAGCAAAAAGATAAAATAGATTAACACATTGATAAGATATCCAGTAAAAACAAGTTCAATCGGTTAAAGAATAGATTTGAATGAAAAAATAAGTTTATACACCAATTTATATAAAAAAAAGTTTATGATAGAAGTGAAAATCGGGGTAAATTTTAAATATTTTTTGATTTTTTGCTTAATTATTTTTAAAAATAAATGAATGGGCATTTCCGTTTATTTATTTTTCAACTAGTACATCAGCAAAATATCCAATAAAAACAAGCTAACTAGTTATACAAATAGATTGAGAGTGAAAAAATAAGTTTATGCACTAATTTATCAAAAAAAAAATTATGATAGAAATGAAAATCGGGTAAAATTTAAGTATTTTTTGATATTTTCCCAAAATATTACTCACAAATTTAACAAAAATCCATCTATTTTTTTTTTCTATATATTGACTATTTGATTACTGGAAATACACCAAAAACACTATACTGAATCACATACAAATAATATTATAACAATGATAATTTAAGGTTCATTCTTTGAATCTATACATAATTATTCTAAAGAATTATGTGCAAAATCTTTCTATATAATTAGGAAATTTCCTTTTGAAGTAGAATAAGAACATACACATTTGTAGAAACCTACAAAGCTAGCTTACAATAATCGATAATGATTTAATTGCCCCTTTAAACCTCCAAACACAGCAAGCATCTATATTAACTCCATGCACATCAAGTATATATGTACTGCCATATAATTTCATAAATAAATACATATATAACCAACATCCAACAAATAAAATAACCAAGTCCAAAATAAAATTTGAAGATACATGACTTATTAACGTGAAATTCCATCAAATAATGATGTTGAAATTTAGAGTGGATATTATCGGAATCACCTCATATTCTGAAGCCTAAATCTACCCACTCATCGCAGGCTGGTTGAAAAAAAAATTTCTAAGAAATTATAGAGTTTTTTTTTTTAATTTTATTTTATACACATAGATGTATAGATTCTCACACTATCTAAAAGCTTTATAGTTTAGTTTAGATTGATTTGATTTAATATTCTGTTTAGAATAAATTAATTTTTATATTAATAGTAAAATTTAACCTAAAAGTTTTAATGTAATGATTTAAATAGAATTGAATTCTCATATTTGAAATGATTTAATTTAATTTAAAAGGAAAAAAAAGCATTCTATCAATCCTCAACTTAAGTCACTTTTTCAATTATATCATAATTTTAAAATTATATTAATTTGGTATGTAAACTTTGCTTTCTAATACACATTTATCCAATCTAACTTACTCATATGAGTTTGTTGATACATCATGATGATGTGGTTTAAATAACATAAACTAATTGGTGGCATGAGAAAAAAATAAAAAACTATCATATTTATCTGCAACTTAAGTCATTTTTTTTAATTCTATCCCCATTTCAATTCTTAATTCTTAATTTTTAATTTCAAAAATATTTGCCGAATATTAAAAAACTATACAATTAATTAATTTCTTCTTTAAATTTTTAGCCAAAAGATGAATTTAGTAACAAAAGGACTCAAATATGCCTTATTATATCCATGACTCAAATTGATTAAAGATTTTTTTTAATATAATCGATTCAATTAATTATGTGACATAACTAAATAATATTATTTTATATTAGGTTAATGAAAGCCTAATTTTTGTTTTAACAGTGTAAAAATTTAATAATAAGAAAGTTTTTTTAATTCTCTTTTTTATTAATGAAAACAATAAAAATTATATTTTAAGTAAAAAATTATTATTTACAACTAAAAAATAATTAAAACTAAATTTTTCTATATAGTGTAAAAATATTTTTTAATATTTAATATATATAACATTACTTTTTTATTTAAAAATCACGTGTAAAAAATTAATATTTAATTTGAATTTTGTTTTATTAAAAATTACATTATACTAGATTTTATAACTACTTAATAATATAATGAACTATCATTTTAACCTTTTTCATTCATTTAAAAAACTAGATTAGACAAAAAATATTCAAATAAAAATAAATATTTAAGTACAAACATATTAATTAGAGTAAATTTTTTAAATAAAATAAATAATAATGAACAAAAGATAATTCAAATTAATACACCTTTTAAATAAGGATAGAATTAAAAAAGTTATCTAAGTTGATAATAGATACTATACTTTCTCTTTATTTTATTAGTGTCACTAACTTATTTATATTATTTAAAGTCACGTCATCAAAATATGTAAATAAACTAATATAAATAAGCGAGATCGAAAAGTGATACGTTGTCATTCTCAGTCTAAAATTATATAATTGATTAACATCTAAATGAATTAACTTAAAGTTACATGATAACATTAAAAGTGCTAGTAAATCCAACATTATCGAGCCTATATACCCATATCACCATCTAAAGATCTACCTCCCCAATCAATGATGAGCAGTGGCAAGTGCTTTGATGACAAGCTTAAACTTTTCAACCAATTTGATGATAGAAAAAAATATAAGGCGATAAAGAACCACCATTCCCATTAGAATAGTGACATCAACCCATTTAGAGTAACTCATTTCTACTTGCCAAACACTTCTTAAAATTTCTTCACCAGAAATTGTAGATGGCCCTCCTGCTTTATCATTGGGGAATGTCAATCCTTGAAACTCATTCTTGTAAAATCCTTGGTTTGCATACTTGTGAAATGAAATATAGTACATTGGGTATCTCCAAAATGGCTTAGGTAGATCATCAGGCAACCGAAAGAAACCTCCATTTAACATCATCACACCTTGAATTCCAGCACCCGTTATAATACCCATTAAGAAATCTGGCACAATACTTGCAACCATCATCATTAGGCTTTCCACTAGCATCATGCATACAAAGAGCAACAAAGCAAAGTAGGCAAAGTGTTCAAAACTCTTTTGTAGGCCAACCAAGTAATAAGCTATTGCACCAGGGACTAATGAGATTATTAGCAAGTAGGGAATGGAAGAAAATGTGTTTCCAATTACAAACGCACCAACACCGTAATGCCCATTTAATCTTTCTCGTCCAAAGATCTGGTTTTAGATAAAGGAAAAATAAAGTCATTTAAATTTTGCAATTTAGTTATTTAGTTTAGCAGTAAGCAACATAAAACCACTCTTTAATTACTGAGAGTTTCAAGTCATACTTGTCACAGTTAGATGTGTATGGAGTGCAATGCTCACCTTCATATCCTCTACGAAAGAGGGGAACCCACCGATTGCCATGAAAGTCAAGAATGCAGCAACGAACATAAGCATTGCACCTCTAGCCTGAAATTTCAATAGTGTTTGATAGTACTGGAGAAAAGTTTATTGCTCTTCAATTCACTGGATTAAGTGGAATACATGTATACCTGAATTGAGCCAAATGTGAAGCCAATGTCATTGAAGATAGTCCCAACGCATAAACACAATGCAATATAGATTGCAAGGCGAAGCCAGTAGTAGCCTAGATCACGATACATGTTCACGAAGGATCTCTTGGTAAGGACAATGCAATGAGTGATAAAACTTGCCTGGCTTCCTTTCTTCCCTAGAATTTCTCCTTTCTTCAAAATTAAGAAGATTGATTATACGAAGAAAGAACTTTGTTTTAACTACCGTTAATCTTTTAAATTGACAGCTTTCTATACCTTTCTGGACATAGAAGCTAGTTTCTGTTGAACAATTTGGTAAACCTCTGATGATTTGTATGACTTGACAAGAATATTAATTGCTTCCTCTGTGCTCATGGAACCACCAAGCCCTTGTTCAATGTCCTGGTCATCAATAGCAAATAAATTGAACATGTTCTTATGATCTAACTTATCACTTGAACAATAATGGAGAATATTTTGAACAATTTTGTTGTTTATTAAAAATGAAAATGTTATTACAGCATCAAAGTCTTTGTTTATGGTCCTAAGGTAGTGATCTGACGGGTTCCTCAGAATAGGGCATGGGAAGCCACTTGAAGAAAAAAACTGCAACAAAAACACAAAATATTTATAATTCATCAATTATGCAAATAAGTTCATTAATTAGTCAATATATCATTGAACAATAGATTCATGTATATGTATATATATACCTGTTCTGCCACAGAAACAGGGCCAAAATAGACTGTTCTACCAGAAGAGAGAAGGCAAAGATTATGAAATAGTTCAAAAACTTCACTGCTAGGTTGATGAATAGATGCAATAACAGTTCTTCCATCTTGCTTGGTAAGTTTAGCGATTCTATGCATGACATGAAAAGAGGCTGCACTGTCAAGTCCACTTGTAGGCTCATCAAGAAACAAAAGCTTTGGTCGAGTCAATATTTCAGTGCAAATACTAACTCTTCTCTTTTGTCCACCACTAAGGCCTTTACTACTCCAACCTCCAATTCTTGTATCCATAGAGTCTTGCAATCCCATTTCCCTTATTGTTACCTCAGCTCTTTCCTTCTTCTCAGATCTTGACATTGAGTCTGGTAATTGGAGTTGCGCTGAGTAATATACAAATTCCTTTACTGTTAATGTTGTCATCAAAGTATCATCTTGAGTCACATAGGCCTATAAATATGACAAAACGCAGAGTTAAAGCTATGCTACATATAAGGTAGCATCGTACTTGTATTAGAGTGTCAAAAATTGAGAAGTTTTGTGAAGATGTGCAGAGGTATGAGTCTTTTTTTTAAATAATCTTTTTGGGGTTGGGTAAGATAGAAAAATAAGTAAAATGTTTTAATGCAGTTATATATCATGTTTTAGGGAAATACGAGTCTTTAAAGTGGAGCTAGTATTTTAAATGAATGATTATTGGCCAAATTCTAAGTACAATGTAATAAATAGAAGCGAGCATGGTGAACTTGTATTTATTAAAAGAAATCTAGATTATAAACATAAATAAGCATCTATTTTTTTTTCCAATGGAGATAATGTGATTGCTTCTATTTTTTTCCAGTGCTACTGTATGATACTGCTATTGAAATGTCTCAATGACTTTGGTCTTTGATAAGATAATTCGCAGCAAATACAATGTTGCTAAAAGTGCTATAGGCTTATAGCAGTAAAAATAAGTCTAACGCATCATGTTAAAAAATTGAAATCATTCATATTTTATAATAAAATTAGTTTATTGTCAAAAAAATTACAAATATTGATAATATTATTACTTAATATATATACATATATAAAAATTTTTTAACATATAAAAAACATAATACACATAAATTTCAAGTTTTACTAATAAATAATCTCACATTAAAGGAAATATAAAAAATATTTTCTGTATTAAAATTTGTTAGTAATTTTCACATCAGTGTGTATATATATTAATTATTTTATCAAAATTAATTTATAACTTATTTGTTATAATAATTTTAATTTGTGAGCTTAAATTTTAGTTAAATTTTTAATTAATGAAAAAAAAATCATATTGGACTTACAAAAAAAATATCATATAGTGCATAGTCATACCATAATATTATTATAAAGTAGATAATTCAAATAACATTTAGCAATTAAGCATCTGTTATCGTAACATGTAAAATCATATATTTAAACTTTATCATATCTTGTTATTTTAAATAATTTTGATGTAAAAACAAATATTTTTATAATGTTTGAAATTTTTGCAAAAACGTGATTTGAAATAATTGAATTTTCTTTTATTTTTTTAAAGCATATCTGATCAAGGGATATTGAAAAATTTTATTAAAATAACAAACACCAGTTTAAGAGGGTGTTTGACGCCCACTTATAAATTTTAAATTTAAACTAATAAATTTGTTTATATAATTTTAAGAATTTATGAGCTTAATTTATAAGTTAAAAAAAGAGGAATTTATGTGAGTTACAGAAAAAAAATCCCGTTTTCAATAATACGAGCACTATGTTGTTGTTTTTTGGTATCTAACATTTCCCTTCTTTTTTTTCCTTTTTTTATGGCATTTCAACGGTGATTTTTTATTTTTTTTGATATTTTTTATTTATAAATAAATTTTTATTTTTATATTTTTAACATGCATATAAAATAAATAAATTTATATATAACATATATAAAATACATGCATAACAAACATATAAATATACACCACACACACCAAACAAACATATAACATCTACATAATTTATTTTATATTTTTCTAATTTTATTTTTTTTAATTTTATGCACATATAATATACACAAAAAAATATATAATATACACATAAAATCTATAAAATATCTATATATATTTACATAATATATATAAAATATCTGTATAACATCTATACAATAAAATTAATATTTTTGAACTTTATTTTTATGTAAATTTGTTTAAAAATAAAATTTAATATTTTTATTATATTTTTTATATATTTTATTTTTAATATTATTTTTGTGATTATTATTTGTAATTAAAATTAAAATTTTTTCTTTATAAAAAATTAATATATTTTATATATCTAAAATATAATTTAAAATATTAATTTTTATTATTTTATTAGAATTTTAATTATTTAATAGTAAAATTAAAAAAAAGATAAAAAATTAAAGTAAATTTTTTTTATACTGAGAGTTGAGGTATTTTAAAAAAAATTATTTTAATAAGGAATACTAAAGTAATTTTGAAAATTTGACTAAAATTTTTAAAAATATATACAGCTTTTTTTTTTTTTTAAATTTGCTCTCATGGATAGTTTTTTATAAAATTTTTATAAAAAATAAATCTAAAAAACTAATTTATTATTTTGATGCTTATAAATACTTGACTTCTAAGCTAATTTACTTTATTATCTTATTTATTTCTATAAATACTTTTAATAATATAATTTATTTATTTTAGTTATTTTAATATTAAATGTACTGATAAATTTTTTTATTAAATATATTAAATATTTATTATCTATTTATAAATACTTAAAATAAATATATAATTTTTAAAATTTTAAATATTTATAAATTTATATTATCTTATAAATAATTAATTTTTATAATTTAATTTTTATAACCTAGGCTAAACACCCAACAGCACTAGCCTACCAGTCAATTTTAATAGTATTTATGATTGGTGTTAGCCACTGCAACTGATTGTTATGACAGAAACAGTGAAAGTAGGGACCCTATTAATTAAAAATTATCCTATGAATTAATTACTTTCATAAATTTTCATAACCAATTATTTTCCATAACATTAACACGTGTCAATCTCTATTAATTTAATCATTCCAATAAAAAAAATCCTAGTTATTGGCAAAAAAAAAAAAAATCCTAGATATAAATAGGATAATATCATATACATAATTTCTCATAATATATGCCTTAGAAGTTAAAACCTCATGAATAAAACTCAAAAAGATGATAAATTGGCTAGCTAACCGGTAGGACTTGTATTTAAATTTTTACAAAATTAAAATTATTATAATTTCTATTGAATCAAATTGAAATTTCATAAGAATTGAAATCAATAAAGTTAATTGCTGATTGAATCAAATATTAATTTGGATTCCAAAAATCTAAAAATCCCCATTAATTGAAAATTTTCAAAATTATAATGTCGGTAATTCAAAATTTCTCAAAATATATATTGATAAGGTGGTATAATTAAGTAGCTAGAATTAAAGGTGGATTATCCACACTAAAATAAGAAATTTTATAAGTAGTTTGACCCTGCTAAGAATATTATAAAATGTATTCAGTATATTTAACATAGAAAACATAATGTTAAGGTAAATAATTATTTGAATTTCTATAGCAAAATTTTTCAATTTTTAGTACCCATTTTAAATATATACATATTTTTATACATCATCGTATATAACACACAGTTAATGGTTTTTATCATATTGAAAGTTGAAACTTAATACTAATAATATCTGGTTTCAGTAATCTTACCGATGTTCCAAAGGCAAGTTTCTCCTTACGACCATTGATTAGGATTTCCCCTGTTAGGCGTGTGTTAGAGCTCAATCTCCCTGCAAATAATTAAGCTCTCCCAAGTCAGCTTCTTGATTTCGTAAATCATATTGTAATCAGTCGACGACTATTAGTTCTGATTCCTTATTTTAATTGAATAATAATAATAATCGTCATCAGCAAAATAATAAGACCAATAATTATCAATATCACAATCTATTCTCCATCAAATATTATTAGAGTATAAACAAATTGACAATAACAAATTTTCTTTTCTAATTATGGTATGAAGGAATCTCTGTGCTAATTCCCAGTTGTGTATCGCAATAAGGAATTATAATAATATACCTGCCAATGCATCAAGAAGAGTTGACTTGCCACAACCTGAAGGACCCATTATAGCTAACATCTTTCCAGGTTCAGCATACCCAGTTAGCCCTTCCAAGATTGGCCGGCTACCAATTTTCCGATCATCCACTGCAACCCACAAATCTTTCCATGTCAAAAAAATGCCTTCTTGAGATGTTAAATCTTGATGATCCACTAGTAATGCTGGTTCCATCTCAATATTTAGAGACGTGGCTGAAGGAGCAAAGGCTGAGCTAAATGGGAAAATTGATTCCTTATTGACAGATTTGTTGTCCTCTGATGATGAAGCTGTGCTTTGTGCTTCAAACTGATCATGATCTTCAAGTGTTGTTGTTGTAATACGGTTGTTTGATCTTGCTGGGCTTGGACTTGGAGTCCATCTGGGTACAATAATCTTGGAATCCATCACAAACCTTATAATTATTGTGAGAATGGGAGAGATGGAGCTCTGGCTTGTATGATTAATCTCTGACGTCTCCTGTTGTTGAATCTTTTAGGCTTATATAGGCCAATGCCCCTTGCTAACCAAATTTATTTTATAAATATGAAAATGTTAGGCAAATGTCCTTGATGACCAACAAAAACAACAGGCCAAATGCCACTAGCCAACCAAATTTATTTTATAAATATTTTAGGTGTAAAATTAGCTATTAGTATTTTAAATAAGATTATATATATATTAAATTCAATGACAGAAGAGAATGGGATATTTATAAAATTAATATTTGAGCTTTGAAATATCTCACGTCTTCAGAGAGCAAATTTTTCTGCAGATTTCTTCTCCTATTTTGCTTATCAGTTTGGCTAAGGTGTTTATATACTTAGGGGGTCCCTAAGCTCATAAGCTGGTCAAAACTTCTTATAAGGAGTTTTCAGCTCATAAGCTGTGGGAAGACATGTTTCCCTAAGCTTATTTATCATGGCTTATCTCCTTATAAGGATTTTTAAAATAAGCCATAAATTTTGGCTTTTTCTAAAACTCCTTATAAGGAGTTTTAAGTTGACCAAAAGAAATACACATATAGCTTCATGTAATTTTAATATTCCTCAACTACCCCTTAACCTAAATAACCCATCTCATCTATTTTAATTTAAGCCCCAAGTGCATTTTTATTTATTTATTTTTTTATAGTAGTAACAGTTGAATTACTTATAAATTTTAATACATAAATATATTTACATTATAATATAAAAATACTAATCATATTTAAGACAAAAATAAATTTATATAATCAAATAAATAATTTAAAAATTAATTAAAATAATTTTAAAATAAATAAATTGATTTTTTAATTTTTTAAATAATTATATTAATCTCAATTAATATTTATATATGTAATATATTAAACAGTTATTAAAATAAATACTATTATTTAATTAATAGTATACATACCCTTTTTGGTCATTTAACTATTTTTTGCTGCTTATAAGCTATTTATTAACAGCCCAGATAAACAGGTCTACTGCTTATGAGCCGCTTATTACACAGCTTAGGAAAACAGGCCATCAAATTATTTTTAAGCAGCTTATAATCTATAAGCCAAAAAGCTTAAGCTTAGGAAAACACCCCCTTAATTCTTTCTGCGAGAAATTAATGTATGATTAACTTATAATCTTGTTAGTATAACTCATCTACATTAGTTTGTGAGTTATTCTCACCTTTGTTTACTCCAAAAAAAAAAGTTTCTAAATCGATAATCTTTTTAATTAAGTAATCGAAATTTTTTATCAATATTTTTTTATGTTGCATTTGTTTATTTCATTCGTACCTCTTAATTTTTTGATTTTTATTATTATAATTTCCTTCATTTCTGTTGAGATTTTTGTTGGGAAGTGAAGCAAAATTATGGGAAAATTTTGTGAGTTTTTTTTTTAAGAAATAAGATATAAAAAGAATAAAAAGTGAAAATAACAATCATATGAGAAAAATGGACTGAGTATTTAAATAAAATATCATATTTATTGAGTAAAAATGATCTATTTGAGTTTTTGAATGAAACATTCTAATACAATGTTCTTGATTGAAAACCTTTGTTGGTTTACACATATGGGTAATAAAAAAATAGACATTAAGATAGCAAAAATATGATATTTAGAAATCAGCAATATGATCAAAATATGAGAAATATACTCAAACTTGAATCAATTATCCAGCTGAAAAAGTTACATTATTAATTAAAAATATGTTATGTTTCTACACATGTAAAAATTAAAAAATTAAATAAAAATGTATCATTATTTACTTTTAATTTTGTATTATAAATTATTTTTTGTTAATTTTAAAATAAAAGAGAAGATATCTGTAAAGGGTCTGGGAACGCAAATAATTTCAATTAACACATAAATATAATGAAATTGCTCTAATTGATTTCCTTTTAAAAAAAAATCTCCACCGAATTAATTGGTCCATTAAAAAAATAAATGAATGCGAGAGGTTGTGCCAAGTTGATGCGTATAAAGCGCGCATGGATTTAGACTTTTAGAGTAACTCAAAGCGCGTATCAATTTACCCTTCTTTCTCATCATGGCATTGGCATGGGCTATTTAATTATGCATTTATTGCTGAGTGTGGGCATATGATATTTCTAAAAATATCCCTACTTTTTTATTTAGAGAAAATTACAGCATATACTGTTTTGATTTGCACTTTTCAAATTTACTACTATATATATATTTTTTCAATTTTAATCTTTTTTTTTCAATTTTAACTTTACTTATATTTTACTTTTTCAAAAATACATTTCTTCCACATACACTTATTTTTTATCCCCATTTATGCTTCTTCTTTTTTTCAACTTCTGCTTGAGCAGATCTTACTTTAGTGAATTTTTATTTATTTTTGTTTAAAATAACAAAAATTCTTGTTTATATCCTAGATACTCCACTAGAAATTGAGAAATAAAAGACAAAAAAAAACAACTAAATTGTATAACTTTTGGCTTTTAGCTTTTGAAATCTAAAGTAAAAATAAAGCTTTTTGTGGTTTTCAGCCAAAGGAGAGATAAAATGTTGCTGAATATACCATTCGTCTTGTACATGGAATGGTTCCAGGTCAAGATCCTATTTTTCGTATAGCTACAGTATTAGAAATTAATTGAGCCAAATTGTGAGCAAATCTATTTACTCATAATCTATATCTGCAACATCATCACAATCTCATTCAATTGACAAATTCTTAATTCATTGTATTGTTTGATTATTTTTTTGTTTCAAATATAATTATTGAATATTTTTTTGTTCTTCAATTTAAATATACATCACATATTTGATAAAATACATCAAATAAAATAATTTTTATAATTTTTAATTTTTGCTTATATATCAATTTATATTACATATATCAACATATAATAATTATATTTGATATTTTTCTCTATAAATCGTATAATATATCTTGATATATGTTATATATATCAATATATAATATAATATAATATTATTGTATTATTGTATTTCTGTAAAACCCTTGATTTTTGGGGAAATTGGAGTTAGGGGCAAAATGGTAATTTTGCCTTCAATTCACATTCGGGTGAATTTTATAACGTTTGGTGCTTAATTTCATAATGTGGGTGTTGAGATGTTTGTTTTGAGTATAATATTGTGTTTTTAGCTTCGGGGGGTATTTTGGTCATTTTGGCGGTCGAAAAATTTTCGGGTTTCGTTTTGCTGTTTTTGATGTCATTTTGGTGACCGTGATGTCATTACGGTTATTTTAAGTATAATTTTGCTAGGGTTTGTGTTTTGGGAATTTTTCGGGTATTTATTAATTTTTAATTAAAATAAAATAAATTAAATAAATAAATTAAATAATTCTGAAAATAATTGAATTTGGGGTTATTTGTAAATTTTTATAAGTTAGTTGTAGTGTTTTTTTTTTTAAATTTTTAAAGAGTTTTAGGGTATTTTAAAAAAAAATTAATATAGGGGTATATTGGTAATTTTCCACCTAAAATTAGTATAAATAGGGGTGTTAGGGCACCCATTTGAGTGTCTAAAATTATTTGCGCCGTCAGAGAGAGAAAGAGCAGAAAAATCAAATTTTTTCTTCAAAATCAGAGGCTTGTCGTTTCGGTCAGTGGGCGCGCGCGTAGCCAGTGTCGTTCGGCGTGCGGGCGTGTCGTTCGGCGCGGAACTGCGGGCTGGTGGCGTTGTCGTTCGGCGAGCGGACTGTGTCGTTCGGCGTGGCAGCGGGAAATCGCGGGCTGTCGTTTTTGGCTTCCAATTTCAGGCAGTTTCGAGATTTGAGGTTTTTTTCAATTTTTTCTTTCAATTTCTTCCAACTTAATGACATGATTTGTGTTGTTGGATGTTTGTATGATGTTTAGGGTGTTAGAAAATAATATTTTTGATTTATTTCGATTTTTAATTAATTAAAAATAATTTAAAAGTTGTAGGATGATTTTAGAGGTTCTTGATGTTTAATATTGATTTGTGAGTTTGAGTTAATGATCTAGTATTTTTGGCAATTGTAATCTGTTCTAGGGATGTTATACTTGATCTAGAAATTTATTTTTGAATTTTCATGTTTGATTTATATTTTTAATTCATTGATAAAGTGAAAAATTATTTCTGCTGTTGATTACTAATATTTCAGTAACTTTGTCGAATTTTTAAAAATTATTGGTAAATGATCTAGGTATGAATTTTTGATATGTTTTAGGATATGATGTTAGGTGTTTATAAAAAATATTTTGAGGTCTGGTTCAAATGTTTGTATTTCGAAATAAATTTATTTCTCAACTGCTGCCAGAATGGTAACTGGTTGTGTGAATCCGTTTTAAAAATTTAATTGAGGGACTTAGAGGTTTCTAAAAATTATGAAATTTTGATATGTTGTTTATTTGGATGTTTTGAATCTGGGAAAAATAATTTTGAGTCTGTTTATAATGTTTAGGTTCCAAAATAAATTAAGAATTGGCACTGCTGTTGGTTAAGGGTTTTCTGATGATGTCTGATTTGAAAATTATTTTGAAGGTCTTAGATGTCTTGAAAAATTATGAAATTTTTATATGTTGTCCATACTGATGTCTATAATATGAGAAAATTATTTGGATAATTTTGTGGTAACGAAATGTGAGAGATTTATGATGATTTTTGCTGTACTGATTTTTAGTGGTTCAAACAGAACCAGAATATTGTAAAATATTTTTGGGGGACCAAATAAATTTGGATTAATCTGAAATTTTACACACACGTTATTTTGATGTTGGTGAAGCTACTGGAATTTTTCCAGAGTTTTTGAATGATGGAATTATTTTCTGAAAATATTTGAATTATAGGGGCGACTTAAGAATTTTATCGGTTTTGGGTGTTGGTATGAATTATGATTTTTGCATAGGGAATGATATGATATTATTTGATAAATGAGTTATAAAAATTGAGTTGAGGTTCTGGTTCTAATAAATTTTAATTAATTAATTGATTTTATATTTTTGTGGTGCGATCGATTTAACCATTGGATTGAACCATAATTTTGAGTTGAGTCGGATTGATTTTTGATTTTGGATTATCTTGGTTAATTGTTGGTTGAGTATTGGTCTTTTTGCATTCATAACATGCATTGCATCCCTCATGATAGATGAGATAGTGGGTTTGACTATTGGATTATGTAATTATCTTTCTTTAGGCAATAATCCGGCTGAAGCTCGAGGTCAATAGGTTGTGAGGATTTGGCTAAGCTTTCTTTGGATACCAAGTAAGTTTAATGGGTGTATGTGATTACTTGTGATGTGCTATTTGCTAACCAAATACTATATATATATTACAGCCCTTCTCAATATATAATTATTCTTTTCTATTTTGCTAGACTATTCTTTCTACCCAAGCTTTGCATGTGAATAAAAGACAGAGAAACGTATGTGTTTGATTTATTAATTGTATTAAATGAACTTGAAATTCTTTGTGTTGTGTGATGGTGTGTCATATGGGGACGGAGGTTATTGATTGAGATTGTTCATTGACTATTGCTATTGATTGTTCATTGAGGCTATAAGCCTGATTGCTCATTGGGGCTATAAGCCTGATTGTACATTGATATTGATTGAAGGAGGAGGTATTATGATATTGGTAGACCCCGACACACCATCTTGTATGAATTGATTGTGATTGAAGTTCTTGTTATATATATATATTGTTTATTGTTATAGAAAAGTTTCTCTGCCTCTCATGAGCTTACTGGGCGTCTATATAACGCTCACACCCCTATAGATTGATTTTGCAGGTTCAGAGCGATTGTTAGCATATGTCGATATTTCTCTGCAGTCGTTCTTTTGAGTTTCTTGTCATCAATCTTGGTTGACATTTTTCCATTTTTAAATAGAGATTTCTGGAATAATTATGGGCGGACCGAGTCCGAACCCTTTGCTTGTAATAAGAGTGAAATATTTTTTTCTCGTTTGTGATTGCATTTAAGAGTGGAACATTTAGATATCTTGCATTATCACTAGAACTTTTGGACACATGAAATTGAGTGTATTGAACTTGTAAAAGGATTATGTATTGTTTTAATTTTTGGGTATCCAGGCTTGTATTGTTGTACTTAGGTACAGCTATACGCCGGTCACGGCTTCCCAGTTGGGTCGTGACAATTTCTTTTCTAAATTATTTGATATATATTGATATATTTGATACATATTAATATATGTTATATATATTAAAATTTAAAATTTTGCTAATATTAAATTCTGCTTTTAGTGGATGAGTAAGCACAAAGTATTTAAAGAAAAAGTTAGAGATTTTAATTAATTTATAATTGGGTAAATAATAATTAAAATACATATGTAGTAACTTGTAAAGTAAATTATTCATTTAATTAATAAGATTAGCATTCCAGCTCTTTTAGATATAGTTTAATTTTAGGATATTTATAAAATTAAACTAATTTTCAAATTTGCAGTATTTGATAAAAAAAACTTTGCAATTTTACGCTTATAAAAACTTTTATTTGCAAAACTACGGAATATTTGTGTTTTTCGTAACATTGCATTTCTTCTTCCTCACCACTTGATATGGTCCATGTGTTTTCAAATTGGCGCCCCTTCTCATTTGCTTTCTCCTCCAACTAAGTAATATATTAAAAAATAAACTGAGGATGATTGATTAATATTTTAAAAAACAAAATCTGGAAAACAAATAATTAACTAACACATACACCCACATAATTAATCTTAAAAAGAAACTCATTTATTAATATTTTAAAGATTTTATACAATTAAAAAATAAATAATTAATTAAATTAAAATATAATTTATGTTAATTAATTTTAAATTATATTTTATGTACACACTTTTATATATTTTATTTAATTTATATTTTTAAAATAATTTTAACATGTACCGTAAAAAATTATTTTAAAAAATTAATATATAACATAATTTCTATTTTTATGCATAAAAATACATATATATTTATATGTAAAATATAACTAAATATATATATATCAACATATATCAATTGATTTATAATAAAAAATTAATATATAAACTAATATATGTTAATATATGTTACATATAACAATATATATTATTTGATTTGTAAAAAGAAACATCAATATACAATTGATATGTATTTTTATATGTTCATATATATTACGTATAATAGCATATATCAGTTAATTTATAATAAAAAATCAATACACAAACTAATATACATTAATATATTTATATATAATATATATTAGTTGATTTGTAAAAAAAAATACTAATATACAATTGATATATTGTTATATTGCAAAACTCTCATATCCTATATGCATATAATAAATGCATCTCGTATATGTAAAATGTTTATATAAAATATAAGACTGTCACTATTATTGACATTTATAAAATTTTTCATAAATATAATAAAATATTTTAAATATTAAAATATACTTTAATAAGTAATTAAATATAAATATAAATAATTTAATTAATAAAAATTTATAGAAAGAATTCGCTAGAGTTTTGTCTGTATTTCAGATATTTTTAAAATTTCAAATAATACAACCCGTCAAAAGTATTACACTCAAATATTCAAATAACCGTTACTCCATTATTCTCCAATATTTCTCAAAATCACTCAAACATATATATATACATATGTATGAATATATTCAAAATATTTACAAGACTCAACATTTAACCAAAAAACTTTATAATTTACAACACTTTCTAATATACATAGATAATGCACATAATTAAAACAAGTTTCATAAAGTAAATATTTATATGCTTGCAACTGGTTCTGGTCCCGTAATAGCCTATCAAAACTTCTTGCAAAATTCAAAAATTCTAAATCTGCTCAGGTTTAACAGGACTCTCAATACCAACCATATCACTTGTGCGATAAATAAATAGCGCTAAGCTTTCCGCTTACCGGTACATACTTTGATAGTAATAAAAAATTTAAGAAATACAATGCACAATACTTTTTCCATGGAATTACAATGTGGCATGCAAACTCATATTAAATCATAAGTATTTTTTTTTTATTTTAAACCATTATATATTACATTCATATGCATTAGGCATAAATGACTCTATATAATATTTAGATTCCCGAGATAATATTTTGGACTATTTTTTACATTCAGTGTCAAGCCCGAAGGCAATACAAGTGATGCTCAGCGTCTAGCTCGAAGGCAAATCATATATCAGTGACCCTCAATGTCTAGGCCAAAGGCAAGTCATATATCAGTGACGTCTAACGTCCAGCCCGCAGGCAAATTATAAGCATGCCGCCAAACACAAAATTTTGGAACAAAATATTATATAAGGCAACACACATATGCTACACATTTTCATAATCCATTTTCTTATCACATTTTTTCAATTAGTCATTCTTTTCTTTCACAATCATGTATGATGGCTTTAACTTATTATGATTCATCACATTTATAATAATGTATGTCACCTTTTTAATGTGTCTACTTTACCCAAAACATTTTAGGTTATTTTTACGCTTTTCTCATTTATCACATATAACTCATTTTAGCCATTCACAATGGCTTAACTTAATGCTTTATGCACTTCACATTCACATTACAATGCACTTGAAAACTCAAACGACTTAGTAGCTTGGCACATTCACTATCACAATGTGCTAAGCGAAATTAAATGCAAATGTGTCTAAATTCATCAAAGTATGAATATACCTTGGTTTAAGCTATTTCCAAGCTAAAAATCACCACTTTCTCTTCCATCAAATGTCCTTTACCACTTGGTATGGACAACTTGCTTCTATTCAATGTCTATTCAAAATGTGAAGGTTTACTATTATTTAGAATTACATTCTAAGGCATTTAAGCTATTAAATATGAATTAAACACCATTCCCTCTAATTTTCAAATTTTAATCCTAACTCTCTTTAATTCTAAACATCTATTCTACTCAGTTACAAATGATATTTTAAGTTTATTTCTATCATTAAAATTATTTAATAACATAATTTAAATGATAAAATCAAATAAACATCAATTCTTCATCTATACTTTTCCAAAACCGTAAATATAATATTACTTTCTCCAAACTTCAACTAAACTTAAACAAATTCACTATACAACTATAAAATCCTTGTCTTCTCATCAAAATAACATCTTACAAACCCATTTCAACAATTAAATAACACTCCACCAAAAACCTATATTTCACATAATTCAACTTTCCATCAAAACTTCAAAATTAAGAGAGAGGGCTTACTTGTTGAAAAATCACCAAAATTCCTTCTAGTCCTTTGAAAATCTTCCAAAATTGAATGATTTGATGAGCCAAAAATATCCTCTTTGGCTATGGTGAATTCGGCTAGGAGAGAAGAAGAGGAAGAAAATGAGTTTTGAATTTTTCTTTTTTTTTTCTTTATTTATGACCATGTATATAATATATAATTATTTTAATTATTTATTTATTTATTTATAAAAATTAAATTTCTATCTTGCATCCAAAATTATTCTATTTTTTAATTTTTTTTACCTTTTTTACCTTTCACTATTCTACCTTTGACTTTTACTTTTACTATTTTTTATATGTTATTTATATGTAACATATACCTTACATATCCATTTTATATTCCTCACTTTAAATGCCCTATTTAAACCTCCAAATTATTTATTTTATTTTTAGTGAAAATACAAATGTTACAACTCTCTCCCCTTAAAAGAATTCCGTCCTCGAAATTACTTGATATCAACTCTAGAATAACTAAGGATACTGACTTTGCACGGTCTGCTCACTCTCTTAGGTCGCTTCCTTGGTAGAATGGTTCTTCCATAACACCTTGACCAATGGCACCTTCTTGTTTTTCAACTCTTTCACCTCTCGTGCCAAGATCACCACTGGCTCCTCTTCGTAGGTAAGATTTTGACTCACCTCAACAGACTCAACTAATAAGATAGGAGATGGGTCCAATTTATACCTCTGAAGCATCCAACTCTAGCAGTAGAGCTAATCAATAAGCCGCCAGTCCTACTCTTTCCAGAATCTTATACGGTTCGATGAAGTGAGGACTCAATTTTTCTTTTTGACCAAATCTTAAAATCTTTTTTCATGGAGACACATTCAAGAATACCTTATTTCCCACACTAAACTCTATATCTTTCCTCTTCAAATTTGAATATGATTTCTGTCGGCCTGAAGCTGCTTTCAAACGATCCCGAATTACTTTTACTTTCTCTTCTATTTCTTTAATTAAATCAGGACCTATAAGCTTGCATTCTCCAACCTCATCCCAACACAACAAGGCTTCATAAGGAGTCATCCCAATGCTGGACTGAAAGCTTTTATTGTATGCAAACTCAACCAGAGGTAAATGTCTATCCCAACTCCGAGTAAACTCAAAGACATAGCTTCTCAACATATCCTTCAAGACTTGAATCACTCTCTTTGACTGTCCATCTGTCTGAGGATGAAAAGTAGTGTTGAAATGTAACCAAGTTCCCAATGTACCCTGTAAACTTTCCCAGAATCTCAATATAAATCTAGGATCTCAGTCTGATACCAATGAAACTGGTACTCCATATAATCTCACAATCTCATTGATGTATAGCTCAACTAGCCTATCAAGGGATTAATTCATCCTGACTGGAAGAAAATGAGCTAACTTTATTAATCTATCAACTATCACCCAAATTGCATCATGCTTCCTCTGGGTTAAAGGCAGTCCAGCTATAAAATCTATAGTTACTCGCTCGCACTTCCACTTAGGTACCGATAATGGTTGTAGCAACCCTAAAGGAACCTGATGCTCAGCCTTTATTCTCTAATAAATGAGTCATCTGGATATAAATCCTTAGTATGCCTTGATGTTCCAACTAGATGGAACTCAACCTATTTAATTCTTGATGCCACCATAAAATTTCAAAAGGCTTTTGATAGGTTAGAGGAAGAGGATGGGGATTACTTAGCTTAATTTATGGATGATGAGAAGAGAGGGACACCACCAATGAGTGTTGATTGGGATAATGCCAGAAACTTTTTGCAATTTTTGAAAATATTCTATGATATCATAATGGATATTTCTAGCTCCTTATATGTGATATCATGCTTTCCACCATCTAGCACTAATTGAATATGAAATTAAAAATTGAAGTTGTAATTTAGATTTATTGTTAGGAATTATGGCTACGGACATAAAGAAAAAGCCTGATAAATATTGGGGCAGAGTTGAAAGCATTAATTCTTTGATTTTCATTGGTAATATATTTGACCCGAGGAATAAATTAGAATACATTGTTTGGTCTTTGAATGATGTTCATAGTCCACAAGTTGCAAAGAATATGATCGATAAGATTAAAACCCAACTGAATCGGCAATATGCATGGTA
Organism: Garcia nutans; assembly: GCA_947685225.1. Lineage (NCBI taxonomy): Eukaryota > Viridiplantae > Streptophyta > Magnoliopsida > Malpighiales > Euphorbiaceae > Garcia > Garcia nutans. The sequence continues at coordinate 9,826,194 of CANTUV010000059.1, read as the reverse complement.
TTCTAATGGATACAAGCTTGTAACTTCTTTTGTATATGAAAATCCAACTGGTCATTCATCAATTTCTGTTAAGGGGGTAGGAATGGCAGCCTCAAAGGCTAGGGAAGCTGCCTTTAGGAGTCATTTAAGGATGCAAAAACAATGTAAATGCTCAAAATAACTTGCATAAGTATTTAAATGAGCATTGTGAGTGTGGAAAAGAGTCTAATTTTGATGTGCTAGGTTGGTGAAAAGCAAACACTACTAGATTTTCTGTGCTGTCTCATCTAGCACGTGATGTGCTACCTATTTTGATATCTACCATGGCATCAGAGAGTGTTTTTGGCATTGGTGGGAGGTATTGGATGTTTTTAGGAGTTCTCTTTTCTCCTAAAATGATAGAAGCTCTGATTTGCACTCAAAATTGGTTGAAGCTAATGATTTTTTGATTCAAACACCTGGAGCTACTTGAAACACTTGAGGAATGCAAACAAATCGAAGCAGGTGATGTGAAATTTTTTTTCTCTTTAATTTGTTTTAATTTTATTTTGTTTAAGTTGTATGTATAATAATAGATTGTATATTTTTTTTAATTGTAGAACTCACTAGAGGCTCTAAGGAAGTTGTGAAAGATGTTGCCTCAGGTTCAAGGATTACAGATATGAAGATTCTTCAATAAAAGGTAACTATTTTCGCAGCCCTATTTCTTGCTTTGTTCTTCCTCTCATCTGCCCATTATCATCCTCATCTTCTCTTATTTCTTTTTCTACTTTCTTTTAACATAATTTATTTTAAAGGAAGCATATGATTTTTTTCATTTTCTTGATAAAAAGTAACTAGAGCCTGCCATTTTGTTTTTCTATCCATTGTAAATTGTGCCTATTTTTAGGTAGTTTTCTTGTATTTTTTGTTTTTCTTTTATTATGTGTTATAAATTAATTGTGTCTATTTGTTTTGGTAGAGAGATACTAATGACTAATAGAAATGTTTTGCTACTGATTTGCTTTGGGACTGACACGAATTACTTATTTTGTAAGTAACTATATTATTTGTTGTATATTATTTTCCGGATTCTTATTTTCCTTGTTTTGAATATGGTTTGAGTTGGAGTATGTATATATCATATGGAGTTATGTAGTTTTGTTGTGGTTAGTGAAGTTTTAAGTTGGTTTTTTATTGAGTTTTTTTACTACAGCAATTCAGTTTAAGTTATATGTGCAGTTATGTTTGTTTTGTATATTTAAATATGATACATTTTACTGGATTTTGTTTATATGTGGATTGTTTAAGTTTTGTTAAGTTACTGCATACTAGTGACTTGTTTTGAGTATTAACTATTGAGTTGCTTGATTTTATGGATTAAAATTTGAGGTTTTGAGTGTTTGGATCAGAATTTAGAACTTGAATGAGGATTAGGTATTTTTAAATGATTTGACATGTTAGATGGTGGTTTTTATCAGTTGATTTACTGAATATGATTATATTAAGTTGCTGGTGAAAAAATGTGTGTTATTGCAGGTATCCTTAGTTATTTGTTTACTGAAATATGATTTAATGATTTGTTTTGTTGTGTTTCCACTGTTTCAGAAATGTTTTTGCTATTATTGCAGGTCTCCTTAGTGGTTGTTATATTCTTCCAATTACCAACTCATTGATGACTAGATGTATATATTCTAATTTTGAGTATTTCATATTTGTAGTTTTAGTGCTTTCTTTTTTCTTTTGTTAAATCAAAAAGTACTAAAACTATTGAATGTATGTAATTTATTTTTTGATAGCTATAGTTTTAGTGCTTTCTATTGTGTTTGTTAAATTAGAAAGCACTAAAATTTGATCATTTTTGTGTATATATTTTTTCCTACTTGCATGATTTGAAGTAGCTTAATATAATGAGGTAAAGGTAAGCTGCTTAGTAGTTAGTACTTGCAGTTAACATATTTGATTATCATAATTGATTAATTGTAGGTTTTACAGTTTTTGCATTCTATAAATATTTTTGAATCTAGAATATTTATTGATTCAATTGATTGTAAATCTAGAATATTCATTTATTCAATTGATTATAAATTTCAGTTTGATAAATATTTAGTTTAGTTAATTGATGAAAAAAATTAAAGTGCAAAAAAAATAAAAAGCTCAAAAAATAACTTTAAAAAAAATTACTAAACTTTTAAAAATGATTCTGATTAAAAAAAAACTTTTAAAAATGAAGCCCAAATATTAGGCTCAAATGATCCGCCCAATTTGAATCCAACCATCAAAACCCAACCAAAATTAAAATTAAGTTGAGTCGGTCATGATACATGTTACATTGGTCGAGCTCGGATTAATATTTTGCACTTCTCAATGGGTTGAGTAGGATGGAGAAATACTTCAAACTCGACTGAACCTCGCGCACACCCCTATGATGATGCATCCTATTATTTATACACCTAACAAGATAAACCTTACAAGTTAATATAAGAGGAAATTACACTGATTATAGAAACTTTTGGTGTTTCCTTTTCTATTTTTATAGCGGCCAATTTTTATTTTCAAAACATGAAGTTTTTATTTTATTTTTTACCCATTTTTTGCAGTGATTTTTATTTTTCTATTTTATTTTTATTTATATATTTTATTCATAAATAATTTTTTTTCATACTCTCAACATACACACAAATACACCAATATATAATATATATATATATAATATACACAACAAATATAAATACATACACACAATATTTACATAATTCATTTAATATTGTTTTAATTTTATACACATAATTTATATATAACATGTATATAATGTACACAACAAATATATAACATATACAGTATATATATATAACATCTGCAAACATCTACATAATATATACACAATATATATGTAACACCTACTCAATAATTTTTTTATAATACATTTTTTTTTAAATTTTTTATGTGTATAATATATAAAATTTATTTTAAAATAAATTTAATGATATTTTATTAATATCAGTAAATTTTATTTTATTAAATAAAATTTTATTTTATTATCACTCACAAAAATTTATTTTATTAAATAAAATTTTATTAATATATTTTATTTTGTATATTATTTTTGTGAGTAATTAAAATTAAAAATTTTCTTTTATAAAAGATTAACATGTTTTATATGTTGAAAAAGTAATTTAAAATATTAATTATTATTATTTTATTGAAATAAATTTATTTAATAGTAATGTTCAAAAAAAGATAAGAATTGAAGTAAAATATTGTTTGTAGTGAAAGAATATTTAAAAAAAAACTATATTTTAGTGAGGAGTGAAATAATTTTGTAAATTTGATCTAATTTTTTTTAAAAGTATAAATATTTTTTTGCAATATTTTTGAAAAAAAAATATTTTTACAGGTAGTTTTATAAAAACTCCTTAATATAATTGGTAAGAGATTTTTTTCCTATTTATTGAGATTTTTAAAAAAAATTAATTAATAGAGTTAAATTATAATGAAAATACTTTTCTTATTTATGACTAATTTAATTTTATTATGAATAGTTTGTTTCTAGTTACTCTTTAAAAACTTACTAGATGGTTTGGTTTAATCAACTATATTAGAAATTATTTCGTAATATCAATTTACTGTTAACTCAAAAACGTTTAGAAAATACGAAAATTTTCAAAAGTCTATATTTCAAGAGTTAATAATAATTGAAGCTTTGTTTAAAAAATATTTGATCTACGTTAAAAATTAATGAATTAATTAATTTTATTTTTTTACTTTTGATATTCATTTAGATTATAATAGAATGACTCTTATTTTTTTTTTTTTGAAAAAATAGGTTTAAATTGTGGTTAATTTTAAAATAAAATTTCTTGAAAATTTTATGCTATTCCTCATACCACACATTACCTAATACTAGTAAGTTTATATATATATATATATATATAAGTAATAAAAGATAGCTTTAAATAGAAAGAAAATACAACCTGAAAAAAATTATTAACACCTAGAAAAAAAATTAGATGCAAACATCTTTCCATAAAAGAACTAACATATCTGCGGTGGCGGAACCAGAAACCGAGCAAAGGGGGGGGGGGGGGCAATTTTTACCAAAAATTGAGTAAGATGGTCCTATTTTTTTTAAAAAAAAATTACAGACGAACTAAAGATAAAATTAAATATTTAATATTATAATTAAATTTTAAATTTTTTATTATAAATTACTATTAAAATTTTTTTATTATTTATTAAATTCTAAAAATTTATTAAATTTTTTACATATATTTTTATTTAATTCTTGAATCTAATAATTTATTTATAAAATTTTATTAAAAATTAAAATTTAATATTTAAAAAATATTAATAAATATTATTATATATATTTATAATTGAAAAGAATATATTAAAAGTATATAATTTTATAAAAAGGGTATAATTTTATATATATGTAATTTTAATTTTATATAATTTAAATAATTTTTATTTAAAAGTATATAATTATATATAATTTCAAGATATATTAAATGAATATAAATTATTAATTATATATATAATATTATTTTATAAAATTATATATAATATATAATAAAAAATTATATATTCAAAATAATATTATATATATATATGTTAAAGGGGGTAGGGGAGGGAGGGTCAGCCAACCCCATTGACCCCCTTGTGATTCCGCCCCTGCATATCTGGACTGCAACATATCCTAAAAAAATTTAAGAAGCAAATAAAGACATCACAGATTATTACTGGATGACATGCAAAAAAAAAAACTTAATAGAAATCACGACTGGGGAGGAAGTTGAAAGCTGATTAGGAATTATTTGAATATTAAAAAAGATGAGCCAATTTACTATCATAGTTCACAAAATGCTAAAAGTAGCAAACCCATCTTGATTAAATATATAAATCACCATAAGCCATGGAAGGTAAGTCAAATAAAGAAATTTCTATGGAGCTATTTATTGGCTCTCTCCAATCTATTAGATCTATAAAACTAATGCTAAATGGCTAGAAAAAGACATGGACATATTGGCCAGAATCAACTTTTTAGTATTAAAATTAATTTCATATCATTTTCTAGGGTTTCATATTTGAAATTTAAAATTCAAATTTTCTTTCTCTCTTATTTATTGCTCCAATTTCCTACAAGACAATCTCTTATTTTCAAAAAATTTCTTCCATTTCCAAAATATAATTAATTCATTCACCTTAAATAAAATAAAATTAATTATGTTAATTAAAAGATGGAATATGAAACAAATACAACCATCTATTCTTTAGAAATAAAAATTTACAGATACCGGTAACAACGCAAAAGAAAAACTCACATCCTTACACTGGCACATATAATGGATCTACGGAAGAAAATAAATATTAAGAAATATTATATTGTTTTTCGTGGTAAGAAGATTGGAATTTATGAATCATGGTATGCTTGTGCAGATATGGTTATTGGAGTGAAAGGGAGCTTATACAAATCTTATGATACAATGAAAGAGACGTTGGATGCTTTGAAAATTTTTCAAAATCGATTTTCTACCGATGTTCAAATATCAAGTGTTGCTGCTGCTGAAACAAAATTTGGATCAAGGCATGATGAACATCATACTAAAGAAAAGAGAGAAGAGATCTGAACCTCTTGTAATCAGGAGAAGATAGAAATTGATATTGGGTCTCCGATGTTATTATTTATTGCTAAAATTAGTATTGGTTTGAAAATAGCAAAAAACAGATATTGGAAGATGAATTTTCTTTCTATTCTGGAAAAAAATGGCTACCCAAGTCTTGCCTCTTTTGACTGAGAAAGAGATGGTGGCTACCTTTCTCAATACTCTCCCTTTCTCCTTTTTAGGATTGCAGCAATCTTTCCACACATTTTGTTACCTTGTATGGTAATTTTTGTGTAGATTGATTTTGATTTCTTGTGGGTTTCAAAAACTATTCATTTTAAGATATATTGTTAATGGAAGATATGATTTTTTTTATTTCAATATGAACCTCACTTAAGGATCGGTTGTAATTTTTTTTTACATCTTTATTTTTGAGAAATTAATGAAAAATGCATAAAAAATGTTGTATGCTTTGTTTTATATTCAATTCTTAGCCAAGTTCTGTTTTGTCTTTTAATTATAGAGTTGAGGTAATATTTTTGCAGCTGCTTTTCACATTTTACATTTAGAAGCCAAGGAGGATGGGTTAGAGCTTCATGGAATCTGCATATATGATGTTTTTTGAAAATTAATGAAAAGTACATATAAATGTTGTATGCTCTATTTTATGTTAAACTCTTAGCCAAGTTCTATTATGTTTTTAATTATAGAGATGATGCAATATTTTTACAGCTCACAATTCATATTTTTAGAATAAAATTCATGTTAAAGATTCATGGAATCAGCGTCTATGATGTTGAGTATTGTAAATAGTAACCCATATAAGAAAAAGGAAGTTTACAGAAGGTTAAAGCCAATTTGATACAAGGTAGCTATTAGTGTGGTTGTATATTGTATTATATATATGAGGAGTAGTATAATTTTAAATTATTTAAGTTTAAATTCTTGGATTATTATTCTTCATATTATCTTCCATCTTCAAATTTATTTAAATACTAAGCTAGCAAATGTATAGTAGTAAACCTTTTGCTATCTTTGTTATTTTTTCAATGCTAATCCAGTACCTTATGACTTATAATTATGCTGACATCAATATCATTCAACAGGTCACAAAGTACTCTTCTTTTACTGGCTACATTCATTGTGTTGAGCAATAAACATCCTTGACAGTTATTATCAAAAAACTGGAAACATAAATTGGCATAAAACTGGAAACATAGTATTAAATTATAAAGTACTATATAGTTTTCATTATGCCACACTAACATTAGCAACATTTTTTTTTTAAAAAATTATTCAAAAGATACACAAAATTAAAACATTCAAAAAATATATATGTTAAATTATATCCTGGATATCCTCATTCAATTATCCTATGCACTTCAATGCCCATAACAACACTTTTGATATCCAGGATATTGAAAACAACCTCATCATCTTGCTTGATTTGCAGCGTTTTGCATAGATTTGTCCATCCTTTCCCAAATCTCACTTTCAAGCTCCTATTGTTCTCCCTTTTCTCCAACAAGATATTAAACTCATTTCTATTCTCTGCCTTTATATGGAATTCTCGTCATCCAGTATCATCAGTAAATGTCAATACAAGGTTATTTTTGAAGTATTCTAATGGAATGTTTTGCATTCAAAGCATAAACAGGAAAGAAATCCATATTACATATCATGGAATCGAAAAAAATCATAAATCAACTGCGCAACACAATGTATGTAGCCACTAGCAAGAGTATTATTATCAATAAACTTACATGAAAATGAATAATGTTACTCCTTATAAATGAAACTAATATAATGCATTATGGACATTAGATAGTTTGTCAATTATGGAATTTACCAATTTATATTTTCATTCATAAGCATTCAATTTTACAATCAGCCTGTTATCTTATGGAGAAGGATTATCCAATATCTCCACAGAAGATGATGAAGGAGAAGAAGTAAATTCACTCATATGAGTAGGAGCCATAGTGAAATCCTTGTGAACCCGTGATCCATTGTTGTTATAAAATTCGACATCAAATATGTCATTGCTAGCAATCATGAATCTAAAAGCTTCAATACCTTCATCCCTGAACATATCTATGAATTCTCGCCAACCCTTTTCGAATTAATACAATCCTTCTTCATTCTTCTTACACCTTACTGGCCATTTTTTCTCAGCCTAGACCTTATTGTGACTATGCCTTCCAATTGACCTAATCTTAGGTCATTTACCAATTTCTGTGGAATGAGCTGATAAATACACAGAATCATCATTCACAAAATTAGATTAAAATCTAAATTTTTTCTTAATATAAATATGAAACAATCTAAATTTCATTTTAATTTAATGACTTACACATAATATAATCTCTATCTACAACTTAAAACCCGTAAGCTTTCTTAAAAAATATTTGGGGTTAGGGATTTAACATGTATCAAGTATCATTAATATCTCGCTTTATGATATATAATCAAGTATACTGATATATTGAAATAAAACAAAGTTTTGTGAAATCATACGCATAGTATGACGATTAACAAGGGTAAATGATCAAGTAAAAAAAATATAATGAAAATCAAAACTTTCAAGAGGATATTTGTTTGAACTTACCAGGGAAGGGTAGTGAGTCATTACGTACTTCATCTGCATTTTAAATCCTACTATCGCCATGTTTATTCCCTTTCTTTGTGAACACTTCTTTCTCTCTAACCCAGATGTGTTCAGAGAGGGAGACAGTGAAGTGTGAGATAGGGTAATTATATATATATTGACGAAAATACCCTTAAATTATCCAATTACATATTAGATCATACTAACAAAAGATTTTATTATAAAAGCATAACTCATATTATTATACGTACAAATTACACTATATTAGTATAAATAAATATAGTTAGTGTGTATATACTTAATAATTATGTTTATATAACATAGGTAGCAATCTTAAATATTATACACGTATGTATATTGAATATAACAAATATAAATACTATTTAATATATATACACACACACACACACACACTTAAATTAGTATTTACTATATAACTCGTTTCTAAGAAGTACATTTTAATGATATTAAGATATAGAATACTATTCTCAAAATATAAATAATATAAATCAAAATATATAAAAATTAAGACTGCATTACACTATCCATTTTACTAAAAAAAATTACATTAAAATATGCAGTAATGTTCTCAAAATTAAAATAATATAACATAAAATATAAAAAGACAAAAGCAATAAATACATATAATTGTTTACTTAATTTGAAACGTTGCGTTTCTATTACTGGAAAATTTAGATTATGTAATTGGTTTATACTTTGCACCGATTTTAAAAAAGTGAAACAGTGTGTTTCATCTAAAGCAATATTATAACAATCACTCATACGATGCCATTTTGTTTGGCAAATTTACTAAATAGCTCTAAATCGATGGAAGTTAACACCATAGAACATTGAAGTGTTGTCAATAACACCATTTTATATGTACATACTCATATGGATAAACAACATAAAATTGAATGTACTTGACAAAATAGCATAGTTATATCATCCAAATAAATTATTTTTATAAAAATATTGTACTAATATTTTAGCACAAAACCATTGTTATATCCAAATAAAATACTATAATTAAAATTATTGTTCTAAAATTATAATATAAAAACATTAAATACCATCCAACAAACATCCATTCAATGAAAAATACCTTTAATGAAAATATTGTTCTGAAATTAAAGTAAATAAAATATAAAACCCCCTTGATGTTTTTTTTAAAGAAATCTTATATCCTTATTGGATGATCTTGCAAACTTGGAGGCTCAGAATAGCATTTCTCTTGCCCATGACATCTAAAACAACATCATCACCTTCCTTCAGTTCCATGGATTTGCATAGCTCTGTCCATCCTTTCTCAATCCTTACTTTGAAAGTACTATTTTTGTTGTCCCTCTTCACCATCGACACTTGGAACTCCTGTCCATTTTTGGCCCTTATCTTGAAATCTCACCGATTAGTTTCATAAAGCACAGTGAAGATGAGATATTTCCAACTATATTCTAGAGGGATGTTCTGTATTAAAAGCATGAACATTTAAATGAGATCAAATTGCTAGCACATAAGCCAAACAAGCATAATCATAGAGATGTGTTGAATAATTAAGCATAATAGATATCACTAAAGGGAGCATAATGACCAGTTCTATAAGGTTTAAGGATCAATAATCAAGATCAATAATCAATCAAAATTTAGACAAAAGTTGTTAGTTTATCAAGTATGAATCTTAACAATATATATTTCCAATCACAAGCATATAATGTAATTGTAAGGCTAGTATCAAAGGGAGGATGATCGTCTAAAATCTCTACAGAAGATGATGCAGGAGAAGGAGTAAATTCATGCACATGGATAGGCGTCATAGTGAAATTCTTTTGAAGAAGCAATCCATTTTTGTAATGAATTGTGACATCAAAGATGTCAGTCCCTCCAATCCTAAATTGAATGTATCCAAATCCATCATCTATGAACATATTGACAAATTCTTTCCAACCTTTTCGAAATAATATAGCTCATTCCCATTCATTTTACACCTAATTGGCCATTCTCTCTCACCTCAACACCTGAGTATGACTAAACGACCTAATTAATGATCGAGCTTTATGAATTTAAGAACCACCTCTAGAATAACCTGCAAAATAGTTATTCACAAATAAATCATCAACAATAGATTTTAGGAAAATAAAAATAAAAATCATCAACAAACAGGTTATACAAATAACGGAAGCAATCTCAACAAGCATTTCACATATAATAGTTAACAATGTGACAACAAGTTTAAATTGAATGAACAAAAAATTTGAAAATTTTAATATGAAAATTACAAAAAAAAATAATAAAAAGGATAAGCAATTTCATTTCTCTTGCCAAGTTTGGGAGTTGTTTCTGAATGTACTTCACTCAAGCTCAAAATCCTAGTGGCCCAACCATTGTCATAGAGTCAAAGTTTGATTGTTTCTATCTCAGATGATTTGTTTGTTTGTCAAATGTAGAGGTATAGTGGAGAAGAAGAAGGTGAATGGACTTATCATAAACTAATATCGATGGCTAATAATTATTACCTCGGTTACCAATGAATTGAACTTTATCACCTCATTTAATTCACTTTATTATTTGAATTCACTTGAGTTTATTTTATGCATTGTGCGGAATAAGAGCTTTATAATGTAACTAGTGTTGTTATATATAACAGATAAAATAATAATAAAATTGACCGTATAAAAACATAAAATAATTCCAATTAACTTTATTGCATATATGGATAATTAAAGAATTGACAATTAAATATGTATACTTAATGAAATTAAACATGTAACATTTATTAATTAGTAAAGTTGAACACATAACATGTGCAAAGTAGTGGAATTAAATATGTAACATTAAAATTCACCATATAATATGTATAATTAGTGAAATTAAACATGTAACACTGAAATTGATAATGTAACATGTGTAAATTAGTGAAATTGAACATGTAGCATTGAAATTGACCATAAAATATGTATAATTAGTGAAATTGAACATGTAACATGTGTAAAGTAGTGAAATTAAGCATGTAAAATTTATTAATTAGTAAAGTTTATTAATGAGTGAAATTAAACATGTAACATTTATTAATTAGTAAAATTGAACATATAACATGTGTAAAGTAGTGAAATTGAACATGTAACATTGAAATCCACTATATAATATGTATAATTAGTGAAATTATGTAAAGTTTATTAATTAGTGAAATTGAATATGTAACATGTGTAAAGTAGTGAAATTAAACATGTAACATTTATTAATTAGTAAAATTGAACATGTAACATGTGCAAATTAGTGAAATTGAACATGTAACATTGAAATCCACCATGTAATATGTATAATTAGTGAAATTGAACATGTAAAGTTTATTAATTAGTGAAATTGAACATGTAACATATGTAAAGTAGTGAAGTTAAACATGTAACATTTATTAATTAGTAAAATTGAACATGTAACATGTGTAAAGTAGTGAAATTGAACATGTGACATTGAAATCCACCATATAATATGTATAATTAGTGAAATTCAACATGTAAAGTTTATTAATTAGTGAAATTGAACATGTAACATATGTAAAGTAGTGAAATTAAACATATAACATTTATTAATTAGTAAAATTGAACATGTAATATTGAAATCCGCCATATAATAGGTATAATTAGTAAAAATAAATATGTAACATTTATTAATTTGTGAAATTGAACATGTAACATTGAAATTGAACATAAATCAAATAGAAATTGAACATATAACATGCATAAAGTTGTGAAATTGAACATATAACATTGAAATTAACCATAAAATATGTATAATTAGTGAAATTGAACGTGTTATATATATTAATTAGCGAAATTGAAGATATAATATTGAAATTGAATGTGTAACATGTATCAATTATTGAAATTAAACATGTAATATATATTATTTAGTGAAATTGAACATATAACGTTAAATTTCACCATATAATATATATTAATTATTAAAATTGAACATATAATATTAAAATTGCACATGTAACATGTATCATGTATCATGTGGGCTTTAGCATACAAAATGTATTAATTAGTGAAATTGAACATATAATACTATTGAAATTGAATATGTAACATTTATTAATTAATGAAATTGAACATATAACATGTATAAAGTTGTGAAATTGACCATATAATATTGAAATTGACCATAAAATATGTATAATTAGTGAAATTGAACATGTAATATTGAAATTGAACATGTAATATAAATAAAGTATGTATATAATAATTAATGAAATATAACAAGTTGGTGAAATATTTCCAGCAATTGTTATGATAATTCCAATTATAAGTTAACACATAAAATAATTACAATTCATCTTGTACCATGTAATCTATTGATCTAATTGGCCATATAACTCATAAAATAATTAAAATTCACCTTGTTACACGTATATAAATCTTTTTTTTTAATTTAGGCTTACGATTAATTTATGCTTGTGTTTGAATAAAATAATTGTTAAAAAACGTAAAATAAATCATTCCATCAATCGAAGCAAAAGCAACATAATGGAATAAGAACTTAATCAAAATAATAAAACTTCATTATCATATATAATTGCCAATTTTTTCATTGGCATTTTTTTAATATGTTAAAGCCCCAGTGACAAGTTTAATACTAAAGCATAACATTGAAATCTCGACAAATGTTGAAGAGTCATCAATAATGATGACACGTGCAACTTCTTTTTCCTTAGCAGCCTTAACAACTTGCATGAAGATCTCATATGTGGTAGTCAAAGGATCTTCTTCAAATATTCTATCCTGAATGTATTCAACTTGAACCTCTTCCAGCAATGTTTTAAAGAGCTCCTTGATCTCATCTCTCATTTCATCTAGTTTCTTCCTTGTGTCAAAGTACAATAACTGCAAGCTACCTAGAAAAGGGAGGATGAACCATTCCAGCTTCTTTTAGCAGCATTATCAGGAGTAGATAGAGCCATCTGTATTCTTTAGTTTTTTTCTTCTTCTATGAATGTGAATTTTGTGAATAATATATTCAATATTTATTGTATGTCGGTGACTTCAACATTCCTTTAAACAAAATTTCCTTGTTTAACATGTGATTCTAAAGCTTAAATTGACCATATTAACATCATACATCGGTAAACATAGAATGGTAATTTCCAATACAAAATGTATTAAATGTTGTCTTTCCTAGCTGTTTTATTCACTTGGGTTGTGGGTTATATAATTTCATTCATTCAAACTAATTTATTGCAACATGCATTATCACTTAAAAGTTGATTGGCTAATATGATGTATAAAAAAAATTAATAAATGTTGTCATTGCTCTTTTTTTTTACACTTGTGTTGTTGGTTAAATATTAAAATTTGGCTGTCATTCTCCTAAACATTTTTATCACATCCAGCATTTCATATTAAAATACTCAAATACATAAATGGAATTGGCTATTACTTTGCAAAGCAACTGCTTACTTCACTTTTTATGTATGAAAATAACAAAATGTATTTTATCACAAAAATTATTATTTGCATAAAGTAAACACAAAATAATTATATGGAATTATAATATATAAAATTATACAATGTAACATTCCTTGATCATTATATCAATTCCTTATGTGCAAGTATACAATAAAAATTATTATATATCAATGCATCTACTAAACCAACCAGCTGTGCATAAGTCCACTTATATTAGCACAAACTACCATTTGCTTCGGCAAGGTTTGTTACATAGCATGGCTTCCTTGTGTCCCTACAATTGGCTCATTCAAATCTATATGATTCTAAAAGGAAAACAATAAATATTGTCAATTGTTAATATATCATTAATGATACAAAAATGTACCATGTAGAATGTAAAGTTTTAATCATTAAATAAATGACTTACAAGTTCATTACTACTATGTAAATTACTTGTATTTGCTTCACTATGGCCACTTCAGCCACCAACTCGAAGTCCTCCACCTCTGCCCCTCCCCCTGCCTCTGCCTCCTCCTCTTCCTCTAGATTCTACTTCAATTCCGAAAGTATATCGATTAGTGCATGGCCTGCCTCTGGAGCAAACAATTACTGGATCCAATATTATATTTTCATACTATCATCCCAATTCAACACATTTCTCTTTAATTCAATGAGCTTTGATTTAATATAATCCATTTTCTGCATATTATCTATGCCAATATCAGTAACTTTCTCAAAATAATTTAACAATTGCTTGTATCTTTTATACTCCTCCTCCATGTTAGGATAACCTCCTAGAAAAAAATTTCTTCAAATGAGTACAATAAATATCCTTTCTTCACCTTCTCATGATATACCTTTAATGTACTTTATTAATTATTGTATGTGCTAGTACTTTCAAAATGTGGCAGCATAAAATGCCTCTATATTCAAATAACTTGTAATTGCATTGCAAGTATTAGCCAATTACCCTATAGTCAACAATGAAAACAAATTTTCCAAAAAATCATTTTTAATTGACCTATGTGTGATGTGAAATACTTCAACACCTAGCTCTGTTTCCTTAACATTTCCTTCATTGTCTCGAGGAATGCTCAATTCACAATTATGTAAGCTTATCATCTCTTTATGAAAACAACTTGAATATTGGTCGGGTTAGAGAATGTTGCATTTGTTCTTTCTATGTGAATCCAGACTCATGTTTTGTATATACATACTTTGACTTAAATTCATCTTTAATTTCTTTATCGTTCTTATCTCTTATTGACACCTCATATTGCTCCTCAAAATGTTTTAGTGTGCTTTTACTATTTACAAATCCATCAAGAAATGCATGCATTCCTTCACTCCTCTGTGTTGATAGCATGCCGGCCCAAAAAAAAATATCTAAGGTACACAAGAACCCAAATTTGCCTCTCACCGTACAATTTCATCAACCACTCATTTCTTTCTAAATGATGATTTATAAGAAAAGCAGCCAATCTTCTCTCAAACTCTTCTATAGTTAAGATATCAAAAACTAGTGCATTAAATTTTTTTTCTTAGCATCATTATACTCCTCAACACCCCTCAACTTCACAGGCATCTTTGTGAATATATGCCATAAACAATATCTACGAGTTGTGTTATGCATCACTTCACGAATGACAACCTTGATGCTTTCACATTGATCAGTTAGTATACCATTTGGTTGCACATCTCCCATTGCAGACAACCAACTAGAAAACAACCACTTAAATGTTTATGCATCCTTATGTGAAACTAAGGCACAACCTAAAAGAATTGACTGACTGTGATGATTAACACCAACAAACATTGCATATGGCATCCTATACTTGTTTACAAGGTAGGTGGTGTTGAAACATACAACATCATGAAATTCTTGATAAGCAGCTTTACCTTATGGATGTATCCATATAAAATTTCTTAACCTACTAGCATTATCAACATCCATCAAGTGAAAGAAATCTATATCCTTCCTTGTATCTCACAGAAAAACTTATGAATCAATTCAGCATCACCATTTTCAAGCCTAAGTCTCCTATTATTAATAATAAAATTTTAACAGTCCTCTGGTAAACAAGTCATATTTTGTGGCCCTCCATATTGAACTTCAATCAGTTTTATACTCTTACAGTTTCTTAAATTAGCTCTATCATTTGCCTCTAAACTCCTCTTCAAACCATTACTCAATTGCCTATGCCCAGCCATAAGTCTTCACATGTCAGGGTCTAGAGAATAACTATGCTCATGCACTACTTTCGTTACACGCCAAGTTCCATCCTTTGTTACAGCAGCATTCACTCTAGCAGGACACTTTGATCTTTTGTTAATCTTGATGCAATTTGTCTTCCTACCTTTATCACAAGCAAATAGTGCATACTTTAGATTTTCACCACTCTTTTTAACTACTGATCTTCTAGTAATGCAAAATCCTTTAATTTTACTATAATTTTTATAAAAATTGAACAATTCATCGATGCCGGAAAATTGCATACCTGTAAGTATATATTTCAGCCTAAATATTTAGCATTTTAATGGAGCATATGAATAAAAACAATTTCAAGTATAATGCTTTACTAAATAATAAAATTGCATATCAAACAAGTAACATAAAGAAAAACAAAAGACCTCCACCCTCATCAATCTAATGCAATTTTCTTTTTTTTTTAAAAAAATTATGTATTAAACCTACTAAATAACTAATAAGCAACAATAAATAATAGAGTCATTATATTACGTATTTTTTTTTCAATTTCTCATTATATTCTGTAATTAAATGTTTACAATTTAATTTAATATTATTTCTTTAAACAATGATCTATCATATCGAACATTAACTGATTAAGCATATATATAAATCAATAAAACAGAGCATATAACTCACCTTTCATTGGACCTATTTCTAAATCATGAATTTTCACCTCCAGCAATCCATTATCATCTTCATCATAAGCTTCATCTTCCTCCTCGTCTCGTAGATTATAGTCATATACATCTTCATTTTCCTCGTCGTTTGAAAAATCATAAGTATCTTCATCTCCATTATCGGCTCTGCCGGTATATTGCATTAAAGAAACATCAATATCATTATTGTATACGCTATCATCCTCTAAAAATCTAAATATACCATTCAATCTTCCTCTTAAATTACTCTCTCCATTAAAATTGTAATGGCTATTTTGATCTTGGACTGTATTTTCTTCCATCATTCAAAATGACCTTGCTGCATATTTCTCCAATCCCTGCTGAAAATATTTTTATTTTTCTACACTTTTCTATATTATTATCTAAAAATTTGTTAATTATTTTTGTTTCATCAATTTTCAAAGTGAGATAGAGTAGACAAACTCTTTAATTAGTTGTTTGTTGATAATATTAAAATTGAACCTGCATATTTTCAATATTCATCATTTAATATCATAATTTGTAGGAAAATCTATTTCAGTTTGGAGCCAATTTACATAAAAAGGGCAATGATGACTTTTCATTTGGCCAAATTCTTGCTATCCAAATCTGACCAATTAGTTTTGGCTAAATAATTATAAAGTCTATGAGAATTTGCATAGTACACTAGTCAGTAATTGTATTTTCAACATCTAATTTTTGCATCTTCCAGTTTTTAAAAATTAAACTGCTTAGTCATTCTGTTAATATTTTCATCTTAAAAATATTAGTCAATTACTTTGATATTATAAAATAATTTATTTATTTTTTATATATATTTTTCCTTTATTATTTGTTAAGTCATACTTATTTTTAATTTTATTTATATTTCTTACACATAATTTATTTTAATTTTATAAATATTATTAAAAAATAATTTTAAATAATACGAATAATATCTTTTATTATTTTGCAAACAAGCTATATATATAATTTATTTTAATTTTATAGGTATAATAAAAATAAAATAAAATAAATTTAATAAATAACAAAAATAAATATATATAAATGAAGAGCAAATAAGTTATTTTATAATATATTTATCTTTGTAAGAATATATATAAATTAATAATATATTTATCTTTATAAAAATATATATAAATTAAAATAACTTATTAAAATATTTATAAAATTAAAATAAATTATGTGTAAGAAATATAAATAAAATTAAAAATAAATATAACTTAACAAATAACAAAGAAAAATATATATAAAGAAAAAATAAATAAATTATTTTATAATATTAAAGTAATTGATTAATATTAACGGAATAACTAAATAATTTAATTTTTAAAAATTAAAAAAATATAAAAATTAGATATTAAAAATATAAAAATTAATTAATATAATATATAAAATATCATAAACTTTATAATTATTTATCCTTTAATTTTTTATGAAGCTGAAGAATAAAAAAGGCTTTTTATACTAAATAAATGTCTTTGTCAAATTTGAAAAAATATATATCTATAATTCACGAATTCCAAGTTTCCAACAAAAAGTGAATGATGCATTTGATCATTAACGCTTTTGTTTTAATCCAACAAGTACTTTAGTATAACAGTTTAATTATTTAAGATAAAATATTAATATCAAGGTTCGCCGGTGTTATTTTTTTTTTCCAAGTAAAAAATACTTTTAAATTTTAAAATTAATCGATAGTTTAATTTAAATTTCAAATTTTACTTTAATATTGAAATTTATGTTAGTATTTAAATCAAATTTCAAACATTAATTAATCTTTTAAGTTGAGATTATTATAATAATTATTTGTATTCATATTTGTTTCAATATTATTTTTAAATAACTATAATATTATATAATTTTATAATTTTGCATGTTCTGTTTTATCAACCTATAACTAGTTATTTTCGTCTAAAAAATCTCTCGAATTAAGAATAAAACGCACC
The DNA here is from genome assembly GCA_947685225.1 of Garcia nutans. NCBI lineage: Eukaryota > Viridiplantae > Streptophyta > Magnoliopsida > Malpighiales > Euphorbiaceae > Garcia > Garcia nutans. The sequence goes on along the minus strand of CANTUV010000059.1, from coordinate 9,807,722 downwards.
AATATAAAAATTTGAAATCTCCGTAAAACTCTCTATTTTTTTTTTCTCTTAAAAATCTTTAATTTTTAAAGAAGTATTATATTTTACAAGACAAGCTTTGGTTATAAATGTGTGGGCAAAATATAGTAGCAACAAGAGGTTGCAAATTTTTATTAGATATGTAAGTCACAAAATACTTTATCCAAATTCACATTAAATTTAAAATAATTCAAATATGTTGACATGGCCCAAGTGTAATATATTTGACTAGAATTAAAACATAATTCTTTTGGCTTTAAATAACTTAATAAAAATATAAAATTTTAAAATTTTCAAAATTACTTTTGTAAAATTCATAAAACAAATGCAACTAACTCGACAAAATTCACATAATTTAATTTAATTTTTTTCACTAAGTTAATTCAGTATATAAAAATAGACCTTTCCAACACAAAAATATTAATGAGCCGAACTAAATCTATATATTTTAAAAAAAGAACATTTATGTTGAAATTGATTTGGGTTGGTGGAATTGGTATGATTGGAGGGGTAAAAGCATAATGCAAAATGGGTAGGTATGTGTTTGAGCATTGCCTCTTTAACGCCATGTAAAGAAACAATGATGAACAAATTAATGTGCCTTTCATTCAAAGGGTATGCTCTCAATCTATCGGCTAATTAATTTTTGAATTCACGAGGTGGAGTTTAGGACTTAAAAAATGATTTTATCTTAGGAGATTCTTCATTTTCTTTTTCAATATAAAAGGTTTTGTGGCTTTATGTTTACTTAATCAAACCATCATCTTTACTTTGAATTATATCTAATATAATGAATTAAAAAACTATAGCATTATACTCTCTTCGTCCTACAAAGATAAACTTACTTCTTATTTTACAAAGATTAAGAAATATTAATTATTTTTATTAAAAATTAAAAATTTATATATTTTTTCTATTATATTTTTACTTTAATATGAAATGTATTTAATAAGTTATATTAAATAAGGATATTATAAATAATTTACATAATAACTAATTTATTAAAATAGTAAATATGCTATAATTTGATATAACTAAAAAAAAATAAGTCTATCTCTATAGGATTGATGAAGTCAGTGGCGGACGCAGGACCGCAACTTTGGTGGGGCACTACTGCACCGTAAGCACTTCATATTTTATCGAAAATCCGGTATAAGCTCCCCTACAATATATATATTTTCAAATATTATAATCTGTCAAACAAAACATATACAACAAAAATTATGAGAATGATATTTACCTACTGTAGGACGATGAGGAATTTTGATCGGCCACAAAAATTATGAGAATGATATTTGCTGTTTTCTATTTTTTTTTTGTTTTAATTTGTTTTTTATAAATGGACCAAAGTTAGAAAATAAATAAATAAATAAAACATAACATTTAAACTTACAGGCCCAACTAAACAGAAAGCCCAGCAAAATAGAAAGCCAGCAGCAAGCCTCCCTCTTCATCTTCAACCTTCGTCTCATTTGAAACTCTGCATCTTCAATCTCTGCCTCCGGTAGGGCACCAGCGTAACCTTTCAAAGTCTTTTCCGATCGCCGGTGGTGCACGTGCCAAGGGTGGCCTCATCCTGCGTCCGCCCCTGGATGGAGTAATAAATATGAAGGATATGAAACTTTATTTTTTTATTTTTTATTGCTTAAAATTGTTTGAATATTTATTTTTATATCGTAATATAAATTATTAGAAATATAACTTAATAATGATGTCATAATTTGAAAAATAAAGATTAGAGATCAAGAGATTATGCTAGCAGGAATCATTTTGATAGAGACTAGAATTTTAAAGATGTACAAGAAGAAAATAGAATAATTAAGTTAGTTAGAGGGTCGCATTGGCTAATTGCATTCAATTAACTTTTTCTTCTCCACTTCTCATTTCCCTTGCGTTCGATATCAAGTCTTGGCTTCATACATCATTAAGTATCTATTCAGTCGGTTTATTTTTATCACAATCTAAATAAAATTATTTTAGGTCATATAAATTTATAAAAACAATCGATCACTAATGTTAAACACCAAATTAAACAATTTGAATAAATATTTTGTAAAAATTATATTTTTTATATAAAATATAAAACACTTGACAAATATCCATCAAATATGAGAGAAGGGGTTGAGAAGAATATTTCAAAAATTAATTCTAAAACATATATAATTCATTTTTAACTTTGCACAAAAATTAAAATGTATACTTATTTTATTAATTTTTTTATCGTTATTATTACCATTAATAGTATTGTAAATAACATGATTGGTTGTTAGTATAATAAATAATATATTTGAAAACATAATAAAAAATTTAACTTGAAAAGAAAAATGAATTTTTTTAGACATTCAAAAATTTAAGAAAACATGGACAATATAATTTATAAAAGGATAAACAAATTAAACTGAAACACATATCATATAATCAATAATCATATCATAAACAATAATTTTTTTTCTCATTTAAACAATAATATATGTTTGTTTTTTTATTTGGATAATTAATCTCTTGGATTCGTAAGTCTCTTAGTATATGATTGAATTGACTTGAAAATGAAAATTAATGTTATTAAAATAATTAATTTAAACATATTTCTAATTATCCAAATTAAAAAAAAACAAACATAACATTAGTGACAGAATAGTTGATTAAATTCAGAATCATCATAGACTATTCTCAACGTAAAATAATTTGGCTGATAAAGTGAGTAATTACAGCATTTTTAATTTTTTCCAGAACAATGAGAAGACAGCTCAACCGAGACATCCGCGCGCTTCTTTCTCCCGTTAAGGCGTTAACACCGCCAATATTATTATTATCTTTTATTTCCTCTTGCCCATTTACTCTTTTCCACTGAAAACACTTAAATTAATTAATTAATTAATAATTATCTATATTAGCAAATCATTATAAGCCACGTAGCCAAATCCAAAAGACATTCACTGACGTGGCGAGAAGAAAACGAGTTGTTAATTTAATTACATTAAAACGGTGTCGCACCCGATTATTACTCCTGTTCTTCCTTACATGATTGAACTCGCACAAGTTCAATAAATTTTGGCTTTTGCTTCCCTTCCCATTCCCATTACACACAACTAAACACTGTTCTCTCTCTCTCTCTCTCTCTCTCTCTCTCTCTCTTCCTCTTTGGCGGAGAAACTGAAAGTGTGTGTTAATGGCAAGTGGAGGAGGATATGGAGATCCGAGCCAGAAAATAGACTATGTTTTCAAGGTTGTGTTGATCGGAGATTCGGCCGTTGGGAAATCGCAAATACTAGCTCGATTTGCTAGAAATGAGTTTAGTTTAGATTCCAAAGCTACAATTGGAGTTGAGTTTCAGACTAGGACTTTGGTTATTCAACACAAGAGCGTTAAAGCTCAGATCTGGGATACTGCTGGCCAAGAACGGTACTACTCCCTCCTTTCTTCTCTTCTCTTCTCTTCTCTTCCCTTTATTATAAATTTATTTCGTTTCGATTTGCCAATTTCTTAGTTTCTTTTTCTTTTTAACTATCTGATACCATTATTGATGGATATGTGGTTGTGGTGTTTGGGATTTGATTGGAAGTAGATCTAACTCATCAATATATAAGAAATTGCTATGATGTAGAACAAATTTTCCTCCTTATACGTTTGACATCAGTAAAACATTTTAGGATTTATTTTCGTGTACAGAATTGATTATATTGTGTTTGTTTTTTTAAGTGTAAAATTATGAAAAACGAGTATAATCCCACATCTAAGTACTCAAAATCGTTACCAATTAGTTTTGGATTTAGAGATATTGGATTCTTAATTTTTCAAGGGTAGAAGGTATTGAATTCGGCTCTTAGTCCGAGTCAAATTTACATAAAGAAAAAAAAATTCAAATCATTTGGAATGCCTGCTTATCTCAATACACCTACTTCTATATTCGTCCTTGTAGCAATTCCATTGTATGTATGAGGCTTCTACTTCTAGGATGCAGGCCTCTGCATGCTATTTTTTTCGCATTTTGATGCTTGTGTTAATGGTGTTAGTATACTAGTGAGCATTTGGAAGTTCCAAATAATTTGAGCGTTCTGCTGTTTGGATTTGGGTTGGCATATAGCAATTCTTTACTGCCTAATTAAAAACTCTTTTTTCTCACACAACCTGTCTCCTTTTAGTGTCTCGGAGCTTTTAGAGTTTAACAAGTAGCTTTTGAGTTATTCCATGGTTTTGAAATATATTTTGTTTATCACCATCAATAGAGCTGGATATTTTCAGCACTAATAACTCAATTCTATTTTCTAATCATCCTTTGGGACCCACACAATTAAGTAATATGCCAACTTTGAATTGTTAAGAAAAGGGTTGTTTTGAAAATCTTATTTTGTGGATCTAAACTTCATGAGGATGAAGATTTTTTTTTTTTGGGTTAAAATAGTCTGAATTCTCTTTCGTGGAATAGATATTATATAATATGTTGATTGCAATAATTGATGATATACTTTGTGCTCTTTTTGTCTAATGAGCAGCTATAGAGCTGTCACAAGTGCATACTATAGGGGTGCTGTCGGAGCAATGTTGGTTTATGACATAACGAAACGCCAGACCTTTGATCACATACCCCGCTGGCTTGAAGAGCTGCGAAGCCATGCTGACAAGAACATAGTTATCATTTTGATTGGGAACAAATGTGATCTCGAGAGCCAGCGGGTGGTTCCTACCGAGGATGCCAAGGAATTTGCCCAGAAAGAAGGACTATTCTTCTTAGAGACGTCTGCACTAGAATCGACTAATGTTGAGAATGCCTTTTTGACGGTGTTGACAGAGATCTTTAACATTGTAAACAAGAAGACTTTGGCTGGTGGTGAAAACCAAACAAATGGCAACCCTGCATCATTGTTGGGAAAGAAAATTATCATTCCAGGGCCTGGGCAAGAAATCCCAGCAAAAAGCAAGATGTGCTGTAGCTCATTGTAATTTGTTTAGAAATGGATTTCAAAATGTGGTTTTCTGTTTTATGCTCCTAATAGCAATTTTGGAAGGTGTGATGTGTTTGGTGTAAATTTTTTTGAAGCTGTAGTGTAGTTTGCATGAGCAGCTGATTTATTGCAGATTTTAAATGGAGCGGAGTTGCAGAATATCATTTACTTTATTTGTTTCAATCTCATTTTATGTTAGGGAAAATATGTTTCTATTGAAATAATCAGAATCAGTCTTCATTAGTGTGAATGGTATTGTATTAAGACTTAGGTTGTCTTTTCTGTTAGTCAACAAAAACTAAATAATCATTTAGACTCTATTTTATTGCTCAAAAAAAATACTCAGTGTTTCTACTAATTGATATAATGTATTATTCCACCAAATATATGAAGTTAGGCCTTATGAATTGAAGAAACAATTATTAAATTATCGTTATTTAAAATAAAAATTTAAAATATTCTTTTTGATGTAAACAAATAAAAATACTTGATGCTATTTAATGGAGGAATAAAAAAGAGGATAAATTCTTAAAATATAATTATAAATATCTTCTTTAAATTGTAAAACGACAGATATTTATGAACAAAAACATGAAGTATAAAACATTCTGATTGAAATAATATTATTAATAATAAACAACCAAATTAAGAATCCAACCAAATATTTGAAATAATTTTTTTTATTAATTACATATGATAAGAGGGAATATCTAAGATACTAAGCCAGAGACCTAAGTGAAAGTAATACATATTATTGACCAGCAAACCATACATGTTATATTTGAAATAATTATAATTTACAATTTAGGTTAATGTATATATAATTAATAAAGATTCAATTATTTGATTAGTTTGACCTTTTTTAACTAAATAATTCTCCATTCTTTAAGTAATGGAGTAATGGACCATTGTATAAATCAATAACCAAAATGAAAAAAATATTAAATCAATTCAGTTATAACCACAAGGAAATTCATCAAATTTATAAGCCAATACACACTTGTTTTGTTGTATCTTTCACTCGCAAATCGTCTCTCCCTCTCTCTGTCTCTTTCTCTATGCATATAAAGGGTGCCTGTCCAAGCTGTTAGAGCAACCACAACGGAGGCAGCCTCAAAAACCCAAATTAGGCTTTTGTGTATTCTGTTATCCGATTTATGAATCCCTCGTTATTGAGTTTTTGACAAAAATACAAGAAAAATTAAAAATAATTCTAAATATATCATATATATAAAATATTAGAATTTGTAAAATATTTATCAAAGTATCAGATTTTTATTAGTTCACAGAGAGTTTACAATAAGTTTATAATTAGTTTACAATGAGTTTATAATGATTTTATAAATTTCAAATCGTTTATAATGATTTTATTGTGAGTATATAATAAAATGGCTAAAATACTTTTTGCAAAAAGTAAAAATTTTAAAAAATATAGTGTAAGGTGCCATTTTTCACCCAAACTAAGCTCAGCTCCGAATAATTAAGTTGGGTTGGGTGGAATTTTGTATAAATTGGACCGAACCTCAATCCACGCAATTGTGAGGTTTAGTCAGAATATTTGTTTCAGTCTGCTTAACAGAACTTGAATGTTTATTTGGATTTAGTCTCGTGTAAAAGTGTTGATTTCACCATCTATTCAATTTGGTTGATTTGAAAAATCAGTTTAAAAGTCGCTATCTTAATTTTATTTTATTTTGAAAGCGGATAATTTAAGGAAAAAATACAATTTTAACTCTAATTGATTATCCAAAATATTAATTACCCAAAGTACACTTGTCTAAACCAAAGGATGAATTCGTGAATTAAGTTTGAATTTTAAGTAAAAGAAACATAGACTAAATTTTAACATTGAAAATTGATTTTATAAATACATAATATACATGAATGACATTTATAATATGTATGAAAAATAGAATATGCATGATATGAACAAACATTCAACATTATAATTAAAGTAATAAAATCATATTGTAAACCTTAATTATTAAATTAAAAGCTCATATAAAAATGATTCTAACTCTAATCTCAGTGGGCACTATGATAGTTATATATTCTCCAAAGTAATTAAAGCAAATCAACGGAAAAGAAAGGTAAAAAAAAAAAAAAAAGAGAAACCGGTTTAATTGGTTTAATTTAGTTCATTACCTAAGTTCAAATTCCAAATATACCTATATATTCCTTTGATTGAGAATCAAAATCATTCAATTATATCAATCTCTTCAATGGATGATTTAATTATCTTGATTTATTATGCTTTGGTCTGATTATCAAATTGAAATTGAGTTAAATTAGGCATTTTACATTCATTTGACGTAGTTTGGATAGAGGCGAATGGCAAAATGCTTTGGTGGATCACAATTTCACTTTGGAGAAGCTTTAACTCCAAAGAAAATTCCAAGTCAAGCATTACAATGTCGATTGACTTTCGAGCAAGAGCAACCCAACTTGCCCATGCACCCCCCCTAAAATTTATTCACTCAATTGAGTTCGGATATTAATATATCACAGGCACCTCTCCGGCCATTGATAATTTGAGAAGAGGTGTCGTTTATGCTCGGTGTAATCCAGCAGCAAAATTTTTCGACTACATCGAATTTGTGCTTTAACTACAACAGCAAAAATGTTTGGTCATCTCCACGTAAAAGAAACGACCATGAATATTATAATTTCAACCTGCGGACGGTAAAAAGAGAGGCAACAATCTTCAGTATCAATGCTGACAGAGCCAGAGCCTAATTCAAGTAAATTCATATACAACCTTAAATTTTGCATAACTTCGGCCATCTGTAGTCTGTTGAGCAGTTTCCGATTCCTTAACATTGTCAGTTCCATTCGTATCCTGCACTTCATTAGCAGTGATATTATTTTCTTGCACTAAGTGCCTTTTTCAGCCTCCATGCGCACTGAAAGCCTTTCTAGCAGTTCTTGGCAGTCAATTGCTGTGACCATCACACTCAAATTGGCCCTACCCTTCCAGCAGCCAATGGCTATGGTTGAAGCATCCACCTGGATAGGATCTGATGAAGTTTTGCCATCTGCAGAAGAAACAACTATAAGGTTGATATACATGTTTATGTGCTGATTATGATAGATGCAGGAGTGATACATACCTCTCAAAACTATTACACAGCAACCCATCATAAGGTTTGATGCCTTCTCACCAAACTCGGCATCAATGAAATCCATGAATTTGACAGTTTTATACTGCAAAAGATGCATGAAGTCTACTGGAGAGGCCCATAGGATCTGTTTACTGATATGAGGAAGAATCACTGGCAATCCCTCAGATGATATCCGAAATGCACATGGAGCAGTTGTACCTTCTCTTGATGTTTGTCGCTCCTTCAGAGAGAAGGAAGAAACAAATCAGTTCCTCGTCAATTAAAAAGTTCTCAAGTACATCAGGTTAGCCAGCCTCTTTTCTTGGGATATTTAGAGTAAGATTTGGTAGGGGATGCGTTAACTGGACAAGTTTAGCACAACTGGTCACCCCTTCGGGTTGTAGATTATGAATTTTTTTAGTTGGTCAATTTATTTGAGATAAGCACCAACAAATCAAAGGGGATGAATGGGCACAATATGCAGCGACCATGGCTGTTAAGAGGATATACAAAATGGAACAAAAATAACAATAGCATATAAAATCTACTTACAAACATCTTCAGGCCAACTGAAGATATCTTCAGTTGCTGGCCAACAAGGAGATTCAGCTCAAGTACATCCTTGACTGACTTTGACACATAGTAAATTCTCTTCACATGATTATTGTCACTGTTTCTGCAGATTAAGTGACCGTCAAATGGAAATGACTCGTCAATACCATAGAAAGCCTTTATACTATTGATAATAGCTTCATCTTTGAAGAAAATAACAGGGTCAACTCCTTTCCATTTTCCTTGCATTTGCAACTTTCTCTTCCCCAGAGTTCGCCCAGATTGCGTCTCCCCATTAACCAATGTCTGGACTTTCTCTGTATCATTCATGTCAGATGTATTACAAGAATCAGGTTCATCAGCCTTGTCTGCTTCATTCTCAATTAAATCAGCCTCCAAAGCTGCTTCAGAAAATTTATCTGATACAGCATCTTCTGAGTTTAGCTCCAGCCCATTATTATTGTCAGTAACCTGATCTGGTAACTTTTCTTGTGGTTCATTTTTTTTAGTTAACATATTCCGTTTGGGTTTCTCCTGAATAACTGCAGGCAAATTATAAGTCAGATATCATAAAATAGATGTCTAACATGTGAAGCACAAGCACATGAGAGAGAGAGAGAGAAGAAATAGGTGGCATAGTAGTGCTTCACATCAGACAAATCAAAATCTATATCAAGGTACCAATTAAGCAGTTTACAAAAGGCAGGCTGCAGGTGAACTGTAAGCTGTTTGAACTGGAGGTAAAGTGAGTTTGCATGGAAAGGCAAATGAATCAAAGCAATAATGGTATTACTCCGCAAGCCTTCCAATTTCAATGAGCCAACCTCTTGTATTCCTAACAACATTATGGTGCTTCAATAATAAAATTACCTGGCAAGGAAGAAAGTTTGTGAAGGACAGCAATGAAAAAGGCCCCACTGTTCTGATCATGAGGCACTATCCTCATGCAACTTTCTAGTGGGAGATCTGAAACTTCCTCATTCAAGTCCTCTGTTGAAGTCACAGGATCCTCCATTCGCTCATCAGAGTTCACACTATCACCATTTTCAAGCTTATCGTCCCCATCGGCTGGGGCAATGTACCTTCTCCCAGAAGGAAACATGCTAGGAAGAATCCCATATCTGCGAAATTTGGAGACATCTTTGTGGGAGGATAACCAGATACCCTTATCACGTACCTGTGCATGCAAAAAATAAACAAGAAATACCCAAATATGAATCCAAAAGCAAAATGCTACCAAGAACAGAAATGATAACACCCACACCTCTGCCATTAGTTTTAAAGGAGAAATATACTCAATTGACATGCTCTTTGGAAGCTATCAGCAATGTGCAAGAAATAGTGTCATTCCAGATATCAAATATACCCTTTCCAACTATCTAATGGGACCAAATGAATACAATAGAAATGCTATACAACAACAACAACTAAGCCTTAATCCCAAACAAGTTGGGGTCGGCTGTATGGATTCTCAACAAAATAAGCTCAAAAGACACCAAAAAAGATACTCCAGCCTTAGGCCCCTTCCAAGACACGGATTTTACGTCTCCATTCAAGTCTGTCATTAATCAAATCCGCATCAAGATCTAAGGCACGTAAGTCTCTTGCTATCACCTCCTTCCACACAGTTCTAGGTCTGCCACGACCTCTAGCCCCCTCAATCAACAAATTCTCACACTTACGAACCGCAGCATTAGGAGGTCTTCTTAAAACATGCCCATACCATTTAAGTCTTCCTTCCCTCACCTTATCTCCGACGTCCGCTACTTGGACTTTTTGTCGAATATGAACATTCTTAATTTTGTCCAGTCTGGTATGTCCACACATCCATCTTAGCATCCTCATTTCTGCCACACTCATCTTATGCAATTGTTGTCCCGTTGGTGCCCAACACTCACTACCATAGAGCATCGCAGGTCTAACAACCGTCCTATAGAATTTACCTTTCACTTTCAGAGGTATTTTCTTATCACATAGAACCCCAGTCGCACCCTTCCACTTCAACCACCCTACCTGTATTCTGTGAGCCACATCTTCATCTATACGGCTATCATTCTGGAACACCGAACCCAAATATTTGACGTGCTTGGTTTTAGGAACCAAAACTCCATCCAACTTAACCTCATGTTCCTGCTTCTTCCTTAGACTGAACTCACAGTGCATATATTCCGTTTTACTTCTACTTAACTTAAAACCCTTGTCCTCGAGGGTTTTTCTCCACACTTCCAACTTACGGTTTACACCAGCACTAGTCTCATCAATTAAAATAATGTCATCAGCAAACAACATACACCAAGGAACATCGTCTTGTATGCTTCTGGTTAGCTCGTCCATAACCAGGGTAAATAAATATGGACTCATGGCCGAACCTTGATGCAATCCGGTTGTAATAGGGAAAGCATCAGTGTCTCCACCAGGTGTTTTCACACTAGTGGATGCATTCTCACAATAGAAATGCTATAATGAACCAAAATACCATAGTCTCAAACTAATTAAAGGTCTGCTGCACTGTCAAACAAATGCGATAGCAACAAACAATTTTGACGTAGCAACAAACAATTTTGATGGCTGCATATAATTACAATGTGGTACCTTGAAAATATAGGGAATATTGTATATACTGAAGTATGCATCATATATAGATAATGCCTGAACGCTGCAGTAAAATTGTAGCAGCTTCCAAGATAATAATGCTGTTAAACAACAAATACTTTAAGACTAAAAGCAAATAGTTGGTACTTTAAGACTAAAAGTAAATAGTTAGACTGTCTAGTTAGTTTGCATCTAGATATATTATAGCCATGGTACTCGAGATCTTAAGAGACTCTTGGAAAGGAAGCCTCATATGTCTTCATGAATAGCTTGGATGGTTATAATAAATGCAAATTGAGCCTGAAGTATGATAAACAGATCAGACAATACACAAGGAGTTTTGAAAGGCAACCAACTGTCACTCTGTCATTGCCAGTTTGACCCTTAATTTTATTTCTTAGGTCTTAATTTAAATGTCTTCTCCATTTTCACCATATGCTCCCTTTGTCCCACAAAGATTGTCCTCAATGGGGGGGGGGCGGCGCGGGGGGAAGATTCCTATTTAACTATTTGAATATTGGTTTTTCATTAGTAAATACAAATTACAAGGTTAGTTTGAAATTTTGAAAAGAAAATAGAAAGCAATAATTCTCCAAAATGAGAAACATGACCCATAAGAGAGGAAAGTCCTAGTTAAAAGTGAAGCACATTTGATAAAACTGATAAATAATAATTTTTAAACTAGAGTTGTACAAGAAACACACTAAAATACTTTAAGCTGGTGTCCAAGGCATCAAAACAAGCTTCCCTGCATTGCTTTGATTTAGTCATCCTCCAGAGGAGAACAGAGTATTCAATGAAAATATCAAATGGACATGCTTAATGTCCGCATGTTGGTGATCTGAAAAAACACTTTCATAATACTTGACCTCAAAATAGCAGCATCCTTAGAGAACTATGCTAAGCCAAAATCATTAACATCTACACCACTAGGATGCCTACTGTTCACTAGAAAAGTTCAGCATGAAACAACAAACCTTCCATTTTCTTAGACCTGGCCGGCGAATAAGTTGAGGAAGCTCACTCGAGACATCAACCAGTTCAACAGACCCTCCGCACTTCCGTAAAATCTAATAAAATTGGGAAGGGTGCCAAAAAGAAACAACACTTAAAAGAGTTAAGTAATTAAATAACAAAAGCACTCATAAGTCTAAATCTGATCACAATTTTCAGAGACTGATTAAATCTGATAACAGTTTTCAGATACTAATACATTACTTCAGCAACAACAGCCTCATCTTCAACTGGATTCATTGAGCAGGTCGAGTAAACCATTCTTCCACCAACTTTAAGCACAGATAATCCTACAGATATCAATATATTTAAATCTATCACATGCTTCAATATGAAAGAAATCCAGTTTATATCAATTTAAAAATCCAACTATAGAAAACCAAGTTTGGATCAATCAAGAAAACAGAACAATAAGTTACCCTATAATCCATAAATAAATGCTCAAAACATTTAGAAAAACTGACATTCCCATCGGGAATAAATAAATTTTGGATTAAGAGCCAGACAAAAATATCAGCTATAAGCAAAATACTGAATAATATATGTAAAACAGAGTCACATCAGTAAACTAGCAGAGCACAGAACTTGTTAGAGAATTATTTGATTCTCAATTAGCTTTGATTCAGTCTCACATCAAAAGTACAAGGAAAACATTAGATGCTCAAAACTACTCGTCCTTATATGTCAACTGAATCTTAATTCAAGTTTAAGACACCAAATATTTCATAGCATGATGAATTCCAGTTCATATGAACTCACAAGAAAACAAATAAATGTTTGTTAATGTCAGAGAGACTCACTAAAAAGCCTCATGGACCACAAACTGCTTAGTCTGAGATATAGATACAATGCTGTCGATGAAAGAACAAGTAGCTTTATTCTGTTATTTAAGATTTATTTGTATTCTGTTATTTAAGATTTATTACTTTTAGAGCTTGCATAAGCAAAGCCATTCACTCTTTCCCATATTATCTTGTTCTCTTATTAACATGGCTGCTGATACAACACACGAATTATTGTTCATTGCCGTCAAAGAACCATCTAATTTTGTTCTCATGTTGCTTTAATGAAATCTCAAATCATACTCCATTCAACATAACCACAAATATGATTCCCTAGCTAAACATAAGTCCTGGCTGCTAAATAGATTTACTGTTCAAACTACAAAGGACAAGTACAAACCTTAGATTCTTCTTAGAGTCCAAAAATTAAAATTTCAGATAGTCTAGTCCTTAGCTCATCATAATAAATTAACATACATATACAGATTATACAAATATATGATGCACCAAGGAAATTTTTGGCAATTTATTTGTCAAATTTCATTATCAACCAATAAATTGATATTACATGATGACTTATAATATGGCTGGTGCTTATGAACCCCAGAGCAGCAACAAATTAAGTTAAAATCTTGAAATATGCAACTGAGACACACTATTAACTGATTGCCCACTAGAAAAGCCATAGGGTAGATAGATCTTTAAAATTGTAGGGAAGTGTAATCAAGGATTTCTAATTAAGTTACCTCGCATTGCTATCTGAACTTGTAGGCTATGCAGCCCATTGCCCATCCCTGAATTCCTGCATAAAAGGAACCACAAATCTAATCCATTCTATAGGGAATGTAAATTAGAAATCCATATTCAACAGAACACTATTCTAACCATTTCCTCCACAGATCAGGAGCCTTGCGAAGGGTGCCATCACCACTGCAGGAAACATCACACAAGACACGATCAAAAAGAAGTTGACTGATGGGGAGCTCAAATTCAATTTTAGATTCTTTGCTGCAATTTTTGTTCACACGGCAGCCGGGGAATTGTTGGGCTTCATTATTTGTGACTATTAAGTTTGCAGTGCACATTCTTTTAGTTTGGTGAATGAGAAGATTACATCTTTGGACATCAAGGTCATTTGCTATAACCTAAGCAAGAAAACAAAAGAAAATGATGAATTAATTACCCAAAAAAGGAGACGACTGGGGATAAAATGCCAAAATTATACCACTACAGAAAAGTTACTAGACAAAACTAATAGGAGGTTCCAAATATCATTTCAATTCAGGGTAAAGATAACAAGAATCAAAATAGTCATGGATAAATAAATAAATAAATACATTAATAGGAGATTCTCAAGTAACTCAAATTTTTTAGAAGCAAACCCTTTTTTATTAATAATCACAAATGGATAGATTGTAAAAAGCTCATCTTATGGTGAATATAAAAAGCACAAACAAAGTTACCTAGAAAGAACCATGTGTTAAAGAGGGGAGAAGTAAGCAATCAAAATAAAACAAACCATTCCATCAGGCAATGATCCTGGTTTTGCTGATTGGTATACAATCTCCAGCAGCTGGAATGTTTTTGAACCTGGTGCAGCACACACTGAAAAAGCCCAATGCTTATATTAGTAATGGGTTTGAGGGGGAAAAAGAAAGAGAATCATGCACCATGAGCTCCTTACTGTCAAGTATAAAGTGATCTGGACGTACATCAAGGAAGAGAGGAGGTACCTGCATGAAACAAACATTAAGAGAAATGAACAAGTTAATAAGGAATACAACACATGAAAAAATAAGATGTTCACACTCTACAGAAAATACAACACAATGGCATTAATAAATTCCAAATTAAGAATTCCCAATTTCCCACCATGCTGACAGCCTCCTGTCTGGTAATGTTTCCAATTTCATTTTCCAGCTTCAAAAACTCATGAAACCTATACATTCAATGGAAGTGACAACTGGCAAAGAAATCAATGAGAAGTAATTGGAATTTAGAACAATGAAATAAAAGAGTTTATTCAGGCACAAATATTCTGCACATATTCTAGTAGTAGCACTAGTACAAATCTAGAAACCAACACGATATTTACAAGTCAGAATAGCAATACATTCCTGGTAGCAGGAAAGCATTTATGGTATATAGATGCAAATTGGATAGAACAATTTCACCTAAAACATCTCTTCAAAAAGCATCGGAAACAAACAACTCCAAAAAGGAAGAAAGTCTCCAATGATGAAAAATATGAAGAGAAGTAAGAAGCTGAATATATGCTGCATCTCATGTCTTATTGTCAAACAAAAGGAACTTGTACAATAATAATAAAATAAAATAAAATATATGCTCAATATAACCAAGTTAAATCTACAAACTTTAATATGATATCTTCTTATTTGATATGTTACTCTTTTTGTTGAAAAAACTTGATTCTAAATGTCCGTATCCATGGATGTATCATGGATCATTCAATACCATCAAAACCATAAGACACCAATCACATCTAATATTACTCCAAAGCCTATTATCAAAATTATGCATCCAAACCATATTAAGGATAACTATAACTACCATCAAAAATTGAAAATGCCTCCATCGCACAAGAGATGAAAGAGAAAAAATAAAATTTCCAGCTATACATGACCTCAAATTTCAGAAAATAATTCATTGCTTAAGCATACACAATAAATTCCTATCTAACAGATTCTAAATCTTTCTGCTGAAACAAATGAATTTCAAATAAATCCCTATCTAACAGATTCTAAATCTTTCTTCTGAAACAAATGAATTTCAAATTTAAACTTTATGATGGTTCAGTGTAATTGTTTGAAAGATCAGTTACACACTGTTTTTGCATCTAAATCATCACAAGCAACCAATAAGATAAATGGACAGCAATATTTTCCATGCCACCTATCTCTTATCAGGCCCCTTCACATCAGTTCAAAGGGAATTTTTTGTTGTTAGTTTATACAAACAATCACATGTTGCCAATGATAAAAGATAGTCTCACTTTCTATATGGCATGCATGTTTATCAATCAATTAATAGATAAATCAGACAATGGGCATACAAACATGCAAGCAAGTCATAGCATTGTCAAAGTGCTTATAGCTAAACAAGGGAAAAGATGTTTGCAATGCAAATGCAACAAATGAGTAAATTCCCATTGCCATCGGGATTGCAAAGAAACAGTAATTTACCTCTCAAGGGTTTGGTTTTTCCTTAGTTGCATTCGGGAAAAATTTGTATGCCAAGCTAGATTATCAGGATACCAAGGCAATGGTCTTATAGCCTCCACTTCACCCCCATCAATGGCCTTAAATGGCACAAAAGAGAGAGACAGCTGATAACTAGCAATTGCAAACATAATCATCTGTTGCAAAATAAAATATGTAAACTTACCTCAGCATCAAGAGAGTTCATAAAGTCATTCTCCAACTGCAATCTAATATCTGTAAAAAACTGGCTACTGCAAAATAGAAGAGAAGGGAAATTTTGTAAGTTGTGACACAGTGACAGCAGCTTACCATTAACTTGAACACCAGAATAAATCATCATCTTTATAATTTTTCTTATACAGTTCATTCAATTTGAAGGCTGCAGTCAGTCTTTTTTTGTAAGGTTTTAAATTTTCTGGAAGTTAAGGAACAAAGGGGCTGGCATATTAGACCTTAGAGATAAATACCAAAGCACATCATTCACACAACTGTTATCTACTTACCAGCTTCCAGCTTCTGAATTCAATTCAAAATAAATAAATAAAAAAAGCCGCCAGTGCACCCACATTGGAAGAGGACAGCTTCATTCATTCATCAGATCACATCCAATTTTTATAAACAATTATCCAACTCCTCTATTTCATTAAATCATGATCTACAAATTCTCCTCATTCGACTCTAAATTCTGCAAATTTATATCATTCTTGCTATACATGTACTAGAATCTCTATAACAACAACAACAACAACTAAGCCTTAGTCCCGAACAAGTTGGGGTCGGCTGTATGGATCCTCAACAAAATAAGCTCAAAAGACACCAAAAAAGATACTCCAGCCTTAGGCCCCTTCCAAGACACGGATTTTACGTCTCCATTCAAGTCTGTCATTAATCAAATTCGCATTAAGATCTAAGGCACGTAAGTCTCTTGCTATCACCTCATTTCACACAGTTCTAGGTCTTCCACGACCTCTAGCCCCCTTAATTAACAAATTCTCACACTTACAAACCGCAGCATTAGGAGGTCTTCTTAAAACATGCTCATACCATCTAAGTCTTCCTTCCCTCACCTTATCTCCGACATCCGCTACTTGGACTTTTTGTCGAATATGAACATTCTTAATTTTGTCCAGTCTAGTATGTCCACACATCCATCTTAGCATCCTCATTTCTGCCACACTCATCTTATGCAAATGTTGTCCCGTTGGTGCCCAACACTCACTGCCATAGAGCATCGCATGTCTAACAACCGTCCTATAGAATTTACCTTTCACTTTCAGAGGTATTTTCTTATCACATAGAACCCCAGTCGCACCCTTGCACTTCAACCACCCTACATGTATTCTGTGAGCCACATCTTCATCTATACGGCCATCATTCTGGAACACCGAACCCAAATATTTGAAGTGCTTGGTTTTAGAAACCAAAACTCCATCCAACTTAATCTCATGTTCCTGCTTCTTCCTTAGACTGAACTCACAGTGCATATATTCCGTTTTACTCCTACTTAACTTAAAACCCTTGTCCTCAAGGGTTTTTCTCCACACTTTCAACTTACGGTTTACACCAGCACTAGTCTCATCAATTAAAATAATGTCATCAGCAAACAACATACACCAAAGAACATCGTCTTGTATGCTTCTGGTTAGCTCGTCCATAACCAGGGTAAATAAATATGGACTCATGGCCGAACCTTGATGCAATTCTGTAGTAATGGGGGAAGCCTCAGTGTCTCCACCAGGTGTTTTCACACTAGTGAATGCATTCTCATACATGTCCTTGATGATGTTGATATATTTGCCGCTGACTCATTTCCTCTTCAAAACCCACCATAACACTTCTCTTGGTACTCTATCATAGGCTTTCTCCAAGTCAATAAATACCATGTGGAGATCTTTCTTCTTCTCTTGATACAATTCCATTAGTCTCTTAGAAGAGAAATAACCTATTCCCTACAACAATAAGTTCACAACCCAAGAGCTTCCTAACATTCCAATTTCCTGACAGACAAGTGAACGATCATATTCTTGAACTATGTTGACCACAAGTTGAGGACTATTCTCTATATACAGCTTACCTCTGCCAGATTATATTAGCAAGCAATTACACTGCCAAATGCCAAATTCTTAAATCTATCAAATCCAACACATGCATGGCACTGCCAAAACATGACCAACAATTTCCCTTTAAGTTGAGATTTATTAGTTATAAAATATATTGATTAAAGCTTATGCATTAGTCATGTACAACAGAACAAGTAATATACATCTTTCTTGTCCAATGCTAAGGAGGTGTTTGATAATATAATTCATAAGTTTTTATTTTTAAGTTATGCAATAATACTGTACCTCCATATAATCTAAAAAATCCAATGAAGCAAAAAATCTTTTAAAATTATATCAAAATTTTTTAAAACTTTAAATTTACGCTAAAGTGCACCCAGTTAATAGGTTTTTAAACAATTTCACAGTTCAGAATTTTTTCAATTTTCAGCAGTTTGCCATAAAACCATCAAGAAATTCCAGTTCAGTTAAGAATTTACAAAAAAGTTCATACAAGTATTCTTTATTTAATTTTAATTAATTTAAGACTCCGAACCTTGAATTGATTCTGAAAGCAGCAGGCAATGGAGTACGAAGAACTTCAACGAAAGTGTCCCATTCTTCGGCCGCCACTATCCCTTGCTCCTAATATAAAAATTGGCATAAAACACATTAATCATTTTTTAAACCAAAGATACAAATAACAGATATATAAACAAATCGTAAGTACCTTGTAGTATTCCTCGAAGGCGGCGTTTTGAGTGGCGAAGGGCTGCCAATTAGGATTATCAGTGGTGGTGGTGCTGGGATCAGAAGAAGATTCAGATTTGGGACGTTTCCAAACGTTCTCTCGGCCATCTTTAAAATGTTTTCTTTGAGTTCGGGACCTGTTTCCTCTACCTCTGCCGCCGCCCATTTTGGTTGCTGTATGTGTAGTTAACTCGCTGCCCCTCTTTGTAGTTAGACCTTAGTTGCTTTCGTTAGGCCAACTGAAAACGGCGATAGACTCGGGTTCATGGCTTCGTGAGTCCCCTCCTAGGTTTCGGCGGCCCATTCTACTTTTCTTCAAAAATAACTAAATACCCCAACTTTTTTTATAAAACTGAAAATAGAAAACTATGTTCTAACTAAACATAATTTGTATTTTTCTTATTTTTTTTATTTGGATAATAATAAAAAAATAAAATAAAAAATAAAACTTAATCCCTTCCAATTTTCTTAAATTTATTAAAATTGCCCACCAATTTAAAAAAAAAAGAGGGAATAAAAAATTAAAACAGATATTAACTATAAAATTATTAATTTATACTTCATTAACTTAAAATGACGAGGATATAAATGTAAAAATTAACTTTAAAAACTTTACATTTTTTTCTATGTTAATTAGATTACCAAACAATAGAAAAAATAAAAAAAAATTCTTTTCTCTCCATTTATTTTATTTTCCCTTCTTTATTTCTTTTATTTTTTATTGTACTTCTAAGGAGCCAAATATAGGCTTAGATTTTTACAAACTATCTTTAAAAATAAAGCATGTTTTAAAAAATACAGCATTAAAATTTTTTTCACTTGTAAAAAAATACATGAGTAAAATGCATATTGCGAAAATGAGAATAATAAGATGGATATGTGGTCATACTAAGATGGATAGAATCCGCAATGAGTGCATTAGAGAAAAAGTGGGAGTAAAATCTATTGAGGATAAGATAAGAGAGCATAGATTGAGGTAGTTTGGCCATGTGAAACGAAGACCTAACGATGCACCAATTAGAAAAATCGAACAAGTTAGAGTAGATATAACTAAGAGAGGCAGAGGTAAGCCTAAACTGACTTAGTCAAAGGTTATCCAAAATGATCTTATGATGTTACATCTATCAGAAGAGATAACCTTAAATCGTATTGAGTGAAAAAAAAAAAGAATCCATATAGCCGACCCCAATTGACTTGGGATTAAGGCTTTGTTGTTGTTGTTGTTGTTGTTGTAAAAAAATACATCAAACTTTCAAAAGTATCTTCTCTCTTTAGCTATATTGCGTAAATATTGATTAAGGGAATTAATATATACTCATTTTTCTTCTATATTGCATAGATATTAATTAAGAGAATTAATATATATACTCATTCTTCTATCTAATCATTTTTTATAATTTAAATTTATAATGTTACTATTTTAAATTAAAAAACTATATTATTCAATAGTTAAAATACATAATACAAGTAAAAAAAATAAAATATTTACGCAACATATACAGACAGCTACAAAAAATATTAAAAGATGATTATACTATAAAGTCATCACATTAAATAATTAGAGATAAAGTGCCAATAAGTCATTAAAGTTAGGGCTGTAAATGAGCCAAACTGCTCGAACTCGAGTTGGATCTCGGCTCTGTAAAAGCTCGTTCAGGCTTAAGCTCGAACAGCTTGTTTGTTAAATGAGTCAAATTCAAACTAAAAAATACTCGACTCGTTAGCTCGTGAACTGACTCATTTAAAAAGCTCATAAGTTAAGGCCGTAAGCTAGCTCGTTTAGTTTATTTAATTAAAAATATAGATTTTAATTTATATATATTAAAATATATATGTGAATATATTAATTTTTTGACTAATTTAATTTATATAATTTATTAATATATGATATATATGATAAATAAATTAAATAATATACAATATAAATAGATTGATAGTTTATAATAAAATATAATATTATAGTAATATAATATTTTATTTTTGTTAATATATAATCATATTATTTATTTTTCATAAAAATATTAATCTTAATATATCTTTTATGAAAATATAGAAAATATGAATAAAAAAATGAAAACTAAAATAAGTTCATTGAGTTCGTTAAACTTATTTAAATTAAGCTCGAGTTCAAGCTCGAGATACATGATATATGAGTTGGCTCGATATAAGCTCGGGCTAGGCTCGGACTCGATTCAAGTTTGAGTTTGAACTCAACTATTTTATAACGAGCCGAGCCGAGCTTGAGCTTTCCAAAGCTCAGCTCGGCTCGACTTGATTACAACCCTATTTAAAGTTTTTTCAAAAGTATGGATTGACATTTAAATATTTTTTAGCTCATTTAGACACTCTATGGCACGATTCAAATCCAAGCGACATTAGAAAACGAGAAAAGTACATAGCTTCTGGAACCCGTAGTTAGCCTGATAACTCAAAATTCGAAGAAAAATGTATTGTGAAACAGTCACTATCTCCTACTGGGCCCACGACCCTACAAATTATGCACGATTAATATAACTCTCATCATTACCCTCAAATATCAGTTAAAGATGCATCTAACCAAACATCGAAACTAAACAAAAAAAAAATAAATAAGGGAAGAAATATCATGTGGAGTTCTAAGATTCAACAAGTATAACATAACCATACAAAGATATATAAAAATAACACTCCTACTAAGAAAAGAAATGTAGGTTAACTCGATAAAATATTTTTTTCACGCTCAATATGCAATTTAGGAAAAAAAATAGTGAACAATAATGAGCGTTCAACTCAATGAGTTATATAGCAATTAATATAATATAACCATCCTATGCATAAAGTCCTCATGCAAATGTCAATTAACCAAACAAATCACATAAGTAAGGATAGGAGTCAGTCAACAATGTCACACTAAATCTAAACTAGGGAGCCGGTCCTCTATTTGGCTCTCTTAGTCCACATGTTTCTCTTAAAATTAAATACATAGGGTCTGTCATCACGACCTCAGCCAAACAATGTTATCCAATTAACAGCATTGAGCATGAAAATATTCCCGCCGTCATATTAATCTTAATCTCATAATCATATAATATCATAGTGTCACAACCCGTATCCCAGATCATGTGTGGTCACACATCATCCTAACTTTATCCAACAAGTACGAATAATATGCAACAAGCATAATCAATTTATACACAAACACGCATTATGCTTTCATAATCCAATATTGATGATGATAATTGTATATATATATATATATATATATTATGCAATCAATTAATGTATTTATGCAAATGTAGCTATTAACGTAAATTATGAGAGGGTGTATTATATTAATCTATATAATTCACAGTAGACGAAATCTAATTACTCTTCTAGAAGTATCTGATTGAAAATGGAAGAACACCTGAAAATTATTTTCAAACAATAACAAGATCTATTAGAATATAGATAGATTGTTGACTCTAGAGATTCTGTCAAAATTTTGGCAGAATCTCTCCTATAACTAGTATATTTCTCTTCCAAAATAAAATAAGCAAATAACACTTTTAAATAGTTCATAATATCCACCGTAACAACCAACAATTATTAATGGCCCCTTTAGGCCTCCAACATCCATAATCCAACATGATTTGAAACATAATTAATTTATTGAACTACCACAATATTCAATTTGTTTTAGTTATAAGAGTTATTTAAATTTTAAAACACATTTTAACCAAATTTGAACAAATTTTAAATATTAATTTATCTAATTATCATTCAAATAAAAATAATTATTATTCACTTTAATTTTCTTATTTGGTCATATTAAATTTCAATAATAATAACAAATGCAATGTTAATAATAATAATAATAATAATAATAATAATAATAATAATAATAATAAACTTAGTAGTAGTAGTAGTAGTAGTAATAACTTGATTATTCTAATTATAACATTGCTATTTTTAATTAAGTAACTAGTTTTATAAATTTTAAATATAATACATTAACTATTTAATTTAATCATTTAAAAATCAAATAATCAAATAATTTATTTAATGTTTAATAATTAACTTATTTAGTTAATAAATATTAATCCCAATTGGTTAATCAATTTCATACATACACATATATTTAAATATTATTAATTAATTTTAAATTTTGATAAATAATAGTTATAATTCTATCATAAATTATTTATTATAATTTAAATCATAATTTATGCATTATAATACATATATATATATATATTAATTCTATATATAATTATTTAAAATAAATCAATTAGTTTTAGTTAACAATTTCCAAATAAATAAGTTTTAAATATTTATTATTTATATCTATATTTTTTTCTCACTGGAATAGGGTCATCGAATTCAGACTAAATTATAGATTAATCTAAAAATTGTAAATGAGGTGCCAAAATGAAGCCGGGGAGAAAAGAAATTTAATCGTATCTAGATCGCCGAAAAAAGAGGTAGGAAAGTAATCAGAATCTTAATCGAAAGATCACAAGAGGTTCGACGTTCGGACGACGCATGGCTCCTCATCTGGTAGCCATTGGCAATGATCCACACCTCTCTAGGCTCGCTGTCTACGAACAAAGCTTCTGGGTCGGCATGTGTCGGTGGTCGGCGACGGTAAGGCGGTAAATTGGAGGAAAGCTTTATTAGCATTCTCTCTCCTCTCTCTCCCTCTCAGACTCTTTCTCTCTCCTCAATTAAATCTCCTTCTCTCTTAATTAATGCTCAGTTCTGATTATGTTCTTTTGTAAACACTAATAAATAATTTTATAAATTGGTAAAATATAAGTTATTTATTAAGTATATTTTATTGAATTGAATAGAAATTATACTAAAAAAAAAACATATATGGGCGAAATGGAAAAGAGATGGGAAATCTACTATTTATCTAGAGTGATTTCCCCTTCTTAAATTATAGAAATAGATGTGTCATCTAAAAAGCCTCAAAAGAATAAACACACTAATAATAATAATATGAATGCTTATCAAAATAAAATAATTATTGTCTATTCGCAATTGTGATGTAAATACACATTTATATATACAACAATTCAACCGGCAAGAAATTAATTTAAAAATATGAAAAAATAAAAATATATTTGTGAAAGCATCATCAATATTAGAGTAATTATTTTTAAATTATTATAGGATTCAAAAAATAAAAATACCTACAGCATCATACGGGATTCTATTCTAATTAATATATAAGTATATTAACATTAGGCATAAGAGTTTTAGTAGCAAAGAACAATATATTATATATTTTCAAATTAGAATTTCACAAGATTTTCCTTCTTGCTATTTACAATGCCTTTTGAAATTCGTATTATACAAAAACACAAAGTACTTCCATTTTGGTACCTCTTAGAGCTAGTTTAGGATGGGCTCTAAGTTTTTACCTTTGCATTCAATTTTAGTGTTATATTAGCATGTTGACATATTCTAGACTCATTAAGCACAATTAAAACAAAATTATGAACTTATGGTTTAATTTTTTTTTTAAGAAAGATCAAGCCTAATAATCATACTAAGTGGCTCAGCAATAGCGACGGGAGACCTGAGCGTCTGAAACCCCTTAGTAAAATCATTAAACCGATCATATTTTATTTATATCTAATATATGGTAATTTTGAGATGTCCGAAAGTACAATTCCCTTTAGAAAAAGAAGGCAAAGAAGCAAATGAAGTAAAAATACAAGATATTGAATAAAATCTACTAAACTGAGCTAAAAAGTTTGCAGTTTGGTTTCCTTCTCTGAATATGTGGGCAAAGGTTATATCTTGGAGTAAAAATAAACTTCTGATATGTGAATTGGAGCTGTGCCGCACCTGATCTGATAGTGCAAAGTTAATGGCTGCTTGAGAGTCGCTTTCAACCATGAGAGGGAAGGTTTGTAGGCTTGATCCCCAACAGATACTAGTTATTAAAGCTTGAACTTCTGCATCTTCAGGGCTTTTAGCAGTGATCAGAAAACAGCAAGCTGCAACAAGCTGGCCATTATAATCCCTAACAATAGCACCACCTGTGGCAGAAGTGTTCGAATACGACACATCAACATTTAATTTAAAGCTTCCAGCTGAAGGCTTTTTCCACTTAATCAGCATGACTTTCGGCTTAGCACTTCCAAAAGAATCTGGTAAAAAATCTTTGAAAAGAGATATGGGTTTAGCAAATTTTTCATCAAAATACGCCACACCCCATTTAAAAATCATTTTAATAATGTGATCTTGCAAAGCTGGAAGATAGAAGCTTTCTCCACCCCAATACATACCACAATAAAGCTTTCCAAATTGAAAAAAGTATAAGTTGAGAAATGAACCTCATAACTATTCCAGCAGCAGAATTTGGATTATAAAAAATCCACCATGAAAGAAGCTCTTGCCGAAGGGATTGATTAATTGAGTTCCTCATATTGAATGACCGCCGAAAGTAGTTCCAAAGTAATGAAATTTGTTCACATCTAAGAAAAACATGATCTGCAGTACCAGCTGCTGAAAGACAGAATGGGCAGTAGGAAGCAAGCTGTATGCCCATATGTTGTAAGCGATCTGCCATTGGAATTGCCTTTTGCATCACCCTCCACGTGAAACACAGAGTATTTAATGGGAATGTTATTATTCCACATAGACTTGTATGATAACAGAATAGATTTCCTCTCCTTGACTGCCTCATATGCTGATTTTAGTTAAAAGTGATCTTCATCACTATCTGCCCATAAAACATCATTTCCTTATACTGAAAAAATCGAACAAGCAAGGCTATGAACCTTACATATTCTCTTCCAAGTACTCCAATATGTCTGCTTAAATGTCATATTCCCATCCCTATGATATTTCTTTCTTATAAAAGAAGCCCATAAGGATTTATTTTCTGCGTAGTTCCACCACAGCTTAAGAGAATAAGCTACCTGAAGTGTAGTAAGCGAACGCAACCCAAGCCCACCTTCATCCGTAGGGTAGCAAAATTTTTCATATCTCAACCAATGATGTCTTGGAGAACCCGAGTCAGATGACCAAAAGAAATTGGCAAATTTCCGTTCCAATGCAACTATAATGCTTTTAGGCAAAGTCATGGCACCCAAAGTATGTATAGGAATGGAATTTAACACATGTTTAATCAAGAGTAGTCGACCCCTGGGGGAAAGGAATTTCTTTGTCCAACCTTGCACTTATGGTTTAGATTAATAAATTGAAAATATGATAGTTTTAAGAAAGAAAATGTTTAATCATATAACTATTAGTTTGACTTTTTTTAAAACGAATGTTCTAAATAGTCATAAACTCTAAGAAAATTAATATTTTTTATTTATAATATCAAAAGTGTCATGTTTACCATTTCATACATACATTATGTTAAGATTCGGTGGTAGGGGTGAATACATGTCGAGTTGGAGTGAAATTTTAACCAAGCCGATTCTGTAAAAAATATATTAGAACTAAATCGATTTCGATCGTCAATAGTTGATATTTCAATCGAACTGAATATTATCAGTTTTGGTCGGGATCAGGTGGTTCACTCAAATTATATAATATATATTATAAATATATGTTATATTATATGTTATATATATAATTTTATAAGTCAGGTTCGGTCAGGTTGGGTTTATAATATATATTATAAATATATATATATAATATATAATTTTATATATTTTTATTTACCGGATTCAGATTGAAACGAAAAAATATATCTTAATTTGACCAACCAACTAACTAACTAAAATCAAATTTTTTAAAAATACAAATCCAATTTTGCCGTATATACATTATAAATTAACCTAACCCGTAATTATTTATTTGGGTCGGACAGATTCAGTTGGGTTAACAAAATTTACTCACCCCTATCTGGTGGAGGGTAGGCTTAAATTCAAAATTTTAGTTTACAAAAGGTCACTTTAATTATAGAATATAAATAGTCAGCTCGAGTTGAGAAAAGTTAATTTGGAGAATAGTAGACTTTTCTAAATTCAAATGCTACATATATATTGATAGAATTAAAATTCACGGCGATACGTAGTTTAACAATAAATATATCTCCCGAGATGAATTTTTTTTTTTAATATTGTAATACTAAAAAAATGAAAAAAAAAATAAATTGGAAAAGGATGGAATGAATTCAAAATTTTAATTTTTCAATATTTACGTGCTTATTTGATGGGATCAGAATCCATATAGTTAAAAGAAGTGGAGCTTTTGTTTTAAAAATTGAGATTTTACCTCGAGATCACAATTTAAGTGAAAAAAAATACTCTAATGTTTTATTTACTTAATTTTAGTATTTAATTTTTGTTATAAAAAACCGTGCAAACTTAATTTTTTTATAAAATTAAGTGTAAAGAATTTGAGAGTATGAGTTTTCAATTCCTGAATGCAATTCTCGATTTCCTTCATTATATTATTAGTAGCAGGAGCAGTAATAGAAAAAATTAAGATTAAAAACTCCTATAATTGCAGGTTTAAAAATTGTTTATTTTTTAGCCTAATTATGTAATTGAACTTTTTGTTCAGTGTACAATTAAAAAAAAGTAATTTTATTCGTATATTTCTTTTATATATTTCTTATTATTATTGTTATTCTTTTACTAAGAAAAGAAATTGAATGACATTAATAATGACATATATAAAATTTAAATTTACTCTCGGACTCAGATAATTAAAAAGATAAGGAAAATTATACTATTTATAAATTAATATTGCGTTTCTGCACCTAACCTCTCCTTACTTTGTAAAGAGCACTTTGTGTACAGGTAAACCCTTTTAAATTTTATTTTCTTTTGTAGAATAAACCCTTTTAATTATTAATCTATTTTTTCTCAAATATATTTTTTAAACTTACAAGCTAAACAAAATTTTTATTAAGATTAATTTGACTATTCAATTTTATTAAAAAAATTCAATTCTAAATTAATTTTTATATTTAAGTTTATTGCAAAATTCATTTTAAATAGTTAATTTTATTGGTTTGAATTAAAAATATATTTATTTTAGTAAACAAATCTATTATTTTAAGGTCATAACTATCTAAAATAAAATTATTATATTAAACTAATAAAAAGAAAAAAGTTTCAACTATTACTATATGTCACCATCATACCATGTATATTTTTATGGAAATAATTTTGAGAATAGACTGCCAAAAATTAATAGGGTTAATTTGCATCTTATAAGAAAATTTGACACTTTATCAAATTAATTCAGTGCTAACTAATATTTCATTTAATTTAAGAATTTGGCAAATTTATTTTTAGTTATAATTAAATAACGATGATATGGTTAATAAAAGCAATTAATTAAAAAATTATTTTATATATGTGCTAATGAGTTTGCATATTTAGTTATATATTTATAAATGAAGCAAGCTAAATATAAAAAAATAATATATAATATATAATTTCATATAAAATAAAATAAGTGATAGTAAAATTTTATTTCAATAGATGATGGTAAATTTATATTAAATAAAAAAGTAAAAATACTTAAAAATAATTAATTAAAAAGTATTTGTATTCCTTATGTAATGTAAAATTAGATAGTTGACTAATTAGGTTATTTTTCTAACGAAGGATAATATATAAAGAAATTAAAAAAAGTACGAAGCAGGTTTTTTTTTTTTTTTTACACACGAGGCCAACTTGTAAAATTACGTTAATAATTCTATTATGGACAAATTGGACAAAAATTATTGACATTTATCAGGGTCCCATTTGATACATGTATTTATTAGTTAATTTCATTTGCATTTGTAATAATATTGCAATTAATTATGTTCCAAAAGAAAATCCTTCTACAATGGAATCCTTATTATTGTGCCACCTAATTTTCATACTAATACATATATATATATATATATATATATAATCTAATGGCAGTTTGTGTAGGGTATGAATGATTATATTGATAAACTTCGTATAAAATAATTTTATGAATTGAAATCCCAAAAGAGGCACACAGCAAGAGTCAAGCCTGAACAAGACCAACCCCATATTGCATCATTATTGGATGTTTGTATTCTCCTCTTCATTTACGAGCCGTGTTTTCTTGGTTTTTGAATGTGAAACGACAGAGATAGAAACCTGAAACAAATATGAAAACGGCAATTTTCTTCCATGATAAGTTAAAGGAAAGTCAAATCTTGTGGGTTGTGGCTGTGCCAAAATGGACTTAGATATATATCTATCTATTGGAGAATAATATCAACGTCATAATTTATGTGATCAGCTCTGAATTCATAGTTTACTAATCACCTCAAATCTTTATATATATATATATAGCTTGATGGCTAATAGCATTGTTGCTCTCGTTCGAGTCTTAAGTATCATTTCACGTATAATTATTTCACGTATAATTAATGAAATATATATATTTTGTATAAGAATATATTTTTAATGGTTTAATAATAATTGAGCTGTTTCTAGTATTATGAAATATCTGAGTTTAATTTCCAAATTTATATAAAAAAAACCAAGTGCAAATATGATGTTGACCAATTAGATTTTTTTTCTCTGATTAATTTCAATATGAATTTTCCCACTAATCATGCCATAAATGTTATCTCCATGGATAAGGCAAATACAAATTTTCTTGAAGCAAATCAGGAAATGATGCCTATAAAAGGAATTACATTCGATACGAACCCACACAAGGCAAAGACAAATCAGAATGAGCTTTGTCACTTCACTGTGTTTTCTCTTGCTCTTCCTCTCAATCTTCCCTTCCTTCACTTCTCCAACATTATTATTTCAGGTCGGTAATCTCTCACACAAAACTACATGATTTTAATTGTTCAATTTTGCAGAGGTTTTGATGGGTAATATGATATACAGGGATTCAATTGGGAATCAGCTAACAAGGCAGGAGGATGGTACAACTCACTCATGAGCTCAATCCCTGATCTTGCTAATGCTGGAATTACTCATGTTTGGCTTCCTCCTGCTTCTCAGTCAGTTGCACCCCAAGGTAAGTAGCTTAGTGATACTGAGTCCTTTCCAGTATCAGGTGCATTGGCGTACCCAGAATTCTTATCTAGTTTGGTCAAAATATGTAATAATCTAAAGCTGAAAAGCTGAGAATTGTGGTAAAGGAGAGAAAGAATATAAAGATTTAAAGAGAGAATAGGAAAGAGAAAAGCCCTTTAATAGGAATAATTATATGCTACAACCGTTGTAGCAATAAATGCCTACAACGGACCAATGAAATTCTTCATTGGTCCGTTGTAGGCATTTAATCTACGTGTAAGAATCCTATTGGTCCGTTGTAGGCATTTATTGCTACAACAGTTGTAGCATATAATTATTCCTTTAATAGAGATAATGATTAAAGAAAACCATGTGCTTTGATTCTATAAAAAAAAAAAAAAAGTGAAAGATGAGGGGTGTTGTGATTATGTGAAAAGGGAAAGTGAAAGATGAGAGGGTCACATGGGTTTAGAGAAGTAGAAGAAAGTGAACTTAAATGCTTATTTGTAGAAATAAGAGTAATTACTATTTTTTTATTTAGTGGAGCCCATTAAAATAATATAGTAAGATCAATTATTAGAATTTGATGGGTCAATTAAAATATTCAGTGGGATCAATTTAAAAAATAACAAAATTTATAAGGTAATTTTTTATTTTTTTTCTAAAATTGAGTTGGGTCAATGGACCCCATGTTGCCTCAGCTACGCCCCTGATCAGTTGATTATGAGTTCAAATTCCAATTGTCTTTTAACACAAAATATTTGTCAGGATATATGCCAGGCAGGCTGTATGATCTCAACACGTCGAAATATGGATCCCAGGATGAACTGAAATCACTGATACAAGCTGTGCATCAGAAAGGAATAAAGTGCTTAGCTGACATCGTGATAAATCATAGAACTGCTGAGAAGCAAGACAGTAGAGGAATATGGTGCATTTTTGAAGGTGGAACTCGTGATGATAAACTTGATTGGGGTCCTTCATTCATTTGTAGAGATGATTCTGCCTATTCTGATGGCCAAGGAAATCCTGACACTGGAGAAGACTTCGGAGGTGCCCCTGATATTGACCATTTAAATCCAAGAGTTCAGAAAGAGTTATCAGAATGGATGAATTGGCTAAAAACTGAAATTGGATTTGATGGATGGAGATTTGATTTTGTTAAAGGGTATGCTCCAAGCATTACAAAGATTTACATGGAAAATACTTCCCCAGATTTTGCGGTGGCCGAAAAATGGGATTCTCTTGCTTATAAGGATGGAAAGCCTGAATATAATCAGGACTCACATAGAGATGCACTAAAAGATTGGGTTCAAGCTGCTGGTGGAGTTGTGAAAGCATTTGATTTCACAACTAAAGGGATTCTTCAAGCTGCTGTGGAAGGAGAATTATGGAGACTGAAAGACTCAAATGGAAAACCACCAGGATTTATTGGATTATCACCAAAAAATGCAGTGACTTTCATTGATAATCATGACACTGGCTCTACTCAACATCTCTGGCCATTCCCTTCAGATAAAGTCATGCTTGGCTATGCTTATATTCTTACTCATCCTGGAACTCCATCAATAGTAAAATTCGTCTTCTCCATCTATTGTTATTTGTTTTTGTCATAACACTTCTTCTCCATCTAAATTAAATTCATTGTTAAATTCTTTTATTTTTGGCAGTTTTATGACCATTTTTTTGATTGGGGACTGAAAGAAGAAATTAGTAAATTGGCAACAATCAGGAAGAATTATGGGATTAAAGAGGACAGCTCTGTTAATATTTTGGCTTCAGATTCAGATTTGTATGTAGCAGCAATTAATGATAATATCATAATGAAGATTGGGCCAAAGACTGATCTTGGAAATCTCATTCCCTCAGGTTTCCATGTTGTTACCTCTGGAAAAGACTAGTGTGTGGGCCAAAAACTAAAACTGAAGATTATTATTGATGCCCATTTTGATATGTTGATTGAATTTGATCTCCAAGTATCAATGTATCATCACCATATATATAAACTCTAATGATTATCTAATTAATAAAAAATAATTATGCTTGTGTAATTGCATTTAACTTTCATTAAGTGTAATATAAATCCTACTTATGATTGTTACATAATAAATTAATAATTTCTTATAAGTATAATACGAGTGTTACTAAATCAAGCTGAGATCATATTGAATTCAAAATTTAGTTTAAAAGAATATTTAAAAATATTAAAATTAAATTGTATAATTATTATAAAAAGATAAGTATTACATTTATTATTGTTAAAATTAAATTTAAACTTGAGGTTGAATTAATAGATTATAACATATAAAATAAAATATATTTAAAGTTGTGTAAAATTTATTTATTTTTGTTAAATCACTGAATGACTTGAATTGAGTATTATAATATTTAAATTGGACTCTATTAACCGATTTATCAAGTCGAATTCAAGTATTTTTCAAGTCATGTTTAAACATCTTTAAAAAATAACAGTTTTTATAAAAAAAAAATTAAAATTAAACGCATATAGTTCAGAATTATTTTGAATATAAGCAAACTAGGGTCAATTTGCTTGTTCTAACACTATCATCTCTTTGATAGCATTAATTTTAAGAAAATTATTTGATATGTCATTTTTTATTTTTTTAATATATTCTACAGTTTTTAGAAAATTTTAAAAATATTTTCTAAAAAATATAACTAAAAAAATTGTACACTAGATATGGGATTTTTTAAATTGAAAATTAAAAAATGAATATTTTAAAAATATTTTTATATTTTAGGATATTTTTCGATAAAAACTCTCAATTTTTTTTTTCCTACTTCTGCTAGATTGGTTTACTGAGCCTATCAACTTTGGACTTGGAGCCCAGTCCTTAATATGAACTGAGCCAACCTACCCAATTGGGCTGTTGTTTGAAAGGGGAAAAAGTGTAGAGTCTATAAGTGTAGTTTAGCAAAGCCCAATGCTGCATTCGTTTCCAACTCGAGTGGATCAGAAAATTATGATATTTTTTGAAACTTCATTTGAGATATTACAACATTTTTTATTTTCTTTTTTTTGAAAGAAAATTTTTTATTTTGAAATTTGAATATAATTAAAATAAAAATAATGGATATCTAATTTGATTATATTATTAATTAAAAAATTAATTTATTAATATTCAATTTAATTCAACTCAACTAAATTTTAAGTCTAAATTAATTGAAATGGATTATATAAAATTTTTTTTTGCACTCTAACATATTACAAATTATATTTTCAGAGATATAAATGAGACCAAATTTAATTTTTAAGTTATGATATAATATAAATTATAAAATTTTAATATTTAATTAGAGTTTTTTTTTAGAAAAATAATAGATTTTAATTATAAAAATAATTAACATATAAAGTAGTTATAATAGAACTAGTAGAAAATATATATTATAGAATTTGATTTCAATTTACTCAATTAAATTGAATATATTTATATACATATATTATAAAACTACATTTAAGTAGCTCATTAATAATTTTACTCATTTAAAATTACCAAAATGCTGCATCAATATAAAATAATGGGGATGTATAATTCTTTCCCAATATATAATTTCGTATTAAATCAAAATTAATATTCAAAAGTTTAAAATTGTACAACCCATTTTATGACTTTAATACAAAACATTTTATGACTAAGTTTAACCATTGAAATGCATCAATTATAACAATTTCTTATTCAAAGATACACATCTCTTCATAATCACACTATAGAATAAAATTACACACTCCCTTTTTGTTTTATTTCAAATCTACACTTATTATTTTATAATAATGCATAGAAATGTAATAATTAATTAATTAATTTAATTTAATTGTAACCATGAAACAAATTGTTGACCTATAAGATTTACCATGACATGAGTTCTTATTAAAAAATAATTCATATTATTTTTTTAATATGATAAATAACTTAAAAATAAAGAGAAAAATAGAATCTGTAAATATTATTTGAGATGATAATTAAACACAATATATTTTTTTAATTTGATCAACTAAAATAAAATTTATATCCTTCTATCAGGAAACTATTTCGTAATAAAAAAAAAAGATTAAAAAGTTTTCCATGCGTCACTTGTAGGTAGCCTTCTATGAAGTATGGACGGTGGCGGCCGTTTTCTTGTTCCCCTAGCTCCGGACAGTCACGGAGGGAAAAAGAAAAAAAAAAAAAAATATATATATATGTATATGGACCACTTGATAAAAACTACATTTATATATATTGCAAATTAAAAAAAATAATAAAAAAAATTGACTTAATGGTAAAAGCATCTACAATTCTGATAAGAGAATTAGATTCAATTCTCTCTTTTATATTAAAATAAATAAATAAGAAATAAAAATATCTTTGTATGTTGGACTGTTCATTGATTCTATTATATTTTTATAAAATCCATATAGAGCACAAATAAGTAAACAAATTAAAAAAATAAAAAGGACATGAATAAATAGTTTTTCGTTTGATTAATTGCCCAAATAATTAAATTATTGAAATTTTGATAGGTACAAGAAAAATAAAAAAAGTTACAAATTTTAAATGATGAGAACAGTGCAATATGAGATTTTGGTTTAGAGATATATATATATATATATAAAAGCCGAGGAAAGAAGGAGTGATATTATATCGCTACATTATTAATTTTTTAAAATACATTATTTTCCTTTTTTCTTGTTAATTAATTTTTTATTTGAATTTTATAATTTATATAAAATTTAAAATTAATAAATTTAAATAATTTCACATTGATATAATTTTATAATAAAAAATGAATTATATTTGTAACTTTTAATCTTCTATAAATTAATTATATATTAATATAATTTAATAATATTAATTAATTTATATATATATTTTTAGAAATTTAAAAAATTAAAAAAATATGAAGTTTAACCTCCATAATAAATTAATTATAAATTAATAATTTATTTATAATAATAATAATTAATTAATATATTTTTAAAAATTTAAATATTAATAATAAAATATATGAATTTTGATATTCTTAAATTTATTTAAATTTCTATTTTTTACCTTTGTAATTGAATTTATAATTTTTTATATAAAAACATGTATAAATTTTATTCTTAATTAGTGAAATTATCAAATTATATAATAAAAAGAATATATTTACTCTCTTATATTGTTTTGATAAAATTATCATAACATAGAGATAAATATTTTATTTTATATTTTTATAATATAATTTATTATTAATTTATATATATATTAATTTATATTAATTTATTATTAAATATATTTTATTATTTTATTCAACAACTTAGTTAGAACTATTATCATGACATAAAGAGGATTTTCTGATATATATTACAGTAAACAATGTTTGAATTTATACAAGTATTTGTGAAGAGAAATCCCTAAACTAAAGGAAGCACAATCAGATACAATCAAATACAAAAGGAAAGGAAATATTTACAGAATAATTATTGCCTAAAGAATAGGTCTTTATGAGATTGCCTTATCACCTCCCCGCAAACTAATGGAGGGAACCACCTTTAGTTTGAACTTCAGCTCAAGAAACCGGTTTTTGGATAATGGTTTGGTGAGTAAATCAGCAAGCTGGTCTGTCGTAGTAATATAAGACACCTGCATATGCTTCTTTCGAACAAGATCACGAACAAAATGAAAGTCAAGTTCGAGATGTTTAGACCGTGAGTGGAAGACAGGATTGGCTGCTAAATATGTAGCAGAGATGTTATCACACCAGATTTTAGGAGTGGCGGATATATTCTGCTTTAATTCAGTTAGAAGACCTTTCAGCCAATATAATTCAGATGCAGCAGTCGCAAGTGCACGATACTCTGAATCAGTGCTGGAGCGGGCAACAATATTTTGCTTTTTCGAACACCAAGAAATTAAATTGTTGCCATGAAAAACTGCATAAGCACTCGTACTCTTGCGATCAATTTGATCACCACCCCAATCAGCATCACTATAAGCCACTAAATTAGATGTGGAAGATGGGCGAAGTAATAAACCATGAGAAGCAGTGCCACATAAATATCGTAGAATGCGTTTGACCCCTTGCCATTGCGAAACGGATGGTGAGTGCATAAACTGGGACATTTTGTTAACAGCCATTGTAATATCGGGTCGGGTTAAAGCAAGATACTGTAACATGCCCACAATGTGGCGATACAGCTTTGGATCTTCAAAATTATTACCACAGTGTTGGGTTAAAGACAGCTGCGTAGCCGGCGTAGGAACAGAGGTGGCATCATGCATATTAGCACTTCGCAGAAGTTCTTGGATATATTTGGTTTGAGACAGATGAAGACCATCACCTGTAAATGTAACTTCAACGCCCAAGAAGTAATGAAGAAGCCCAAGGTCTTTCAGCGCAATTTTAGTTCCAAGTGCACAAATTAAACGCTGAAGGAGAGATGTACTAGATCCTGTTATTATCAAATCATCAACGTAAACCAGACAGTAAACAAGATCAGTACCATGTGAATACACAAATAACGACGAATCCGCCTTTGAATTACAGAACCCAACGTCTTGCAACGCCTTAGAGAGGCAAAAATACCAAGCACGAGGTGCTTGCTTGAGGCCATATAATGATTTCTTCAAGGCACAGACAAAATCAGATTTAGATGAATCAACAAACCCTTGTGGTTGTTCCATAAAAACAGGTTCTTCAAGAACACCATGAAGGAAGGCGTTGGACACATCAAGTTGGCGGATATTCCAGTGATTATTAAGGGCAATAGATAAAACCAAGCGAACAGTAGCAGGTTTAATTACTGGACTGAATGTCTCAACAAAGTCAAGACCAGGGCGTTGATGAAAGCCCTTTGCAACTAAACGTGCCTTATAGCGATCAACCAAGCCATCAGCTTTTGTCTTAATCCGGAAAACCCATTTGCACCCGATAATGTTTGTAGCTTTAGACCGAGGAACTAAGTCCCAAGTACCATTTGACAATAAAGCATCAATCTCAGCGGACATAGCTTCTCTCCAGACTGAATATTTCGCTGCCTCAGAGTATGATGACGGCGCATAAGCAGGAACGACAGTCTGAAATAATCGAGGCTTTAAACTACCTGTTTTCGACCGAGTCACCATAGAATGCAAATTATTACGGTTCACAGTTTCAGAGATGGAACTTGGTGGCGGAGGAGGCAGTAGAGGTAGCGGAGCAGTAGGTGTAGGCGATTGTGGTGGTGTTGCATTGTGTATTGATGAAGGTGGTGCTGTTTGTAGTAGAACAGGTGGTAAAATAGGCGGCTGTGGAATAGGTGCAGGAGGTAAGATCGTTTGTGGAGGAGAAGCTGTTGATGGTATTTGTGTCTGAAGGGGAGCGAATAAAGGAACAGCAGGTGGAGAACCAAGGACTGAGGAGCTACCATCACTTTGCTTGAACGGAAAATCCTGTTCATCAAACAAAACATGACGTGAATAAAAGATTTTATTAGTTGAAAGAGAAAGACACTTATAACCTTTATGCAGAAGACTGTAACCAAGAAAAACACATTTTGTAGATCGAGGTTCTAATTTATTAGAAGTGTATGGCTTGAGCCATGGATAACAAGCACAACCAAAAATTTTTAAAAAATTATAATCAGACTGCCGACCAAATAATTTTTGATATGGAGACATATGGTTAAGATTAGGAGTGGGCAAGCGATTAATGGTGTAAACGGCGGTAGCAAAGGCATGATCCCAATACTTAGGTGGCATAGAAGCATGAAACAAATTAGCCCGCCCAGTTTCAATAATATGTCTATGTTTTCTCTCTGCACATCCATTTTGTTCAGGTGTGTGTGGGCAAGAGCTACGTTGAATAATGCCATGTTTAGCAAGGTAAGGTTTTAGTGCTTGGAACTCTCCTCCCCAATCTGATTGGAACATTTTAAGAGACTTATTAAAGTATTTTTCAACAATTTTCCGGAATTGGTCAAAACAAGAATGAACATCAGATTTATTGCGCAGGAAATAAATCCATGAGTATTTGGTATAATGGTCATAAAAAAGGACATAATATCGGCAGCCATCAGAAGCTGTAATTGGAGCAGGGCCCCATAAGTCTGAACAAACAAGTTCCAATGGTTCTTTAGCAACAAAACTGGAGTCAAGAAATGGTAACTTATGTGTCTTGCTTACACAACAGGTTTCACATAATGAATTACTCATTTTATTAGAATAAGACAATTTATTGGATGACAAAACTTTGGAAACAGTTTTAGAGCAGGCGTGACCAAGCCTAGCATGCCAAGTAGTCAAAGAAACTAAATTGCAAGAAGGAGACACAGATGCAGAAGCCAATACATAGAGCCCATCTTTAACACGCCCCCTGTGAAGTATCTGCTTCGACCGAAGGTCCTTGATAACAAAAAAATGAGGAAAAAATTCTAGTGAAACACCATTAGAGAGAGCAAACTGTCTAACAGAAATAAGATTAGCACTTGCATTTGGAACATGTAAAATATCACGAAGAGAAAAACAATTAGAATCAAGAGATAGAGAGGCAGAACCAGTATGAGAGATTGGGAGTGTTTTACCATTTGTGAGAGTGACTGCTTCAGTTCCAGAATATTCGGAATGAAGAGCAAGATTATCCAGTTCTGATGTCAAGTGATGGGTCGCTCCACTGTCCACGATCCAGGGTTGAGAAGTAGCAGTAGGTGAAGATGTGTGATGGCTGACAGGTTTGGTATTGTCTCTAGTATACCTTGGACTGGGACACACATTGGCGAGATGGCCTTGGCCGCCACAATTGTAACAGACTGGAGAAGACTGTGTGTACGTAGAAGTGCCAGAGCCGCGACCAGTATTATTGGAAAAACCACCACGGCGTCCACCGCGTCCTCTTCCTCGAGAAGAACCACCACGATAACCGGAAGCATTAAAATGTGCGATTGCAGGCACAATTGGTTCAGTAGACTGCAATTGAAGTTCTTCAGATAATAATAATCCCAATAAATCATCATAAGAAATAGATGCCAGACGGGCTTCAATATTACGGGAAAAAGGACGATAATCAGGTCCCAATCCACGCAGAATGTGATCAACTAGATCATCCTCAGAGATCGCAGCATCAAGAGAAAGCAACTGATCATAGATCTGTTTGGCACGACTCATATAGACTGGGATTGAGTCAGTACCTTTGGAGAGAGTGTAGAGAGAGGATTTGAGAGTGCGAATCTGAGCTTTAGAGCCAGAAGCATACTGAGATTTTAAACGAGACCAAGCATCATGGGCTGTTTTAACACCAACAACCTGAGATAAAACAGATTCAGACAGAGAACTCAAGATCCAACCAAGAACAGTCTGATCTTTCAAAAACCAATCAGAATATGCGGGATTAGGAGCATTGTTAATCACCTTAAGAGGAGCAACAGCAGATCCATCAATGTGATGAATGAGCTGCTGACCATGAAGAAGAGGAATAAGTTGAGTTTTCCAGAGTAAGTAATTTGTCGAGGTGAGTTTCACAGTCACATGATTGTGGATCGACGGAAGAGATGCTGGAATTGCAGAAGAAGAAGCCATCGGGTGAGAAAAAAAAAAGAGAACGAAACAGAAATTAAGAAGAAAAAAAAATTGAGGGCTCTGATACCATAAAGAGGATTTTCTGATATATATTACAGTAAACAATGTTTGAATTTATACAAGTATTTGTGAAGAGAAATCCCTAAACTAAAGGAAGCACAATCAGATACAATCAAATACAAAAGGAAAGGAAATATTTACAAAATAATTATTGCCTAAAGAATAGGTCTTTATGAGATTGCCTTATCATGACAAAATATTCAAATTTGAGTTTTACTTGATTTTATATTAATAAAAAAAGATAAAATCTAATTAGTTTAAAAAATATTAAAAAGAAAGGAAATACATGTGACAATTATTTATGGAAAATCACATAAAATATACTCTTCTTTAAAGCATTAATATTTTTTGGACTCATATCACCTTAAATATATTGAAAAAGACTAGAATATCTTTGTTATACGAATTGCGCCTAAACTAAATCATCTTCTTTTATTTAAAATTAGAGCAAAACCGACTCGCTTTTATCAATCTCTCTTTGTTGTCGTCGATCTCTCTCTCTCTCTCTCGCTGTCGACCTTTCTCTCTCTCTCTCTCTCTCTCATCATTCACTATTCTTCTCACCGCCTGTAACTTTCTTGCATTCTCAATGTTTGAAACTTTCATTTTTTATTGTCATTCGGCAAAATTGTATCATTTTCTCCAGCATCCACAGTAAGTCTGCGTTATAGGGTTTTTGGTTATTTTTTTACTTCGAAAATGTAAAAATGTTGGATGCAAAATGTGCGAATATATAATAAAGCATATGCATTTGTGAAAAGTCAATGTCTGGCAGTAGCTGTTGTTTGTTGATGTGTTTTCTTCAACAATCGATGTTTTGCTTATTTGAAGTATGTGTTTTTAGTTTTTTTGGTTTTTTGAGGGTATATTATTTATATAGGTAAAGTTAGATGGAGTTAGGGGAAGTTATAAGTCGTTAGGTTTTCACTGTTAACTGTTCTAACTTGCTCTAACTTGCCTTAACTCTAGTAAAGTTGTATGTTTCTGCCATCTGAAACTCTCCAAAGTAATTTCAAAGTTAATCTGCATACTTAATTTTTGCAATGGTATATGTTTGATATATATTTTTTTAGGGATAATTTAGTAAATTGATTTGCCCTAACTTTGGTGAAGTTGTATGTTTTTGCCATCTGAAATTCTCCAATGAACTTCCTAATTCAATCTGTATATTTGGTCATATCGATGGTATCTGTTTGATTTATTTTGATTTTTTATGAGAAATTTAGTGAATTGAATTACCCTAACTACCTATAACTTGCCATAACTGTGGTGAAGTTGCATGTTTCTGCCGTTTAAAAATTTTCAATGTACTTTCTAAGTCAATCTACAAACTTGAGTTTTTCAATAGTATATTTTTTATTTGTTTTGATATTTTTTAAGGGGAATTTAGTAAACTGAACTGCTCTCACTATCCATAACTTGCCCTAACTGTGGTGAAGTTTCATTTTTCTGCCATTTAAAAATTTTCAATGCACTTCCTAAGTCAATCTGCACACTTGATTTTTACAATGATATCTATTTGATATATTTTTTTTTTTTTTAGAAAAAATTTAGTGAACTGAACTATCCTAACTACCCATAACTTGTCCTGACATTGGTGAAGTTGCATATTTCTGCCATCATAAAATATCCACAACACTTCCTAAGTCAATATGCATACTTTTTCATATGAATGGCATCTGTTTGATTGTTTATTATTTTTTTATTTTATTTTTAGAGGAAATTTATTGAATTGAACTGCCCTAATTACCCCTAATTTGCCCTAACTCAAATTTTTTCAGAAAAATGGCATCAAGTTCTGCATAATCTTTCCCTAGAGAAGGAACACCCACCGTACCTGATAAGAAAATGGTTAGTTCTAGAAAAATGTCCTCATTTGGCCATCATTACGTCTTTAAAAGAAGGAAAATTGGTAAACCAACTGTAGCCAACAAGAGAAAGTGATTTGTTGAATTTCAAAGCGATGAAGAAAATGCTCAAGAAGGGATAAATGTTGATAGACTTCAATTTGATTATATAATTGAACAATCAATATGGAGATACCGGCAAGTTAACACTATTGGTTCTGGCTTAAAAATTATAAGTGTCACTCAAAATGTATTTGCTGATAACAATGGAAAGGTAATTGCAATATATTTAACTTATAAGTGATTCATGTTTCTGTTTATAAAGTAGTTATTTCTTAATTTTATTTTTAAATTTATGCAGATTGATGCCTTTTCAAAGTATAATGTCAGCCACTTATTGAACGTGGATGAAAAAAAGATTTTGCATTAGCCTGGATTGATAAACTATATGTTCTTACACCAAGTTCACAATCCAAAGACAAATGAGCTATCATTTAAGTTTGGTAGTGAAATGGTCACCATGGGAATAGGAGAATTTTATTTAATTTATGGGCTAAAATATAATGGCAATGAAGATTTGGTTATTGCCAGCAGTCCTCTTGTGTATGAGTATGAAAATATGGCTTGTAGCATTTAAAGATTGCAAGGACATGAATATTCAGGTTAAGTTAGGGGCTACATGCCTGAAATACCTTATAGTTTTGGGTAAAACTCTAAAAGCAAAAGTTGATTCCCAGATTCTGTCACTTTTTTATAATGTTGACTCCTTTAACAACATTGCGTGAGGAAAACTGAGTTGGAAGTTTGTATGTTCAAATATAAAGGATACTATTTTGAGCTTGAAGAATGAGGAAAAAGTTGGTGGATACTCTTTAAGTGGATTTTTTGATATCATAATAATTTATGCAATGGAGACATTGTCATCTTTATATAGGGCCGGAGTTAAGAGAATTAGTAATCAGATTCCTAGGATCATGAATTGGAGCATGGAGTCAAAAGTGTCTTATAAAAAAATCTATGTAAGAATTTATGAATAGGTATATCACATTCTCTCATTGTTAACAAATTTACTATTGCTAATCTCTGTTTTATTTGCTATATCATAACCTTTCTTACATTAATATGTTGTGTACAGGAGCTACAAATTATTTCATTTACCCTAACTAGTAGAGAATCACGGGATCCAGCTTTCTATGATATACCTCTCAGCAGAGAGGGGGGATTATTAAACATTTTATGCTGCCTCCCCCAGAACCAAGCCATACAACTAAAGATA
The DNA here is from genome assembly GCA_947685225.1 of Garcia nutans. Lineage (NCBI taxonomy): Eukaryota > Viridiplantae > Streptophyta > Magnoliopsida > Malpighiales > Euphorbiaceae > Garcia > Garcia nutans. The sequence continues at coordinate 9,765,051 of CANTUV010000059.1, read as the reverse complement.
AATGTCCTCAATCTGGTTTTCAATCTTCAGATATTGAAAATATCATGAAGAAGGTTTCTCAATTGGAGAGAGAGAAAGACAACACTTTCTGTAGATTTTGAGAGATTGTTGTCTTCTTTGGCAAATCAAAATAAAGAACTCAGAAAAATATTAGAAGAAAATGAAAAGGAGATGAAGACTTTGAGAGATGAAAATAAAGAACTGCATATGATGGTTGGTATACAAAATAAAGAATCTCATGAATTGATTCAGCAATTAAATGATAAAATCACTTTGATTGAGCGCAATATTGAAGAGAAGGAACCATTTGATTTCCAGACTCTATTGCAAGGGTATGAACATGCAACTGTCAATGAACCAAATAAGAATGAAACACATAGAGGCAGTCCATCTCTCATGATTGTCTCGGAACATGCATTTGAATTGGTTGCTGAAAAAAGAAAGATCATTCCTAATCTAAAGTACATTAGTGGTGATTGAACGACATGCGGAAAGAATGAGCTGCGAAGACACATAGATAATAAATACAATTCCATAAAAGAAGATTGTGTAATTCAAATGAATATTCACTAGTTCTTCCCTTAAATCCTATTCAAAGGCCTATTTTTGAAGAAGAGTTTGCATTCAACGAATGGTGAAACTTGAATTTCCATAATTATAAATAGTAAGTTATGAACAATGATATTAATACAATATGAGTGGTTATAGTTATGGCAAATAATATAAAGTTAGGGGATTTAATTACAGTTATTTTTTTCCTTTTCCTTAGTGATAAACTTATGGATCAAATGTTGCAAGATGGTGTTGTATATGATTTTACAGTTCATTTTGTCAAGTCTTTAGATTTTTTTAGCACATAAGGAATGCTAATCAATGGCTCAATAATGATGTAAGTGTGTATTATCGATACGATATGTTTAATACTCATTATCTGGTAAAGTCCAATCTGTTAAGTGAGTTAAAAGATTTATGACTCATTTATATGTTTCGTATCAATAACCTCGGGAATAATATGAGGAACACAAGTCGTAAAGATTATATTCACCACTATTCACAACCCAAGAGCATGCACGTATAGAATCTGGTCTAATTGAAACCTCCGAAAACAGCAACTCCTAAGTGACATATCCACCACATAGTTCTTATCAACGTCGTACATGTCGTACCTCATTTTACTAGCAGGTTCCATCTGTCATTAAATACATATAAGTAAAATTATTATGAGGGTGTTTCTCAAAACTTAAAAGCTGGTCAAAACTGATTATAAGCAGTTTTTAAATTATAAGTTGTTTATTTAAGTGTTTCTGAAAACTTAAATAGTAGATTATAATCTGATTTTAATCAGTTTTTTAAAAGTTGGGTTTTGCTACTTTTTTTTAAGTACTTATTTTTTAAGCAGTTTTGACCAAGTAAAAGATTATACTATCCCTACCTAATCTTCAATATTCCAAATTTGCTCACCCTATACACTTTAGTTCCCATCAAAATTCTTTTACGTTTCTTCTTAAATAAATTTTATTATTATTATTATTGCAAAATAAATTTTGAATTGACATTTAAAAAATCATTTTTATACAATAAATAAACTCATGGACAGTTTGGTCATTTTGACAGTTTCTGCAATTAAAAACTGATTATAATCTGATTTTACAGAAACACTTAACTGATTATAAACTGATTATCAGCTGATTATTAACTAGTTTACAGAAACGCTTAACTGCTTATTTTTAATCTGATTATAATCTAAAAATCACTTATTCACAATAAGCTGAAAAGCTCCAGTTTTGAGAAACACCCACTATGTAATTGAAAATAATGTAGCGGTCGCATGAAATTTGAATAATGCATTTACATTCAATTTAGAAGCATACAACATTTTATTTTTTAGCTTTCTCTCAACAACAAGTGCCATCTTTGTAGTACATATTTCTGCCTTATTTTGCCTTTCGAAAAACCACCTTTATAACATCTTCCACACCTCGCTCACAAATGTGGTTATGAGAAGCTCTCGTGCCTTGACAAGTGCAACATTCACAGATTCTGATATATTAGTAGTCATGATATCATACCTCCTTTCATTCATATGAGAATGTGTCCATCTATCAAGACTAACCCCTTCGAGATAATCTTTTGCACCAGGAACAACAATACAGAATGAACCAAAGAGTAAATTAAAATCATGAATTTTATATTATTTAGCCATTTTGTAACAATATTTTCAAGATCCTTTGTTATATATCAGAATTTGCATTTGAGATCATTAAGAAGGTGGTATATACAAATTCCATAAAATGCATTCAGAAAGACATCTGATACTGCCTTTTGGATGCTTCGATGTCTGTCTAAAATAATCACATGATCTCGTCTTTCACCAAAGGATGCCTTCAACCTTTCTAGGAACCATGTCCATGATGCATCATTTTCATAATCAGTAATCCCAAATTCCAATGGAAAATTTTATTGATTGGCATCATGGTAGACAACAGTAAAAAGCACTCAGTTGTATTTTCCTTTTAGATGAGTTTCGTAAATGGATATTACAGGTCTACAGTATTAAAAATCTTGAATTGAAGCATCCAATGCAAATAAGAGATAAAGAAATCGATGATCATCATCACAATGCACATGAACAACTGAACCTAGATTTATTTCATAAAGCATGTGTAAGTATCCAGGAAAAATAGAGTAAGGCTGTTCAGGAGTACCCAATATGATATTCTCGTAAGCATACTCCTACCCTCTCCATACAACAGAATAACTGACCTCCATCCCAAATTCTTGACGCATATCATCGACCACATCTCTAGGTTTGAATACTTTTTTCGAATTTATCAATCGTTTTTTAATACACTTCGCAACAACCCAACTTGTAGCTTGTCTGTGTCTACTTTGAATAAAATAAGACGGGTATGAATGATCCATCACATATTTCGTTACCATCCAACAAGCATGATTGCCTTTAGCTAAACTTTTTGCTCTTAGTCTCCATTTACATGATTTATCAATACAGGGGACAACGATGAAAGATGGATTTAACTTGAAAACCTTAAATTGAAATTGCTCCCTCATTGCTATAATTGACAATGTCATAGTCAAATCTCTCTTTGTTCTAAATATTTTACCCTCTCCAATAGAATACTCAATTGAACTTTCACCCAACAAATTTCAATCAAAATCATTGCTTGATTCATGTAACCCTAAATCTGCATCCGCAGTACCATTACGCTGTTCTGTTCCATCCATCCAATCTACATGAACCTCGGTAGTTTGTTCCATACCAGTATCATAAATTTTATTTTTCTTTTGTCATATGGTCTACGGTGTGTGAATGCAGAATACCATAAGCAGTATCCAAATGGACAAAACCCTTAAGAATTGGACGGATGTCTTCTACCATCGGAGACATAAGTGAGTCTTCATCTTTATATTGATTATGATATTGATCTTCATGAATTCCTTTAATTTTCTTTTGACATCGCTCTCAAACCCACAACAAATTTGCCCTTTCAGCTTCTAATAATCCTATTATTTATTGACAACAAAAAAATAAAATCAAAATCCCATCACATAGACCACTTCTATGTCAACTTCATTTTTTTAAGCAAAATGCATATCTTATCTTTTAAATTTATATAACTTAATTATTTTGTTAATTAAACTTTCATTTTAATTAATTTATCTTTTGTATTTGTCTAATTTTTTAATAATAAATATTTATACTAATAAATATTAATTACTTTACTTTTTATATTTATATATTTTATATCAAATAAATATATTAGTGACTTGGTATAATTTTATATAACTCAATAAATTTATATTTATAAATTAATAAAAATATAAATTTAAATATTATATGATTAAATTAAAAATTTTAAAAAATAAACTGGCTAAACACTATAAATTTAGAATATTATAATTATATTTGACTTATTTTTTATTTTTTAAAAAAATTTGCAATCTTAGGCAAAGCCAATCATCTTATTGCGTGGCATGACATGACATCCATAAATAATAATTTAGTGCCATTCACTAAGCCCATATATGTATATATATATATACATACATACATATACATATAAATACATGCAGGCGGGCATACTTAATGGAGGAAATTTAAAAGGCCACAGAAAGCACCAAAATTAGACCACATCTCTTAGACACTGTCAACAATTGCCTAAACGAAATGCCTCCTCTTCCCCTTGCAGCCTTTCTCCTACTCATAGCTGCCGCAACCGCCGTCACTGCAACGACACTCCGCCCAGGATTCTACTCTGAGACTTGTCCAGAAGCTGAATCAATAGTGAGAACCATGATGATAAAGGCCATGATTAGAGAACCAAGAAGCGTTGCCTCTGTTATGCGATTTCAATTCCACGATTGCTTTGTTAATGTAATTCAGAACCGTATATTAAGTTTTGATTTGATTTTTTAATTTGGATTTGAATTTAAGTTTGAGATTGAAATTTTTGGATTCTTGATTTTAAAATTTTGTTTGTAAAGGGTTGTGATGCTTCTATGTTGCTGGATGATACACCAACTATGCTAGGAGAGAAGCTTGCTCTTTCCAATATAAATTCGTTAAGGTCCTTTGAAGTTATCGATGAAATCAAGAAAGAGTTAGAGAAAGTCTGTCCAGCAACTGTTTCTTGTGCAGATATCATCATCATGGCTGCTAGAGATGCTGTTGCTCTGGTAATTCATTTCTTACCTTTTCTCCCTATATTCCCTCTATACCTCGCATACATTTTTTCATAACAATGTCTTATCTCATAATTTTGGCAGACATAAAAAAATCTAATCTTAATTATCAAGAATTATGATTTTAATATCATTAATTTATTTCTGATTGGTTATTACCGGATGTTCTGTGATACGGGTACTTATTTTCCAAGTTTTGTCAACTAGTAAATTATTACTACACAATATATGTTTGATGAGTTAAAGAACATACCCACTTGATAATATTTACAAAAGGACTGCATAATTTACCATTGTTAAACTTAATTTTATTGTTTTGATTATTATTTTTGTTATATGCTCTGAAATGTTTTTTTTTTTTGGTTCTATAAATTGTGTGAAAAAACAGAGTGGAGGGCCTGCCTGGGAAGTGAAATTAGGGAGAGAAGATAGCTTAACAGCAAGCCAAGAAGACTCAAACAACATAATGCCAAGTCCAAGAGCCAATGCAAGTTATCTGGTAGACTTATTTGCAAGATTCAATCTTTCTGTGAAAGATACAGTAGCTCTTTCTGGATCACATTCAATTGGGCAAGGAAGATGTTTCTCTATAATGTTTAGGCTGTATAATCAATCTGGAACAGGCAAACCTGACCCAACAATTGAGCCAAAATTCAGAGAAAAGCTAGACAAGTTATGTCCAATTGGAGGAGATGAAAATGTGACAGGGAATCTTGATTCAACACCAACTGTGTTTGATAATGTTTATTTTAAAGATTTGAGAGAAGGGAAAGGACTTCTGAATTCTGATCAAACACTTTTCACATTTCATCTAACAAGGGAGTTTGTGACATTGTTTAGCAAAGATCAATCAGCTTTCTTTAAAGCCTTTGTAGAAGGAATGATTAAGATGGGTGATTTGCAATCTGGAAGGCCTGGAGAAATCAGAACCAGTTGCAGAGTGGCTAATAGTAGGCCTGTTAATGTACTACTAGAGTCTTGAAGATACCTTTAAAAAGAAAGAAGAGATTATCATTCAATTTCATTATTAATTAAAGTTAGTCAAAAGAGAAAAGGTGGTAGATAATTTTGAAATTATATACTATTGTTGAAAATTAATTGATTATGATGGGATAAAGATATATATATATATATATATGAAATTGATATATAAGTGGTATTGTTGCTATCAATTTACAATGTTTTATTATTGTGTGGATGTGTCTGTTTGGAATCTTTTTGAAAAATCAAAAGGGCGATGTCAATCAATCGTAAGACATCTTATTAAATTAGTAAATGAGATAATTTTGGACAAATAAAACAATAAAGTGAGACAATTTGTTTGAGACAAAGAAATATTACTTTTTTTTTTTTGAAAATGCACAAAGAAATATTACTTGTATGACAAAAGAACAATAGAACTTAGATTACATCTTAGAAAAATTGAGTTATTTATTAAGATTAAAGTAAATAAAAATGTTTTGCAAAATTAATAATTGAGGAATAGTAAAATTTACAACAATGATAATTATGGAATAGAAAGAATACAACAATTCTTTTATAGTTACACCATAATCCTTAAAAAATTGACTATATAATATTGTTTGACCTATAATACCATATTTATTTATAAATAATTCATGTAAAATATAATATTAGTCTTATTAAATTTTATCAACAAGTTGATAAAGTATTTTACATAGGGTTAAACAAAATATTTTATTGAAAAAGAGATTGATGGATTTAATATCAAAAGATAATTATACTCTTACTTTAACTATTTAATTCTATGCATTACACAAAAAAAAAACAATAAATATAAGTTATAAGTATAGTATATGTATTGCTTAAACTTTCTTGGTAAAATTAAATTGTAATCAAAAGTTAATATTTTTTTAATTTATTTTTAGATATTTTATTATATTTTTTAAACATAATAATATAATATTTTCTAATAAAATATAATTTCAATAATATATATTTGTAAAATACATTTTCAATAATTAATTTTCTATTAATTTAGCAAATGCACTATTAAATTTAGAAGTTTGATTAGAAAGGTATAAGGTAATGACAATAAATATTAGTAATAAATCGTATTTAATACTTGTTTCACATTGCTAGGCACGGGTATGATAATAGATGAAATGAAAAAAAAATGCAATAAGTTCTAACATTTAGATGTACTCCAAAGAAATAATGATAATTATAGACTACTATATTAACATTTCTCCTTATTCAAATTGATAAATATAAATTTATTTTTTCTTAAAAAAAATAATATTTTGATTATTATTTTTAAAAAGTAATATTTATTATGATTATACCATTTAAAATTATATATTAAAATCCTCAAATTTTCTACCATTCAATTTATTCATAAATCATTTTTAAACCTTTTTTTAGTATTAATCGACTCTAGATTATACAGGAAAATGCACTCGCCAATAGGCTAAGTTTCGGAGTATTAAATCATTTTTTAAACTTAATAACTTATAAAACACAACTTCAATTAAAACTCGTCTTTTCTCACACACGCTATAGGGAGTAATTATATTTTTTCTTATATTCTTATTTTTTATTTGCTAATATTAGTTTCATAAATTACAATATTTAGAAAATGAAACAGTCAAAATTTAAAATTTTTAAGATCTTACACGTGACACATACATTTTAAGAGTGAATTTCATATAGATAAAGTTTACGTATATACTTGATGAGATAATAATATATGAAACAGATAAACAATATCATTATTTTTTTACTAAGAATGTCTGTATAATACGGCAATTAGTGCTATGGTATTCAAACTTAACATGTGATTTGGGAAATTAATCTAAACTTTGAAAACTTCAATGGAATTTCTTGCAATAATCAAATTATAAGATTATTATTTGGACTTTCTAGTGAGAAAATATGCACAAAGAAAGTAGACATTAGGATTGTTACAAAATATAAGAAACCATTATATTATTATGATTTTTTGTTTAAACTATGTGTCATACTCATATATATGTAAGTTTTGAGAGGCAAAGAGATGATAGTAAGGGAGGGGAGAAACCACAATTAGGTTGAAAATTGAACTATTTTTGACATTTGTAGCCATAAAGAAGATGATGGCGATGTGGATGGTGGTCCATCCATCCATATGATACTATCAATTCGGAACATGGGTCATGGACCACTAAGTTGCCTATAACACTTGCTTACAAGTAAGGGCATTCTACTTTTAGGGACAAAATTCTTGAATTTCTGACCTTAGAAAATCTTCAACATCCTCTTTTAATAAAACAATTTAAATATAATTTTTTAATAAATAATATATATATATGTATATAATGGTAATAAAAAATTTAAAAGTAATAAATTTTTTTGTGTAAATGAAAAAAAGAGAAATTCAAATTTTAGTATTAAAAGTTTAAAGTTATTTTATAATAATATATTTAAAGTCTATTGTTAAGTTATTCAAAAAATTTTAATTTATTTTATAACTTATTTCAAAATTTTCCTTAATTTAATCTTACAGACTCAAAATTTAATTATTTTATAATATATTTAAAATTTAGTATTAATTTAAATATAGAAAGTGATTATTGATATTAATTTGCAGAAAGGTCTAATTTGAATATTATACAATAGTGTGAAGTCAAGAATTGAACCTTAATTTTTTTAAAACTAAATTAAAAATTTTTTCTTTGAATTTAAGCTAAATTATAACTTTTTAATAGAACCATTAAATTGAGTCATAGATAGAGTTCAATTTGAATTTTGATTAAATATCAGAATTTAATTTGATTTTTCGTTAAAATATTATGGTCTAAATTAAATTTATTTTTAATAAATAACTTTTTAATTATTAATAATTTATACTATTAATAAATAATTTTACAATATTTTAATTTATAATAATTTATAATTTTGAGAAATAATTAATTATTAATAATTTTTAATTTTTAAAATTATTATATTTTATTAATATTATAAATTATAATATTAAAAATTATTTTAATATAAGATCCAATAATTTTTTATATTAATAGTTTTTTATATTAATAAATAATTTTTAATACTTTTAATATTATAAATTAATATTAAAAATATAAAATATATAAATTAAAGAAAATTATAAAATATATAAATAAATGAAAATGAGAGGCTAATGAGCATAATATTAAGATTCCATTGGGAGATAAAAAGGTAAATAATATATAAAGCTTTTTGTTATTTTATTTTTTTAACAGTAGATGGCAAAAAAGAACAAAATCTGGAAACATCACATATAATCTTATCTGTCCCTGCCCACCAACACAGGCCCATTTTGACAAATTATTGTGGGGGCCAATCCATTCAATATTTTACTAAATCAGGACAATTGTTTCACCCACGTTCATAAATCACCATACTGCTTATTGATATGTGATATGAAATGCTGCCTACCAATTGCCATTAAGTCCCTTAAATAAAGCTCCCACACAAGTCCAATGAGATATTTTTCTTTTCTTCTTTGATTTTTATTTTTCTAAAAGCTATATTGATTTACCTTTTAACATAATTTTCGATATCTATTTTCTTTTTCAATATGAATCTAAATTATAATAATTTTTGTAATCTCCTAAATTTATAATAATTAATTATTTTATTTTTTAAACTTTAAATTTAACCATATAATATCTAAATTTATATTCTTTTTATAAATATAAATTTATTTAATAACACTCAGTTACACCGAATAACTAATATATTTAGTTATTATACAATATATATAAGTACGAATGATAAAATAACCAGTATTCATTAATAAAAGTGTCTATTACTAAAAATCAGACATATATATTAGATAAAACGATTAAAATAAAAGTTCAAATGCAAAATGATTTAATATTATAAGTTTAAAGAGCTATATATATTTGATTTTTTTTTTCAAACTCATTAAATTTTTATGTTGAAATAGTAAGAATTTCATATTTACCCAATTCAACTATATACATTATAATTTTTGTTTTACTAAGTTAACCACACAAACACATATATATACCTTAATAATGTTTTTGGCTTTGAAATTCTCAAATCTTAATATGACATAAAGAGTTTTGTCATTAATTTAACAAAAAACAGAAAATACATATAATTAAATATAAAAATTGTAAAATTTGGGTGTTAGTTTAAGCTTCATTTATTGTATCTGATTTTTTTTTATTTGTGATGCTAACATCTCAAAATTTTATTTGGTCCACATTAAATTCATCTTTAATTTATTCCCATTGAAACTTTTAACTCCATTTTTTAGCTGAAAAAATATTACATGAATTTTATATGGTGCCACATTCAATATAAGTGAAAAAAAAAATAACGTCATTTTATATCATATTTGTATAAGAAAAATATCTTTACTTTTTATGTAATTTTTTATTTTATTTTTGAACATATAGCTCTAGCCATGTAAATAGATATAATTATTCCCTAATAAGGAAATGGAGTTAGAATTTTAACAGGAAAAAAAAATTGAAGTATGACAAATTGAAGTTTAATTAAAAATATTAACGATATAAATAAAAAAAAAATTCATAAATGATTAGTAAAATTGACTTGGAAATTAGCATTCCATTTACCCTCAATCTCATATAAAAGAATAAAAAAATTATAATAGTTAATTGATTTTTTTAATTAAAAGTACTTTAATTACAAAATAGGATATAATAATTAAAATATAAAAAGTCAACTATCAAATAATAAATATAAGTTAAGAGGAGTTAAAATATAAAACTTAAGATATCATATTCTCATTTTTTTTGGTTAATCAATTAATTAATAATAGCATGGAAGCTTAGAAATTAATGGATAAGATTAAGAGGAGTTATGGTGGTGTAACTGTGGAAGGACAAAGGCACTGACGGCGTTGGCAGTTAGAAGCATCAGATGATCAGATCTGCCATCGCCCAGTAGAGAGAGTACAAGTTTGTCGTTAGCTGCATTGATTTGGGCCTATCATCCCTAACTGTCCACAACACTTTCAGTGGATGATAGGCTTTGTAATTTGATTTTGGCAGGTAATTTTCCCTGCGCCAATAAATTTGAATTTTATTAATAACTAAAATGATGCACTTGCTTTACTTTGAATTATATTTTAAAGTTTTTATAAGATAATTTTAATTATTTACTAGTATAAAAAAATATTTAAAATATATTATAATAATTAAGAGTAAATTTAAAAAATAAATAAAATATAAAAAATAATTGTTAATATCATATATAATTATAGTATTATATAAAGTGCAATTAAGTATAAGGTAAATTGATAAATTGATCGATATATTATATGGTCATAGCAATAAATAGCTCAATTCTGTAATTAATAATATATTTAAAATACAGATAGATTTAATGTGATGAGTGTCATATTATAAATTAGACTAATCAAATTAATTATATGTATCATTTATAATTAATAATTATTATAATATATAAATATAAATATAAATTATAATTTTAATATAAAATATAAATTCATATCCTTATATATAAACATATATAAATTTATATTTATATGTCAACGACACCATTTAAAATTTATTTTAGGTGTCCACAAAATTGATTTTTATCTTTTAATTACTTTTTTATTTTATTTTATTAAATTATAAAAAATAATTTTTTCCTTCATAAAATTATCTCAGTAACTTATAAAATAAAATCAATATTTAGTTGTAAGAAGAGATAAATATTTTAATATTTTATGAGTTTAAATAATATTTTAATATTTTATAAGTTTAATTTTTTTCTTTCAATAAATGAAAAATAATTTTTTTATTTTTTTTATTTTTTAAGACACACTAAGATTTTATTCAACTTATGTAATAAAAACATAAACAATCATAAAATATATTTTGAATTAATAGACTTACTAATATAGTAGCTCATAATATAGTTAGAGCAATCGTTTCAAGTGCAAATTTTTAGTATTGATATCTTACTTTTAATTACATTGTAAGAATTTTGAGTTATGATATTTAGTAATAAAGTATTATTGTATATAAAAAAAGTTTGAATTGATATTCTTTTTTCTCTTCAATCATTTTTTAAATTATAAAAAATAAAAATCTCAGACAATTTAATTATTAATTATATATACATTTTTATAAATTATAAAAGTAAAAAAAAGGAATTAATTTTGATTTGATAATTTTCATATTATTTAATAATATAAATACATTGTACAGAAGTCTAACATATAAACACATACAATATATTAATTATTAATAAAATATTCTATAAATATTATTAAAAAAATATAAAATATAAAATTAATTAAATGGATGAAAAATATAAATTATATTTATGATTATAATGATATATAATTTTACAAAAAATTTTACTTTTTTTTTCATACAATTCATTATAAAAATAATTAGTCATTAAAATTTTTATATAATTTATCATAATGCACATTAATTTAAAATTAATAAATTATTTATAATATATAAATTCAAGAACTAAACTATATTTAAATATTTAAATATTAAAAATAAATAAATAAATTTATAAAGTAGTAAAATATAAATTATTTATTAAGTATATTTTATTGAATTGAATAGTAATTATACTAAAAAACTATATAAAAAAAAAGAAAGCATATAAGGGCAAAATAGGAAAGAGATAAAAAATTTACTGTTTATCTTGGATGATTTCCCCTTATCTTTTAAATTATAAAAATAGATATGTGTACCTTTTACCGTGAACACGTGAACAATCCCTCCATGGTGGAGTGAAAGTGTCATTTTTACAATATATGTATATATATATATATATTATTAAAATTATCACTTTATATAATTAATAAATAATAATTTTTTTCAACTTTACCTTTTATTATTAATAAATTAATTAATAAAATAAGAGTACAATAATTTTAATAGTAATAAATTAATGAATGGTATTTTAGTTTATTCAAAAAAATAAAAAGAAAACAAATTTATTTTTAAGAAAGTGTATATAACAATATTTCACAAATTATTTGAATGAATATACTATTATAAATTGCTAGAAATATATTTTGTATTTAGTTTTATTACTAATATCTAGTATATTTTAAAGAAATTTACCAGATTAGAGAATACATTTATAATTTTGGGATTATAATCATATATATGATAGAAATTAAAATTTGGTCTTATTTTTTTTGAAAAATGATATAAATAATTGACTTGAAAAAGGATTGGTATTTACTTAAAAGTACATTAAATGGTCTAAAATGATAGAGTGAGAATATGAAAAGAATTGGGAAGAGTGGAAATAGCCCGGCCTTTTGCTTTCTCTCTTTAACTGTTTTTTTCAACTTGTATGATATTTGATAAAACTAAAAATTATGTTCTGAAATTTTAAATATTAAATAACATAGGTGATATAATTTTAAAGTTATAACAATATTTAAAAACTCAGTCAATTATTATATTCAATGCAAAATGAACGTTATTAAATAATCTAAAACGATTTCAAACTAACTATTTAAATTTTAAGTGTTGAAGGGGGTTATCAACACCCTCTTATCTTGATCTTGAGTTATTTTCTAAATTGTATTTATTTCTGCCTCAAAATTTAATTTTCATTTGAATTTTAACTATAATATATTTCTTTCTAAATTAAAATTTGAACTTTCATTATATTTCCTTCCAAATTAGTGATGTATGTGTTAATTATGATTGTTGGTAAGAATGAGTATTAATTGGTAATAATTAAATAAAATCGATGTACTCTGGAAAATTAGTTTGTTCAAATAAAATATTGATTTGGTTCAGTTAACAATGTAAAAAATTTAAAAGATTTTTTCTTTTTTCATCTTATGGAGAGTTTTGACTTGCTAGGGAGTAAAGACCTTGTGTTGCTATTAGTAGACCTTGATAGTATGACGAAGAAAAAAAAAGCAGACAAAATTTCAAAATGGAGCGATGCTGAAAAATACTTAGTCCTTCATGTCGTTTCGGGATAAGTTGTGATGATAGTAACCTAATGGAAGACAGACTCTTTGGGGTAACAATGATTGGGAATTAACAAATGAAAACTTTATGATGGTTATGGAGGATAGTACGCAATCTATCACCATTTTATAAGAGAATAAGGAGAGACTATATAAGATATGGAACACCACTGTAATTGTGAAACTTTTAGGGGGGACGATATGATTTAAGATGCTTTACTTCACACTCTAATCTCTATGGAGTCATGTCCAAAACTTCAACATCATATATCTGGATAACAATTATTTTCTTGTTCAGTTTAAAAGCGAAAGTGATAAGAAAACCATTTTGATGAGAGGACCTTGGTTGATAATGGGCCACTATTGAAGTAAAAGAATATGGAATCAAAGTTTAATTTTGTAACAAATTCAATTAGAAACTCAAACTTCTAATATTAATTTAAAATATTAAACCACTCTTACAATAAATAACAATTTCACAAAACATACATTTATTTCTCACCACTTACTCTTTTTATTCTTTTTTTCTTCTCAAAATCTGCTTCTTTCCAAATGACTAATGGTCATTTATATAGCAAACATTAGCCTACTATTTTTGAAAAATTTCTAATTCTAGTTTTAATTTGGTTGGTGTCTATTTTTTTTTAATTTTGGCTGGTGCAAATTCTTCATACTAAATTAAGCATTGAGTTTATTATTTTTTCTCAACAAATTCCCCCTTTAAACTCAATTCTCTTCCATCCTTCATCCCAATCGCCACTTTACATTTTTCTAGTAGAACAGTCGGTAATGGTTTTGTGAATATATCAGCCACTTGATCATGACTCACAACATGACTCATTCTTACTCGTCCTTTCTTCACTTGTTCTCAAATGTAGTGAAACCTGACATCAATGTGCTTGCTTCTTTCGTGATGAACAAGATTCTTTGCTAGCTCAATTGCTGACTTATTATCAACTCGAATCTCTGTTGCTTCCTGTTGTTGGAGATTTAGTTCATATAACAGATTTCTAAACCAAACTGTATGATACAAGCACCATGATGCTGCCACATTTTATGCTTCACACGTTGATAATGTCACAATTGGTTGTTTCTTTGATTGCCATGTGAACGCCGTGTCTCCCATGAAAAATACATATCCTGATGTACTCTTTCGATCATCTATGTTTCCACACCAATCACTATCTGAATATCCCACTAATTTATATTCTCCTGTCTTTGAGTAAAATAATCCGAATGATTGTGTTCCTTGAATATATCGGAGAATTCTATTCAATGCTTTCCAGTGTGTGTGGACTGGTTCTTCCATGAATCGACTTACTACTCTAACACTATAGGATATATCTGGTCTTGTGCATGTAAGGTAACGAAGACTTCCCACAAGACTTCGATATTTTGTTGCATCTACTCGGTTTCCGCCTTCAAACTTCGAAAGCTTTGCACCTGGTTCCATCGGTGTTGAGACTGGATTGCAATCTGCCATGTTATTCTTTTTCAGGATATCTTTTGTGTATGCTTCTTGTGACACAAAGATTCCTGTCTTTCCTTGTTTAACTTCCAGACCAAGAAAATACTTCATCAAACCTAAATATGTCATGTCAAATTCTTGCTTCATCTCCTCCTTGAAACTTTTAAACATCTCTTCATTATTCCCCATAAAGATGAGGTCATCAACATAAAGAGCAACAAACATCAATTTGTCTTTTTCTTTCTTCACATATAGTGCATGTTCATATGGACATTGGATGAACCCGTTCTCCTTGAAATACATATCGATACGAGTATTCCAAGCTCGAGGTGCTTGCTTTAACCCGTAAAGTGCCTTTTTCAATTTCAAAACCTTTTTCTCCTTTCCGATTATTATATAACCGGGTCGTTGTTCAAGATAGACTTCCTCTTCTAGCATACCATTCAAAAATGCTGATTTGACATCCATCTGAAATATTGGCCACTCAAATTGTGCTGCTTGAAAGATTAGAAGTCGAATTGTCTCCATTCTTGCAACTGGTGTAAAGACTTCATCATAGTCAATTCCTGCTTTTTGTATGTAGCCCTTTGCAACAAGTCGTGCCTTATATCGCTCAATCTTTCCTTGAGCATTCATTTTCTTCTTATATACCCATTTTACTCCAATGGGCTTGCTTCCGTTTGGTAAATCTGTGAGCTCCCATGTCTTATTTTGCTCGATTGATTTGATCTCTTCATTCATAGCTGCTCGCCATTTCTCATTCTTCACTGCTTCTTCAAAGCTTATACTTTCAGCATCTGCCAGAAGACATACAAGTTGTACTTCTATTGTGGAATCATATAGATCACACATACTTCGCATCCTCGGCTCAATTGGTTCCTCTTCATCACCAGTCGCTTGTGGACTCATTGCTTCTGGAGAAGATCTCCTCATTTGAGAACTCGATAATGGAATGCTTAATGATTCTTCTGTCTCCACTGCTATTTCCGCAGATTTATTCCAATCCCAATTGCTTGCTTCATTCACCTGAACATCTCGACTTACTATTACTTTTTGATTTATTGGATCAAGCAATTTATAGCCTTTGGTTTTCTCATCATAACCAATGAACACAAATTTCTTGCTCTTATCTTCTAGCTTTGTACGTCGTTGATCTGGCACATGTGCATAGGCCACACTGCCAAAAATTTTAAAGTATGAAACTGTTGGCTTTTGGTCACTCCAAACTTCTTGTGGAGTTTTATCTTCCAACTTCGCATGTGGACATCTGTTCTGCACATAAATTGCACACTGCACGGCTTCTGCCCAGAATTCTTTTGGCATCTTCTTAGTTTTCAACATTGATTGAACCATGTCAAGAATAGTCTGATTCTTTCTCTCTGCCACACCATTTTGTTGTGGAGTATACGGTGCAGTTAGGAGCCTTCTTATTCCATACTCTTCGCAATAGCTCACAAACTCTATTGAATTGTATTCGCCACCTCTATCAGATCGTAATGCTTTAACAAACTTTCCAGTTGCCTTCTCTACCATAATCTTAAATCTTTTAAACACCTCGAATGCCTCTGATTTTTCTTTTAAGAAGTAAACCCAAGTCTTTTTAGAGAAATCATCGATAAAAGTAATAAAGTACTTTTTGCAACTGAATGACTCTGAAGTGATTGGCCCATAAATATCAGTGTGAATTACTTCAAGAAGAGCTTTTGCTCGATATTCTGCCTTCTTCTGAAATGAGTTCCTTGCATGTTTTCCAAAAACACATTCTTCACAGAATTTCTCTGTATAGTCTATATTTGGTAGTCCATGCACCATCTCCTTCTTTGATAACTTTTGTAATCCACCATAATGTAAATGACCAAATCGCAAATGCCATAAAGAAGATTTGTCATCAACATTAATTTGCATGCATCTTTCCTTGACATACATGAGGTTAATTTTGTACATCCGATTCTCGACTAGTGCAACTAGACGACCATTCTTGTCTTTTAGTTGAAGATCTCGATCTTTCATCAACACGGAGTATTCTTTCTCTATGAGTTGTCCCATGCTCAAAATATTATTTTTGAGGTCAGGTACGTAATAGACATTCTGAATTAATCCTTTCATACTATTCTTTTGCTGATAGGATATTGTACCTAGACCTTTCACCTAGATTTTAGACTCATCTCCAAATGAAACGTGCCCATCAATGATTTTCATTTCTATGAATAAATGCTTATGCCCACACATATGATTACTTGCAGCAGTATCGAGATACCATATTGTCTCATTATTGGTACTCTCATTATCATGGGCCATCATGAGAAGCCCATCATTGGATCCTTCTTCTGTGACTAAATTAGTGTTTTCTTCAACTTTCTTTTCAGCATAGCACTCTTTTGCATAGTGCCCAAACTTGCCACAGTTATAACAATTATCAGAATTACATTCTTTTGCATAGTGACCAGGCTTGCCACATTTGTAACACTTAATGTTTGAGTGATTTATCCGACCACCTCTACTACGTCCTCGGCCTCGGCCTCTCCAATTTTGTTGGCTTGTCTGTCAATTTCCTCCAAAATAATCATTTTGACCACGACCTCTACCACCACGAACATTTCCATGACCTCTTCTGCCGCGTCCTCTTCCTCAAGAATTTTGAGAATAAAGTACTTTTTCATCTACAATTGTTGCCTTTGAATGAAGAGCCTCTTCAAGTGTCTCCTCCTTTTTCTTCTTCTTACGTTGCTCGTGTGCTTCGAGTGAACCAGCGAGCTCATCGACTGTTAATGTCGTGAGATCCTTTGATTCTTCAATAGCGCATACAACATTCTCAAATCTATCTGTTAATAATCGTAGTATCTTCTCTACAACTCGCGAATCATTTAATGTCTCACCATTTCGCTTGAGTTGATTCACCACGGTTTGAACACGTGTGATATAAGTTGATACACCTTCTGACTCCTTCATCTTCATGCCTTCGAGCTCACCCCGAAGCGTTTGTAGGCGAACTTGCTTGACACGATCAGCTCCTTTGAACACTTTCTCTAAAGTATCCCACGCTTCTTTTGAAGTTGTCGAATTGGCAATCTTCTCAAAGCCCGGCTCATCTACTGCTTAGAATAGCAAATAGAGAGCAGTTTTGTCTTTTGCTCGTGTCTCTTTTAACGCTTTTAGTTGATTTGCATTCATGCCTACAGTATCTGTTGGCTCGATAAAGCTTGTCTCAACTATCTCCCATGCATCCTGTGCGCCTAGTAGTGCTCGCATTTATATGCTCCAATTATCATAATTCAACTTTGTAAGTCGTGGTAGAGGTATTTGCCCCAACGCACTTCCTGGACTTGCTATGGCTCTGATACCAATTTGAAGTAAAAGAATATGGAATCAAAGTTTAATTTTGTAACAAATTCAATTAGAAACTCAAACTTCTAATATTAATTTAAAATATTAAACCACTCTTACAATAAATAATAATTTTACAGAACATACATTTATTTCTCACCACTTACTCTTTTTCTTTTTCTTTTTCTTTTTCTTCTCAAAATCTGCTTCTTTCCAAATGACTAATGGTCATTTATATAGCAAACATTAGCCTACTATTTTTGACAAATTTCTAATTCTAGTTTTAATTTAGTTGGTGTCCATTTTTTTAAATTTTGGCTGGTGCAAATTCTTCATACTAAATTAAGCATTGAGTTTATTATTTTTTTCTCAACAACTATTTGATTGTAAGGTCATGGTTTGAGTTTGATAGCAATCTGTCCATCTCTATCATTTCTTCTGTGTTGGAAGATTGTTGCTGATATTTCATTTTAAGTGTCTCCATATGTTTTGATAGCGCCTTCTCATAATCAGATGCCTCCCTCCTAGCCACTTCTCCCTTTACCAGTGCTTGACCGGTTTAGTTATAATTCTCAGCAACATCATCATACATCTCCTCTTTTCGTCCTCCTCCTCGATTAGGACTCTCTTTTCTTTCTTCTTCATATTCCTCAGCTTGGGTATCTAGGACCCCATATTCTCTATCATCTTCATAAGGGCCATCATTTGATTCTTTACTGCAGACATGTATAGTGTAACATTCACAATTTTAAATATGAATAACTATTTATATAGAGAGCTAATTAGAGTATTGAAAAATATATATATATAGTGTATGCCTAATATATATACAAGATATATATTGAATATATATAATATATACATAGTATATATCTAACATATAACTAATATAAATATTGTCACTAAAAAACAAAGTTTGATAAAAAGTAAAAAAGTTAAAATTAAATATAATAATATTAATAATAATAAAAGTAAAAGAAGATTAAAAATATAATTTTGGATAGGAAAAACAAAAAAAAATAATATTTAATTAATTATTTAATTATTTAATAATCTATTCAATAATTTAAAACTAAAATAAATTTTATTGTTCATACTACAGTAAGTTTACTGTTTATGCTACAGTATCTATTTGATACTGAAGCAAGTTTTATTCTTCATGCTACAATAAATTTTACTGTTTATGCTATAATAAGTTTTACTGTTTATGCTACAATATCTATTTGATATCTATTCCACTAATAAAAAGCTCAGTAATTGATGTAAAACAATAAGTAAATAGATAATTAAGCAAGTTTTACTGTTTATGGGTACTGTAAATGGATAATTATAAAATAGATATTGGAGAAACTTCTTCAGTTCATTATTAATAGACAAAATCACTCATTAGAAATTTTTTATTTTTTAAAAGAACTTTCAGAAAGAGTGGCATCCGATGCAAGTAGAGAATAAATATATGAAGAATTAAACATCTTGATTTTTTTTTCCTTAGGTTCATCATTGTAGGGTTTTTTTTTTTTTACTTTAAAAAGCTCATGATGACTACACAACACCACTCCGAATTTTATAGCTTAGTCATTTAAGAAGAAAGTATATATATGGTTTTACATCATCTATTACAAATATCAGAAATATATCTAAAATTACCTATTTGCTGTTATACATCTGAAGCTCAAAACAAAGAACTAAGAACATCAAACTATAAACAACCACAAGTATTTTTAGAGATAAGCTTTGATTTTACTTGCTTTTTGTAAAAAAAAATTCACTTCTCTCCAAATGGAAATTTTGATTTTATTATAATACTATTATTTTTTTTTCATGCTCATTTAAAGCAAATAAAAATTTTGTTTATAAAAATTATGAGTTCTGCATATGAAATTTTTGCATTGTTACTGACTTTACTAAATATTAATTACATGCTTTAACAAGTTTTTAATTTTTTAAAAATCAACTATATTGTTTTAAAAATTTTTAAAATTTATTTTTTATTAAATTTATAATTTTATATTTGACTTGGTGCTAAATGATGTAAGAAGACTTTAATTAACTTATAAATATTACATAATTATGATGAAAAAATTGCAGAAGGTGAAATAAATTTTAAGAAAAAGAATATTTGCAGCAAATAAATAAGTAAAAATATGTCTAATAACTTTACTAAATATATAAATAAATATACTTTTTGCTCTACATACCTATAGATTTCAAACAAAAATTAGTAATAAAGATTTACGAAATGAAGAATAACTAAAGCTTTTTTTGCCATTTAAATATATCAAAAGATGAAAAATATATATATTGGGTTTATTTTAAATACGCTATTTTTTATAATGTAATTGTAAATTTGAGATTTTATTTATCTGTATAACCATCTATCTATCTATCTATTAATTTATCTATCTATCTTTTATTCTATAAGTTAAAAGTGAAGCAAAAAATATTGTTTAAGATGCAATGACATAGCAAATATACCATTTATTTGTTTTTTTTCCTAAACTAAATTTTGTTTTTATTTTTTTAAAAAATAAGATCCTATAATTTAATAAATATTAAAAGAAGTATTAAAATTTTAATTTTTAAAAATAAAGTTAGTATAAGTAGTTCAATAATTGATATATAACTATCTTTATCTAATATTGTACCTAAAAAATGCAATAAAGTTTAGCTTAATTCCCACAACTTAGTATTTTTTTTTTATGTATTGTATACTATTTATACACTTTAATAGTTTTCTTAATATCATTTATGCAAGTGAATGAGATAATGACAAGGAAAATATATATGATATAACAAAGTAACATATGTCAATTTCCAAAAAAATGGCATGCAAATAACTAAATAAACAAATAAAGACCATGCAATGAAGTAAGTTTTTCAAGCTAAATACCAACAATAAAATATAAAAAATTTATAGATATTCCGAAGCAACGTGAGTGTTTCACCCTAGTTTTATATATATATATATATATATATATATATTGTTGGAAAGAAAGAAGAAAAAGTTAAAAATATAAAAATATCTTTATCTCCTTTTTCACCACCATTTTGGACAAATTTTGAGGGAGTAGGGGAAAGAGTTTTCATCATTTTAAATACCAAATTTCACAAAGAATTTAAAGGATTAAGGGTGCTTTTGAAGAATAATCAAGTATTAGGTAAGTTTTCTTCCTTCTAAGCTTGTTGTTTCTTAGTTTTAGATTATGCGATGACATTGGTGAAAGAATTAGTTTTAATTGTAAAAGTGGATGATTATGAAGTTATTAGGATGAGTATATGTTGATTTATAGGTTATTTGTTGAAAGTGAACTTAGTTGGTGAAGTTAGGGTTTATGGTGAAAATATGAAATTTGGACTTTTGATAGGGGTATTTATAATTGTTGTAATAGATGGATTTAATGTTATTTTGATGTGGATATAATGATTTTATGGTTGGGTGCTTGAAATAATTAGGTTTTGAAGAAGTTTGGAAGAAGTAGTAGGTGAATTAGGATTTTTGGTGGAATTTGGATAGAATTGTTGAAATTGATGTTTGATTGAATAATATGAGTTGGTATGTGATGCTAATGGTATATTTTCATTTATAATTTGGCTTAGGATTGAGTAAGGTGAAATTATAAGATCAAGGAGAGGAAGGACATTGGAGAAGTAAGGATTAGAAGGAGCTTTTGGCTTGATTCTAGAGTTATATAAGATTAGTACATACTTTGTTAATATTTGATTTGAATGTTTATATTTGGCATACTCTATTTTAAAGTAACATCATGTATGAAAGTGTGTGAAGTTATGAATGTGATAAGATAAATGAACATATTTTATTCAATATGATGAAAAGAATGTGAAAATGAATCATAATATGTAATATGATGTATAACATGTATATGTATGTGAAGAAGAAGAATGTGGTAAGGTTATGTGTAATGTGATTATAGATATGATAAATGGTGATGGCACATCATGAAAAGTGGAAAAATGTTTGGCATTGTATATTTTAGCTCACTTTAAAGAATATTATTATTCTTTAAAGTGACAATATATATGAACTTATGTGCTGTTATCAAAAATATGATTTGGGCATTGAATTGAGTTTTAAGAATATTGTTTTATGGTGAATCATGTGAAAACATAAGAAATTGACAAATGAAAGTAGAACATGAAAATGTGATGCAGAAGTGACCATGGTATGGGATAATATGTGAAAATGGGTCGCATTATGAATGTGGTCTATGGTTATTCAATGTGATAGCATAATATGATATGTGAAGTGATCATGAGTGAGGTGCTCACTAGAAATATGTGAAAAATATATGAAAATATGGAAAGTGTGCAAATGGTAGAAAATATATGAATAATAGTGATGAGAAAGAGGAAAGGAAATGAAAATATGAAAATATGACATGATGTGATGTGTGTATTGTGTGTTGGCCTTACACAATTATTTATTTCAAAAAATTGAAGTTGGTACTGTCAAGTTGGCATGTCAATGATACATCATGACGTTTAATGTGTCTTCAGGCTAGACACACTGGTGTCATTATTATTATTATTATGTCTTCGGACTAGACACACTGATGTCACTGTTATTATTTTGCCTTCGGAGTTAGACACATTGATGCATCTACGAGCGGTATGATATGACACTTAGATTCCTAGTGTCGTGATAGGCTAAACCAATTGTTCTAAAACTTGAATATTATATAGGGAATTATTGGACTCAGCGTGTGTGTGTTTATGAGATATCGACATGTATATATTGAGTTAATGCAATTTATTATGGCAATGATATTCGAAGTTATCACATGATGATAAATGTGTAATTGTTTTTGTATTTGTAGTTAGTATGATGTTATGTGAATCATGTGGCATACATTGAATTTAAAAGTGTTTTTATATATTAAAGTATGTACCACTAAGTTATATGCTTAGTGCAATTGGTTGTGTCGTGTAGATGAGAGAAGTTCAGGATAGATCTACGCTTTGGATTGATTTTGAAGGTAGAGATTTTGGTCCCACGAGACCAACTCGATTTGTATAGCATTCATGTATAATATTTTCCTTATCTAAAGGCATGATCCAAGCAGTATAAATGGATCCCTCACCACTACATTAAAATAATGGTTGGCCTGTGGATACAAGAATGGATAATGCATAGATTAATCCATCTTGTAGGCACAGGTCAATCAAGGATTTTAATGTAGTGTTAAGATATCTCAATATGATTTAGGATTTACATCTTATTTCAGGTTTAATTAAGGATGTGCTTCATAATTTGAAAATGCAATTAAAAGATCCATGTTTCAAAAAATATTTTATGATGTTAACAATCTCCTAGATTTTAATCAGGCTTACCTATGATTTGAATTCTTTTCCTCAATTTGATTAAATCATAAGCCTCTTTTGAATGATGATTTTTGGATTAATATTCTTGAGTACATCTTCAAGGTTTTATTCATCTTAATTATGCCACTTTATCATAGTTCGATTTAGCAACCTTAACCCTAAATACTTATAAAACCTTTTACAAGCAACTTATAGTTAATATGTCCTAAGTGAGATTAAGGATTAGCTTAGGTCCCATTACATCTAAATCGCAATTCCACACTATACATCCATATTCTAATTACCCGACATTATCTTATGGACCAAAAAGAATAGAAGAAAAGAAAGAAAGAAATGGAACTACAATGAATTCAACTTTGATGGTTTGTTAGGACAAGTCTTTTACCTTCACATCTACATTCTCCAGTTATTCTCACTCAATCATAGAAGATAATCAAAGGAGGAGAGGATAGATTGCTAAGAAATCCAATTAGGATGTTTATTATCCTTACTTAGATAGCTTCCTTATCTTTCACTTCCATAATTTAACTTTCTCACACAACATATTATGAAGGTGGAGGTGGCAACTAGTTGGATTAAAAGAAAATTTTAAGTGGTTTGATTATTATTGGTTGATGAAAAATCATTATGGAATCTTTAAACTTTCTTCCTATTCAATTTTCTCTCTCAATTCTTTTTAAACTTTCTTCAATCAAGTCCTTCTATCCCTAATTATTCACGAATTGGTTCTTTCTTCTTAATCTACCTTTCCAACTAAGTCATTCACTAGTTATCTTGGGTTTTCCTTATTCTTTTAACTAGGTTTCTCCTATTAATTTACCATTGTTGTCCCAAATTGGCACACATCAAAATATGTCTCCCTTTGCTTTTTATAATAACAATACTACTTAGTGTAAATCACTTAGTATGAATTGTTAGCATTTAATCAAGTCGGTTATAATCACTTGATATAATTTTATGAAAATTTAAATTTGAAGGTTTCATTTAGTCTCGATTTTAAGATTTTCACTAGATTTTGATTCTAGGGTTTCCTGGATGGCTAACCGATGATGTATGGATCTCACGTACTTAGGGTAGGAGTGTTACAGGATGGCACCAAGTGGTAGAGTTGAATTGGTGATTCAGTGGAAGGTGTAATCTTTTACGGAATTTAGTTGTGTAATGGGAGATTAAGAGATAGATAGAAAAGGAAATGACAAATATAAAATAAATAGAGAGAGAGAAAAAAAAAAAGAAGACAAAAGAAATTTAAAACGGTTCGGATGTTAACTAACTCTACATCCACTATCCAACCTCAATTGAGAATTTCACTATCAATGGAGTTTTACAAGCTAATTTCCAACTTAGTATTTTCCTAGTTAACACTGAACTTTATAAGAGTTTTCTCAAGACTCATTCTAAATCTAGTGTTTAGCCTCACACTAAAATAAGTATTTTTTTTAAGACTAACACTAAAACTCCAACCAAGAATTTTTATAGACTAATTCTCAAACCCAACAAGTATTTTATAAGGCTAACATGCAACTCTTATAATAGTTTATATGGCTAACACTCAACCAACTCACATAAAATACAAGGATGAAAGAATAAGGCTACAAAATATAAAAATACATGGCTTTCTTAGATATTGTAAGATATTCTTTAGGTTTTTTGGAGGGTGTATTTATAATATTCACACTCCATGTTGCTGTTACAAAGAGTATTTATGTAAATCCTTTCCCATTGTCTATAAATCTTGCATTAAATATGTTGTCAAAATCTTGTCGTAGTCATGACAACATTATCGCAGTCGCTATCTCATATTATAATCTTTACGCCATAACAACTGGTGAAGTACCCATTAAAATTATTATATTCGAATCAAAATCTATTTAATTTTTAAACTATTCAAATTTATTTAAACTTAATTATAGTTATAACCGTATCAATCCTAAATCTGTTTACTATTTGAACCCATTTAAATATAAAAATTCAAAAATATTATAAAATTTAAAATAAAAATTATAGTTTTTCAATTGAATAATTATAAATAAAAATTTAATATTAACACAATTTTATTAAAAATAATTTCATGCAATATAATTTTATAATTAAAATAAAATATAATAATTAATTAATTAAAATTTTAATAAAATATAGTTAATATATAATTGGGTTCGAGTAACGAATATTCAAAAATCTAAATCTGAATCTGTCACAAATAGTAAAAATATTATCGGACCCGACCAAACTTATTTATATATTACCTATATTCTATATAAATTGATCGAGATGAGTTGAGAGCCTAAAAATACTCGACCTGTTATTATCCCTGACTATATATCTATTGGAGATTTCTAACGAAAAATGTCATATGTCTTTTTTAGTTATTTTTTCATATTGCCATGGAGCTTTATTTTAGCTTTATGAATAACATGGCCGAGATATCCTTATGGCAGTTGAGATTCCATGCCGCGTCCAAGATTGAGGTAGAGATATTCACCGTTATTTTCTTCATGTCTCAATGACCTGTGATTGCGTGGTCTTTACATTAGTGTCACAATCAAGATTCAATGTTGAGGTCTCCACAGATAAGTTCTTTGCCCAAATTAATGAAACTCAAGTTTCTTATTGTGCACTATTTTAAATTGTTTTTCGTGCCATATATACACCTAACGATTATATTAACAATTTAATTTATTTATTAAGATTAAAATCAGTATTAATTTAAATCTAGGTCAACAATTTAATTATTTTATATTAAATTTTCTATTTCGGAGTAATTTATATTTTTATCTTAAAAAGGCTCAAATAAGTTGAAAAATTATGCATTTTAATTATTTATCATAATATTTTTTTGTTAATTTTTTATTTGTCAAAATAAAAACACTTTATATGTGTGTGTGCGTGTGCGTGTGCGTGTGCGTGTGTGTTTGTTTGTGTATGTGTGCATATATATGTATATATATATGTATGTATGTATATATATATATATGTATGTATGCATGTATATAATTGCTATTGATTTCAATTTTGGTCTTATTATAACTAAACAATTTTTAAGAGAATCAGATTTCAATTCTAAATTAAAGTAAATAAAAAGAACAAATAATCTTTCTAATATCAATTCTGACTCCAATTACAATATTCCTCCTGAATTACTTTAAATCTTATTAGAACTCCCAAAATTTAGTAACTTTTAGAGCAACTTATATTTATTATTTTTTAACTATATTTTTATTCAAAATATTCTTTTAATTTTTTATTCAAAATATTCTTTTAATTTTTTATTTAAAAATTCTTTTAATTATTTTAAATAAAAATATTTTTCAACTCTGTTTAATTTTTATAAATTTAAGTAATAATTGTCCTTTATAATTAATTTGTTACTCAAAACTATTAGTTATTTTTTTCATTCAAAATATTTTTTGTATTTTCTAAGTGAACATATTCTTATAATTTTGATGTTTGGCTTTTTTTTTAAAAAAAAAATTATAAGATAATATAAGCTTATATAAACATTTAAAATTTTAACCAATATCCTCTAAATTACTTTTGATATCTTATATGGATCTAAAAATGGCATGCGTTACACAACCACAGGTGAGCTGAGTTGGACCGCTAGCTAGATAACATATCATGCCATGTCAACCTCTTCATTCAAATTTTAACTGAAATTTTCTCAAGTGTTCTCTCATGGTAAAAAAGAATTAAAATTTTTATTTAAACAGTATTTTTTTCTTTTATTTTGTTAAGAAAAATAACAAACTGGTTAGTTTGAAATTATTTTCCCGTATAACCACCATTTCTGATGTTCCTCCACTGCTAATTCAGGTTCTTATTTCAACTTCTAACAAGTAAATCCAAGCCCATCTAAAAGAAATTTAAAAAAAATATTTTTTCCTTATAATCTTTGACGGGTTCGCTGGAGGGTCCATTAATAAAACCTGGAGCACCATTCGCCCCAGAATGAGCAAAGAGTATTTAAGTTTATAAAGAATGTGATTATCAACATACATTTCACGATATTGAACTTTGAGAACAGTGAAAAATAACACAGTAAACATTCAAATTCCAAATTTAGAGTGAACAGTTGACGAGCAATTTCTCAAAGTGCATAAAGGAAAAAAAAATTAGGACTCGCAAGTTTCAAAATACGTGAAATATTATCTAACATAAATCCAGCAACTTAAAACAATAGCCAAAGAAACCACCAGGAAATGGTTAACAATCCCACAACAAAATGAAAGCAAAAAATTCAGTCATTTAAAATTACTATGGAAGCAGAAAGCATAAATTAACCCCCAAAATCCAAATAACAATCAAAATTACCTCAACATGTTTCAGAAATTACATCATTCAGGCCCATGTAAAACATCTATGCTGCAATAGAGGGCTTTGAGGCAGCGGACAGTCTAGATCTCTTCTTTGCCAAGCTCACTGCGCCGTTCACGTTGCTCCTTCAACCTTGTGGCAAGAAGCTTCTGATACTCAGCTGTCTCAGCCTTGGCCTTAGCAATTCTCTTTTTCTTGTCTGCTATTCTAGCACGTTTCCTTTGCAAAGTCAATGGAGTTAACAGCCTCTGGATTTTGGGAGCTTTGCTAACCTTTTCGCCTGCCAAACCAGAAAAGGCACCTTTGTTATCCAAGATGATCGCACAAGTACAATTACTTTGCTGTCTGCAGAGCATAATACATCCAAGTAAATCATATATGAGTAATAATACCACAACTGACCAGATTTGGTTGTAAACGCTCGGCGGTAAGTGTTGACATACTTCTGGACATCATCCTCCTTTGACAGGTTAAAAAGCTTTCGAATCTTGGATGCCCTCTTAGGACCTCTCATCCTAGGCTTCTCAGTGTCTGTTAGTCCTGGCAGATCATTTCACCTTTCTTAACAATCATAGTTGTCAGAAGCGCGAGGCGCAAAAAAGCGCAAATGGTCCCGGAGCCTAAAGCGCGAGCCTCGAGGCTCAGGCGCGGGCTTCATCGAAGTGAAGCACAAACACGCATGAAACTCTATAAACTAATAAAAAGATAAAATAACTACAAAAATACAATGTTAACCATACTAAAGAACATATCACACAAGTATTATCATACCACATCATATAAAAACTATGAAACACATAAAAAACACACAAAAAAGACATCGCATAATAGATATTTCACACAAAATGTCTCATATGATATGACAAAATAGTTTAACCCAATAACTACTACTACTAATAGTTTAATTAACTTATTATTAATATTGTAATACCACTAAGGCATGACTTTAGGACTAATTGTTTTATTCCTAGTACTACTTTGTGACTAATTAGCCTATCAAATATCACTCTGTGACTCTTCTTCATCATCAAAACCTTCATCAATAACTTCATCCTCCTCCTCCTCTTCCTCCTCCTCATCATCATTGTTTACAAACTCTTCTTTCTCTAATCCCTCCTCATCTTCATCATTTTCAATTTCATCCTCATCTCTAAGAGCAAAAGGACTAGGAGTATGTTTCTTGACCCTAGAATATACATTTCCTTTTCCCTTTCCCTTTGCCAAATTGCTACTAGGAGTGGGATTAAAAAAATAAAGAAGAGAGAGTTCAAATACATACCAGGTAAAATTTCAGCAAACACTCTTCTTCTTCTTCAATGGAACCAGCCTCTGTACTCTTCTTCTCCCTCTCCCCTTTTTTCTTTTCGGCTTAGAGAAGAGAAACTAGTCTCTTCATATCCAACGTTTAGTGTTTGGTGTTTACGTAAAATCTCTTACGTATCTGACTCTTCTCTTTCTTTTTTTTTTTTAATTATTTTTATGTTAACCAATCACTAACTAGGAAAATTACTAAATAGGAAATAAAATATTTAAAATCCTAAAATCACGCCTTATTTATGTAAAGCGCGCTTTTTCTGCGCCTAACAAATCGGGAAGAATCACGCCTAAGCGCAGAAACGAGTGGCTTTTGAGAAGTGCGCAACACTTCAACTGTTGAAGCCCTAACGATGGAGCCTCACCCAAAGCGCGCCTCAGGCGCGCTTTTAACAACTATGTTAACAATAACCAAGTTCAAAACTGAAAGATCGTGACAAACAATGCACCCACGAACAGACTTCCCTCTGCGTTCTCCATTACACCTTCCATATCCATGGAAGCAAGGGGTACCTGTCCACTCAAGCATTATATTTGTATTGGTTACATCAAGCCAAAAAAAACAGTAACTTTAGCATCAAAAACACCAAACACATCAACAGATATCCATGCTTCCCCATTCCCAAAAAAAATCCACATAAACAAACAAATAAAACATTATAAAAGCCACAAACAAACCTCTGTGAAGCAAAAGTCGAACACGGCCTGGAGTTATAAATTTAGAGGGGGACAAAAGATAATTTGTCACAGCCTCCCATAATCTTAAACACATAACCCTTGAACTCCTGAAATACATATAGATGGATGAAGTATAATGAAATCACTATACATAGCAAAACTTTGAAAGACTAGCAGAGGCAATAACTCCTAGCAATAACATACCTCTCCCAGGGCATCCCCACTGACTTCTTGTGAGATTCCCTTATCAAAAAATGCCTGGCTGTAATGAGAAACTGATGGCGTGAGTTACATTGGACTAAGCTGCTAAATTTAGAGGAGGACAAAAGATAATTTGAATGATAAATATTAACAATGAGAGCCAGAAATTTTCTTTTCAAGGGGAAAATTTGAATATTCCTAAATCCTAAGTTCAAAAGGTTTCAATATTTAGGAATTTTAAGTTCATAACCTCATACAAATCTTAATACAAAATTGCATCTACAAGTAAATAGAATTGCAAAGCTAAAACTAGCAATAAACAATAAATAAAAAACAAAGAAATCAATACAGTTTCTGGTCATCGTCTATCTCCAGCTTCTTCTGGCAAACAGTGGTTGGATTTGCGATATTGAACTGTCCATACAGAAAGAAGTTTAGCAAAATTGTATATTAGGGTTTTGTTAAAAAAGTAAAGCGTACAAGAAAGAACCTTCATTTTCGAAGAAGCAGCTCTTTACTGCCCAGATGTTGTGGCGGAAGCGAAAGGCTCCTCCTTCTCTAGCAGCTCAAGGGCTCTCCGTCCTATAGCGAAATAGGATTTTTTTATGTGGTTTTTAACTTTTCTTTACAGAGACTATATTGTGAGAAGGGAAGTCTTGGGTGCGGTATAAAGGATCTAGTTATTTGTGTGAGCTTTGATATGAAATGAACACGTGTAATCTTAATTAAAGATTGTAGTGTAATATTGAATTAGAATGATCCTGGGGGCAGACTACAGAACCCCCAGCTTTTGGGCTCATCAAGTGGTTTGGTTGATGGGTTTTTTTTGCACAAATTTTCACATATGCACGAGCAAAGAGTTAAAAAGCCCTTTCAAAGCCCAAAATAAATCCTAAGAAAATTTACAAAATTAACTTAAAAAATAAAAAAAAAATTATTGTAAAAATACTGTGTAACAAAAATTTTATAAAAATACTGTACATATATTAAAAATTTACAAAAATGATATGCATATGATAAAAATTAACAAAAATATGATATATATCGGATATAAGTTAAGTATATTTTTAATATGTTGAAATGTCATAACAATATAAAAATTTTAAAAATTATTTTTATAAACTAACAAAATATAGTAAAAATAAAATTTTAAAAAAAGAATAGTATTTCATATAATTTCTTTAAAAATTTAATTATCTCTCCCATTTCGTAGTTTTAAATATCGACCTTCCGTGTCAAAATGGCCGATATTTAATAAATTTGAAGAGTCCTAATTTAATTTTGACCCATTTAGAAATGAGATTTTAAAAACCTCATAAATAACCATGAATTACATCTAAAAATTGTTGAATTGGCAAATCGGCTAATTCTCATTGATTTAGTTGTGGCTGAATCGATTTTGGAAGGAAGATTGGAAGAAGAAGAAATTTTGATGGGATAGTTTAGTTAATTGATTTTTGCAAAATTAAAATAAGAAAAATTGAAGAAGAAGAGAGGGTGGTTTGGTTTTGCAGGAAAAGAGGAAGAAGAAGAACAAGATTAAAAATTTGAGTTTGGAGCCGCTCAAATTTGAATCTGCAGAAGAAGAAATTAGAAGAAGAAAGAGGAAAAATGTGACCAATTAATAAAAAGTAAAAATAATTAAAAAATAAAAATAAAGAAAAATAAGTAATTATCATTAAAAAATAAATAAATAATAAAAATAATTTTATTTCAAAAAATAAATAATAAAAATAATTTTATTTCAAAAAAATAAATAAAAACAATAATTTAAAAATAGAAATAAAATAGAAAAAGGCAAAAAGTTTGAAAACTGCAGCGGAAAAATGTAATAAATGTATGTAAATGCAACCAATAAGTGGAGAGAAAGAAAGAATTTGACCAATCGCTATTAAAGGCCAAAGTATCTGCAAATTTGAGAGCAAATTAAACAGTGTCTTCATCCATTCTCAAATTCATCCACTTCCGGTGACCGGAGAGAGACACGCACAGGCTAAGTTGATTATGCCGTCGACGAACATTACTGGGACAGTTGAATCGTCATCGGAAGACGCCGGAGTAGGGAGGATCTGCCGTCCGATTGAGACCGCCGATGACACATTCCGATCAATTTTCCGGCTTGTTCTGAACATTTTTTGTTGTGAGACAGGTACAATTAAGTTTTACTTTTTTACGAGCTTCAATCTAATACCTTATCGGTAATTTTTAAGCTAACTTAAAAAAAAAGACCATAAATCTGTTGGTTGAAAATTTTTTCGCGTCTGTTTGTTGGGTTTGCTGTAAGTTGAACTGGTAAAGGGTTGTTTTAAAGAAAAGCTTTGTTTGTTGGTTAAACAAATATTTAAAGGCTTTGAAGTAATTGATGGTCATAAGAGGATTTATTTTTGTGGACCACGTAATAGTTATTTTTATTTTTATTTTAATTAATTTATTATTTTTTGGCAGTTGACGAAGTTATACTTTTTTATTATTTTTATTATTATTTTGTAAACAAAATTTCTTGAATATTATTTATTCTAAATTAAAAAAGTTAAATTATATAATCTTTAGTTTAATTTGTAAGATATGTTAAGAAAATAAATTTTTAGAATTATTTTTAATATAATTATAAAGTATTAAATAATTTAAATAATTATTTATGATTGATTAAATGATGTGGACTTAATTAATTAGTTTTAGAATTATTTTTAGTATTATATGCATGAAATCTTCTAAAAATAATTTTTTAAAATAATTTTTTATATAAATAAAATATGTGTTTAAATTAAATAGTTACTAGAATAAGGTATGCGGGGTTGAATTAGAAATTGATTTCTTTCTACTGCATATGGCAAAATAACAATTAAAAAATAAAATAAAATTGTAATTGACACCATATAATTTTAAGAAATTTTCTCAATCAATCGATGGAAACTACAAACTCTGTGCTTCACTTATCACTATATACTTAGTAATAATCACTCAATTAATATATATAATAATATGTATTGCATGATTATTTTTTAAACTATTGTTTTATATGTATAGATAATTTAATTTGAAATTAACAATAAATATCAACATTACCAAAGAATTTAATTTAATTTGAAATTTATTTAAAGGAATTTAAATTAATTTTAAATTTATCTAAATGAATTTAATTTAATTAAAGAAATCTAATTTCATTTAAAAATTATTATCAAAGAATTTAATTTAATTTGAAACATATTTAATGGAAGTTAAATTAATTTTAAATTTATTTAAAGAAATCTAATTTAATTTGAAAATTATTACCAAATAATTTAATTTAATTTGAAAATTATTTAAAGGAAGTTAAATTAATTTTATATTTCTCTATATGAATTTAATTTAATTTTAAATTTATTTAAAGAAATCTAATTTAATTTAAAAATTATCCAAAAAAGTAAATTTAATTTGAACCTTATTTGAAGAAATCTAATTTAATATTATTAATAATATAGTATGATTTAAAAGAAAATACAATTATTAAGCCTAGGAATTTTAAAATAAAATTCTACACTCATATGTTTAAAAAATTATGTATTTTTTATTTGTTTACGTACAATAAATATGTCACGCAATCGATCAGAACAAAGTAATACATATTGAAAGCCGAGTGAAGATGTTAGTTAGAGATTTGCCACTCCCATTGAATAATCAAGATTGAAAATGCATTGCATATTTTGTGGATGATTAGTGACTGGTGAGATAACATGTTTTAAGCAACACTTAGCTGGGATATCAGGTGATATTTCAACTTGTAATAAAGTGCCAAAAGAAATTAAGACATATATGAAAAAATTGCTAACAGACTTTCCAGAAAAAAAAAAAGAAAAAGAAAAGGTACAAAAACAAGCCTTATGAGAGGAAATTATGCATATGAATATTGGGGACATTTATGATAATGATGACTCTGAGTTTGAATACGTAAGACGAGAAAGTATGCAACAACTAGAAATGGATTCATATAGAATAAGTGGAGGCAATAATTATAATGCAGGTGGTTCCAGTACAAAAAAAAAATTTAAACCTTCAATGAGGCATTCTGCATCTGTAATGGTTGAAGGATCGACAAAAAATAAATATTCTGATTTGTCTACACCAGCAGAAATGTTAAGAGTTATCAAGATTGATTTAGAGATAAAAAGAGACAGAAAAAATAATCTACAATAAAAAAAGGTTGGTTCAAAAAAATAAAGAGAAACTGACTAATGCAATGGGCCGTTTATTATTCACAACAGACTGTCTTTCAATATTGCAGCATCCCCTTGGACGGCACCATTATTACGGACTGCATATAAAGTGAGTTATAATATTCCGCCACCAACACCATATGAACTTTTAGAGGTTTGACGTTCCAAAGAGTATATTCTAATGAAGAAGTGCAATGCTTCATTTGGTGGAATATGGAAACAGAGAAGTGTATCCATATTATATGATGCACATCATTAACTTTCTCATATATTCAAATCGTGACACTGTTTTTTATAAGTCAGTTAATGTATCTAATGTGTTAAAGAAGGATGCATATTATTATTTTAAATTGATGAAGAAAGTAATAGAAGAAGCTAGCGAGGATGGGGTTGTGCAAATTATAACTGACAATGATGCTATAATTAAATGTGCTGAAAAAATAATTATAAGGGTATACAAATATTTTTATTGGACAACTTATAGTGCTCATTGGATTAATTTAATTTTAGAGGATATTGAAAAGTGAGGTTATTGAGCAGGCAAAGCAAATCACCCAGTTCATATACAATCATAATTGGGTGGTAAATTATATGAAAAAATTCACTAATGGAAGAGAAATTCGAAGATCCGGCATCACTAGATTTGTAACAAATTTTATTGCATTAGAAAGTATTGTGCGACAAAGAGCAAATTTGAAGTGTATGTTTGAATCGAAAGCTTGGGTAAATTCTAGATATGGGAGAATGACCGATAGAATTGCCACCAATGTTTAGGATATAATTTTGGGTGAAAGTAGAGAGGAAGACAATTTTAGTCCAATGTAAATGAAATATTAAAAGTTCAAGAGCCACTTCTAAAAGTTTTTAGATTGGTTGATGGGGATGATAAGTCAACAATGGGTTTTATTTATGAGGCAGTTGATCGAGCTAAACTTGCAATTAAAGAAAATTGCATGTATTAAAAAAATTATTAAAAAATCATTGATTCAAGGTGGAATTTTCAATTGCATCATGATTTGTACTCTGTTGTATATCAACAAATTTTGTGTATTTTTTAGTATATATTACATTCGTTGTAAATTTCTATTATCTAAATCTAACTTCTTATGAAAATTGTTATTTTAGGATATTACTTCAATCCTTATTATCAATAAAATCATGAATATCATGTTATGGAAAATGTTGATGTAATGATGAGAGTTCGAAAAAGTGATTAAAAAATTAGAGCTAAATGAAGAAGCACAAGCTAAAGCTCTCCTATAAGTAAAAATAATTATTTATAATTGCATTAAATATTTATTTTTTGATTTCTATTCACCAATAAACTAATAATTATTATTCAATGATATGTAGATGTTTACATTGCAAGATAAAAAATGATCTTTTATTATCTTGCTCAAGCTAAAGGCAATTGCCCTCTCACCTCCAGGTTAAATTATTAATGTTTATTTTATGCATCTAAATATGTTCATTTAATATAATAAAATAATTCTTTTTTTTAATTTGATATTCTAATGTAGCTGAATGATGGATACATTATGGAGAATATATTTCGAAATTGCAGAAGATTGCTCTTCGAGTTTTAAGTCAAACCACCTCATCATCAAATTGTTAACGCAATTGGAGCACTTTCAATTTGATTCATGCAAAGACTATAAATATATTGAAGTATAAAAAATTACATTCCCTAGTTTATGTGCAATATAATATGAAGCTGAAATTGAGAAATACAATGAGAAAGTCCCGGGGAGATAAAATGGAAAATTATAATCCAATAAATTTGGATTATATTTTTGAGGAACTAGATCCATTATCTCCATTGTTGCAGGAAACAGAAGCTCTAATTCTTGATGATGATGATATTGATTGGCTTAATGATGAAGATGATGAGGGAGAAGAAGTCAATCTTACTTCTGCCGAGGTTTCAGGTGGGGTTTCATCCCTTTTTAACTATATCATCGATGAAGGTCATCAACAAAAAAAGAAGTGGCAGTGGTAATATTAGCAAATACGAAAAGGAAGACAGTGACAATGAAGAAGAGGAAGACTAACAAGGAGGAAGAGGAAGACAATGAGAAATAGAAGGACGATGACAATGACAACAGCAGTGATAGTGCTGATCAAGATGGTAATTTAGGTGGAATTGTGTATGGTTGTTATAATGGATCAAAAAATCATATAAAGATTATCGATCTAGTCGTGATAAATATGGCTAATATAATAGTTCTCATTCTGGTCTCCCTAACCCAGTTTCTCCTCCAGCTGGGTTTCAAAGACATTAGCTCTGCGATAATGAATCCAGTAGACCAGACATATCTCTATGCAGAATTATAGGGAGACAAGTTATGGCAACACAACATATGGTGATACTTTCAATCAAATAGAATCTATTTCAGGCCCATATAATCCTTCATCATATTATAACCGGTTAAGTGATTATTGGAGTTAGCACCCTCAGAGATGGGCTGGAGATTTTACAGGTGAATGGTCTTCTATAAGTAGCATATTTCACTCTAACT
The DNA here is from genome assembly GCA_947685225.1 of Garcia nutans. NCBI lineage: Eukaryota > Viridiplantae > Streptophyta > Magnoliopsida > Malpighiales > Euphorbiaceae > Garcia > Garcia nutans. The sequence goes on along the minus strand of CANTUV010000059.1, from coordinate 9,728,052 downwards.
ATCCAAGTGACAATTTTGTTGAAACTCAAAATGTTTTAGACCCACAAGGTAATAAAACTTCAAATTTAGCAAATTATTTTAATGTGTTTTCATATGCGTTTCAATAACCAGATTCATATCATACAAGATGGAACAACCAAAATCAAAATTATGATGATGATGAACAAAATAATTAAGATCCTCCCGGCATTCTTTTTGGTGGCAAATTAGTTTGTTAATTTAATTTTAAGCAGTTAATATTTTTATTGTATAACATATATTTTTGAATTGGATTATTTTTTCTCTATTTTTAATTATTAAGTGAACAATTATTATGATTATGATTTCTTATTTGGTCATGTTATCACGTAAAAAATTATTAGATGTGTTTAATTATTATTATTAAAAACTATTATATTATTTTTATATTATTATTTTTGAACAACTTTTAATAACGATTCTATCTTTATTATTATTGTGGATAAATTTTAACATATTTTATTAATTTACATATTGTAAAAAATATTTATTTTTTATTTTATTAAGGTATGATTCATTTTGTTTCATCGATTTCGTTATTCGATTCATCCGATTCTACAATTTCAACTGCATTCAAAAGAGCGGTAGATGATTCAAGTTGTTTCATGTTGATTCAGAACGATTTCATTTCATCGTGACCGATTCTGATTCCGTAAACCGATTCTGCAATTTAAAACCATGTACCATCCTCAATTTTCCCCCTATTTAGGAATAAAGACTTTAATAAGAATTCAATTCAAATAAATTTTATTTTTCCAATTTTATTTTAAAAATAAAATAATTTATGAAATTCAATTCTTTTAATATAAAAATGATTTTATAAGAATTCTATTTTAAATTTTAAATTTAGAAGAATTAAATTTAATTATACTTCACTCAATTAAATTTCATAATTAATTATATACTTTATATTTTAATCTATTAATTGAATTATAAATTTAGTTACTTTAATTTAAATTTACTTTCAGTGTGTTGTTATGTTAAATTTTCCCTATTTTATTTTTCTATATTATATATTTTTAAATTTATTTTTACTCACAAAAAGTGTGTATATATATCTAATTGATAATAAATATAAAAATCATAAATAAATTGTACAATCCAAGGATATTTAGGGAATTAACCAAATAAATATCATTTTACGTATCACTAATGAATGTTAGACTCCATTTAAATAGACATTTTCTTACAAAATTTGTAAGTTTCTCTCTCTCTCTCTCCCTCTCTCTCTCTCTCTCCTTTATATTGTATCCCGCAGCCCGTTTATCTCTATTTTCACATATGATTTTAAGTTTTCTTCACTTTGTTTGACATACCGATTCAAGTGTTCTCTCTATTTTTTTTTGCTCTCATATCTTCTTGTGAATCTATCTCTTTTTCCCTTCGTGCCAACTTGATCTGCACTATCATCAATTGAAATTGATAAACTTTATTTTTTTAGCTATGCATATGTTTTTATTTTATTAATAAAAATTCGACCTGAGCAAATATGATGAAATATGAAAAGTACATGTATGTTTATGTTTTGGGGTTTGAAAAATGATGTTATATTAAATTAGAAGAGCTTATTTTATTTTATTTTATTATTATGATATTACAGTTCTTGAATCTTTTTGTTCCTCTATTCTTCCTTTCTTTCTTTGTTTTAATGTATGAAGCCTAGAAGAGCTTGAATGGTTGTAGTTGGATTATTATGAGCTGCCATATTTTGTTATAAAATAATATGGATTGTTATAGATTAATAATATGTATGTGTATGTTGATATAGGTTTAAGTGCGGGTTAAGTTTTTTGTTCTTTATGTAGTTTAAGTGTTTTTTCTTTTTTTCTTTTTAAATGTGGTTTTAGGTGTTTTAAACAGTTAAAAAGGATGTAATTATAGGTTAATATGCATTTATATGGATTGATATGTAATTATTTAAGACTGGATCATTTTTTTGTATGTTGTTTAAGTATTAAACAATTATCGAATTTGTATTTGTAGATTGATATGGATTGATACATGTTGATATAGGTTATTAATATGGGCTGATATGTGTTGATATGGACTATTTTGAGTTTGTTATGGTTTCTATAGATTATGATATGAGTATAATTTATTATTATAATTATAAGGTATTGATGGATAGTTTTAAACTAATTGGCAGACGAATTCACTTAATGGACGAAATAATAATTTTCATCCAATATGGGGAGAAATTTGATATGAACATCGGCAAATATGTTGGCAAAAGTGCTGAATATATTTTCTTGAATATAATGGTTGATTTCAATAAACTTAAGAAATCAGTATCTGAAGTACTTTATATTGACAACACATCAAAAATTGAATTCAAATTTGTTACTAGTCATGACTCACATCCTCTTTTTAATGTCGTAGATGATAGGCCACATAGGATATTCATGGGCATTACTATAGATGATAGAATTAAATATTCATTGATTGTTAGTGTTGAAGAAGGTATATATAAATCCGGACATGACAGTTGATGACAGGTCTTTCTCAGGCGGGGGGTCCTAGCTCTTATTGCTCGGGTTCATTGTCCGTAGCTGATGTTTAGTGTTGCTACTGTTGTGGCTCTCCTACCTGTAAGACAAGAGAGAGAGGAGACGGGGCTCCCCTAGGGAGGCTCTGATGCCTAAGTTAGTTCGATCACTTTGAATCAAGATAGAAGAGAAAGAAAGAGAGAGAGAGGACCCCTTACCTGTGGAGAGAATTCCCTATTTATAGTTAAATGTAGGGAGACAGTCTAAACTATGCCAGTGTGATTTACGGGTGTGTTGGTGGAGTGCCTACTTGACATCATGAGCTCGGTGGGCATAGGGAGCCTGGTACCGAGGTATGTCATACTAACGAGAGTAAGGCCATGGCAGTGACCGGACACAAAGCTCGACCGAAGGACTTGGTACAGTGCTGGTAGCATCATAAGTCCCCCGCTAGTCCATTTACATTTATATCAAGATACAATCAAGTAGTGTATGGGAGCTTGGCAGAGCTTGACAAAAGATGATGAATTATGACACATGCAACATGTGGGACTCTATTGCAGAGATCGGTAAGGAAGTTCAGAAAGTAGGGGTGCTATCATAGTCCCTCGCTATTCATTTGACATTTTTGTCAAACTAAGACCTACCTTAGAAAAGTCAAACCAAGCTTAGTCAGAGCTGGAGGAAAGTTGATAAATGTAAGGTGGAGCTCAAAAAATGAGGGCTCGAGACGCTCGGGAAAGGAGAGCTCTTAGATCTTAATGAAGAGCTTCGGGGGAAAAGCCCAGCTATCTAAGGGTACTGTGGGTAGTACCACTAGTCCCTCTAAAGAAGTCTTGGCATTTATGCCAAGGGGAGTCGGTTGAGATCTAGAAGGATACGCGTCAAGCGGAGGTGAGGTGAATCTTCAAAAATTGAGGTAACGATTGGGCGGGTACTAAAAAGATGCGAAGCTCGCATCATTAAAGATTGACGTCGGTTCGTATAGTCAAAGTATTCTTTATAAATTGAGAGTTCACCAACAATGGTTGCCACACAATAAGAAAGAGAGGAGCTCAAATTGTATGTTTTACTGAGTGAAACTTCAAGGCTTGAAAGCTCGACTAGAGAGGGTAGTTTTAAGTTTGTGCTTTTTAAGTTATTACATTTTAGATAAGTGGTAAGAATGGTGTGAGCAATCCTTATCTTGGCTCAACTAGAGGAATTGGTAGAGGTGGGCTCTCCTAGTAGAGTGGTGAGATGACTCACAATGAAGAGGAAGGGGCTCAAGTAGAGGCTGAGTCAGGAGCAACTGAGTTGACCGAGCCAAACATAAGGAGATAGCTGCAATTGGTCAATGAGGAGGAGGAAGATGCAGCTAGAGTCCAGCTGGTGCACCCAAGTTCGAAGAAAGCTTAGGTAAGAGACATTAAATCAGTAATGACCGAGAAAGACTTGGCTGGGATCCGAAATAAGTATGAGATATCAGAGGAGTATAAGATGATCGTTCCTGAAGGGGATGTCCTAGCCTACAATGACATGCCTGATAACTAAATGATTATCTAATGGTTTCCTATGTGCGCTTTTCCCCTGGCTTTCCTTCGGTACCACAAGATCATACCCGGTCAGCTCAGGCCCAATGCATGATGAACTATCACGAGATTTGAGATTTTTATGTGGGTTGTTCGGGGTTGTGCCTACCCCTCGAGTGCTGAGTACCTTCAGCATGCTCAGAATATGCCAGGAGCAGACGAGGACTTTTTGTATTTGCAAGGAAGGTCTGGGCTCTGCATGTTCATAGGAAAACCGAACTCTGTGAAGGCCTGAAAGGACCAATTTTTTTTATCTTAGAGAACTGCAAGGAGTTCGACTGCCATAACATATGGTAGGTCAACTCTAGTGGTGAACAAGTGACTAGGGTAAAGCTCGGGGAGGACGAGCTTGCCGCTTTTGAAAAGGTGGAGCAAGATATTCTGAAGGAAAAAAGAAATGCCATTACACTAGTAAAGGAGTACTTCCCCCTTGGGAGGGCTCCAAAGGAGATTCTGCCAGAAGACCGGACATGTATGTTCTATGCTCAAATACTTAGTTTTTTATTTTTTGTACTGGTAACTTGTTTATGTGTTATGTGTTTGGTTAACTTTTGGCTCGGTTAAATAGTGTAACACCCTTATACTCTATATACGTACAATACATATTTTCAGTATATGTAAAATACGCATATACGGTATAAAAATATCACAGACCGATTTAATAAAAATTTTCACATTTCTGTTTTAAGATTTCAAATACTAATATATAAAATAAATAGTATATAAATATTCTTTGCTTGTTATAAGAATCCAAAATAAATATTTTATATGAAAATCTCTGGGAAAAATTCCCCAGTGTTTTGTTTGTAATTTGAACGTTTCCAAAATTCAACAAAACACAACCTGTATAAAACAAACACTCCAAATAAAATTAAATCGCCAATACTTCTCAATTTCTCCATATTTTCTCAAAATACTTATATATAGGTGTATATATATATCAACATTATATATAAAATCCCATCTTAAACAAAATTATTCAAATCATTCTTTACAATTTACAATATATGCTTCAAAAACATATCATAACATACATAATATAAAAAATGTACATGCTGGCAATTGGCTCTGATCTTGATGTATCCAAAACAACTCTTCAAGCTCAATAAATACAAATCTAGATCCGACTAGGTCTAGAAAAACTCTCTGGCTTTACCAAAACGTCCATGACACCTGCGCGACGAATTACAATCGCTCTAAGCTGAAGCCTAATGGTACAAACTTTGATAATAATAAAAATGTCAAGTAATGCCAATGCACAATGCATATAGAGGTCACATCATTTCACTTTCTTATATTTTTCAAATATTTCATACTCACAACTCATAACATTATATTGCTTAATTGTATCACAATTCATAATTCACATTAAAGCAAAGACAAGCATGGGCCAAAAAATGATCTAATATGCTATTCAAATTTTAGAGTTACTGCTTTGGTCCATAATGACACCATGTGCTTAGCCCATAGGCAATATATATATCCATGGATAATGTAACAGCCCCAGTCACTTGGACCTCAACCCGGCTAGACCCTTAGGCCCCAGTATCTTGGTCCTCAACCCGGCTAGACTGATACAGTTTTTGAGGCTTATAACCCATTCTTTTCACCCCAAAAACATCATATTTATCAGCTGGCTTGGTTTACGACCCAGTTTTTTCACCATTCCAACGTTTAGCCCGTAGGCAATCATAGGCATACCGCCAAACTCAGAACTCTGAAAATTGAATAACATACTAGGCACACAATTTATTCATTTTTCTCATTATTAATCTCTTTCTTTTTGTCACATATTCAATCTAGGCACATTGCCTTATTTTCACTTTTTTTTCTCACATTTCTCATTTTTCACATTTTTCTCATTTTTCTCACTTTTCTCATTTTTATCAATATCAATTTATTTCATTATTCCACATATCTCATTTTTACATTCACAACAGATTACTCAATTACTTTAGGTATTTTCACATAATATACATATTTCACATGTTACACAAATTAGACATTATCAATGGCTTTTCACAATACATTTAACACATATATGACATTATAAATGTCATAGCATATTATTCATACACAATCAATGAACCAAGTAGCTTAACACATTTTTCAACCAAAATGTGTTAAGTCCAAATGTTATGCAAATATAGACATTATATTCAAAATTTGTACATACCTCCACTAGCAACCCAAAACAAGCTTAACACAACCTCCCATCTTATCCTTCCAATTTGCCCTTCACCACTTGGATGAAGCAAATCAAACTCCCCCAATGCCTATACCAAATGTGATCATACGTAATCATTTAATATCACATTTTAAGGTATTCTCAACATCAAACCATAATTAAACATCACTCTAAACCAAATCCCAAAATTAAGCTTCATCTCACTTTAACTTTGAAAAATCATATCAAGCCATTTAAATTAGTGTTTTAAGTTTATTAATATCATTAGAAACATGTTTTAGCATGTTTAAATCAATTACATTAATTAGCTTATGTCCAAAACTCTAAAATGGCATAACCTTCACCATTGAAGGATCTCCATTCCAACTCAATCCAATTATCATTTCAATCTTATTTCTACCACTTATATCATTAAATAATATGATTTAAGCATTAAAATCAAACAATTAATCATTCTTTGAAAATTCACTTTTCCAAAACCCTAAATCAATACTATCATTCTCAAACTCCAACCAAATACAACCAAATTCAATATTTGACTTTAAAATACTTGTTTATAAATCAAAACAACACGTTTGGAACCAATTTGCACAATTAAAGCTCATGTTTTCCCAAACCCAAAAGTTCCATAACCCTAAATTCTCTCTCTTCACCATTTTTTAACCAAACTCCATCATCTCTTTAATCTAACCTTAGAATCATTGTTAACTACCCAAAATAATATCATACAGACCAATTCCAACAATTATAATATACTACATCAAAATTCAAATTCTCACATAATACAAATTTTCAAGGAATTCAAAGAAAAGAGTTGGAAACTTACTAGTTTTGGATGAAATTACCAAAAATCCACTTGAAACTTGTTAAATCCTTCAATTTATGGAGTATAAAAGAATCAAATTCATGCTCCAAACTCCCATGGAAAACATCCTAAAGGAAGAAGAAGAAGAAGAAGATTTTTTTTTATATTTCTTTTCCTTTTCATCTTTTTTTTAACCATATATATATGTATTAAAATAATTTAATAATTATTTATTTAATTATTTATTTAATAAATTAAAAGTCCTAAATTTTTTCTTCCATTCAAAAATAATTTATTTTTGAATTATTTTATTAATTTTAAATTTCTAAGATTTAATTACCAAAATACCCTTTTACTTTGACTTTTCTTTTAAAATTGACTTTTATATGTTATGTATATTTTACATATATATCACATATATGTTTCACTTTTTCATTTAAAACTCCTTCATTTTTTATTTAAAACCATTAATTTAATTTATCCATTTAAATTATAATTTATTTTATCAAATTTCCAAAAATTAGAACTTTTCAAAAATTTAGGATATTACACATATGCACAAGTAATGTGTATCTTATATACACATCAAATGTACCTTATATGTGTATTAAATATTAAGTATGTAATGTATTAATCCAACATATACAATTAATATATCATATATATATATATATAAGTTATATATACTCTAGATATATATATTGAGTATATACAATTTTATATCTCCAAAATCACGGATGTTACAAATAGAGAGGGGCTCGAGATCAGCGAGAAGAGAACTTAAATGCCTGATGAAAAAAGGCCATAAGGGAAGCCTGGAAAAGGGCCAGGATGGCTCATGAGCAACCGAGAGATTGAGCAGCCGGGAGCAGTTCCACTCGCAAGCAACCGAGAGAGTTAAATGCTAGGATCAGCCCAGCTCGAGAGCAGGAGTTTGCAATGGATTTGGCTCTTCCTACTGAGATGGTACCAGAGCCAGAGCCACACAAGGAGGTGGAAGAATAGTTACCTCACTATGGAATAGGTGAGGACTTGCCTCAAAGAGAGGTGAAGGAACCACTAGTCCGTTGGTACAACATAGTTTGGCTAGTGGAGACAGTGAATGAGAAGTTTGCAGGCCCGCACCATGCCACTTACACTGTGCAGGATGCGGGGCCGTAGAAGGTGCTGAAACAGATATACTAAGCTATACCAAAAGAGATGCGAGAGAATGCATGAAAGAGCTCAAAGGACGTGGCCAAAGAGATGGTGACAATGTCTCACATGGTAAGGCAAAAACTAAACATCTGTACTTGACTAAAGTTTAATATGGGTATTGACTAAGTGGAACTCTACAGGTGGCGCAGCTTGCCCATACCATTGAGGACCAGGTGGCGGGCATGGCAACAAACTTCACACAAACCACCAGGAACTGAGATGAAGGAGCTGCTAAAAGGCTCAAAATGGAGAAGTCCTTGAAGGCAAAGGATGAGGAGCTGAAGCAAGCTTAGGAATCTCTGAGGAGAAAAACTGAGAAGCTAAGCTGGGCCAAAGAAATTCTGAGAGCCAAAATTGAAGAGTTGCGCTCTGCGAAGGAGGCTTTGAAGAGCAAGGATGCCGAGTTGCGTCTGGCTGAGGATGCCATGGAAGCTGCTATACAAGGGCTGGCTGTTGAGTCCTCAAAGAGTGACAAGCACTATGTTTGGAGTGTCTACGCTTATCAAAAGGCTGTGTCCAACAGGTTAAAAGAGGAGAACCCATAAATGGACTTGTCCTTGATGATGGAGATAGACATCGACTAGCTTGGTGCTAAGCACGAGTCCGAGGATGATGAAGATAAGAAAGATAATGAGTTTCAGGATGACGAGGTCCACGATTAGCATAATTTTTTAGAAGTTATACATTTTTCTTAGGCTCGGTGTATAAATAGTGTAAAGATCGGGCCATTTTGTAATAAAACTTTATATTCTATGAATAAAGTTTTTTTTTCTTTTTTAACCGAAGTCCGATACTTTATTTTATTTTATCTTTTATGTGATATACTGTTGGTATTAGTCTAAGGGTTCGGTCAAAATCAAACTTGAAATAAATAATCTTCTTGTTATGTTATGTTGATTTGTTTATGAGGGTTATTCATTTTGCTTGAGTATGAGGTGAATCAAAGCATTATGTTATTACAATGTGCCTTGGGCATAGTTACAAAGCAAGCTCGGGTTATACTGTGCACTCTGGCGGCTGTGTATCGAGCGATATATTAGGCATAGTAGGTTAATTAACCTGAACTTTACTTTATGCTATGCTATGATGTGAATGTATACATGTACTTTAAGAACTTTGCAAAATAAAAATGAATTGAATAATGTAAAGCACCACCCTGCCTAAGGTATTATCCACAGTGATCAGTTGGACGATCTACTTTAAAGTTTGGCTCTTAGGAGAGCCTTCTTGGAATGCCTATGGCTCGAAAGGAACTGATCGATCTCTCTTGTTCCTATCATATTCTTGGCTCTGGTTGAGCTGTGTAAGTTCTTCTTTTGTGAACAAGTTATTGGCTTCTTTTTCAGGTTTGGATCATTCATCCATGCTCGATTGGCATAACCATAGCTCTATTGAACTTGAGTGCCTTTGGTGGTGCAAACGTTTGAATGTTAGGGGTGTTATTACTCGATATTTATAATTGTCACTTTTAAGGCTCATTATACGAGCCACGGTGAGCTGTCTGAGATATACGCGCCTGGGCACTGTGGAGCTCGGTGTGGAATACATGGTGAGCTACTTGAAATATGTCCGACTGGGCGCTGCAGAGCTTAATGTGCGAGACACGATGAGCTATCTAAGATAAGCATGACTAGGCTGTGTAAAGCTTGGTACTGGAGGCATGATGAGCTGTTTGAGATATGCATCGGGCGCTGTGGAGCTCGGTGTGCAATGAACGATGAGCTGTTTGAAATATGTGCAACTGGGCGCTATAGAGCTCGATATGCTAGGCATGGTGAGCTGTCTGAGATATACACTGGGCGTTGTGGAGCTTGATGTGCAAGGCACGATGAGCTAAATGTAATTGCGTATTGTGTACTGAATTTATAGTGTTCCCGATAGCACTATATATAAGTTCAATATGAGAATATTATGTGTGAAAGTGCTATTAAGCAAAATGGTAAAGCGAGGCACGATTAGTGCTTTTTTTTGTAAGAGCTTGGGATGTACCTGAGGTTTATTGCCTATACTAGGGAATAGTATGTTCACGCTCACCGCACCAATGATGACTGAGTTTTCTCAAGGGGATCCTAGCTCTTATTACTTGGGTTCACTGTCCATAGCTGGTTTTTGGTGTTTGGTGTTGCTGTTGGTGTGGCTCTCCTACCTATAAGATAAGAGAGAGAGAGGGGACCGAGCTCCCCTAGGGAGGCTCTGATACCTAAGTTAGTTCGGTCGCTCTGAATTAAGAGAGAAGAGAAAGAGGAGCCCTTATCTGTGAGGAGAATTCCTTATTTATAGTTGGATGTGGGGAGACAGTCTAAACTGTGCAAGTGTGATTTGCGAGTGTGTCGGTGGAGTTTCTATTGGACATTATGAGCTCGATGGGCATCGAAAGCCCGGTATCGAGGTCAGTCATGCTAACGAGAGCACGGCCACGGCAGTGACCACACATAAAGCTCAGCCGGAGGGCTCGGTACAGTGCTGGTAGCATCAACAGTAATGATCCTCATGGTGTGAAAAAAAAGTGTCCAAGTAGAGGTATCGGGTCTTAATTCAATACCAAAAGATGTAGATGCAAGGTTTTCACTGATTACTGAATCTATTAATGCAGGGCCGAAATATTACGAAAATGAATATGATATGCCTAATTCATATGTAGAGGAACGGGAGAACATAATAATGAGAGTCTTGTATATTATAATATTGAGATAGAACATATTAATGATGATCATGTAGAATTTCAGGGTACTGGGATGGAACACAGTAATGACACTGATTCTAATTGTAATAATGAGATAGAACATACTACTATTAACAATGAAGAAACTATAACAGATTTATTTGCATCTAAGAGCAATCCAGAGTTGTTAGAAGAAATTTCTATATCTGAAACAATAGAGGAGGAAAAAAATTTAATTCAAGGAATGATATTAAGACAACGATGTCCCTCATTGCAATTAGGGAGAAATTTCAGTTTAAGGTCTTCAAGTCCAATACTTATTTCTTTGTCATGCAATGTATTAATATAACCTGTATATGGAGATTAAGAGCAAAAAGCCTTGGAGACCCAAAGGGTTGTTGGATTGTAACAAAATATGTGACCCAACATACATATCTGACTAATTTTGATCAAACTAGACACATATAAGCAACTAGTTAGATTATCGCTGAATTTGTTAAGAAGCGATTCATAAATCCTAGGAGGGTTTTCAATCCCAAGGATGTAGTTGATGACATGCGTAATAAATTTGATATTAAGATTAATTATTCTGTCACATTAAGGGGATGAGAGTATATGTATGAGAATATCATATTAGGTACTTCAAAATAATCTTTCTTAATTCTACCTGCATATTTGCTTATGCTAGACGAAACAAATCTGGGTACAGTTATACATCTATAATGTGGTGATGATAATAGATTTTTGTATCATCTCTTCATTTTTAATGCTTCAATAAAAGGTTTCTAATATTATAGACTTGTAGTTACTATTAATGGCACTCATTTGAAAAGAAAGTATCAATGTATGTGTTTTTACTACTGTTTGTCATGATGCAAACCAGCAGATATTCCCTTTGGCATTTAGGATTGGTGATTTAGAAAATTAAGCATTATGGATACAGTTTCTTATGAGGTTGAAGGAAGCTTTCGATGAAAGACTGGATCATGTTTTTATTTTTAATAGACACTTAAGCATTCAGAAGGTTGTAGCAGATGTTTTTCCAAATACATTCTATGAGATTTGTATGTATCACTTATTAAACAACTTGAAGTTTAAATTTAAACATATAACTAAGGACCTTAAGAAGCACTACTACAAAATAGCTAAAGCCTACAAAATAAGTGATTTTACCACACTTTTTGGCGGTTTTTGCATTTATGTTCTTTGTGCCAAAGAATATCTAGAGTATGTTGGGCTTGATAGGTAGACGGGGATCAATTTCTAGCCGCAAAGCTTCATAATAATTCTATAAAGCTTCTATATAATTTCCTTTGGATTGAGCATCTCATATGCATAGAAGGAGGTATAATATTATGACGACTAACATTTCTCAATCAGTCAATGTTGCACTTGTAAAGGCTTGAGAGCTTTCAATTACTGCATTTGTCAACGAGATCGGAAAGATGTGTCAAAGATAGTTTTATGAACATCAAAGAAAACTAGAAGAGTCCATGGAGAAAATAGCAACAGATGTTGAAAAAAAATTGAGAAAGAGAATGATGATAGCACAAAAAATCAATGTAAGTTATTTATTTATTCTTCCTTATTCGTCATTAATTATGATATTATTATATAACATTGTTAATGCTATTTTGTAGGTAGAGTCTTCTAGCAACAACAAATACGATGTTAAGAATGTAGATAAAAATTATATTGTTGATATGTCTATGAGGACTTGTTGTTGTAGGAAGTTCTAATTAGATCAATTCCTGTGTGTGCACGCTCTTATAGTTGTTAGAATAGTACATATGATGCTTATGAGTTATGCTGTCCATATTACTCGCTTGAGACTTTATATAAAACATACAAAGAAGTCATAAATTCAATTCTTTATATTACTAATTGGTCAATTTCATAGCACATTCACAATAACACTCTTCAACCACTAGATGTGCGCACATCAACTGGCAGGAAACAAAAATGTAGGATTTCTTCTTTAGGTAAGGAAAAATCTCAACCTAAGTATAGTCATTGTTGTGAGCTTGGGCATAATAGGTCTACTTGTCAAAATCCCATCTCTTTTCACACCATGTCAGAATCAACGAGTGTTAAAAAAATAAAACAATGTGTTGTATCATTTGTTGTATTCATAAACTATTTAACAACTAATTATTGAATATTGTTGGCTTGTATGACAGGTTGTTGAATTGTTATGCCAATATTGAATATTGTTGGATTGCTATGATAGGTTGTTGAACTGTTAATAGGGATTGATATGGATAGAAAATAATTATTATAGAAGTGATATGAGATGATATGTATTTATATATGTTGATATGGATTGATATGAGTTGATATAGATAGATATAAGTTTATATGTATAGATAAGAGTTATTATACAATTGATATGGGATGTCATGTATTGATATGTGTTAACATGGATAGATAATAGTTATTATACAAGTGATATAGAATAATATGTGTTGATATGGATTAATATGAGTTGATAAGGATAGATATAAGTTTATATGTATAGATAAGAGTTATTATACAATTGATATGAGATGATATGTATTGATATGTGTTGATATGGAAAAATAATAGTTATTATACAGGTGATATGGAATGATAAGTATTGATATATGTTGATATGAGTTGATATGGATAGATATAAGTTTATATGTATATATGAGAGTTATTATATAATATATATGAGATGATATGTCTTGATATATGTTGATATGGATAGATAATAGTTAGTATACAAGTGATATGTGCTAATATGTATTGATATGAGTTGATAAGGATAGATATAAGATTATATGTACAGATAAGAGTTATTATGTAATTGATATGGTATGATATATGCTGGTATGGGTTGATATGGATAGATTATAGTTATTATACAAATGATATATGTTGATATGGATTGATATAAATAATTATTCAATTACTACAAATTGTATAATGCTAAAAAATCACACAAATGGTTCAACCTGTAAAATCTCAACCAAATAAATCATACAATATCCATCCATCCAAAGCAACCTATGAATAGTAATTAAAGACTTTAAAGAAAACCAAACATCTATATCAACAACTTTCCTCAACCTCTAACATATCCATCCCATTTCCATTATGAATATTGATTTAAAGTATATATATTCAACCGACAACCTAAGAAATTGGCAACACATACAATATATAAATGAATAATAAACTAGAATTATGATTTGCATAATTTAGCATCTAAATCAATAAATGTACATATTAACAATATAAATTTAGACATCCTTGTTGGCTTACAAAAAATAGTCGACATCGCCATCACCATCATCATCCTCACTATAATAAGTGTCATCTCTCTTGTTTGAAGCGTGGACCTATAGATGAACTGTTATGTTGTATCTGAATATGTCCATAAGCTACTGTGTGCAGTGCTAAAAATTTAGGCCTTTCATCATAAAATACTAAATGAACTTGGCAATGAACATCCCGCAATCCATTATGCAACAACGTATGAGTATTAAAAATTAATTTTAAAAAATATATACATAGTAATTAAGAAATTATAATATGGCATATTATACCTCTTGTTGCGGGCAAGCATGATTTTCATACATGATATTTAATTTGCAGTGCTTATATTTCTCAAAATTTGGCCTCTTGACAAAAAAATCCTACTTTTTCCAACACAAATGGAAACATTTCAACAATTGGCTTCACACCATTAGTTCTCTCTTTTGTACGTGCATGATTGTATAATGAATCATATATCGTAATTCTCCATTTCAATAAATTAATCTCGATAAGGAACCAATGCTGACATTCATGATTCACTAGAAGATATACGATGTCCACATCTTTAAAATGTTTTCCATATTGGGTCTTATCTTGCACAAATTTTAGGAACTTTGACGGAGGGTCCCACGTCTTCTCCTGAAATCTTCTATGCCTGTAAAAAAACATTGTATTTCTATTGGAGGATCCACATATGCTACGTTGGTGAAAGTATTCAGGACAATACTTCTATTTTTAAAGAACACAATAGCATATGACATCAATCTTCTACAAGTCATATACCAATATATTTAATTTGATAGATATATCTATATCATTTCACACAATGACATGATAAACTTGAAAAAATCTTACATTATTTGAAAGCCAAGCATCCTTCACTCTCAACCGATAACAAAATGATTTTAAGTTTGTTTTACGAATCGTAAAGTCGTACATATCACCGAGTAGAAATTCATCAAATTTGTTACGCTCACTGTTATAAATAAAAATCACAAATACTCAACAAAGTGTGGAATTAAATTAACTTGACTAATAAACTACTACAACTATAAAGGACTTACTATTTATATTTGTGAAAATGCAATTTTCACCATATATTAAAACTTGAAGATTGTTTTGCAGATGGAGAAGACAAAGGGTTAAGTGGCAGTATAGGATCATAGGTGATTTTATTTACCATCTTTTGATAATCTACTTGTAGTCACTTGGTCATCTCTCTTTATACTCCTCTATCATCCGGTGTCCATTTCTCTCCAAGATACTTTTGATTTGGAATATGAATCCTTTTCTTTTTTCTCCAGCTCAAAAGCAATGTGCGACACCTCCTTTATCGATTGACTAGCCGGTGCAACATCTTTGTCTTTTGCTTCCATAAAATTTTCTTTTCTGAAAGTTTTATGATTATCCAACGTGATTATATATTATAAAAGATTTTCTTTTCTGAAAGTTTTATGATTATCCAACGTGATTATATATTATAAAAGCAATGGCACACAAAGGATAATTAATGCTAATTTTTAAAGATAACTAAACAATACGTATGTAGTGTAAGGTGTGAAAATGGGAGTGTGTAGCTTGTCTTCTTCCTTATTTTTTCTACCTTCTTCCTCGAAGGCTACAATTCTGTCGCACAGTAATCTTATAATAGTCTTGAGCTCTTTGATTACTTCTGTGTTTATTATATTTTCATCTTCTAGAGACTTGCATCTTGTCTCCAGATATATGTATCATTACTCAAACGCCTCTAATTTTGTCCTTTCTAAATCTTATAGGATTAAATGTTAAGGAAATTAATTTTATCATTTAAATTTGGCACCACCACCTGCTACATTAAATATATTTGAAGTATTACCTTGGGGCCGAACATTTTTCTTGGGTAAGTGGGTTCTTCTTTCTTTAAGGTTGTTCCAATTTTTCCATGGATCCTCTTCTCCTTTTGCATAGGAATACTCTTTTATTCTCCGTGTTCTTATTCTACTTTAAATCCTTGCATAGCTGGATATGGGGCTTTAAAAGGAGATATCTTCATAGGCACCGCCATTAATTCATGTACATTTATTTGAAATAAAAGTAAATAATTTAATAGTATAATATGTGTTATTATGAAATATATTCAAACTTTGGAAAAAAAAAAAAACAAGGAAGCTTTGTGCATACTTGACCTACCAACTTTATCCATATCTTCACAAATGTATGTTTCTTGCAAAAAGTTCCAATTATTCATCTGAGGGAACGAATTAGAGATCTTCCTAACCCTAATTAGTGAAATAGCTAGAATGACCTTTATTGCAAATATAAAGAGGACATCGAAGAATTCAGTCAATGAATACCCGCTGCCATCGGTTTTTCCTACAACCTCGTCAACACTTCTTTAAAATGTGGACACAAAAATTTCTAACCCGCAAACCCCTAAGCAATACTATTAAAAGCCTCCAAATCATCAACAAGAGTAAGTATTTTTGGGTCTATTTTTGAGGTATGACCCTTTCCAATGATTAGCAACTCAACGAAGCAAGCAACACCTAATTTTATTTGCAATTTTGGATTCTTGCAAGCTTTGAATTCTTTATAGAGTTGTTTACGGGTTAATCCCCCATATCTGTCTGCTAGAGATTAGCTATCCACATCCATTTTCTTAATGCCAGGGTACTCTAATCCAGTCTTGCCGTACAAGAGATTGTTTGCTATTAGAACTAAGGTGGATTTAGACAAAGTTGCCATTCTATGCCTGCAAAACAAATTTCTAGACTAGTTTCATCAGATAAATAATATAAATAACATAAAAATAAATAAATAAATCTTTAGATGTGTACATATCAACTCATATCATCAAAGATCAACATAGATCAGTCAACAAACACTTATTTCTCCACTATTTAAAATATCTAAACAACATATAGAACACAAATGATTCATATTTAGTAACCTCATATCAAAGCATATCGAACCATATCAAGATATATCAACCCATATCATCAAAGATCAATATAGATTAGTCAACAAAAACACATTTATTCACTATTTAAAACATCTAAAAGACATGTAGAACACAAATGCTTTATATTTTAGTTGTCTCATATCAAAGAATATCAAGACATATCAAACCATATCAAGACATATTAACCCATCATCAAATATCAACACTGATCAGTCAACAAAAACACATTTTTCACTGTGTAAAATATCTAAACATCATCTACAACATAAATAATTCATATTTTTAGTATTCTCATATCAAACCATATAAAGACATATCAACACATATAATTAAAGATCATCATAAATCAGTTAACAAAATCATATTTTTAACTATTTAAAACATCCAAACACCATATAGAACACAAATTCTTCATTTTTTTGTAGTATATCAAACCATATCAAGTCATATCAATCCATATCATCAAAGATATCAGTGAACAAAAACACAAATATATTTTTTCACTATTTAAAACATCAAAACATCATATCAAACACAAAAGTTTTATATTTTAGTAGTCCCATATCAAAGCATTCAAGACATATCAAAACCATATCAAGATATATTAACCTATATTATCAAAGATCAACACTAATCAATTAAAAAATATATTTTTTCAATATTTAAAACATCTAAACACCATATAGAACACAAATAATTCATATTTTTAGTAGTCTCATATCAAAATATATGAAATTATATCAAGACATATTAACCTTTATCATCAAAGAGCAATAAGTATCAATTAACAAAACCACATTTATTAACTATTTAAAACATCTAAACACCATATAGAACATAAAATGCTTCACATTTTTAGTAGTTCCGTGTCAAAGAATATCAAATCATATCAAAATATATCAACCCATATCATCAAAGATTAACACTGATCAGTGAAGAAAAATACATTTTTTTCATTATTTAGAACATTCAAACAACATATAGAACACAAATGCTTGATATGTTTGTACTTTCATATCAAAACATATCAAACCCTATCAAGACATATCATTAAAGATCAATATTTGATTAATCAATAAAAATATATTTCTTCACTATTTAAAACATCTAAACAACATATATAATACAAATGATTCATATTTTAGTAGTCTTATATCAAAGTATATCAACCCAAGTCAACCCATTTCAATATATATGAATTCATATCAGTATAAAAATCAACATATATCAATCCAATTCTTTAGTATTTAAAACAAATAAACAACATAAAAAATATTTTTTACTTATCCATATCAAACTATATCAAGACATATCAAATCATATCAAGAAAGATCAACATAGATCAATCCATAAAACTATATTTTTTCATTATTTATTATTTAAAACATCTAAATAACACTTAGAATACAAATAATTCATATTTTAGTAGTCATATATCAAAACATATCAACCCAAATCAACCTCTAAAATATCATATCAACCCAAATCGATATATATCAATCCATCTCAATATACATAGAATACACTAATTCCAGAAAACAAGCATATCATTTTATTATATAATAAGTAAAAACAAACATCAAGAATCTCTTTTATTTTGTTACAAGAAGAGAAACAAAGATCAAAATATTCCCTATCATCAATTAATTTAAGGGTGAGAAATACCAAAAAGAGTTGTACATTTTTAACACCAATTTTCATCCAGAATAAGATAATAACAATATTATATTTTAAAACTAAATCTCATCTCAATCAAGATAACAACAATAGGTTGAATCATTTACGTACCATGTTAAACTATATCAACCCATATCAACACAAATCAACACAGGTTAGTCAACAAAAACATTGTTCTTCACTATTCAAAATAGCTAAACAACACATAAAAAGAAAAAAGATTTGTTCTTTGATAATCTCATATGAAACCTATATGAAACCATATCATCACAAATCAAATCATATCGGTTAATATCAACACAAAAACAATCCATATCAGTATACAAAAACACATATCATGACTATATTAAACAACTAAACAACATAGAATACAAAATTATTTGAACACAAATGATTCATGCTTTAATGCCTTAATACCCAATAACAACACATGTTAACCATATCAATTCATATAATCTCATATCATCCTATAGCAACACATATCATTAAAACTAACAGCCTACATTATACTACATTATACATTATATTGTAGACTACATACCATTTACAAAAATATATTAACTCAAAATCAATTAATATCATAACCTAATAGCCAATGATAATCCCTGATCATTTAATACAAATCAAAATCACAACAATGAATGACTGGAAATAAAAAATTCAACCAAAATTTCAACATTATCAGTCAATAACAAACCACTGTAACTCAATGAAAATCCAACAAAAAATTTAACTATGACAGTCGCTCTCAACATATCTTTCTTCAAATAATTTCAAAAGAGGACTTCCAAACATCAAGAATCAATCTTTTACAAAGAATAAATATTCTCTCTAAAAAAATAAATCATGTAAAATACCCATTAAAATGGCGTCAGCATGATTAGTAAGATATTCTTCATACATTCATATCAAATGATTTTAAAATAGCACTATAAAAATTGAGCATAAAAAATAATTATTATTTTCATCATTCTCTTTAAGAAAACCAAATATGCTAAAAAAAAACCCATTCAACACAAGTTGAAAATCAAATTTCGTAACAGAGATGAAAGAGAGAAAGAGATGCTTACACTTTCACAACCACTTGAACGGGGAGAAAGAGAGTTGCTTTGCTAGAGAGAAATAGAGTTCTGAACGAATTTTTAAAAGATTTGAGAGAAATTAAGATTTTGAAATGAAGAAAGAATATGAGAAGAAAGGAATCGAGAGTTTGAAATAACAGAGTAGTGGAGGGTGTCTTAAAGAATAGAAATAATCGAGCCCTTTTTTTATTAAAAGACAATTTTATTAAAATATGTCGAGTGAAAGTGAGTAGAATCTAAAATTTAATAGTAATATGTGAATAGATATTTATTTAGTTAAATCTCGAATATTTATCTATTTTAGATTTATAAGGAAAAAAAATAAATATGTTGCTTCTTTCTAGTTCATGAATTTGCTGGTGGAGAGAAATTTAATTTGATAGGCCCATTACAGTTACAACATGATCCAATTTTAAATTGAGAAAATTAAAATCCATACTATACTTTTTAACTTTTATTTTTTTAAATGCCTAATGTTTTTAGTATCCCTTTGAAATATTATATGTATACTCAATATATATTTTTAAAAATAGAGTATATTTTTAATATATTAAATATATACTAAAAATATATCCCTAGAAAGAGTATTTTTAAAATTAAAATTGAAAAAGAGATATTTTTAAAAATATTTTTTATTTTTTACTGTAGTTTTGAAAAAAATCCCTTTTAAATTCAGTAACTAGACTATGGCATTGGTAAGTCAAACTCGGGACAATCCTCGAAAGCAAAGCCCAACGCCTTCGATATTGACATTTTCCAAAATTATTGGAATTTCAGATTTAAGAAATAATTGAACTAATAAAAATCTTTAAAGTATAGAAATCCATCTCATGTCGTATTCATTAAAATTAGCTAGTTTCTTGTCTCATTATGAATTATTAATCGCCCCTGAAATAACAGTTTTATTTTAAAATTGAATTAATTAATTAATTGTTACACTTTCATTCAACAAATTATTTAGTTCTTCTACTATTTTAATTATCCTAATTATTTAGTTTTTAAAATTTATTGAAATAAAATATAAATTTTATCAGTGAAATTTGTTTAGTTTCGCAAATTAAATAGTAATTCATTATAATTTTAAAAGCTTTAATTTACTTGTATATCAGCTATTAGCCCGATGTGAACATTTTTTTTAATTGATCATGAGAATGATTAATTTTTGATATTAATAATTTTATCATGGTAATCAATATATTAAATTAATAAACTAAAAAATATTAAAAATATATAATAACAAATAATTGAGAAATTAAAAAATTATTCTATTATATATTTTATAATAAATTTATTACAGATTAAATATAATAAATAAAAATATAAAAAAATAATTATATACGATCATATAATATATGTAAAAATTAGGGGTGTTCTCCCGGCCCGAAAACCCGATAAACCCGACCCGGCCCGAGCAATTCGGGCCGGGTTGGGCAGGCCCGAAATATAATAGGGTTGGGCATCGGGCCAAAATTTTAAATCTCAACTCGGGTCGGGCCGGGTTTCGGGCTACATGTCAAAATTTTCGGGCTGGCCCGACCCGGCCCGAAAATTATAATTAAATACTACTTCTACTGTTCTCTCTTACCCTAAGTATATAAGTTGTGCTTTACCATTTTAACAGCTTCTCTCATCCGCCTCCTATCTGTCTTTCTTTAGATCTGTCGCAGCAAGCAGAGTAAACAACAGCTTCATTTTCTTTCTTTCTATCTTTCCATCGCAGCAGTAGGAGCAAGCAGCGGCAGTAGCAGCAGCAGCAGCAAGGAAGCAGCCACAGATTTCAACCAGCAACGGCAGTAGCAGCAGCCGCAGTCGCACCAAGCAGCAAGCAGCAGCAGCAGTCGCACCAAGCAGTAGCAGCAGTCGCAGTAAGCAGCGGCAGCAGGAAGCAGCAGCAGCAGCAGTCTCACCAAGCAGCAGCAGCAGCAGCAGTCCCAGCAAGCAGCAGCAAGCAGTCGCAGCAAGCAGCAGCAAGTAGGAAGCAGCAGCAGTTGTAGCAGTAGCAGGTAGCAGCAGCAGGGAGCAGTAGCAGGTAGCAGCAGTAGGGAGCAGCAGCTGTAGCAGCAGCAAGCAGGAAGCAGCAGTAGCAGGAAGCAGCAAGAAGCAGCAGCAGGAAGCAACATCAGTAGCAGTCACAGACAGTAAGCAGCAGCAGTAGCAGTCGCAGCAAGCAGCAGCAGCAGGAAGCAAGCTCATTCTTCTCTCGTTCTTTGTAGCAGCAGGCAGCAGTAGCAACAAGGAACAGGAGGTCTCCAGTCTTTATTTTTTTGTAATTTCTTACTAATTTCTTAAGTTTTTTCTGTACTTTGTTGAATTGAACATGAATTTACTAATTTCTTTTAATAATTTTTGTTTTCTCTGTTAAAGCTTTTGCTAATTGAAGATTCTGGAGTTAGCAAGGTTTTGTGGTAAGCTTATTCTTTTTTGTTTTCTATTTGTTGCTTATGCATTTAAGGTGTTTGAATAAATGTTTGTGTGATAAAATTGGTTTGCCTACTACCATGTATAAATTTTTGGGCTTTTGATTACTTTAGTATGTAATTTGCTACTAACTTGCATATGCTTGTTTTAACAGCAATATTTTAAGAATGTTTTATATATTGTGTAAGTTTACTTGTGAATGTATTATATGAATTAATTATTTCTTTTTTCTATTGAGTAGAATTGCAAATGGAAACCAACGAATCTAGTGTCAATAATGTGTTTTATAGTTTATATTTATTATATTTAATTTATTTATTTTTACAGATCAAATTGCTAATGGTATGTTATTTATTTCATCAATTTCTATAATTTAATAATGTGTTTTATAGTTTATATTTATTATATTTAATTTATTTATTTTTACAGATGTTGTAGTAGGAGTTTCTATAAGTTTTACCCAAGAATCAACAAATACAAAGGATAAAGACATGGAGATCAACCAATCAATTACTAATTGTTGATTGATGCTTAAGATTATATTAATTTTATTTGGGTTTTTGAGCTTTTTTTTTCATTATTTTGAGATTTTATTTTTGAAATTTGGAATTTTTATGGTTTAGTAATTTGGTTTTAAATTTGTAATTTATTGCATGTGCATTTATTTTTAAATTGCATGTTGATTGATGTTTGAAATTGTTTTAATTTTATTTGAGCTTTGAATTTATTTATTTTATCATGTTAAGATTTTATTTTTTGGAGTTTGGAAGTTGTATTACTTAGTAATTTGATATTAAACTTGTGTATGTTTTTAAACTTGTAATGTATAGTATTTTAATTTTTTTAATCAATTACCAATTGTTGATAGATAGGATTATTTTGATTTTGATTTGATTTTTGAAATAATTTATTAGTAATTTAGGTTAATTTAATTAATTATATTGATTTATATATTTTATATTAATTGTAAAATATTGTGGAATGGAAAATGCCATTTTTAAAGTAATAATTAAAATATTGTGGAATGGAAAATGCCATTTTTAAAGTAATAACTATAGATAAATTTTATTGGAATGTAAAAAAATTTAAATTTTATCTTTAAAAAAAATTTAAAATAAAGGTCCGTTGGGCTAGTTTAGCCCGGCCCGAACCCGGTCAGGCCCGAAGTGGCCCTGCCCGACCTAGTTTAGGGTCGGGCCACGGGCTGTATTATGCAGCCCGAACACTTTTCGGGCCGGGCTGCGGGCTGGGATAAAACCCGGCCCGGCCCGGCCCGAGAACACCCCTAGTAAAAACTCTAGTAATAACGATAAATTGTATTAAATTAATTTTTACCATTATTCATTTTATATGTATTGTTTGTCTTGCTAAAAATAAACTATGTGTACTACTTTAGTTAAAATAAAATAAACCATTGCTGCTATAGAAAAGAGCAAAAAAAAAAAATAAATAAATATTTTGTTTCAATTCAAACTAAATATTATTGTACATGTAATTCTTTAAGTTGACAATTTTCTATTTAGATGCCTATATTATTACTTTTTTTATTAATGAAATTTTAAATAATAATAAATAATATTTTAATTTTAATTTTAACTTTAACTTTATCTTTTTAAATTTTTAACTTTTAAGTTTTAATTTTTATGATAATAAATTGTAAAAATTTATAATTTATATTTTTTCATTGACTACACGACAACATATAAATTCTTTATTTTTCTTAGCTTTTTTTACATATAATATAGATATAGATACAGATATTTTTATTGATTGCTTTCAATGTGAAGATATACTAGTTAAGTAGGAAATAATTATTTTTATTAAATACTCTTTATCTAAAATAAAATGCCTAAAAAAAGTCACGAGATAAGATCTAAAAAAAGAAAAAAGCATAGTACCTTTAAGCTGCATAAAGTTTATGCGGAAGCTCCAACAATTAAAAAGTCTCCTTTTTCAATTACAAAAATTTTTTAAAAAATTAAAAATCTAATAAAAATAGGAAGAAAAATATGAGTAAAATGATTTATAATCATATATTTATATTGGAATTATTACTGATATTATTATTACATAAATTATTAACATATAATTAATATAAAGAAGGTTAAAAGTCATATATTTCATTGTTTAAATTTTTAAATAGGATATAAATTAATTATTATTTTAAATAAATTATTAATCAAATGTATTATTTAAAAAAATATTATGTATAATTAATTTATTATGAATGTCAAAAATTATATCTTTTATTATTTAATTTTTAAATTTCTAAAAATATATAAATTAATTATTATTATAAATAAATTATTTTATTTATAATTATTTTATTATGAAAGTTAAGAGTCATATTTTTTAACTTTTTAAATTTCTAAAATATATATATCAATCAATATTATTAAATTATATTAATGTGTAATTAATTTTTAAAAAATTAAAATTCATAAATATAATTTATTAATTATTGAAATTTTAATTTTACATAAATTATTAAAATTAAATAAAAAATATTTAAAAAATAAAAAAAGAGAAATAATAATTTCTAAAAGTGTGATATAGAAGCCTCATCAAAATACTTTATTTTTATATACGGTAGTTATTGTTTTACGTAATGCGCATATATAATTTTTAAATTAATTAACATTGATATTTTTTTTATGACATTGGTCAATAAATTAAACTAATACACTATTCTACTATTTTTTATAATAAACTCATAACAGATTAAATATAATAAATTAAACTGCAAGATAGATAATTACTTATTATCATATAATATATATACAAACCCTAATAATATTAATAAATTATGTTAAATTATTTTTTATCACTTATCAATTATATATTTAGCCTCACTAAAAAAGAAACTATATATACTACTTTAGTAAAAATATAATAAATCATTATTGCCACAAAAAATAAAGAAAAATCTAAACATTTTTATTCCATTCAAACTAATTTATGATGTAAATGTAATTTTTTAAATATTTTTATTTTTTATTTATGTATTTATTTTTTACAAACGACTTATTATTATTTAGTAGAGTAGTGTTTTATTAAATAGTAATATTTTTATAATCGGACTGAATATTGATTCAAATTGATAATTAATTCATGGGTCAACTGGGTTTATTCGAATTCAATAATATAATAATATTATATAATATTTTTAAATATTAATAGATAATATTTAATTATATATTATCTTTTTAAATTTATGACTATTTAAATTCTATTTTTGCCATTTTAAGTCCTTAACTTTTTAAATTCTAATTTTTATAATAATAAATTATAAAATTTATAATTTATATTTTTTTATCCGTTTATGTTGCAACTATAAATCTTCTATTTTTTAATCCCCTACTCGCCTATTACTCAGTACTGAAAATAGCAAAAAACAAATAAATATAATGAATAAATAAATAACAAATAATTTATATATAAATTAATAATACAAAATAAAATATTTATCTCAATTTTTATAATTATTTTATTAAAATAATATTGATTAGTAAATATAATCTTTTTATTTATTAACTTAGCATTTTTACTAATCAAAAATAAAATCTATAAATATTTTTGCTATAAAAAATTATAAATTCTATAAGAATTAAAAAAAAGTAAATAAAAAATTCAAGCAAAAAATTTCAAATAGGGAGAAAAATGTGAGTAGAAAGATTTATGATTATATATTTTTATTGAAAGTGTTATTAATATAAATATTATTATTACATAAATTATCAATGTATGACTAATTTATTAATATTAAAAGTTATATATTTTATTGTTTAATTTTTTAAATTTTTTAAAAAATATAAATTAATCATTATTATAAATAAACTATTTAATTTAAAATTAATTTATTATGAAGATCAATAGTTATATAAAATTTTAAAATTTTTTAAATATATATATATATATATATCAATCAATATTATTTAATTGTATTAATGTGTAATTAATTTATAAAAAATTAAAGATACAATTATAATTTATTTAATTAATATTATGAACTTATATTAATATATAATTATTTAATAGAAGATTGAAAATTACAAATATAATTAATTATTAAATTCTAAATTTTATATAAATTATTAAAATTAATTAAAAGAAGGAAAATATTAAAAATAATTGAGAAATTGAAATTGAAAAATTAATAAAAAAATTGAAAATTTTGAAAAATTATATATTATAATATTATTAAAAATAGATGATATAATAAGCTTAGAAGAATTCTTATTTGTTTAGCTTTTATATATTTATACAGATATATAGATAGATTACAATGATTAAAAACAACACCAGAATTTACTACGAAGATTGATTCATATTTAATTTACTTTTAACAATAAAGATTCTCACTAGTGAATTTTGATAAAGTTCATAAATTAAACAATCAAATATATTCAGATATTTATTATAAGAAAATCAATATATATGATAAATCATCCAAAGTATATTAATTATCTTGTACATATATATATATATCATCAACAATATTGATTAAATTTAGTAATGAAATTATATAAAGAATTCAAACTCTGCTTTCAATATATAAATAAGAAATGCATGGCATCAATGATTAAAAAGCCTCTTGCCTCACATGTAAACTCAGATATTGATTAAAGAACCAATGTGAAACAACAGAGTGTACTCATTATGTCACATATATGACTAAGTAGAAGCAAACTAATTAAGAGATCATGGCTCGTTTTATATCAAAATTTTAATTAATTTTAGTTTGTTTTTTTAGAATTTAATTAAGTAAAAGTAGTGTTCATATCCACAGCAATGGATATTTTTTCGAATTGAGATTGAGATTGACATCGTAATAGTTTATGCAGAGAAAATTGATAAATATAATGTTAATTTGAGTGCTTAATTAACTATATATATCTCAATTCATGTCCTTGTCAAATCAAAGGAACAAGATAAGATAAATATATATAACAATTGCTGATTTTTATTTGAAATTTATTATATGTAGATGTGCTTAATATAATATGTATGATTCAAATATTTTTTATATAAGTCCATTATCATATTAATTTACACGTTAATTGAAATTAAATCTTTTGGTTAATTATATAAATAGTTTCTAAATTTTTATAATTTTCTCATAAAAATTTTTAAACTTTAAATTATCAATTAAAAACCTCTGAATTTTTAATATTATACCAATTAAATTTATAAATTTTAATTTGTCAATTAAAAATATCTTAAATTTTAATATTTCATCAATTAAATATATGAATCCGATTTTTGGCCATCGGAGAATTACTTGACAAATATGTTATCAACACGTGAATAAAAGAAAATAAAAAAATTAAAAGATAAATAATTCAAATCACATATGTTGGATAACTGTAAAAAATTTTTACATTCACTATTTATTAATTATAACTCAAATTTATTTAACTATATTCTTCTCTATTTTATCGATATTTATAATTTATTTTTCTCAATTTAAACCCTAACTTAGAATATAGAATTTAAAAACTCTATGTTGATTTTTAAACATCTCCCTATCTGCTATTTTATTTTTTTATCTCATTCACTATATTCTATTCTCTTATTTCATTATCCGGTGATTAAAAATAAAATTTAAAAATTTAATTGGTATAATATTAAAAGTTGAGAATATTTTAATTAATAAATTAAAGTTTGAGAATTTAATTGATATAATATTAAAAGTTTGAGAATTTTTAATTGATAAATTGAAGTTTAAAATTTTTATAGAAAAGTTATAAAAATTTAGGGATTATTTTTGTAATTAACCCTAAATCTTTTTTTAGAAGTAGTTTAAAAGCGCGCTTCAACGTACGTTTCAGGAGTTAATTTTGGAAAATTTACACTCCATACCTTCTCTGAAAGTTCTATTTTCAATAATACGAGCACACTTTTTTGTGTTTGTCAAATTTACTTTGCAACGTTCTTTTTTCTTTTTTTTTCTTTTTGTTTTCTTTCTAACGTATGTTATTTAAAATTTTTTAATGTTATATTTATAATATACATATAAAAAATAAATATATACACAATCTATATATAATATATACATAGCATATACAAAATATGCACTCAATAATGTAAACTACATCTATAATAAATACATAATATATCTATAAAATATTTTTAATATATATTTAATTTAATTTTTTTAATTTTTTATTTTTATGGCATTCATACAATATTCATACAATATTCAATAATTTTTATATAAAATACATACAACTTAAATAGCAAAAATATAATATACACATAATATATATAATATACTTATAATATATACAACACATTTGTAATACATCTATAATACATCTATATAAAGAAATTGTGTGCATTTTTTTATTTTTTTATTTGTATAATATATAAATTTTGTTTAAAAATAAATTTAATGATTTTTATTAATGTATTTTTGTATATTTTATTTTATTTTTATTTTTTGAGTATTATTTATTTTTTATGATTAAAATTATTTTTTTATTTTTATAAAAAATTGTGATTTTTATATGATGAAAAATAATAAAATTAATAATTTAAAGTATTAATTTTTATTATTTTATTAGAATTTTTTATTTAATAGTAAAGTTTGAAAAAAATTGAAATAAAATATTAATTGTATTGAGGGAAAATGTATTTTTGAAAAATAAAAATTTTATTTTATTGAAGAATTAGGTATTTTTAAAATTTTGTATTAATTTTTTTATAAAAATATAAATATTTTTAGCTTTTGTAGTATTTTTATAAAAAAATTATTTTTTTAGATATTTGAATAAATGTCCCATTAATTTCTATATGTTGGGTCTAAAAATTGATTTCTAATTACTAATTAAACTAATAAAATTTTGGTGTTTGTTAAGCATAACATAATTTCAGAAAGATTAAATAAAGAATGTTAGATGGATTTATATATTTTTTAACTTTCTAATTTCAATAGCTAATTTTTGATGTTTACTCCCGTAAGAGTATATAAGCTCCTAATATTTTTACATGGTGTTAGAATAGAAAAATTCGAATTGAATTTTATTTGTCCCATTCAGATATTTCACTTGATATAGAATGTCTCTCGGACTATAAATTCTCTTAATTCAGTATATATTTATCATTATACATTTCTACAATTTGTATGATGGAAAGATGAATATATAACTTCAAGAGTTAATTTAGTTCACTAATAAATTATATACTTTTTTTGTTGTTGAACATTATTTAATTTTTTGATCAAAATTCATAGACAATTCATAAATGTATAAGCCAACGGAAAAAGAGGAGTTTGCAAGTTGCAACAGCCAGCACTCTTAAAAAGCAACTGCAATTGAGTTTTTAAGTGAATATATTATTTTGAAAAAGAAAATGGTATAGTTGAATTTGAAAGCAATCCAATATCCACTAAGTTTGAATTAAAAAAAAATTGACTTAGTGTTCCATTTCCATATTAATATATTATACTTTTTTATTCCTTACTATATATTATCTTTATGTTAGTTTAAATTAAAAATCACTGATATGCAATATATATCTTGTCTTATTCTCATATACGAACAAAAATAAGCCTCAAGAAGATTAGATTAATGCGGCATTAACTATGAAAAAAAGGAAAAAGACAGTATTATTGCAAGTTAAGGTGTATTTAGCAGAAAATACATCTCCCCATTGTCACTAATACACAAATTCCCAAAAAAGCTTCCATGCCTAAAGAAAATCAATATCACTATAAATGAAAATAATGGCCTTATTCAACAACTGCCATTCTCATAGAGCACAAACAAATTCACCACTTGTCTCTATATCATCTATGTCAGCATCATCTATATCATCGAGATCCATGCTTCCTCCTAGCAAATGTCCACCTAGTTTTGGACCCTCTGCTGGTTTTCTTGCCTCTTTAATTATATCTAATACTTCTTCAATGCTTTGGGATTCTTCACTTTCATCACCATTTTGTAGATTGCCTTCCTCATCTTCCATGAATTCCACAGGCAAGTTCTTCAGGAACCAAGGGTGCTTTGTAATTTCTGGGATTGTTATTCTCTAAAATTAAAAAAAAAACAAATAAAATAAAAATTAACTGCTGTATGATAGTTGTCAATAATAGAATTACAGCAATTTTTGGCTATTACCTTTTCTGGGTTGGCTACAAAAATCCTAGATAGAATATGTTTACATTCTGTGGAAACTCTAACATAATCAGGAATGGAGTAGTGGACACTAAGAATCCTCTGTCATTAATCAGTAATCAATTTTAGTACTAATTAAGGACATTAAATTATTAAAAGGACATTAAATTATTAAATGGAATAATTATATTCATAATTAATGATACAATAGACCTGAATAGTTTTTCTGAAGTTTCTTGGATCTTCAGGATCTTCAAATGGATAAGCACCAACTAGCATCACATACAAAGTAACCCCACAAGACCAAACATCTGCTATCTATTCATTTCTCAATGACCAGAAGAGCAAGTTGCATGTTAGGTGACTGTGATTGTCCTTGAAACAAAAATGAATGAAGAAACAAAGCAATCAATTCATTACCTTCCCATCATATTCTTTTCTTGATAAGACTTCAGGGGCAATGTATGCTGGTGTTCCCACTGTAGATTTTGGTTGAGAATGCAATACTGAAGACTAAACAAAAATGGAAAACAGTCAGGATTTAGATTAATTTATTCCTTATACATGTAAATGTAATTTCATATAAAAATATTAGCAAGTTATATTATTCATTGCCTTGGAGTAGCCAAAGTCACATATCTTAAGACGTGGCGCTGAACTTCCATCTAGAAGGGTGTTTTCTAGCTTAAGATCTCTATGGCAAATTTGCTGCAGCCATCAAATTAGTGTCAAAATAAACACAAAGACTAAATTTTCTTTTGATTATTTTGATTCCATATGGGGTTCAAACTCAAAAACTCTTGTCAGGAGACGATCCTGTAACGTTGAGATGAAACTTATTGTATCAAGAAAGACTAAATTATCACATAAGAAGAGAGTCAGAGAATAGTTACCATAGAGTGGCAGTAGCTAACTCCTGATATGAGTTGTTGAAAGAAAAATCTCGCCTGATATCATTTTACAGAAGCAAACAATGAGAAATAAAATTTAAACACCACCAAGAAAAGCCTTAAGATTGTATGTTATACCTCATCTTCACTGAATCTACCAGCATTGCATATTCTTTCAAAGAGTTCTCCTCCAGCTGCATATTCCATGACTATGGCTAAATGAGTTGGTGTAAGAAATACCTACAAAATTAATTCAATTCTCACAAATTTGCAAAGACCAACACAACAAATTCACAGTTGAATCTGGTTTCTAATCAAGATGTATATGCCTTATCTTTTGTCCCTTTATTATATTCTTGAAAATTGACTGCTTCAAATTAAATTATCTTGTCACAACTTAAAGACAAAGCAGAGTATAAAGAAATCCTAGCCAAGCATATTTTAAATCAGAACCCAAGATTGTGAAAAAGAAAAAAAATTGCAAAACAGTAAATGCTTGGAAAAGGCATTTTTTTTTGGTGGGGGTGGAAGGGAATTATGAACTTGGAAATTATTTTTGGCCCCCTACCACTAAGCACAAAAATGAAAAGTGGGATAACAGAAGAGCTCTTGATTGCGAAACATGTTCTGTTCATAGCCACCAGCCCACCACACCTAATGAGTATCTTTTGTGGTTAGAAAGAAAAGTACAAAGAATTATTTTCAGGGAAAAAAACTCCATTAAGAGGAAAATATTTTAAACATAATACTTAATTTACCTCTTTAAATCTAATAATGTTGGGATGTTTCAATGACCTGTGGTTCATGATCTCTCTCTGCACATGTTCATCAATCTAACAAATAACATGAAATGAATCCAAGAAATAAAATTGAAGGAAAGGCAATAAAAAAATTAACAATAGAAGAAACTAACAAAAACCCAGATAGATCTTGAAGAAATATGATAAGAAAAGATTAAATTATTAATAAAAAAAAAACGTATATATATAATAGGATGAAATTTTTTCTCCTAACCAAAGGAAAGGAACCAAATTAAAATATCACCTTTTGGCCTCTTTCAATATACTTGACAGCAAAAAGTTCACCACTCCAAGAATCTCTAACAAGCTTAGCAACACCAAAATTCCCAGAACCAATATCTTTCAATATCTCATATCGCTCCATCTATATATATACTGATTAAATGGGTATTCAGAGCTAGCTATATTGATTAACTTGAAGAGAAAAAGAATTGGAGGAATTAAACAGTAGTTTATGCAACTCTGTCTCTCCGTTTATGTATATAAATACATATGAGATTACTTTATAAAATTTACTCGTGCTGGCAGTGTTCCTTTACCAGTTTGCGCTGAGAATCTAAATCTCCATGGGTTTCATGGCAACGAATGCAAAAGCTTTATGTGGGGTTGGCGTTATTGCCCTTATTGAGCTGTCAAAATTTTTAAGTCTTTGGAAGCTGAGAATTGGGTGTCAACAGAACAAGTACAGGAACAAGACGACGACATTTACGCGTGGCATTTTATAAGTGGTTTAGCTATTCGAGCAGAATTTTGTAAGGCTTAAGGTGGGTGGGACCCTTTCGCTAATTATCTTCTCATTAATTAGGCTTTGATTCAACCCACTCGTTTGCAATGCTATTGCTATGCTCTCTCTTCTGAATTAATAGCGCTATTTTAATTATTTTAGCTAAAAAATATAAATTTATACATATATTTTATATGCATTAAATAATTTTAATAAATTATTTCAAAAAAAATAATTTTAATAAATGATAATTAATATATTGATTAAATTATTAAAATTGTCAGTCAATTTAAGACAAATAAAAAAATACATTTATGAATTTGGAATAAAATAATTAGATTTAAATTTATTAGTGATATGATTTAAGAAGATATAAAATTTTTTAATTAAAATTATAAAAAATTCACATAATATGAAAATTTATTATTTTGACATATAAATACTCAAAATTATTATTTCGAATCTTTTTCATACGCAAGCATGTAATAACATTATGGCTTAAATAATTGGCCAATGCATTATTCATTTTATAAGATTAATCAATATAATATTTCTCAAAATAATTAGTTAATATGATTTGACCTTTTAAAGTCATATAAATTTATTATATGAGGCTCCCTCTTAAAATAATTAGTCGCGTGTTTATGGCAAAAATAATTTCTTATCATGTTATAAATATTTTATTATATATATATATGATATTTTATATTTATATATTAATAATTTATTAAATATATGATATTTTATTTTTATATGCTAATAATTTTAGTTAATAAATTATAAATTTATATAATTAATAATTATTAGTATAGTTATAGAAAATAAAATTAAAATGTGGTTTAACTTTTTATCTCTATACATTAATAATTTAATATAAAAAAAATATGACACAAAATAATATATAAAAAGATAAATAACTATAATACATAATATTTTTTATATTATATATATTACTTGATAATATATTTTTTATTTATTTTTTAATTTTGATTAATAAATTTTTTATATATAAAATATTTTATAATTATATATTAATAATTTATCAATAATATGATCTTTTATTTTTATACATATTAATAGTTTCAGTTAAAAGTTTAATAATTATTATTAATTTATTGAAAATTTATTAAATATATAATTTTTTATCTTCATATATTAATATTTTCAGTTAAAATATTTATTAATAATTTATTAAATATATGACTTTGATCTTTATATAGTAATATTTTCTGTTGTTTAATTTACATTAATAATTTATTAAATATATAAATTAATAATTTAAGTTAGAAATATGATTAATAATTTATTAAATACATAATCTTCTACATTCATATATTAATAAATTATTTTACTAAATACAATAAATATTAATTTTTTCACATTTTGCATATATGTATTTTGTGGCACCATATAATATTTTTGTTTTCCTATATATATATATATATATATATGAGGATTGTTCAAAGATTATATATTTTATTGTTTAATTTTTTAAAATTTTCAAAACATATAAATTAATTATTATTATAAATAAGCTATTTAATTTATAATTAATTTATTATGAATATTAAGAGTTATTTATTTTTTAAAATTTTAAAATTTCTAAAAATTTATAAATATATTATTAAATTATATTAATGTGCAATTGATTTATAGAATATTAAAAATCACAAATATAATTTATTAATTATTAAATTTTATATAAATTATTAAAATTAAATAAAAATTGATTTAAAAAAGAAAAAATTATGGATTATCCATTTTTAAAATTTGATGATGTGACAATATTAATTTATAATTAATTTATTAAGAATTTTAAGAGTCATATATTTTTTTAACTCTTTAAATTTCTAAAAAAATATCAATCAATTAATATTATTAAATTATATTAATGTGTAATTAATTCATAAAAAAATAAATGTCAAAAATATAATTTAGTTAATTAAATATTTTAAAATTATATTAATGTGTAATTATTTAATTTAAGGAGATTAAAAGATAAATATAATTTATTAATTATTAAATTTTAAATTTTATATAAGTTATTAAAATTAAATAAAAAATTAATTAAGAAAGAAAAAAAAATGTGAAGTAGCTCATCTAAAAAATAATGAGGTGGCAACAACAATCTTTCTTTCCTTAACTTTTATATAATAAAAATTTCTAAAAAATATATAAAGAAATTATTATTATAACAAAATTATTAATTAAATAAATTATCTAAATAAATTATTGATGTATAATTAATTTATTAAAAATATCAAAAGTTATATATTTTATTAGAAATATATTATTTAATTTATAATTAATTTATTGTAAATATTCAAAATCATATATATATATATATATTAACTTTTCAAATTTCTAAAAAAATAATTAATTAATATTATTAAATTATATTAATATATAATTAATTCATAAAAAATTAAAAGCCAAAAATATAATTTAGTTAATTAATGTTATGAAATTATATTAATATGTAATTATTTAATAAAAAATTAAAAGACAAATACAATTTATTAATTATTAAATTTTAAATTTTATATAAATTATTAAAATTAAATAAAAATTCATTAAAAAATAAAAATTATGAAGTAGTTATTTCTGAAAAATAATGAATTGAGAATCATGGCTCTAATAGGACAATAAAAGAAAATGTCTATGTCGAAGTTAATTATTTCTAATTTCACATTAAATTTATGAATTCTTAAATATCTCCTGTTATATAATTCATTTACCTATTAAAGAAAAATATAATATAATATAATATAACATATAAAAAAAGGAGAAAAACATACTCTTTGTTTTGCGTCTAACGTCTTTACTCAGTATTGTTATCATTAATAAAAATAAAAAAAAACTTGAAAATTTATAAAAGTTATAAAATGTGTCGTTAACCTTGTTATAGATTTATAAATACGAGACATGAAAAAGAATGATCATATCTAAATATCTAAAATTATTGCTAAAGTTAGTTGTTACTTATTAAAAAAAATAATCACTTAATTTACAATAATAAAAAGAAAACTAAATAAGTACTTCTTATTTTTTTTTCAAATAGGCTCACTTGAAATGCTAATTGTATTATATTTTTTTATGTTAGATTTTATTTATATATTATTGAGATATCTTTTGTATTTCTTGTACCTAAAAATTTATTATTGAATAATGACATATTAAATTTTGATATTATGGCAACTAAATTAATTTAAGAATATAAAAATTGAAAATATAAAGAGAAGAGAAGATAAAGTGAGAAATTGAGAATATAAAGAGAAATTATGAAATTATGAAATTGCTTGTTTTTAAAAATATCTTTATAATTTATTTATAATGTAAATTTAGGAACGTTGGCTCCAAAATCTAATTGATAAAATTTAAAAAAAGTTTTTATATTAATTAGAGTATATTTCATATTTAATAGATGTGAGATTCAATAAATATTAAAATATTATGTAATTAGTTTAATAATTAAATATTTGATTCATAATGTGTAAAATTATTGTCAAGTTCATTAAACGATAATTTTAAGAAAAAAAGCTTTGGAAATCGATAATCTATCCTGAATCATGAAGATAAAATATCAATTTTATAAGAAACTAAAATTATTTGAGTTATAATTAATACAAAATATCTATCTTATAGTTTAAGAAATAAATTTCAAAATATCTTTAAAGAATCTCTTACGTCGTAAAAAAATAAAATTAAAAAATTTGGATTGTTTAAATAATATTTATCAAATAATTTAAAAATAATAATACTATTTTTATCTTAAAATAATAGTCCATTTTTTTTAAATGTCTCAAAATAATAGTTTTATTTCATTTTTAAAAATAATTTTCTTTTAACTTTACTATAATACCCTTATATGCATATTCATTTTATAATTAATATCCCTTACACTTTTTAGGTAATAAAATATCTAATAAATTTATTTAATTAGGGACATGTAAAAAAATTAGAAAAAGATATAATAAATTAATATAATTATTTTTTAAAACTATATGAAATAAAAATAGAATCATTATTTTGGGTGGAGGGAGTATTTATCGATCACAAAGAGGGAAAATAGTTTTCCCTGCCGAATCAAAATGTGCTATATTTTTTCTTTTTTTAACAAATCAATCTCTTGCACAACAACAACAACAACAACAACAACAACAACAACAATAATAATAATAATAATAATAATAATATGATTGAACAATAATAATAATAATAATGGCTCGTTTCGTGCTCTGCTAGGGTTCCAGATTGCCGCCGTTCAACTTTGCTATGGCTGGAGCGCCGACGCCGGCTCCTTCCGAGCCGGCGTCCAAAACTTTTGCTGAAGCTTTTCGTTCAGGTATTGGAGACATTGATCGCACCTTTTCGAAGGTTAATGTTGCAAACTTGCGTTGCAAGGAATACTCTTTTAGGGGCATGCCTGCTGTGGAATTCTCTGATGAAGATTTGAGGAGGTATGCCGAACCATACAGATATGCATTGGTGGGCCACTTTAATGGCAGC
Source organism: Garcia nutans (assembly GCA_947685225.1). Classification (NCBI taxonomy): domain Eukaryota; kingdom Viridiplantae; phylum Streptophyta; class Magnoliopsida; order Malpighiales; family Euphorbiaceae; genus Garcia; species Garcia nutans. The sequence goes on along the minus strand of CANTUV010000059.1, from coordinate 9,690,685 downwards.
CGTCCCTCCATGAAAGCTCTGCGAAGATTTGTTGATGCCATTGGTTTTCATGGTGAGGTTTCTATGGGTTTGCTTACTAATTCTGATGTGTTATTGAATTTCAAACTGGAAGACGACTATTTACGTTGTTACTTGCGACAACATTGGACATTTAATAGTTTTGTGATGAAAGTGTTTAAATGGACCATGGATTATGTGCCAAACGTTGACAGTCCTTTCTATCCTATATGGATCTCGTTTGATAATCTACCGATTCATCTTTTTCATGAGGAGCCTTTGTTTATGTTAGCCAAACAAGTCGGCATCCCATTGAAACGAGATGCTGCCACTGTTTCTACTATTCAGCGGCCTTCATCTGCTAGAGTCTGCGTCGAGGTTGATCTAACTAAGCCTTTGCCAGAATCGGTTTGGGTAGGGGGTCAGACTACGGGTTTTTCCCAATTGGTTACTTATGAATTTGTTCCTTCATATTGTTCAGTCTGTGGTAAAGTGGGAGAATGCAAAATACACTCCGTTCATCCGAAGGGTACAGACCAAAAAGCTTCGAATGTTCCTATTCCTCCAACTGCTACAACACAAGCTTTTATTCCGATTAAGAAGATATGGAAAATGAAAGATGTGAGGATAAGTGATGCAACTAACACTGATTCTGCTGTAAATAATGCTACTGGAGTTAATTCTGATAATGAGAAAGGCAAACACGTTGTTGAAGAGGCTTCTGGGCTAATAAATAATGCTACTAGAGTTTATGATGAAACTGCCTCTGCTCCCTTAATCGGGGAATACAGTAAGAGGGTTGATGAGAGTTCTGATCCTTTAGCTTTTATGCCTGCAGGTCCTATTCCTAGTGCTGGTGCTTTTGTCCCAATAGCTGCTATTCATGAACATGTTGCCACACCTGTTGTTCAACAATCCAAAGAGAGCAAGGCATGTAATGATGATTTGATTTTGTCCAATCATTTCTTTGCTTTAAGTGCAGACAATGTGGATCCTACGGTAGAAGACAATCCTGTAGATTCTGTTTTGTTTCCTGCAGAATTACAGTCCCCATCTGATGTTGAGCGAGTTACTGATGATGCTCGTAAAAGTGCAGATTTTCAATCTGATGTGGATTCAAAACGAACACCAGCTATAGATAAAATTAGAAAGGGACCTGGCCGGCCAAAGGGTAAGAAGGGTCGTAAAAAGAAGAATTCAGCTAAGAAAAATAAGAAACCAGTTATTGATGACTCTAGCTCCGGTAACGATGATGATGTTGCTTAATGAATTTCCTCATTTGGAACTTGAGAGGCATTCGATCCTCGCTTACTCGTCTTCATAATTTGGTTTTTAGGCACAAGCTTCAGTTACTGGTTATCATTGAGCCGATCTCTAATTCCTCTAAAATTGTTCACTTTGCTTCTGTTATGGGATTTGACAATTATTGGTCTTCTATCTCCAATAAAATCTGGCTTCTCTGGAATTCGCATGCTTTCCAGCTCTCCAGCATTGAAGATGGTGGTCAGATTGTTTCTTGTAAGGTTTCCTTCACTCCTTTAGCTGTTGATTTTGCTTTACTTGTGGTTTATGGAGCTCACACTAGAGCTCAACGTCATCTTTTATGGGATAAAATTACTAGCTTTTCTGCCAATACTAGCCTTCCTTGGATAATAGGCGGTGATTTTAACGTCATCAAGCATGCTAATGAATATATGGGGGAAGGTGAACCTGATGAAGCTGCAATACATGATTTCCTTGATTGCTGTAATGACAGTGCTTTGATTGACCTTCCTTTTAGCGGCACGGAATATACATGGGAAGGAACTAGGCAAAATGGTCAGGTTTGGGCGAGACTTGACAGAACCATGGCTGTCTTTCCTTTTTTTAATTTGTTCGACTCGATTCACTGCACTCATTTGGATAGAACCTCCTCTGATCATACTCCTATGCTTATTGAGGGTAAGAAAATGGATTTTAATTTTCCCAAAAGTTTCAAATTTCAGCATATGTGGCTTTCTCATGCTGATTTTATGGATGTTGTTCGAACCAATTGGGATTCTTCTTTCACTGCGGGTGGTATGTCTGGTTTATTCTGCAAACTGAAGAAATTGAAATGTGCTCTTCGCTCTTGGAATCTGAACTCTTTTGGGAACATTTTTGAAAACATCACTAAGGCAGAAAATGAAGCTTCCATGGCTGAATCTATATATCTTGCTGATCCTTCCAGTTTGCACCTCCAGCAATGGCGTGACAAGCAATCTGATTTGCTTCATCATTTAAATTGTGAAGAACTCTTTTGGAAACAAAAATCTCACATCACTTGGCTTCAAGATGGGGACTGTAACACAACATTTTTTCACAATTACGTGAAAATGAAGAGGAAACTCCACCGCATTGCTTCAGTGACTGATGCTTCTGGTACCACCATTCAGGATCAGGCTCAAATTGGTTCAGAAGCCGTTATGTTTTTCCAAAACCTTTTTACTGAAGATTCGGTGTATGACTCCAACTCTGTTACAATTTTATTATCTCATATTCCGACTTTGGTTTCTGCTTCTGATAATGTTGTTTTGACTGCTATTTCCTCTGGTGAAGAAATAAAGGCCGCTGTTTGGCAACTCAATTCTAACAGTGCTCCGGGCCCAGATGGTTTCGATGGAAAATTTTTCACTTCTTGTTGGCATATTATTTCTCAGGATGTCATCAGTGCAGTTAAAGAATTTTTTCTGGGTGTTCCTATGCCTAAAGCTTTCGGAAGTGTTGTGATCATTTTACTTCCCAAAATCCATAATCCCGAGAGCTTCAGTCAATATCGTCCGATTTGTCTGGCTACATTCATGAGCAAGGTCTGCACTAGAATCATTGCTAACAGGCTTTCCTCTTTGCTCGAGCATATCATTTCAGAAGAACAGACTGGTTTTGTAAAAGGAAGGTCCATTCACCAGCAGATCCTGCTTGCTAATGAACTCATCCATGAGATTGGTCGTAAATCATGGAGTCACAATCTTGCTATTAAACTCGACATGGCAAAAGCATTTGATCGAGTATCTTGGGCTTTCCTTCGTGATGTTCTGATTAAGTTTGGGTTTTCTACTCTATTTGCTGATCTCATTTTCTCCCATCTTGATGCTACACGGCTGTCTGTTATTGTTAATGGTGCTAGTTATGGTTTTTTTAAACCCAACAGAGGAGTAAAGCAAGGTGATCCGCTATCCCCTCTTCTGTTTATTCTTGCTTCTGAAGCTTTCTCTAGAGGCTTAAAAGCTCTTATATCCAGTCACAGAATCACTCCGTACAAGCTGACTAGGGGCTGCCCTATTATTTCTCATTTGGCATTCGCCGATGATCTTCTTATCTTCATTCATGGTGATATGCAATCTGTTCTTAATTTCAAGGAATTTTTGGAGTCCTATCAAACAGCTTCTGGTCAATTAATAAACTTCAACAAATGCTCATTTTATTTATCTGATCGGGCCACTACTGAGGACGAAGGCCGAATTGCTAATGCTCTGAATATTAGCAGATCGCAATTACCTTTCACTTACCTTGGGGCTCCGGTTTCTAAAGGCATCACCCGATTTTCTTCCTGCTCTTCTCTCATTCAAAATTTTGATCAGATGCTCAGTGGATGGCAAAAAAAGTTTCTTACTATGGGCGGACGCCTCACACTCACACGCCATGTTCTCACAACTCTGCCTATCCATCTCATGGCTGCAACGGTTCTGCCAGTCTCTACGGTCAATGCTATGAACCGACGCATAAGTCACTTTATTTGGAGTAATGATTTGCGGGATAAGCACCACTGGTCTAATCTTAAAAAAATGCAGTTCCCGGTTTTGGAAGGTGGAATTGGCATTCGATCTTTGGAAGCTACGCAAACTGCCTTTGTGCTTAAAAATCTTTGGGCTTTCCATTCCAATAACAGCTTATGGGCTAGATACATGCAAAAAAAATACCAACGATCTGGTAACATGACATATTGGGTTAATGACTCTCCGATGTGGAAATCCCTGTGTCGCTCTAATGCTAAATATCCTGATTTTTTTGTGCTTGATAGTGAAAAGCTTGTGCTGGCTAATAAATCAGAAGCTACTTTCTCTAATATTTATGAATTGGTTCGCCCTCATCAGGATAACATGCAGAGGAACAAGTTTCTATGGGGCTCTCACATTCCCTTGAAGCTGTCTTTATTCACTTGGAGGTACTTTCATAACATTCTTCCTCTTCCTCACAATTTGAAGAAAATTGGTATCTATGCTCTGTCTTTCTGCCACTTTTGCAAAGCAGCTGAGGCATCTGCTGATCATGTTCTTTACTCCTGCAAAGAATCACAAAAGGTATGGAGATTTTTTGCTTCTTACTTGCTTCCATTCAGCAACGCCAGAACTTCCCTCAATCACATGCTGAGTTCCTGGTGGAGACTTTCTCGCATCAAAGATATCCTTGGGAAAATAGGCACTCTCCTTCCGCAGCTTATATTATTTGAACTTTGGCATTCCTACTGTAACTGCAATTGGGGGAACCAATCGTTCTATGCTCCGGGTTCTATCAATCGGATTTTGAAAAATTTTTTCACTTGGGGGGTTGTTCACTCCTCCCGTAAATATGCTGTTCATGTTCCTGAAATTGCTGAATTGTTACCAGTTAATTTTGGAGCTCGCAGAGAAGCTAGAATGGTGATTAAGTGGATCAAACCGCCTGCCAATCTTGTAAAGCTCAATATTGATGCCTCTTTCACGAAAGAGAAATCTGCAGCTGGAGCTATTATTCGTGATTCTAAGGGTATGTTCATCGCTGCCCATTCTTATTGTTTTGATACCGATAATCCTTTCCAGGCCGAGCTATATGCTTTATCGAAAAGCTTGAGCTGGTGCTTAAGACTGGGCTGGTGTGGATTTGAGATAGAAATGGACAACCTTCAACTTGTGCAGCAACTGAACTCTGGGTCTCCTCCTCCCTTGGTCCAGCAGATTAAAGACAAGATTTTTCAGAAGGCTTGTTCTATCCACCATGTGTACAGAGAGGCTAACAATGCAGCCCACCATTTAGCCTACTATAGCAGAATTTGCGGAAGATCTTTTGTCTTCAAATCGCCTCAAGCGCTCCCTTCTTACATTAGAAGCATTATTGTTTTAGAGAGAGCTAATATTCCTTACGTCAGATTTGGTTAGCCATTCCTTTATTTCTTTCTGCCCATTGAAGGTTTATTCTGGGTTGTATTGAACCTTTTATTTTTATTCAATAAAATTACCAGGTGGTGCCGCCCACCTTTATAAAAAAAAAAAAATAATATGATTGAACCTTTTTAATTAAAAAAATAATAATATGTTTGAAATAGACAGGTGTCGATGGTGAGACAGCTAGTATAAGAAAATGGCAATAAGAGAACGTTACAAAATTAGTATCAAGTTAGGAGGCGAAGAGGATAGAGTGACAGGCAAATGGCACCAAAATGATAACGTGGCCGTCTCAGAGTGAGATATCAAACCGTTGGTTGTCCCCACTAATTTGCCAAGTTTTTTTGGTTGAATCTCGCACGCCGACAAGACCCTTTTATCATTTTATGAACATGTATACAATAATTTCCACTGTTCGGTCTTAAGTTTTGTTAAATTTCATTATAAATTTACAACACATCATAAATGGAGTTAGAGAAATAAATTTAGATAAAATCAACTCCACTTATCACCTTTCTTTATATATTTCTTTATATTTTTTTAATATTAAAGAAATGATTTTCAAGATATTTGAATTTTAGCGTTTATTTTTTGAAGTAATTTAATCATCAATTTTAATATATATATATAATATTTTCAAATGGCTATTAATCATATGTAAAATAAAATTGGGCAATCTCATGTTATTGATTATCACAATTGAAAAAAAAAATAAAAAAGACAATTAAATGATGCATTTTCCCCTTATTATTTATATGATCAAATGTCTAATATTAGGTCAATTTAATATTTTATTTAAATTGTATCTTGTCTTATGTTAAATTTATTGCGTATATATAGATGCTGAATTTGCCACCTAACGCTCAATGCAAGTTGAAGATTTTTTTGGATAATATTTTACACGCATTCTTGATATATTAATTATATCTTTTATAATATATATACAGCAATTTCTTGATTGCTACCTTGAGATAGGGCACCCAACTTGAGTTTTGCACCAATACTTTCTTCTTGCCTTGCCGTATTAATGAGGTAATTGCATATAATATATTAATTTATTGGAAAAGACAATCCTATTTTCCATACTTGTTGAAAATAGTTTAACATGCATGTACTTTCTGTTTTTAAAGTGGTATTTTCAATATATAACTTTCTTTTTTTATTTTTATTTGGTATTCTATTTGGAAAATTAAAAAATTTTTAAACCCTAATTCCTAGATTACTATTTATTTAAGTAATTAGTATTTGAAGTAATTCTTGCTTACAGTCAATGTATAGGCTCTTCCAACGTGATGGTAAAATATAGAGAAAAAAAAAGAGTATTAATATTTTTTTTTTGCTAATAAAAAAAGGATAGATATATAAGTCATGTTAGTTAGGAATTTCTTCTCCCTTAATTAGAAGTTTAGATTTCAAAATTTGGATATGAAACACTTTTAAAATTTGAGAGAGTATTAAAACGAACATTAATATTTTTTTTACTAATAAAAAAATAGATGTATAAATCATATTGATTATATATTTTTGCATTTAAGATTTTTAAAAAATATTAATGTGTCCCTCAAACTTATGAAACTAAATCCACCACTATGTGTAATCATGTTTTCCGAATTAAATGAACATTAGGTCTTAATCCAATGTGAAATCATGTTTGAAAGACCTAATAACGATAAACAAATTAAATGTGTAAGTGCTTAGCATTTACGTGTAAGCTTCATTTTCTTATGCCTTGTACTTTTAAGCATCTCTTCTCTTCTCAACCTTCCAGTTTTCACTAAATAGATTTAATTATGGCCTATTTGATTTGTTAATAAGCTGCACCCAATGCAGGGACAATTACTATCAGGATCTTCAATTTCAATTTTGAAGAGAGCAAAATTTATCAAAATAATACTCCTTTATTCCACGAAAATAAACTTACTTTTTTATTTCACAAGAATTAAAAAATATTAATTATTTTTATTAGAAATATAAATTTGCATATATTTTTTTCTTTTATATTCTTACTTTATTTTGAGATAATATTTAATATGTAATACTCTCTTCATTCTTTTTTAAGTGTTCATTTGAAAATTTTTCTTTTGTTTTTAAATAAATATCCATTTAGAAAAATAAGACATAATTATTCATTTTATTTTAATATTATCCTTACTTATTAAGAGTTAACTACTCATTCATTAAATGCATCTTTATTATTTATGAAATGATATTTTAATAAAAATAATGCTAATATTCAGCTGGTCACCTGTTGTTACTCTCAATTGAGAGGGCAGTGATTCGATCCCCATAAAAACCGTATTTCGGAGGTCGAACTCTTTTTAAAAAAAATAATAATACTAATAAACGATTTTTTTAATATTGATGAAATAATAAAAATTGACACTTAAAAGGGAATGTAGAGAGTATTAGATAGGGGATATTATAAAGAATTTATATGATAACTAATTTATTAAAATAATAAGTAGACTATAATTTGAGATAATAATAAAAAAAAGAAAGTAACTCTAACTTTATGTGATGGAGGAAGTATCAAATACAATAACAAAAGAGGAAAAAAGAAAACAGGGCATTTAATCAATTATTCATTGGTTTGGGAAGGTATGGGAAAGGCAAAAAAATTAATAAATTGACAACAAAGAACTAAATAAATAACAGTGCTCCAAATTGGTGAGAAAAATTGTTTAAACACATATTTCAAAACAATTTATGATCACAATTACATTTTTGCATAATAATTTTGCTTTCATTTAAATTATTTTTATGAGTATCTATTCTCTTCGTACTATTTTTATAGCTCACTAGTAATTTTTTATACATATTAATAAATTACAGTTAATTTAGTTAAAATTTAATTTTTTTTAATATAACTCCATTAAATATAACACATTTTTCAAATTATTTTTAATGTTATTTATAATTATAATGAGAAAATATGTATTAAATGAGGATATAATAATAAAATAAAAATTTATTTATGATAAATATACTATAATTTGGGACATTTAAAAATTATATAGTAAATTATAAAAATAAGACGAAGAGAGTGATAAACTTATTTATAAATTAAACGTAAATTTAGAAATATTAAAAATTTCATAATAATCTATATTTTTTTTCACAAAATGAAATTCTCGGTCCAATTCACAAATAAAAATGAAAGAGAATAATTTTATTTTTTAATTTTTCCGTAATTTTTCTTTTTTGAATTCACTAGAATAATAATAAAAAATTCTTATCATTCCTTTCCCTCATATTTCAGCTCTTTCTAAAAGACAGGAATTCTTTTAGGCTCCAATTTTTTTTCCCTCCAACTCATAATAATGGTTCTAGTTGTATTATGAAATGCGACTAATAGTCTTATACAATTATTAATTAATTAATGCTGACTAATGGAAAGGTATCCATAGTAAGAGAATTAGAAACTATATTTTGTGAAATAAAAAAATATTGTATTATGATGATATTTTTTTTATTTAAAGCATATGATCTTTTTCTCATTTAACATGAATGGAATAACTCTATATACGTACTTTAAATTTAACTTTTACAGAGTGAAATAAGTATTGAACTAATAATTTACTAATTCAATTAATTATTATTTTTATTTAAAATATTATTCTAAACTTTAAATTTTAAAAAATAATTGTACTGGGATGTTGATTTGGCACTTGAAAACAAAAATATCAATATATATATATATATATATACATTTAATTTTTTTTTCTTTAAAAAGTTTTGGATGTTTTATCAAAAAAATTGACACGTCTGACTTAAACTCCCATCGAAAATTTCCAACACTTGTCTGTGACTCTGTCGTCCATCTTCTGAAAATTGACAATCAAATGGCCCACACACCTGATTGATTTGATTCTTCTCGGCTTCAATTTGATCAATCAAGTTGTGAAAAAACGTATATCAAATCATTCCTACGTTTCCTTTTTGTTTGAGACTTGCCCATCTGTTTAATTAGAAATGCTTCACTATCTCCATTCAGATTTGAAGTTTTAATGTTCCAGACCCAAATTTTAGTTAGCTTCATCGTCCCTCAAATTAAATATTTTGTAATAAGTTTGTCTCAGACCCAAATTTTCGTTAGCTCAATTAACGAGGATTCATTGTCTACCAAGAACTCTCTTAATTTGATTTAACTTAATTCGACCCTTGCACCTTTAATTTTAGAGGCAATAGCTTAATTATTCAAGTGACACCTCATTTTGTATAAACAACGCTACTTGATTTATATTTTAATTATAATTTTTTAAAAAATTATAAATTGTAAAGTAATTCTATTTAATAATTAAATAAAATTTATTATTTAGTTTAACAAATTTATTAATAAATTATTAAAAAAATTAAAATTTTCAAAATTATCTAATTTTAAAAAGATTTAATTTTTTACATTTAAATTTATTAATAATTTAAAATATTTTTATATAAAATTCTAAAATTCTGCTTATTAGCATTGTTGATGGATGGGCTGTGGGAGAAAATATTATTTGAATATTTAATTTTTAGATAAATAAAATAGAATTTTTTTCAAAAATATTTGAATATTTATCATACATAATATTATCTTAAATTAATTGCGCATGCTCACCTAAATTTCCAAGCAAAGGTCTACCAAACCCTCAAGAGGTTGAAGGTCGTAGTGGGAAGGCAATTCTTTTTATTAATTTTTTTTTAAAATAAAAAAATTTAAAAAATAATAAAGTTATTATCGTAATATTTTTATTTTTGTAAAATTCTTTTTAATAATAATAATAATTATTCAAATATAATGAAATTAAAATTTTTAAAAGATTCAATTTTTTACATTTGAATAATAATTGTTATTAAAAAGAATTTTACAAAAATAAAAATATTACAATAACAGTTATATTATTTTTAAAGTTAGATAATTTTGAAAAAATAAATTTTTTAAAAAATATATCAATAGATTTATTAAACTATTTAATAAATTTTATTTAATTATTAAACATAATTCCTTTATAATTTATTATTTTCCAAAAATATATAATTAAAATATAAATAAAGTGACATTGTTTATACAAAGTGAGGTATAGCTTGGATAATTAAGCTTTTGCCTCTAAGATTAGAGGTGCATGGATAGAATCTATGCATTTCTATGGATTTCGTGTGATTTTAAGTTAAATCTTCAAGATCATATGAAATTAAGAGATGATAGGTAAAATTTATTTTGATTTTTAAAAAATTCATTTCAGGGGCTGATATGGCATATAACGTGGTGCCACGTCAGCTTTTAAAAATGAGATAACAATTTTATGTGGTAATTTAGGTTATGCCATGTTAGCACCATGACGTATTGTCATTAATGGAGCTAATAGAATTTTGGGTCAGGGATAAATTTATTATAAAATATCTAACTTGACAGACAATCAATGTAAAAAAATGAACCATGATGGATGTAGCAGAGAAGCCGACGACACGGAAAGTGAACTTCATGAACTATAAAGTAAGTAAGTAGATTCTTCAGGGTCGACGAGTGTAAATTACTCTTTATTTTATTATAATTTTAACCAATGTAAATTAGATTCTGTTGGATATATTGGATGGGATTCATCTATGACAGGTGAATCGATCCATAGTTCACTGAATATTTAATTATTGATAAATAATTAAATAAATATATTTTTATTAATTAAAGATACAAATAATAATTAACTCTTATTTATGGACAAAATTAGTTATCTTAAGTAAAGAAAAGAGGTGTAAATTTTATGCTGCTTCTACTTTCAGAGTACTATGAGTGCATACTGTGTGATTTATGTGGCTTCTAGATTGTAGGAATTGAAGTCTTCCCTATATGGTGGTTGCCCTCTCGACTGGTAGCACAACTTACATACATTTATCTTTTTTTATTTTTATTTTTATTTCTCTTTCTGGGTCTTAGAATGCTATATCCATATATTATTTCTGATTTATTTTTGGAATTTTTTCATAAATTTTTAAAATTCTATTTGAGTTTTTAATCAAATACATGATCACTATAATGATTTAAGTTTTTAATAGATATAATAAAATTCCATCTTCATTTTTCTTTTATAATTTCCTACTATTGAATTTTTTTAGATTGTCATTGAACTTATAATATTATTAGCTTCTGGCATTCTCTAACGTTGTTGAAGAGTTTGATAATTTGCTTTGATGAATTCCTTTTATTATATCTCTATTATCTTTCTTGTTTTGTATATTTTTGCTGTGTAGAAAATAGGAGTATTCAAAAAGCTCGTGGCTAGAAAAACCCGGCCCGACCCAAAATTTATTTAGGGTTGGACTTCGGAGTTAAATGTTAGACCTAAACTTTAGTCGGGTCGGGCCTCGAATTTTGCTTCAAAATCCTCGGCCCTGCCTGACTCGGCCTGAAAATTTTAATTTTTTTAAAATAACCCTATACACTATACTACTTTAATAAAATCCTAAAAAAACACCCCTCTTCCTATTTGCGCAGCCAGCACTCGACTCTATATTTTTGAAGCTAGAGAAAAATTCTATTAATTTAGATATGATGTTAATAATTCATGATGAAGAGTGTTTGATAATTATGATGTGAACATATGAGTATTTTTGTTTGATAATCAAATGTGCTTACTTTCTTGAAAATATATATATATATATGTTAAATACATCCAGAATAAGGATGATATAGAAATGCAATAGGATGAAATGATAATGAATAAGGTAAAAGTTACTTCATATTCTACAATTAAAATTGATAAATACTTATATGAAGATATTGAAAAAAAGGTTCCTTCTTTTGATGTGTTGGAATAGTGAAAGGTCAATGCCCCTAGGTATAAAGTCCTTTCTCTCATTGCATGTGATGCATTGGCTATGCCGGTCTCTACTGTGGCATCTGAGTCTACTTTTAGTACTGTCGGGCGTGTAATTAATGAATTTAGAAGTTCTTTATCTCCTAAAATGACTGAGACATTGATTTGCGCTCAAAATTGATTGTGACCTACGAACTTCAAATTTAATAATCAGAATTTTGATCAGTTCGAAGAAACAGATCAAATTGTTAATGGTATATTATTTATTTCATCAATTGTTATATTTTTTTTAATCTACATTATACTTTTTATTTATTATTAATAATTTCTTTGCTTTTACAGATGTTATAGCAGGAGTGTTTTTAACTCAAGAATCAATGAGTTCAAAAGATAATGCAAATAATAACCAACCAATTGTTGATTGATGTCTGTAATTTTATTTTATTATGTTGGATTTGATATTTGAAAATTACAATTATATTAGAATTAAATTTATAATGTATTGCATTTTATTTCTTTTCATGCCCCGCCCCCCTAATATGGTAATTTTATTTTTCTTCTTTGTTTTCTTTAATAGTGATATATATGTTTTTTATATAATTGCATTAGTTAAAAATCATTAGCTTATAATGATATTAAGTTAAATTTCTTTGAGTATATGTTTTAGGTTAAATGATTATTAGGTAGATTAAAAATTTAATTTTTTTAGATTAAATTTATTGATTTGATGATTTTTATGTTATTTTTATGCTATTGATGTTAGATAAATTCTTGATTTTAAGTGAATTGCTATAAATTCTATTTTTATTTTAAATATATTGATTTATTGATTTATGTAATAAAATATTTAAAAAAAATAAAAAAAAGTCAAAAAAAAATAAAACCCATTGGCCTGACCCGGCGGCCCGGCCCGACCAGGCTTAGAGTCTGGCAACGGGTTGATTTTTTCAGCCCAAGAAAAAATCGGGCCGGGATAAAATCCGACCCAACCCGGCCCGTGAACACCCCTATTAGAAAATAGGAAAATAGTTTTGTTGATGGTTATTAGGGATTTTGCTTTTTTTTTTCTTTTGATTATGTTGTCGCAAGAAACGGGGTTTAGGTTAATGCAAATGTAACAACTTCATCAATCTTAGGGTTTAGGTTAATGCAATTGTAGCAACTCCATCAATCTTCATCAACTTCAAATTTTTGAATGAACAAAAGCTAGAGATTAATTAAATTATTTCTCAAATTCATGAATTAATTGTGTTTGATGTACATGTTGAGCACTTTTTTGTTCTTGTTTGGAGTTATTTTGAGTATTTGAGGTTAAGAGGTATACATGGAAAAATGATGGAGAAATGTTGGAAATCAGATGAATAGTGAGACTCATTTGTACATTTAATATACGAAGAATAAGTGAAAAGAGAAATAACTCAGTAAATGACACATTAATACCACTTTAAGCTATTACGAGTGTAATATGATGCCCACAAAGTAGATAATTTTAATATAACCTTTTTAACAAGTGTAAATATCTTTTTTGTATTAAGCATGGATGGCAATTGGGTTAGGCCACCCATGCAGGGGCCCAACACAACACGACATGATTATATATAGGCTAATGGGTCGTGCTGGGCCGTTGTTTTTTAAATTTCAGCATGACCCAGTATGACAATTAATTTTTTGGGTTGACACTGCATAAAAAGATCACAGGTATGATAAATTTGCTGGTCCAACTCAATTGCCATGTATAGTTTCATGGTTGAAATTAATGATAAATTATATAAATCATATTCATTATATGATAATCAAATAAATCAATCAATACAAGATATAACACAAACTATTTTTTCTAATGTTAGTAACACATCAAAAATTGGCTTACAAAAGTAAATTAAAATTATACACAATATCATTTTAATACAAATTGTAATAAAATCTAATTTTATTTACAAAAAAACATAAGTTTTTCATATGAAGAATTAAAAAATCTAGATATTTTATCATGGTGAAAACAAAATGAGAAATCTTGGTCGGTGTTTTCCAATATGGCATGTGATCTACTTACTCCACTTGCACCTACAGTTGCATCGGAAAATTATTTTAGTGCAGGTCAAAGAGTGTAAGATGATAAGAGGGCTCGCTTATCAGTTAACTCATTTGAAGTATGAATAATTTTAAAAGATTAATTTGCATAAACAATAAAATCTCCTCCGCTTGGACATATCCTCTTCCGATGAGAAAGAAAATATAGTCTAGGTTGTTTAAAATTTTTAATGTAACTTATTTTTTAAATTTATAATATTTTGATAAATAAATAAATAATATTTTCTTTTCTTTCGTGGATGTAGGTCTTTTTATGCCAAACTATGTAAATTATGTCTTATTTTTATTTTATTTTATCAATTTTTATATATAATTGTATTTTTTATCAATTAATAATTTTTATTTTTTAAAAAGTTTTATATATAATTTATTTTAAAAAATACTTGTAAACTTTGTATAAAAGAAATAGATTAGTCTAATATTTACCACGATATGACATGACTAAGCACGATACGACATGATTATATAACATGATTATTTATTGGCTAATGTATTATGTTGGTAGTTCTTAAATTTTGGTATGGTTCAGCATGACTCAATTATTTTTTGGGACAATAGGATATAGCACAATTAATTTTTTAGTCACAGCACGACACGACATGAAAAGATCATGGTACGATGCCGACCGTGCCCAATTGTCATGTATAATTGTTTGATTTACTTATTTTTTTTCTTTTATGAGCGAATGCTTAATGTGCATACCTCTATCAGCTAATAAGGAGTAATATAAAAAATTATTTGTCTACATATTCAACTAAAGAGTGTAAATTACCTCATAATTGGTTAAGAAAAATTAGAAAAATATGACTTTAAAAATGTAAATATGATAATTGTTTCAATATATGATTATTCAATAATGATAAGTAAAAATAAAAGTAGAATAATCACAATTCATTTTAATAATATCTTAAATAATTTTTTTTTCATATACATCACTTTTAATATTAATATACTAGGCTTATATATATGTAGCCCATTATACTTGACATCATTTCTTACTTTGCCCTCCTTTACAGTTTACATTAAACTTAACCTACTAAACACTTTAATTTTATTATTTACTTAACTAACTGACCCTTCCTTACTGAGGTGGCATAACATGTAAATTCATGGCCTTTTCCTCAAGTGAAGCTACATATTTACATTATTTTTTTTATTCTATTCAGTTTAACAGTCAAATCCCCAATTTCTTTTACTGTTTAAACTAAATACAATTCTTAGCAATAAATATATTTTTTTAATTAAAGAAAAGAAAAAAATGGTTTCAGTTTCCTAATACATGAAAGCTTTAGTCTCTTCTTCTTCTTGTTCTTTTCTTTTACCCACATCTCCAACAAGCTCAAAAATGAAGTCTCACTTATAGGAACAAAGTTATCAAGGAGTATCCAAAATCAATGGTTAGCCTTCTCTTGATTAGAAATCAAAGACCAATCACGAGAATTGCAACCATTGATGAAGTTAAGATATATTTGAATAGGTAAATATATTTAATGGAGAATCTAAGGAATTTTTTTATCATCAAGATTAGAGAGATATAGAGAATGGTTTAGGGTTGGGATGGTCGAAGAATTAAAACTGGATGGTTTTGATAGAAACAATGTGGGAGTTCTAATAATGATGATGGTGATTTTAACATGTTCTCTTAATTTCCCATTTTTTTCTTTGAAATTTAATTAATTTATAAGGATGGAGGGAGAGAGAGAGAGGAGGAGGCATTTGAAAATTAATGAACATAAGAGAAAAACTAGATATCTACATTTGGATATAGAAATGGTACAATGAGATTTCTTTTAGAAAATGATGTGAGTATTAGATGGGAGAGGCTAGGGAGAGTTCGTTCTTAGATATGTCTTTTATAAGTTCACTATCTCAATCTATGTCCACATGTTCATGATATCAGTATGTTTGAACATCATACGCCAACAATTATCCCTTTATGTTAAAAGAATGGCCGTTTAGTTAAACAAATAATTAAGTTGATATGTTTAAGATGTAAGTTGAAAGTAGAGTGGGTAACGCGACAAACCATGTTAAGTATAAAAGGCTATGAATGTATTAAACCTAATATATTAATATAAAATATCACTAGAAGAAAAATTATAATTCTTAATGAAAATTAGCGACGGCCAAATATTTGTTGTTAATAGTGAAGAAAAATTATTTTTGATGAATTTGCTACATATTAATGACGAATTCAATGACAGAAAAATCTACTGCTAAATCCATAGCTTAATCTGGCACTAACAATTAGTACTTTGAGTTTAGCGACAGACCAAAGAAATTCATTGCTAAATCCGTAGTCAAATATAGCGTCAAGTTTTGGCATTGAGACTTTAGCGGTAGTATTAATATATTCATCTCTAAAAGTCAAACAAAAAAATTTTAGAGATAATTTATAGCCATCATTAATTAGCGACGGTCATATACTGTCTCTAATGAATTAAAATATTATTTTTAAAATACAAAAAATAACTAGCGATGGATATGAAGAAGAAATTATTGTAGTTTAAAAATAAAGAGGATTAGCGACAGTCAAAATCTGTTGCTAATAAATAAAATAATACAAATTGTAAAAGAAAAAAGCGACGAACATCAACTATAGCTAATGTTAAATTTTTTTTAGCATGGCAAATTTTTACTCGGGCTTTTAGCGACGGATAATATTTTGTCACTAATAATAAAATTTTAAATGGGGAAGTGGGCTTTTAATAAAAGTTTTTAGTAACGGACTATATTCCATCCCTAAAATCGAAAAATTAACTCAAAACTTCACCGTCAAACGTTATTATTATTATTATTTCTTTCTTCTACCTCTCACCTCCTTTCTTTTCCTACTTCTTTCTCTCTTTCACTCTTTATTTGTCTCTTTCTTCTTATTTTCTCAATTTCCTCTCTCTCTCTCTCTCTCTCTCTCTCTCTCTCTCTCTTTTCTTTCTCTAGTTCTCTCTTTCTCCTTCTTTTTTCTTTCTTCTTAATTTTTTCCTTTTCTCTTTCTTTCTTCATTTTTCTTCCTCTTCTTTTTTTTTTGGTTTTTTTTTTTCTTCTTTCTCCTCTTTCTCCTTATTTGTCTTGCCATAGATCATCCGTCCACCAATTAAAGGTATGCATTTTTCAACTTAATTATTTATTTTTTAGAATAGTCATTATTTTTATTTTTGTAAAATAGTTTATTTGCTACAATATTTTTTTAGAATAAATATGATATTTTGTTGAACAATAATATTTAGAAATTTTTTTTAGAAATTATTTGCTAGAATAATTTTCAAAAATTATTTGGTGGAATAATTTATTTTTCAATTGAATAAATTATTTAATTAAATAAATAATTTTTAGAATAAAAATTTTAAAATTATTCGATAAAATAATTTATGTTTTAAAGAAATGTTAGAATAAGTAATTTTTGAAAATTATTTAGTGGAATATTTTATTTTTAGAATGATTAAATTATTTGGTAGAATAAATAATTTTACAATAAATAAATTATTTGGTTGGATAAATAATTTTTAGAAATTATGTGGTATAATAGCCTGTTTTAAGAAAGTTGTTAGAGAAAGAATTATTTTTTGAAATTAGCAGTTAAATAGTTTTTTTAACAAAAAACTTATTCAATAGAATAAATTATGTTTTAGAATAAATTATTTTAGAAATTATAAAGATAAAATAAATTATTTTTAAAAAATAAAAGAAATTATTTCTAAAAAGTAAAATAAGTTATTTTTAAAAATAACTTATTTTATTTTTTTAAAAATTTAAAAATTTTGCAACTGTTCAACGACAGATATGCTGTCTCTAAATTTGTCCCAATTAAATGATGACAAGAAAACATAGCGATGCTTTTAATTAATTACCGACGGATTGTTTTGTTGCTAATTACGGACGATCACAAAAATCTATCATTAATTTTCTAGCAGCTATATGGATAGCTACATATGCTATATTATTATTAATTTGATGCTAATAACTATTAGCGATGAATTTTTAAAAATTAGGGATAAATGTTTTCATCGTTAATTCTTATTTTCTCGCAGTGTATAGCTTTTAGAATGTCAATGATTAACAAAAAATTTTAATAAATAAAAATGAAAATTGATATTAAAAATATATAAAAGAATATTCATGGATATTATTTTATATTTATTTATTAAAATTTTATCAAATATTAATATTTTAGAAAATAATATAATTTTAATTTTGCTTTTTAAAATTGACAATAAAAATTATAAAAATAAATAAATAAATAATGTGCAAAGCCTCCTTTCATAGATTTCTAATTCATATGTTACATAGTAAAAAGTTATAATATTAAATAAAAGAGAGTTAAATAAATATTCTAAATTGAGAGTTTATCAAATGAAGATTTTATGGATATCAATTAAATTACTTACTCATAATACTCCCTTTTGGGTGTCCATAGATAAATAATATATCTCACTAAACCTTACTGAGGAAAACCATGTGGGATAAAATATAATAAAGGAAAAAAAGTATACATTATATGTAATACACAAAATAAATTGCCTCATTAAAAATCTTACTAGAAAAATCCAACAGGACAAAACAATAGTTAAGGAAAAAAAAATACGAGTGTATTCTACTTGCTTTCATAATGATATCATATCATACATTTAAGTTCACACATTCTTATATTATATCTCAACTTTTCAAAAGTTGCAATGGGTAATATCTTAGTGAATTTATCTATCAGACTATTAATTAAACAGATTTGTTGAATATCTATATCACCTTTCTTTTAAAGGTCATGTGTGAAATAGAACTTTATTGAAATATGGTTTGTTCTATCTAATTTGATATATTCTTTTTTTAGTTAAGCTATGTATGCTGCATTATTCTCATACAATATTGTTGGAATTTCTTCTTTAACAGGAAAATCACACATTTTCTTAGTAAGGTGTATTGATAACCATCCTCTCCATCAAAATATACACTCGAGCTTGACCAAACAAATAATTTTTTTTATCAACCCGATTATCATCAGTTTCAATATGTTAAAATTGGATAGATTCTGATTGATTGTCAAATGGTGATGTTTGCAAGCATATAGATGCATAAATGGAGAAAGAGAGAGGATGAAACAACAAGTGAAAAAGTTTTGATCAATTGAACAATAATCTTCTTATATTAACACACATACAACTTATTAACATAACAAAAAATTAAGAAATAAAAAGACTAAAACAGTAGAGAAAACTACTGCTCTATAAAAAAAATTCACTATTAACACAACTCTTAATTTTTATGAAAATGTGCAAATACTGAAACATATATAATTTAGAAAAAAATTTAAAAAATTTCTTAATAGAAGAAATTGAGAAATTTCTATTAAGAAATTTTTTGAAATAACATCCCAAATAAAACAAAAAAGAAACCCAGAAACTAAAAATATCAACAATCAATAAGAATACAAAAATAAAAATCCCTAACACTAATAGAAAATTAAAAAGCTACAAAGAAATTTAAAAACTCACCAAAAAAGTTTGAAAACTCACAAAGAAAGTGCTCCAAATCGGTGAAGAATTACAAGAAATCGATGAAAAATTAGATGAAATTGATGGAGGATTGGAAGAAATCAATAGAAGAAACTAAGATTTAAAAGAGTAAAGATCGATGGAGAAAGAAAGAAAATTGAGATTTGAGAGAAAAAAAATAGAGAGAGAGCGTGTGAAATAATGTGTGATGGCTACTAGGTTTCTTCTAGGGTTAAGCTGTTAAGGGTTCAAATATAATGATATAATATAATATTAAGATTATATGTGTGTGTGTGTGTTAGAGGTCGGTTGGGTTTGGGTTTATGAGAAAACTAAAACCCAATCCGACCGAGTGCTTTAACCCAAATAAATGAGAAACCTAAAACCCAATCCGACCGAGCGCTTTAACCTAAATAATTTTAAGAATTCTCACCCTCCATCACTCGTATTTACATCTTAATATGACTGAACCCGCTTAAAATTCTTCAGATTAGGCAGGTTCGGTTAGACTTTAAAATTCCGCACAGCCCTAATGAACTTAACCAAATACATTCTCGACTTTCTTTATGCATTGAGATTATTGTTGCATGATTTGAGGAAATAACAACTAGAGTTTGCTTTACAAATCGCCATGATATAAATATACCTTTACATGTGAATAAATATTATGTTTGAGATTGAACTTTGTGTGGATCAGATAAATATTAATATCTTACATCTACATAACCAACTAATTATGATTTAAATCTATTTGAATAAAATAACCCCATATCAATTTGTTTCTCAGAGATATCTAAATATATGCTTAACTCCATTCCAATGCCTTCATGTTAGAGAAGAATTAAACCTAATAGTCTTTTAATAAATGTTATATTTGGTCTTGAATTATTAGCAAGGTACATTAATGCATCTATAGTACTTAAGTATGGTACTTTTAGATTAAAAAGTTCTTCATCATTCTCTTGAAGACGAAAGGGGTGCTTGTTTACTTCTAGTAATCTCACAACCATTGAGGTACTCAATGGATATGCTTTACTTATATAACATCGTTTTAATATCTTTTCAACATAAGGTGATTGATGAACAAAATTTCATTTTTTAGATTCTTAATCTACAAGCTGAGACAAAACTTTATCTTTTCAAGATCTTTTATTTTAATTTTTTTAAATAATCAACTTTATTTTAAGCTCTTCAGGAGTTTCAATAATATTTAGATCATCAACACATACAAGAATAATAACAAATTCTAATCTAGATCTTTTTTATAAAAATACATGGATAAATGGGATCATTGAGAGATTACACCATATATGCTCAGATTGTTTTAATCCATATAATAATTTTTGTAACTTTATCAAATAAATGTCCCGAGAATACTAACGTGCTTCAGACATTTTAAATCTTTCAGAAATTTTTATATAAATTTCATTATGAATTGGGTCACATAAATAGGTTGTAATAATATCCACTAAATACATATTATGTTTTTCACATACTGCTAAATTAATAAGATATCTAAAAATAATTATATCTACCACAAAAGAATATATTTCTTCATAATCAATACCGAGTCTTTTTGAAAATCCTTATGCAACTAGTCGTGGTTTCATTTTTCTCATTTCACGTTCATAGAAATACATATTTGTACCACACTGACATTACACCTTTAGGAGTTTGAATTATCGGTCCAAAAAATTCTTGTTTTGAAAGTGAATTTAATTTCACTTGGATTGCATCTTTTCATTTTGGCCAATTATTTTTATGCATACATTCCTCAATAGATATAGGTTTAAGATCTTCATTTTGTTTCAAAATATCAATAGCAACATTATATGGAAAAATATTATTAATAACTGCATCTTTTCGATTTCATCTTTTTCCCATACTGACATAACTTATCGAGATCTCTTGATTTTCATTATTTTCAAGTATCCTAACATCTTCTGGGGTTTTATAATAAATTACGTCTTAGGTCTCTTCGAAAGTCTCTTCCTTCATAATATGACCATCTTGGTTATTTGCTTCTTTTCTTTTTCGAGGGTTTTAATTTTTGGGATCTATTGATCTTCCACACTTTAGGCATGAATTATTGTTATTTGCATTATTAGATTATCTCTTATAGGGATATTAATTTGAATTGGAGCATTTTTCAATGGGTATATGGGATTTAGTAACTCTCTTTAAATTACTAAATGCATCAAGTAATTAATTTGCAATATTTTGCAAATGAATTTTGAACTTTCAATTCACATTGCTATATTTAAGGATCTAAGTGAGATAATGATAAAGGATTACCTGTAATTTCTTTTTCCAGCTGCTTATACATTGCTCCTAATGTTAGGAAAACTATTTCATAAAATGACAATCAACAAATCTTATCGTGAATAAATCTCCAATTAAATATTTGCTATATTTAATTATGGATGAAGACTCATACCAAAATATATTCCCAACCTTTTTTGAGGACCTATCGTTGTGCATTGTGATGGAGCAATTAGATTATATACTACACAACAAAAAATTCTAAGGTAAAAAAAATATTTGGTTCTTTACCTAAATCTAATTGTAATGGGAAGAGTTTACGATAACTTGTTAGTCTAATGTATAGTATTGTTGCATATAAAATAGCATGTCCTTATGCAGAGATGAGAGTTTTATTCTCATAAAGTAATGGTCTAGCTATTAATTAGAGACATTTAACAAATAATTTAGTTAAACTATTTTGTGTATGTACATGTGCAATAGGCCTTCCAATTGTCATTCCATTTGACATACAATAATAAAAAACTTGAGACGTGAATTTACTAGCATTATCAAGTTGAATCGACTTTAATTGTGTAATTTGGAAACTATGCTCTTAGTCGAATTATTTGAGCAAGTAATCTCATAAATGCTATGTTGCAAGTTGATAATAAACAAACATTTGACCACCTTATAGATACATCTATTAAAATAATAAAATATTTGAATGGTCCACAAGGTGGATGAATAAGTCCATAAATATCACTTTGAATTCACTCTAAGAATGCAAGTGATTCAGTTTCTATTTTAGTTGTGATGGTTTGTTTAACTTGAGAACATGCAACATATGAGAATTATTTAAACTAAACAATATTTTAATTCTTCAATGGACGTTCATATAAATTCTCAATAATTTTTTACATCAAAATTGAATCAAGATGACTTAACCAACGATGACAAACGATGAAAGTTTTTGGGTCAGTAAACTTTCGGTTTACTATAACATGTGTTTCAATTGTACTAATATTGATATAGTATAAACTAGAAGAAAGAGCTGGTAAGTTTTCCCCAACACATTTTCATCTAATGCGGTATTTATAATATATAGATATTCCATATTTTCTTCATTCCCAGTTGTAACATGATATCCATTAGAATGAATATCCTTGAAGCTTAATATATTTCTTTAAGATATGGAAAAAAAAATAATTCGTCATTTATGGTAAGTCTTGCTCTTTTGGGTAATAATACAATTGCTCTTCTAGAGCTTTCAATTACTTTTATATTACCTAATATTATGTTAACATGATTATGGCCACAACCATAATTATGAATTGCTATATTCACTTAAAGGAATGAAGCAAATCTAGTTGGATGAATTGTATTATTTTTCATCAATAGCTCATTAGTTTGCTCAAGAAAAGGTAAACATGAGATTAATTCTGAATAACTATTAAAAACTTTTTCACAATATTACTATTGCAAGAACATATTTGAAGTATGAAATGTTGAAAAGGTTTTTTTTTCTAATAAATCATCATCAATAATATTTTTTTCACATAATTTTAATTGAGAATTAATTTTAAAAATTGCATACTTGTAGTCACTTATGATTTTAAAAATCCTGAAACCATAAATACATCCAATTGTAGCAGGCTTTGGACAATATTATTGTTTGTTCATGGTCATATCGCTCTTTTAAAATATTCTAAAATTTATGTGGATATTTCATTGTTAAATATTCAGTTTTTAATTCTTTATGTAAATAATGGCGAAGAAAATCATTTATTTTGTTTTATTTTGGTTGAATGCTTCATTTCTAATCAAAATTGTATTTCCAAGTCCATTAACTTTAAAATGAATGTCAATATTAAGAAGTCATGACAAATACTTTTACCAGTTATATCGAAAGCCACAAATTCAAGTTTGGTAATGTTTGACATAACACAAATTAAAAAAAAAAAAAAGAGATCTTGGAGCAAATTCATGCTGATATTATAAATAAATAAAATTTATCAAATATTATAAGCATAATAATAAAATTGGAGAATTTAAAAAAAAATTTGGAGAGAATGTGAGAAAATATTAGTAATATTTCATTCTTTTATTTCACATATATTTTTTTTATTTTTTATGATTTATATAAAATCTCTTTATGCAGGTTTTTATATGTTTTTAATTTACATGTTACATAAAAAATAAAGTTTTAATTTATAATATTAAACAAAAGAAAAATAAATATATATTATAAATTTAGAGTTATCATGAATAATTGAAGATATTAATAGTGGATATTTCTCTTTATTTCTTTAATCAGTTTATCTTGTCTCCTAATTATCTTATTTTGTCTCTTTAATTATTTAATTATTTTATTTATTTTATTAAATCAATAATTAATATGTAATATTTTATTTAATTTCTAACTCTATAAATAGAGAGGGTTGTAAGATTTTTGATGAATGAATAAAAAAAATGAGAAACATGAGCGTTTTGACTCTCTAAATTACTTCATAAGATAATTAAATTTTGGTCCTTCATTTCTTTTATTTATTAACAATTTTTTTATTAATTTTATAATACGTTATTAGCACGAATTTACTCTATATTATTTGTTCCAAGTTAGTTTCATTTTTATTCCATTAAAGGTAATTGATACAAATACATTGTTTATACTAAAATTGAAATGTGTTATTATATTAATTTTCTTCTCATATATTATGTTTGTAGTATATAATTGTAAGAATTTTCCCATGTCATGTTATTGCATGAATTAATAATAAGATATACACTTTCATTTATTCTTTAATAATAATAATAATAATAATAATAATAATAATAATAATAATAATAATAATAATAATCTTATTACATTTCTTGTTTTCAAGAATTTGTTGACAATTGTTGCCCTTTTAAGATACTAAAAATGGTTGTATTAATTGATGCATATTTACTTTTCTTATGAGATGTTTTTCATATTTTTTTTAAAGTTTCATTTGTATAACTTATATGGTGATTCTACTTAATATTATATACATATGAACAACTAGAATTTAAATACTTATTAATTACTATAATAGTTTCATATACATCTTGAAAATTTTGCCTAGGGAAGTAGTTCATATCTGAATACATATTTAGTACATATAAATTTTATAAATTTGATTTGTTGTTTATTTCATATAATTTTATGCATTTTTAGTTTTTATTGTTATTTAGCAATACATTGTCTATTTTCATTCTCTATATAAATATTGATGTTTTTTTAATTATATGTTACTCTTATTTGCAAATATATATTAATGTAAAAAAATTATTATATAATTCATTTAAATTAAATCTAGCTTGATCTAATATATATACTATTATAATTACTTTTATATAATATAATCATTAATTTATTATTAAAAATAACATATTAGTAACTTATTATAATTTTTATTTATTTAGTGATCTACATGATATCAAACCTAACAAATTTTGAGTTTGTCATACTTGACATATCGAGAAATAATTATTTGCCTTGAACTCTTGATGCTGAAATTTATCTTGATGCTATGAATATTGAAAATACAATTCAAGAAGAAAATGATACATTCCTGCAGGATCACGCAAAAGCAATGATATTCATTCATCATCATCTCCATGAAGGATTAAAAATTAAACATTTAACAATAAAGGATCACTTTGAACTTTGGCAAAATTTAAAAGAAAGATTTGATCATCAAAAGATTTAATAGCTGAATATTCTTTCAAAGGTTCGCTATGATTGGATGTACTTGCGATTACAAGATTTTAAAACTGTTAGTGAATATAATTCTGCAATTTTTAATATTATTTCTCAATTAAAATTATATGGTAAGAAGATTAGTGATTAAGATTTATTAGAAAAAACTTTCTCAAATTTTCACTCCGCAAATATGCTCCTGTAGTAGAAATATTGAGAGCGAGGTTTTAAAAAATATTCTGAATTGATATCATGTCTTCTTGTTATTGAACAAAATAATAAACTTTTGATGAAAAATCATCAATCATGACCAACTGAGTTTGAACCATTTCATGAAGCAAATATTGTAATGATAAATAAGTCTGAATGAAGCCAAAATTATGAATGCTTTCGTGGCCGTGGCTGTGGTAAAGGTGAAAATAATAATAATTATCGAAGCTATAAAAGTCATCATAATATCATTTTTCAAAAGACTAAGGATCATAGTGAGAAAAATGAGAAAGGAAAAAATTTGCAAAATAAAATGATAAAAATATCTACTATAAATGTGACATGAAAGGACACTAGTCTTGTACATGTCGTACATCCAAACATCTTGTGGATCTTTACTAAGCTTCTATAAAAAGGAAACGAAAAATTGTGTTGACCAATTTTCTTGAACATGATGATCCAATTGATTTCACATATCTGGATGTTTCAGACTTCTTTGAAAATATTGATAAAAAAATTGCTAGTTTAATGATAAATGAAAATTCTCATTTGTATGGTCTTATTGATTAATGTATTTTATTCAATATCACATTTTTAGTTTATTTTTCAAGCATGTTAAGTTCAAAATTAAGTGTGTTTTATTTTTAATTTTATCTATATATACTTTATATAAATATATTAAATAAAATATTATGAAACTCATTGATGCTATTTTTATTTTTTAAAAAAATAAAATTATCTGGTCACTTATTTGTTGCTGGTGGAGATTTATGTCCGGCAAAGAGTACAACAATGCATACTATTCTAAAAGACAAAATATATTTTTCTCATCTTCAATTAGCCAAGGCTAATATTAAAATAATTTTTAGTGCCACAAATTTAATTGAAAGTTCTAGAAGAGCTCATATTATGTTACTCAAAGGCACAAAATTAATGATAAATGATGTATTTCTATCTAGTAAATCAAAAATAAATCTTTTAAGTTTTAGAGATATATGTTTCAATAGTTACCATGTTGAGACTAAAGATGAAAACAATAAAGAATATCTCTATATTATATCTACAATCTCAGAAAAAAAAATTATATAATGAAAATATCGCCAGCATTTTCTTCTGGATTATATTTCACATATATAAATTCAATTAAGTATAATATTACAATTAATCAAAAGTTAATTAACTCAAAGAATTTTTTTCTATAGAATGAACGCTTAGGTCATCTTGATGCTATAATGATGATAAGAATTATAGAACAATCATATGGATACCCTTTAAAGAACTAGAAGATTCTTTCATCGGCTTAATGCATCATTTGCCCATTGAACTTAGCAGCTTTGGTTATTTTACTCTCTATACTATTTGATTAACCATTTTTCCCCTTATATTTGTCTTTTTCATAATAATTTAACCCTTATTTGTACACGTGACAGATTGCATGATGTTCATCTCCATAAGGCGCGTGAAGGTAATTTTTTTATGCTGATAGGTTCTTGAAATGACTCTTATCTATAGTGTAAAATATTGAAAATGCCATTCAATTAATTAAATTAAAATTTACCTTCTTCCCCATTCTTCACCTTCTTCCCTAACTGAACCCTAATTCCCAATTGAATTTAAATGAATTTTAACCCATTTGAGAAATTGCTTAATCTTTTTTTTATCTTGTTAATTTAGTTTTGTTTTGCAAAGGCATGTAGAAACACAAAATTTCAAAGGCATTATCGTGTTTTATTGCAATGTCCAATTCTCCTATATTTTCTCCATCTTCATCTCTCTTATGCAACAACAATACTCCTCTACTAATTTCTCCATTACAGTCATCTCCTATATCATTATCTTCTTCTCCATCCTCTCCTTGCTCTCTTTGAGAACTTTTGCTTCCTCTTTAGGGTCATTAGTATCAGTGGTAGTGTTGAAGAGGAAAAGACCGGCTAGGCTTGATATTCCAATAATGATTGTGGGCTTTGAAGTTCTAATCACACCAATAATTTGACATTCTATTCTAAGCAAAATCCAGAGGATATCGAAATTCATTGTTACTACCATAAATTTTTAAAACCTTATGAATTTGTGAAATAGTGAGAGATGGGAACTCGAAGAAAAGGAATATTTTGTGAGAATCCATCTAAAAGAAACTATACTTGTACATAAATGCTTTAATAATTCTTGATTATTTTTCTGCATTATCGATGAAGCTTTCATGGCCTACGACACTAGTTAAGAAGTGGTTCAATATTAAGAGCAAAGCTATGGAATTTCAAGCAGATGATATTGTTTATGGAGGTGATTATTAATCTTATCTTCTTTTGGATTTGGCAATCTTGGCCTTTTATGCCAAGCATAAAAATGGGATTTTATTTCTGCAACTTGGTAACTAAGTTGCTTTTGGATTCTTATGGACCATGAACACTTGGCATTATTATACACCAACATCAATATTTGTTTTTGTAGAATAAGATGTGCTTGGATTTTAATAGGGTTTGCTACTTCAATTTGCATCTGAATTTTGATTATTTTTTGTTCTTCACCAAAAATGACTTTATTTTTCATGGTGTTTGAATATGCCGAATTGATGCATTGGTGGTGGAAAGAGTAGAGCTTTAAACATTTTATTGTGTCTCTGACGCGTCTTGGATTATCATGCATTGCTTCCATGTGTGGTTTTGTTCTGACATGTATTCATCTTATAACACGTGTATTTCATGCAACATACTCTTGTCTCATATAGTTTAATTGGTGTTAAGTAGTTATGAAAAAGACAAGTTGAAGAGGCAAAATGATTAATCAAATGGTTGAGGAAGTAAAATGACCAAAGCTGCCAAGTTCAGAGGGGCTACGAATGTATTAAGCCTACTTTCATCAAGTGAATTTTCATGTGTTGCTTATGCTCAAGTGAAACTTATTACTAGGCCATCTCAAAGTAAAATTGGATTTGAATCTAATCAGTTTTGAGAACGAATTCATGGAGATATTTGTGGGCCTATTATTCCATCTTGTGGTCCATTTTGATATTTTATGGTATTAATAGATACTTCTACAAGATGATCACATGTTTGTTTATTATTTACTTGCAATGTTATATTTGCGAGACTATTAACACAAATCATCAGCTTACGAGCACAATTTTCAGATTATAAAATTAAGAAAATTCATCTTGATAATGTAGGAGAATTTGCATCCCAAGCATTTAATGATTATTGTGTATCAATTGGGATTACAATTGAGCACCATATTGCTCACACTCATACACAAAATGATTTAACATAATCTTTTATAAAACTACTTTAATTAATTGTTAGACCAATACTTGTAAGGACAAAACTACCTAGTTCAGCTTGAAGATATGCTATACATAATAAATATTTTATTAATTCATTGTAATAATTAGGCATAACGTAGTACTGTATTTCATTGAAAAATAATAATAAACATTTACTTGGAAAATATTAAAGAAGTAATTAAATTTTAAATCATGATTTTGGTATTCATTTTAAAAAAATTATAAACTTATTCATTCAAATTTAAAACATTGAATATATGGGGATTAAGATAAAAAATAAAAAAATTTATGGACTTAGAGGTGAAAACTGAAAAAGAAGAAAAAAAATTAGAGGTGAAAATTATAAAAATTATTGAGTTAACGTGTGAAGATAAATTTTTTACTGAAAAAATATCTGAAATAATTAACAGGGTAAAAGAATAAAAAGAATTCATGAAAGTTGGAGGAAATTAATTGTAAAAATTAAGTTAGGGGGCCAAATAAAATATATTTTGGGGGGGGGGGGGAAATGAAATAAAAAAAAAATTTATAGGTAAAAAAAAAGAGCGGTGGGGTAACCATTAATAAGAATTTAATTAAATCTAAAGGAAAAAATTATGATTAAAAAAATAATGCTCAAAGTTGTGCATTATTTGGGTATAATCATCCATTACTTTTAATTGAATTCAAGTATTTTTATAAGTTAAATTTTTATTTTTATATTTGTTGTGAAATTCTTCTTTGAAGATTAGTTTGGTTTGAATTATTTCTCCATATAGATTTAAGGGAGCCAACTCTAAAAGTTAGCTGTTAAGATTAGGCATATTTTATATTATTTTGATCACTTGTTTATATTCTTTAGAAGTTGGATTGTCAACTATTTCAGTTGACATTTGATAAGTTTATGTTTGGTTTGGTTTGATTTTGAGGTTCAATTCATAGGCACTGCTCTGATACCGTGTGAAAATTTTCTTTTTCAAGATTAGTTTCTTTTGAATTTTTTCTTAATCGAGATTTAGAAAAGTCAATCTTAAAAGCTAGTTATTAAGTTTAGAAAGTTCATTTTTATATTAGTTTGATCATTTATTTATATTTTTGTATGTGAGATTTTTTCCATATTTGGTTCTTTTCATTTGATTCATAAGGTAGTCTTTAGCATTCGCCATCAAGTGAATTGATCTTTTATGTTGACGTACGTTTATTTCAATTTCGATTTTGATCTTGGAAAATAAATTGAAATGTTCTAATGACATTATTGAGTATCTATATAGCAGGCAAATAATTTTGAATGAACTGAAATGCGAGAAACTTGAAGTTCTAAGTTGTGCTAAAAACTTGTCAGTAATGGTCTCTAAACTGGGTGTAAGGGTCTTTGAGGAGGATTTCGTGACCGCTAAAAGGTGATAGCGAATGCACCCAAGGGTGCCGCGACCACTACGTTGAAAATATGCACTATTTATATTACTGTTCACAACACATCTTGAGATCGCACCGAAGGCCCCCGTGACCACTACCAGAACACAAAACACACATTAGAGATTAATGTTTAAAATTTTGTGTTTATATATTTATATTTATTCATGCACATTTATTATAAATATGTGATAGATATATGGACACTTTAAGCATTGTGTGAAAATGGAGCACACAAATTAAGATAATAATTAATTATTATAAATTTTGTAAAAAAATATATATTAATTTATTTAATTGCCGTGTTTTCAAGCATTCTTTTATCATTAATTATGAAGATTAGCAAGATATACTCCATATGTTCTAAAAAGATTGTTATATTTTTTCTATAAATTTTAAGAAAATGCAATTAATGCATTGATAATTTATGTATTTTCCTTTTCTACCATTGTTCATATAATAAATAGAACAAACTACTCCCTCTGTACTAAAATGATAGAGATACTTTTCATATCATACATATTAAGAAAAAATTAGTTATTTAGTTAAAAGATAATTTTTTTCCTATAAACTACTCATTTTACCTACTATTTATGCTAAATAACTATTGATTATTGCAAAAATAAAAAATAAAAATAGTTATTGATTGGGTTAAAGATAATTATAATTTAAAAAATATAAATAATTAAATGCAATATTATTGATTATAAAATCTTTAAATAGGGGTATAATAGTTAATTTACAATGTAACTATAATCTAAATAAAGTAATGAGATTATATTTTGGGACAGATAAAAAAGAAAAGTGTCCCTATAACTTCTTATTTAAAGTATGAATTTATTGGATAGTAAAATAGAAAAAGAACATACTATAAATAAAAGTAGACAATTATTTTAGAACATCCTAAAATAGAATAGTGAACAATCTTTGTGGGATGAAGAAAGTAATAAATAATAACAAATTTGAAACTCTATAATTAATATTATCTTAAATTTATAAAAGTGACACTTAAAATGAAACAAATATTTTTTACTAAAACAACATTTAGAGTGAAAAAGGAGGAAATATTAAATAAGAGCGATGCTAAATGGATCAAATTGATATGGATCAAAAGTATTTTATGCATTAACTACATTAGAAAAATGACTATTCTAACCTTATATTTATTATTATTTTTAACAATAAATGCAATGTTAGAATAATCATTTCTCTAATGCAATTAATGCATAAACACTTTTGATCCGGATCAATTTGATCCATGTAGTATTTTTTATTAAATAAATACGATATATGTCTCATTTCTATTTTATTTACGTTATTACACACATCAAAAAAGCATGGTTAATTTAGTCTAAAATTGGTTCTTTTTTCTAATACACTCTCATTAAATATAATTATAGTGAGAAAATGTATTAAATAACGGTATAATAGTGTAAAATATTGACATATTCTTACAAGTAACTATCAATTAGGGGTTTTTTTTCTCCCTTTCATTATAATTGTGCTTCTCTTTGATTTTTCAAATTTGGGTTAGGGCTACTGTTGGGCAAATAGTCGCCGATAGCCCTATACCTCCCGTTTTTTTTAGATCTGATTTTTTCTAAAAGTGTAAATAATAGTATTTACAAAAATTTATTTTATGGGTAATTTTATAAAAATTCTAAAGTTATTTTTGTCCTAATTTGAGTATGGTTAACAAGTTTAAGATTCAAATTGAATATTTGTCCTTAATTGCCCTAATAAGTAAAAGTTCAGTCATTAATTGAGCAAAAAAGTTATTTTGTCTTAATTTGAACTTGGTTCATAAATTTAAGGTTTAAATTGAACCTTTGACCAAAACCCATATCAACAAGAAAGAAATAATAGAAACTAAGAGAAACAAAAATATCTCTCTACTCACTAAAATAATTTTTTTTTTCAAAAACACCTATTTCTTACTACAAATAATATTATACTTCAATTTTTTTTATTTCAAACTTTGCTATTAAAAAATATATTTTTATAATTTAAATTATATTTTCAACATATAAAATGAATTAATTTTTTTATAAAAGAAAAATTTCGATTTTGATTACAAATAGTAAAAAACACTTACAAAATAATATAAAAGAAGTAAAATATATAAAAAATATATTAATAAAAATATTTAATTTATTCTAAACAAAATTTACATATTATATATATAAAAAAATTAAAAAAATTAATTTTATTATGTAGATAATGTATATATATTGTGTGTATGTTATAGGTCTAATGCATCTGCAGCCTCCTGAATTGACAGCTTTGGTCATTTTGTTCTCTGTATTTGTGCATTTGCCAGATTACCCTCTAAATGTGTCTATTTTATTCAAATAGACACTTATATAATCACATATTGATTACTTTGCCCCTTATACTTATCTATTTCATACTCAACAGATACTTAGACAAAAATAATACTACATGTGCATATAAGTATTTGTTTGATACAAAATTTACAAGTACAAAGAGAAAAGTGACCGATATATAATTATATAAATATCTATTAGAATAAAATAGACAAGTACAAGGGAGTAATCTAGTAAATGCATAAATATAGAGGGCAAAATGACCAAAGTTGTCAAGTTCAGGGGAGTTGCAAATGTATTAAGCCTATGTTGTATATAAATGTTATTGTGTAAATAACATCTACAGAACATAAATTACTATTTTTTAAATTTTATTTTTTATATGTATAATATGTCAAATCTATTTAAACATTAATTTCTTTTTATTGTTGTTGTGTATATTCCTCGAAGAGCTTGCTTTCGGTGATATTTCTCAAACCATTGGCAACATGATGTTCTAGATGGCTTCTCTTTCTGTCTACAATTTCAATATCAACATTCCAACTTCTACATGCAAAGTGAAGAGTTATTGCTTATTGGTCATTTAAATAACCAACTATGTGGAACACTTCCTCAATGTTGGGACAAGCTGCAAAATTTTGCTAGTAATAGATTTTCCAATGAATAATTTGAGATATTGTATCCCAATTTCTTTGGCTTCAGTAACGTAGCTCATCTCTTGGACTTGAGGGATAATAATTTGCGAGATAAATTCCTTCGACATCAGACAACTTGACAAGTTCACTGACTCTTAATCTTAGTGAGAATGCATTTATGGGTTTTATTCCTTTATGGATTGGTGAAAAGCTATCTTTACTCAGGATTCTTGATCTTCATTCCAATTTGCTGAGTTGTGAGATTCTATTCCAGCTTTGTTAACTTGCTTTTCTTCATATATTGAATTTGGCAAACAACAAGATGAATGGAACAATTCCTACTTGTTTTGATAATAGTAACTATAGGTGTTGCCGTATCTCAAGACATTCGGACACTATCGCAATATTAACGCTGCATAAGTGTAATGAGCATGTTTCAACTAATGTAAAAGGAATCCAGCTTGAATATACAATAATTGATAAATTCCTATTATCTTTTGATCTTTTAGTAAATAATTTTCCAAGAGAGATTTCAAGAGTTGACTAGTCTTATAAAACTTGAAAATATGAATATATCAATGAACAATTTAAAAGGACATATCCCTCTAGATATTGGTGAGTTGAAATAATTAGGATCACTTGATCTAATAAGAAATGAACTTTCTGTTTTGAATCCTCCAAGCATTCCTGACTTGAATTTTTTTCCAAGTCACTTATAAGGTTAGATCCATTAGGGAGCCAACTTCGAACTCTAAATGACAAATCACTCTACATTGGCAACAATGGACTTTATGGACCCCCATTAACAACAATGTGTGGAATAGAACAACCTCAAAATCTAAAGCATATTCAAGAAACTACTGCAGCTCAAGACAAGTTTGAAATGCTCTAGTTTTACTGTGGGATGAGAATAGGTTTCATGGTGAAATTTGTGGGAGTTTGTTGCACTTTATACTTCAACAATTCTTTGAGGCAAATATATTTGAAATTAATCAAAGAAATCTATAACAATCTTTGGTCTTTGGGTAATAATTATTGTTAAAAAAATAAACTGCATAGCCAGTGAGGATCCTAAGGGGTCTTGTTTAGGCTAATGACCCCCCCTCCTCGGCAGCCAAAAGCACTGATATAGGGGGTATTCTTTGGTGGTGGGAGGAGTTGAAGAATACAACCCTTCACAGTAATTTACAATTTTGCTCATGGCTGAAATGACACCATTTCAGCCAAGAGTTATATATATATTGAAAATTGAATGCTGAAATAGCACTGTTTCAAAAGAAATGACGTCGTTTCAGTTAATACACATCAAAAAATAAAATAAAAGCATGGATAGTCTGGCAGTGACAATTCACATGAGAGAGAGAAACGCAGAAGAAAGAGTAGCAGAGAGAGAGACTAACAATGGGCTACCAAACCATCGACAAGCAACACTGACCATCGACCACCCACCATTAGTTTGCCATCTAGTCCAGGTTTTTATACCATTTTTTTCATTTTATTAGTTTGTGTTATTTTTTGTGATTATTAGATTTTAGGCAAAAATTGGGAATTTTTTAAAAATATAGAATATAGTTTATTAATTAGGTTGAATTAATTGGTTTCACTTGAAGGAGAGCCTTGGCATAATGGTAAGCGTTGTCGCTGTATGACCTAAGGTCACGAGTTCGAGTCGTAGAAATAGCCTCTTGCAATTGCAAGGGAATGCCACATACAAACACTGACCATCGACTCAATTGGTTTCACTTGAAGGGGAGCCTTGGCGTAAAATAGCCGTTTGTACACCGGACTGCCCTTTTTTTTTAATTGGTTTCACTTGTGTTTTGTGAATTTGTGATTATTAGGTTTTAGGTAAAAACTGTGTAAT
The DNA here is from genome assembly GCA_947685225.1 of Garcia nutans. Lineage (NCBI taxonomy): Eukaryota > Viridiplantae > Streptophyta > Magnoliopsida > Malpighiales > Euphorbiaceae > Garcia > Garcia nutans. The sequence continues at coordinate 9,655,488 of CANTUV010000059.1, read as the reverse complement.
TTTTTTTTATAAATATAGAATGTAGCTTATTAATTGATTTGAATTAATTGGTTTTTAAATAGAGAATACAGTTTATTAATTAGGTTGAATTAATTGGTTTTACTTGTGTTTTGTGAATTTGTAATTATTAGGTTTTAGGTAAAAATTGGGTAATTTTTTTTTTATAAATATGAATGTAATTTATTAATTGGTTTTCAAATATAGAATATAGTTTTTTAATTAGGTTGAATCGGTTTTACTTGTGTTTGGTGAATTTGTGATTATTAGGTTTTAGCTGAAAATTTGGTAATTATTTTTATGAATATAGAATGTAGTTTATTAATTTGTTTTTAAATATAGAATATAGTTTTTTAATTAGGTTGAATTAATTAGTTTTACTTGTATTTTATGAATTTGTGATTATTAGGTTTTAGGTAAAAATTGGTTTTTTTTTTTTTTTATAAATATAGAATATAGTTTGTGAATTGGTTTGAATTAATTGGTTTTAAAATATAGAATATAGTTTTTAAATTAGGTTGAATTAATTAGTTTTACTTATGTTTTGTGAATTTGTGATTATTAGGTTTTGTAAATTTGTGGTTATTATGTTTTGTGAATTGTGATTAGGTTATAAATATAGAATGTAATTTAGTGATTTTAAAATTGGAAATAGGTTCAATTAATTATAAATTAAAATATTGAATATAAATTAGGTTAAACTAATTCTAAATTGAACATATATGGATAAATTTGTGATCAAAACTATGAAAGTGCATAATAAATATGGTAGACCCTCGAATATTTCGACTCTGACATTGATCCTTATATTAAGTAGTCATACAAGTGAGGAGAAACCTAGTGATAAAATAAGACGTCCGAAGGTTAGTTTTAATGATATTGTGGACGGCCCGATATTTCGTAAACCTATTGATTACTTTGATATTGAGATTAAGAAAATATGTGGCTAAAAAACCTTGCCAATCATGTGACTATAATTGTTTTCAAATAGAATTTGAAATATGAGGAGTTTTAAAGACAATTGGTACTCTAAATTTGAGTAGTTGGAATATAGTATTTTCAAAGATGCAACATTTTATTTATGGTGTAAACTTTTTAGTTCAAATAGAAGATTTAAGCGGGGGAATAATGTCTTCACAGAAATCGAGTTTTGCAATTGGAAAAAAGCCATGAAGAAATTTAATGAACATGTAGGCGGTCCTAGTAGTCTACACAATAATGCTAGAATGCTATATGTTAATTTCAAAAATCAAAGACAAAGTGTGTCTCATGTATTATCTTCTCATAGCAAAGAGCAAGAGAGGTATTACTAGACATGTTTGACAGTTGTTATTGACTGTATCTGTTTTCTTTTAACAAATGGGTTAGATTTTTTAGGACATGAAGAGTCGAAAAAGTCATTTAGCAGGAGTAATTTTCTTAAACTTTTCAATTGGTACAATCAACGCAATATTAATATTGGGAATGTAATTAATTCAAATGCTCCTATAAATAATCAACTCACTTCTCCAAGTATCCAAAAGCAAATAGTGAGTACTTATACTTTAGAGATGATACTAGCTATTATTAAGAATGTTGGAGATGACTTCTACTTTATATTAATTGATGAGGCTCGAGATCATTCAGTAAAGGAGCAAATGGTTGTGGTATTGAGATATGTTAACAAGTTGGGACAAGTGGTTAAGTGATTTGTTAGAGTGGTACATGTGAGTGATACATATACTTTGTCTTTGAAAAGTGCACTTGATGATTTCTTAGTGAAACATGGGTTATCACTAAGTAGAGTTAAAGGTCAAGGTTATGATAGGGCTTCTAATATGTGAGATGAAATCAAAAGATTAAAGACACTCATTTTAAATAAAAATCCCTTAGCAATTAGTGCTTGTTGCAACAATAAGGAACAATAGATTTGTGAGTAATTTTTTATTATATTGGAATGATTGTAAATATTATTATAGTTTCAAGTATAAGAAGAGATGCTCTACGTAAAAAACAGCATGATGAAATAGTTCAACGCCTAGAAAAAGGTGATATTCAAAGTGAAAGAGGTTTACATCAAGAAATAAATTTAGCTCGACCTGGTGACATGTATTGAGTTCTCATTATAAAATAATTATGTGTCTTCTCTCTATTCACTAGTGAAAGAGATTCTTGAGAACATTTATGAAGATGGTTCTGAATAAAGAAATCAAGGGGAACTATAAGCTTGATTGATAAAATGACAAGTTATGAATTTATTTTCATTGCTTTCTTAATGAGGAAACTTTTAGGAATGACAAATGATCTATCTCAAGTCTTACAAATAAAGGATAAAAATATTAGTAATGTGATTCATTTGATTACAACTGTTAAACAAGAATTGTAAAGCTTCAAGGAGAATGGATGGGATGGATTATTGGAAGCTGTTAACGACTTTTGTATAGATCATGATATCACAGTGCCTAATATGGAGATAATGTAGGTCATCTGCATTCTAAGAGTACTAGTATTCCTATTATTTATTACCACCACTTTTGAGTGAAAATATTTTGCTAGATTCTCTTTTTTCTTTTTATTATCATACTTAACTATGTATTATGCTACAACCTAATGTTCTTTCATTCAATTTTAGGTTATTGATTTCATTGCTCAAGAAATAAAAAAATTATTTTACATAATCAAGTACAAAATTACTTTTATACATTGCTTATCTTTCTCCTAAAACTCATTCTCTAACTTTGAGCTATCCAAATTATTTCGTCTTGTTGAATTATATCCATATGATTTCTCTATCACTAACCAGATGATACTTGAAGATCAACTTAATGCCTATGTTGCTGATGAAAAAAGAAATATAGCTTTCTCTGACCTTAATGACATTAGAGCTCTTACTCAGAAAATGGTTGAAACAAGTTATGACACTATATTTCTTTTGGTATATTTGCTTATCAAGTTAGTTTTAGTCTCATATATTGCAACTGCTACTATTGAGAGAGCTTTTTCAGCAGTGAACATTATCAAGACGAATTTGCACAATAAGATGAGAGATGATTTTCTGATAGACTGCTTGATATGTTATGTGAAAAAATATATTTTTTAAAAAATTAAAAATAAAGCTATTATGGAACGTTTTCAAAAAATGTAAACTCGTAGGATACAATTATCATCTCTTAGAAGTAGTCAATCTAATAATATAAATTAATTATTGAACTGCTGTAATATTAAATATTTAAATTTATAGTAAACTCATCTGTAATTTTTTTTCTTGTGAAAATTTTACATTCCTCAATAATTTTTTGATTCCGCCACTGTAGAAAGCTCCGTGGAGGGCAAATTTCAAGATGTATATAGCTAACCAAACCAGTACATCTATCTTTACTTGGTCCAAATTTTCAGTATTTTAATGTTTTTCTATATGTAATTTGTTGTACATGAATTGTTATAATTCATGAGTCACACAAGGCTCGCTAAATGGAAAATAAAGAATACAATAATCAGTCTTAAATCTAGAAGCTCTGAAAGAAGATATATTCCATTGACTTCAAAATTTTGAAAAGTCCCATTCTCTCTGTTCTGTAAATTCAGACTTATGTATCCAATTTAATATAGTTCTCATTTTCCCATTGCCTTCTGCTTATCCATACATCAAGAATGGCAAGAGACTCAGAATTAGAGAATTAAAGATTTATTTCTTTAAAGAATCAAATGGTAGGCTCGAAATCACTTATCTCAATGAATCATCACCATCAGGTGACCAGCCTGCAACCATTACAATAACAGCCATGGAGCCTCAAACTTCAACTACAAATAAACCCGAGACTACTCAAGATTCCTCATCCTCTGATTTTTTAATCAATGAATTGATTGTTGGATATCCTTGGACGACTGGATTGTTAGATTGGCGCGAAAATGGAAGAAATGGTAAAATCCCCATTATAGAATTTAAAGATTTCATTTATGTTTCTCTCTATCTAAACATCAACGAGAACATCATTCTTTTTCTTTGTTCTTGCAGCCATTATAACAGCATTTCTTCCTTGTGTAACTTTTGGACAAATAGCAGAGTTGTGGATGAAGGCAATTCCAGTAAGTCTCAACCCTTTTTGTTTTTCTTCCAATTCCATCGAAATGGTCACGATAAGTAATGGTGGTGAATGGCAGGTTGTAAATGTAGGAGTTCCTTTTACTGCTTGCTGATTTTTGCTTCATATTCTCAATGGGTTTGGAGCACTGAGTACAGAACAAAGCTAAGAAAGAAGTTTAAATTGGAAGAAGATCCATATACAGATGTGGCAACTCATATTTTTTGTCCTTGCTGTTCCCTTTGTCAAGAGTTTAGAGAGCTTCAAAACAGAGGACTTGACCCTGCTCTAGGTACTTCATCCCTTGAGTGCAACTAGGCTTGGTCCTGAACCAATATTAATAAAATGTATTCAATTATGTTCCAAAAAATATTAAGAATTTCATCATATTATTTTCTTAAAAAAAAAAAATCAGTCCAGAAATATAAGGCTATGAATTTGAATAAATTTTGTCTACATTTAGAAATTTTGTGAATATTGAATTAATGTAGGTTGGGAGGGAATTCTTGCTCAACAAAAGGGAAGAGAGTCTGATGATGAACAACTAAATGTTCCTCCTTCAACTCAAGTCATGTCCATGTAATTTTATTAATTTTTGGTCCTGAAAAAGAAGAAGAAACAAAATAAAATAAAAAGTATAGGGTTTGTCAAGATTATTCACCAGATTTTTCATTTTCTGTTCCTTTTGTATGTCCTATATCTCAGAACTTGTATGTTCAGTAAAAGATTAGAAACATCACAGTGAATTTCTTTTCAAGTCTTGTACTACTGTTTGATTTGAATTACACAAAATTTATAAAACTTACATTCGAAATTTCATATCTTAATATGAAGAAGAATATTTCTCTATAATGAATGAAATCCAATATAATTAAATCAAATTATGTAATACATATATGGATTTTATTCTTTTATATTGTTTATATTAAATGGGAGTTTAGTTCACTTTCTTTTTAGTTCTAAAGCATTAATTGTCAACAAAATTAAATTACATTGATTTTATTAATTTGTTACAATTACTTTTGTAAAGTATATAGTATATAGTTTTCTTATTAATTACTTAGAAAAAGTGATCTTAATAAATTTCAATGGAAATATATAGAGAAAATGACACCCTCCACTGCATTTTTAAAAATTTTTACTTTTTTTACCAGAGATAATTTAGTCATTTTTTTTATAAACTTATTATAAACTGTATAAAATTTATAAACTCATTATAAACTCTTTGTAAACTAATAAAAATATAATATTTTAGTAAATATTTTATAAATTCTAATATTTTAATAAATATGATAAATTTAAAATTATTTTTAATTATTTTTATATTTTTGTCAAAAGCTCAGATATATAAAATAAAAAAATTCCATAATATAACCACCGGACATATGGGGACAGATTGATGAATCAGGCCTCTGGTTAGGTTGGATCTTAGTCTTCCTTGTAAACAATAGAGAGTTTTGGAGAAATTGAACTTGCATTTACTGTGAATGTTAATACAGATATTTATACAACAAGAGTCCAAGAGAAAATACAATGTTTACAGAAGCTACGCAACTAATAGAGGAGATAAATAGTAATCCAAAACCTAACTTAAGTTACAATAGAAGATAATAGAAGGATAGAACTAATTTACTATTTTGGCGGAGCCTTATCCTTATCATGCCCCCGCGATTCGTGCCTCGTTGACGAAGGCCGAATCGTTAACTTCTCCATGAGTTGTTGATGCCGAAATGTGGAGAGTGGTTTGGTCAATATGTCTGCTATTTGATCATTTGAGCAAATGAATTGTACCTGAATTTCTTTCTTTTGGACTTTGTCTCGCACGAAATGAAAGTCAACTTCTAAGTGCTTGGACCGAGCATGATAAACAGGATTGGCAGACAGATACGTAGCACCAATGTTGTCACACCAAACTGTTGGAATTGTAGTACTTTGAAAACCAATATCTTTAAGCATCGACTGAATCCATGTAAGTTCTTGAACGGCAAGTCCGAGTGCGCGATATTCTGCCTCGGTAGAGCTCTTCGCAACAGTTTGTTGTTTCTTCGAATTCCACGAAATTAAGTTTCCACCCATAAAGATTGCATAGCCAGAAGTAGATTTGCGGTCGCCAGCATCACTAGCCCAGTCAGCGTCGCAATACACTTGCAGAGTTGTTGATTTGGACCGCCGTAGATGGAGACCATATGTGGACGTTTCCTGCAAGTACCTTAAAATTCTCTTTACCGCTGTCCAGTTCTCTTCAGTTGGTGCTTTCATAAATTGGGATACCTTGTGAACACAGAAGCACAGCTCTGGGCGCGTTAAGCTTAGATATTGTAAGCCAGCCACGATGGATCGATACAAGGTTGGATTTTCAAACAATTTCCCTTCACTTGTAAGCTTATCCTTGGTTGTTCCTGGCGTGAGCACACCCTTACAACCTGTCATATTTGCCTTATGTAACAGATCAAGAATGTATTTATGCTGCGTTAAGAACAGCCCATCCGCTGTCCAGTGCGCTTCTACTCCCAGAAAGTAGTCCAAGTGTCCTAACTCTTTTAATAGAAAATGTTTCTGCAAATCTCGCACAAGACTGTTAATAAACGCAGAACTAGAGCCACACAATAGTATGTCATCAACATATACTAGTGCAAAAACAACTACTGCATTAGCAGAATAAATAAACAATGAACTATCTGCTGGAGATAATCTAAAACCAATGGAAACAAAAACAGAGGAAAGACATTTATACCATTGTCGCGGAGCTTGGCGAAGTCCATATAACGAACGTTTTAACTTACACACATAATCACTCCGATTAGCATCTCTGAAGCCTGGTGGTTGCTCCATGAAAACTGTATCATCTAATGAACCATGTAAGAAAGCGTTGGATACATCCAACTGCCTGACAGCCCAGTTGTTTGAAATTGCCAGGGACAACACTAATCTTATCGCCGTTGGTTTAACCACTGGAGAAAACACCTCAGAGAAGTCTAGTCCTGGACGTTGGTGAAAGCCTTTCGCAACCAAACGCGCCTTATACCTATCTATAGACCCATCTGCCTTTTGCTTTATTCTGTACACCCATTTACATCCCACAATATTTTGGACTTGAGATCGCGGAACTAATTCCCAAGTGCCTGTTACAATCAATGCATTTAGTTCTTGGACCATCGCATCTCTCCATTTTGGATTCTTTAGTGCCTGCACAACAGACGTCGGAAGGATGTCAGTATCTGAAACAACCGAAGAAAAATTTACCTGCGGTGACCATGGTTGGAGCGGCTTTAAGCTTCCAGTCTGAAACCTAGTAACCATCCTGTGTGTCCGTTGATTGTCAATCGGCAGTTGTTTCAGCCCAAAATCAGGTGTTGCTAGTGGTTGCACAATGGAACTAGAAATTTGTTGATCAGAAGTGGAGTCGTGATTCGAAGCGGCTGCAACAGATTGCGGACTACTTGCAACTGGTGTCATCGGCGTTGTTGGCGTGGTGAGTTCATAGATTTGAGGTTGTTGCGAATGGGAACCACCATCGTCAACTGTGAGAATGGGATAATTAGCGCTGGTGTTGGCCGAATTAGGGATGGGAGACTTTGGGGAACCAGGTTGACTTGATTGGGTGAGATTGAAAAAAGATGGCAATACGGCTGTATTTTGGCAAGTAGTCTTGAAGTTATTCGGACTTGGTACAGGCTTCATAAAAACAGGAGACGGTGGAGCACCTAAAATTCCAGTGGTAGGCAATTGAATAGGCGGTGGTAAGGGCACTGATGTCGCTGGAACCTGGATATCAAAAGACTGATTTCCTTGTTCCTTAAATGGAAATACCTGTTCATAAAAGAGAACATGTCTAGAAACAAATTTCTTGTTAGTGCTCAAATCATAACAAATATACCCTTTATGTATTTTACTATAACCCAAGAAGACACTTTTTGAAGATTTTGGAGCCAATTTATGAGGACTATACGGTTGCAACCAAGGGTAACACAATGAACCAAAAACCCTTAACTCATTATAATTAGGCTTTGTGTGAAACAGAATTTCAAATGGTGTGATTCCCTTATTTTGAGTAGAGGATAAACGATTCATAGTATAAACAGCTGTTTCAAAGGCATAAGTCCAAAATTTATATGGAACAGACGAATTATGTAGCAAGGCCCTTCCTAACTCTACAATATGCCTGTGTTTACGTTCTGCACACCCGTTTTGTTCAGGCGTATACGGACATGACACCCTATGAGTTATTCCATTTTCCAATAAATAACGATTTAATGATTGAAACTCCCCTCCCCAATCTGACTGGAACATTTTAATTTTAAACCCAAAGTAGTTTTCAACCAACGTTTTAAAACTTATAAACACTTGCAAAACATCGGACTTTCGTTTTAAATACACCCAGGTATATTTGCTATAATGATCGAAGAAAACAACATAAAAGCGATAGCCATCAATGGACAAAACAGGAGACGGACCCCAAACATCAGAACATACTAATTCAAGAGGTCTAGTTGCTTGATAAACAGAATTGACAAACGAAAAATTTGTGTGATTTACTCACACTACACCCATCACAAAAAGTGGCATCCTTATTTTTAGCAAACGAAAGATGATTGTACTTTAAGACATCATGAACTAATTTAAAGTTAGCATGACCAAAGCGTTCATGCCAAAGAGACACAGTAGCAGGAGACGCTTTGGGGGAGAAACTCTGGATGCTTGACTGAATTGGAAGGAGATACAGTCCATCCTTACTCTGGCCTTGATAGAGCACCTGCCTCGTGGGGATATCCTTAACAAAGTAAGTGTTGGGGAAGAATTCAAGAGATACATTATTATGAGATGCAAAAGCAGAGACAGACAAAAGATTATCTTTGGCTTGCGGCGAATATAAAATATTTTTCAAATGAAATTTGCGCCCATTTAAATATGTAGAGGAATTGCCAGAATTATGAACATACAATTTCTTACCATCTGCTATAGCAACTGAGGTGGCATCTGGATGGGGCACATGCTTGGCAATGTTGTCATTTGTTCCTGTAAGGTGAAAATTGGCGCCGGAATCGATTAACCAGTCCGCATTGTTGTCCGATTTCGCCGTATTAGCCTGAGGTTGTGCACGTGGTGACGGGCATTGGCGTGAATAATGCCCTATTCCATTACAATTATAACAAATTAAATTAGAGTTTTGAGCACTATTTCCAGGCAAACTGCCACGCCCATAATTAAAACCACTGCCACGGCCAGATCGCCCTCCAGGAATTCCACCATAGCCGCCTCTGCCTCGCCCATTATTATATCCTCCACGCTGGTGCCGATTACCAACAGCACCATACATGGCAGAGGGCTGGATCGATGTTGTCTGCTGCTGAATTTTCTTCATTTGCTGCCTCAATTCCTCACCGAGCAGCTGAGCATATAGCTTGTCAAACGTGACACCATCATCTTGAGTATCTATCACACGGACAAAATCAGCATAGTCAGGACCGAGTCCTTCCAACACATCACACACCAAACTCTGTTCAGACACTGGATCTCCAAAGGAAGCAAGCTGATCAGCAATGGTTCTTGCTTTCTTCATATAGTTATCTATGGAATCTTCTCCACGATGTAAATGTTTGACTGCCTACGGAATTGCACAATCTGAGTTCGCGCACCGGCTGCATAAATCCCTGCTAGCTTATCCCAGACTTCTTTTGCTGTGGTGCATCGCATGATTTGATGCCCAATAGTGTCTGAAACGGTGCAATGAAATCAGGTTCGAATTAGACTGTCCTTGGACACCCACGCAGTATACGCTGCATTTTGCAAACCAGATTCATGATACCTTTGTGGCTTTGGTAAAGTACCATCGATATATCCAAGCAATTGGAAATTTTCAAGCAAAGTCTCTACCTGAGACTTCCACAACAAATAATTGGAAGATGTTAATTTCGCAGAAACAAAGGGTGCAATATTGGTTATCTGGGTGGTTGGAAAATTGTTAGAACCAACGGATGCAGTAGGCACATCCAGATTAGAAACGTCCGCAGCAAGAGGTGCAGGAGGACTAGTCTGAGATGTTTGAGAGGATTGAGTTGACATGACTTCAATTGATTGACAAGGAACGACACAAGAAAGGAATAGAAGAGACCAAGAAAAACGTAAGAATCAAATCGTAACCAAACGTATCAGTTGCTCTGATACCATGTAAACAATAGAGAGTTTTGGAGAAATTGAACTTGCATTTACTGTGAATGTTAATACAGATATTTATACAACAAGAGTCCAAGAGAAAATACAATGTTTACAGAAGCTACGCAACTAATAGAGGAGATAAATAGTAATCCAAAACCTAACTTAAGTTACAACAGAAGATAATAGAAGGATAGAACTAATTTACTATTTTGGCGGAGCCTTATCCTTATCATTCCTAACTGAGCTCCTTCGTGGAGCTTCAGGTCTTGGCCTTAAAGTTTGAATCGCATTTATTGAAAATTTTTATAAAGGCCTTTCTCTTCATGGCCTTTGTTGCTCACCTCTAACAAAATGGCCTACGCCGTTTTTAGCTTAATGAGTTGTTAGCTTCTTTTTTTCCTTTGTTAATTGTCAATGTGGGATCTCCATTTTCTTTATGCCCATCTGCTGACTGCTTGCTGCTTTTTTCTTCTTCTTTTTTTTTTTCCAATGTCGGCGGCTAAAAATTGCAGCCAGCAGTCCTTAATTTTGGACAAGAACCAGCAAAGAGGGAGGCTCTACAACGAGGAAGAAAACTTCTCAGAAAAGGAAGCATACCCTATTTTGGTGTTCATTAGTATAACAATTACGCATGACAAAATGCATGATGAGATTTTTGAGCTATAGCTTAGCTACGAAACCCACATAGACAATGGCATAGTACAGATAGCATTTATGCATATTTTGCATTATACACACATATGTATAGATAAAGACATTTTTAATAAATGATTACGAAAAAAATAAAATCATGCAACTAAATACAACCATCTCAAAAATCAAAATCCATGTCAGCGTCCTGTTTCCGACAGCATGACTCATTTTATGTGCATACGATTGGACCAAAATGAAAGCTCCACAGCGCATCACCCTTCAAAGTAGTATACCAAAAACTTCGCCTAATTTTAAGCAATAAATCATGTTTAGTACATTATGATAATAGCACACAGAATAAGGAATATATAAGTAATTTTTTTTTCACAAATTTAATCTGAAATTTTTTTATAATATTATTAATTTATTATGAATTTATTATATATTTTTATAAAATATTTAAAATATATTAATAAAATATTTATCCACCACAAATAAAAAAGTTGATAAATTATATGACGTAGAGTAATGAGATCGCAAATTTAAACAGAAAGTTTATAATACCGCCTCAAAGTATATTACACTGCATAGAGAGCCACTTCGTTAAACTCATATTAAATTGAGGAACGTGATGATGAGTTATTAGACTAATTCTCTTAAAATTTAATCTGTTTAGTGGTTAATGTTTGTTTCAAAGAGCTATGATTGATATTCGTTCCAAAGAGCTGTAATTGGTATCATGTCAAATAGATATTCCTTGTTACAAAAAAAAAATTAAAAATCTAATAAAAACATAATTTCATAATATAAATATAACTTTAGATATAATTTAAATTCCATGTTTTACAACGCTGGAAATGATTTAAAAATATGTGAATAACAATTTTTAAAAATTAATTTAAATATGTATTGGTTTGTTTTACTTTCTCTCTTTTCAATTTTCATGATTTTAGGCAGTTCCCTTTTTTCCTGCTATCTTTTGATGACTTCCACAAAATCTTTAAATGCTTTAGAAGATTCTCAAACGCATAATAATGAGAAAACTTTGTAATGTTTAAGCACTTTGTTTGGTGGCCATTGGGCTTCAACTTTATGCTCTTTTCCAAAGCTATAAATCTCTTTCGTTTCTTGTTATTAATTATCACACCCACACGTGGCTGTCATTAATTAATTAACTCCAGACATAATCACCTCATCAAGAAATCATTTCCACGCATTTTATTTATAAATTGCTCAATTAACAAAATAATTAATAGAAAAATTTTACCTAATTATAATTAGGAAAGAAAGGCACTTTCCCTCGCAAATGTGTCAATTGAGAATTTGCAGTATATACATAGATAATAGATTCACAATTTCATATAAATAATATTTGTGGGCAAATAAATTGGCATAACTAATTTCTCAAACCTAATAAATTAAATACGGCATTTTACAAATTTGCTAAGAAAAGTTATAATATTACAAACTTACTAGTTCAAAAAAGTATAAATTTATTAGATTTTTTTATTAATTTATTAATTTATCGTATAGTATATATAAAATTTATTATTATTTTATTACATGTATGATAATTTTTATAATTTTATGATTAAATTATTATATATTTATTATATATTTTTGTGAAATGATGAAAAAAATTGTTGATAAAAAAAATTTGCAAGAGGTAATTTTTAATGGGCTTTGTTTGTTTCACAAGAAACTTTCCAAATATGTATATAATATATATTTTTTTAAAAAAATCTGATCAGGAGATCATAATATAAATATTTTTAAAAAATAATAAGTGATAATTATTTTAATTATTATAATTAATTAATTATTAATTATTTTTAAAATGAATGATTTATATTCATTTTAAAATCAATGATTTGCATGAACGAGAAAAACTCATTCATACAAATAAAACAGCAAATTGTTTTATTTAGTTTTTAGTTAATAGCTTTTTACTATTTTCATTCCATTTTGTATGTATAAATAATTGTAATATCAATCATTAAAAAGGGGAGAAGAATTTAGAGAAGTTTTAATATAAATTTTCCTTTTCTTATATTTCTCTCAATTATTATTAGTATCTGTTTGAGAGTTGTCAAGTTTTTTTATTACTTCCATACGAATCAAGTTGGTATCAGAGCAAAATCGATCCTACCTGTATATGGTTAAGACAAGAACTGGTTACGAGGAGACAGGAGAACCATTTGCAGTCCTTAACGTTCACCGAAGACCCTCAAGAAGAACCAGAAGTGTTGACTATGTTATAATGGAAACAGATTCTAACGTCGCCGAATTAGCTAAACAAATTGCTAGTCTGTCAGAGCAGATGGCAAAAGTTATGGCTTGGATGGAGGATCAATCTCATGATGATTCCGATAAAAATTCTATAGAGACCATTAAAAGTCCTAGTACTTCTTCTAAAAAGAAGAAAAAAGATCAGCCTACTCAAGAAGGAGATGAGGAGAGGCAGCCAAGACCTTTTAAGGTGGAGGCTAAAATTGATATCCCATCATATGACGGCTTGATTGATGCCGAGAAATTAGATTCTTGGATTAATCAATTAGAGACCTACTTTACCTTATATAGGTATAGTAGTGAAGATAAAGTCTCATTTGCAAGACTAAAAATGACAAGCCATGCATTGGCTTGGTGGAATTCTTATTTACAGACCCATGAGGATGAAGAAATAAGCTGGGATAATTTTCTAGAGCTTATCCGAAAAGAATTTTATCCTATGGGTTACCTCGAAGAACGATGGAGAAGGTGGCACAACCTACGTCAAAAGCGAGACCAATCGGTGCAAGAATATACAACTGAATTCAGACGTCTAGCTGTGACGTTAGGTATTTCTATGAATTCTCCTGAGATATTTATGAAATATACCTCAGGATTATCACCACGTATTAGCACTGAAATGTCACTTTATCAGCCAAATAATATTTCAAGTGCAAGTACCATAGCAATGACCATTGAGAAGAAAAATGGTCGTGGTGAAAAATCTTTTGATGGGCCAGGGTCAAGCTCATCAAAGAATAAAAAGGTAAAAAAAAATACTTTGACCTCATCATCAACACCAAATGCTACACGATATTGTGAGCATTGTAAAATTGAAGGTCATGTAAAAGAAAAATGTTGGAAGTTACATCCAGAGTTAAACCCAAGACAAAGACCAAAGGGTAAGACTGTAGCAACAACAACTAATGACAAAGATCACGTCATAGTTGATAATATTGAAAGGGCAGATCCAAGCTTATCTCTAATGGCTAGACCGAAGGAGATAGTTTTGGAGACAGTGCCTAGACCCGAGGAACGAGAAGAGTTATTTGTTATAAAAATTCAAGTGAAACAAGAGGTAATTAGCGCCATTGTAGATACAGGAAGCCAAAGAAATCTTATTTCTGAACAATTAGTACAGAAGTTGAGTTTGTCAACGACTCCTCACCCAAAACCATATCCATTGGGGTGGATTCATAAAGATGTGGGGCTTCAAGTTAATCGACAATGCACCTTTCGTTTTGCTGTCACCAGTCAATTTATTGATGAAGTAACTTGTGACGTTGTTCCTCTTGATATATGTCAAGTGATTCTTGGGAATCCTTATTTATGGGATCGCGATGCAATTTATTATCGTCGAGCTCAAAGATTCCAGTTCACTAAAGAAGGCATAAATTATATCTTTTCTGGTGAAAAGACAAAGAATACTACTGAACTAATCACTGCATGTCAGGCTAAGCGGATGATTAATGCATCAAAAAGGTTTGTATTATTATTTGTACGACCTTCAAAAGATGAGGAATGTGTGGAAGCAAATAAAATACTCCAGGTAGATTTTTTTAACCCAACACATGTGGCCATTTCCAAACCATCTCAAGTGAAGGAGATGAATGTTTTAAAGAAATTATGTGAAGAATATGTAGACTTATTTTATGAAGAAAGAGGTTTACCACCAAAGCGAGAAGTGGAACATGAGATTCAACTTATCTCAGACTCCTCACTTCCAAATTTAAGCATGTACCGTTATTCCGTACTGGAGAACGAGGAAATAAAGAAGCAAGTGACTGAGTTACTTGAAAGTGGTGTTATAAAACCAAGTAATTCACCTTGTGGTTCACCAGTTGTTCTTGTTCCTAAGAAAGACGGTGGATGGCGTATGTGCATTGATTATCGTGCTCTAAATAAGATTACAATAAAGAATCGATATCCTCTTCCCAGAATAGAGGATCTTTTAGATCAGTTAAAGCATGCCCATTATTTCACAAAGCTAGATTTAAAATCTGGTTACCATCAAGTGCGAATCCATGAAGAAGATTCTTGGAAGACAGCTTTCAAGACAAGGCAGGGTTTATTCGAGTGGTTAGTAATGCCATTTGGACTTTGTAATGCACCTGCTACATTTATGCGATTAATGAATGATGTCCTACGGCCTTTCATTGATCAATTTGTCATTGTTTATCTTGATGACATTCTTATTTATAGTCGTACTATGGAGGAGCACCTTGACCATTTAAGGAAGGTATTTGAGTTATTACAAAAATATCAACTCTGCCTTAATAAAAAAAAGTGCGAGTTTGGTAAAAAATCACTCTTATATCTTGGTTTTATTGTGGGTAATGGAGAATTACAAATTGATCCAACTAAGGTGAAAGTCATTCGAGAATGGCCTCAACCAACAAATGTCACTGAAGTTCGTAGTTTTATGGGAGCTTGCCAATATGTTAGAAAATTTATTCAAAATTTTTCTATGATAGCTGCTTCCTTACATGAACTTACAAAGGCAAATCATCGCTTTGAATGGACAAAGAAACATGAGGACACATTTCTTCTTTTGAAAAGGAAGATAAGCGAGGCGCCTGTTTTAGCCTTGCCAAATTTGCAAAAGCCTTTTGAACTCGAGGCTGATGCATCCGGGTATGCAATGGGTGCTGTATTAATGCAAGAAGGTAGACCTGTTGCTTATTACTCCGAGTTATTTCAAGGTTCTCAAAAGAACTATCCAACTTATGATAAAGAGTTACTTGCTCTTCATCAAGCTGTAAAACATTGGCGTGTGTATCTTTTGGGCAAAGAAACTGTAGTTTACACAGACCACCGACCCCTTCAATACCTTCAAACACAATCTAAACTACAACAAGCCCGACATATGAAATGGATGACCTATCTTCAACAATATAACTTGGTCATCAAGTATAAAAAAGGAGTTCAAAATAAATTAGCCGATATGCTATCTCGGCCACCAATAAAAACACTTTGTTTATCTGCGGTTATGGAAATCCAACCGAGTATACATGAAGAATATATTGACATGTATATTCAAGATCCAGATTTTGGGGATTTATTGATTGCAGCAAAAGCAGATAAATTATTAGAGTATACATTACGAGATGGATTACTCTATAAAGGGTCACAACTATGTGTACCGAAAGAAGCAGATCGTATTAAATGGATACGAGAGGCTCACACTTCAAAGGTAGCAGGACACTTTGGAGTAAACAAGACTGTACAAAATCTTCAGCGCTACGTCTATTGGCCTCGAATGCAACAAGATGTGGCACAATTTGTTAAAGGATGTGTGTTATGTGGCACTTCAAAGCCATCAAATAGAAAGATTGGGCTTTACATACCTTTACCAGTTCCAAGTAGACCATGGGAGAGCATCTCTATGGATTTTATGGGAGGTCTACCAACTACTAAACGAGGACATGACTACCTATTTGTAGTTGTTGATAGATTTTCTAAAATGATTATATTAATGCCTTGCAAGAAGACCATCACTGGAGAAGAAACAGCAAAACTTTTCTTTAGACATGTTTGGACTCATTTTGGTTTACCAAACTCTATAGTCTCAGATCGTGATAGTCGTTTTCTTGGAAACTTCTGGAAATCATTATGGTCTATGATGGATACTAAGTTAAATAGAAGTACAGCTTTTCATCCTCAAACTGATGGCCAGACTGAAGTTGTCAATAGAACAATGGTACATCTTCTTAGAGGATATAATACTCGACACCCTAAAACTTGGGATGAGAGTTTGCCATATTTGCAATTTGCTTTTAATCGAGCTATTCATAGCTCCACTAACAAATCACCATTTGAAGTTTGTCTTGGATATCTTCCACAAAGTCCATTTGACATCGAATTCACATTTGAATCAACGTCAAAAGGAGAAAAAGATAAGTCAGGTACCGAGAAGGCCCAGAAATTCCTGGAATGTATCCGAAAGGTTCATAGTGAAGTTGAGAATCAATTACAAAAAGCTCAACAAAAATATAAGGCTAGACATGATCGACATAGAGTGGAAGAAAAATTCGAAGTTGGAGATCTAGTTTGGCTACACTTGGGAAAAGAGAGACTAAAAGGAGAAGGCAAGAAGCTTAAGCCTATCCGTTATGGTCCTTTTAAAATCATCAAGAAGATTGGTGATAATGCATGTCAACTTGAGTTGCCTGCTTACATGGAAATGTATTCTGTGGTCAACGTCGAAAATTTGAAACCATTTGAACCATCAATGTTAGATGATGAACTTGGAGAAGTTATACCTTCAGTGGAAGATTTACAAATTAATAATGAGATTCCATTATTAGAAGATACTATCCTTGAAAGGAAAGTAACAGAAACACGGAGAGGAACGCGAGAAGCATTTCGTGTTGGAAAGAAAGGACAAAAGCCTAGTGCCGCAAAGTGGTTCACTAGAGAAAAAGGAGAATCAATATTTCCCCATTTAGAATTTTGAGATCCATCAGGAGCTGGATTTCTATAAAAGGAGAGTAATGATCAGGAGATCATAATATAAATATTTTTAAAAAATAATAAGTGATAATTATTTTAATTATTATAATTAATTAATTATTAATTATTTTTAAAATGAATGATTTATATTCATTTTAAAATCAATGATTTGCATGAACGAGAAAAACTCATTCATACAAATAAAACAGCAAATTGTTTTATTTAGTTTTTAGTTAATAGCTTTTTACTATTTTCATTCCATTTTGTATGTATAAATAATTGTAATATCAATCATTAAAAAGGGGAGAAGAATTTAGAGAAGTTTTAATATAAATTTTCCTTTTCTTATATTTCTCTCAATTATTATTAGTATCTGTTTGAGAGTTGTCAAGTTTTTTTATTACTTCCATACGGATCAAAATCATATGAAATAACAAAAACATTAATCAAATGAAATTGAAGTAGTTATCCCGGAAGCATTGGGATAGGAAAAAGTTCATTCAAATTCTCCTGTGACATAATTAATAAACTTTATAATTTTTACGAAATTTTAATTTTTTTATATTAAATAAGAAAAAAACTATTTCACTAATTCAACTTTATTAAATTTAATATAATTAAGTAAAATTTTACTATTAATTTATTTATATTTTAAATTTATTTATATTAAATAAGTATCATATATATATACATACACTAATATTTTTTTTTAAAACTCGAATTACTAAGAAATATTAAAATTTTGTTCTATCTTTAATAATAGTTTTTAAATAATGTATTTTTCTTATATATTAATATATTTTGCAATGGTAGCTATAAGTCATCTAAATCATTTTAGAATTATTTTATTTAGTGGTAATAATTGATATTAAGTCTTCTTATTATTAAGTTTTGTCCAATGGTGTTACAGATTTTTAAAAATTTTATTATTTTTCAAATTCAAGTTATATCTATAATTAATCAATAATTATAATTAATTATAAAGATTTCACTAATTAAAGCATTAAAATTGTGATTGATTAAAAATTACCAAAAAAGAAAATATTTATATTTTTTATATAAAATAAAATATTTTATATTTTATATCATTACAACAAATGTTAAATTTAATCAGTAATTTTCAATTATTTGATACTTGTTAAAACTAATAACTAACAGCAATAAGTATACTAATCACAACACTCGCAAAACCAGCAAGAATAGAAGGGGGCAAAAACATCAAGAACAGAAGGACATTGGTAGTACAAGCAAAGCCAAATTTTTTAATGAAAAGGAAGCAAATAAAAATATCATCTATATATTGAAAATAATATAAATAATAATCTTTTTAAATATTCATAAACTAATATGTAAATATCTTTCATATATAGAGAATCAAAAAAAAAATTGCAGTTGCTCTCTATATGATAATAACACATGATGGTCTATTGTTGATGATATTAAATAAATCTTTCTCAATGTACATAATTAAACAATCAACCATCCATTGATCTCTTATCCTATTGCCCAATCGATTCTTGATAATCTTCATAGAAAATATTTTCTCAACTGTGACAGTTACAACAAGTAAAATTAAATTGAAATTATAAGTTTAAAGACCAATGGATACAAAACATCTTTCTTTGTCTTTTCCATTTTTTCAGCAAGATTGAAAATTCCAATCAATTCACAATTAGACTTTATATCAATAATGCATGTCTCTAACTGATTGTCCAAAGCTATAAGTTGGACTGAAAAAAAGTCAGGTGGATAAAAATTTAGCCAAACAAACCAACTTTCCTTTTCCATAAGATGAGAAGTAATTGATTGGATTTAAACGTGCAACACATAAAAGTAACTTTGTATTTACTTCATTAAAGAGATGTTGAGCTATTGATGCTGTAAATCTATAGTAGCGCAAAACAATTCAACTTTATAATGATGAGTGTTTGTCACTCTCTCAGTATTGCATTGAGACTGTACACAAACATCATGCATATCATTTAAGGACTTTTATTTCATGCTTTTCATAAAATGAGGAAACCTCATCCAATAAAAGCTTGATGAGTGTTGAGTCCATAAAAAATAAAGATCTATTCTTGAACTACATAAAAATTATAAAAGTGGTGAATATGATCGAATCCTCAAGAAATTGATTATTTAAATTAATTTCTCTTGAAAACCTAAAGTAAAAGTTAAATAAAATTAAATAGGGAGTTTTATGATTGAAGATTAAAATAAATTCAGAACTAAAATTAAAACTAAATAAATGGACAATAGAAAATTAAATTTAAAAAATAATAATATTGATGATTTCAGTCAAAGAGAATAATCTTGATTTCAATTCTTAGATCTGATCATTGATACAAAAATAATTTTCTTTAATTTTTCAATAAATTAGTTCTAGCTAATCGAGATACTCGCATTTGTCAATCCTTCCTTAGTTGATAAATTAGTTAAGAGATGTTCTATAACTAAATTTTGTTATTGAATAACCCTACATGGACACCCTTTAGGATTTAACCCACTAACAGTTTTAAAATTTAGAAGAATCTAATTCTAATTAACAAATCCAACCACGAAATTTATTTAAATTAAATTATGCACCATCTTAGTACTATGCCTAATTGTCATATGTATCATAAGCTAAAAAACAATTACAGAATCTTAGTTTTGAATGGCGATATATTATTTAACTAATTAATCAACGGACTCTATTATTTAAATAGCAAAATAATAATAGTAATAAGCTACATAAGAAACATAAATACTGAATTTAAAGAAAATAAGAGAAAAATTGATTAGATCTCATAAATCTTGGCGAATTGATAACCTTGACTATCCCTTAAACTGAATAGAGTTTAGTTACACATGCTTTGAAGAAAAATCAAAATAATATATTTCAATAGTTGCTGCTAAACGTGAACAGTAGACAGAGGAGAAAAAGAAGAGATCTCTAGGGATGCCAAATAGGTTAGCTTAAATACTCATTAAGTTTTCTACCTTATTTAGGAAAAAAATAAAAATACAAATAAATAATGATTAACATCCTTTAAAATTCCTAATTTATAACTACTAAATAAAGAGATAATTCAGTCCTAATATCTCTGAAAATTTGCTAAAAAATCATATCTCAAGTGTCTCAAGCATATCATGATTCATAGCTGACCCATATAATCTTCAAGTATCAGATACCCTTGGACACAAGCCTTGCCCAAGAGTTACACTCGAGGCTCTTTCCAGCTCTTTTCCAGCCACTTCTCGCAACTTTCTTCAACTTGGCTTTTGTTCTTTCTTTAGCTATAACCTGTATAAAAATGCCTCAAAATCAGTAAAATCATATAACACCATGCTAAATTATCCATGCAAATGTTAGCTGATTTCGCACACTATCAAATTCCCCCATACTTAAAATGTGCTTGCCCTCAAGCACTTTACAATTCAAAGCATTATTCCATATTCATCAATTCTCAATTCAAGCTATAACATTTAAATAACTTCAAATAGAATGGCAATCAAAAGATTAAAAATTCATTGGACAAGCTTCTCGTTAATTCACGAGTATGAGCAACTCAATCAATAAAATTATCAATATAAAATGTCAAGAAATTTTTTTCTATTTTAATGACAATTAATTACCAAGTGGAAAGCTAGTTACATATAAAAGGCAACATTCAATCCGTCGAGTCATATAAAGATTAGTGTCAAGAACATTATTATTATTACTTTTGAGCACCTTACGCTTGTCTGACATGTCACCAGCCTTTTAAGCACCTTACGCAAGGGCAAATATTTATGATGCCGGTACTTGATTACTCAACTGGTCACGAAATCAAGTGGCTACTAGCTCTACTCATAGTCTTTTGACTAGAGGAGTAAATTGTTCATTTTTCCAAACTTTTTGGGCTCTTTTTTTTTGTTTGCTTAGTTCTTAACATTTTTTTCAAGCACAACAACTCAAGACTAATTAAATGAGCCTAACTATATGCTCCTAACTAATTAAGTTGATTAAATAAAAACATGATAGAGTAAAAATCCTTAAAACATTTTATACTAACAAAATATATTGATTAAAATAGCTCATAATCAAGTGAATTAACATGAATCAAGCTAGAACAATCAACCTTAAGACTGCCAAAACCATTTGAGATTTAAAATGTCACATCCAAATCAATTACAAAATAAAATGGGGCTTGGCTAATAAATCATAAAACATAAAGTAACAGCCATAAAGTTTAAGAAAAATCAAAATGGTCTAGCAAAATATTTCCTAAAAGTAAAAAGGCAGCATCTAAATCCAAATAAAAATAAAGAGCAAGATGCAGCAACTTGAAAAGCAACCAAATCAATGAATAAGTCAATTGACCCAGCAGCAAAATTCAGTTAAAATAAGTTCAAAGCATAGCAAATCTCCCCCACACTTAGAATTTACAGTGTCCTCAATATAGCAAAATATGAAACAAAAGTAAATGGTAAAGAGATGACTCCACTGATATTGGTAAGGAAAGTCGCAAGTTGCTAGAACATTCAATGACGTCAAGGATATTAAAAGTCTAAGTCCGTTGATAATTGAACAATGCTTTGGTCAATCTCTATAACTTGATGTGCAACCTATTTATGGCTATCTTCTATTCCATCTAAATGCGCCTCTATGCGATTAACCTTTTCCAAAATGGCTCGCAGCAGTGCCTCATTTGATGAGGAAGGGGAAGGTGCAGCTGCAGAGTTAGCAATGAAAAGATACCATTATCTTTCCGTAATAGCCCCATGTCATCCAAAGTATTAAGAGTTAAAGGAGTCGGCGTGCAAGTCAAGTGCAAATTAGTATATTCAACATCAATTAAATGTGCATTAACAACAAGTTGAGTGATAACAGTGCCTAAAATCAATGGTCTCTTAGAAGAAATAACATTAAAAAATTGACTTGCCAATTAAAAACCCAAATTCACCTTTCTTTCTTAGCCATGCACCATAAGAAAAATAACTCAGTTTTAGACACTAAACCAGGGGTGTCTTTTCTACCTAAAATGCATATGCTAAAAGTCGATGCACATATTTTAAGCTAGGATTCTTAAAATATATATCCCTTGATTTACTAGGGTCATATGGTGCAGTAAGGTTTTCACAAAATACAGAATACACATTAGCAGCTGAAAATCATTAGAAAAATTACAGACAGTGGCAGCAACATCAAACCCCAGGCTCATATTGAATTCATCTAAAGATAAATTAAATCGGTGTCCCATTAAATGAAATTTAATCATATTAGGGGTACTTAAATCAAACTAGTCAGTTTTATCAAAGTGGAAAGTAACATAAAATTTCTTGACCAATTCAACATAAATGGGGTAATCCATCAAGAGAAATAATTTCCAACCAATGCCTATAAGCAAATCAACACAATCAGACATAATGCGTAAGGAACCTAAATTTGGGAAATGAACAAATTTACCTGGAATGATGGAGAACACACAGATTTGTTCATACCTTTACTGCTCATTGGGATTCTCAAATTCTAAATGCGGATTGTGAACTGCTACTGAAGTCTCTCCCATAAACCTCCCTTTCTTGACACATGATCGGCTCCTTGATTCTGTAGCGGGTGGTTCGAATGGGTCCTGCGAAGCCCTGTCATGGCTTGCAGTTGGGTGCTAGTGATCAAATTCATCAACGGAGCACTCATCAAGTAGGCAAGGGCATTTTGGCAAAGAGCTCAAAGACGATGCACCCCGCCTCGCACCAGTCTTGGTTCTCATGATCAATGACAAAGTTGTCTGGGCTGATGTTGAGTGACTTTTTGTGTGTTGTATGGGTTCCTAATAGAGAGGAGAAAGGCTTATTAATTTGATAAAAGGACAGTGGTTAGAACAGTATGCATTATTGATTTGCTGGCTCTCACTCAGTGTGGGATGGGATAGCGTGGCTCGATCAATCGGTGAATGGAGCAGCTCGCGCGACTTGTGTTCATGCGATCTGAAAACCGTAGCTCGATGGTGGTAAGCGCTTGATCAGACTTTTGGTGGGGGTGGCTCTCGGGGACTGGGTGAGCGGTGATGTGTCGTTCGAACACCGATGCGATGAGGTCGAGTAGTGGAGAACTGGTGGGTTCGGTCGTGAGCCTAGCTGCTTGGTTTAGTGGTGTAGCCCATTGAAGGAGCGAGGGCAGCTGGTTCGGGAGAGGTGTTGGTGTGGCTCAATAGATAGAGAGAGAGAGAAAGAGATGTGTGGCGGCTTAAAAGAAAAAGGAGGTTGAAAAGAAAATGCCTTTAGGTTTTAAGGGATGGTGCTCAAATACCCATTTTGCCCTTAAAGTATTTCATTCTTCCGCTTTATTTTTAAATTTTCTAGTTCCTCTCATATCTGCTAAGGCCACTATCCCCAGTAATAAAATTTAAGTTACATGCTTCTTAGTTCCATTACAAACCTGAAAAAGTAAACAAAATAAAATATTAGATGTTGCCCATAGAAGGAGAAGATGAACAGTAGCATATAGGGTTTTTTTGTTTGTTATTTTAGTTTATTTTTTTATTATTTTTTTAGAAAAGGAATTAACCAAAGAACAAGTAAACAGTAAGTTAAAAAAAATTAAAGAAAGAGAATTTATGAAGGGAAATGAAATAAAAAAATAAAGAAAAAGAAATAAAACAGAGAAAAAGGGAAAAGAAAAAGAAAAGAAAATGGGTTGCCTCCCATTAGCGCCTGCATTTAAAGTCTTTGTTTAGACGTTTATTCTCCATTCAAGCTTCTTTCAAAGGACATTGCAGCTGCACGTCCTCTATAGTAGATGAGCAAAAACCTTTATAAATTAGTTTCAAGTGATGTCTATTGACTTTAAAAATTTTACCAGTGTCGGCACTTCTAATTTCTACTACTCTATGAGAAAATAAGTTGGTGATGATGAAGGGTCCTATCCATCTAGTCCTCAACTTGCTAGGAAACAATTTAAGCCTTAAATCATAGAGTAACTGTTGCTCTCTACGTAATACTACTACAAAGCGACTCTTGCAAGTATACGATGTTATTGTAGTAACGGTGATCACTCCAAGATCGTCTCACAAGGAAGGTGTTTGTTTGTAATAATTTGATTAAAATAATAGATTAAAGTTTGAGTGTATGTTGTTGAAATATAAAAGAAATCTAAGATTATAAGTAAAATAAATAACGGTTGCACAAAATTGATTGAAACTTTGAAAAGGATGTCTAGGCTTTACAATTCAATTTAATCAAATGTTTAATTTTCAAATTACCATTGACATAACCTTGTAACTTAATTCATTTCTTATGATTAATTAGCTATTTTCAATTCATTAGTTCTCACATTCATGAAATAAAAACAACTAATTATTTTAAATTTGCAAATTAAGAGAACCCTAGAACTGATATTTCTAATTCATTCTTCGGGTAGTTGAATATATATTTTCAATATCAAATTTTACCTCTCGGTTCTTCATTTAATATCTAGATATTAATAGGTGGCCAATTTATTAACCTAATAATTCAATTCACATAACAAGATATATTAATGCAAATACTTGAATTAAATCATTTAATCAAATCTATTGCAAACCCTAGGTATGGATAATTTAGCTCATCATCATCAAATCAAAGCACATACTCATCTCATTTTAAAATCAAATCACAAACATCCATTGAAATATTAATGCTTATAACAATTCAACAAAAATCTGGAAATGAATTAATTGAACTAATTCAATAAATAACAAAACCCGATTTGAAGAAGACTAGAGTTGATCATCTCTTGTTCTTCCTCCAACCTTGCTTGAGTTTAATGAAGAATCCCTAAACCTCGTCCCAAAGCTCTGCAAAATAATGTTGTGTAGAGAATGGCTATTGTTGATGATAATTGATTGTGAATGATGATAGGTGAATGGATTTGTAACAATAACAAGAATAGAATGGAGAGGAAATGGTCCTCCTTCCCCACATGTAGCCCAAAAAGAAGATGGTCCCTCCTTTTTATTCAAAAGCTTGTCTCCTTTTTAATTAAAAACCAATTATTTTTCATGTGCCATTATCAATTGTCCCCCACTCTTTTAAAAAGAAACTTTTAAAAATCACCATTTCTCTTATTCTGCTGCCCCACGATGATTTGTCTCACATTACAGCTCACTTAGTTGGCTTCATTAATTGAGTGACACGGCTAAGACATGAATGACTTGGCCATGTCTATCAATTTTACCTTAGACACGGCCAAGTCACTTGCCTGTGTCCTTCACTTCCTTTCAATGTATGTTTCGTATGAGGAGTAACACAGCCAGTGACACGGTCGTATTTTTTCTGCTTCTCTTTGTTATTTTTCTATTCAAGTGGGACATGCCCAAGTCAGTGGGTATGTCATGTGACACGACCATTGACTTGGCCATGTCATATGCATATGTCTACTTCTGCCATTTTTTTATTTCTTTGGATTGATGGCACGGGCAAGTCATGTCTATCCTGGTTAGTCATGTGACACGGTCAAGTAACTTGGGTGTGTCATATTCCGCTAAAATTTTCTTCTTTTTTCATGAGGGACAAGATCAAGTTACTGAGTCTGTCCATTTTTCTAACTATTTGATGAGGAACACGGCCAAATCAGTGGGTGTGTCGTGTAACATGGCCAAGTCACTGAAGACAACTTAGCAGTGTTCAATGCTCTTTCCTCCAAATTGACTTCAACAAGTGAATTAAAGCTCCATTTTGCACAAGTTCATACTTAAACCTAAATCATACACTTCAAGCAAACTTTAAACATATATTTAAGGAAAAAATAACTTAAAGTCAATAAAATTACCCTAAAATACACACATAAATTATCATAACAATTATCTCACACTTAATCCTTTGTTTGTCCCCAAACAAAGTTAAAAATAAAACAGATCGAGAAAAATTTAATTAAGTTCAAGAGGTATAAAAATATATTAAGACTCCCTTCTCATTTATCTACAATCTTTATCGAATCAAATAAAATTAACACTTATATAATTCAATAGTCTTCCATTGCATCCCAAAATATCACTCCCTCATAAAATCTCTCAAGTGTTTAATTAGGACAGTACTTGCACTCTTAACATTCGATGAAAGAATATCACAATAAGCTTGCTTATCAATCAAATCTCCACCACCTAATTACAATCAAGCATCAATCATAAGGTCTTTCATTTAGTTGTAATGGGGCTAAGGTAATGGCATGACATTTAGGAATGTGAACGTATTCGTTAAGTTCAAGAGCACTTCAAGAATGAAGTAACCTATCATACGTATAACCCAACAATCTCAAAACAACTTTTACTCACTTAGCACTTAACTCTAAAATACCCTTTCTTGGAATTCTCTTATTTTATTGCAAAGATCATACCTAAGGTTATTCCAACCTTAGCCATAAGAACAATAATTTCTAATTTTTCCCTTTTTTTTCATTTTTTTTGCTTTTTTTTGCTTTTATTCTTTTTTTATTAAAATAGGATTTTGAATTGAATATAACAATAATATAAGGAAGAAGAAGATCTAATAAAGAAATACAAAAATTACGAAGTGTTTATTTGCAACTTACAACCTACTAAAATTAATCTAACACTTTAATTAGCACAACAACTTCAATTACTAAATTTCTCAAATACTCTTGCTCCCAATGAAAGGTCAAGAAATGGAACAAAATAGTTCACGACTAATATCACTATGTAAAATAAAGAAATAAAAAAATAAAATAGGCTCAAAGTTAGCTTACTAAAGACATATTAAAGGTTGGCCTTTTAAGCTAAATGGGTATTCCTAAATGTCTTAATCATGTTGATGTCTAATTGAAATTTTCATGTAGTCTCAAAATGCATATCTAAGCAAGTTCTAGTAATATATCAATCAAGAATGCTCGCACACAAAAATAATAAGTTGACATTCAACTTAAATGGCTCAAATACTCACAATTTAAAGGTAATGCCAAGAATGAACATCAAAGTTGACAATAAGTATCAATTTTATTCAATTCTCAAATTCTTGCTTCAAAAATTTTAAAGGTCTCCTATCAAAAATCTTATAGCCATTGAGCTTTTCAAAAATCATTTATTCAAAGAAAAATATTATATTACTAAAACTTAAACCAAGAATAAGTTAAAAGTAAAAACTTTGCACCTCACACTTAAAGATTCACATTGTCCCCAATGTGAGCATGCATAAATTTAAAGAGAAGGAGTTCAGATGAAACCTGATTTCCATCATTCCTATATGTAATATAAGATGATACTTCCATCCTTAATGAATTTATCACCCATGTCTGAAAAGATGGATACCATACAACTCCAAAAGGTACCTAGTGTATTGCAAATCCTAAATAGCATCCTTTGAAAAGCAAATGTCCCAAAAGGACATGTTAGGTCATCTTGGGATGATCGTCTGGTGCTATAGGAATTTGGTAATAACCTTTTTCATTCTGCAAAATGATTATATCCATTTTTTGCTCTTCCTCACCACTGAGAGTAGAATAGATGATCATTGGTTGTGTACTGTTCTCCTCAAGAAAAATATATTTCAAATGTTTAGGATCTCTTTAAGTTCAACCAAGTTTGGTTGAATTTTTTCTTCATCCACTTTAACAATCTTAAGTCCCCTCTCATCAACCTCACTATCTAAAATTAACTTGCACTCCTCAATTTCTAAATTGGACATTTCAAGCTCTTCTTCCAAGGTCAAGGCCATCTCAAGCTTATCTTCACTACCTTCTTTGGAGAGCATGTCATATATTTTTTAGAAAGTTGCTTATCTTTCTTCTCATCTTTCAATGTACTTGGGAATAGAATTTGTAGCCTATAAGGATTGGGAGGCTTATGCAATTTTGGTGAGGTTGATGCTTCCAAATTCTCCTCCTCCTTTAATTGACTTGGTTTCTCTATGTTGGGTTGTATCTCCTCGTCATTTCCTTCTTAATTAGTACCTACATCAAAGGAATCATCAACTTTGTTATGTATTACCTTTCCACTCCTCAAAATTGTGACCGCATTGGCTTGCTCTAGTTGGCTAAGAAATTTTACTTTTTGGTGTGCTTAGAGTTGATTTGTCAATTGTCCAACTTGAGTTTCCACCTTCATTAATGATGCCTCCAAAGAATCAAATCTCTTATTATTCACCTTCTAATTTTAAGTACTAATTTGAATAAAAGTATTCAAATTATCTTCTAGTGTGGTTATCTTCAGTTGGTCTTGATTTGAAGATTGTTGTTGAAATTGAGATCTTCTTTGAAAAGGTTGAAAGGATTGGAGATGTTGAATTTTCTAAGAAAAATTCTGATAGATTCTCCAACCTATTTCAAAAGAGTTGAAAAATAGATCATCTCTTCCCCTTTGTTGAAAACCCTCTAAGGCATTCACTTGCTCTTGCCCCTCTTGATATTGTTTAAAGCTCATAGAACACATATTTGCATCATGTCCTATAATGCCACATTCTTCACATATCTCTTGGCTTGGCATTGGTAGGCTTCCCCTTGAATTTAGCATTTTAACCTGCCTTGTTAATTCTGTCATATGCCTTGTCATTTCAGAATTTGAGTTCACCTCATAAACTCTCTTACGCCTTTTTCCTATACTTTTTTGTTGTGAATTTTCTCACAGCATCTCAAACAACCATATAGTTTCAGTAGCTATTTTTTCACCTATGCACCTCCAGCTGCATTATCCACTGAATTCTGAATTTGTTGTGTGAGCCCAACATAGAAAAATTGATTAAGCAACAACTGTGGATAATAATGATAAGGGCATTAGAACAACAAGGATTTGAAGTGATCACATGCCTCATGAAATGAATCACCATCCAGTTGAGTAAATATTGTTATTTTTCTCCGAAGCTCTTTTGTCTTCTAATGGGAATAGAACTTGGTTATGAACTTATTATAAACTTCAGTCCATGTAGTCAATGAATTCTCTGCTAGGGTCATCAACTATGCCTTTGCCTTATCCTTCAAAGTGTAAGGAAAACACCGCATCTTAAGATCATCCTCTGTCAATACTTGCAATGGAAATGTGCGCAAGGATAAAAAAAATCACAAATGAAATTGAGAGGGTCTTCATTTGGCATTCCATGAAAAGAGGGCAACATACTATAATGAGTATTTTTCAATTCATAGTTCCTCGCTACATTGCTTAACCGTATGTAATAAGTGGTTATCCCAATAATTAGCTGGGCAAACTCCTTTATGGGCAGTTCTTCTACGTCACCCATCTTTATTCTTATTTCTTCTTCTAATTGCTCTTTTACTTCCTCTTCTTGTCCCAAAGGATCTATTCTTCCCATTCTAGGAAGTATATGAATGTTGTCTACAAATGGAATAAGTTCGCCACCTTGAGACTTGCATTCTTACATAAAACACTTAACAATTCAAAGAGAATAATTAAACAATTAAATTAAAAGAATCAAACTATTATTTAAATAGCCTTCCTCGGCAATGGCACTAAAAACTTATCGCGCTCTACTTAATACTACTACAAAGTGACTCTTGCAAGTATACAGGGTTATTATAGTAACAGTAATCGCTCCAAGATTATCTCACAAGGAAGGTGTTTATTCATAATAATTTGATTAAAACAATTAATTAAATTTTGAGTATATGTTGTTGAAATATAAACGAAATCTAAGATTACAAGTAAAATAAATAACGATTGCACAAAATTTATTGAAACTTTCAAAAGGATACCCAGGATTTATAATTCAATTTAATCAAATGTTTAATTTTGAATTAACATTAATATAACCTTGTAACTTAATTTGTTTCTTATGATTAATTAGCTATTTTTAATTCATTAGTTCTCACATTCATGAATTAACAACAACTAATTATTTTAAATTTGCAAATTAAGAGAACCCTAAAACTTATTTTTCTAATTCATTTTTCGGGTAGTTGAATACATATTTCCAATATCAAATTTCACCTCTCGGTTATTCAATATTTAGAGATTAATAGATGATCAATCTATCAACCTAACAATTTAATCCAATGTAATCAACTCACATAACAAGGTATATTAATGGAAATACTTGAATTAAATTATTTAATTAAATCTATTGCAAATTATAGGCATGTATAATTTAGCTCATCATCATCGAATCAAAGCACGTACTCATCTCTTTTGAAATCAAATCACAAACATCCATTGAAATATTAATATTTATAACAATTCAACAAAAATCTAAAAATAAATTAATTGAATTAATTCAAGAAATAATAAAACCCGATTTGAAGAAGACTACAGTTGATCTTCTCTTGTTCTTCCTCCAACCTTGCTTGAGTTTGACGAATCCCTAAACCTCCTCTCAAAGCTTTGCAAAACAGTCTTGTGTAGAGAATGGCTATTGTTGATGATAATTGATTGTGAATGATGATACGTGAATAGATTTGTAACAAGAACAAGAATAGAATGGAGAGGAAATGGTTCTTCTTCCTCATATGTAGCCCAAAAAGAAGATGATCCCTCCTTTTTTTTTCAAAACCTTGTCTCCTTTTTAATTAAAAACCAATTATTTTTCATGTACCATTATCAATTGTCCCCTACTCTTTCAAAAAGAAACTTTTAAAAATCTCCATTCCTCTTATTCTGCTGCCCCATGATTATTTGTCTCACTTTACAGCTCACTAAGTTGGCTTCATTAATTGAGTGACACAACCAATACATAGATGACTTAGCCGTGTCTATCAATTTAACCTTAGACATGGCCAAGTCACTTGCCTATGTCCTTCACTGCCTTTCAATGTATGTTTCTTGTGGGGAGTGACACGACCATTTTTTTTTTTTGCTTCTCTTTGTTATTTTGCTCTTCAGGTGGAACACGACTAAGTCAATGGATGTGTCATATGATTGGTGACATGACTAAGTCATGTCCATCCTGGCGGTATCATGTGACACGGTCATGGCCGTGTCGGCCATGTCATGCGACACTGCCAGTGACACAGCCAAGTCACCTAGTTGTGTCACATTCTGCCAAAATTTCCTTCTTTTCTCATGAGGGACACCTCCAAGTTGCCAAGTGTGTCCATTTTTCTAACTTTTTACTGAGAAACACGGCCAAGTCAGTGGGTGTGTCATGTGACATGGCCAAGTCAATGAAAACAACTTGGTCGTGTTCAATATTCTTTCCAACAAATTGACTTCAACAAGTGAATTAAAGCTTCATTTTGCATAAGTTCATACTTCAACCTAAATCATACACTTCAAGCAAACTTTAAACACACATTTAATGAAAAATTAACTTAAAGTCAATAAAATTATCCTAAAAATACACACATAAATTATCATAACAGTAACACTTTTTGTCCCATCGCAAACTTCTTTTTGGAAATCATCTGATCAAGGAAAGCTTTTATTTTTGCCTTGTAAATCTTTGAATTTTCATAAGCCTCATTTCTAATTTCATCCAACTCTTGAAGTTGTAACTTCCTCTGTCCTCCTGTTGCTTCTAAGTTCAAATTACATTACTTGATAACCCAGTATGCTCTGTGTTCTAACTTAATAAGTAAATGACAAGGTTTACTAAATATTAACCGATATGGAGATATGCCGATTGGTGACTTATAAGCAGTTATATAGGCCCACAATGCATCATCTACATGTAAGCTCCAATACTTCATATTAGGGTTCGCAGTCTTTTCAAGAATCGATTGAACTTCATATAGACCATTGATTTTAGCCCTCATCTAGTCCAATCCTAATTAAAGAATGCCTAGTAAAGTTTGGACCATTCTTAATGGCTTAAACCTATTTTAAAATTTTAATTAGATTGGTTCAATTTTATTAGGCCTAAAATATGCCGATTCAACTTTGAATGCCCTAAAATGGTTCGATTTAAAATTAGAGGGGTTGGGTTTTGATTTAAATCAATATGGGACATGTCCATATCGAATTGGGAGTGTCCAATTCAATATGGACCATTCCATATCGAATTAGGACTCATAATTCTTGTCCAAATCTAATTAATTTGATTTTAATTCGATATGGACAAGGTTTTATAAATTGGCAAATCTAGATTAAGTTCGAAAAATCCATATTAAGCTCAGTTGAACTAATTTTAACCTAGCTTATTCTCTCATAAATATGTGGGCTTAACGAATTAAAAAAAAAGATCGAGCAGCCAGAAGAGTAAAACTTGGCAGAAAGAAATTATAAAAATGAGAGAACAACCAAACGAGGCAGGATCCATCATCTTCAGATGGCTTCGTTCTTCCAAGATTAAAGTTGGTCAGCAGTAGTGCGGGTTTGACTCAACATACAGATATTGGTATAACCAATAATGAAGGTTTGGTTTTTATGATTTCATTCGTCCAATACTTACAGTAGCCATGCTTATGATTTTATTTATTTAAGATTTACAACAGCTACTTTATTACTTTGAATGATATTAAGCAATTGTGTTTAAGACTCTAATATTAACCTTTAGCCTCGTACAGTAACATATTTAAGGTTGGTTTAACTTTTATTGAATAGTATAGCCGAGCAATTTTAATTCAAAACTAAACATACATTAGATCAAATCTGATTTTGCACATTTAAATATTACATTTTATAATCAAGATTCAAAGCCTAATTTTTTACATCAAAACCTTAAAACCCTAATCTTATAATTTTGCATATTTTGTTATCAAAAATCCTAGTTTACATAGAAAACCTAAATCCCCAATAAAACCATATCCTATAAACCGTTTACCTTTTGGGGGGCATTGCCCCATTGACTCCTGCCTGCTAACCGGCTTGCGTGACTTGTGTTGTCGCGCACTATATTTTCTTAATGGGGCAATATTAAGATGTATTTATTTATTTTCTTTTTAATTATTCAATTATTTTCATATATATTATATTATTTTTCACTTGTTTTATTCTTTTCCTTATATTTTTATATATTTTTAAAGAAAATTGTAGAAGACATGTTTTCATCTAGTATGAGTATCTTGTTTATTTAGTTTATGTAATTATAATTTATTTAAAGACTTTGGGACAATTGTAAGGGACATATTTTTACCTTTTGGTGGGTGTCCTATTTTATTTATTTTCTTTGTGAATATTTAAATATTGTAAGGGTATGTTTCCATCTAAGGATGGGTACCCATGTTATTTTGTGATGTACTGCCTTATCTTATTTTATGAATGAATCTATTTTATTAATAATTGTATGTATTATGGATGATATTATAATATTTAAGGATTCAATAATATTTAGACCTGAAAAGGAGGTCGGTTTCAATAAATCGGATGTTAAGGGGTTGCTGGGTCATTCTCACCTTCCCTATACGTATCCAACTTTCTGAACCATTATGGGGTTGGGATTCCTTAGGAATCAAGTCAACCACCCCTTTCTATTTTCTAGGCCCGTCCAGATGGCGATTCCATTTTCTCCTGGTTTAAACCCGTGTTCTCTAAGATCCTGAGCCTAACAGTGTCGAAATCGCAAGAACCATTCTACGTGAGAGTGGAGACGAAAATCTCCGCTCACAGTGGCGACTCCACTGGAGATAAGAGAAGTTGATTCCGTTGGTCTTTATATTATTTTATTCTTTTTTATTATGATTTTATCCATTGCATCATATAGATTGCATTGTGTGCATGAATTAGGATGCTCATATAACCCCTGTTGTGTTATGTGAGGGATACCATACTTTCACTCAAGCTATGGAGATCGAGCATGACATAACAACTTATAGCCTTGTACCTTTTGGTATATACTTGCTATGGGAGCCTAAACTTTTTAACCCAAAAACTAAAGCTCATATAATTGATCTAGTTACTTTTTTTTTTAGTTTTTACCCTAAATTCTTATTGTTTGACTATGATTAATTCATCTTGGTTTGAATCGTGACTTTTTTTATTTGATCATTTTTTAATATGACCTAATTATATTGTAAGCTCCAAATAAATTTTCTTTTAAATCCAAAAGATCAAATTTCAATTTTTAAAATTTTCAAGAAGGTCTTTGGACATGAAATATTTTAAGATGGGTTAAAAATCTTTTTTCTTATGACCTAAGTTCAAAGCCCAAAAATCATTTTTTTTTATAAACCTTTTGAGTGGGCTTTTAAAAATATGTTAAAACCTTTTCTTAAATGAGCTTATAAATTATTTAGGCTAAGTATGGAATACCAAAATTAATTGTGAGCTTAGTTTATATCAAGAATCATTAATCATGAGCTTATTTTTTGCATGAATCATTAGTTACTTTTTCCAAATGGGAAATTTATTTATGATAAACCAGTTAATTTTGTTTTAATCCAATATAGCATAAAAGCTATTTTAGTTGAGATTCAATGGATTAAAGCCTAATTAATAGAAATTATCACGAACTGACTTCTATGTTTAAAAATATAATTATTGGTTAAAGTAGTCTGAGGGAATTTTTTGAAAACAGAATATCCCATGTTGATATTTTTTTGACCATATACCTAGGAAAAGAGACTCGTCATTCGTATGTGAAAGTTATAAGGTTGGAAGGAACATCCTAATTATCTTTGATTGTTTGATTACTTGTGCAGACATGCATACATTCATTGCATTACATGTTATTGATCCTTTCTGGCTCACATACCTGGAGTACAGCAGTTTGAGAGCGTACGACAACACAACCTACACTAGTGACATAGAATCCAGTAGCAACTCAGTTAGCTTCTCACTGAAAGCAATGAAATCTGAACAGATTCAAAGGATGGTGGATGACACCCTCAATGCTAAGATGGAAAAACTGAAGGAGGTCCTAGTTGAAACTATTATGAGCCAACTAGCTGCACTTTTGGGGAACACTGTTAAGGCATCTGCTAGTACTAAGAAGCAGAAGGACAAAGGAAAAGGTTGGAGATGATAAAGTAGTTGTTGATGACAGTGATGATTGAGCTCAATACTTCCAAGATCCTCAAGATAATAAGAAAGAGCCAAAGGTTGTGGAAAGTGCAACTATGGAAAAGACAGAAACATCTGATGTGGAGAAGATGATTGTTGATTTAGAGAAGAAATTTAAAAAGAAGTTGAAAGCTGATGAGATGTCAGAAATAGACAAACTGTTCGAATAAGATGAGGAGGTCCCTTATAAGTTCAAGATGTCTTTCTTTATTAGGTACAATGGTACAAGAAATCCTTACTTACATGTTTAAAAATACATCACTGCCATGAAGTCTATCACAGCTACTAAGGCTCAAACTCTAATGTATTTCATACTGTCATTGAATCCTGTTATGCAGAATTTGTTCAATACCTTGAAAAAAAGTACCCAAAAAGATTGAGATATGGTGTATAAGGTCTTCATCCAGTAGTATGGGTACAATGTTGAATTAGAAGTGACTTTGATGGAGGTGGAGACTATCAAGCAAAAATAAAAAGAAAGTTTTGTCGATTATGTGAAGAGATGGAGAAATAAGGCTACACTTCTCAAAAAGAGGCCAAATGAGTCCGACCAGATTAGGATGATTTTGAGAGGGGTGCTACCTAATCTCTGTGAATGGATGTCTCACACTCTTATCAGAGATTTTAAAGATCTTCTTCAAGCTGGCTTGTAAATAAAAGAGTGGAAAAAAGAGAAGAACCATTTTTCTGCAAAATAAAATTATCAGTCTAGCAATCAAAGTACACATAAGGAAGTCGATGTTAATGCAACTGTTCAAGGAAATAGAAGATAGTTTTTAGAATTAAAAAAATATCTGTCTTGGATTTTCAACAAGTTACAGAAAAAAGGGGTTGTTATAACTATTGGCTTCTCGACACTTGCCAAATCCTTTACTTCCAAACTTTGATACCAAAGCTTTTTTGTCAATTTCATCAGACACAAGGACATGAGACAAATAGATGTACTCAATTGAAGTATGAGATCTAAGATTGATCTACAGTGGTAAGCTGCTGAGCTCGAAAAACCCAACACCAAGAATAACCCTTTGCCTAAATTTGGAAGGGTGCCACTGCCAGCAACCTTTATGATAGAGGATTAAAGGAAAATTTTGTCTTATCAACTTTTCAAGATGCAGATGAAGGAACTGCGGATGAAGAGGTGATGACCATTACCCTTGATACGTCCAAATAAATGAAGCATCTTCGACTTCAACTCAATAAAACTTCCCTTGGCTTATTTAATTTTTGTTTCATTTTATTTCTTTAGTGTTTTCTGAAACAATTATGTTTTTCAAATTAAGATTGTTTGAATAAATTACTTTAATTAAATTTATTTTGGTCTTTGTTCATTTTGGTGCTCAACCAATAACGAATCTAGCTTGATGTTCATAAATTAGTGTATCTATGCATCATGATTTGAATGACTTTACTATGTAAGGAAATTATTCTATAGCATTAAGCTGTGTATGCTTATTTAGAGAGGGCTCCTATATAATTACCTTTTTTTATGTCCTAGTCAATCTTAGAACATGCTTTGATAAACTTTCGAGGCGAAATTGAACTCTGTTTATTTAAGGGAGAGATGATCTAGGTATTATTTGATTAGCCAATAACTATTATCTGCCCTATTAAATATCAATTTCTAGTTGTCCCTTTGAGCCTTCATGAGATTTTAGCTTACTTTTCATTGGCTTGCAAATCCATTAACCTACCCTGAGCTATTGTTACACTTTTGACAAGTCTTATGATCACTAAGAAATAAAAAGGAAAGAAGACAAAAGAAGGATATATAGTCAAGACTATAATGATTGTTGAAGGACACCTGAATTAGACCTAATATCACAGACTTATTGAGATAAAGTCAGGACTGAAGCAGATTTATGCCACTCTACTCATCCATTATCAGAAACATAAGTTGGTACAAACAAGACAACTCTTTTAGAGTTAGAACATAAAAAAAGAGAAAAAATAAAAAGAAGAAAAAGAAAAAGAAAAAGAAGAAGAAAAATAAAAAAGAAAAATAAAAGCCAAAAAGGTGGTTCAGAAAGACAACCGAGTTCTTTTTTATCTAAAGTAGTAGAAGACTTCCATTTAGTTTAAGAGGACAGTTTGACTTGAATTGGTCCAACCAAACCAGAGACTCAACTAAAATCGGAGAGATAGGAGAAAGGCCATCTAGTTCTTGAAAGTCCTGTACTTGACAGTCCTACAGGGAAGAAGGACAAAATGATAAAATGTTAAAAGAAAAGAGAAAAGTAAGAAAGAAAAAAGAAAAAGAAAAAGGGAATAAAAGAAAAAGGAAAGGAATGTGGGTATCAAACTTTTTACAAAGGCAAAAACTGTCCAAATCAAGATCCAGATTACTGCCAAGAAGATAGAAGAACGTTCAAAGCTCTATCTTTTCATTATCCCAACTATCTAAGGTTCTAACAAGAAGTTTATAGTTTGAAGATTTGTCTATAGTGTCACATCGGCTCCAATTTACAAATGGCCTCCACTTAAACCATATTCCTTATAAATCTCATTTCAAGCCTATTAAAGATTTATTAATCTCTCTTGATAGGTAGAGTCTATTAGTGAAGATAGTTTGAATAAGCATGCATATGAGATAGATAATATTTAAACGCAATGAGACGTTTAACCAAATAATGTGTATGTGTCTATCTGAAGTGTAACAGTTCTTGCTCAAATGAAAATGATTTTCGAGTTTAGTATGGTAACTAGGGTTGTCATGTTATAGATGTGTTAATTTGGAAAGTCGAATTCTGAGGTATAATGAAATTGATTTGAAAAAAGCCAAAGTATGAAAAAAACAAAAAAAAACTATTTTCTTGTTGCATAAACCTTCAAGTTAAGGGAAGTACGTTGCACCGTTGAACCTCAAAGGACACATTAGGCAAAATAAATGATTATTGGCAAGGTTATGAAGAAGCTACCAATTGACGTGCTGAATTATAGTTTGAAATGAGTGTATCTCTGACTATCCTACTAGGGCCACCACTACTCATAATTTCATCTTAGAAAAATAAAAGCCATAAATATGAAGACTTATGTTGTTTCAATACAAGATCTAAACAAGCATCTGGAATGAATCAATGGGATAATTTCAGCTGATCACCTCAGTTTATGAGTTAATGGAACCACTGTAAGTATTATTCAAGTATATCATGCATACATGAGCATATCATAATGCATTTTGTTGTAGTGTATTGCCTATCCTTTATCAAAGTGAACAACAGATACTCTATGAAGCAAATAATGAGAAGCAGATATGGAATCATGGGGCATGGAAGGCCCATTGCTTGAGGAAGATCCAGTCACTTTATAAAATAGAGATGCATGCTTATGAAAGTAATTAGATAATACACAAACATCAATCAAAGCCTGCATGGGAAAAAATCATTGGTTTGAGCCTAGACAGGGGGCAAAACTTTCTCTTTTTAATTTTTGATTTTATGCATGTATAAAATATTTTCAGACTCACTTTTAATATTTTGCTATGCAGGGGACAAAAAGAGTATGAGGACTAGCTAAAAAATAGCTAATTTTTTTTGTAAAAGGAAGAACAAAAGAATGGAACAAGAAGAAAATTAGAACCCTCAAATGAATGAAGATGTAAAAGGCAAATGATCAGTTCAGCTAGAAGAGCTGAAGTTAATATAGGACAGATGTCCATGGATGAAGATACATTTTGAAGGGCGAATATCCGATGTCCAATGATGAAGATCCATTTTGAAGGGTGAAGACCCGATGTCCAAGGAAGAAGATCCATTTTGGAGGATGAAGACCCGATGTCCAAGGATGAAGATTCATTTTGAAGGGTGAAGACCCAATGTCCAAGGATGAAGATCCATTTTGAAGGGTGAAGACCCGATATCCAAGAATGAAGATCCATTTTGAGGGTGAAAACCTACAATCCATTAAAGAATAGAGCAACTAGTTAGAAGAAAGCCAAAATTCTCAAATGGTAGAAGGTCAAGAGAATTTATTGAAGAATAAAATAACCGGCTAGAAGAAAGCCAAAATTCTCAGATGACAGAAAGAAAACCAAAATTATCAAATGACAGAAGGTCAGCAAAATTCATTGAAGAATGGAATAACCGGTTATAAGAAAGCCAAAATTCTCATATGACGGAAGATCAGTACAATTAGAAGAGCTGGAGTCGATCCATTGAAGAATAAAGCAAATTGCTAGAAGAAAGCCATGATAGAAGATCAAACAGCTAGAAGAGCTAAAATTAATTGGCTAGAAGACAACCAGAACTCTCATATGACGAAAAGTCACCCAAAATCTAATTTTGGGTAGAGAATCCAAAACCCAATCCAGGTCAAGAATTCAAACCAACTTAGGTCCAGAACCCAAATCACTTTTTAGTCCAGAACTCAATCCAACCTTGGGTCCAGAAGATATCCTTATCCAAAATTAGCTCAAAGTCATGTTGCTTTTTACACTTTTCTACTGAAGTCTCCTATTGTTAAAGCGGGGGGCAAACTATAAACCCTTAATTTTGGCCCTAAGCTACTCCAATCCTAATTAAAGAAGGTCTGGTCAAGTTCGATCCATTTTTAATAGCTTAAACCTGTTTTAAAGCCTTTAATTAGATTGGTTCAATTTTATTAGGCCTAAAGTAAGCAGGTTCAACTTTAAATGCCTTAAAATGGTTCAATTCGAAGTTAGAGGAGTTAGGTTTTGGTTTAAATCGATATGGGAAATGTCCATATCAAATTGGTAGTGTCCAATTGGATATGTACATGGTCCATATCGAATTGGTTGGCTACCAATTTGATATAGACTATTCCATATCAAATTGGTCTCCAATTTGATATGGAATAGTCCATTTCAAATTGGTTGGCTACCAATTCGGTATGGACCATTCCATATTGAATTGGAAGACCAATTCGATATCGAATTGGGTCCATATTGAATTGGTTGGCTACCAATTCGATATGGACCATTCCATATCAAATTAAGACTCATAATTCTTGTCCATATCGAATTAATTTAATTTTAATTCGATATGGACATGGTTTTATGAATTGGCAAATCCATATTAAGATTGAAAATTCCAGATTAAGCTCGGTTAAACTGATTTTAACCTAGCTTATTCTCTTATAAATAGGTAGGCTTAATGAATTAAAAAAAAGATCAAGCAACCAGAAGAGTAAAACTTGGCAGAAAGAAATTATTAAAAATGAGACAACGACCAAAGGAGGCAGAATCCATCGTCTCTAGATTACTTCGTTCTTTCAAGATTAAAGTTGGTCAGTAGGAGCACGGGTTTGACTCAACATACTGATATTGATGGAACCAACAATGAAGGCTTGGTTTTTATGATTTCATTCGTCCAATACTTACAGTAGCCATGTTTATGATTTTATTTGTTTAAGATTTACATAAGCTACTTTATTACTTTGAATGATATTAAGCAATTGTGTTTAAGACTCTAATATTAACCTTTAGCCTCATATAGTAGCATATTTAAGGTTGGTTTAACTTTTATTGTATAGTATAGCCGAGCAATTTTAATTTAAAACTATATATCCATTAGATCAAATCTAATTTTGCACGTTTAAATATTAGATTTTAGAATCAAGATTCAAACCCTATTTTTTTATATCAAAAGCTTAAAACCCTCTTATAATTTTGCATATTTTGTTACCAAAAATCCTAGTTTACATAGAAAACCTAAATCCCCAACAAAATCATATCTTATAAATCATTTATCTTTCAGGGGCGTTGCAGGAACGCTGTAGGTGCGACTTGTGTCATCGCGCACTATATTTCCTTAATAGGGGTAATATTAAGATGTATTTGTTTATTTTTTTAATTATTCAATCATTTTCATATATGTTATTTTATTTTTTCTTATTTTATTATTTTTCTTAAATTTATATATATTTTTAAAGGGAATTATAAAATGCATATTTCTATTTAGTGTGGGTGCCTTATTTATTTAGTTTATGTAATTATAATTTATTTAAAGACTTTGGGACAATTGTAAGGGACACATTTTCACCTTTTGGTGGGTGTCCTATTTTATTTATTTTCTTTGTAAATATTTAAAGATTGTAAAGGTATGTTTCTATCTAAGGATAGGTACCCATATTATTTTGTCATGTACTATTTTATTTTATTTTATGAATTAATCTATTTTATCAATAATTGCATGTATTATGGATGATATTATAATATTTAAGGATTCAATAATATTTAGATCTAAAAAGGAGGTCGGTTCTAATGAACCGGGCATTATGAGAGTGCTGGATCATTCTAATCTTTCCCATACGTACCCAACTTTTCGAACCCATTAGGGGATTGGAAATTTCTTAAGAATCGAGTCATCCATCCCTTTCTATTTTTTTTGGATCGTCTAGATTGCGACTCCATTTTCTCCGAGTTTAGGCCCGTATTTTTTAAGGCCTTGAGCCTAACAGTACTCAAATCGCAAGAACCATTCCACATGCGAGTGGGGGTGAAAATCCCCGTTCACACTTCACGATTAGAAATTTCAGCTTGGCCATTAGTCTGCGAATGGTAAGTTGTTGAAGTACAATGAATAACATTGTATTTCTGAAGAAGAGCTGCCTTCACCTTATTACAAAAATGTGTCCCTCTATCACTAATAGGCACCCTTTGAATTCCAAACCTGACAAAAATATGTGATTTGATGAAATATACAACCTCCTTAGCATTGTCAATTCGGTTAGCTTTAGCTTCTACACATTTTGAAACATAATCAATAGCAAGTATAATATAACAATTGCCCAAAGAAGAAAGAAATAGACCCATAAAATTAATACCCTATACATTAAAAATTTCACAAATTAAAATTGGCATAAGAGGCATATGATGCTTATGACTTAAAGTATCAGTCTATTGACAACTCTCATAAAATTTGTAATGCATATAAGAATCACAAAATAAAGAGGGCCGAAACAAGCCACGCTCTAAAATTTTACATGCTATTCTTTTGGGACCAAAGTGTCCTCCACATGCAAATAAATGAGAAAATTTTAAAATAGAAGGAATCTCACTTTCATCGACACATCTCCTAATTATCTGATCAAAATAGTATTTCCATAGATAAGGATCATCCCAGACATAGTATCTAGCTTTTCTTTTGATTTTATCCATCTCAACTCTTGATAGATCATCTGGAAAAATGTTAGAAGAGAAAATTTACAATATCAATGTTCCAGGGCATCGACTGCTGGACAAAAAAGTGGTGTTCATCCAAAAATCCATCCTTAATTAGAAGTGGTCCCTCATCTACCAATAATCGACTGAGATTATCAGCTATTAAATTTTATGGCCCCTTCTTACCTCTATTTTCCAAATCAAACTCTTGTAGCAATAGTATCCACCGGATAAGTCTAGGTTTGGCATCTTTCTTCTTTAGTAGATTCTTCAAAGCTGCATGATCAGAATAAATGATAACTTTAGTGCTAAGAAGATAAGAAGAAAATTATTCTAAAGCAAAAACTATAGCTAAAAGCTCCTTTTCCTTAGTGGAGTAATTTGATTAGGCTTCATTAAGGGTTCTTGACCCATATAAATAACATGAGATTCCCTTCTAATTCTTTGCCCGAGCACTACCCCCACAACGTGATTGCTGGCATCATACATTATTTCGAATGACAAATTCTAATCTGGAGGCTGTAATTAGAGCAGAAATTAGCATTTCTTTAAGTGTATCAAATGCTTTCTTGCAAAAGTCATTAAAATTAAACTCCACTTATTTTTATAGCAGCTGGCATAAAGGATGAGTGGCTATTTAGAAATCTTTGATGAAGCGCTTG
This sequence comes from Garcia nutans, assembly GCA_947685225.1. NCBI lineage: Eukaryota > Viridiplantae > Streptophyta > Magnoliopsida > Malpighiales > Euphorbiaceae > Garcia > Garcia nutans. Next base: position 9,612,305 of record CANTUV010000059.1, on the reverse strand, counting down.
GAGAAACCTACATGTCCAAGAAAAGATCAAACTTTTCACACACTTGCGGGGTAAGATAAAGATTTTATCACATCAATCTTCGCCTTATCAACTTTAATTCATCTTTCTAACACAATATGCCCTAAAATTATTCCTTGATCAACCATAAAATTATACTTCTCATAATTTAAAATAAGGTTCAACTCCCAGCATCTTTCAAGAATTTTAGTCAGGTTAGACAAACACTCACCAAAGAAATTTTAGTACATAGTAAAATCATCCATCAAAACCTCTATAATATTCTCTACACATTCAGAAATTATACTTACAATACACCTTTGAAATGTGGCTAGTGAATTTCATAGACCAAATGCCATTCTCTGGTAAGTAAAAGTTTCAAATGGGCAAGTGAAAGTAGTATTTTCTTGATCCTCTAGTGCTACTGGAATCTGATAAAAATTTAAATAGCCATTAAGACAACAATAATGGGTCTTACCTGCAAGATGTTTCAGCATCTGATCAATAAATGGTAGGGAGAAATGGTCCTTTCTTCTAGCTGCATTTAGCTTTTTATAGTCGATGCAAACTCTCCACCCATTCTGAACTCGATTTAGGACCAATTCATCATCTGCATTCTTCACCGCTACCAAGTCTGTCTTCTTAGGTACTACTTGAACGGGGTTTACCCACTTGCTATCTGAAATGGGATAAATCACATATGCATCAAGGAGCTTTAAAATTTCTTTCTTGACTACCTCCATCATTGGTGGGTTCAATCTTCTTTGTACTTCTCATGTTGGCTTACTATCCTCCTCCATAAGAATTTTATGCATGCAAGTTGAAGGTAAAATTCCTTTTATATTAGTAATTGTCCACCCAATGGCTTCCTTATACTCCCTAAGCATGCGAATCAAATCTTCTTCCTCTTCCCTGCTGAGTTTGCTAGAGATTAACACTGGTAGACTTTCTCCTTTTCCTAAAAATGCATATTTCAAGTGTTTGGGCAGCGACTTCAAATTCAAGTTTGGTGCCTGCATGATAGAGGGTAAAATTTTAGTGTGGGACCTTGGTAATTTAGATCTGGGCATATTTTTCTTCATAATTTTGAGGGCTACTAATTTGCATACCACCTCTTGAAGATTTTCACGTACAACAAACTGGTCATCTAGATTCTTTAGGCTACTTGCATCAGAATTTTTACAAAGAACAACGTTTAAATTATCAAAAATATTAAGCTCAAAATTTTCTTGACTTGAAGAATCTATAACATCCAATTCATACACACATGATACATCACTAGGGTACTTCATAGCATCATAAATATTAAAATTTACAATTTCCCTATCAAACTCCATGGTTAATGTACCATCGTGGACATCAATTTTTTATCTAGATATGCTAAGAAAAGGTCTTCCTAATAAAATATAAGAGCAATTAGAAGACTTGTCCTCCTCCATGTCAAGGATATAAAAATCTGCTAAAAAAATTAACCCATTAACCTGAACTAAAACATCTTCTAATACCCCTTTAAGGTAAACCACAGGCCTATCAGCTAGTTGAATAATTACACTAGTTTCTTTTAAAGGACCAGCTTTTAAAGAGGAGTAAATAGACAATGGCATGACATTTATGGAAGCTCCTCAATCACACATGACCCTTTTTATTCCTAAATCACCTATTTTACAAGAAATTATGAACATACCTTGATCTTTACACTTTGGAGGTAACTTTCTTTCAATCATAGCAGATATGTTTTCTCCTACCCTTACCTTTTCGTTACCTTAGAGTTTTTTTTGTTGGTGCATAACTCTTTTAGGAACTTTGCATATCGAGGCACTTACTTAATGGCATCTAACAAAGGTATATTGACCTCAACTTTGCGAAAAGTCTCCAAAATTTCTTTCTCCTCCTTCTCCTTATTAGATTTAGTAAGTCTTTATGGGAAAGGGGGGTGTTATTATCAAGGATTGGTGCTGATTAGAATTGACTGCACAGGTGGTTTTTCTCTTTGAAAAACTATTTCAGATTCTGCCCTCTTGTTTAAGCCTTGGCCGTGGGTTAGTTTCTGGTGGTTTTTATCCAGCAGCTCCTTCCCGCTTCTTAAAGTTATAGCGCTTGCATTTTGCTTTAGGTTGACTATTGTTTGAGAAGGAAGTTTCTCTTAAGACTCTAGCTTACTAAGTGACGAAGCTAACTGGCTCATCTGACTTTCCAAATTCTGAATACTTGAGAGAGTTTCCTATTGGAATTACTGGGTGTTAGTCATGAAAGCTTTGAACATATCATCAAGAGACATACCTAATTTTTGTGGTTGTGGAGGCTATGGTGGAGGTGTTATCTGCTGGAATTGTTTGTGAATTTGGTGTTCTTGCCGCATAGCTAAAGTTTAGATGGTCTCTCCAACCTAGATTATAAGTGTTTGCATAGGGATCATACCTCCTTTGGGGCTAATTAGGAAATTCACCTATAGCATTCACTTGTTATTGCTCATCTTCTTAAACTGTGGGACACATATCAGTTGGATGACCTAGATGAGTGCAAATTCTATAAACTTTTGCTGGTTGCACATTTTCTACAATCATATTTTGCACCAAATTTGTTAGTTGATTTATTTTAGACTCAAGTGAAGAGATACTTACCTCATTAACCCTCCTTGGGGTTTTCTTTTTTCTCCCAAACTATTGAGAAGTGGTTGCCATAATGGTGAAGAGGTCTCTAGCATCTTGAGGAGTTTTATTGACTATGGCACCTCCACTAGTAGCATCCAACATACTTCTTTCAATGGGTAATAGCCCTTCATAAAAATATTAGAGAAAAGCTTGCTTTGAAATTTCATGTTGTGGGCAACTTGTACACAATCATTTTAATCTCTCCCGATACTCATGAAGGTTCTCTGAATCTTTTTGCTTGACACCACAAATTTTTATCCTTATATTTGCGGCCCTTGAAGCAAGAAAGTAGTTATCTAAGAAGTTTGTCACCATGTCAGTTCATGTGATTATTGATCCGAATGGTAAGTGAAAAGTCATTCTTTGGCTCGGTTGTCTAAGGAGAAAGGGAAGGCTCGCAATTTAACTTGTTCTTCAGTTACTCCTTGTGGTCTCATGCTTGAATAAACAATATAAAACTCCTTTAAATTCTTATAGGGATCTTCACTTTCTAGGCCCAGACTTTAACTCAAAAGAAGCGTTTAGAGCTGGATAAGTGATGCAAAGAGGCTGCTGGTCGACTGGAGAGGCTGCTAATTGCCTCAAAGCTTGTTGTTCTTCAGCCATCGATTCTTGTTCTTCAAATTCACTAAAACAAGATGAGGAATCTGAATTGAATCTGTCTAATGCTTGATTAGATGCAGATGACGAAGTAGCGGCATGCTTTTGTTGTTTTGTCTTCATCCTCAATCTCTTAGTGGTCTTTTCAATCTTTGAATTGTATAGGAGTTCTTCCTCATGATCAGACATGGTCATTAAAAGAAATAAAATAAATTAAAATCAAATTCCTCAGCAACGACGCCAAATATTGATAGGTGTCAAGTCCACCAAAAATAAATACATATTCTTAGACTAAATAAAAATTTGTAAAAGCGGTGAATATGGTCAAATCCTCAAAGAATTGACTATTTAAATTAATTTCTCTTGAAAACCTAAAGTAAAAGCTAAATAAAATTAAATGGGGAGTTTTATGATTGAAGATTAAAATAAATTCAGAGCTGAAATTAAAACTAAATAAATGGACAATAGCAAATTAAATTTGGAAAATAACAATGTTGATGATTTCAGTCAAAGAAACTAATCTTGGTTTCAATTCTTAGATATGATCATTGATACAAAAATAATTTTCTTTATTTTTTTAGTAAACTAGTTCCAGCTAACAGGGATGCCCTTTAGGATTTAACCCACTAATAACTTTAAGATTTAGAAGGACCTAATTCTAATCAATAAATTTAACTGCGAAAGTTATTTAAATTAAATTATGCCCCCTTTTAGTACTATGCCTAATTGTCACATGTATCAAAAGCTAAAGAACAATTACGGATTTTTAGTTTTAAATGACGATATATTATTCAACTAATTAATCAATGAGCCCTATTGTTGAACTAGTAAAATAATAATAGTAATAAGCTATAGAAGAAATATAAATACTGAATTTAAATAAAACAAGAGAAGAATTGATTAAATCTCACAAATCTTGGTGAATTGATAACCTTAACTATCCATTCAACTGAATAAAGTTTAGTTACACGTGCATTGAAGAAAAATCAAAATAATATATTTCAATGGTTGCTGCTAAATGTGAATAGTAGACAGAAAAGAAAAAGAAGATATCTCTAGGGCTGCCAAATATGTTGGCATAACCCATTAACTTTCCTACCTTATTTAGGAAAATAAAAATAAAAATAAATAATAATCAACAGCCCTTAAAATTTCTAATTTATGACTACTGAATAAGGAGATAATTGATTCCTAATATCTATGAAAATTTACTCAAAAATCGTATCTCATGTATTTCAAGCAAATCAAGATTCGCAGCTGACCTGTGTAATCTTCAAGTATCAGATAGGGCACAAGCATTGTCCAAGGGTTACACCCGAGGCTCTTTCCAACCACTTCTTGCAACTTTCTTCAACTTGGATTTTGTTCATCCTTCAGCTATAACCTGTGCAAAAATACCTTAAAATTAGTAAAATCATATAACTCTAAGCTAAATTATCCGTGCAAATGTTAGCTAATTTTGCACACTATCAAAGCTCCCATACATCATCTCACATTGATTGCAATCATTACTTAGCTATTTGTACCAATGTCATTACATTAATAATGTTTTGATCCTTTCTTTGCAATGCTTGTGACAATACATCAATAATTCCTAATATATTCTTCATCAAAATGAGGCAAAATACAATGTCAAAATGCAATAAAGTATAAGCTTTAGCTTTTTGTTTTGATTTTCTACTTTCCATAACAAATTCAAGCACATCAATAATAACAAAAAACATCTTAACCAGGCTAATCAAAGCTTGGTAATGTGAATTGTTGCACCATTTTTATCCATAATATTTTAGAAGAAAAATCTATATAAATGTTGTTTCTTCTATTTCTCATGATGATTTTTAACGTAAAATCTCTTTCTTGATAGTTTGCATGGAAATATGGCATGAGATCATGAAAATGAGATGAAATACATGAATTTCAACGAGAAAAGCATGTGCACAATTGTGTCCATATGTATAGGCATGGGTGTGTAGATGAACAGCAGACTGTCTAAAGAAATAAGAGAAGATCCAAAGGCAAAAATAATAGCACGAGCGTGTAGAAATCTCAAAACACGCCTGTAGAAGAATCTCTAACCATGTAAAGAAAAGAAGATGGGCACAAAAGATTTTCATTTGGCACGGCCGTGTTATTGTGTTTATGCATAGCCGTGCATAATTTTTACACACAGGAATGCATGATTTTTAAGGCTGCCTTTCCTTAAAACCTTATTTTTGCCCTAGGAGGCAATTGAGCAGTATATATAGGAGAGGTAGCCATCATATGAAGCATCTTTTGCACTTATATAGGGTTTCTTTGAAAGAGAAGAAGGAGGCAATCAAGGTTTAGAGGAGATCTCAACCCAATTTTGCGAGCTCCATTTATCTAATATTCAAATTTTAGTTCTCAATTTGAGATTTTATATTTTTATTTAATTCTAAGATTTCTTTTGATTATGTAATTGATTATTCATGAGTTTTTCATTTTCATATTCTAAATCAATTGTTTTATTGTTTAATTTGGATATGAGTAGCTAATTTCCTTATGGGATTAAGTGGATTCATTTATTTCTTCTATGAGTTCTTCATAAAGTTTAGTCATATTCTTCCCTTTTCATTGATTTGTTATTATTGTGCTTAAGGCTAGTAATCAACAAGCCATTGATTGCTTGATCTCATATATAGTGTCATAAGCAAGAGTCAAATGCAATATTAGTTAATGGAATAAGTACCTTAGAAATTTGAGTTTAGAGATAAAGATTCCTTCTAGGGAACAATTCTTATGTCTCTTTATGCTAATGAATTGTGTTATTTGCATTTTAACCAGATTAAGGAATTAGAGCAACTCAATTACTAATCTTATTACTTAAGAAAGAGTAAGGTTGATTTTCTAGGGACTCTAGTTATCAATTTTTTATGATTGAATTAATTGAATAGAATGAGAACCATAGGGAAATAAATTGATGAAACCTAACCCTACATTTTAGAAAATTTAATTACCTTAGAATTCAATCAATCACACCTTATATGATTTCTCCAGATAATAAAGATATCTAACTTTAAGTTACTTAAAATATTCATTCCCTGAGGGCACGACACTCTACCTATATTATATTACTTCTTTAGGCACTTTCCATTTGCAATAGCTAGGCTAGGACCTAATATAAACCCCATTGTATATATCCTACTCATTTAAGAGTAGACTCTTGATTTTGTCATTGTCCATTTTCAAATTCATCACTTTTTAATGATTTTAAAACATGGATAGTTTGAGACTCTAAGAGCATATCATGGCACTTAGAAGAGCCTCCAACAACATTTACAACACTTGTAACTAAAGTGAAAAATAAGGCAATTGACACATGTTTCTTTTCAATAGATAAAAGTGCTAATTAAAATTAATGAGCATAAAAGCACAACTATTCTCCTTTAATATCAAAGTTTTGAGATTGTTAAACTCACCTTGCATATTACTTGCTCCATCATAGCCTTAACCACGTAATCTTCATAAACTTAACATGTGTTTCGCCAATAATGCATTGATTACTACCTTTAAGAACAAAGCAGTAGTATTTGTAACATGAGCAATGCCTAAAAGACATTCAATTACATAACCATGCTTTTTCACATAATGTATCACAGCTGCCATTTGTTCTTTCATTGATATATCATGAGCCTCATCCACTAAAATAGAGAATAAAGGATCTCCAAAGTCTTGAATAATCATTTTGGTTGTTTCAGTTGCACAAGCAATCATAATATCTTTTTGAACATCTGAGGATGTCAATTTAAGATTTCAAAGACATTTATCTAAAGTAACTTTTCTAACTTTTTCATTATGATCACCAAGAAACTTCAAAATTTTCAAGAAATTTCCTCAGTTTGCTAATTCACAAGATTCATTATGCCTACGAAAATCCAAACCTTACCTTAAAAGAAATTGAATACAATCAATAGAAGCATTTAAACAAACTTGATTATCATTTCAAGCTTATTTTGTCTGCTTATTAACAATTGTTTGAAGGTGATGTCGTTAATTCATTAAATCTTGATGATTATTCCATGCCTGATTATTCTTCTAATTTTTACCCTCATCTGCCATGATCGCGGCCATGCTTTTTACTGGTTGATTTAAAGAGGTAACAACAAGCCATATGTTGCATCCTTCTCAATATTATGACCCAACCATGTGGAATATTTATTAAACCACGATGGATTAAATCATCGGCATTCATTTGCTTGTAAAGTTTGCTTAAAATCATGAGAATGAGGTTGACAAGGCCCTTTTGGCAAATATATTATTCTAATTTCATCTCAAATATTTGGGTGATAATCCATTATTGGTTTGCATAGCCCAAGTATGCTGAAAGACTTACCAAATTAAATTCGGTATAACTCTTTTTTAAACTATGATACTCTTATCATTGCATCTTGATTTTTGAATGGATGACGCGTGTAGTTATTTAAATATAGCTTTTCTCTTGAAATATCCCTCCATAACTTCAAAAAATAGAAATAAAAACTATATAATTACAAAATATTTATATTTATATAAGTGTATATGCTCCTAAATTTACCTAATAAAATATTAAATCATGGATATAATCTCTTAAAAAATAGTTGAAGTAAAAAATTATCACACAAATATTAGATATTAAAAGTATAACTAATAAAATCTAAATCGAAGAGAAGAAATTAAGAAAATAAAAACATATTAAAAAAGATAAAAATTCTAACCTTATATTCTTTCTTAGTAAGTTTGTCTATTTTCCTTTTTTTTTTTTTTGCTTCTTCATTGCCTTTGGAGAGTGTCAATAATGTTTTGATCAATTTTTCAGAAGAGAGATATATTTATTTAGAGAATAATAATTTATAGGGATTTATTTTTTAACTTTTTGTATACGTTGAAGGATATAGGATAATTTAAAATTTTGAAGGGGGCAATTAAGTATTCTCAAAATTATAATATATATATATATATATATAGTTTTATTTCCAAAATAATGGAGTAGCTTTGCCCCTTTTATTAGTAGTCTCTGCATCAATTTTGAATCTCATTTGCCAAGGGAGTGATTTTCCTTTTTTTTTTTTGCTAATTTTCTTCACCAAGGAAGGCTTCATAAGTCTCATTGCTATTTATTGAAAACCTCTCCTAGATATGAGTATTGACTTATTTAGAATTGGAAATTAGTATTACTTTATTCGTTGTATTTAATTTCAAATTATTGACGAATTTAAGAAAATTGAGCTTATTTAGTTTTAGAAAAATATTTAAATGTTTAATGTAAGTTTAATTAAATTTAATTTAGAAAAATATTTAAATTTTTAATGTAAGTTTAATATAAATTTAATTTACATATCGAAAGCATTTCTCAAAGTAAAAAAAATTTATCAGACTTCTTCCTCATAAGCAAAACTTAATATTTTTCATTTCAATTTTATACACATTAGAAACAAAATTATCAATACATCGATATCATTTCTCAAAGTAAAAAAAAAAAGTATGTTTATGTCATACTATCCATATAATAAATCATATTCTTTGAATTATTAAATAATAGTTAAGTATCACCTAATAAAAAAAAGAATAATATAGAACGAAAATAGCAGCCTAAAAAAGCATACATTATTTTCTCCATGTTAATTGAAAAATATACAATAAAATCCACACAACTCAAAAAAATTAATTTTCCAAAAAATAAATTTGATAAATATTTGTTTTAAGGAAAATTATTTCTCAATTTAGCTTTTGAATTTGGTAAAAATCGAGATAACAAACTAGAAGTTTAATGACACATTCATAAACAAAAGGAATATATATATATATATAAGAAGACGAATTAGGTACACCATTATAGTACCTCATGAACTTAATGATAGGAGAAGAAAATATACCTTTAAGGACTTAAAATTAGGGCTATTCACAAAATACACAGCCTGAGAAATCCGACCCAACTAGATAGGTTCCGGCCGGGTTAGGCTGATCCAAATTAAGAGTAGGGTTAGGTTGTAGGTTTTATTACCAAACTTGAGTTCAACTCAAGTCGGGCATCAGATTTTGTACAAAAATCCTCGAGTTAGCTCGAATCGGCCCGAGGATATATGTACACATTTATCTTCAACCCTAGCCATCACTTTCTATATGCTTTACTGTGTTGTCCTCTCAAAACAATTTCTCAACCGTAACAGAACCCTCATGTCTTCTTCAATTCCTCTTAACAATTCCCCTCGATTCCCCTCATCTCTACTCTTTTATATGCTTTCCATACCTCTAGCATTTTACCTCTTCATTGCCACTCACATCATCTCTACTATTTTCAACTAAATTAGAGAATAGAAATTGAAGATGGTTAATGGGCCTGTGTCGTTCTTGCTAAATCAAGAACAAAAATCTGTCAATCTCTTTATCTCTCAACTATTGATCTTCTCTTTACCTCTTCAGCATCTTAATTTTATGTTTTTGAAATTTTTAGTTGCAATTTTGCATTTATTTTTATTATAGTTTTCTTATAGTATATTTATTTTATGGTTTTTGGTTTGTTTGATTATAGTTTTTCATATTTTTGAAAGCTCAAATCTGTTCTTGGTTTTGTTTTATTGGGATTTCATTTTTTTTTTTTTGCTTATTTCTTGTTTTGTTTGGGACTCATTTCTTATTTTTCTTTTTTCTTTTTTGGAATCATTTGTATGCTTTGATTTTCCTTATTTGCCTTTTCTTTTTGTCATAATTTTACTTGCTTTTTTACTTTGTTTATTTCAATCTTTGTTCAATTCAATTTGGGACCATTTGCATTTTTACTGTGTTTATTTCAATCTTTATTCGATTCAATTTGGAACCATTTGTATTTTTACTTTGTTTATTTCAATATTTGTTCGATTCAATTTAGGATCATTTGTATGCTTTGTTTATTGTTTATTTGGGATCATCTGTAAAGCTATGAATATGTAATTCAATTTCAAGCTTTTTTTTTTCTTTGGACCATCAATTTCAAATGATAATAATAATAATAATAATAATAATAATAATAATAATAATAATAATAATAATAATAATAATATAAACATTTGTTTGACTTGAGACACATAAAAAAAGATTTGTTTATTATTGTTATTTGTCCTAATTCAATTTGGGCTAATTTCTTTGTTTGGCCCAAGAGGCCCAGCCCAACCGGCCGGGTTGACCTGAAGATCCAGTATATTTTTGTCCGTGGACTCATGGCTGGACCACGAATTATATTTTTAAGCCCGAGTTCTTCAAGCATTGGTAAAAACCGGCCCAACCTAGCCTGAATACACCCCTATTAAAATATTTTTAACAAAATTTTAGCATTTAAAATTTTTTTGTAGGCGCACAATGTGTTGTAAGATGCATGCATTTGGAATATTATCATTTACATTCCACTTAACTTTATATTCTCAGGAAAATTTATCATATCATCATCTATGAGCTCTCACACAATATATAAAAAGTGAAATCGCCTATCTGAGTTGGTATTATCACAACCATTTGTAATTGCAGGCTTTACCATAGCCATTGTGATTGTATCGGTATTTGGGATGGCATGGCTATGATAATTGAGATGGAATTAATATAACCTTTTGAGATTATAAATCACCAATTTTATTTTTTCTAGTATAAATAGAATTTTTTTATTAGATTTTCATGTTATAAGTAAAAGAAAAAAACTATAAATGGAGTATATACCTGAATTTGATGATTATTTATTTGATTTTATCCTCTAATTTTCAAAATGACCTTTCAATCTGATATCCGAAACACCTTTGGGCTTCAATCTTGGGGAATATAATATAAGGGCTTTTATCCTCATTTAACATCTCTTCATCATCATTAAAATACTCATTTTGTATTGTTGTATCAATTTTACCTAAATGCAATCTTGTTAATTCTCTGTCAACCTCTTAGTCTAATTTACAAAAAGCATTTTGACACAATTATCTTGTAATTTCATTTCCTTGACTTTTCATAATTATGTCATAAGCACATCTTATCATAGTGTTGTGAAATACAGTTTCAGTTTCACTATCTTTAGACGTTGGCTTTTTTGTTGATATTCATGTATCCTCTTCTTTGCAATTTTTGTCCATCTACTTAAAATATATTGTTCGAGTATCTTAGTCACATTTTTATAATAAGAACTTTACATATTTGCACATAATAATTCCATCAACTTGAATTTCTTGCAATTGCATTTAACATCCATAGTAGATAAATCAAAATGGATTATATATGTCTCAAATTTCCTCCCTCTCCCGCCATTTCAAAAAAGGAAATACTTTCATGACTTTCAATTTCTGACCAAGTTGTGACAACCCCATTAAGTAACTCATTTTGAAATAACTTGAAAATCTTATGTGTATAAACTTTTGTTGCATGATTTAATATGCCACTATTGTTAATGGCACAAGGAGGCAAATTTTGATTGCTATGGTAAGCTTCATCTACTTCTTTTGAACATCATTCCTTTACTAAATCTTCAAAGGAAAGCATAAATTTACTTAATGAAGCAGTCTTATTAGTTATAATGTTTAAAACATTATTTATGCTTTCACTTTGTTTGAGAGGATTTAAATCCTCCTAAAAAGACATCTTTGTTCAAAGCAATGCAATTATTCAACATTTGTGGTTTATAAGTTCATCAAATTCATTTTATCATTTATGCTATATTTGTTAAAATTCAATTTCTATTTCACATGCTTGTAAGCATTTATAAAATATTTGGCAAAATTCATGATTTAAATTATGACTACCCAAATGAGAAAGAGCATTTTTAGCGATATGCTATAAACTTAAGCGATGTTGACTATCTGGAAACACTTCTTCAATAGCACTAGCTATTGATGAAGTTTGATCAGTGATCATTGTTTTAGGTTTCCTACCTCCCATTGATTAGAAGAATGACCTAAACAATCATATAAAGAAATGTGTAGTTCCATCTAACAAGAATGCACAACTAAACATAAATATTTTGCCAGTAGTGATTTACACCAACCAATGATGCACAAATCAAATTATATCTATTCGTGTGATAAGTGGTATAAAAAATAATCACATCTCTAAAAAATCATAATCAATCCTTAATTTCCCATCTCACGGAAAAAAAAATAGTCATTCTATTCTTTTTTTCAACTTGAGTTATTAAAAAAAATATCATCTTCAATGTTTCTAAGTTTAAAATGATTTATTAGACTTTGAGAATTACCTACTTCAATTATAATCACCTTTTGCTCATTAACATGATTATAACAATCTCTTTTTGTAAATCCAACATACTCACTCCCATCAACTTCATTAGATATATAAGATTAAATATTTCTAGTACTTATGCCTACATTTACCATTAAATCAATCACATTAGCTTTAGAAATAGTTAATGCCCTATTAGATCTAAACAAATGAATATCATTAGGTGATGTCAATTCGTGGTTATGGCTTGAAATAAATTTGATAATCTTCCATATGCTATTTTTAACTGTAAATCGAACCATAACTTCACAAGAAATTCTTGTTTCAAATAAGCTATGATAATGTGTTTCACATGGATCTTTCTTCTTTTTTGCTAAAACCTTGTCTTGAATAATAATATTCCTTTTGAGAAATATTTCTAGCTCCAACATGATATCTAGTGGCTTCCCTTTTAACACTAAAACTAGTTCGAATGGTATACTTATTATATAGCTTATATGCCTCATCTTCATTATTCACAACCATACCCTTCAATTCATTCACATTTTCCTAATTTTACATTCGAATTAAAGTACATATGATCACGATTCCAACAAAATTGAAATCGCATATATTGGAGTTTGGATGAGTCCAAAACGGCCATCGAGGACCCTCAATTTGGACTTAAGGAAAAACCCTCAAGTTTGCCTTTAAATGAAAGCTCATATGATAACGAATCCAACGCAACTTGAATCTCGCGAATCAGAGGTCAAACGGGCCAAAACGACAAAAAATGAGTCGAGGCGCGTGTGGACCGTCCACGGCACATGTGGCTGTCCATGAGGCATGCGCGACCTGTCCTATGCGTGCTTCCCAAAGGCATTTTCCATCTGGTTTTTTCTACTTTTTTTTTATCATAAATAGGGGGTCCTCTTTTTTTTTTTTTTTTGTAAAAGTATCCTAATTTTGGACTCAGAACTCTACCAAATTATTTTCTGACTCACCAAAAATTAATTAAATTCATTATTATTTCATTTGTTTGAACTAATTTCCATCACTACAATTATTTGATTTCACTTGATTGCATAATCAATTGACTAAGTGGAGTTATAGACCGGCAAAACTCTTCAGCCATTTGTTAAAAGGAAATAATCACGCAAGGTATTTTTTCTTCATTCTATTTATTTTTATTCGGCAATTAATTAATTAAGATTGGTTAATTACAGTCCTTTGCAATCAAAGGCATAAACTACTTATAACTCTAATTTTTATTTAAACGAAATAAGTAGGTATATTCGAAAATTACTCCAAGTGATGAGCCATTATCTAATGACTAAAAATTGGTTTAATTAACTCATTTTCGCCAATTTTGCCTTTTTCTTTATTATTATCATCATTTTTGTGATTTGTCATTATATATCATTTTATTTTATCTCTTTTTAGTTTATTTATTCGTTTTTATTGCAATCCAAAATGGATGTGATGTTTTCTTAATATCTTATATTTGTCTTTAAAGAGCCACGGTTGAAGATTTATATTTGACTTAATACCCATAAAGAGTTAGAGTCAATGCTCCCCTGTGAATGAGTTGTGAAATTATAATAATTTATTTTTATTGTAGTTATAAATATCATATTATTAAATTTGCTCATTGCATATTTAATAATCATTCATTATTAATTTTGCCATTAGAAGCACATAAAAAATCATTTTTAAATCATAAAAGATAAGCCAACACAGAGAAATTTTTTTTTTATCAAAGTTTATTTGAAAATTTAGCCCGGAATTTATCATGACTGATTTTAGACTAGTACCTTTTGGATAAAATCGATTAATTTTCAACGAGTGAAATGAGTTTTTTTCATAAATTATTCCAAACCAAATAATTTAAAGTGGTAGCTCTCCAATTAAAGCTTTTCAAATAAAAGTCATTGTCCCTTTTTAAAATCAAAGGAAAGTTTCTTTTAAAAGATAAAAGAATAAATCTTTTTTAAAATAAAAGATGTCTTTTAATCGGTACTTATCGAACTGATTGAAAACTGTATATGGTGGTGTCTTGTAAGATTTAATTTAAATGAGCATTTCAATTCTATTTTTTGAGCGAGTATGATAGATACTCAAACAATACCCCCATAATAAAGTATCATGGTAAATAATAAAATTTCTTTATAATTTTCAAGGCATGTAGCTATATTAAAATTTTTACAGCTAATTAATTAAATTATATGGTTAACATAACATTGATACTGTTATTAAATAGACAATTAAAACACCATAGTAAATAAAGTAAGTAAAGAATTTTGTACCTTGTTCATAATTATTAGAATTTGACATTTTATTTATTTTCCACAAATTGCAATTTTTTTTTTTGCTATGCCTACAAATTTTTAAGAAGCATATTGGCACTGAAAATCCAACAATATAAGCATAGAAGATTTTCTTTAGTTCAAATTACAACAAAAACCATCTTTTTTAAAACATAAACACATGTTATACATAATACATATAATTTCTCAAAACAATCATAACAAACTCATATATAGTTTTTAATTACTATTGTAAATTATTACAGAATGTTTTGTTCATCATTCCGTTTTACATTTAGGAAGTTAGAGATACATAAATCAAGTTGTAAACAATGGTACCATATAAAAAATCATAAAACAATGGTAAAAAAATTGGTGATATACGTATATAGTAATAAAAGACTTTATTATTATTTTATTTTTGGGATCAAAATCAAATTAGTAATGGCATTATATCAATTAGAAAACCCAGAATCTACAGATATATCCCAAATACAAAAGTCCACCATTTGCAATTTTTCTTGCGTCCTGTGAAGCATCTTTTATTATTATTATTATTATTTTATTTTTTGTTTCTCAAATAGTAAAGTCCAAGTTGTAAGTCTCCTATTTCATTGCCACTCTAACTAGGAATCGTAGTTGCCTAGTTAGAGTGGCCGTGTTATTGTATAAAAACTCCTATTATAATTGAATGTTTAATTAAAGTGTTTAGTAAACTTAAAATGAGGATAAACTTAAAAAATTAATAGTAATTATAGTCTTAATTTTTAAAAAGTCAGATAAAAAGAAATTTTAATAAAATTTTAAAATGTCAAATAAAAAAAAATTAGGAGGGTAATTGATACTCCATAATTAATTTTTTTGCCTTATAAAAATATTTTTTAATTAATTAAAAAAAACTAGCTATTGCATGACGCTAACATGTTGCAAGAAAATGTTACAACATGATGGGTGGAGAACAATCTTTACCTAATAAAGCTAAAGAAAATGACTTCCATTGAAATTTGCGGAAAAAGCAAAAAAAAAAAAAAATTCTTGTTGTTAGATTGGCATTAAAGCTCGAGAAGGTGGATCTTTAACCTTTTCTTATGAATCAAAATTTAAATTATAAGAACCATAAAATTTATTTTACTAAATTTTAATACAGTTATATATTTAAAAATTTAAATTTAAATTTTTTATTAAATTAAAATAATTTTTATTAATTAATTTATATATTTAATAATTATTTTAAATAATTTTTAATTATCGCTATTTCTAATTATCACATTTGTAGTATCTTTTATGCTCATTAATATTTCTTATATGAGTTTTGCTCACCTATTTTTATTAAAAAAAAAAGGGAAAAAACCTAAGGCTCACTTGGTTAGAAAAAAAAAATTACACTGATTGTGATGGAAAAATTTAAAAAAAAAAAAATTTGTGCGAGACAAAGGGATTATAATTGTTTTGTTTTAGCAATGAGACAAACATCACGTCTGTCGTCTTCATATAGATTTACCTTTTTAAAGGGTCAACAACAACCTTTATCCAACATACATTTATAAGTACCCCAACTTTCATTGGATTCACATAAATTGTCAATATTTGTTTTGGTTTATTATTTAAATATTTAATTTATTTTCAATCTTGTCAAGCAAACTTTATGATCATGTTTAGTATTATTAATGTATAAAATATTTATTTTCTCACCTAACTCTATAATTTTATTCAGCATTTTTAATATTATAAAATGTTTTATTTTTGTTCAAAAAATTTTATTGTCTTTTGCTTAATGTTTTAAATTTACTTGCAACTAATTACATTGTAAAAATTAAAAACACAACCTAATTTTATACTTACAATGGAAATAATTCTTTATTTTTTTTACCCATTTTTCATCCCTCGTTTCCACCATTTTTTTTTTCTAAATTTCATAATAAATTTATTAATATTGTTGAGTTGTGTGCTGGATTTTTGAATCAAACAATAAAAAAACAATTTTATTTTATTTGAGAAGAATTAAAAAATAAATTTGAAAGAGAAAAAATTATTAACATGATTAATTTTTCTTGATTGTGATTATAATAATTTTTTTAAAAATTTTAATATCGATTAATTTCTCTTAGCTAAATTATAATTAAAATTAATTTAAAATTCTAAACAAAATTATAAAATTATGCAATTTTTTTCAAGTAGATTAGCTAGTCCAATCATTAACCACATAATGGCTAAAGAATAAAGATGCTAATAAATAGCTGTTTAATTTATTATTTATATAAACTGATTGATCATAATAAGACAGACTCTCTCTCTCTCTCTCTGTAGCAGCAGCAGCAGTAATAATAATAATAATAATAATAATAATAATAATAATAATAATAATAATAATAATAATAATAATAATAATATTGAGCTACCAAAAGTTTTTTACTTTTTCAATCCAAATCAAGGTGCATGATTAATAACTCATATATTATACAGGGGTATGCAATAATTTCATAATAATATTCATAAATATTGTGAGCAAATATTGGGAGCAAATATTTATATAAATATACTCTGATTATATAATAAATTAATTTAAATTCAAAATTTCTTATATTTGAAATTTAAAAAATTATTATTATGTGTAAGCCTTGAAAAAAATAGAAAAGGAAAATATTATGAGTAAGAGAGTTTTAAAAAAAATAAAATATATATAAGAAAATATATATTTATGGATAAAGTGTGAGATAATATTTAGTAGTACATGTTGTTTGATTTGGAGAGATGGGTGGGGGAAATTCTTTTGGATAATGATAACATGATGATTGTGATTTTCTAATACATTTTTTCACATAAAAATATCATATACATAATATATAATTTCAAAAAAAAAATTTAGAAATTTGTCCTCAACAAATAAATTCCTTTCAGATGAAGCCAGAAGTTTCATCACCACATTCCCTTTTTTTGGCTTTGCCAATCCAAAATATTATTCTACCTTCACTACTGACATCAATCGCTGTTTCAATCTCCGCCGCAGGCTTCTTTTTCAATCTCTTTTAATTATTTTTTCAGGTTTTTTTTTTATTGTAGATATACAAATAAACCCAAATATATATATATATATATACATATATATATATTGAAGTTTATGTTTTTTAGTAGTTTATTGTCGTGTTATAAATATTTGAGAAGCTCTAAAATCCTATTAATTTTAGCCAAGGACGGACCGGGCAGGAGCGAACGACTCTCTTTCGCCGACATCTAAGAGGGTGAGGTTGTACTTTCTTCTGCAGAGGTTGAAGATGACAAAGAAGAGGAGAGGAGAGGTGGCTCAGTAATAGGAGCCCAGCTGATCGGCGACCGATCAGCGTTGGACGATTGAATTTTGTCTCCTCTCGCTGATGTTACCGATTTTAGTATTGTATGTTCTATTACAAGTTAAAAAAATTTTTGCATGACAAAAAGAACACATCATTGTAAATGATTTTGATGAACAAATAGATTTAATATTGAAGTTATTTTCAAAATTAAAAAAAAAATCTAAAATTTAAATCAAAATTAAAACTATTACTCTTGTTTTAGTAGTCTTAATTTCGTAACATAATTAATATTAATATAATTTAATAAATTAATTAATATATAAATTATATAATTTATTAATTAAATTAATATATAATTTATATTAAATAATTTAGATGTATAATTTATTAAATTTAAATTAATTTTGTGACACAACTTATTGCGTGTCTTCCAAATTGTTTATAAGAATTATCATTTTTTTAATTTATTATTATTTTTTTCATTTTCACTAATTGAAGAACTTTTAATATGAGGATGAAAATTAACTTTTATAACTATTATATCACCATATATGATAAATAGCTTCTTATGCTCCCTAATTACAATATTATTTTATAATTTTTTTGCAATTTTATTCACCTATTAAAAAAATATATTAGTTTATTCTAATAATACATCATAATATTAATTTGATATTATAAATAATAAATAAAATAAAATAAATTTATTAAAATAAAGAAATACATTTTTTTAAAAAAAGACAAACGTCAATTATAGCCTTTATGATTAGATTTAACAAAAAAAATATATGTAAAAAATAAAAAAAATAGAAAAAATATATAAATTATGATGAAAAGAGAATAAAAACTATGATAAAAAAAATTGTAATAAAGAAAAAAAAGTTTCTGTTGATATAAAATATATTCTCAAAAATTAAAATATTCAAGACTATATTTTATGGATTCTATATTTAAGGTTAAAACAACTTATATCTAATTAGAAAAATATGAGATTTAGTAATATTATCGAATGCATTTTATTTTTTTTAAAGCTAAAATAAAAAAAATAAAAATTATCTCGAACACAATCTAATTTTTTAGTAATTGAAATTATTAATTTATTTTAAATTTTTATTTTTAAAGAATATATATATTTATTTATAATTTATAATTGATATTTAAAATTATATATTTAACAAATAAATCATTATATAAATATTATTTTCAGAATAAGAATAGAATTAATCGTATAAAGATATTTGCATAATTGTATAAGCCTATGGTTTAAACTTGTTTTTACCTATTAAATATATACTTACCATTAAAATATGCCTGCTATTTTGATTTATTATTAACTAAAACCGCTTACATTTCCTATTATATTATTTTTTTTGTGTTATATTTATTTTAATAAAATTAGACAGTTGAAGTTCTTTGGCAGTTTTTGGAAGAATAATAGTGAGTGAAATATTTTCAGACTCTCAGTTTGAAGGTGAGCATAATGATATCCTTTTAAACTCTTGTTTATTTCATGGTTTGCCATAGCTTTACATAATATGATATGGTTTAATTTTTATTTGTTATTTGAAATAAAATTTTTAAATACTAAATATATGTTAATAAATAATTTTTCACCTTCATAAACAATTAAAAATTTTAAAATATCATCGAATTAAATGAAAATATTTTTACCTAACCATATTATATCATATCATCTTTCTGCACATAATAAATATTATTTTCAATATCATATTATACCATACCATATAATATTATATGTTACTAAATCATGCTGTACGTCATCTAAACAAAGTCAAGACCAATAGACAACTATATGCAATGGTTCCAGTAGCTTTTTTGTGATGTTCTAATGTGTTTTATGAATTTCGAATTTCAGCTTGATAATCTTGATAAATTTCAATTCAAAAAAAATTGATAAACTCGAATTTTAATTGCTAATTGCTTGATGATATTGATTAATTTATATCCTTGCGTTCCACATTGTTATTCTTATTATTTATAATCTTTTATAGTACAATAAGTTATATAATTGGTGTGGAATTTTGTTAATTAGTGAATATACTAATGATGATATATATTGAGATGATTATGATGATAATTTTGAGTAGCATTGATAAGATATTTTGATATGTGTTCTATTAGACTGTTTATACTTTTTCGATGGCAGTTGTAATTATTATATTATAATTTGTTATTACTAGCAAGTTAGATCTTGGTGATTTATAATTTGTTATTTGGCGAATAGTTAAATTTTCAGAATTATATATATATTTTTCTTAATATCAGCAGGAAATCTTTTATTTCTAATAATAATAATTTTTTCCTTAAAAAAGTTATTTTTTTAAAATAAAGTTCTTTTTTTTGAAATTTAAATCAAATGGCTCTATAAAATTATGTGGATGCTACAATAGTGAAATTCATTGCTAGGTAGTCTAAGACTTCAGGATCATAATAATACAAGAAATCAAAAAATAGCGTTGGATTTCCTTTTAAAAGACAACATTGCATATAGAAATTTCACCCTTTGCTTTTGCCTTATGGTCACGGCATACGAGGACATAAGTTTGCATATTTCACCCTTTTGGTCATAAGGTTTTATAAAATCAAAACTTCAAAATCCAATTTTCTTTTCCCTTTGAAAGAATGATTCTTTTTATGTACAAACTCATAAAAATTTCTGATTGCAATTGGATGGTGGAACAAGAAATCTAATTAGTTGTTGGAAGGGTGTTTTTTATTCTTCTTCTTCTTTTAATATATATTATTTATTTTAAAATTCTTTTATTCATTTCAACTAATTTAATTACCATTTTGAAAATCAAAATAATTAAATTAGCAAGAAATTAAATATTAAAAAAAAAGGAAATTAAGAAAGCAAAAAAAAAATGTTAAACTCAACGAATCTATAACTACTAGAAAAATTAATCTTAAAAAAAAGTTGATCTATAACTATATAAAAACTGACGAATCTCATCTTTCTCTATTTTTTTAGCTACCAAAAAGAAAATGAATGAAGAGAGAGGAGCAAATAAAGATAAAGACAGACCAATGGAATTGAGTGAAAATGAAACTACAAGTCGTGAGAGAGAGAGAGAGAGAGAGAAGCAAGGTGACCCACCATCAGAACTCAAATGAAAGCCATATATCCATTTCCTCAAACCAACCAAAACCCTTGTTTTTTTATTTATTTTTTTATTAAATAAAATATCACTCTATCCATTTTAAAAACATAAACTCACTTTTTATTTTATAAATTAAAAATATTAATTATTTTTATTAAAAATATAAATATACATATGAATTTTATATTATATCTCTAATTTAATATGAGAGAGATATTTAATAAGTATTATTAAATAAGGGTATGATGAAAAATTTATATAATGACGAATTTATTAAAAAGATAAATAAATTATAATTTGGGATAAAAAAAGACAGTTAATTTATTTTTATGGAACGGAATATATTTATTATTGTTCTAAAATTTTTAATGAATTTAATTAATCTTGAAATCTATTTAAATTATTTATTTATTGGCTTCTAGTCCCACAACTGTATTCATACGACGCGAACCCAGACCAGCTGGCCCTGGCGTTAGATCCACCGTCGTTAGATCTAAAATATTAGGAGCATTCTACAATTTCATAACAATTAGGGGAGAAAAATATAAATAAATCAAATGAAAAGGACATCCAAGCAAAAAATGTCAACATAACATTAGTCGTTGGTTCTCTTACATCCTCCGTCGTTTGATCTACATGAAAAGATTAAAAATCAATGCCCACTTAATTCATCTTCAACGGTTTACACTATTTTAATATAAAACACTAAAATTTATACTATTTTTAATATTAAAAAAAATATTTTTTTATATTCTTTTTTTATTATTAATATTATATTAATTTTTAACTTTAACTTTAAAAAATAACGCAGCGTTAAAGATGACTTTAAAGTTCGAGACACACAATAATCTCTACTTTTAACGGTGATAGGCTTAATAACGGCCGGTTATCAAAAATTTATTCGGTGTCTCTTTCTCTCTCTAAACGCTGCCACTGTAATTTACTGAAATTAATACTCATAATAATAAGCAAATAAAAATTATAATTAAGATTACAAAAATTTATATGAAAAATATAATATTAAATAAATTAAATTAATTTAAATTAAAATTTTTTTATATATTAAATATATTAAAAAATAATTATTTTAATATTATATTAATATATAAAATTTTTTTATTCAGATCAAATTGATACATGTATCATTTAAAAAAAAAAGTTAGAAGCAAAAGTGTATGTATATATAGAGAGCTCGCACCATAAATTCTCAGCTCACATAAAGAATTAAGAAAAAAGGAAAAACAAAAGCTTACTCTGTCTCTCTAAGCACACATTCTTTCTCTCTCTTCTTTGTGCACGTTTCCCCATGATAACCGCCAACCACCTCAGGTAGTAACTCCTCTGGTCCGCCTATTATGGCCGCTGCTAAGAGCGACGTCGTTTCGCAAACCTTTCGTGCTCTGGTGGAGAGTGCGGACCGGAAGTTCGCTCGCGTTCGTGACCTTCCGTCGTACGGCCACTCCCAAAACCATTATTTTCAGAAAGTTTTCAAGGCTTACATGCGGCTATGGAAGTACCAGCAGGAGAACAGGTCCAAACTGGTTGAGGCTGGTTTAAACCGGTGGGAAATAGGCGAGATCGCTAGTCGGATCGGCCAGTTGTACTTCAATCAGTATATGAGAACAAGTGAAGCGAGGTTTTTGGTAGAAGCTTATGTGTTCTATGAGGCTATTTTGCATCGTAGATATTTTGAAGGGGCTAAAGCTAAGGATCTTGGAGTGAGATTTAAGGAGTTGAGGTTTTACGCGAGGTTTTTGCTTGTTTCTGTGATTTTGAACCGGACTGAGATGGTTCAATTGCTTGCCGACAAGTTTAGAGCTCTTGTTGATGATAGCACGTCAAATTTTCGGGTAATTTTTTAATCTTTTAGTGGAAAACAATTATGTTTATTTTGGCTTGAATTATTTGTCTCTTTCAGCTCTTTGCTTTCTTTTGGTGGTTTATTGATTTTTTTTCCCTTTCAATTGTCTGAGAAAATAAAAAATCTGAATGTTCAATTTTAGATTTTACGTAGTAACTTTTTGTTATAGCTGATAATTTTTAGCGAGATTGAACATTGAATGGGGCAATTTGTGGAATTGGAGACGAGGAAAGCTCTTTTGGTGTGAATCAGCTCTTTTGTTGATTATGGCAGACCTGGGTTTCAGTTAGACTTTGCTTAATTAGCATTCGGTATGTTGTCTTTGTGGAATTTGTGAAATTGGATTAGCTTTGAGGTTTATTTTTAGAATTGGTGTTATTATTATTATTATTATTGAAGGATTTGAGTAGAATCGGGTATTTATTTTGCTGCTTCGTTTCTACGGAAATTGGTTGAAACATGATAAAAATAAGGTCTGATGTTTTCTTTGGTTACCTAGACAAGTAAAAGAATTTTTTTTTCGTGTAAGATTAAAAACCATGGACCAGTGCTGAGGAGATTCAATTATTTTTCAGTTGTTGGAGATAAAGGGATTACGTAGAGGATTTTCTTTTATTTATTTATTTATATTCTTCCAAATATTTTAGATTGTTATTTGAATGAAGATGATGCATGATATGCAAACTCAGATTATCTTGATCAATCCAGTTGGTATTCTGGGACTTCAAATTAGATATGACCTTGACTTTTTTGCAACTCAAGGCGGCTGAATTTGATCTAGGATTGCGGTTATTTTGTGCAATTTATATGCATTATATATCATAGTAAAGGACATTTATTCACAAAATTTTATCTGTCTGTGTAGTTATCCATTTACAAATATATAATTTTAAAGGCTACGTCTGAGTCAGTTAGGCTGCTAAAATTCAATTTTCCTGAAAAAAAAAATGGTTGAGAGTTCAGGATTAAGTTGAGAGTGAAAGATCTATTCTCTTGAATGAGAAGGGCAATTTGTAGAATCTACCGTGATTTTTGGGTGCAAAACCGAGCCGCTGAGAATTGGACTGGGAGTGAAAAACTTTGTGGTTTCAATTTCTATGCCTAGGCCTGATGAAGGTGTGCCTTATTTTTACAATGTTATAGGTGATGCAATTTTTAGACCTGGTCAGTTCCCTGGCTTTTAGTTTGTTATGTGAAGAGCTAAAAGTTCAGAGTTTTCCTTGATCTTACACAACTAGGAAATGCTTTGGAGTTCTAAGCATGTGTGAGGTAAAGCTGTCTCATACGCTATCAAGTCTTCATTGCTTTGAATGTAATGAAATTCTTAGTGAAGTTTGGTATTGCTGGGCAACTGCTGGCCATGTGGATTTTTGGTCCCATTTTTAAGAGGGAGAGAGAGAAAGGGAATGAAGAATAATGGGAAAAAGTCCAATCTTTGTAAGGTTGGTGATGAAGTGGCAACTCTTTAAACTAAAGCACTTGAAACTGTAAAAGGCCAAAAGACAATATAATGGACATATGAATCATACAAAGTTAAAGACACCTGGAATGCTACTGTTATTTAAGTTGAATGATTTGAAGATGTGAAAAGCTAAAAACAACTTGGCGAAGGAGTTGTATACTGCTCTATCTCTTCCTTTCCTAACTTTCTGCCTCTTCTTTTATATACCTGCAGACACTAGCAAAGATTACTAAAATTGCTTATTATCACTTTGTTGTCCTATTTCCCTTGTTCTTTTTCAGATGTCATATTTGATTGCATTATTTATTAGAATGGAGGTTGAAAATTATATTATAATCCTTTGTTTAATTTTCCATGTCAGGATGGGTAAGTTGATGTGTAAATTATAAGTATTGCTCTCCATCAGGGGCAGACCTATCGCATTGGCCCCAAACTTTTCCAAACTAAGGTTATTACCTATATATTTTACATGCTTCAAAAAAATATATGCACCCCCCCCCACCCCCCCCCCCCCCCCCCCTTTTCTTAATTCTCTTAAATTTTTATGGCACCCCTAAATTAAACCCTCAAAAGAAAGAAATTTCTTTTTGAAGTCTAGTTCTGCCCCGGGTCTCCATCCTGTGAAACAATTAAAATAGCGTTGTTTATACTGTACTTCTTTTTGAAAAGAATTTTCTCTCTCATAACTTGAGCAATCTTAAGCATTTTTAAGTGGAAGGTAATTAAAATGATTAGGGATGATTACACAGGAATCCAAATTAATATGCAAAAGGAATTTTTTTAACTGATAGTGGAATCCTAACATCATTATAGATACTTGACTATTTATGAATTTGGAGTCATTTTTTAAATCTCTCGTGATTCCTAGTTAACTCCTAAATTTGCATATTTCATGCATGTGCATGTGTGCTTAAGCTTAATACTTATATATTTTATTGCTCTTAACAGCAATTTACTATATATGACTTTCAGTTGGTACTTTCTACTGGCATAATCAATGATTTCTGCACTATATCTTCTCAGGAAACAAATTTCAAAGAGTGGAAGCTAGTGGTGCAAGAAATTACCCATTTTATGGAAGTTAATACTACCTTTACAAGTGTCAGGCCCTTGCGGTATAGTGTTTTGTTTGATTCACATCCAACTTCACGTCCATATGTGGCCCGTTTCCATGCAAGGAAGGTTGTAAAGTTTAAAGATGCAATTCTCACAAGCTATCACCGGAATGAGGTGAAAAGCTTTTGATGTTTGTATGGTTGTCTGTCTATGTATTGCTTTGATTTCAGTGCTTGGCAATTTTCTGTGGAAAGAGAGATACTTACAGCCCGTTATGTTTTGTTCAGGTTAAATTTGCAGAACTTACTTTAGACACTTATAGAATGCTGCAGTGTTTGGAATGGGAGCCCAGTGGGTCTTTTTACCAAAAGCATCCAGTTCAATCTACCTACCAAAAGCGTGCAGTTGACTCTTATGAAAATGGCAATGTAACTGATCATTCTGGAGCTTCTGGACTGATAGATATAAACTTGGCTGCAGATTTGACTGATCCAAGTTTACCGCCCAATCCTAGGAAGGCTGTTCTTTATCGTCCTTCTGTGACACATTTGTTAGCGGTTAGTTTTGTTAAAGTACTTTCCACTGTCTAAGACCATTACATTGCCATATTTACTTACTGTTGGAGTTATGTTCATTTAGATGGTTGTTATAAAGATTTCCTGGTGGTTATGCCTCATGTGATATTGTAATCACATAATGAAAATTTACTTTGTTTTTTCCTTCATTCAGCATTTAGCTTACTGTTAATTTTTTTCTGAGGCATATACTCTAAACTAAGATTTTGTCCAAAGATGTACTTGCCATTTAAGGAGTAGTTTCTTCACTATATCTCCTTGCAACAAAAACAAATTATCAGTAGCTCAATTAGCAAAAACTTCGTATATGTTACCTGTAATGTAAACATCAGAATACGGGCCTATGATAATGAAGCTAATTCTAGTGCTAGTCATGAGCATTTTAGCATTCATTCATCGTGCACCTATAAATGTCCCATGTAAACATCAGAATAGGGGTTATGATAATCAGAAGCTAATTCTAGTGCTAGTCATGATCATTTTAGCATTCATTCATTGTACACCTATAAATGTCCCGTTTTGTTATAGATTTAGAATCATTAAGTTCGTTTACCCCATCATTTTGTTCAGGTCATGGCAACAATTTGTGCGGAGCTGCCCCCAGAAAGCATTATGCTAATATATCTATCAGTCTCAGGTTAATTTTACCTCCATGTCGCTACTGGAAAGCAACTGATCATACTCATATTAATGGCCCTCATGATTCCCTTGTGCAGGGAAGGCTGGTCTAAGTAATGTTTCTCATACAGAAAGCTCTATAGGATCAAGGAAGTCTTCAAAAAACAAAGTTGTTTCTGGAACATCCAGCGAACAGAGTAGTTCATCTGAATCTCATACTAATGGTCAGCAAGAATCAAGTGACTATCATGACAATTACCTGTGGTTAGGTCGCCGGGGAGCTGGTGGTAGGTGGCTTTCTATTTCCTCACTTTAGTTAGTAATTATTTTACTATTGATTGCAGTTAAAATACAAATACTTTATTTTTTTTTGCTTCCCATGCTGCTGTTCTACTATTATGTGTGCTGCTTTTTGACATTTCAGGTTCAAATGCCCTTTACCCTGGTGATATAATTCCTTTCACTAGAAGACCACTTTTCTTGATTATTGATAGTGACAGCAGCCATGCATTCAAGGCAGGTTTGTCATAACTTGTGTATGACTTCTTGGATGATTTTGATTTATTCTTATTCATTACATAGTTTGTAAGCCAAAACTGTTCTGAACAAGATTGTATTTAAGGATACATTTTAATGTCTGAAGTAATTGTTTCATTGTTTACCTTAGATGTCCAAAGTATTTGCTTCCAACTGTTTCCCAGTGGTCTTGAAAAATGCATAACACAATTTATAGAGATAAGATTTAAAATTTGATAGAAGTAAATTGAATAAAAGGTTATGGAATTGTGCGAATCTTGTCAGTTTTATTTTCTCCTGGTCATTTTATTAATATGAGATTGCAAGTTACCATTTGCAAAGATTCAGGTGGATGTCTTTAACTGATGCACAATAACAGCTAGAAGTGATTGAATATAAACATTCCACTTTAGCAAGGTTATCCTAGATGAATTTACGTTGGCCCTGCTGAAGTAGATTCTTCTAGCAGCAGATAAAAGTCATATGCACTATGAACTAACTAAATGTCATTTGGGGAGAAAAACAATGAATGAACACTACTTCATAAAAGTAATAACTTTTGCCTAGATTTGGAGACATAGTTCACTGTTGTTTTCCAATTGCACAGGGAGGCCTTCTATCATCTTTTCTAAAAGAATGGTATCCTCTTAATTATTGGGAGATTTAACTAACAATAACATCAAAGCACAATCCATTCATTGAAGCTACAAGGGGTGTGCTTTTCCTTGGGAGTTTGGTGAGATTCATTTATTATTCACCTGGTTTGGAAGTAAGAGCTGGGTGTAATTGTCCTCATTGTATGACTTGCACTTAGATCTGACACTTTTTTACTGACAAAATCAAATTTTATTCCTGGCTATTTGGACAAGGAATTCCAAAATAAAAAAAATTCTTGTAGTACTGTTTTAGCCACCTTTGATATGTATCCAACTTTCAGGTTTTTCTGCTAAATCTTTTGTCATCCCAAGTTCTGTGGATGTTTTTCAGGTCTTGCATGGTGCAGAAAGGGGAGAGCCAGCTGCCTTGCTACTTTCACCTTTGAAGACGGCATTTAAGAACCTATCTGGTGTTGATAGCTCAAAAAATGGAAGTCAGTTTACCTTTTTCTTGACCGCTCCTCTACAAGCATTTTGCCAGATGGTTGGTCTCGCATCTGTTCATGTTGATACAGATGCAGTAAGTTGACTGTAATATTGTTTAAAATTTGTATGGCACTCATCTCGTTCCTACTCGGTCCTCTTTGCTAATTGTACTCTACTTTTAGGTTATTTATAACGACGCAGAGGAAATACTCTCAAATGCCTTCTCTGATTGGGAGGTGATTCTTTGTACATCAAAGAACCTGGATCTGGTTTGGGCACAACTATTGTCTGATCCATTTCTACGGCGGCTTATTCTAAGGTATAAATTTATCTTTATCTCTAATATTTAGGTATGGTTTGGATCTCTGATCTCATCTACAAGACGAGTATTTGACTACTAAGCTAGCAGCCTAATGATAAAATTTTTCTCTAAATGTATAAACAAAAAGTAGAAGTGGATGGCACTATGGTTGGCATGATCTGATTGATACTGTGTTGGCCTTGAGGCAGAAATCAACTGTCTTACCAAGATACAATAATGATATTTTCATGATAAAAATGCAAGGACCATTTCCTTTCCAACCAGGCTTTATTATAATTTTTTATAAAATAAATATCATAATAATCATTTCTGTTTTTCGGCATCATTAGGCTTTTACTGACTATCTGATCCGTGTTTACGGAATGAATCTCCAGATTTATATTCTGTCGGTCGGTTTTATCTGCATTCTGTTCTCCAAAAGATAGTGAGCAATACCTGCCTGTTTGTCTGCCCCATCTTCCTAGTTCTGTTTCTCCAAGCTCCAATGATGTGCTTTCAGCAGTCATCCGACTTGCAAATCACCTGAAGGTTGCTGAGTATTTTCACTTTGACAATGTGTAATTAGGATTACAAACTGCTGGAAAAAATTTTAGAGAGAAAATTGCAGGCTTTAGGAATTCATTTGATGAGGCGAACAACTCAAATTTAACCTGTTGGCTTTTAGGAGCACTTAAAATAGGAAATATAACAGGTGATGGAGCTTAAGCTGGCAAATGGAGAATATTTCATCAAGCATGGTTGCTTTTGCTTGTTTTTTTGGCTTGTGTGCAACCTTGGCAATTTTCATCAAGCATGGTTGCTTTTGCACTGGTTTGCTGTTGAGGTTATGAGGATGCTTGACGATTTGCAGGTGTGCAAGTATAATTTAATTCTTTAGGTTTGCTGATTGGTGTATAATCTAATTGTTTTTATGCTTGCTTAGAGCTCTTTTCAAGCAATGTTATTTTTTTTTCCTTTTTTTGTATTATCTTTGTAAAAGAAAATCATGTAGTCAAAGTGGATTTTTTTTATCCTTCCTATAGTGACAATTGCTTCATATAATTCTAATTCTTGGAGAAGCTACTCAAGAGTTGGAATGTGGGATGTAAATTGGATACTGCAATTTGGAGAATACCTTTTAAAATAGCTGTACTATTTGTTTACTAGTTGGATTGTTAAAAAAAAAACAAGTTGGATTGTTTAATTCTCCAGCATTCGTTGTCTTGTGCTCATCTGTAGTCATTTAATTCTTTCTCATATGGTTTCCGTTTTTTTTTTTTCCTTTTTCTTTCGAAGAAAAAAAAATGTTTCTATTATAATTGTGACCGAGTGAACGCTCGCTTGTTCAAAACTTTATACTAATAATAGTGAAGTTATGATTTTATTTTTTGGATTTTATTATTCGAAACCCAAGGGAGAAATATGCAATGTCTTTGCGTATGATTAACGTTTGTTGAAAATATTTGTTCAAGATTATTAAATTCTATTTAAAAAATAATTTTAGATGTGTTGGTTATAAATTGTTATTTAATATTTTTAATAAAGCTGTTTTGACATCAATGTAGCTTAGTGAATATACGTTATTAGCTTAGTGAATATACGTTATTAACTATCAAAATAACTTTATTGTTTTGAAAATGAACAGATGAGTTTGCCCTGAGATAGTAAACAGTAAACACAGAGAGAGATCATGTTACGAACTGAAGCCAGGAAGCCATTCTCAGTTTGCAAGTGAAGATACAAATATAAACTAACCAAATCCTACAAATTAAACAAATTCTTAACTGTAAAAGTTAATAATAATAATAATAATAATAATAATAATAATAATAATAATAATAATACAGTTATGGCTATTAGACGTTAAAAGTTCATTTGAAAAATGTCAAAAAAAAAAAAATCTTAGAAGAGTCTGCCTGCCATTCTCGTCGGACTGCGTCATCCATCAATAAACACAATAATAAAAGCAATTGGGTCAATACGAGCAACTTAATGCATCATTTACTATATTAATACATTATTATATTATATAATTAAATTGGCAGGTAATTAAGAGGTCAGATTGCGAGATATAATCAGATTTTAATAATAAAATATATGTTATATAAAAAGGAAATTTATAGTATTAGCATGGAATGTTATTGGAATATTATCTAAATTGTATATTAATTAATTCCAATACAAAATGGAAATAATAAATAAAACAAATGAAGCAGTGGAGTCATAAGTTTGTCTTATTAATGGAAAAACCGCCAAATTCGGTTATTCCTACATAACAGAAACCAAACCCTCTATTTTCTCTATCTGCTCTCTAGAATTTCTCCAAAACAATCGCTATATTTGAAAATTCCCAGTATTCATTTCTTGTCCAAATATATATATATATATATATACCATAATTATTTCAAAATATTTCCTTCCTCAACACTTTCTTTTCTTGCAATTTTTTTTAAAAATTCAATCTTTCCTTTGAAAGTTTCATATGCATTAGCTCTGTCCCCTCTTCTTACAGGGCCATATCTCATTCTTGCTTTGCCTGTTCTACAGAGATTTTGGCCTTTGGTAAATGTTCTTTTTCTTCCATCCTTTGGTTTCTTTTTTAATTTGTTTTATATTTAATTTATTTATTAACTCCTTAAAAAAAACCAATTTATATGATTTTTCAGATACGAGTATTTGGATTACTTTATAGAAGAATTCTTCATATTGGTTGTATCCAAATCCTTCCCTGCATCAAAACATAGCAAAAGCCAAAATCCAAAGCTGGAAGAATCTTCCAAGGTAACAACACCACCTTTATTTATTTCTTTAATATTTTTCTGGTTAATCTTACAATTCTGCAAACGATTCTGATACCCATCAAGCCAAAACTCATTATTTTTTCAAATTTTTTTTGAATAATGAAGTTTATTATGATCTAAATAGTGATTATTTTTCTTGTGGGGTTGAAATATTTGGGGTTAGAAACCAAATTTCATAGAAAACAAGATGCAGCAAGATGATGGGCAACTCGAGGAGGAGCTGATGAATATGAAACTGAAATTAGCTACAGTAGAAGAAGAAAGAGATAGGATTGACAATGAGTTGAAAGAGATAAAGAAAGTAATGTCCAATGGTAAAGTTGCTGATGTATATACTGAGCTGAGTTCAGCAATTGAATCATTGTCAAAATCCAATAAAGGATTGAAGATTAAAGAAATAGCTATTGCAGCTTTAAAAGCTGAACTTGATAAGGTGAAAGAGTTAGAAAGTAGATTAGCTGAGAAAGATTTCTTGTTGGAGAGATTGAAAGATGAGTTGAATGATAGTCGTTCATCTGAGGCTCAGGCTTTAGGTTTGTTGTCTAAAAGCAAGGAAAGAATTCAAGAACTCGAAACTGAAATCGAGAAAGGGAAAGATTCTGCCACTATCATGTTAGATTCTTTAACTGCTCAAACTAAACAACTTGAGCAAACTAAAATATTACTCGAGGAATCGAAGCATGAGGTCAAAAAGGAGGTTTTATCAGACCAACATGATAATTCTTCTGTTAAATATGAATTAGAAACTCTCAGGAAGGAACTTTGGTTATTGAAAGAAAACCTGTCTAAAGTTGAAGAATCTGAGAGAAATTCAGTAGCTAAAGCTGAAGATTTGTTTAAAGAAATGGAAGTGCTTAAAAATGATTTGAATCAAGCCACTGGAGCAGAAGAAAATAGCAAGAAAGCAATGGATGATTTAGCGTTAGTACTAAAAGAAGTTGCAACAGAAGCTCATCAAACTAAAGAGAAACTTATCAAAACAGAAGATGAGCTTGAGAAGTTGAAAAAGAAATCAGAAGAATTGAGAGAAAAATTAAGGAACACTGAGGAAAAGCACAGGATTTTATTAGATGAAGCAAGAAAAGAAGCTGATCTTCATAGAAATACAGCTGATAGATTGAGATTAGAGGCAGAGGAGTCACTTCTGGCTTGGAATGGGAAAGAGACAGGGTTTGTTGATTGTATTAAAAGAGCTGAAGATGAAAAAACAGCTGCATTAGAAGAGAATAATAGACTTCTTGAAGCTCTTGCAGAAGCTGAAAACAAGAACAGAACAGCTAAAGAAGAGAATCAGAAGCTTCGCGATATACTTAAACAGGCATTGAATGAAGCTAATGTTGCAAAAGAAGCTGCTGAAATTGCAAGATCAGAAAATTCCCAACTGAAAGATTTACTAGCTGAAAAAGATGATGCTTTGTTCTTTATTACTCGAGAGAACGAAAACCTTCGAATCAATGAAGCTGCAGCTAATGAGAACATCAAGGAATTGAAAAGACTACTTGAAGAATCAGCAGAAAGAGAAATGATGATTAGAGCAGATGATAACAAAGAACACAAGGCTAATTCGACAGAGAATACTAATAAAGATCAACCACAGCCACATCACAGAGAACGGAAATTGAGCAATGCTTTTAGTATTAATTTGAAGGATTTGATAATTGCTCCTAAACATAAGGATACACATGATGAACAGAAAGTTCCTGATAGTAAGCATATTGATCAAACCGATGAAAATGAGGATTTGGAGAATTTAGACCCTCTAAAAGGATCAATTTTTGATGTAGATTCACCTGTAGCAGCACCAGCTCCAGCTAATAATCATCTCACCAATCATCACCATCATCGACGAAAGTCATCTACTTTTACAGATGATGGAGAAAATATATATCCTGAAGATTTAGAACATATCGATGGAGCTCACATTGATGAGGCTGATATTGAAAGAAACTCCAAGAAGAAGAAAGCATTGTTAAGAAGATTTGGGGATATTATAACAAGAAGAAAAGTGTATCATAGAAGGGAATCATCTATTGGAGGCGATGCTAACAAGAAGGAACTATCAGCTGCTGCTGCTGCTACTACTGCTAGTGGTGGAGAAGCTCATAAAAAGGAAGCTTCACCAGTTGGTGGTGGTGGTGGTGGTGGTGGTAGTGGTGGTGGTAGTGGTAGTGAAGTTAACAAAAAGGAAAACTCTTCTTCAGCTGGTGGTGAAGGCAACAAACAGGAAACTTCTTCTTCACCTGTTGATGATCAAACTCTAAAAAAGGAACCTTCAATTGGTGAATAGACGTGTTTTATATTTAGCTTTGATTCATTTGTAGTTGAATGTTCTTCTGTTCTTTTTTATTTTTCCTAAACAATGTATAGGCTAAAAAAATCAAAAGAGAAAGTATACACTGTGAATATTTTTGTCATTACATTTGTTACCGTGTTACTTGATACATATATGTATGTTACGATGTGAATAAAATCAAAGTGTTATTAGTTGAAAAATTATCTATATGTATACCCATTTCCCAATTGTTAATTTTGAATAACTCTCCATTTGAGCTGATAGGATAAATTCCAAGAAAACAAATATTTATATGAGTTAAATAAATATAATTACAATAAAATATATAAAAGAAATTATTTGCATCAAAATAATTTATGAGCCAAACTCTAAGAAAATTCACCCAAAAACTTGGAAGAGAGGAGTTGGCGAATACAGGCCGGCCTAAGGAGTAAAGCTTGGTGAGTATGAAGAAAAATCTGGCCACGGAAAGCTAGAAACATGGGAAGTTGCTAAAAATATAAGCAGAAGTGGATAATGTGAAAGAGAAAAATACGGAGGTAGTTTTTCAAGGGCTATATATTAAGCAGAAAAGAGAGAAGAAAGGCATTAACAAATCAATCTAAATCTCCAATAACTTGAGCAATCTTATCTTTTTAGAGACTTCAAGATTTCAAACTATGTTGTATCTATTTCCTTTAAATTGAGTTTTGAACATCATTTATAATTATTTCAATTCACTATGTTAAGAAAGTTCGAATCTTTGTTTGAGTAATTGATCTCATTTTTGTTGTCTAAATTCTTTGTATAGACTTCTTTCACCAGAAAGTTCTCTGTCAAAACTAAACAAGTTGTAAAAGTTAGTTTGGGGATTTGATCATTTTAGTAGTCTTTTAAAGAATCTACATAATCATTTGAGTAGAAGTCAGGTTGAGAAATTAGTTGAGAAGGAGGATTGTGTATAGACCGAGTTAGGCTGGGCTGAGTTTGGCCCTTGCCCTTGCCCGACCCAAATTGATTTCGGGCAAGCGAAAGTAGTCTACAGCCCGACCTATAGCCCAAAAAGCCCGGGCCACTAGGGCCAATGGGCCGGGTATGTCGGCCCAAGCTCTTCTCTCTGACTTTTTTTTTTAAAAAAAAATGCAAACATCTGGTAGAGTGGCAGAGGCCATATTAATCTATTTACTAAAAGTATAAAATTTTAAAACTTACATACCACTGAACAGATGCTAAATTACATAAATCTCATACTACATAAATCCCATATTAATCAATTCCATATTAAAATCTCATAAAATCACATCACATCATAAAAACACAAATTTAACAAATCATTACAACTATATTAAATCCCAAATACCCAACATAAGAACTTGAAAATGCAATGTTACATAAATCCCATATTAATCAATTCCACATTAAAATCTCATAAAATCACATCACATAATAACACAAATTTAACAAATCATTACAACAATATTAAATCACAAATACTCAACATAAGAATTTGAAAATGCAATATTACAAATCACAAGATAATCGTTGATTGCTCCACAGTCGTCAAATCCTAGCTGAGAGAACCTCTAATCTCTTTCCCAAAAAAAAAAAAGAAAACAATTAATACTAATAAAATATTAAGGATGTAAAAAAATAAAAAATAAAAAAATAAATCATTTATTTTAAATGAAAGAAATATTTTTAAATAAGATACTACTATAAATCTTATATGTTTTCTCAAATTGATCAAAATCTCAATCCTCAAATTTGAACTCCGTAGGATGCAGCTAATTTTGAGTACAAATTAATGCTTCTGTCATTTTAGTAGTTAAAGAACTCTTAAATTCATCAACAACATGTCCAACAGTACTAAATGCAGACTCAAATGCCACAGTGGAGACAGGAATAGCCAATACATCATGTGCTACGAGAGAAAGAACTTTATACCTATGAGCGTTCACCTTCCACCAATTCAAGATATCAAAAGTAGGTAGGTACATCCAGTGGCGGAGGGAGGATCCGTACCTTGGGGGGCACCACCGACTGATGTCATTCCATGTTTCTAGAAGGAAGACTCACCGGTCGGTGAGGCACCCTCTCTCGTTGACCAAGGGACTCGCCGGTCGCCAGTAGGGCACGTGCCCTACCGTCCCCCCCCCCTTCCCTCCGCCGCTGGGTACATCATCTTTAACCTCTTTAGCCAAATATTTATCAATTTTAGTTTTAGTTGTTAGATTATTTTAATAATCTATAATGTGGCCCATGTAATTATGTGACAGATTTAATTAAAGACGACCAATTCTAATTAAAGTTGACCCGAGATGATGGTTATTGGGTTTAAAGGTTAAGAATCGGTTTGGGTTTAAATACCCTTCCCTCTAATTATTAAATAAATAAAGAAATAAAATAAAGGGATAACTGTTTATAAAATAAAAGGATAACTGTTTTTAAAAGAGATGTACAGTTATTTTTATTTCTGAAATAACTTTCTCTGATCATCGTGAGAAAACCTAAGGAAACACATTAGAGGGAAAGAAACAATTGAACGAACAAGAATAACGCAGTTTTCTACAGAACAGGATCAAAGTGATGGATCAAGGTACGCTTCCGATTATTTTTCTTTTATCAAATATTAACTAGAACTAAAGATCCATTATAGTTTTTATGCTTACAATTGGTATCAGAGCAAGGTTTTGTTCTAGTTTTGTTTGATTAATTTTGCACCTGATTTGATTAGTGGTGATTAATTTTGTTTTCGATCAAGTTAATATTATAGAAATCAAGAATTGCTTGTTACTGTTTCGAAAAGTTTAGAAACAGATTTAAGTGCATAACTAAATAATTTGTTTGCTGCCGTTTCGGAAAGTTTAGAAACAGATTTAAGCGTAGAAAGTATGTTGGTTTAATTGAATGACATAGTATTGTTTGTCTTTTAGTTAATCCGAACAGAATTCTCAATCAAATTGTTTTCTTCTTGAAACTTTAAAATCACTTTTAGTCCATGAATGGACTGGGACCACGTTCCAATCACAGTAGGCTTTTACAATATGAAAGTTTGTCCATATGTGATTTTGTCTTGTATTATAACCATTTCAATGTCATTATTATATCATGATTTAAATATAAATGGTTGAGTTATATTTTATTATAACCATTATTAGTACATACTGTTGTTTCTCTTTTCGTGTAATATATATTTATCCAGAACAGAAAATTAATGATATAAATTTATGATAATTGTATTCTGTTCCAGTAGATTATTATGCATAATTTATTGTATAATGACATTGAAAGTATGGAATTGGTTATAAGGTTTATGCAAATTAGATGTTTAATGTATGGAAAGCTTGTTAGTCACCAAAGTGGCCTTGCTTGGAATTTGTTTAGACATTTAATTTTGTATTTCAATTGTTCATATTTTTTTGATGCCGTTAAATGACATGAAAGATAAAATTGATCAATTGCGATCATTAATTATAATGTTGTGAGGTTACCCAAAGGTAGACCATTACTTATAGTTAATGACATCAAAGAGACTTGAGATTATGCTTAGTATGTATGAATGTATATCTAAAGATAACATGCATATTGTCTATAGTATGATTGAAAGTCTATTACAGTATCCTTATTCTTGGCATCATTATATGTTTGAATATTTGTATTTAAGTATTATCCAAAGGTAAACTTAAATACATAATTAAAGTTGTTATGTCTGAATCTATTATGTTATCTCAAAGCATTAATGTGTGAGTATGTATTGCAGCTTATTCTAAGATGTTTGCTATGGGTACTGGGTTGATTAAGTTCAACGGTTTGAACTATGATGACTGGTCTGAACAAATCCATTACCAGTTGGGAGTTTTGGACCTAGATCTGGCGTTAGTTTCTGAAAAGCCAGCAGCTATTACAGAGACCGGTACTGAAGAGGACAAGTCTCACTATGAGGCTTGAGAGCGGTCTAACAGGCTGAGCTTGAACTTAATGAGGATGACGATGGCTGAAAATGTCAAGCCATCAATGCCTAAGACGGATGACGCCAGAGAGTACATGTTGAAAATTAAGGAGTACTCCTAGTCAGACATTGCTGACAAATCTATAGTAGGCTCCTTGATGAGTGAGCTCACGACCAAGAAATTCAATTGGTCACAATCCATTCATGATCATGTGACTGGCATGCAGAATTTGGCAGCAAAATTGAAATCGATGGGAATGGATGTGAGTGAAACTTTCCTTGTTCAATTTATTATTAACTCACTTCCTATTGAGTTTGGTCAGTTCCAGGTGAATTACAACACCCTTAAGGAAAAGTGGAACATTCAGGAAATTAAGGCCATGTTAATTCAAGAGGAAGGGAGATTAAAGAAGGTAAAGGAACACTCTGCCAATCTCACTTTTCATGATGGAGTTGGAAGCAGCAAAAACAGATCAGGGAAGAAAGGCAAGAAAAAGGACAAAGCCCCAATGAAAGTCAATGAGGGCCAAATCCATAAGGAATTGAAGTGCTATTTCTGTAAGAAGACTGGTCACTTCAAGAAGGATTGTCCTAAAAGAAAGATATGGTTCGAAAAGAAAGGTATTTTTTATGTTTCAATATGTTTCGAATCAAATCTTATTGAGGTGCCTTATAATACCTTGTGGATAGATTCTGGTGCAACTACTCATGTTTCTCACATTGTACAGGGATTCCTTTCGATCCAAACCATAAAAGAAACTGAACAGTTTCTATATATGGGAAACATAATGAAGGCACGAATAGAAGGAATTGGGACTTACAGATTGATCTTGGACACTGGTTGTCATTTAGATCGTGAAAGGTGTCTTTATGTTCCTGATTGTGCCAGGAATTTAGTTTCTGTTGGAATGTTGGATAATAATGGTTTTAGTATTAAGTTTGGTAATGGTACATTTTCTTTGTATAAACATAAGAACTTTTATGGTTCTGGTACTTTAATTGATGGTTTATATTGTTTTAATCTTGATACTAAATTTGTGGAATCTCTGTTTAATGTTGAGCACAATATAGGTAATAAACGTAGTACACATGATGAATGTTCTGCTTTCTTATGGCATCAAAGATTGGGACACATTTCCAAAGAAAGGATTTTGAGGTTAGTGAAAGGTGGAATCTTACCTCAATTGGATTTCATTGATTGGGATGTGTGTATAGATTGCATTAAAGGCAAGCAAACTAAACACACATTAAAGAACCCAGCCACAAGAAGTAGTGAACTTCTTGATCTTATACACACT
Organism: Garcia nutans; assembly: GCA_947685225.1. Taxonomy (NCBI): domain Eukaryota; kingdom Viridiplantae; phylum Streptophyta; class Magnoliopsida; order Malpighiales; family Euphorbiaceae; genus Garcia; species Garcia nutans. Next base: position 9,573,386 of record CANTUV010000059.1, on the reverse strand, counting down.
GATATTTGTGGTCCTTTTGACATTCCCTCTTGGGGCGGTGAAAAGTATTTTATCACTTTTATTGATGATTTCTCACGGTATGGTTATGTATATTTACTGCATGAAAAGTTTCAATCAGTGGATATTCTAGAGATATTCATTAATGAGGTGGAAAGGCAGCTAAATAGAAAAGTTAAAATTGTGAGGTCTGATAGAGGTGGTGAATATTATGGTAAATTTAATGAAAATGGACAATGTCCAGGTCCATTTGTAAAATTCCTTGAAAAGCGAGGCATTTGTGCACAGTATACAATGCCTGGTACGCCTCAGCAGAATGGTGTAGCTGAGAGGAGAAATCGTACTCTGATTGAAATGGTTAGGAGTATGTTAAATAATTGTTCTGTACCTTTATCATTATGGGTGCATGCATTAAAGACTGCTGCATATTTGCTTAATAGGGTTCCTAGTAAAGCAGTTCCTAAGACCCCTTATGAACTATGGACAGGAAGGAAACCTAGTTTGAGGCATCTTCATATTTGGGGTTGCCCAGCTGAAATTAGGATATATAATCCACATGAAAAGAAGCTTGATGCAAGAAAAGTTAGTGAATTTTTTATTGGATATCCTGAAAAGTCAAAAGGGTACAGATTTTATTGTCCTAACCATAGTACAAGAATCATTGAGTTTGGAAATGCTCGTTTCATTGAAAATGGTCAATCTAGTGGGAGTAGTGAACAACGTAAAGTGGATTTGCAAGAGATTCAGGTTGAGGATCCAATTCAGACGGATTCTCCTAATATCTCTTCTTCTATTGCTGTTCCTTTTGTTGTATCACGGGCTAATAAAGCAATTGAACAACAAAATAACATTCCAATCCCACAAAATGATCATATAAATGATGAGCCTGAAAATAATGAACAAGTCACAAATGAGCAAGTGGTTTCACAAGAAATAGCATTACGGAGGTCAGAAAGACAGAAAAGGCCAGCTATTTCAAGTGATTATGTGGTATACTCTCTTGAACATGAATGTGATTTGAGCATTGATAAGGATCCAGTCTCTTTTCAGGAAGCCATGGAATGTAGTAATTCTGAAAAGTGGTTTAATGCCATTGAAGAAGAGTTAAAGTCAATGAGTGATAATGAAGTTTGGGACTTAGTAGTGTTGCCTAAAGGTTCTAAACGAGTCGGTTGTAAATGGGTCTTTAAGACTAAACGAGACTCAAAAGGCAACATTGACAGGTTTAAGGCCAGACTTGTTGCTAAAGGTTATACTCAGAAAGATGGCATTGACTATAAAGAGACCTTTTCTCCAGTTTCTAAAAAGGACTCTTTAAGAATTATTTTGGCTTTGGTAGCTCATTATGATTTAGAGCTTCACCAAATGGATGTAAAAACCATTTTTCTTAATGGTGAATTAGAGGAGTAAGTATATATGGACCAACCGGAAGGTTTTGTGACCACGGGAAAGGAAAATTTAGTGTGTAAATTAAAGAAGTCAATATATGGACTAAAACAAGCTTCTCGTCAATGGTACCTTAAGTTTAACAGTACAATTACTTCATATGGTTTTATAGAAAACACTGTTGATCGGTGTATCTATATGAAGATTAGTGGGAGCAAGTTCATTGTTTTAGTCTTATATGTTGATGATATTCTTCTTGCTGCAAATGATATTGGCATGTTACATGATGTAAAGGAATTTCTCTCTAAGAACTTTGAAATGAAAGATATGGGTGAGGCATCTTATGTGATAGGAATAGAAATATTCCGTAACATATCACAAGGATCGTTAGGATTATCTCAAAGAGCTTACATTAACAAAGTATTAGAGAGATTTAGGATGGAAAAGTGCTCTGCAGGGATAGTTCCAATTCAGAAAGGAGACAAATTTAGCGAAATGCAATGTCCTAAAAATGATTTGGAACGAAAAGAAATGGAGTCTATTCCTTATGCCTCAGTAGTTGGGAGCTTAATGTATTTTCAGACATGTACTCGACCGGATATCAGTTTTGGGTCGGAATGTTGGGTCGATATCAAAGTAATCCCGGAATTGATCATTGGAGAGCTGCAAAGAAAGTACTTAGATATCTACAAGGTACTAAGGATCATATACTCACATACCGGAAATCCAACCATCTAGAAGTGGTAGGATATTCGGATTCAGACTATGCCGGTTGTGTAGATTCGAGAAAATCTACATTTGGCTACATGTTTCTCTTGGCTGGAGGAGCAATTTCATGGAAAAGTGGAAAGCATTCTGTCATTGCTACTTCCACTATGGAAGCCGAATTTGTGGCATGTTTTGAGGCCACTGTTCAAGTATTGTGTTTGCGGAACTTTGTCTCAGGTCTAAGTATTGTCGACAGTATAGCTAGACCGTTGAGAATTTATTGTGATAATTCTGCAGCTATCTTCTTCTCTAAGAATGATAGGTATTCTAAAGGTGCTAAACATATGGATTTAAAATACCTATCTGTGAAAGAAGAAGTGCAAAATCTCAAAGTATCAGTTGAGCATATTGGTACTGACTTGATGATAGCGGATCCGTTAACTAAAGGCTTACCGCCCAAAACCTTTATTGGCCATGTAGAGAGGATGGGCATTATAGATAAGTGCTTGTTAGCATCATGTTCATATGTACATATGGTTATTTTGCTCATTATGTTGTGACACTTAAGAATTCAATTAAAAATGGATTTTGCTTTATTTAATTGTTATCCACATTATAGTTGTATACATTTATTGGTTGAGTGAGATAACAATGATGTTGAAAGCAACGATGTATTGTTTGTGTATTTTCTCAATTAAAGTATTTTTGTGAATTGAGATGGTTTGTGATATATGGAAGGGATCATGTCGACTAAATGACTTGTAATCGCCATAATCCAATCATTTTAATTCCAAATAAAAGTTAATGGATATTAAAGTATGCGCATGGGCCAAGTGGGAGATTGTTAGATTATTTTAATAATCTATAATGTGGCCCATGTAATTATGTGACGGATTTAATTAAAGACGACCGATTCTAATTAAAGTTGACCCGAGATGATGGTTATTGGGTTTAAAGGTTAAGAATCGGTTTGGGTTTAAATACCCTTCCCTCTAATTATTAAATAAATAAAGAAATAAAATAAAGGGATAACTGTTTATAAAATAAAAGGATAACTGTTTTTAAAAGAGATGTACAATTATTTTTATTTCTGAAATAACTTTCTCTGACCATCGTGAGAAAACCTAAGAAAACACATTAGAGGGAAAGAAACAATTGAACGAACAAGAAGAACGCAGTTTTCTACAGAACAGGATCAAAGTGATGGATCAAGGTACGCTTCCGATTATTTTTCTTTTATCAAATATTAACTAGAACTAAAGATCCATTATAGTTTTTATGCTTACATTAGTTTCTAAAGTAGTTTTAGCCCTTTTCTTTTCCCTCCATTTCATTTTCACTCTTGAATTACCAGTCCCTACAGGTTTACTTGCCTCATCTTCTCCATCTTTTGAAGAGCCCCTAGAATTGTCCACGACTGTAGTGACACCACTAGAATAAAACTCATATAAACTATTCAAAGCATTTTGCACTCTCTTAACCCTAAGAGCACTCAATGATTTACCATAAGCTTCCTCATAATTAAACTCGGCATAATCAAGTTTATACCGAGGATCCAATACAACGGCAACACCTATTAAAGGATTTGATTTTTCAAGATTGCCCCAGTACTTGTCATACTTCTCTTGCATTTTTTTTGCCATGTTTTTAACGTAAATATCATCTGATATGTGACTTTCATTCAACAAATTTTGTATAGAAAGAATCTCTTCAATGCACACATTGGATGTCACATACAATGAACCAGAGAATTTCAAAGTAACATCATAAAATAAGCTCAAAGAATGAACAAATACTTTGGCATTTTCCCAATCATCAAAGCTAGGAGGACTCTTTTTAACATCATCATTAAAATAAGATTGATAGCCCCCATCTTCCTCCAATATCTTATCAAACACTTTTTCAAAATTTCAAGCATGTTCTAACATCTTATAAGTAGAATTCCACCTAGTGGCAACATCCAAACATAACATGCTTTTACTTTCAATCTTTTCCATTTCAACACATTCCTTAAATTATTTGAACCATTTTGGAGAAGATCTAACATATCTAACATCATTACGAATGGAAACTATAGATCTATGTAATTCTCTCAATGCATCAGTCACACTAAATTCAAAATGTGAGTACAACATCTCATATGAATAAACTCCCCACTGCATACAGCCTTATTCCAACTAATCAATCTCCTTTTCATGTATGAAATGGTTGTGTCATTCGAGCTTGCATTATCAACAATCAGTACCCAAACTAGACAAACATTTCTCAATCATCCTACTAATAGTGTCACCCTTGTGATTTTCAATTGGACAAAAATTTAAAATTCTTTTTAATAATTTCTAATCATCATTAATAAAATGAGCAGTCAAATACATATAATTTAAATTTTGAATTGAAGTCCATGTGTCTGTAGTGAGGCAAACATGAGAATTTGATTTCTTGATGAAAGTTTTCAACTCCTTAAACTTAGTAAGATAAAGCTTAAAACAATCTTTAGCAACCGTCCATCTTGAAGGTATAGGAAATTTGAGTTCCAGTTGGTTGATTAATTTATGAAAACCATATCCCTCAACAACTATAAATGGTATCTCATTACATATCACAAACTCAGCCACAACACGTCTACAGTCTTTCAAGTTATATTTATGAGCAGTTAAGATTTTTTCACTAATGGCACTACCCTCTATCCGATCAACTTTGTGAGTGTAGGATATGAACACGGGTACAGTTGTTGACCTGACAGTTTATTTAGGTTTACTCGGTACGGCTTTCACTTGCTTAAGGTCTTATGAAGTTACGGGTGACTAGCAAGATTTGTTATTGTGCTCTGAGATTGTTGACACATGTGCTGCTGCTGTTGCACGTGCAACTTCCAGGTAATTTGTTCTATATATATTTATCTAATTTTGATTTATTAAATTATTTTCTTTGTTTTTTGTTTTTGATTTTAGGATCATGAACGGATCATGTGTGGTAGAACTTCAAGTCGTATGGATTGTCATAGTGGTGAATGATGTTAATGTTCAAGGATGATATAATGTTATTTTTTAAATATTTATTAATTCTAAAAATTAGAAATTGGTGGGAGGCATCGCGAAAATTGTTCTACCTGTCTAATTATATTTGGTTATAATTTTATCACTCTATTTTCCATACTCTTTTTAAATTGCTTCAAGTATATTAAGTTTAAAATACAATAAAAATTAAAACTATATAATTATAATATTTTCAATAAATATCTAATAATAATAATAATAAAGAAAATGCCAACACAATTCTATTAAAATAATTCCTTACCAAACAATTATATAATTAAAATATAATGCAATAAATACATAATTAAAATTAAATAAAAATATAATTAATATAAAAATAAAATACAGTGTTAAAATTTTATTGGATGGTACAACTTACCAAACTCAGACCGACGATGATGCTGGGCTCCTTCTATGCTTGGTTGGCGAGGATGATCTTATACTATAAAGATGATGAGCCGGTTTGGGTTCTGTAATGATGATGAGAGGTGGGCTTTGAAGACGATGGTCAAAAGTTCGGTTCATGATGAAGATGATGGTGAGCAAAATGGGTTGGCGTTAATGGTGATGGTGAGAGGCTGGATTAGCGATAAAGAATGGTGATTTAGTGAGGGGTGGTTGCTAGATCAGGACTTAGGAAATAGGTTTATAGCTTTAAAAATTTAATTGTTGCAATAAAGAATAAAAAAATATTAACTATATAAAATTAGGTAAATAAAAGAAAACATACACACTAAGATTATGTAATTTGGTGTTAAAACTGTGTAGTTTAGACTAAAATTATGTAGTTTTACCTTAATGGATGTTTAATGTATAAAAAAATACAAATAAAATTAAAGTCAATTACTCTTTTAATTAAATTTATAAGTGTGGTTATACAGTTTATATAATTAATATAAATATATATAATATTTCATATTAAGATATTTGTAGTATTCCTTATATTTCTATATACTTACATATTTGTTGAATTTTTGGATTCTCTCCTATGTAAAAAATTCATGTTTAAGCCCATTTTCTTTAGCCTATTATGCTATTAATATTTTAGCATATATACATACTAATATAACCCTAAGTGGAGGGTGAGAGAATTATTTTGTGTCAGCCACCAAAAAAAAGAGAGAAAAGAGAGAGAAAAGAAAAGGAGTTTTAATTTTCTGCAAAATGAGTCAACTAGATCAGTTTTGATTTTCAGGCGAGCTGACGGTCAATCGTGCTCCGATCAGGCTAAAATTTGAATAGCAATTAGAGGACTCATTTTTCTTCATTCTAAACGGTGAAGATCAATTTTAGACGGCTAGATTTTCGGCATTTGTAGCTCAAAATTTACTGTTTACCTGTATTTCTGCAGCAGCGACCAATTTGCCTTTCTCTAACAATCGAATGGTTATTTGTAGTCGGACTTGGCTAAAATTTGGTAAGCAGGTTTAGAATATGTTTTTATTCAATCTTGACGGTGGAGATCGGATTTGAACAACCATAACTCATCCATTGACATGAACAATAGTTATTTTATGTGATTTTTCTCCATTCTCTTATTTATTTCTTGTTATTTGGTTGATTTAGTGTTGATATTTCACTTGAGGATCGGAGATTGTTGTAGTAGCTTATAATTATTTTAAACATTAATTTTGATAGTGAAATTTTTTTAGTTGGACCAAAAGAGATTCTATGGTTTTTATCCTTCATATTAAAAGAGTTTTTTACGTTAAAAAATCGTTATATCTATGTGTGAATAATTTTGTGCATTTGTAACAGATTGTAGAATAGTTATTTATTAAATTTTACTTAATTAGTGCTCGTAGATTCATTTAAGTAAAAAATAACTTTATCTCATTGCTTTCCATTAACGTTTCCATATGATATTTCTTGTGTAATGGTTGTCCATTATCATCCTGTTGGCAGAACTCATATGATTATGCTTATCCATTTTTTTTATATTAGAACTGATAGTTTTCCCTTTTTTTGCTCGTATGCCAAATTAGAAAAATACCTCTCCCTATATTTTGTTTTATTTCCTCTAGGATCGGAGCATTTGACTTTTTATCTGTTATTATTAGATTTTGTAGTTGTGTGAATTTCTTTTTTTTATTAATAATTAGTTCAGACTAGTTTGCGATTAAATTCACTATTTCATAATTTTTATCATGTTTGATGTGCCTTAGATTGAGAATAGAATCCAATCCTGTGACTATTTTTTTTTATTTTGATTCAAAATAATTTAGTGTTTTCTCTATTTTTTTAATTTAAATAATTGCAAGTATAATTATTAATTTAATCAATAAATTTACTTAATTATTTAAAGAAAAAACTTAAAAATGGGTGTATAAGATTGTAGAATTTTCGTTCCAAAGTTTATTAAACAATTGCTCCGACTTGGTGTACATGCATGTGACGTTTTTATGTGGCAGAGGAGGTATAATGCCCTTGGAGCTGTGGTTGCTAATTACAAAGGAGACCAACAACGACGTGACTTATTCTTTTACCTCTTCCTTAGGTATATTATAAATTGTTAATTTTCAATTGTCAATGCAAATTTTTTCTTTCTTTTTTTTTTTGGAAATGAAAAGACTTGCTACTTGCTCAATGATTTAATATTTGCTCGACTGAAAATTAGGGGAGGGAAAGGGTGAGTGCGTCAAAAATTGATGGGTTCCTCTTGTATTTTAGAAAGGGAATCTAATAAATTGTTGGCTTCCAATGTGGTCCTATACATGCCTTATCTTCTTGTCTGTGTCCAGGTGAGGCCAGTGCTAATATCTGTGCAAATAGTAAATAGATACAATATATATATATATATATATCTCTTTTGATTTAGCAACTTCTTATTTGTATTAAATCTTGCAAAACTTTATTTAGCAATGCCAATTAATTACTTTATTTTTTTTAACCGACCATTTTTTATTACTTCACGTCTACATGCTGAGAATGATTGATATGTTGAATATTTTGTGACACGATAAGATCTTATCTAAACTCATGATAATGGCTTGATTGGGACAGCTTGATATGACCCTCAGTCGGTTGCTTGATAAGAGTTATAAACTAGGTTTACCTTTTGGAAAAGCTTAATGGTAAAAAAATACCAGAATTTATAATTTATTTTGAACTCCTCTGCCCGTGAAAGTTTAGACACTAGTTTGATTCATAAAATAGTACAAATGGTCACTATTCAAAAACCGTCAATCTAAAATTCAATAAATTCTTAAACCTAAACAATGACAATTTTAAAATCACTGGTTTTGGTTTGAACTCTCAGTTTAATGTTGTGTGAGGAATTGGTTTTAGAGGCAATTCAAGGGTTATTTTGGTTTGTCTAAGGATGATTCATGATGGTTCGAGAATAATTTAGGCCAATTCAGATATGACTCAAGAATTAGAGAAAAAATTTATTTGGAATTAACATTAGTAAAAATTAAAATATAACTCTAGTTCAAACTTGTCGAACCATAAGTTCAAAAGGAATTGAACAGTTGAATCTAAATTGAAGGTTTATGGTTCAAAAATATTATGACCAAATTCAAACTATTTTTCTATGATTAATGTTCTGGTTTATCATGGTTTTGGTTTTGACTAGTTTTAGACTGGTTTTAATTGGTCCGATTCTGCCATGATTTCAGTTAAAAACCGAATTATGATCACCCTTAACAGAATGGAATGTGAACAAAATAGTGATTTCATGTAAAATGTATATTCTGATTTTTGGTACAAACATAGTTTTAAGAAATAAGTTATCATAAAATAACAAATTTATATCACAAGTTTTAAATCATAATAATTTATGATATATAATACATGTTTTTCAAATTTGTCAAATATAAAATAGACAGTGAGGAATAGTTATTAAATTTCAGAGTTAGTTGCTTTTTTTCTTTTTTGGTGTTAAGGAGGGCAACAAGCCTTGCAAAAACAAAATCCAACTCCTATTAAGCCATACAGCTCCTGCTTCATCAGCTATCATAGCATCCAATATATATATATATATATATTAAAATATTTAAAAATAAAATTGGTGTTGAAGGTCATGTTATATTTTTGTTTCAATTGGACAACTTAATTTTGTAAATATGTTCAGTTACCATTACTTAAATTAATGACTCAATTTAATACTTGCTTTGCATTTATTGAAGTTATATTTCAAACTTCTTTTTTTTTCCTGATAAATTGGAATTGTTCCAAGTTCTTAAATGTTAAAAAGGAAGTTTGAGAATTATATTTGCTTTTCAACGCTGAATAATGACATATTGTATTGATGTTCTTTTATTTTGTGATGACTTTTCATCATATCAAAGCCTTCTTGATCACTTCAATTGCTTGAAGAGCTCCATGAGTTACGCATTTTTTTTTGAGCAATAAAGTTATGCCTATTTTGTTTAATAACAGTTCAATCAATATTTTTTATTTAGGCAGCACAAGAGAGAGCCCTTCCCATTGGACCCAAGGAAGGCGGTTTTGGAATGTCATATGACCTTATGTATGGGAGAGCTGGATTTTTATGGGCTGCTTTGTTTATAAACAAGTATCTTGGGGAAGAGACATTGCCAAGTGATCATCTTCTGCCTGTTGTTGATGATGCTGTATTAGCTGGGGGAAGGGCAGGAGCATCTGATAATCCAGCCTGCCCACTGATGTATAGATGGCATGGGACAAGGTATTGGGGTGCGGCTTATGGCCTTGCTGGAATTTTGCAAGTGCTACTTCACTTTCAAATATCTGATGAGGATGCTGATGATGTTAAGGGCACGTTAAGGTACATGATGAGTAAATTCGCTCATAGTGGAAATTACCCATCAAGTGAAGGAGGGACAAATTGGTGCAATGGTCTCATGGTGCAACTGGCATGGCCATCTGCCTGTGCAAGGCATCAGAGGTAGACAATTAACTAGTTCCCAATTTAGTTTAAGCAGAACTCATATCTTAGCTTCTAAATCGGCTTCAAGATTCAACCTAACTTTTAAAGACTTGCTGTTACTTGTGTTGATTGTGATTTGAACTTGAACTCTATAATACAAGCTCCATATTGGACATTATACCTATTTAAGAGTTGCGTGTTAACCTCTCATTAGTTCCAACGGTCAGATCTTGGTGTCTGATAGAATCTAACTGCCCATACTTTTGTGTCGTGCGGTCGTCCAAGCACGGGGTGAGGTCGCTCAGTACACAGTTACCGTTGAGCTCAAATTTCTTCATCCATGTGTTTGGTTATTATTGGTCCGAGGTATTTGGTGCTAAGATTCAAATCTGCTAGACTCTGTGCAGTCACTCAGTCCTTTAGTGTGGTAGCACAAGGTTTTGAGCAGTGAGGAAGCATCGCGAGAGCTTACCGCTATCTCTTCTATTCTTTTTAGTATTTTAGCTCCTTGTTCCATTCGGTCGCTTAGGCTTCTTAGGCGGTCACCCGAAGTTCTAACATCCTGACTTCATCGCTCACTGAGACTGTTATCTTTTATGTAAGATTATGAATTTTTACCTTGATCTGGTGCGGTCACTTGGTGTGCGTGTACGGTCACAAGCCTACTGGGCGTCCTTTCTTCACCGTTCACTGACAATGCGAACTCTTTTATGAAAATAATGGACTTAGCTCAGTTGTCGTAGTTGGCCTATCCAGATTGGTGTAAAGCTGCACTGCTTTACTTAGCTCGATTGTTCTACCAGACTGCTTTTAGTTCGTCAGTTCGGTTCACTTTGCTCGGCAGTTCTATATTCAGCTTTATATTCTATGTGTCCATTCGATTCTCTGTTCGGCACATGAGTATGTCTGTTCGGTTCTTCTTGGCTTGGCAGATCTATGTGACAATTTGGTTCTGTGCTAGTACTGCATTTGTTCGGTCGCTCGGTCGGCAGTTCGAACAGTCGCACAAAGCCTCTCAGATCCTAACTTTGTAAAGTATACTTGTTTAAAATTATTAGTTCTTTATCAATTTGATTGTCAATTATCAAAATAGAGTTTGATTGCTCATCAATCTCAACAATCTCTCCCTTTTTGACTTTAGCAATCAAATTGAATTTAAGTTAAACATAATAAAAAAAATTTCTCCCCCTATGTTAGATAATTTCACAAATGATGCATGCAATGTTTGATACCAATTGATGTATAGTTTTCTTGATACCAATTTATTTCTTGTTTATCTCTCCCCATTTGTCAATTAAATCATTTAAATTCAATTACATATATGTTTAACAAAAGCAAAAGGAAAATTAAAGCAAAAGAGAGATGAAATTCATTGATACCAATTGATGAGAATACAAGAGAAATAAGAAATTTGATACCAATTGAAAGTAAATACAAGAAAATTGATTAATCTAGAACTTTTTCTTTTCTTTTTCTTAATGGTGGAGGAGGAGTTGGAGTTCTTTCATCATCATCATCAAGAGAAGGAGTTATATGAGGATGGTGAGGATCCTTTATAAGGACTTTCAACATGCTCACTCATATACATTTACTTAACTCACATTGAGGAAGATCAAATTTTCCTTGGAAGTCATTTATGACATGATAGATATAGGAAAAGAGATCAACATTTTTGTTAAGTTTTGTGATTTTCTTTGTGACATCCTTCTTAAAATGTTTAAATTATTTCTGGAGAGAAGATATGGCCTTATGGATAAGTTTAAGAGTTTTGGATGATTCACCTTTTTTTTTGTAGAAGGTTTAAGGGGGTGCTCAACTTGAACATTGATAGGTTCATCTTCTTCTTTCGTAATATGGTACCTAGGTCTCTTTCTTTCCCTTTGGATAACTCCCTTGCTACCAAATGTGTACTTATAGTGATTATCAATATTTTGGATACATCTAGCATGTTCAAGGCAGTTTAGGTTGATGGAGTTTGTAGTCGGATCAAGGGGTTCACTTAAGGTTGCAACATTTGTTGGGGTTAGAAGTCCTAAGTGTCTAGCAACTTGAGTAATTTTAGAGGATGGAAAGAAGATTCCTGCCTTAAATTTTCCATGATGAATAAAGGTGTCAGTGAGAAACCTAGCACTTTGGATTAACTCATTATGACATACAAGAAAAATAAGTCACATTGAGTAACTTTTTCATTTTCATCACTTCTTTGGTGAATGATATAAGTGATGATTCTATACAAGAGCCAAAAGAGAAGGGTCCTAAAATGGATGGCGTTGGATGACCTATTGTTGTATTAGGTTTCAATGGATAGTTCACTCTAAAAAGATGAATAATTCTTTAAAGGAAAATCCACATCATTATAGGAGAAAGCTCCATGAGTTTGGAATCCCTAAACTTCACCAAATTCTTCTAAGGAAAGAGCAAAATCTTGGTCAAAAAGCCTAAAGTAAACTCCATGGAATCCTATAGGTGCATTATGGTTTTTCTCTACCCTTAGAGATATTAAGAATTCCCTTGAGAAGCTAGAGTAACCTAGCTCATTAGGAAATGTAAATTGCCTCCACCCAATCCTATCTAGGTAGCTATAGATTGCACCTTGGATGTTTAAGGTTAGGAGTATTCCTTCCACAAAATTTTGGTTGGTTTAAGGGTCTTTTTCTTGAGCATATAGTACTTGGTTTTCTCATTCTCATTTTTATACCTAGGTTTATGAGGTTGGACACTTTTTCTAATAAAATATTTAGGTTTAGGTTGAGGTTGAGATTGTGGTTCACTAATGACAATCCCTTTTTCCATTGGTTGTGATTTTCTTTTTGGTGATTTTGGTTTTGGGTACCATATCCTCAATAAAAAACAAAGTAAAAGAAAATAGAAATGTAGAAGATTGAAAGAAATGTAGAAAGAAATAGATTGTTGGCGATGCTTTGAAAAAACTACTTCAAATTGAAAAAGGTTCAAAATCTTCTTCTTGATGAGTAAATTCTTGGAAGATTATTTGAATATATGTTTTTGAGTTTGTAAAGATGTATTTTTATGCAAAATAGGGGTATTTATAGACAAAAATTAAAAAAACTAGCCCTTTTTTTTCCATTTGAGGGGATAAAAAATTTGAATTTTTGAAAAATTCAACATTTAAAAAAAATTCAGTTATACATTTTGTGCAGTCGCCTGAGTTGTTGGGAGATCGCCAGCTCTGTCTGATGAGCTCTCTAGGCAGTGCATGCTCACATAGCTTTGAGAGGAGTGTAATGATCGAAAAAATTTTGAAATTCTTAAATTTGACCGACTGCTAGAGCTGTTGTGCGCTCACTTAAGAGAGACGCTTTGAGGCTCTAGCTTGGTAGAAATACAAGTTAAAGCTCTAGAGAAACATATTAAGGCTCGGGAGAAGATGACTTATATGGCTCAGGCTTGAGAAGAGCAGACAATGTGCGGTCACCCTAGTATACCGAGCGATAGCACAAAAAGAGTCATTTTTGGGTTTTGAAAAATTTTAAGTGCAAATGATCAAAATACATTTTGAAAAAAAATAAATAATGATTATGCAAGAGATTTTCTATCAATCATGCCAATATTTTGTTTTATAAAATTCATTCTTTCTTCTTTTAAGGGTTTTGTAAAAATATCCACAAATTGATTTTGAGTTTCAACAAATTCTAAAACTATGTTGTGATTTTGAACATTATCCCTTAAGAAATGATATTTAATGTCTTTATGCTTAGATCTAGAATGCTGAATGAGGTTATTGGATAAATTTATTATACTAGTGTTATCACATTTAATAGGAATGTGATTAAATATTTTTCTATAGTCAAGCAATTGTTGTTTCATCCAAAGAATTTGTACGCAACAGAAACATACAACAATATATTCGGCTTCCGCGGTAGATAAAGCAACCGACACTTATGTCTGACTAAACCAAAAAATTAAGCATTCACCAAGAAAATGACATGCTCGGAAGGTGCTTTTCCTATCTAGTAGGCTACCGGCAAAATTCGTATCGAAAAAGCCTAATATGTCAAATGATGTGTTTTTAGGATACCATAAACCTAAATGCAATGTACCACTCAAATATTTTACAATTCTTTTAGTTGCATTCAAATGTGATTCTCTAGGACAATATTGAAATCTAGCACATAAATATATACTATACATTATATGTGGTCTAGATGCGGTTAAGTAAAGTAGTGATTTGATAATACCTCGATATTTCTTCTCATATACTACCTTACTACTTTTATTTTTATCAAGTTTTAAGGATGCGCCATGGGAGTTTTACTTGATTTGTAACCATCCATTCCAAACTTCTTTAGGCGTTCTTTTGTGTACTTGGATTGGTTGGCAAAGATCCCATCCTTGCATTGCTTGATTTGTAGTTCAAGGAAGAATTTGAGTTCACCTACCATACTCATTTCAAATTTCCTAGTCATACAAGAAGTAAATTTCTTGTACAAAGATTTATTAGTAGCACCAAATATAATGTCATCAACATAAATTTGAACAATCAAAATGTTATATATTTTCTTTTTAACAAAAAGAGTTGTGTCAGCCTTGCCTTTTGAAAATCTATTTTCAAGCAAATTTGCACCAAGTCTATCATACCAAGCCCTTAGAAATTTATAAAGTGCTTGTTTCAATCCATATAGTGCTTTGGTAAGTTTAAAAATATGATTTGAAAATTTATAATCTTCAAAATTGGGAGGTTGTTCAATATAAACTTCTTCGTTTATAAACTCATTTAGAAATGCACTTTTAATATCCATTTGAAAAAGTTCAAAATTCATATGATATACAAATGCAAACAATATTTTAATGGCTTCTAATATAGCAACATGGGCAAATATCTTATCATAGTCAATACCTTCTTCTTGGTTATAACATTTGGCTACCAATCTAGCCTTGTTTCTAGTAATGAGATCATTTTCTTCAAGCTTATTCATATATACCCATTTACATCCTCTAATTAGATGATCTTTAGGTTTAGAAATAAGTTTCCATACTTTGTTCCTCTCAAATTGGTTGAGTTAATCTTGCATAGCAGTCACCTAACACTCGTCACTAAGAGGCTCCTTAATGGTCCTTGACTCAATTTGAGAAACCAAAGCAATATTAGAATCTAAGTATTTAAATTGAGATCTAGTAGTTACTCCCTTTGAGGTGTCACCAATGATTAGTTCCTTTGGATGATCCTTCTTGTAATGTCAATCTTTGGGTAGCTCTTAAGATTCTTCTTCTTGTCCATCAAGATTGTTCTTTGGAGCATTGGTTGTTTCTTATTGTTTAAATGCTCTTACAAAATCATTAAGAACAATACATTTTCTTTGATCAAGTTTAGAGGATTCATCAAAAACAACATTTATTGATTCTTCAACTACTAGTGTTCTTTTATTAAATACTCTATATGCTTTACTAGATGATGAATATTCTAAAAATATGACTTCATCCGATTTGGATGAGAATTTTTCAAGATTATCCTTGGTATTCAATATAAAGCATTTGCCTCCAAACACTCTAAGGTATGAGATTTTGAGTATTCTTCTATTCCATAGCTCATATGAAGTTTTATTTATCAAAAGCCATTTATAAACACGATTTGAAATACAACATGTGGTATTAACGGCTTCCTTCCAAAAGTAAGATGTTAAATCATACTTATCGAGTATTGTTCTAGCCATTTCAATCAAAGTTCTATTTTTCCTTTCAACCACAATATTTTGTTGTGGTGTTTGAGGAGCCGTAAAGTTGTGTGAAATACCAAACTCATTATAAAAATTTCAAAGTACTCATTTTTAAATTCTTTTTGCCATGATCACTTCTAATAGATGTGATTTTATAGTCTTTTTTTTTTCATTTTGAACCTTTTTTGCAAATATTTTAAAATGATTAAAAGCTTCATTCTTTTGAACTAATGTGTACCTTAAGTAATCATCAATAAGAACAAATACATACGACTTGCCACCTAAGCTAGCAACTCTATTTGATCCAAACAAATCTAAATGAATGAGTTCTAAGGGTCTAGAAGTTCTTACAACCTTTTAGATTTGAATGAACTTTTATGTTACTTACCAAATTGACAAGGTTCACAAGTCCTATCTTTATCAAATTTTACTTTAGGGAGACCATCAACTAGTTCTTATTTACTAATGTATTGTAAGTGATCCATACTAGCATGTCCTAATCTTCTATGATATAGCCAAACATTATTGCTAATGGTAATCACGCATTCAAATGTATTATTGAAATGCAAGTCAATTTTATATGTATTGCCAATTCTAACTCCTTTGAATACAAGTTCACCATTTGAATTGGTAAATTTGCATCCTTTATAGTCAAAGCTTACATCATATCCTTTGTCACATAATTGACTTACAATAAGTAAATTATGCTTCAATCCATCAACAAGTCAAACATTATCAATCATATTCTTACCAAGCATGCTAATAGAACTAATACCAATGATTTTACCTTTAACATTATTACCAAAAGTTACATTACCTCCATGCTTGTAAGTAAGTGTTGTAAAGAGCTTTGCATTGTCATATGCCTTGAGCATCCATAATTCACAACCCAAACATTTTCATTGATAGTGGATTTTAGGCATACCTACAAAAATGACAATGTTATCTTCTTTTAGGTACCCAAATGAAGTTGGGTCCTTGGGGATTAGTAATAGAGGGGTCCTCTAACTTGAGATAAGCCTTCTTAATATAGCAAAATGTACTCTTATGTCCAAATTTCATACAATAAGTACATTAATATAAGGTTCTATATTTATGCACTTTCTTATTAAAATTTAATAAACCATGCGCACAATTGCAAGTGTGTGTTGAATGAAATTGTTTTTATGCATTTTTGTGTTTATGTACATGCCTTGTATACATAATGCATAATTTGCTCTTGAAACTTTAGTTCTAGAGCCTTGTGAACCCAAAGTAATCCTTTCAGAAATTTTAGGCTTGGTTTGTGCATTTGTATTCTTTACAACATCAACATTAAATATTTGTGTTGTGGAAGCTCTAACAAATATTGGTGCATTAGGTGAAGTGTTAGATGAACCAATGAATCCTAAACCATGTTTCAAGGAGGGTGGTCTTTGAATATTGATCAATGTATCTAAGGCTTCTTTTCCCTTGTAAAATTTTGAAATTGACTCTTTTAACTCATTTATTTCATCCTTCAATGTTTTATTTTTTTTAATCACATTTTCTAAGCCATGTGAGTTTTTAGTCATTTCATCAATTGATTTCAACAAGTTTTCATTTGAGGTCTTCAATTCAAATGTAGAATTTTTCAAAGACATAAAATTCTTTTTTAAACTTTGAACATTTATCTTTATAGAATTTCATCTTAGAGAAATATTTTTCTATCCTAAGGTTCATATGCTCAATCAAACCTTATTTATCTAAAGCATCATCAATATCATCATCATATGCAATTGAGTTTAAAGATGAAGTAATTACCTCTTTGGAGTTATTATCATCTTCAATAGCCAAGAGACATAGGTTTGCAATTTCTTCCTCCTCCTCTTCTTCTTCACTTGAGGAATCATCATCCCATGTAGCTTTGAGTGATATTTTCTTTTCCTTATCCCACTTCTTTTTGCTTTTCAATTTGAAGCAATCCTACTTGATGTGACCAAATTTGCTGCATTCATAGCATTTCACTTCATTCTTTTTATCTTTATCTTTGAAGGAAGATTTAGAAAATGTACATTTGTTAGCTTATAGTCTTCTCTTTCTGTTCCAATCACTTATTCTTTTGAATAACATAGCCAATTCTTCTTCATCATCACTATCTTCATCATTTGAGCTCTCAACTTCTTTGATGACTTTGAGAGCTATAGCTTTCCTCTTGTCCTTTTCTCCTTGTTCTTCTTCCCTTTCGGTGTGCAATTCAAAAGTAAGTAATTTTTTGATAAGTTCATCGGTTCTCAAAGAGCTAAGGTCATGAGCTTCTTCAATTGAAGAAACTTTAGACTCAAAGTTCTTCTTTGCTCTATGTGCTCTTAAGATTTTGCTATTGACATCATCTTGATCATATATCTTGCCATATTTCTTTAATTCGTTGACAATGGCAAGTGACCAGTTTATCATGTCGGTGATATTTTTATTGGGTTTCATCTTGAATAGCTCATACTCATGCACATACATTTGTTTCTTGGTGAGCCTCACTTGGGTAGTACCCTCATGATAGTTCTCAAGAGTTTTTCAAATGCAATGTGTATAAGTAAGATGTTGAACTCTCCCACCTTCATCTGTTGATATTGAATTCATCAAGATGGAGGTTGCCCTACGGTTCTTGAACTGATCTCTTATATTGGCACTTGACCTTTGTGATTTAGAAAGAGGAACTTTGAACCATTAACTTAATGAGTAGAACGTTTCCACTCATTTTCAACAAAATCTCAAAGCTCAATTTCTTCACTATCTAGGAACAAGAACATCTTGTGTTTTCAATAGGAGTAATCCGTTCCATCGAAATAGGGTCTAAGGGATGAATTTATGTTTCCATGTGTGAAGTTATTTGTTGGTGGAATGATTACCATTTTGGATCAAAATTTTACAATGAAGTTTAAAGAAATTTACTAGCGCTGATACCAATTGTTGTCCCAAACTACAACCAAGATGGAGGGTGAATTGGTTGATATGAAGAATGATGGTAAATTTAAAACTTAAAAAATAAGAGATGAAGAAGATGTAGACGGAGATGGAATAGAGTTGAGAAGAAAAACACAAAGAGTTATAGTGGTTCGGATTTACCTCAATCCTACATCCAATTCTTTAACAACTTGTTAAAGTTTCACTAGTCTTGAGTTTTCACAAGCTTAACTCTAACTTGGTATTTTTCCTAGCTCACTCCAAACTATTATAATGGTTTGAAATCAATCCTCACAACCATTATAAGAGTTTTTCCAAGCTCACTCTCACAACCTAAGTGTTTCTAAGCTCACACTTTATAATGTTTAATGCTCACACCCAATACTCTAAGATTTTTGATGTTGATCTTTAGATAAGATAATGAAAAAATGTTATTCAATGAAATTACAATAATAATCAAAGTATTCTCTAACCACAAAAAGTGAAGTTTAATGTGGTATTTATAGCCATTTGGCTTAATGTAGCCATTTGAAGTGGTTCCCATATATTTAGTGCTTATTTCCCACTAATTCCATTTTCGGAGCTCAGTGTGCAGTCGCTGGGCTCGGTGGATGGTCTCACAATTTGAAAGCTCTGTATAATGGCTAGTTTCAACGGTCGAATCTCGGTGTCTGATAGAATCTAACTGCCCATACTTTTATGTCGTGCGGTCGTCCAAGCACGAAGTGTGGTCACTCGGCAAAAAATTACCATTGAGTTCAAATTTCTTCATCCACGTGTCCAGTTATTATTGGTCTGAGATATTTGGCGCTAAGATTCAAATCTGCTGGACTTTATACGGTCATTCGATCCTTCAGTGAGATAGCACAAGGTTTTGAGCGTCGAAAAAGCACTGCGAGAGCTGACCGCTCTCTCTTCTGTTCTTTTTAGTATTTTAGCTCCTTATTCCGTTTAGTCGCTTGAGCTCCTTGGATAGTCTCCCAAAGTTCTGGTATCCTAACTTTACCGCTCACTGAGACCGCTATCTTTTCTGTAAGATTATGAATTTTTACCTTAACCTCGGTAGCTCAGTGTGCGTGTACTGTCGCACCCATACCGGGCGTCCTTACTTCACCGCTCACTGACAACGCGAACTATTCTGTGAAAATAATGGACTTAGCTCAGTTGCCGTAGTTGGCTTGTTCAGATCGGTGTAAAGTTGCACTGCTTTACTTAGCTTGGTTGTTCCACCGGACTGCTTTTAGCTCGTCAGTTCGGTTCTCTTTGCTCGGCAGTTCTGTATTCAGCTTTGTACTCTATGTGTCCGTTCCTTTCTCTGCTCGGCACATGAGTATGTCTGTTTAGTTCTTCTTGGCTCAGCAGATTTGTGTGACAGTTTGGTTCTGTGCTCGTGCTGCATTTGTGTGGTCACTCGGTCGGCAGTTCGGGTTGTCGCACAAAGCCTCTTGGATTCTAACTCTACAAAGTAGACTTGTTTAAAATCATTAGTTTTTTATCAATTTGATTGTCAATGATCAAAATAGAGTTTGATTGTCAATAATCAAAATAGAGTTTGATTGCTCATTAACCTGAACAATAACATATTACAAAAAATAAAAATGTATACTAATATGTTATACAAATATATAGAGTTTACATTTAATATATATATAATTTATACTTAATATATATTAAAAAATTTATTAAATAAAATATATATTTAAATAATTTATATCAACATTACAAATGGTATAAATAATTCATATATAATAATTCAAATACCTAAAAGTTACAATGAATTGATACGTGAGTGTATATTAGATTTACATATAGTATATACAAAGTCTATACTTGGTATATATAGAGTTAATACTTAATATTTATAAAATTTACACTGTACACTATAACTAGCCTTTATATATATATTAATAATCAACCAATAATATACTATGATATATTCATATACTTCTATAAATAAAATTTTTATAGCATCATTTCTCAATAGGCAAAATAAGCCTCCTCTTTCCATGTACTCAAAATGGGCTTCCACTTTGTGTCCCTGTTCCAAATCTACATTGAGAATGTTTAACTTAAAGTATACATTGAGAAAAATCTATTAAAAATTACTTAGCTACTCATAAGTTAAACACTAAACAGGCTAAAATGACAGTTAATGTCCACTACCACTAGAAATAATTAATAATTAAAAAATGATTCATCAATACCTTGATTTTCAAATTGTTAAGAATCATAGTAAGCCTCAGCCATTGTTCCAATTGCTTTCTTGTCCTTGATGTCATGTCTAGTAACCCACAGTTTAACATTTGATTAGCATTTCAATGTCCTGAACAAAGATGTTAAATCAGAGGACCAAAAAACACAAGAATGACCCAACATACTTACCACATTAAGCAATCCAAAGTATGCTTGCAGTTGGACCAAAAGGTAGGTGGCTTATAATCAAACCATCAGGCACACCATAATGCTCAACCAAACAAAAAAAATGCAATAGAAAATGAAAACTCTTCTTCTTCACCAACTCCTAAAGGAAACAAAAAATGAAAATTCATAAAAAAAACCGAAATTAAATTTCACATATGCAAACAAAACCATTACCTAAAAATTTCACCTGCAACAAAATTCAATGCTTGATCCACCTCGATAGAGTATTTAGCAAAGTCATCCCTAATCAGCTCAAATAAAACCATAATTGCCTTCCTTCTCTCAATTTAGATTCTAAATTAAACAATTCTAGGTAAAATGACATCTTCTGCAAATCCATGGATGAAGGAATATAATGATGCAATGAAACTTGCAAATGATATCAATGGCATGATTTCAAAACAAAATTTGTTTCCTGCAACAGCACTTGAAACACAGCATCATGTGTCTACAATTCGAAGGAAAAACATAATTTTAAGGACTAGGTTGATTTCTTACAGTTTCTAAAATTCATATTTTGATTTTACATTCTGTTTGGGAAGTGAGAAAATACTAGTAAAGAAGAGATCTGACCTTAGTTTGATTGAAGAGTTTGTTTAAATTAATGATTCTTTTTTAGTTCAATTATTCAATAGCTGAGAGGCTTTAGAAGAAGAGAAGAGAGTGAAATAATGGTAATTCTTAAACAAATTATAGAAATATGATAATAACGTTTAAAAAAAATGGCACATCCAGCAATGATAAAAATATCCAACAATTTATGGATCAGTTCATTACATGTTGATCGTTTGAGCCTACACTATATCTGCCCGTCCAATCCATCTCCAACTGATAACTAATCTCTCAATAAATATCCACGTATATTAGCATATATCGCTCATAAACTTTTGGGACATTTATATGTCTACTAAAAAAATAATTTTAATTTTAAAAATATTACAAAAATTAAAAATATTTATACTATAAAAAGTTAAAGTAAAATTTTAAAAATACCATATTTTTTATTAAAATAATTTTTTTAAAATACCTCTTTTATTCCTATAATCAATATTTTACTTCAATTTTAATTTTTTTTAAATTCATTTCTAAATAAAAATATTCTAATAAAATAATAAAATTTAATATTTTAAATTATTTTCATCATATAAAAATCATAATTTTTATAAAAGATAAAATTTTAATTTTAATTATGAAAAATAAATAACACTCATAAAAAAAGAAAAATATACAAAAATATATTAATAAAAATTATTATATTTATTTTTAAATAAATTTTACATATTATATACATGAAAAAAAATATACATAATTTCATTATGTAGATGTGTTATAGGTGTATTATAAATTTGTGATAAATGTGTTGTAGTTGTTGCGTGTATGTTATATTTTTATTATTTAAGTTGGGTGTATTTTATGTAAAAGTTATTGAATATTGTGTAAATATTATGTGAATATTGTTTAGATATTGTAAGCATACAAAATAAAATTAAATAAATATTAAAAATATTATTTAGATGTGTTGTATATGTAATTTATATTGTTAAATATATATTTTATATATGTTATGTATATATTATGTATATATTTATTTTTATGTGTATGTTAAAACTATGATATTAAAAAAAATTTAAATAAAAAAGAAAAAGAAAAAAAATCAACATTTTAAAGGTAAATTTGAAAAAATTTTGACGGGTACAGTGTTATCGAAAATGGAAAGTTTTCAAATGTGTACAGTGTAATTCTCCCTAAACTTTTGGTTATTTTTGCTGACTGATACAGTAATAGTCGCATTCTCTATATATTATATTTTAACTTTTATTTTTAAATTTACTGCTCTAAATTATTTTTTCATTTTTCATTTTTAACTTTTAACTTTTTTATTTTAACTTTTTTTATACTTTGTTTTTTAAAAAATATGGTGGATTTTTTTTGCTTTTCTTTTTCCTCTTCTCATTGAGTCAGTTTTTATGCTATTTTTCCTTTCTTTGTTACCAATTTGGCTTCTTCATCCTCTTGCTCTTTTTTTTATATACATTCTGCTTTGCGCTCTCCATAATCCACTCATTCCTTTGATTTCAAAAATATTCAAGTTGATGATGATTTTTGGATTCCGATTAAGGTATTACAAACTGCTAGACGAAGTAGCAAAAAATGTGTAGAGTTTAAATAATTATATTCCAAATTTAAAAGTTATATTAAGAATTTAATATCATTTTAATGCAAATTGAAGGCATTCAAATATTAAAAAAAATTAAAAAGAAAATATTGTATTCCTTACGCAATAAGAACCACACTCCATGCCTATTCCAGCAAGAACCAAGCATCTGCATGGCTGTGATTCATTTTAATTTGTTCTCTTTATGTTTAGTCTTCTTGTCATTTACAATCCATATATTACTACGAGATTAGAGATGACAACTTAGCTGCATTTTCTTTTGTTAATTGATATCCTTCTTTGGCCCTTGAATTGATCAGTTTGGCATTGCAAGTGTCTTAAAGCAAAATAGATATGCAGAGTGCTCTAGTAAGTCAATTGGGTGGCGTGCAAATTGGAGATAATGTTACTGACTTGATTTTTTTTTTTTTCATATGTTCTCTTCACTTTTTCTTTTTCTTTTTTTCTTTTTGTGTTGTTTTTGAGGTATTTTTTTGAGTTTCAAATATAATAATTGAGAATTTTTTTTTTCTTTAAATGTAACGTGCATATTCGATAAAAATATTTCAAAAAAATAGTTTTTATATTTTTTAGATTTTTTCATCATTTATTTAATCATATGATAGAAAATAAATTATTATTTAAAAATTTATACATTGCATGTGTATAGATAAATTTCAATTAATTGAAGATGATGATGATGATGATTAAGAAATCTCAATTTAGGTATGTTGTGTTTATTATACAGTTATAATATTTGTATTTTTTGGCACTTTTTTTATAGCCATAACCCCTAGGTACTTGTCTCTTTTGATTTTAATTAATTAATTTTGTATTATATGATGAAATCTCTTTGTCAAATCTTACAGCTTTCATATATATGATTGTTTTTTTGTGTATTTTGTTATATGATTTGAAATAATATTTGTATTATGTGTTGATTTTTGTGTTTTAAAATTATATTTTTTTATACATGCTGATTTCATGGTTAAATTTTAAAATAATAATTTTGAAAGTAATAATTAACTTAAAATTAATAATTATATATCGGTATATATAAGTATATACTACATATACTTTCATATACTAAAATATTACAGATGTTTACTGGCATTCTTTTTTGAAAGACAATAAATATACGTAGATATAGTTACCATATACTTATAAATATTAAGATATAAAAGCAGCATATTGATATTCTTTTTCCAAGACAATAGATATATATAGGTATGTATATACCTAATAAATACTAAGATATAAGAGCTGCATATTGATATTTTTTTTCCTCTGAGATAATAGATATATGTAGGTATATGATACATATACTTTTATATACTAAGATATTACAGTTGCATACTAACAATAATTTTTAAAAGAAAATAGATATATGTAATTATAGTTAATATATACATACATATATAACAACTGTATAATGATATTTTTTTCCAAGATAATAAGAATATGTTAGTATATATTACATATATACTCATATACTAATATGTTACAACTACATAATGACCTTTTTTAATGGCCATAAATATATATAGTTACAGTTAATATATACTCAAATATAATAAGATATAACAGTAGCAAAATGATATTTTTTCTCCAAGATAATAAATGTATAAAGGTATATGCTACATATACCTTCATATACTAATATATTATAATTAAATTTTGACTTTTCTTTTGAAATATAATAAATATATGTAATTATAGTTATCATATACCTACAAATATTAAAATATAAAAGCTACTTACTAATATTATTTCTCTAAGATAATATATATATTATATATATCCTCATATACTAAAAAAATAAATATATATTTTTTTCTTTTGTAATGTAATACAATAACTAATATGTGAATTATGTTATGTATTAAAAAAAATTAAATATTTTTTTATAGTATATGTTAAAATTATTTTAAATTATAAATTAAATAAAATATATTAATATAAATATAAATTTAAAATTTTATTTTCAAAATAAGAGTATATGTATATGTAGATATCTAGGTATTTATTATATATAAGTAGAAATTTAATATAAATATTAAAAATATATTTTTACACAATTTTAATAGTATATATTAAAATTATTTTAACAAATATAAAAAATAAAACACAGCTACAAAGGCTAATGCTAATTCTACTGTCTTATTCTGATTAAAAATAAATTATTATTTATACAATGTAGTAATCAAATTATATTAACTTGATTAAAAAATGATTGGCCGTGTATTTAAAAAAGTAAAACTTAGATTCCGATAAAATTAAAAAACAAATAATGGTGCCGTAAATTTGAAAAGACAATTCTATTTTAGATTAATTTTGTAATTACAGCTTCTCATAATGCCTAGTTTTCTTGAAGAAAATACTATTAGTTATCCACCCCTTAGGCCCGTATAATTTCTAATAGCCCAAACAACTTGTTTGATTTCAAGAAAAGAAATTGGACTAAAAAGAGTAGTAGCTTCATTATCACTGAAGCATCAGGCCGCTCCCTACTACCGCAGCTATTACATGCTGGCTTTGGCGGTCATTAGTCCTAATGCGTTGCGTATAATAAAACTCAACCATGGCTTTTTTTTTTTTTATGGTTTTTGATTCTCTAGGCATCCCTAATAACTCAAAACTTTCATGCTATCACCTTTATTCACTATCGCCCTAACTTGGTTATGAAAATATTTGGTACAATTTCTATTCATAATGCAACAACTTGCTATAATGCTTAAATATTGCTCTTTTCTCGTTAAGTAGATAATTATTTTTTATTAATACTTTCTTCATTTTATTTTTATAATTCATTATATTATTTTTAAATATTTTAAATTATAATTTATTTATCATAAATAAAATTATTATTTTATTATTATATCCTCGTTTAATATATATTTTCTAATCATAATTACAAATAACATTAAAATAATTTAAAATTTGTGTTATATTTAATGATGATATATTAAAAAAATTAAATTTCAATTAAATTAATTATTGTGGACTATAAAAATGAGACCAATGGAGTATATTTTATAATTTTATACTATAATTATATAAAATTTTAATTTATTAATTATATTTTTAACATTTTTTTATAAATAAAAAACACTCAACATTCACTCTTTCTCTCTTTCTATATATATATCTTCATCAGGAGCAATATGATAAAAAAAATAAAAAATAAAAAAAAAAAAAGAAAAAAGCCAAAAATCTGCCAAAATAAAAGCAACGCGCGCAATCGTTGTATAAAAATAATGCGCAAAAAAAAACCCGCGTTAGCTGAGAAAGCTGAAAAAAGAAAAAGAAAAAAGTTGCAGCGATCTGGGCTCTCTCTGCGATCCGCTTTAACGGATCCCATTCCCTTCCTTGTCTAAAACTATAGCCATAGCAGAGAATATTGAATAGGACAGAGGGAGAGATGTGGGTGTTTTACCTGATCTCATTGCCTCTAACCCTAGGCATGGTCATTTTAACGCTGAGGTACTTCGCCGGACCGAAAGTCCCTTGCTATGTCTTTTTCACCGTTGGTTACATCTGATTCTGTTCTCTTTCTATTATCATCCTTGTTCCCGCCGATATCTATACGGTAATTTATGTTCTCAAATTTGTTGCTTCCTTCATTTCAATTACATTTCTCTATATTTTAATTTTTGGATTGGTATTAAGAAATTCATTATGTTCATGGAAAATTCTTTAGAGAAAGCCTCGGTTTTGTTTTAATCGTGTTATCATTTTCGCTAAATTATCAATTGGGGAAGAAATTATTATATATATATATTTGATAAGTTCAAGAAACAATCAAACAAGAGCTTCATAGGTTTGGAGTTTCAATTTTGGGTGATTAATATGCTACCTTTGGATTATGTTGAAGATCATAAACAATTTAAATTTTTTACTTAAAACTAGCTTTTAGTTTTCTGTTCAATTTGGTTAGACTTTAGAGTTTAATTTCTTTGATTATATGAATTTTTAACATACCTTAGTCTTTTATTATATGTACAGACAAAATTTCATCTTGATAATGGAGTCATTTCTTTCTTTTGGAGTTGGTCATATTGGAGTACATTTTTGCTTACATGGTATGTAGCATATAAACTTGTATTCTTCATTTTTACCCTCCTTTCTATCCTTTTATTTATTGTATCAAGTTGTAATGCTGCATATAACATCAATTTTTGAATTTCTGTGATGCTATTTTTTAAAAAAATTTTATATACTATATAATGTAGAAAACTGGTAGTTGATGTTCTTTTGGTTAGATACACCCATACTATCCTGTTGTTTAGCTATCGGCTTATCTCCTTATCAAACCTGTGAACAAAATGGACAAGGAATAAAATTATTTAAAATGGATTTAACATTTTCCATCCCACTTCTAGTGGGAGGTATTCACTTAGTTCATGAAAAGACATTCATAAGTCGCAATGGTATATATTACCATTTTTTCTTTGCTAGTGCATAAATATTACAATTTTATTTGAGCTCTCACATCCTTTCCTGTATAAAACATGCTCATACACTCCCCCCTTTTTTTTGGAAAAAAAATGGAGCATATGAATTTGCAAGATCTGGACAAACTTAATAGAAAATGATGGGAGGGAAAGAGAGTGTGTTATCATTGTTAAATATTATTGTGCTTGATGATACTATTTTTTTTAAGAATAGCTGTAAATAGGATTTTAGTTTTAGATGCATGATTCCTCATATACTTTAATTATCTCTAAGCAGGGCTGTTGTGCCCCTTATTCAGGGTTTTGAAGATGCTGGAGACTTCACTGTGACAGAAAGATTAAAGACCAGTGTACATGCTAACTTGGTCTTCTATTTAATTGTGGGATCTATTGGGCTTTTTGGACTTATCCTTCTCATCATGATGGATAAGATAAAGTCAGTCTTATCATCCTGAATTTTACTTTCTTTGAACTGCATTTTAATTTCTTACTTTATGTGCTAAGATTTTAAGTTTACATGTATTTTATCAGATACTTACAACTTTAATTTATTTTTTTGCATGCACTTTAGAAGCTCCTGCATCTTTTTCATTCATTTACGCACTAGACAAATCTACTAATTTTTGTTTGTGCTTTGTATATCGAATCCTTTTGGGTATTCACAATCATGTTGATGTAGAACTAGAAAAGAAATCGAAAACACACAAAAAATGAAACGATAACAAAAATTTAATTCTAATCATCCAATAATATTATCTAATGTTAAAGGAGCTTGTAGTAATACTTATATAGGGTAATCAAATAAGTCTAATCCTAATAGTAAAGTTAAATGACAATAATACCCTAAATATTTAAAATTTCCAAAATAACATCAACTAAACTATTTTTTATATTTTTTTTCTACAATTTGTGGGCCTAAAATCATTAACAAATGGTCCTACATCATTGCTCCTTGGCTGAAAAGAACTTGTCTCCACAAAGTTCAATTGCAAATGAGTTTCCAAAAGAGAGATTCAACATTTCTCTTTAGAAACTCATGTAGCATTAGAATTAGGATGATCCCACCACTTAACAAGAAATCTTCAAAAAAACCAGCTTGAGGGGAAGCAACAAATTCATCATCTATCACAAGCTTTAATCTCATATGTGGACTAGGCACATATAAAGCTCTGAAGCACTAGAAGGAAAAGCAGGAGGCTCAAAAGTGTCTTAATAAGAGAATAAACTCTTTAAGTTGGAAACAAGACTAATATTCATATGATCAGCAAACCAAGTGAATATGCATTTGATCCAAGTTTTGAACGTCGAATAATGGTCATTTGAACTTGTACTCTCTTTAGGGAATTTCTTGGTTCCCAGATTGAATTTCGGAGAAAAAAATGAGTTTTACAATGAAGAACTAAATCAAATAATCGTATAATCGCATATTGTATGGACTTGGAAAAATGATGAATGCATATATAGATATGCATCAATAGATAAATTTTATACTTGGCACTTTCAGGAAGTGATTAGATATGACATTGGTTGCCATCTTTATTAACAGGAAGGAAAATGTGTTTGGTTTTGCCATGGCATGCTCGAATACTTTTGGACTTGTTACAGGTGCCTTTCTTTTTGGTTTTGGCTTGAGTGAAATTCCCAAGAGTCTCTGGAGAAATGCAGATTGGACAATCCGCCAAAAAGTTCTTTCTCATAAAATTGCCAAAATGGCTGTGAAGCTTGATGATGCTCATCAAGAACTTTCAAATGCTATTGCAGTAAGTGTAGTTTTAGCTCCTCACCCCCTATCTCAAACAACTAAATTACAAGTTTATTTTTGTGATTAGCAATATTTGAAAGAGAATATGCTTTCATTTTCTGCTACTGTTTTATTTTTCAGCACATTCTACACAATTATTCCTTTATTCCTTTTTCTTTTTTTATACAAAAATATAATTAAATAAATAAGTTATAAATGTTTATTTTTTTTTCAAATTGAAAATAAAATCATAAATAATAATTTTAAATAAAATAAAAAATTAATTATTATAAAATTAACCTCAAAATTTTCTCAAATTTCAAAATATAACATAAACAAATAAAATAGATGGATCGAAATAAAAACAAAAAAAAACTATCTCAAAGTAGAAAGAATCGAAGTATAAAAAAAATGAAAAGCAACTTGAATCGAAGTGGAAAACAAACGCTGATGTTTTTTAGGACTCTGTATTTTCTATTTCGAAAACAACTAAAATTAGTTTTTTAAAATTCAATTATTAGTTAATAAATATAAAAAATTGTTTTTGTAATTTTTCATATGGAGAATATTTCTAACTGAACAACAAATTCTATTTTCCTTTTTTTTTAGAAAACAAAACTTGTTTTTCACAACTGAATAGTCCCTTGAAAAATGCTCTTTTTCATTTTTCCAAAATATAATAAGCTTTTGGAAAGCAACTTTAAGATGATTTCTTAGTTTTTCCTTGTGAAAGATAACTCATTTTTTATTTGGAAAATGTGGAGCATGTAATGTTTTCCAATTTGGCACTTCATGCTGCATTTTGAATCCCAACAATTGCATTTTGGGTAATTACTTTTCATTTGCTCCATGAATTTGGCCCATTGCTTTATGAATCAGACTTCTATATATATTTTTCTTTTCCATTCTTCGTCTCAATGATTCTTCTATCATTTCTTCTTTTTATATATAATACTCATTTTTCAATTTTTGAAACCCTCAAATCTTGTTTTTGAATAATAAATTAGATGAGAACATATAGAAAGCAATTATAAGAAAACAAGAATGTTTCAAATATAATCATTAGTTCTCAACTTTTCAGTTATAGGAAACAATCACAATCTGATCATGTTTTCTAGTTTCTAAATTGGAAAATGACTTCTTTGTCTTTAACAAATGAATTTGTTTTCTGAGTTTTTCATAGACAATGAAATTCAAAATTTTTTTTTGAAAACTGAAAATGGAAAATAGAAAATTGTTTCCACAAGTAAACAGACCCTTATTTTTTTTTTAAATTTTTAATTCAATAGAAGCTAGTGTAATTTTTGGTAATTGTTGCAATAACCAACAGATTCTATGTGTATGTGTGGTGGTGCATGTTTCCTTATTGGGCATAAAACAGGCGTGTTTCAGTACCGCAAAGCAACGCTTGGCTGACTTAGGCATTTTAAATCAATATTAACTGGTGTTTGATGTTTCCTTCATCAATTTTGCTAAGATCTTTCTATCACTTCTATTATTATATTTATTGTCTTTTTCGTAAGAATTTTAAGTGAAGTTTCTGTTGGTGCTAAGTGGTGGCAAAACTTATCTCAGGCACAAAGCACCATTTATATGCGTGACTATCTGCAGTTGTACGTCTTAGCAAATAACTTGCAGTTTTAGGATCTATGTTTTTGGTAAATAAATGTGGTGTACCTATTTAAGTGAGAAATATGTTGTCGATCCAATCTTCGATGGGAATATTTGAATAATTTGTTTCATTTGCATTAAACTTTTAGTTTCATATGCATTGAGGCTGTGGTATTTGATTTACCTGATTGCTGATATTTACTTGCTTGCTTCCTCAATTTTTTACTTATGATTTCCTTCAATAGGTTGCTCAGGCAACATCCAACCAGATGTCCAAGCGGGATCCTTTGAGACCATATATGAACTTTATAGATAACATGCTAGCTCAAATGGTATTTCTTGTTCTCTTGTACTCCTTTCTTCACTTGTAGTGATGGATGCTATTTCAATATTTTGAATATTATATTGTTTTTGCAGTTCAGGGAAGACCCATCCTTCAAACCGCAAGGTGGCAGACTGGGAGAAGATGATATGGACTATGATACAGATGAGAAATCAATGGCAACTCTTAGGCGTCACCTTAGGCAAGCTCGTGAAGGGTATTATCGTTATAAAAGGTAAGTACATGCTTAAATTTTTTGTTGTCTCTCTAAGCTGCACAATGTCTTTATCCTTTAAGTGCTAGTACTGTATATCAGATCATGAACTCTTTCAGAACATCGTTCTCAGCTGCTGCCTGTGGCAATAAGATTTTAGTGTTTTATCATTCTTGACATAAAAGAGTATTTGTCTTTTTGATCACTGTTCTTCTTTGATGCTCAATAAAAATTTTTTGGGATTGTTATAATGTCATTAATCTGGAAAGTGCTGGTTCACACTTTTAACGCATTTCGTGTGAACGATACTTTAGTGACAATATTTCATTTTTTGAAGCTAGTTCTCAGTTTGGAATTGTGCTTCTGAACTCTTAATTTTGTTGGAGCATGTGCTAATGGTTTGTTTCATTTATTTAAATTAACTTATCTGCAGTGAGTACATGACCTATGTCTTGGAAGCTCTTGAACTGGAAGATACAATTAAAAATTATGAACGCGGCAATTAAACTGGATGGTTTGCTCCTAGCTGCACTTCCTATTTTACCGTTGGTTTTTTTTATATGCTCCAAGTTGTTATGCATAGACCTTATTATACATTCATATGCTAATATGGCAGGAAATATGTTTCAAGCTTCAGACCTGTTCGAACTGGTAAATTGGGGAGCCTCTTTGATAGAATGGGTAATTACTGCATCTATTAACCCATCTGCTTTTCTTATTAAATTGCACCACATAAGGATTGACTGAATTTTGTTATGGTTTTGGATATTTCTAATTCTGTATTTACTTTGATTGAAGAGCCTTACTATTTTTATTTTTCTTAGAGAAATGAAAACAATTGACGATGTTCTGAGTTGGTTGGGCTGGCATATTAGCAATAGCGCTTATGTAGATAGCCCCAGGAATTGCGATCTTATTGGGTTTTTTTGCCCTTTAATGTTTTGAGGAGACTCAGGTTAGGGTTTGTAAAAGGGTTTTATCATCTGCTTGAGAGCCAGATACAACTATTGCTCAATACTCAACCAAGAGAATACATAGCATTTTTCGCCTAAAATAATAAAAGAAAGAATAAAAAGAGAACTCAGATCACAAATCAGCCAGAATATTCAAGATCTTTTAGAACTATTTAAATTCATTTGACTGTAGTTATAGGTAGAGTTGCCAATGATAGTAGTAATCTTCTTCCTATTTATTGTCAGTACACAGAATGAGTAGACATCTTCTTCCTATTTATTGTCAGTACACAGAATGAGTAGACATGCTGTTTATTTGCTGGAGTTTGGTAGGACTGACCTCCCAGTTTGAATTCCTTTGCATGGATAGTCACATCATTATCCTTGTGTGCACATATAAATATTTATGATGTTGTCTTTAGAATGTGCCATAGAGCTTTGGCACTTTATTCTTAATAATTATGTTGCATCACGGATGAATATACAAGCAAAAACAGAGATTGAGGGACATTTCGGAGTGAAAGCAAACAAACAATGGCAATTGAAAAACAAGAATTATATTGATAAAAAATTTAAGTGTCTGTTTAAATCCTAATTCAATTCATTAATGTCTGTTGAAACGTCACTCAATTCATCAAAGTATTATATTGGTAAAAAAGATCCGTTACAAACATATAAAAACAAGAATGCTCCAGCCAAAGAATGACAAGGGTAGAATGGAGGCCCAAATTTGATTGACATAGATCTTACAAGTAGTCAATTTTGGCATTAATAGGAAATGAATGCTTAGTGCCAGTTTAATTAAAACATTGAAGAAATATAAAAATATTGGGTGAACTCTAGAAAAACACTCTTAGAGCTTTAGAAGCCACTAGAAAACTTTGCATTTAAGAGACTAAATGAAATAGAGAATGGAATAGAACATGATTTTTTGAGAATACAGTTCTAGCACATGTGAGCCCTATATAGCTCCTAAATGAATGAATTGAAATAACAACTGGTCATTTTTAAAATTATTTTTAAACAATTTTTATACAGACAAATGTATTTCTGTTGGTGTTGCACGGGGGAACAGCCTCAAAACTCCAAATTCATGAAATGGGAAAAGCAATAGAAAATGAGGGTTAGATACTTTTCTGAATGCGATGCTGTAGCACAGGATCATGGTTGCAAAGATTGCTGATACATGAATCAGCATCTTATTTTTTTATCTGAGCAGATTTAAAAACTTTCCTGATCGTTTAGCAATTCAGCAAAATTTACTAAATGAGTTAAATAAAACACAAGCATGTCAGTGTCTGAAATCTTGGGCAAAGCTTAACCCCCACATACAACTTATTGAACCAAATGTTGTACACTGCTCTTGTATCTGCGCATCACCAGTACATGGTGCTTTCCAAGTGAACTATGCACAGTAAGCATATCTGTCTGTGATTGCATTTCTCTATATGTATTCTTTTATTCTGTCTGGAGAAATTGTCAATTATTTTTCTCTATAGGTGCTGTCATTCTTGAGTAATTATGTTTTTGGATTTGTTATTTAATATGCAATATGTTGATTTTCAGTTTGCGGTGGCTGGAGTTTTTTAATGCAGCAGGTCTAATTTATTGACAATAATATAGGCATTATCTTGAGGCTGAAACTCTTGAAAAGAAATTTCTCATTTTGCAGAATTTTTTTGGCGATGCATGCTAAGAAAGCAATTTGAGAAGCTCTTGGCCATCATACTTGGTACCATGTCAGCTGCAATTCTTTTAGCAGAGGCGACTCTGCTACCTACTGGAGTTGATCTCTCACTGTTCTCAATCCTTATAAACTCTGTAGGAAAGCAAGAACTTCTTCTGCAGGTAGATTCTTATCTTCTGCTAATAATTCAGTCCTCATCTTATGGGGATTTACGTGCATCATTTTGCACATGCCTTGTTACATTGGTTTTACTTTGTTTGTGTTACAACTTTCTGTTGTTTTATTTATCAGGTGTTGGCTGTTGTACCGTTGATGTACATGTGCATCTGCACATATTACTCACTGTTCAAAGTCGGAATGCTAATGTTTTACTCTCTTACAAATAGGCAGACGAGCTCAGTCAGCTTGCTTATGATATGCTCGTAAGTTTTTCATGAGCTATATTGTCCTCATGTGTCCTTCCTCCTCTCTTTAGAAAGAAGAAGCCATAGTATGTCTGATCTTAATAATTAAATTGTTAGGATGGTTGCTCGGTATGCTGCTCCAATTTCATACAACTTTCTCAATCTCATCGATCTTGATGCTAAAACTATATTTGAAGAGGTTCGTCTCCTTACGGCTATCATGTATATGCTGATCTTGTTCTGAGCAGAAACTTAAATAGAATTAGGTATTGCCACTTAACTATTTTATCTCTTTGCTTATGGAAAAGTTTTTGCGTTGCTATCCTGTCTTGTACATATCCATTTTGGGGGAACCATATATAATATCTTATGGTCCATAAACTTTTAGGAATGTTTAAACCTAGTCTGGCTTAGTGCCTTTACGACTTGTCTCTTTGGTTTAATATGGCTTTGATGGCTTTAAGGGAAGCTTTACCTTTTTGGTAGTTGTAAATTAGATCTTCAATATGATGTTCGTGTTTTGCTTTCCTATTCAAATGAATCATTCTCTAATCTCTGTCTATATTGAAGTACCATAGGTTTTTGGGAAAAAAGCCTATGAAATCTTGTCTTTTGACTCTAGCAAAAACTGTGGATTGTTCTGAATCACTTTTATATTAAATTAGCTATTGTGGAGAAAGCAATGTTGTTTGAGAATGGTTCCTTACTTCCCTACAGTGTTTAAGAATCATGTGAACTTTTTATTATAGGCTCCTATAAATTCTTGCTGGAGTTCCTATCTGATCTTATATATTGGCTAATTTTCTTTTTCAAATTGCAACACACGTTTTCTTTATCCTACAATGATATTCCAGTTGTTTGGTTTTGTAGCTTGTCATTGTGTGTATTTTTGTATTTTTGCAATGCCAAATTTGTACTTTCAATTCTGCTTATCATCTATCCATTATCTCCTTGAGAGTTTCTGCTGTTGAGTTTCTCATATTTTTACCTATTTCTCATCTGCTCCTTGCATTAATTGGTCTACAATTATACTCTGGTTGCAGCGAATGGGAAAAATTGATGATGCTGTATCTTTCTTTGGGAGTGGGTTTAACAAAATCTATCCTCTTATAATGGTTGTATACACCCTGTTGGTTGCAAGCAATTTCTTTGACCGTGTGATTGGTTTCTTTGGGAGCTGGAAAAGATTTAGATTTCAAACTGAAGCAGATGATACTGATGGATTTGATTCATCAGGAATAATTATCCTTCAAAAAGGTAATTTCTTTGAACTTGCCCTTTTATAATGGTATCGACAGCATGCTATATCGTGTTTGTCAAGAGTTATATGCTTGAGTTTAAGCTTTCTTTATGTTTTTTTCTTTTTTCAGAGCGCTCTTGGCTAGAACAAGGAGACAAAGTTGGTGAGCATGTTATACCACTGGCAAGAAACTTTAACAGTGTGGATATCGAGTCTGGCAGCAATAATGCAGTATGTACTGGGACCTTAATTAATGATTCTACTCCACCCTTTTTTGCTATCTTTTTCTTTTTTCGGAAAAAATATTTAATGCTATCCTGATAAACATACAGTTAAGTGCACTAACTAAAATAATGAGGTTTGTTTAATGTGATCCTATCATGTAACTCCAAATAAAATTCTCAGGATAAGGCAGTTGTTGAAATGAAGGAAACAACTAGTTTCATTGCGGATGATATAAAGGGAAGTGCATCGCCGCCTCTGAAAGAAGAGGGCCGTAGATATGGCACCTGCAAAGAAGCAATCAGCAAGAAGTATGCTGCCATAAGGGAACTGAGTAGAAATGCTAATACTGCACCTGTGGAGAAGAACATTGCCTCTGCTAAGGTGTCATTGCTTGAAGCAGGCAACACCGAACCTAGCACTGCAACGCTTGGGGCATCTGGTTTGGCGTCAAAATGGGAATCAATGAAGAATGGGTTTCGAAGTTTTAAGTCAAACGTAGGGGTCAAAAGATTTCTTCCTATACGCCAAGTACAGGAAACTAAACTTGTATCTCGGGATTCATCATTTGAGTCTCCCTATGAGATATTCCAGAGATTGAAACGGCCATCTAATGAGCATGGCGTTATCGATGATGAAGACGATGATGGCGCCAATGGGATGACATCAGATAAAAGTTAGATTTATCAATGGAATAGGAACTAGTGGCTGTTGTAGAAACTGGAACACAAGATGTACAGAATTGGTGATACTCATCTCATACCAATTTTTTTTACTGAAATTTGGGAAGATCTGCCTGATGGAGACATCATACATACATCAGAAATGGGAGAACTCAAGATAATACGATAGAATGGAGAGAGAGAGAGAGAGAGTGGAAAAAAATTAAATTAAGAATTGTATCATGTGAAGACAACCGATGATGTGTAGGAAGACTTCCACCATTTGAATCATTGCAGTAAAAAGTCTTTTGGCATATTGCCTTTTAAGGTCCCTTTGTGGGTATTATATTATCCTATAAAATATTTGAAAACAAATTTCTTAACGTGTTGTGATTGTTTAGAAAGCCCGAGTATGTCCCCTGTGGAACTCAAGTGCTTTACGGCTTCCAGGCACTTGAAAATTTGTGTTTGGCATTGTATTTCCAAGTATTAAAACTGATATGTTCTTAGAAGAACAAAAACAAGAAAAAGATTCGACTTGACATTACTTATTTTAGGACAATTCACTTTGAAATTAATGAATGATCAGAAGAACAGATGTTAGGTCCTGAGTGACTCATTATAGTAATTGACATATTCAGACTAGTAGGTCATTTCTTTATCTCATCTTAGCTCACTGTTTGACGTTCTTACTGAATTGTTATTTCAAATTTTAAAAGAAAAGAAAAAGAAAAGAAAAAGATGAGCATAAACATTATATTTCTATGTTTTTTGGAGTATTTGTTTTCATAACATTTTAAATTCTTTGATTTTGGTATGAAACTGTGAATGTCTGTCTTTCTTCAATTAAGAAAAAAGGCTTAATATAGTGTGAAAAAATTAATTTGTAATCATGCAAGCCATGCAATAAAAAAAATATTATTTCAAATTAGAAGACTTCTTCTTACAATGCATTAAACAACTTTCATTTGGATAATATTAGAGCTCTTCAAGTTCTAATATGCCGCATCACTTTTATGACCCTTTATTTTTAATATCAATGGATTTTAATATTTCAATTAAAAATATATTTTTTTGTCTTAGTTTGGACTTTGAGTTGGGTATATAATCTCCTCTGCTATACTATATACATTAAATTATTGAATTATTATCTAATATTATATCAATATAATATTATCAGATAATATCACTTTAAACATAATTATTAGATTTCAATTCTCACTAATATTAAAATTTGTATCTTCAATACTACTCATTCCCTTAAAAACAAAAAAAGAACTTTAAAGAGGCATTGGATAATTTAAGACTCACTTAACATAAGTGATTGTTCAAAGTTTAGATAAAGCTTTTGGCGATGATGTGATGGATAATGAAACTAATAATGGATTATATATAACTTGAACAAGTTGGATAACTGAATATGTCAAGCTTTGACAATTTACAGGTAATTTTATATTGCTACCAGAAATCAGTAACATAAAAATTATACACCTCAGAGTAACATTTTGGATTCACGTAATTGTTCATTGACGTTGAATACCATCAATAATACACATTCACAACTTGGGAAACAAAACCTTACTGCTAATCTGAATTTGTTTTTATTACCACTGAGCATATAAATTAGTTAATAAAAAATTATTTTATTTTAATTAAAAATCTCAAATTTAATTTATTAGATATATAGTTGTATTAAAATTTTGTTAGAAGAGCTTTACCAAAATTTACTTTTATTAGCTTAACTATTGATTTAGCTTAACTTTTGGTCTAACTG
Source organism: Garcia nutans (assembly GCA_947685225.1). Classification (NCBI taxonomy): domain Eukaryota; kingdom Viridiplantae; phylum Streptophyta; class Magnoliopsida; order Malpighiales; family Euphorbiaceae; genus Garcia; species Garcia nutans. The sequence goes on along the minus strand of CANTUV010000059.1, from coordinate 9,534,954 downwards.
ATTTGATTTGATTTAAATTATATTAAACCAAATTAGTTTGGTTTGAGAAAATTTTAGTATTTTGGATATATTAAGGTTTATAAATTAATTTGCGGTATTTGTTTTTTTTTTTTTTCTGTCTTACCTGTGCACATAAACATTTCTGCCAAACTACGTGAATCTTTTTTTTTTCTTTTCTTGTCTTTTATTTTATGTGATTGTGTGTATGATTAAGATTATTTCTTTAACATTAACTATGTATTTTTTTTTGGTCGGTACATTAATTATGTACTTAATTAGTCTCTTCAATTGTTTTTTTTAGTGGCTAATTTCGAGTTTAATTCCTCTCGAACTTGTCATTTAGATAAAACTTAAAATTTTATTATAGCAATATTTACTTTTAAATACAATATATAAAAATTTTGTACATCTTTGTTTTCTTGCAATCACAAATTGACGTTATAATCCTGTAGCTAGATATAAATTAATCCACCATACTACAACAATTAGTGTTATTAATTTAATACGTTTATTATAAGGGGTTTCTTCAAAAATACCATAAAAATAAAAATATTTTCAAAAATACCCATTTTTCTTTTTCAATTTCAAAAATATCCTTTTTTAATTTTTAATTTCAAAAATACCCTTTTGGAGGCATATTTTAGATATACATTTAGTATATTAAAGGTATACTCAATTTTTAAAGGTATATATTAGGTATATATTTAATATATCAAAAATATATAAAAAAATATAAGATATTTAAAAAAAAAGTTAAAAAGTGTGCTATGCAATATAATTTTCTCTTATTATAATGCTAATTGTTTAAGATTCAAACCCACCAGAAAAATATTGGTTAAAATGGTTTTATGATAGTATCAATATTTTTTTTAAAAAAAATTTTGAATTGATAGGTTTGACTCAAATTTTCGAGTTTAAATATAATATATAGAAATAGAAATTTTTAATAATAAAAAATTTACATTTTAAAAAAAAAAATTAGAATTTGATAGATAATAATATTATTATTTGATATATAAATTTTTTATATTTAATAATATTATAAATATACTAACATATACTTAAAATTTGAAATGAGTTAGTCATTCCCTATGTGGAGTTGTTTCTCTATCCTATTCTAGGGTTCGTAGGTTAAGGTTAGGGTTTTTTTTTATTCCTTGTGATCTTTTTCTTTGACCTTGTGTCATCTCTGCCCCTTTGTTGTGGGCTCTTTTAGCTCTATTACTTGTTTTTTGGCTAGGGTGATGGCTCAAGAGGAGAAACTATGGCAGAATTTTAAGTTAACAATAGATGAGGAGGATGCTGTAGATTTGGGTGAGGGTGGTAATATGGAAGAGAAGAATAAGTATGATCGATGCTTGGTGGGGAAGATGCTATCAGGTAAACCTTTTAACTTTAAACCGATGTCTAACGCTTTAGAGGTAGCTTGGAAATTGAAGAAGGGCTTTAACATGCAAGAAGTCGGCCAAAACAAGTTTATTTGTGAATTTGGATCCCGATATGATAAGCTTTGAATCATTAGGGATAACCTCTGGCACTTTGATCGCCAACTACTAGTTTTTAATGATATTAAAGGGGATGAACAACCCTCAGAGGTTAAACATAACAAGTGCTTGTTTTGGATCCGTTTGTGCAATCTCCCTTTAAACAGACGTGATAGACAATCAATTTGTATGGTGGCAGCAAAGGCTAAGGAGGTGGTGCTGGTGGAGTCAGACGAGGTGAATTCTTGGGGTAAGGATATTCGGGTAAGGGTAAGGGTGGATGTTGAGAAAGCATTAGTTAGAGGAACTATGGTGAAGAATGGGAAGGGAGATAAGGTGTGGCTATTTTTTAGATACGAGAGGTTACCTAACTTTTGCTATTAGTGTGGAGTGATTGGGCATATGGAGGAGGATTGTGATGAACATCTTGAAGAGGAAGTGGGTACTGAATGGCCTTATGGCCATGCACTTCGGGCATCCCCAATTCGAAATAGAGGAGTTAATAAGTTGTTGGTGGGGAATGCATAAAGGAAAGAAAAACGATCGGATGGGGCTCATAACACTCATTATAACACCCGTTATTTTACAAAAAATTAAATTAATAAGTTGGGGAGTTAAATGAGGTACTAGAAGTGAGAAAATATCATATATATATAATATAATATAAATATAAATTACATATAAAGTCAAACATAAGTTAGAAAAAGTCAACAGTGAAATAGTAAAAGAAGGATAAAATAATAATTTTACCCTAAAAATAAATTAATTAAATAATTTAAAAATAATTTTATTTTTTAATGGATATTGAAAATTAAAGAATTAAAAAAATAATAAAAAAAATTAATTAAATATTTATATATGGTGAAAAAATTTTTAAGAAAGAAAATTTAAAATTTAACTATTTATCATTTTCTTCTTCTTTTCTCTCTCCACCATGAAATTTCACCATAGCCAAGGATGATTTTTGCTCCAAATACCAAATTTTGAAGGATTTCAAAGGATCAAAGTGATTTTTTGTGATTTTTTCAACAATTAATAAGCTTTCTTTATTATTTTCTAAGTTTTATGAAATTTTTAGATTATGTGTAATTTAAAATTTTGATGGGCTGGTTGTTTTTTGTTCTAATTCATGTTAAACATGTTATTTTAATGAGTAGGCAATAATTTTATGGTTGAATGGTTGATAGGTTTAAGTTTTGATGAAATTTTATATAGGTAGTAAGGTTAGGGTTATGGAAAAGAGATTTGTTCAATATTGTAGTTTATTTAATTTTATCATTTAAATCATATTTTTTTAATGATTTAAATAATAGAAATGAATTTAAATTAACAATTGAAATTGGTTAGAATATTGAACCAAAATCAAAGTGGCTTAGGGTTTGAATTTTGAGATTTTGATGGAAGAAAGATACATTGTATTTTAATGTTTTGTATGTGTTAAAATATAATTTTTGTAATATATTTAAGCTTTAAAATCAATTTAGAAATGTTGAGAATGAAGTTTTAATATTAAAGTGTGTTTAGGCACGTTTTAGTATTTTTGAAAGGAATATCTTTAAATTGAGTTTTATAGTTTAATATGTGTTTAAATGTGTTGTTTAAGACATAATTAAGCTTAAAACTCAATTTGGTATTGGATGAATTAGAATTTCAAAATTGTAGTGCCTTATGGCTTAAGAAAGAAAAAATTGCAGGATTAAGTTTTAATTGATATTTGGTAGCTTAAACACCTTAAAATGTGATGTTAATGTGTGTTTATTATTTACATTTTGGTTAGGTGTTGAGTAAGTTGTTATTCCAATAACTTAGTAAGTGAAAGAATTTTGGAAAAGTTATAAAATTAGTGTTTTTAGCTTATAAGTGTCTTTGCATAAAAGTACGTACATATTTTGATTGTTATGCATTAAATTGCATTTGTTTAACTTATTTTGTGATTGAATGATTTGGTGATTATACCACTTTGATGTTTGAATTCACATAAAAAGTGCATAGATATTTGCTTAAAATTAAAATGTATAATTTATGTGTTTATAAGCCACTTTGAGTTGGCTAAAAGTATTGTGATGAATGTTTGTGAAAAATGCATGAAAATATGTGAAATAAATGAGAAATAATGAAAAAAAAAAATTTTAAATTGACATATTTGCCAAAGATTGAGGAGAATGTTAAATGGTTTAAGTAATGTGTGCAATCTTATGTAATATAAAATTTCAGAGTATTGGGTTTGGTGTGATACGGTATACTGGACATTTATCTTCGAGCCAGACACTAGGTATCATTATTATTGTCTTCGGGCCAGATGTTGAGCATCATTATTATCGCCTACGGGCCAGACGCTGGGTGTCAATATATTTGCCTTCGAGCCAGACATTGGGTGTCAAATGTGAGTCCAAAATAATATCTCTTGAATTTGAATATTATATAGGGTCATTTGGGCCCAGTGCGTGTGTATGAAAACTGTGTTAGTTTGAAAGTGTTAATTGAGTGACTTGCATTATGAAAATGCATATCAAATTTAAATTTTGGAAGAAATGCATTTTTCATTATTCATATGATTTTCTTTATTTAAAATTATGTATCACTAAGCAATTTTGCTTAGCACAATTTGTGTATTCTTCATGTGACAGAGTAACTGCAGAGAGCCCTGTTGGACCAGAGCAGATATAGAGCATTTCTGCTTTCTGAAGTTTTGAGTTGACCACCACAGACCATGACCGTGCAAACATGTAATATGTTTATTTCGACAACTTAACTTTTAAATATGTATGTTATATTATAAATATGTAAATGATGTAATTTAGAAAATTTGGGATTGTATTTTTATAAATAATGGTTATGTATATGATATATGTATGTTTAAGTGTTTTGAAAAAATTGATGGAGTTCTGGAAGCATGTGATGTTGAAATTATTTTGGGAGTGTATTTTCTGCAGGTTGTGAAATGTTAAAATTTTTGGGATATCAAAATTACAGATAAAACTCTAGCGAATTTTTTTTAGAGATTTTTCATTAAATTTTGTATTTTTAGAATATAAATTTCTAAATATTTTTATTTATTATTAAGGTACATTTTAAATTATAGAAATTTTAGTAAGAATGAGTTGTGATATACTAATATTGCATATGCATATTTTACATATACCGAGTGTATGTGTTAAATATATATAGGGTATTAAGATATTACACTCAGGAGGTGGGGAAGGGGAATGTACTTAGGAGTTTGCATGAGCATGGGGCAGATATTCATGTGGATGAGGGGTGCAGAAGATGAGATTTTCACTGGTTCAGATGAAGGTGCATTGTCAATTGAGGTTGAGTCGGGTCAACTAGAGACTCTGAATAACGTTGTACAGGTTGCGGTAGACCATAATAGAGATGATATCCCAATTGTTTTTTTTCTAAAGAGAGTAAGAGAGGTAGAGGAAGAGTTCGTGATGGCAAATCAAGAGCAGTTAAATTTGTCTCTCAATCTGTTAATCGTAATTCTCAAGGGAAAGGAAGGAAATGTTCATTAGAAGAAATTGCGGCTAACATTTCATCTTATAGAACCCAAACGAAGAGGAAATGGGAAGGAGAGGTTGGGGGATTTTCTATTGAGAATGGTGGAAAGAAAAGTATATTGATGATCAATTAAGATTTTGATGCTTTTTTGGCGGGGCTGCTTGAAAGTCACCGCCAATCATTATGAAAATATTAAGTTGGAACCTCTAGGGGTTGGGGAACCCTTGGACGGTTCGTACCTTAAAATTCCTCATTAGGGAGTACAAGGTTGATATTTTATTTCTCATGGAAACTAGATTAGGTAAAGAAGAATTAGAGGGTATTAGAAGAGCTCTAGTGGAGTTTCAATGCTTGGGACTGAACATCGATGGTAGGAGAGGGGGTCTAGCTCTCCTGTGGAAGAAAGATATTGATGTAAAGGTTTTGGGTTTTGAAAGTCATTTCATTGATTTTGAAGTTATAAGTCGAAATCTAGAAAATTGGAGAGGTACAGGTATCTATGGTTGGCCTGAGGCTGAGGTAAAACATCTTACATGGAAGTTAGTTGATTACTTATCTACAGTATCGGCTTTACTATGGCTGTGTTTTGGAGATTTTAACAAAATTTTGTTCTTATCTGAAAAGCGAGGCGGAAGAGCTATTCAGACTAACTCTATGTCTGGTTTTAGAGATGCTCTGAACAGTGCTGGTTTATTCGATCTTGGGTATGTAGGTATTCTTTTACGTGGACAAATAAATGTCAGGGAGATGCTAACATCCAAAAGTGGTTAGATCGTTTTGCAAGGGATGATGAGTGGAGTCGGTTATTTCCTAATAGAGAGGTGCGACACCTATGCATATTGTCTTTTGACCATGCTCCAATTCTTATGGACACGGATAGGTTTAGTAGAGAGAAGGGAAAAGAAGAAAAAAATCTTTTAGTTTGAGGAGATGTGGCTGAAGGATAATCAATGTGAAGAGGTTATTAAGGAAGCATGGAATGAGTGTAGGTCGACTGGCAATTAGTGTATTTCTTCTAAACTTGACTATCGTCCGCAAAAGTTGATGGCATAGGATAGAGCCAAGTTTGGCAATTTTAGTCAACAGATTAAGCAGACTAATGAATAACTATTAAGGTCGTAGGAGCTTGACAACAGTCTGGGAGCTAATGAGGCTGAAATCTTGAAAAAATCTATGGCCTCTTTGTTGGAAAAGGAAGAAACTATGTGGCAGCAGCGTTCTTGAGCTGTTTGGCTAAAAGATGGAGATAAAGACACTAACTATTTCCATCAAAAAGCTTCAGAGAGGAGAAGGAGGAATTATTTAGAGGGGTTGGAAGATGAGTGTGGTATTTGGAGGGAAGGAGATGTTGAAGTAGAAACTATGGTCTTGAGCTATTATGTTAGTTTGCTTTCAAGTAATGAACCAAAAGAGTTCTCTCACTTAATTAGAGCAATTAATTCAAGCTTATCAACAGATCACATCCAATTCCTAGAGCAACCTTTTTTCTCCTAATGAAATCTCTGTTGCTCTCAGACAAATGCACCCAAATAAGTCTCTTGGACCAGATGGTATGCCTGCTCTCTTCTTTCAAAAATTTTGGCATATTGTAGGGGACAATTTGAATTTTCTTGTTTTAAATTTCCTACATTTTGGAGTCATGCCTAATAACCTGAAACACATTTTTATTGTTTTAATTCCAAAAACCAAATCTCCGAAGTCTTTGAAAGATATTAGACCTATTAGCTTGTGCAATGTTCTTTACAAAATTATTTCTAAAGTCCTAGCTAACAGATTAAAGTTTGTTTTGCCTCATGTCACCTATCATACATAGTGTCTTTGTTCATGGTCGATTAATAACTAATAATGCAATTATAGCTTTTAAGATTTTTCATACCTTGAAAAATAAATTGAGAGATAAGAAAGGATTTTTTGCTCTCAAGCTTGACATGGAAAGCATATGATAGAGTTGAGTGGTATAACTTAGAGAGAATTCTTCAGAAAATGAAATTCCCACCCCATTTTACTAAATTGATTATGTCTGGTCTATATTTTGTTTCCTTTTCATTTCTAATTAATGGGCAACCTAAAGGTTTCTTAAAACCATGTAGGGGTCTTCGCCAAGGAGATCCTATTTCACCCTATTTATTTTCTCTTTGTGCAGAAAGGTTATCATCAATAATTAGGAAAGCAGAAGCAACAAAACAGATTCATGGGTTTAAAGTGAGCAGACATAGCATGGTTATCTCTCATTTGTTTTTTACTAACAATAGCATTTTATTTGGGTGAGCTACAATCTCAGAGTGCATTGCTATTAAGCAAAATTTTCATAATTATGAGATGGAATTGGGGCAGAAGGTGAACTTTGACAAATCAGCTTTGTTCTTCAGCAAAAATGTGGATAATTTATTAAATGGGATTATTGGTGGAGGTTTTGGAATTTATGAAAATACTTGTCCTGCGAAATATCTTGGGCTACATACAATTATAGGCAGATCGAAGAAGAGGGTTTTCTCTATACTCAGGGATAAAATTCTCAAGAAGATGAGTGGGTGGAAAGAAAAACTATCTATAGTGGAAAAAAAATACTCATTAAAGTTGTTGCTCATTCAATTCCCACTTATATCATGAGTTGTTTTGCTCTCCCTTCAACCTTACTTGACGAAATTCAATCCAGCATTAGCAACTTTTGGTGGGGTGCTGGTTCAGAGGGTAAGAGAATCCACTGGCTAGCTTGGGATTGACTTTGCAAGAGGAAGTGTGATGGGGGCCTTGGCTTTCCACACTTGGAAAGTTTTAACAAAGCTCTTCTAGGCAGGGATGGAGATTGTTGTCATAAGGAATGCTAAGTATTTCCTGAGGACATGCAGATATGGAGACATACCAAAGATGGAGCATATTTTGTTAAAAGTGGCTATCAGCTTACATTAAACTCTTGCATAATGGGCATCAGGCCCGGCTCTCAAGGGGGAGCATCCTGAGCGGTTGCTCAAGGCCCCTCAAATCCAAAAAAAAGTTTGAAGCTGAGGTTCAACATGCAAACAAGCTTCACAAAGAACTGTTCCTGTAATTAACACAGTTGATAACTTCTTCTCTCCATAACTAGCCAATCTCACCATTTCATCTCTGTTCGAAAACTCGAATCCTTTAGCAAATGAGGACGGCGATGATCTTTCAACAAATATCATCATCATCATCATCATCACAAAGAAATTGAAGTTGAAGATAATGGAAATTGGCATCACGAGATTGCTGCAGCCGCTGGTTATATATTTTGCATGTATATGTTATCATGTAACATCTTGTTTGCATGTTGTGAAAATTTTCGTTCCGACACTGTTTTTTAGGGGCCCATATCTTAATTTCTGCTCGGGACCCCTAAAATGTCCAAGACGGCCCTGATGGGCATGTTCAGTTTCAACTGAGGTGTGGTCCTGTATATGGAAACTTAATATTCCCCTTAAGGTTCGGCTGTTTTTGTGGAAGTGGCTTCATGCAATTCTTCATACTACAGATGCTTTGTTGAAACGCAGAATCAATGTGGACCCTTTCTGTGCTAAATGTGGGCTGCGCTTTGAAACCTTGATGCATTTCTCGCGGGAGTGTGATAATATTAGAGGTATTTGGTTATTATCACCATTAGTATTACGGTCTGGATATTTCCAGGAGCAGACTTCATTATCCTGGTTTCAAGCGATCAAAGAACAATGAGATGAGGAGGGGTTCGAGTTATTTGTGATGATTCTTTGGAGTATGTGGTTAGAGCGCAACCATTTAGTGCATTCAGGTCAGAAGACTCAGGATCAGCACATTAGTGAAAGGGCTCTCACTATTCTTACTGATTTCCAGGCTACCAATTCTAGAACTCTTAATTCTCCGGCCCAAAATGTAAAATGGGTACCTCCAGGGGAAAGCTTCTTTAAGATTAATCCTGATGCTTCCTTCCTTGCCAATCAACAGATTGCAGGTCTCAGGGTTGTGATTCGAGACTATACAGGTGAGGTTGTCGTCTCTGCTGGTATGAAGATGCAGTTTGTGTTAAATGCTGAAGTTGCAGAGGCGATGGCATTGCTTTTTGGCCTCTCAATTGCACAATATTGTAGCTTATATAACGTGATTGGTGAGTCAGACTGCCAGACGCTGATTTCATCATTACAGGGATTTGTTCTAGGGCAATCGTTGGAGAATTTGATCCATTAGGACATTCTTGCCGTCGCTACAACATTCCATCATTGCAGGTTCAATCATGTCCGCCGATAGGAGAATCACGCTGCTCATACTTTGGCTCAATGGGCCCTCCAGTTTGAATCTTTTTCCGATTTAGTTTGTATGGAGGAGGTTCCTCCAGTCGCTTTTCCTTTTGTTCTGATTGACTATGTTAACTCTGCTGTGGAATAAAAGATTAGCTTTCCTTTCTCAAAAAAAAAAAACATATACTTAAAATTTAAATATCAAACAATAATAATAATATGTCATTATTATTATTTTTTAAATATAAGTTTAGTTTCAATAGAGTTGAAACTCCAAAATTATTAAATTTTAAGAGTGATTTAAATATTACGACCGAAAATACATCAAGTTGATGCAAATAAAATATTTTTTTTTAAATTCAATATTTATATTACAGCCAAAAATGCAAGGGAAAGGGGAAATTGAGAAAAAGAAGTGATAGCATGCGAATTGTGAAAATATTAAAAAATGGTGATAATGAAAATTGAACACGGCTCTAATTGAAGTCAGAATTGCTGATGTAGCTTATTGGTGGACTTAATAATAATAATAATAATAATAATAATAATAATAATAATTAAAGTACATGAAATGGGATATGATACTGGAATAATATTTCACTACCTACCTACCGGAAATAAATTAAACTTAAGAACAAGAAAAAAAATAAAACAATAAGAAAAAGACTTCTTTATTATACAAGATAATTAATTTTTTTTTTATCAAAAGATAATAAACTTAAGAACTCGGAAACTATCTATAGTTTAATTACCAATAAATATATATAATATTTAAATAATAAATTAAATAAAATTAAAAGATAATCGTTTCATCCTAAATTAATAGTTATATATTTTATTTTATAAAAATTAAAAAGTAATTAATTTTATTAAATATATATATTTATCATTATATTATTTTAATATAAAATATATTTATTAAATATTTTTAATAAATATTATTAAATATGAATAAAATAAAATTTTAATATATTAATTAATTTATTAAAAATGATAAGTGAATTATAATATAGATTAAATAAAAAAAACATATCTATTAAATTAGAACGAAGTGAATAAATAAAAATTATAATATTAATAATATATTAATAATTTATTTGAAAAAGATAAAAAAAAAATTGATGATAAGAAAGGCATCCATTAGGCCAAAAAAAAAACACAAAATTTTTATAATTAAAAAGCAAAAAAAAAAAAAAAAGTGGAATAGATGAACATGTTCATTGAACAAAAAAGAAAGAAAGCACTCTTGAACTATAACATGAGATAAGAGGTTTTGCAAACGGCAAATAGTAGAGAGAGCTATACACAATTTAATTAATATAACTAAATGAAAAACATTATAATAAATAATTAAATATTGAAGGCAATCTTATTTCCATCGAAATTAACATCCTTTTTGCTCTTCAAATGAAGCAATTTTGACCAAAACCCTTCCTTCTTCTTCTTCTTCTTCTTCTTCTTCTTCCCATAATGCTTTCCTTCTCCAACTCCAACATTAAAAAGACTTGATCTTGTAACTACGGCCATTGATCTACTCTTCTTCAATCCATTATTTCCTGCACTTATTACTCTAAATGAAATCGAATTCATCATATCTGACACGTTTCTTTGATGATGATGACGACGATGATCATGATGAATTGGAGACACATGATTTGAAGATGAAGCAGAAGACGTTGAAGACATTAAAGAAGAAGAAAAAGAAGGTGCAGCCATGGCTACTTGTTTGTCGTTTAAAGGAACGATATGTAGTTGAGCTAATTTATTTCTTAAACAAGATGGGCAAACCCCTTGCTTTTGATGATGATACGGATGTTCATTACAGACTTTTTCAACCTCTGAGAAGCCCATTTCTCTCTATTTTACTCTTTCTATTTCTTCTCTATTTTACTCTTTCTATTTCTTCTTTATTTCTAATTCTTTCAATTTACTCTCCCCCTCTCTCTCTCTCTATATATATATATATATGGTCAGTTTTTATGTATTTCCAAGAAAGTCCTTCTTTTTGGATTGCCTAAGTTCATGAAAATCCACAATTAGCTAACTATCACAGCACAATTAATTGGTACTTCATATTATTAAAAAGGAAATTACATGCTATATTAAATTTTGTTTTATTTTTTTAAATATTTTTTTATAATTTAAAAATTTTACATGAGATACATATTTTTAAAAATAAGTATTTTTAAAAAATTAAAAACTGAATATTTAAAAAAACATTTTAAAATATTTTTATATAAAGCTCAGTGTTTAACGATAATTATTAATCCGATTATGTTATTTTTTGGTCAAATTAGGCCCGCACGTCTCAATGTTGGCTTATTGTTTATTTTTTTTATTTTAATATTTTTAACTTATTTTTATATATCATATTAATATTAAATTAAAAAAATTTATAAAAATATCAATTTTAGATGTTAATGAAAAATATGAAACTGTTATATAATATAATTTCTTTTGAGAAATATAATTTTTTTAATAAAAAATGCGTGTCTATTATGGGTACATCCTAATTAATAAATTAATTAATATAATAATTGAATTTGATACTCCTGTATTATTTGCAAGCGAGGACAGTTGTTTTGCATTGAACATTGAATATTGAAGTTGAAGCTAAATGGACGGCGAAGATTGAAAGTAAACGACAAAATAAACGGGACCCACTTCAGATAAATTGGTTTTGACTGAACGACGCGTAGTTGGTGGTGCACGTGCACAGAATATACGTGTACCCAAATCAATATTTTATTAGTATATAATTATATTATTATTTTCAATCTAAAAAGGAGCAAGGATGATAATTTTGGTGCGCCTATCAGATATGGGCAAAATTTAATTAATCTGTCGAATTTTTAATTAATTAATTAAAATTTTAATTTAATTAATAAATTAATAATATAATTCAGCCAATTTAATTAAAATTTTAAAATATTTTAATTTTAATTTAATTAATAATTAATCGATTTAGTTCGATCAATTAATCGATTAATCGTATTATTTTAAAAATATAATTATTTTTTTTTATTTAATTTTTTAATTATATAAATTTTATTATAAATATAATTTTATTTTAAAATTTTAAAAAAATCGGTCCCTGACACCTATTCAATTCTATCTTTTTAATTTGGCTCGAGAAAAACGATCACATAGTTTCATAATCATTTTGTGGCGTGACTAATTATAATTTAGTATGGTAATTTTTTTTTAAAATATTATTCCAAAGAATTGAAGCCACACATGGGGGTTGTTTCCTCAACAGACGACCGTCTTCACCGGAATCGAATGATTTGCCGGTGAATGTATTCATTCCACAATAGTTTTCGAGGAAAATGTACGTATGAGGACATGTGTCTGATGCTAGAAAAATCCAAAGTGTATGCTTTTTTTAAATCTTACAGTCATCCTAATTAATCACTAATTATTAAAGCTATAACATCAACAATTATTGCTATCACAAAATCACCACTAAAAATATAATTATCAAACACTAATATATACTCCCTCCGTATCATTTATATAGAAAAAATTTCCTTTTTTAATGTATCTTTTATATAGAAAATATGCTATTTTAGGTAAATTTTGGAGAGTGAAATGAGACAAAATATCATTTATACCCTTACCTTAAAAGTTTAATTTGAGGGATATTTTTTTTAGGGGTATTTAAGTAAATAGAGATGAAAAAAGTAAAATTTCCTTAATTTTCGTGTCCATTTTACTTTTTCTATATAAATGATACGGAGGGAGTATATTAATTTTAAATATTAATTATTTTAAAATTTTAAAACTACTTTTTAATTTATTATTTTAATAATATTCTTGAGTAGTATGTTATTTATAATTATTATTTAATTTTTAAGTTTTAATTTATTGTTTTGATAATTAGATTAATTATTTTAAAATTTAATTACGAAATCAATTGAAAATATATGATTTTATAATAAGATTAATTATTTATAATTTGATTATGAATTTAGTTTAGCGTTTGTGATTAGATTAATAATTATTTTGTAAAAAATATTATGTCATATAAAGTTGTTAAAAATAATTAATTTAAATATTTTTTTAAAATATTTTAAAAAATATATAAATATTATTTAAAAATAATATATATTATGTAATTTTTTAAAATAATATTAACATATTAAAATAAAAATAAAAAAATTAAAATTAAAATATTTAATATAAAAATAAAATTAAATATAAATTCATTTTTAATTTTTTTTACTTGAAAATTTTACCTCCAACCTCCCTCTTTACCATAATATATATAAATATATATATAAACACACAACCATCTCAATATTCTCATCATTAAATTACTATTAACCTAATGCACTTTGATATATGGCTTAAATTGATGCGGAGCAAATAAGGAATTGTTATTAATATAAAAAATAAAATTTTATTAATCAAATAATAAATTTATTTGATGTATTTTTATTTGGATGCCCTAATTCACAGTTAAATTTAAGTTTATCTTTATAGTTTTTTCTTCCTATTTTTTTCAATATTTACTTTAGTCTTTGTTTGGATGAGAGTAAATAGAAATAAAGGGAGAGAAAATAAATTTAATTTCACTTACTTTCTCTTGTTTGGTATAAAAAATGATAGAGTGAAAATGAGAAAAGGAGAGTAAACTTAAATTCTCAATTTTCTCTCAAATCACTAAAACATTTCCTCCCAAAAAATGGTGGAAAAGGGGAGTAAATTATGGTGGAAAAATTCCCAAATATATAAAATGACCATTTTAATCATTTAGTATATAAATAACTATTTTAGATATTTTGACCCACTTAATTATAAATTATTTTGGATTGAAAGTGCTCCTTTTATTTTTTTTCATTATTGAAATTAGAAGTTAAATATTATTCTTTTTAATGAAAGTTAAGCATTTATTTTTTTTCAAAAAAAATTATTGAATAAAAATAAGAAATATTATTATTCTATTAAAAGGGAAAAAATAAAAGTATTTTTTCTAATTATATTTCTTTTAATTTTATTATAAGGGAGAAATTTGAATTACTCCCTCTTTTATTTAAACTACCTAATAATAGAAAGTAAATTAAAGTAAATTTATTTTACATTACTCTCATTTTCTTCATTAAAAGTAAATTCAATTTCACTTCTAATTTACTCTCATCCACATGATAGAACCTGTTGGTTATTTATGTATACTCAATTTGACTTTTTGGTTATTTATTTAACCCTTATTTTAACATAATCAGACATTTATTGGCGAGGGATATAAAATCAATTTGACATGTAGGATATGTGGGATTCATGTGTTGGAAGCAGATGGGTACCCACACTAAATTTACACACACAAAAGAAGAAAGAAAGAGAATACAAAGATTTTTTAATATATTTTTATAAAGTTGCTTGATAAAAATACATCAATCCCATAAGTATTTATATATTTACATATACTAAATATAAGTCAACAAATTTTAACAAATATGCAATATTAAAACTTTCTTTTTTTACTTAAATTAATCCTATGGCCTTAAAACCATTTACTTAAAACTAATAACTATCTAACTATATTTCGAGTTTACTATTTAACAACCCTTTGTAAACTTGAACTTGACATCAAGTTAGTAAATCTTCTAATGATTTTGGGTAACAAAAGAAACCAACAGTCTGATTGTCTTCATATGACCAACAGTAGCAAATATGACTTCATAGTCAATATCTTGTCTTTGTTTGTATCTTTTTGCAACAAGCCTCACTTTATATCTTTCAACTCTTCCTTTATCATCCTTTTTAACTTTGTACACATGCTTGAATCTAATCGGTTGATGACCTTTCGGAAGAGAAACATTCCAAATTATCATTCTTTTGCATTGAATGCATCTCTTCGTTTATGGCCTTAATCCACTTCTTATTTTTGCTATCTTCTTCAAAACTTAAAGGTTCAGTGTTAATTGGAAAACAGAATAAGCTTGTCTTAATAATCCTTTCAATTTTATTACAAATGTTAATAAGACTCCAATACTTCGTTGGACCGCCGTTTGAGCCTAATAAAGGTGATCTTGTTGATGATGATGTTTGGGTTGATGGAGTTGGCGAAGCTAGTGGTTCAACTTCTTGATCAACATGTAATGGTCAAGATGTTAAACAGGGACGTTTTGACTAATAATGAAAACTTGATAGTGTACAGTGACCAAAGTCTTGTGGATAAATGCTATATGTAGAGAAGAGTAAATTGTGTATCTTAAAACTTTACTGAAAAGAGTATTTTTACTGTTTTACGAGATGAAAACTCGATTTAAAATCAACAGTTAAGAATGAGGGTGCACTATAGTTATTATGAGCATTCTCTCACTAGATTAAAAATATTATATATATATATGTGTATATGTGTCAATTGTGTAGAATTATCCGATTTCTTTCTTCCTTCTTCTCTCCATGCCACCATCACCAACAACACCAAAGTTTCTTCTTTCTTCTTTCTTTCTATAATTTGAATCAAAACTAAGATAAGATTACATCTAAATATAAGTGTTGAGAAGATTAAGTTGGAAAAGTGGTGATTATCAACAAGGTATGTGCTTTTGATTTATACTTTGCAAAAATATGAATTTTTATGAGTTTTAATGATTTAATTGAATGATTGAGTTATGTATAATGATAAATTTCTTGAAAGTATTGATTAAATAGATTGATGAGTGAAAAATAACTTTTATATGATGGGTTTTGTTCCTTAACTCAACCTTTATGAGAATTGAATGGTTTGATGTTGGTTTTATTCATAGGAAATGATTGAAAGTTTGATTGAGTGAAGTTGTGGTAAAATATTTGATATGAAGTCTTTTTCTATCAAAACTTTGAGTTGGATACATTTTGATCTTAGATCTTAAACATGTTTGTGTTTAATGTAGTTAAAAGTGCAGAATACATGATTTTACTCCGAAAACAGTCCCAAAATCAATGCCACAGCCGTGGCAATTGAGTGCCACGACCGTAGGATTGAAAGTGATGTTGTTTCTTCAAAAAAATTCAATAAAACAGAGCAAGTTACAATGCCACGACCGTGGCCCTTGAAGGCCACGACCGTGGGACCTTCAAACTTATTTTACAGCTTCATTTGGGATCCCACGGGCGTGGAGTTGAGATGCCACGACCGTGGGGTACCTAAATAATATTTTTTGCTTGTAATTTGTGATCTACGGGCCTAGTATGAGACTAATATGTGAATAATTGTATTGAGACTTCATGTGTATGTGTTAAATGCATGAAAAAGAGTGAGAAACTTGACATAAGTGACAAATATATATATCATACTAAATATTGACAAGAGTAATGTACTAGTGAAATGATATAAACAAGTGAAATATAAATAAGTGCTTATATAAACAAGTGAGTGTTTACATAAACAAGTGTTAATCATTGACATGAGACTAATATGTTTATAGTCCATACTTTTGTGTTAATGTGTTAAATGTATGAAAACGAGTGATAAACTTTAGATACGTGACACACCTATATATTCTACCAAATGTTGATAAGAGTATAGTATCAATGAAAGAAAATAAACAATGTAGTGTTCATCAAAATTAATGAATTGCCCAAATCATATTAAATTTATATCTAGCTTTGGATTGAATGGTTAACCAAAGGATGGATAGCCACAGTGATAGTGGGCACCTCGTGCCTTTAGTGGACACATTGTGTTATTAGTGAAAGTGGGCATAATTGCCATTATAAATTCTTGAGATTGCTACACTAACATGTTATCAAAACCTATGATCTAAGTTTAGTATGTTTAGGCATAATTAAAGAAAATATATGTGAACATGATAGTTGTGACTAATGAAAGAAATGTAAAATACTAATATAAGTCAATTACGTGAAATTGAAGTATTGTGTTCCAGTGAAAAAGGGATTGTAATATATATATATAACTGCTTACACGTGAAAGTTCTAATGAACGTAATGGAAATAATATGCTCAATGTATTGAATTAATCAAATGAATGAAAGTGTCTATGTGAGATACAAAGTGCTCCAAAGTATTTCAAATGAATGAAAGTGTCTATGTGAGATACAAAGTGCTCTAAAGGATAGTACTGAAATTAAGTGATGAAAAGTATAGCTTGACTAAAATGATCCTATATGTGAACCTGAACTTGAAAAGAAAGACTTAGTGAAAAACAAAATAAGTGTATTGTGAACAATGATATCAAATGAGAAAACAAGTCTTGAATAAAATGATTCTTAATGAAACAAGTTGCAATACCGAAAGTATTGTATTATATGATAACTTTTATACAAGGATAGCTATTATTTTATGTAATCAGCATGGCATGTTGATTTGTTACTAATATTAGTTCATATATTGAAATACTTCTTAAAACTCAGTGTTATTACTATATTTTCATAAGTATATTTCTTTAATATTAATGATAAATATGTGTATACAAGTACCACTAAGCTTTGCTTAGCGTGTTAGAATTATTTTCTGACATGCAGGTATCAGGACATCGGAGCAAGATAAGAATAGATGAAGATCTTGTGTTTATTGTATTCATAAGTTATAAAGTGTATGTATATAGATACTTCAGTTTGGCTACTTGAGAGATTATATAAAATTGTAAACATAAGAGGATATATGTATTTAGAGAATGAAGTTTGAGATTCTAGTGAATGAGTATCATGAAAGAAATGTATTGTTTATTTATTTGATTTAATGAACTTATAAAGTTTATCTGATTTATAATTTCTATTCGGATTATTGGAGATATTGAAAATTGGTCTAAATGTTGGATCTATAAGTGTTGTGATATACATATTTTATTATTTTTTTGAAAAATTTTATTTATGATGAGAATTTTCTAAGAATTGATTGGAGCGCGAATAGTGTATCGTATAACATTCTCTGATAGTTTTTATATAAGAATTGTCAGAGGATGTTACACAACAAGTTCTTCACCTTTAAAATGAGGTAAGAAATCATATGATTCTTCCTTTTATGAATTCCAATCCCTTAATTTTTCTTTACCGAACTCCACATTTCTGCTAGTCTCTATCTTTCCATTATTTATATTGAGCAACTTGTAGCGTTTTGAATTTTTGTCATAGCCAATGAAAATAAAATTTTCACTTCTATTATCAAGCTTAAGCTTTTCTTCTTTTAAAACATGCACATATACACTTGATCCAAAAATTTGTAAATGATAAATAAGTGGCATTTCCTCCAGGCTTCTTGTGGGGTTAAATTTTTCAAACTTTTTGAAAGATACACAATACAAACAACTGCTTCAGCCAAAAACTTTTTTAGCATATTCTTACTTTTCAACATAGCCCTTACCATATTCAGTATCATCCAGTTTTTTTGTTTCAACAACTCCACTATGTTAAGGTGATATGAGAATTGTCAAAAGTGTCGAGTTCAATGCAACTCACAAAAACCTTTGAATTCATTAGAAGTAAGCTTTCCTCTTCTATTTGTTTGTAGAGGTTTAATATGATACCTACTCTTTTTTTCAACAAATGATTTGAATCTTTTGAAAGTATGAAAAACCTCATATTTATTTTTTAAGAAATAAACCCAAAACTTTCTACTATAATCATCAATAAATAATACAAAGTAAAAGCTTTTACCAAGAGGTGGAGGATTGATTGAACCATAAACATCTGCATAGATAAGTTGAAATGGCTTAGTAACTTTGGACATGGATTGCTTATGAAAACTCTTTCTTCTATGCTTTCCAAGTAAACAATCTTCGCATAACTGATCTGGATAATCAATTATTGGAATGCCTTTCACCATTTTAATTTCATCCAAAGCTTTCAAACTTTCAAAATTTAGGTGGCCAAATCTCATGTGCCAAATCTAAGATGAGTCTTATACACAAGTTTTCCAACATACATTCAATTGTTTATAGTTTTAATTTGAACATTCTATTCTTTGTTATAGTAACCTTTGCAAGGAGGTGATGATTATGATCTCTAAGATAAATCACGTTATCTTTCATGATAATTTTGCAACCCTTTTTCATAAGTTGACCAATAGTAAAAATATTACTCTTCAACTTAGGAATATAGTAAATAGCATGAAGAACTTTATGACCTCCATTTCTTGCCTTAAATAAGATAGTTCCTCTATTATTGGTCTCCACCTTTGTATTATCACTAAAGCATATATTGCCAATAATTTTAGTGTCGTATTCCATAACTTACATGTAGCAACAATCATGTATTTCTCTCTCCTACAATTTTTTCTTTAAGAGAAAGAAATAAGGTTGATTATTCTCTATCCTCAGTATGCTCAATCAATTTTGTTTCCTTTTTACCTCTTTTGGTATGACATTTCTAGGAGTAATGGTCATACTTTCCATAAGAATAACACTCCACTTGAGCTTTGGCATTTCTCTATTCATTATATTTTTTATAATGTCTTCTTCTTCTTCTTCCCCTTCCTCTTCCATGACCTCTTTGAAAATATTGATTTTTATTTTCATTGGAGGAGCTTGGCTCATCTTCCCTTAATCATGTCCACTTCCCCTTCTATATGGTTAACCATGCCCACTTTTGGGAAAAGTATTTCCTCTAGATTTGATGGATAATGTAGATAACAAGGCTTGCTCAACCTGCTCTTGCTTGCCACGGTTCATTCTCTCTTTGTAGGCTTGCAATGATCCAATCAATTTATCAATTATCACAGTCTCCAAGTCTTTAGATTCTTCAATAGCAAAAACTACATGATTGAACTTTTTGTTGACAAAGTTTAAAATTTTTTCTACCATGTGAACATCTTTTATGGTTTATCCAAGTCTATTTTTTTATTCATCACCGCTTATAGTCTTGTGGTATAATTTGTTATTGTTTCACTTTCTTTCATTAAAAGTGATTCAAACTTAGCTCTTAGAGTTTGAAGCCAAACCTTTTTTAATTTTTCAACTACTATAATAGAGTTCCGCAATGCTTCTCATGATTTATTGGATATAGTATCATTAGTGACTTTTTCATACATATCATCACCCAAACCATGATGAATGACAATTAGTGCATAGTGATCTTTTTTCCTCTTCTTTTCCAAATCATCTCTTTGAACTTGGTTTAATGTTTCTTCATTTTGAGGTTCTTCAAAACCTTTCTCGACTAGTTCCCATACTCTATGAGAACCAAGTATGGCCTTCGTTCTAATCGACCAACTACCACAATTCATTTTGTTAAGTTGTGGGTATTAAAAAGAAATAGATGCTTCCTTTAATGCCATTTAAAAATTGTTAACATATTAATTTTTTTTCCTTCATTATGAAAAGAATTAGGGAAATTGGTTAAGAAAGAATGCTTATACTTATTTAAGGTTTTATGTTTTCTATTTTAAGTTTTATGTATTAAGCTCTTTTCTAAAAATGATGTTCTTATTTTAAGTTTGCTAAATTTATGTAAAGCTATATTTGTAACATTTTCATGTATAAATACTTCAATGAAGCATCTCTCTATATATGAGATAATTTCCTCATCCTCTGTGTTTATATTTTATGATTGAATAATTTATGGTTCATGTTTATGTTGTTTTATGCTAACACAAACCAAATATTAGAGATGTAATTCTTAAGGGTCTTGTGAAATGATGAGTGAATTTTTCCTGAGTTTTTGTAAGGTGAGTAATGAAACACGGTGAGGAGAGGGAGAAATGGCTTCTAGTAGTTCACTAAGGATGGGTTCTCCTGTATTTATAGGTGAAAATTATCACATCCAGGCAATCAAAATGAAAACATACTTAAAAGCTTAAAGTTAAGTTTATGGGATGTGGTGGAAAGTGACACCGATCCACGGATTTTAAGAGCTAATCCAACTTTAGCTCAATTAAAGAAACATGAAGAAGACATGGCAAAGAAGCCTAAGCCACTTGCCTGTCTGCATTCAGTCCTTTATGATGTAATTTTTACAAGGATAATGGCATATAGTTTATTATTCTAAAACAAAAATTGTTATTTTATAGTGTTATTGTATTATTATTAGAGAGGGGCTTAGAAAGTAGATTTTTTTTAAAAAAAATTTGTATACAATTGAGCTCAAATTTTTTAAAAGACTAATGTATGAAAATATAAAAAAACCTATTTGCACATTCTCCTTTTATTTTAGCAATTTTTATATTTTTCAATTTTAAAAAACTTATATTTTATAAATATTTTTATATTATAGAATTAATATCTATTAAAATTTTTTAAAAATAAATTTAAAATTCATTGATATGAAGAATTATCTATTAATGCAATATATATATATATATATACCATGAATCCTTTGTATTAGGTTCACAAATGCTTGCCTTCATTGCATATGACACAACATTTTGTTTGCTTTTTAAATAGGACTAATTTTTGAAAAATACTTCGACTTTGCACCAATTTTCAATTCTATCGCAATTTTTTTTTGACAAATTGGTACATAATCTTATTTTTTTTTAATTTTATATTTGACCTAGTGATCAACCTTTGACCGGGACTTGTGCTGACGTGCCGTTTCTTCTTTTATTTTTTATTTCGAATTAAACAATATTAACGCCCGATAACATAAGAAATTTTTAAAAAATATCACAACACCAATGATATGCATCAGAAAAAATGCCTTGATTTTGACGCTTGTCATTCATCGTATAATCTCAAATCTCATAATTTTAGCTACCAAACGTTATATTTCTAAACTTCCGTAAATGCATATTAGAATAAATAGTAGTTTATTTTAACGCTCATCAAAATTATTAACGAGCGGTAAAAGTATTTTGGCTTTTATGAAACATACAAATGACAAGTGTTAAAAAATAAAAAATGGGCGTTAAAGATAAATTTTTGTGAATATCAATAAACATAACATAATCCATAATATCCTAAACATATCACACTTTAAACAAATATACTTAAATTGTATGATTATAAAAAAAAAATACACTTAGTATCAATAACTAAGAAGCGTCTTGAAATTTGCTACTGTGAGATGCGACATCATCATCATCCTTTGCAGAATATCTGTCATCTGAAATGGAGTCCTCTGAAATGGCATCATCTAAAATTGCATCATCTTCATTGGAAGCATCAACACTTGCAGTAGGCACAGATGGATCCACCGTTGAAGGAGGCTGACCTTGAGTCTCAACTTGAGCTTCCATAATCGCGGCAGGCATAGATGGATCAACATTTGCATAAGGATCAACTTGAGGCTCAGCTTCAGCATCCACAGTTGCAGCAAGCTTAACTCAAAGGTCAAAAGTAGCATGAACACTTGCAGTAGGCTCAGACACCTCAACATGAGGCCTAGTTGGTTGTGTTTCATATGTAGCAAGCTCATATCTGATGGGAAAGATGCCATACCTCTATGGATTTTAGACACCATATCCCTTATAGCTTGTACATCCAACTGCACATTAGCTATTTTGTTATATAATGCAGTGATTTAGGCTTGAACTGCTGACATTATCTTAGTTTTGAGATTTGCAAGCTTAGACTCAAAAATTGAAATCAATGACTGAACCACTTCATTTGTGATAGGAAATGAGGTTGATATTTTTGGAAGAGTTTCCCCAGCCTGAACTCTTCTTTATTTATGTCGCTGTAAAGGTTCTTCCCTTCCCTCGTTTGCATCATCATTTTCATTTCTCTCAATATGTTCCCTTCCTTCATCATCATTATTATCATCGACATCTTCACCTAATTCAATGTCATCTGTTTCAGGTGCTTTACCCTTCCTAATTTTAGCAGGCTCTTTTATGTAGTTGATGAAGGGCAAAAAGTTTTTGCTTGCTAACATTTCCATTGCTATCTCCTTTGGCAAAAATAGAGTAAATGAGGAATCTATGGAACACACGCATTACTACACTTTTCAAATGGGTAGAATTATGACCTATAATGTTCCTCTCCAATTAAATCCCTCCAAGAAGGAGATGGATTCCATTTGCTTCGTGTTGCAAATTCCCCATCTAATTAATTTTAAACAACATTCCTCATTCATTCACACTCAACTTCCTATGTTGTCTCTTCAGCATAAAAATCATTTCCCCAAATGTGCTAACATTATGGGCTACAAAGAATTCATACACATGATTTACAAATATGCTACCAATTAGTTTTGCAAAATTGGACTCACCAAAGAACTTACTGCATAATTCTAAAACTTCCACTCCTATTCCTATTTGTTAGTGCATTAAAATCCAAAGCCATACCACCCACTAATTTTTTAGTTCTAATCACATTGTAGTATTCTTTGTGTACCTCATTTGTAAATAGAATGCCCAAGTGACTTTGGTGTGGTCTTTCCTCGTATGTCCCCTATTCTGTTAGTGGTCTCTCATGTCTAGCCTTTATGCATTGTTCATTGCTTTAAATTTCTTTGGAAGATTGCTTTTTATGTGCTATTGATTTCGCTCTTCCTATAATTAATTTGATTTTGGAGGAGAAATTATGATGGATAAGTCAGAATAGCAATTCTTAAAGCAAGAGCAATTTATTTTGATATAAATGACGAGGGTTAGGGTTTAATTTAAATGCTTGGGGTATATAGCTAAAGCGGTAACCGACCGTTAATTTAACTTAACAGGCATCAATGTCGTGATAATTATCACACATTAATTCAATTATGCCATTAACGTGCATCAATTATTCTAACTGTCGCTAATTTAGCTTCTGCCAAATGCACACTTCATTTGATGGGCTTTAATTTTCGACCACCAACATTAAGATTTTTCATTAGGTAAGCCTACAGATCAAAATTTGATTGACATGCATCAAATATTTATAACGTTCTTTAGTTTAGCTTCTGCCAAAATGTCCATTTCATTTGATGGGCATCGATTTTAGACCACCAACGTTAGAATTTTCCATCATGTAAGCCTAATGACTGAAATTCAATTGACATGTGTCAAATATTTATAACACGTATTAGTTTAACTTCTGCCAATATGTCCATTTCATTTGATGGTCGTCGATTTTAGACCACCAGCATTGGGATTTTTCATTAGATTACCCTACAAACCAAAATACGATTGACATGTGTCAAATATTTCTAATGCACATTAGTTCAACTTCAGCCAAAATGTCCATTTCATTTGATGGGCATCAATTTTAGACCACCGGTGTTAGTATTTTCCATCAAATTACCCTACAAACCAAAATTCAATTAATGTGCATCAAATATGACTAATGTGCATTAGTTTAACTTCTGCCAAAATGTCAATTTCATTTGATTTTAGACCACCAGTGTTAGGATTTTCCATTAGATTACCCTATAGACCAAAATACGATTGACTTGAGTCAAATATGTATAACGCGCGTTAGTTTAGCTTCTGCCAAAATGTCCATTTCATTTTATGGGAGTTGATTTTAGACCACCAGTGTTAGGATTTTCCATCAAATTACCTTATAGATCGAAATTATATTCAACATGCATTAATGGATATGACGAGTATCAATTTAGCTTCTGCCATATCAGTATAAAAAGGTGACGGGCGTCATGTATAATATATGAGCTTCAAAAAGCAACAAATTGGTGAGATAAATATGGTGGTCATCATAAAATGCAATCGCCCATTAGGTTTATCAAAGAAAATTTAATTACACATTTAATGGACGTAAAAAATAACTACTACATTTATTTTAGTCCTCATTTCAAGCTAAAAAACATCAATTGTTTAAACAAAACTAGCATATCCATATTTTCGAACAAAATAACATCCTTACTTTTAATTATATTACAATAAAAATCAAAAAGCATAAATGTTCACATGATAGTGCACAACTACTCATGTGTTAAGGAAACTTCTGGTTGGGTGAGATCAACATCTCCAGTGGGAACATCTTCAGTTTGATTTTCTTACATGCTTATGTTGTTTATGGCTGTTAAAGAGCTTGCTTCCCCAGAAGCTCTATAATACTTCACCCTCTTCTCATCAGGGATCTACAAAAATAACAAGTTCTAATAGTAATTTCTCATTAACAAAAGCACATGTTATTTAAGGCTTAGATGGCATATTCGCATGTAAATGTTTCCAGTTCCATATGAGAAGCGAACCCCATAACCTTGTCCAGTTTGCCTCAATTCCTTTTCATGTGCTTTCTTATGAGAACTATCAAAATTGGTTCGATTGAGTGCAAATCAGCTCCTTTTATTCAGTGTATTTTGCACTGTTACAAATGTTGGTTGTTATTCTTTTCGAGGCCTACCTCATTTTCTCCTCAAAAAGTATGTATGATGAGGATTTTCTATAATATACTGAATAAGGACTAGCAACGTCCCTCTTTTGAAAATTGATGCATGCACAAACATGTGTGCACGGAATGCCAAGTAAATCCCATTCCCGATAGCTGCAACACTTTTTCTTTAAATCAACTGTATACCGATCCTCGTACCATGAGACTTGAAATTTATCTCCTACTGCAGGTTTGACAATACAATACCGTGTACTCAAACAATTCTTTTCAATCTTCTCTCTTATCCTAAGGAAAATTTTATTCAAACATGTCATTGCCATTATGAATTTAGTGTGCATTCTCTCCATAAATGATGTCCTAATATCATCAAGCAATTCAATAATCAGTTTCGACCTTGCCTTGAGAATAAATCCATTGAAAGTTTCTGAAACATTGTTATCGACTATGTCACTTTTAGGCGAGCATTGAATGAAAGACTTACAAAATGCTCTATGATTTAGCTTCATGATGTCTTTGTTCGCATTGACATTTTCAGATTTTATTTAATTCAAGGTAGCATTTATCCTTGCCTCATATGTTCTTTTCACAGCTCCCAAATTAATTTCTTCAACTTCTTATTGGTGTGCTTATTTTTCCAATTGGTGTATATGTTTCTTGCACAATTCCTTTGCTCTGCGTGTGGTGTTAATTAATCGATAACCTTCTTAAATCCTTCCATATAGAAAAGTGTAATAAAAGTAATTTGTCAATTAAAGATGTTATTTTATATCCCTGTGAAGAAAAAAATAACTATTTTGTTGGTCACTCATGAGAGTCCACCCAAGAGCATCACCAATCCCTAAGAAATCAAATACATAGCACAAGAACCATCGCCAACTGTACTCATTCTCATATTCAACTACTGCCCAACATATAGGGAAAATCTAATTATTCTTATCCTTGCCACATGCCGACAATAGAGCACCACCCCATCATGGTCTTCAGAAAATAACCATCAAATCCAATTATGGATCTACACCCCCCTTCAAGAAACCAATTTTCAATGTTGTAATACCCATAAAGAATCTTTTGAAGAACACCTTGCCTGGCTCAATATCTGTGTTCAAATCAAACTTTTAAGTCCCATCTGGGTCAACACTCATCAATTCAAGCTTGTATGATCTCAACTTCTTGTAGTGATTTTCGAGTGTTCCTCTTAGCATATCCAAAGCTTTCCATCTTACACGATAACTTATGATTTTGCTTACATTCAAACAGTACTTATCGTTGACCTCATTCACTAATTCCTCTAAATCCCATTATAATTGCTTGTCTATTAGTTGCTTTCCTAAAGCATTTGTATGAATTTTTTAAAGTCTTCATTATAAAAGTTGTAACTACTTGCATTTGCTTGCATATAACCTCCAAGGATATCCATCTTTATAAACCGCTTCAACTAATGATTTGCATAACTTTTTAAACTTTATATTGTAGCCATTCACAATTGCTCATTTCTAAACAGCATCCTTACATTAATGACCATCATCAAAGGTTATACCGGTCACAAACTGCAATTGTTGATTATCACATTTTGCATCATACTCAGTGTGCACCCTTTTCTTCTTTTTCCTCTTGCTTCTAGCTTCATCCAAATTTGACCCACTACTAGCTATCGATCTCCCATCATCATTAGCTTAATTGTCCCATTATAAATGAATTTAAACATCTCCAACACTTCTTTATCTGATTTTAACTCACGTATAACATCATCTGAGACCCTTAATTTTATAGAACATCCGTACACCGTTGTCACCTCTTCTCTTAACATCATCATACAACTTAAAGAAACTAGTTATGTCACTATCACAATTACAAACTTTCTCAGTAATTCCTCCTATACATGTTAAATTCGACCCAACCCATTTTAATTCACCACCATAATGATATTTATGCTAAAATAGGTTCCTATTATGAAAATGCTAAATAAACCACTTACAATACATGTGAAGGCATCCAAAACACGCATAAGGCTGACAGAAGTGGACCACTTACTCATCTTTCTGATTCCTTATTTGTATTTTTCCTTTTTCCTCTTGTCTTTTTTTGATACTAATGTTAAGGGAAAGAACTTTATTTTTTTCTAATAATTCGGGACCACTGATATTGTGTTTAGGTTTAAGTTTATTTTACGAATGACGGACGTCAAAATAGAGGCCATCAATTCTGATGCCCATCATTTGTGTTGTGGTATTTTTAAAAAATTTCTTATGTTAACGGGCGTTAATATTGTTTAACGTGCATTAATAATTAATACAAAAAAAATAAAGACGAACTGACACATTAGCCAAGTCCCGATCAAAGAGTGACAGTCCAGTCAAAAGATAAAATTGAAAAAAAATTAAGATTATGTACCGATGTTTAAAAAAAATTTTAATAAAATTGAAAATTGGTACAAAGTTTAAGTATTTTTCAAAAAATAGTCCTTTTAAATAATTATTGTTTAGGCTAAGAATGGCTTCTTACTCCACTATTTCTATGTATTAATATCTTATGTATGATTATGAATCTAATGGCTCATGAATTTCATAAATCAAGTTCATTGGACATGGAATCTTAAGTAATACTTTTTTTATTTTTAAATGAATTTTAATTTCAATAAAATTTTATGATTTATTATTCTAAAGACAATTTTAAAATTCATTGGCCAATATTACTTCAAGAAAAACTTATTAAATGACACTGTTGTATAGTAAAACTAACAATGTCAAAGATTTGCAATGGTAAACGTATTTTTCAGCCGAATAATAAATTTAAATTTGAGTTTTATATTTTTTATATTAAAAATAAAAAATCATTAATGGATTTTTTTTGCAAATATTATACATTCTCAAAATTAATACACCATCAATTGAATAGTTAATTTAAATGTTATATAGTTTTAAATACCTAACAACCTAAATTAACCAAATTATTTGTGATTTTAATTAACATTTGTTTAAGAAAAAAAATTCATGGATCGCATTGTCATCTCTTGATGCTTTTGAAACTGCTTTTGAGACTCCAGTATATTTTGAAGTATCGTTGCAAGAGTTTGTCTCTCATCATCTTTTATGGCAATGGATGCTTTTCTAGTGACTTCTACGGTCTGTATTGTCCCAATGAACTCTAGGAAAATCCCTTTCTCAATCAATTTCACTATTGAGAGAATAAAATATTCTTGTCCTATTGTTCTAGAGGCAGCCTCTAAGTTAATTGGACAAGAGAGTGAGCATGCCAGAGGTGATAGATACTTCAACTATGAAATAACCTGACTTTTAACTAAGCAATTGCTACATTTTTTTAAAAGGAACACAAGAAAAACAAAGGTTTTAAACACCTTATAGGAAATTTGTTTGAATTCTACAACAATGCAAATGTCTGTTTAGAATTAAACTAGAAACAACTATTTGAATTGATTAACTACTTCAAAAAGATCCTTACAAGACAAATAAATATTGAATAACAAGAGTTTAAAACAAATTACAAAGATTGACCTAGCAATTTAGTTGAAGAAAAATTGGAAAACTAATGCAGAAAGTTAATTTTGGTGTTCAAAAAGCTTGCTACAATCTGTTTGAGTTGTTTTCTTGGATGTTGATGATGATCTCCTCTCTTTCTTCTTTGGAATATTTATATAACTATCTAAAAATAATTTTTATTTTAAAAATACTACAAAAGCTAAAAAATTTACATTTTTATAAAAATTAAAGTAAAATTTCAAAAATACCTCATTTTTTATTAAAACGAAAAGTTTTTTTTTTAAATACCATCAATATTTTATTTCATTTTATCTCTTTTTTTTAAACTTTACTATTAAATAAAAATATTTTAATAAAATAATAAAAATTAATATTTTAATTATTTTTCATCATATAAAAATTATAATTTTTTATAAAAGACAAAATATTAATTTTAAAATATAAATAATACTCACAAGAAAAATAAAAAAAATATATACAAAAACATATTAATAAAAATTATTAATTTTATTTTTAAATAAATTTTACATATTATACACATAAAGATAAAAAAAATATACACAATTTCATTATGTAGATGTGTAGCAGACGTATTATAGATTTATTGTAGAAATATTGTGGATTTTGTATATATGTTATATTTTTGTTATTTAAGTTGTGTATATTTTATGTAAAAGATATTGAATATTGTGTAAATATTATGTAAATATTGTGAAAATAAAAAATAAATAAGTATTAAATAAATAAGTATTAAAAATATTATTTAGTTGTGTCGTAGATGTATAGTAGATGTGTTGCAGATTTGTTATAGATGTAGTTTATATTATTGAGTGTGTATTTTATATATATTGTGTATATATTGTATATATATTGTGTGTATATTAAAAATATAACATTAATTTTTTTTAAAAAAAATAAAATAACAAAACTAAAAAAACAACGTGATTAAAATAGAATGGAAAAAAATGGCCGTGCACAGTATTGTTCAAACGGAAAAAATTTTCTATACGGTGTAATTGTAACACCCTTCGACAATCCTATTAAAAACTACTAAGAGATATCACATAATATCTATACACTTATCTGTTCAAATTTTAGATAATCAATAAAATTAATGTCAATAAACATTTCAGCAGACTCTCACCTAAAATTAGGCACTGTCAACATCTTCTCCAAATAAAATACAACATCCAATAAAAAAAATACTCTCAATATTTTATTTATTTAATCTCAATCTCAATTCCAATCTCATAATCTCACCACTAATCATCCATAATTAATTCATTTATCTTACTTTCATCAATATATTTATATGTCAATAAAATTTATCTTACTTTCATCATAGTATCCTGTAAAATTATAATTATCAAACCAAAATTATAAAGTTTAATATACAACTACAAATTATACAAGTACTCTAACTACTCATGTTTATACAACTGTCATTTAAAATAGTAAATACTGCTATGTGAACTAAACAAAAACATTATACAAAATTTTTCACTTAACACATTTTATAATGCAATTGATCTTGAAACTCTAGTATTTCATTCCACTGGATTTACTTTACACGTCTAATATGTGTGTCAGAAGTAATTCTAACATACTAAACAATTGCTTAATGGTACTTATATATTTATAATTTGCCACAATTATAACATAAAGAAAATATGTATAATAACAAATGAAAGTAAAATCATCACTTTGATAATAAAATAAATTAGTAATCATTTTAATATCTCGAATTTCCTAAGGCTGGAGTATCTTTTTTGGTGTCTTTTGAGCTTATTTTGTTGAGGATCCATACAGCCAACCCCAACTTGTTTAGGACTAAGACTTAGTTGTTGTTGCTGTTGTTGTTGTTGTTGTTTACTATCTCGAATTCAAATTACTTATCTAGTTCATAATAAGCTCCGAAATTTAAATTAAATTTAAAAGAGAATATACACTTTGCAGGTAGTTGTTAAAATATTATTAACTAAGATAATAAATATTTACTTTATAATCAGTGATTAAAATTTTTTTAATAAATATAAAAGTTTACTAACACAATCAAATTTTTCACACGGTTTTTATAAACACCTACATTGCTCATTTTTATTAAATCTTATTTTATTTTTTTGCCCTCGTATACTAATTTTAAAATCTTATATTCGAATAATGGGTCACTAATAATAAGTAAATGCCCACTGTAGAGAATATAACTCATGTCTCAGTGATGACACGAAATGCTCACTATCACAAATGATATAAAGTGTCAACTAATAGCATGCGTATCCATTATTATTGGAGATATAAATTATCCATTAATGGCATAAAGTGTTCACTAACACTATAGATGCCCACCTCTTCTGACTAGTCATTCAATTCGATAACTAAGGTTTTCATCAGTACATTGGTACTTTAATTATTTTTCTCATTTCAATCAATTTTTTCAATTATATAAATTTTTACTGAAACATCACTCTTAGGTAAACACTTCTTTATTTTTTTATTAATCAATTACATAATTAAAATATCCATTTTAAATAAAAATATTTCATTAACTTAACTATTCATTTCTTTATTATTCAATAATCTTTACTTTAACCATATTTATAAAGAAATACTTACTAAATTAAACTTAAGCACATTGTATTTAAAACATATTCACCAAACATATTTTAAATAATCATTTTAATTCTAAAGTCTTAAACTTTTTCTGTACTAAATTTCCATTAAAAAAATTATACATATTTAAACTTAAGTTTTAGGCACATACATAAACTTATATTTAAAGTTTCATATTTTTCTAAGTGCCTTTACTATGTTTAAAAATTATATTTTTCAAACCTACATATTCTGTTTTTTACAATAACTTTACTGGCAGTACCCATTTTTTAATTTTATTTATGTAACAAATCATTATAAATATTCATGAAATTTTAACTATATAACATAAACATAAATAAAAACTTTTACCTAAAATTTTAGAAATTTATACGCTTATTTACCTTATTTTTAAATTGTGTTTACTTAACCTTACAAATTCTAATTTTACATTCATTATTCTTGCAGTTTCACTTATTTTATTTTATTTTTATAATTAAACAATTAGTAAAATTTATGAAATTTTAACCATATGTTTGATATGTATATGATCTTACATGTAAAATATCATATTTTTCTAGGTTATTTTACTGTAGTTTTTAATTGAGTTTCACAAACTCTAAAATTTTGGCTCTACAAGGTACAATTATTGCAGCTTATGTTCTTCTATTTTTCTTTTATATTAAATAATCTTTAAAAACTATAAAATTTTATACACCATCTAGTAACATATAGATAAACTCTCAAGTAAAATTTCATAATTTTAAACTTTTCTAAGTTAGTCTAAAAATTTAGACAAAATACTTCACAATTAATTCAATTAATATGGTTCAACTAGCTTCCATAAGCATTAAAAATTAAAATAAAAATTAAATAATAGCAAATTATTAATACACAAGTACACACCTCCTTTCAAGTAGCTTCTCCCTTCTCTTTTCTAAATTTTCCTTGGTTCCTTAATGATTTTCTTATAAGTATCACATAATATGGCTATTTTCCATTAAAAAATCTAAATTACTTTCAAGGGTTCCCAAGGTTTATGTAGAAAATAGATAAAGAAGAAGAAAGGATAGAATATGGTGTAGATGAAGGTATGGCTCGGCCAACGTGAAGGAAAAATATGAAAAAGTGTAGAATTTTTTTTTAAAAAATATTAGTTAGGGTTTTAATTCTATAAAGTGAGCTCACCATAACTTTAGTATCTCCACTTTCTTAATTATTTCTAAATTTGACTTTAATTCCATAAAATTATAAAAATAATTTCTTTAATTATTTTAAAACTTCATTATCCATATTTCATATTTCAATTATGGTAGAATTTAGTTTTAGGGCCATGGGAGCATCTTCATAATTTTTACCACTTAAATATTTTTTTTAAAAAATATCGATTTTATCTATATATTCAGATTTAACCTTCAACCTTTTAAGGCTTAAGTAACCCTATTTTTTTTATCTATTTTAAATATCTGAGTCATTTTTACTATTATATACAGTATAATATCTAAATATTTTAAAAAGTCACTACTAAAAAATTGTAGACATTTCAATAATTATCTCTTCATCTTTTAAATTTTTAAGGACTTACTGCTCCTTCTTTCTCGGACTCTGCTGTAACAACCAGAATCATGATTGTGTGGATTTGAGGCTCCTAAAATGTGGGAATCAATCATTGAGGCGTGGGAAACTACTTGTCTTTCATAGGTCTTTTTTCTTTGGGCTCGCTATT
Organism: Garcia nutans; assembly: GCA_947685225.1. Lineage (NCBI taxonomy): Eukaryota > Viridiplantae > Streptophyta > Magnoliopsida > Malpighiales > Euphorbiaceae > Garcia > Garcia nutans. Next base: position 9,501,775 of record CANTUV010000059.1, on the reverse strand, counting down.
TGGTTTGGGCGTAATTTTTTTCTTTGGGCCATTTTAATTTGTGCTTTTAATAAAAATAAAAAATAATTTTAAATAATTTTAAATATATCATATTCATAAAATATTTATCAAATTACTAAAATTTATAAAATATTTATCAAAATACTAAATTTTTATTAGTTTACAAAAAATTTATATTGAATTCATAATTAGTTTATAATAAGTTTATAAATTTTACACGGTTTATAATGAGTTTATTATAAATTTATAATAAAATGACTAAAATACTTATAGTAAAAAAGTAAAAAATTTTAAAAATATAATATAGTGTGTCATTTTCTCATTTAATTTGGGTGAGGTGTTATTTATCTTTTTTTCTTTTCTTTTTTTTTTTTGTGATATGACGATATGGTATTCCAAGAGTTGAATTTCATTTAATAAAATGATGCCGTCTATGAAATGGACCAATAAAATCAATTGAAAAATACTATTAATTTTAAGATATATATAGACATATATAGATAGGTAGCAATTTGAAATAATTAGGTAATTAAATCATGTAAATTTTTTTTTATATTTTTATATTTAAAACTCAAATGTTTTGTTTGGGATAGCTTTTGTTTTTAACTTTTCTTTTTTAGAAAAAATAAATAAATAAAACATGTTTGGCGGCCCTGACCGTTAGAGAACTAAATCCTATTTTTTTAGGTCCTATTTTATACTTATGCGACATTAAATTAAAACTTAATCGAAGGGGCTTGGGACTCCTAATTATAAATGCTTTTAGGAGACAACTAACAGAAAACCAGAAAGTTAGGAATGGGGAAAGGCCTAATTAATTAATTAAATGGATCTCATCACCGCATAAGTGCATAGTACTGAATTGTCAAATAGGCATTTTTCAGACCATATCAGATGCAAAATTCAACAATAACGTTACTCTATCTTTCTACAATTTATTGACTCATTAATAGCAATTAATTATATTCACATCAAATTTAATACACTAAATTGGATCGATGCTATACATTTATTATTATTATTTTTACTGAAAAATTGTACCCTTTGTTTATCAAGAAAAAAAATTGTAATATTTCGATTATGAGGGTATTTCTTAAAACTGGAGCTTTTCAGCTTATTGTGAATAAGTAATTTTTAGATTATAATCAGATTAAAAATAAGCAATTAAACGTTTCTGTAAACTAGTTAATAATCAGTTTATAATCAGTTAAGTGTTTCTGTAAAATCAGCTTATAATCAGTTTTTAATTGCAGAAACTGTCAAAATGACCAAACTGTCTCTGAGTTTATTTATTGTATAAAAATAATTTTTTAAATGTCAATTCAAAATTTATTTTGCAATAATAATAATAATAATAATAATAATAATAATAAAATTTATTTAAGAAGAAACGTAAAAAATTTTTGATGGGAACTAAAGTGTATAGGGTGGGCAAATTTGAAATATTGAAGATTAGATAGGGATAGTATGGTCTTTTACTTGGTCAGAACTGCTTAAAAAATAAGTGCTTAAAAAAGTAGCAAAACCCAACTTTAAAAAAACTGATTAAAATCAGATTATAATCTACTATTTAAGTTTTCAGAAACACTTAAATAAACAACTTATAATCTAAAAACTGCTTATAATCAGTTTTGACCAGCTTTTAAATTTTGAGAAACACTCTCTACCTGTATTTCACCTTTTTGCCGATAGCTTTTTTTTTTTTTTTTGACATTAGAGTAAAATGATAGTACATATCAATAACTGCTACATATTGTATCAAACAGTTTATTTTCTTAATTTTGATTATTTCCTCTTTATTAAATAAAATAAAAAAATTTTCTTTTGTTTTATTAAAATTAAATTTGAACTAAACTTTATTAGAAATTTTGAGGCTTGAATTTTGATTCAAATTTGAATGGATTTTTATTTTTTAATTTATTTTTGGCACAATAATTTCTATTAAAAATGGATAACCATACATGATACAAGCATTTTGTGTGTTGTTTTTGCTAATACAGACCTTATTATACAATAAATGAGCTTAGCTCATATGTCCTATCACCTAACAAATTAATCGAATAACATAATATATATAAAATGTCTTTTGCATACACAAATAATACAAAGATAATTATGGTAAGGAAGCATTGATGTTTTTTGCTTAATTGGTTCTCTAATTATTTGCCATCTGTATTGTTCAGACTTCAGAGGTTATCTCTGTTATCTCAGTGACATCAAGAAATGGACAGTTTTGGTCCCATAAGTGGACATATCAATACAATAGAAAAGTACGTGCTTATACCAAGTGGGTACACCATTTCTTTTCTTTCTTTTTTAGTAACAGTTAAATATTTTATCATCCATATATTCAGAGGCGGAGATAAAGGGGGTTTCATGGGGCCCTGTTCCCCCCTCAGTTAAAAATAAAAAATTTTTAGGTATATTTGAGAATGAATATTACATTGGTTGAGATGGAACAGCTTGGCCTTACTATGTGAGAGCACGCAACTTCGATTCACGCTCCCAACATTTTTCATTCTTTTTTTATAATCTTTAAAATTGGGCCTTTTAATCAAGCCCATTACAAACAAACAAGATTTGTCAATGACTCTGCCCATTACAAACAAACAAGAATAACTTAATTGTGACTATTTCTCTTCTTTCTCACGTTTCTTCTTCGTTAATTCCTTTTTCTTTTTTTTTTTTCAGATAACAGTTTCTTCCTTTTTCAATTTCATTCTTTCACCGATTGGCACCAGCAAGGCAGCGGCAACAAGTTAAGAATAGGTACACCACTTGCTTTTAATCTCATATTTATTTTGTTGCAATTTTTTATCTTGCTAAAATGAATTGAAATTTGAAAAATAATGAATTAAGAAATTGACTTGAATACTTGAGGACATTATAAATTTGAAATGTTTAATTTGATTTTGTAGTATGAAGTTTTTTTTTTTTGAGAAAAGTAGTATGAAGTTAAATTGAAATTATTATTTTTTTGTAGTTTATAATCTGGAATTTTTTTATTTCTTTTATAATTTGATATTTTTAATGTTTAGTATTTAAGTTGAATTGGACCCCCTTTATCTAAAATTCTGGCTACGCCACTGCATATATTATAATGCATACTAATTTATAATTACGTCAAATAGGTAAAATAAAAAATAAAGTACTCTTTTTTATATTTTAAAAATACTTCATATTTAAAATTTAAATTCAATATATCTTATTAAAAAATATATATATTCCTGCTATCTTATTTCAAATTTTAAAATTGGGTAAGTCATTTCTTACATTTCTCATACTATTTATTAATTTGCACTATAAGGTACTTACGTTTCAATACACAACTTGCATTCAAATTACTTTCTTTTTTTAGTTAATTTATTCTTCATCTTTTTTTTTGTCTAATTTAGAAATGTAAATTTATATATATATATATATATATATACACTCAGTTTCAAATCTTTCAACATTTGAATTATTAGTTATTAATTTATCTTTAATATCTCCATCAGCCTTCAATTAATTCAGGAATCCCCTTCATTATCCTTTTGATAGGACTTCGAAGAAAATTTGCAGATTAATTAATTTTCTTATACTTGAAGATTGTTCTTTATTTTTGTTAAGTCTTATCATATGTTTCAATCAACTTTATTATATATATAGGCAATTAGCACCACCAAATATTTAATGGGTGTAAATGACTCTAAGAAATAGCCAACCAGCCGTTACTCCTCCAGCTCTTATCATGTTATGGTTAATACAAGCTAATTAAGTGCTACCAAAATCCTAATCAATCCTCAGCACTGTTTTTTTTAGTGTCGTTTGTTTTATTTATTTTTTATAAAATATTCTTAAAAAAATGTCATACATGACAGTAAAATTTGGTGCAATGATTCTGTTAATGATAATAATGTATATAAATTATATTAACATTTTGCATAAGTAAAATTGCAGTAATACAGTAAATTCAATAGAAAAACACTAAGTTACCGAATGATGAATTTAACCATTAAAAAAATAGAAAAAAATTATGAAGCTTACAAAATATTTTTCAGTATTTTTAAGTTTATCAGAATTTGTGGTTAATTTATAAATTTATTTTATTCATATCCATATAGTTTACTATAAATTTATTATGAATTTACCATTAATTTATTACACACATAATAATTTATGTAAATTTATTATAAATCTATTATATATTTTTAAAAAATAACTAAAATATTTATGATAAAATATAAAAAAAAATTATAAAATATGGTGAAGGGTATAATTTTTTTAAAAAATAATGCATTAATATTTTTATTGCTTTAATTTCTTATATTTTCTTTTGATAACTTGTGCACCATTAGGTCCCCTTTTTACGTGTTATAGAAGCATTCTTATTAGTAATTTAGCAATAAATTGTTTGATTCATTGTTGATGAATTCGTTTTCAACACTTTAAAATTTTAAATTTGAGTTCAGTGTGAATTAAATGTACATAAAAAATATTATACAATTTTAATAAAAATAAATCAGATTATATTGACTCCAATATGTAACAGCAAAAAGAAAATGCAAATTTTAGTTTTATATTAGAATATTATTGATCAAAAAATTAATTTATTGGATGATGAGATTCAAATAAATATGATATATTAATCTCTGTTTTTTCCAGAGAAATCTTTTAACACCTGGAAGATATGAAATATAGATTTAGAATTTACAGTTAATCATAAAGCATAAATAGCACATAGAACTCATAATTTTTTACTGTAGACTAATTTAAATTTGTGTTTAATAAGTTCATTAAGGAAATGGAGCATTTATTCTTAAATTTTAAAGATTTTTTGTACTTAAAATTTAAATTTGAAATTTTTAATTAGAAGGAAATAGATTTCAATAATCTCATTTCATTTTTTTAGAGTTAATTTTTTTAAAATAAGTAGATGAACAATTTTATTATGAACTCTATTCATATTCTCGCTCATAAATTATACTAATAAAAAATTTTAATTTAAATTATAATATTTTATTAAATAATTTTAATTAATTTTAATTTTAAAATTATAATATCTAATTAGTGTGATTTATGAGCAAAGATATGCACAAAGTCTGCGTTGGAATTTCCCGCAAGCAAACATCATTAGAATTATTTTTAATCCAAACATGACCTCATAGAAAACGGCCACCGAAATGAACAGTTTTGTTCTCTTATCGATAAAAAAAAAATTTTAAAAAGAAGAAGTCTTTGGCTAATCGGCTGAAGCCATATTATATGTGTTCAAAAAAAAAATGAGAGGAAAAAGGAAAAAAAAGGCCAAAAGAAAACAAAACAGGTAGTTGTCGAAGCCATAATAATCCAAACAAGGGGCACAGAATTCAAGGGGTACCCTTCAATTCAAGGGATGCTTTTAGGGATCTGTGCAGTTATTAAATTAAATGGTGGGATTTTGTGGGCATTGGTCAACTACCGCCCACACAGTCAAACTTGGGTTCCTACAGACTCAGAGACTATTGCAAAATAGTGGTCCCACTTACTGACATTACACATACTATTGTTAATAACAGCCTGTGCACATTTTGGTTCAATTAAGGGATTAATAAATCTCTAAATCCATATTAAAAGTAAAAAATTTCAAAAATCTAATCTCTAAAATCATAATTAAAATAAAAATTTTCCTCTTACATTATTTTAATTTTTGAGATAATACCAAATAAAAATTCTAATTTTTTAAAGATAATTCAATTCAATTCTATTTAATATAAATATTTAAAATATTTTTTTAAAAAATAAAAAATAAATATATTAAAAAAATTTTCAAGCTACAACTCATATTACTCATGACTTAATTTTAAAGTTAGAAATGAAATACTTATAAATTTAAAGTTAAAAATATTTAAAATAAAAAATAAACATAATAATAACTTTTATCTCCTATCACCATCTAAATAAGTAGTATAGTCTATTTCAGCTAGCTGTGGACGATTGTATGGGTTTGCTTTTTAATTAATATAGTTACAATTTTCATTAAAAAAAAATATAATTCACTATTTACTTAAAAATCACTATTTTAAATTGTGAAAATCATTAGATGCTGTTTTATTTTTTATTTTTCAAATCTTAAGATAATAAGGAAAGCTAATGTTTATTATTAATAAAATAAATTATTTTAGTTTACATTCATTTAAAAAATCACAGTTTTAAATTATATGTATTAATTAAATATATAAAAAAATTAATGAGACATTAAGTAATATTTGATTATGATATATTATATTTCATTAAAAGTTATAATTAGATTTAGTTGCTATTATATAAAATATAAGAGATAAATTATTAAAGTATAATAAGTTTTTACAGTTTAAGATAATTTGATACGGTATAAGATAGTTTGGTATAGTTATCGGTTTAGATATTATATAATTTTTAGAGCCAAATCAATTAAAGTCAATGGTACAATTCAATTTGATTGTAATAAAAAGTTAATTTTACAGATTGGCTTTAAATCTTTATATTTGATACTTCAATTTGGTTTAAAAATATTTAATCTCCATGCATACCCCTAACCGCAAAACATCAATCCCATTAATCTGTTTGCATTATATCAGACTTGACTGACTTCCCGAATTTGTATTAAATCCAAGAAATTGGGTTTGGATTCTAAGCCTTTTTTTTAATCAGTGGACTCTAAACCTATTTAAGTTACAAAATTAGGGAACATTATAAAATTAACTTAAAAAAGTTAATTTTCAAAAATATTGTAAAAAAAGTTTCAAAAATATTTTATAAGAAAATTATTTTTTTCAAAAATATAGCAAAAAGTAGATAATTCAAAATATTAGACTTTACATTTGTAAAAAAAATCATTTTTTAATTACTTATGTGTAACATATATCATATATATATATATATATTGTTATTCTTTTCAAATTAAAATATGTATTTTGTTATATATCTATATATAACTACATATATATAAAATCAGTTGTATACTGGTATTATTTTCAAATTCAATATATATTTTTAGTTATATATAATATATATCTATATATTCTGTCAAATTATATATATATATAATATTTTATTTAATTATTTTAATATATTTCTATATTTTTTTATTTAAGTTTTTTAATGTTATATGTTTAATTTTATAATAAATATTGATATAATTACTTATATGACATATGTATAGTTATATGTTTAATTACATGATATATATATGTTACATATAAGTAGATATATATGGTATATTCAAAAGAATAATAATATATAAATGTTATATATTTACTTTTATGACATATATAATATATATATATATAATTGATATAATATATTAAATTTGATGAAAAACTAAAAATTGAGAAATTTTTTATTTGAAATTTTTTATTGAATACTTCGAGTGTGTTACATTTAAAAAAATCTCTAATTATTATATTTAAAATCCAAAAAATAATAAACAAAAATAAAAAATTTACAAACAAAAAACCAAAAATTAAACCACAATAAAATCACCCAAAAATTAAAATATTCAATAGTAGAAATAACTGCTAGTTTAACATGCTTCCTAGATTGCTCCTTCTTTCACCTTGTTGTTTGAGCGCTAACAAAAAGGATAACAATATAACTTGATAAATAGGAATCAAATGATTGATTAAACAATAAACAGATAATCAGAAAAAAATAAATCAATAATAATTATCAAAAGCAAAAGGGCCTCCCAATGAACAGAAATATAATCCAAGGTAGCAAAACCGGGGTGACATTAAAACTATAGATATTGTTTAACGAAACTTAAACAGTGCAGCTCTAACAGAACCAAGTCAGAAATCGCCTTCGCATTGTTGGTACCATGTATGACAAATATACAAGAAACACTCATTACATTTTTGTGGGATTCACCTCAATTTATAGAAATTGGATCTTTCATTAATGTGCGGGAATGAATATGAGATTCAAATCATATATCAATGTTAATTAGTTGCAAAATCAAAATCACAAAATTTAAGTTAAAAAAATTACAGAGAGAAGGCAGTGGTTGTTCCCCTATTATTGACAAGTGCAGTGATGTGGTAGCTTTTCTCATAAAACTTCGATCGAATCAAGTGTCAAATTACTTTACTTTGACAGAAACATGAGTAAAAAAAAATAGAAAAAAAAATCGTATTCTTGAAAAAAAAAAGTGTGAAGAAAATGTAAATGGAAAAGGTAAAAAGTTATAAATGAAAAAAAAAAAGAGTAGTAAAAATGAAAAAAAAAATTGAAAAGCAGTAAACGCTGTAATTTTCTCTAGAAATTATTTAATCTTGACCTTCTCTCTAAATTCTAATCCATAAAATTAAATTGAATTTTAAATCATTTGGGTAATTAATTAAATTTAATTCAAATAAAAAAAATTGAACGCATTTGAGTTTTTAAGTTTTAAAATATTTCAACTCATCTTGAATAGTTTACTCTTCAAACTTTCTTTTTCTTATTTCATGTTTATGTGTGTTTGAATTGAATGATGGAATTAAATGAAATAATTATTTATTTAGATTTCATAATTAAATTATCATTTTCTATATTATCATTATCTGGTCTTAAAATATATTATTGAAAATATTAACAATTTTTTTATTGAATTTATTTTTTATTTTAAATAAAAGATATTTTATATTTTAAATATGTTATTAGAAGCAATTACTATATGACTTATAAAGACATTGTAGGTTTGTAAAAAATTTGATTGATCCTAATTTTTTTGATTGTTCTACAATTAGTTGTGGCATTTGAAAAGGCATATTTTGAGGTGTTTTGATAATGTAATTGGATGTTCACCATTATGAATCTGGAAAATAATGATAGATTTGTTAATTGCATCTTTTTTAGTCGTTTTTCCTTATACATAAATATATGTTGTTGGTATGCCAAGCATAAATTGTTTAATATTTAATTTATTACCAATAAAATCAAATAAAATGATAAAGAGAAAAATAAAATATTGCTTATGTTTTCTAACGTTTTATCCAAAATTTTGATTGTTCATCAACTTAATTTACCTTGTTAAGCTTTTATTAGTGTTAGATCATGCCCATATACAAAAATAACGGTAGATATTACCTTTAATAATATTTGCGGAAGATTTTGATTAATTCTTGTGCTATCGATTGTGAAGAGTTATCAAAGATAGGAAAAACTCTTGTTTTCACAGTTTAAGAGTTAAACAATCTCACAATTGCACTCTTACAAAGAGATAATTTTTGTAGAAGAAAAAAAATGTAGAGTTTTTGAGAGAAAAACTTTAGAGAAAAAGAACTTACGTATATTTTTTTCTCTTTTTCTTGTAAGATGTTTTAGCTAAATTAAAACTTAATCCTTTTAGAGAAAATTATATTATAAATCAAAGTCATATTATGAATATGATTCTTGATCTCATTCAAACTTTACATACATTATCTAAATATGATATACATAATATATAATTACTATATGAATATTTTTGGCTTTTCGAGTCTTACTCACTCGTCATAAGCGGCCTGACAAAAAAATCAACATCCCCTACTTGTACATAATGAATCATATGCTAATAAAACAACTATATTAGGTAGCTCATACCAAGCTAATAGACATGCGACTGACATACTAAAAGAGCTATAAACTATACGCTTTAGGAATATATAACATCTCGATTCGAGAAATTGACTTAAGAGTAGATATAATATGTTTTACCTTAGATTACTTATTACATTTCTATTGTCTTTCTAATCTCAAGACCCTTTTGTATCCACAATTATATAACTGATTAACATAATTGGTCAACTTGTGGACACAAATAAGAAGTGATTGCTACTTAATCTTCCTTTTTGGTCGGCTCTCTTGATCTTAATCAAACTCGCTTTTTTACAAATATCTCATTAGATCAAATTATTCATAATTCTTTGGAGACACCTTGAGATAGCAAATACCTAATTATATCTCAGAAACCAACTAAAAGTTATAAAGGTAATCAAATTGAGAACCAGAATTCTCAAAAGATCTCACAATGATAAGAGCGAAGATTGATTTTTGTCCCCCTTTGTGGTCGAGAAATCACATATGTGGTATAAATCACATGCCATAGTGCCTATTCTTTCCCATGGAACGCATATATGTTTATCAGAAACTCATTCTAGTTTTGAAATACTAAGCAGGTGATAGATTAGACATACTCGATGAATAATCTTGAGTTTACCTATCTACATGGGTTAGTCAAGAAATCCTTATTGACAAATAAGACAGAATTAAGGATAATTACTTGTAATATTGCATAAGAATCTCATTAAATGAGACCATCATCTTGTTTCAAGCATGAGTTCACTATCAACTAGATAATATTACTTGTTAATGGTCTCATCTTCACTCATCACATAGACATACAAAGAAAAATTAACTCAGTGAGAATGTTAATCATCATTTTGTCCAACATGCTTTATAGTAGTAATAACAATGCAACAAAAATATTTAAAGTAATATCAATGCAACAAAAATATTTAAACATATGTAAGCACAAAACAAACATCATATATTGGCATTAATAAATATTAAATGAAATTTAGTTCGGGAACAACAATACATATCAACGTTTATGCAAACCTAAAGACTTTGTATGCTTAATGAATATGTCTATAAGGATAAATTTCATAAACGGATCAACAATCATATAATGCGTAGAGATATATCTCATGTCCACCTCTTTGCATATTACCATATCTTTGCCAAAGTTGTACTTGGTGTCTATATGTTTGGTCTTACAATGAAATTTCAGGTTCTTAGTATAAGTAATAACTGCTTGACTATACAATATGTGTTGACGAATTTGTCAGCAACACTTAAATCCAAATGTTCCAAGAATCCTTTAAGCAAGATCCCTTCGTATATCACAGCTAAAACTGCCACAAATTCAGCTTCCATTATGGAAAGAGTTATGCAGGACTATTTCATGCTACTCTAAGAGATAACATCATTATTGAGTAGGTAGACAAATTCATAAGTGAATTTTCTTTCATCTACATCTCTTACCCAGTCAAGATTCTTATAACCGTTCATGCTCGACCCTCCATCTTAATAGCATAATGAATAATATGCAGTACATTTTAGATACCTTAATATTCTCTTAACCACTTCCCAATGTGTCGTACCTAGGTTGGATTAAAATCCGATTACCATCCAACGACAAAGTAAATATCAGGCCTTGTATACATTATTACATACAAAAGGCTTCCAACAACATTTATAGAGGGTACATTTTCCTTTTTACGTCTTCTAGAGTTTTGGAACATTGTCTTTGGCTCATGCTCATGCTTTATAATCACACATATTGAATCATTCAAGTGCTTTCTTTATGTGTGTCTCTTGATAAAGAGACAGTAATTTCCTTTATCAGTATCTTGAAATTTTTACTTTGAGCATATATGCTGCCTCAACCGTGTCTTTCATTTCAAAACTGGGAGATAACCATTCTTTAATGTGGTCCATAAACATTTTGTCGTTTTCAGCTATTAAAATGTCATCAACATATAATAAAATTATGACGAACTTTGTTTTCACTCATTTGATATAGACATAATGATCCTCATCTATCATGGTAAAACCATTTAATAAGATAGTATTATAAAAGAAAATGTGTCATTGTTTTGAAGATTGCTTAAGGCCATATATTAGTTTTTTCAACCTACAAACTTTGTTTTCTTAGTGTTATTTGATGAAGTATGCAAGTTGTTGCATGTAAATTTTCTTCATCCAATTCTCTATTTAGAAAGGCAGTTTTCATATCTATTTGGTGCAATTCAAGATCAAATTTCACCATGATTGCTAAAATCAATCTTATTGAAGTGAATCTAATAATAGGAGAAAATGTGTCATTATTTTATCCATTCCTATTGTGTACTAACGTAAAGGGCACTCAATTAAGTATACAGGTGGCTATTAATAACACATCACCCCAAAAGATAATGGGTAAGTTAGCTTGAGCCATCATTGACCTAATCATTTCTAGGAGTGCTCGATTTGTCCTTCTTGCAATACCATTTATTTGAGATATTCGTAGAATAGTTAACCGATGCTCTATTCCTTTTTCATCACACATTTGTTTGAACTGATTAGACAAATACTTACTTTGACGATTCAAAGTATTTTCACTTTCTTATCTAATTAAATTTTAAGTTGAGATAGTTTTTGAAGCAACTTAAATCCTCAAACTTACGAGCAATCGAATAGACATGATCATACCTTGTATAGTGATAAATAAAGGTAATAAAATAGTAGCATCCATGTCTAATCCTCACATTCATTGGATCACAAATATCAAAATACATTAATTACAATAGGATAGAAGCTTTTATGCCTTTACCGAAAGGTTTCCTCGCAGCTTTTCTTGCTAGACAATACTCCCAGGTAAGTAATTATAGTTTGTTAATATTCGATAGGATACCAGCTTTGGCTTATTTATGCATATGGTGTTGGCCTATATGACCTAGCCTAGCATGCTAAACATCCACAACATTATCATAGTTATGAGACGTAGTGAATAAGGAAAAACTTGTATTAGAAGAAGTGCAATATTCAATATTTTAAAAAAATTGTTAAAAATGTATCTAGAGCCATAAAACTTTTGGCTTAAATACAACTGGAATGAGCCATTACGAAAATTCCAAGAGAAATCTAATTTTAAGTAAAACAATCACAGAAATCAAGTTCCGTCTAATTTGTGGGACATAGAGAATGTCATAGAACAACAAGGTTTGGTCTATATGCAAAACCAATTTGCAGGTGCCGATGCCCTTCGCTTTGACACGTGAGTTGTTTCCTATGAAGATCCATCTCGCCTTGACAGGTAATCGATAAAATTCAACAAAAGCTTTCATGATTTTTTACTATATGGTCAGTTGCTCCCGAATCTACAACCCACAAATAATTTGTTTTAGTTAGGAAGGAAGAACTTGAAATAAAAAAAAATTCCATTTTACAATAATTAATGGATTGTATTTTCTTAGATGCATATAAGAAAAATAAGTCACGCTGAGTAACTTTTTCATTTTCATCACTTCTTAGGTGAATGGTGTAAGTGATGATTCTATGAAAGAGCCAAAAGAGAAGGGTCTTAAGATAGATGGCTTTGGAGAATCTATTGTTGTATTGGATTTCAATGGATAGTTCACTCCAAAAAGATGAATAATTCTTTAAAGAAAAATCCACACCATTGTAGGAGAAAGCTCTATGAGTTTGGAATTCCCAAACTTCACTAAATTCTTCGAAAGAAAGAGCAAAATCTTGGTCAAAAAGCCTAAATTAAACTCCATAAAATCCTATAGGTGCATTGTAGTTTTTCTCTACCCTTAAGACATTAAGAATTTTCTTGAGAGGCTAGAGTAACCTAGCTCATTAAGAAATGCAAATTGTCTCCATCCAATCCTATCTAGGTAGCTATAGATTTCACCTTGGATATTTAAGGTTAGGAGCATCCCTTCTGCAAGCATTTTGGTTGGTTCAAGGGTCTTTTTTCTAGAGAAAATAGTATTTAGTTTTCTCATCCTCATTTTTGTACTTAGGTTTGTGTGGTTGGACACTTTTTCTAGTGAAGTGTTGGTTTGGGTTAAGGTTGAGGTTGAGGTTCACTAATGACAATCTCTTTTCCCTTGGTTGTGGTTTTTTTTGGTGATTTTGGTTTTGGGTGCCATATCCTTAATAAAAAAAAGGTAAAAGAAAATAGAAATGTATGTGATTAGAAGAAATATAGAAGAAAATAGATTGTTGGTGATGCTTTGAACAAACTACTTCAAATTGATGAAAAAGCTTCAAAATCTTCTTCTTGATGAGTAAATTCTTAGAAGATTGTTTGAATATATGTTTTTGAGTTTGTAAAGATGTATTTTCATAAAAAAAAATAGGGGTATTTATAGAAAAAAATTAGAAAACTAGCAGTTTTTTACCATTTGGAGGACAAAAAATCTAAAATTTTGAAAGTTTCAACGTTGAAAAAAAATTCAGTTACACATTCTGTGTGGTCGCTCGAGCTGTTGGACGACCACCAGCTTGGTCTGGCAATCTCTCTTGGTAGTGTGTGCTTGCACAACTTTGAGACGAGTGTAACGATAAAAAAAATTGAAATTCTTAAATTTGACCGACCGCACGAGCTGCTGTGTGCTCTCTAAGGAGAGATGCTTTGAGGCTCGAGCTAGGTAGAAATACAAGTTAAAGCTCAAGAGAAATGTATTAAGTCTCCAAAGAAGATAACTTGTATGGCTCAGGCTCAGGAAGAGAAGACAATGTGTGGTTGCCCCATTATACTAAGTGATCGCACAAGGGGAGCCATTTTTATGTTTTGAAAAAAAATTTGTGCATATGATTAAAATATATTTTGAGATAAATAAGGAATGAGTATGCAAGAGGTTTTCCATCAATCATGCCAATATTTTATTTTATAAAATTCATTCTTTCTTCATTTAAGAAGTTGATTTTGAGTTTCAACAAATTCTAAAATTATTTTGTGATTTTGAACATTATCCCTTAAGAAATGATGTTTGATGTTTATATACTTAGACCTAGAATGTTGAATGAGATTTTTGGATAAATTGATTGCACTAGTGTTATTACATTTAGTAGGAATGTGATCAAATATTTTTTCATAGTCAAGTAATTATTGTTTCATCCAAAGAATTTGTGTGTAAAAAAAATTTGCAGCAACATATTCGACTTCCACGGTAGATAAAACAACCGACACTTATTTCTTGCTAAACCAAGAAACGAATTATTTACCAAGAAAATGATATGCTCCGGTGGTGCTTTTCCTATCTAGTAGACTACCGGCAAAATCTGCATCGAAAAAGCCTAATATGTCAAACGATGTATTTCTAGGATACCATAGACCTAAATACAATGTATCACTCAATTATTTTAAAATTTTTTTAGTTACATTCAAATATGATTCCCTAGGACAAGATTCAAATCTAACACACCAACATACACTATACATTATATGCGGTCTAGATGCTGTTAAGTAAAATAGTGATCCGATATTACCTTGATATTTCTTCTCATCTATAGCCTTACCACTTTCATCTTTGTCAAGTTTCAAGGATGTGCTCATAGGAGTTTTACTTGATTTGCAACCATCTATTCCAAACTTCTGTTGGAGTTTCTTTGTGTACTTGGATTGGTTGATGAAGATTTCATCCTTGCATTGTTTGATTTGTAGTCTAAGGAATAATTTGAGTTTACCCATTATGCTCATTTCAAATTCCCTAGTCATACAAGAAGTAAATTCCTTGCACAAATTAGTGGCACCAAATATAATGTCATCAACATAAATTTAAACAATCAAAATATTATGCATTTTCTTTTTAATAAAAAGAGTTGTGTCAACCTTGCCTTTGAAAATCCATTTTCAAGCAAATATGCACTAAGTCTATCATACCAAGCTCTTGGAGCTTGTTTCAATCCATATAGTGCTTTGGTAAGTTTAAAAACATGATTTGAAAATTTATAATCTTCAAAATCGGGAGGTTGTTCAACATAAACTTCCTCATTGATAAACCCATTTAGAAATACATTTTTAACATTCATTTGAAAAAGTTTAAAATTCATGTAACATGCAAATGCGAGTAATATTCTAATGGCTTCTAATTTTGCAACAAGGGCAAATGTCTCATTATAGACAATGTCTCCTTCTTGGTTATAGTCTTTAGCTATCAATCTAGCCTTATTTCTAGTAATGAGATCATTTTCATTAAGCTTATTTCTATATATCCACTTACATCCTATAATTGAATGATCTTTAGGTTTAGGAATAAGTTCCCATACTTTATTCCTCTCAAATTAGTTGAGTTCATCTTGCATAGCAATAACCCAACACTCATCACTAAGAGCCTCCTCAATGGTCATTGGCTCAATTTAAGAAACAAAAGCAATATTAGAATCTAAGTATTTAAATTGAGATCTAGTAGTTACTCCCTTTGAGGTGTCACCATTGATTAGTTCTTTTGGATGATTCTTCTTGTAATATTAATCTTTGGGTAGCTCTTGTGATTCTTCTGGTTGTCCACCAAGATTGTTCTTTAGAGCATTGATTGTTTCTTGCTGTTCAAATGTTCTTACAAAATCATCAAGAACACTACCTTTCCTTTGATCAAGTTTAGAGGATTCATCAAAAAACATGTATTGATTCTTCAACTACTAGTGTTCTCTTATTAAATACTCTATATATGCTTTGCTAGATGATGAATATCCTAAGAATATGCCTTCATCCGATTTGGATAAGAATTTTCCAAGATTGTCCTTGGTATTCAATATAAAGCATTTGCATCCAAATACTCTAAGGTATGAAATTTTGGGTATTCTTCCATTCCATAGCTCATAAGAAGTTTTGTTTATCAAAGGCCTTTTATAAACACGATTTGAAATATAATAAGTGGTATTAACGGCTTTCGTCCAAAAGTAAGATGGTAAATCATACTCATTAAACATTGCCCTAGCCATTTCAGTTAATGTTCTATTTTTCCTTTCAACTACACCATTTTTTTATGGTGTTCTAGGAGCCAAAAAGTTATGTGAAATGCCAAACTCATTACAAAAATTTTTAAAATACTCATTTTCAAATTCTTTGCCATAATCACTTCTAATAGATGTGATTACATAGCCTTTTTTATTTGCCACCTAAGCTAGCAACTCTATTTAGTCCAAACAAATCTAAGTGAATGAGTTCTAAGGGTCCAAAAATACCTATAACCTTTTTAGATTTGAATGGACTTTTATGTTGCTTATCAAATTGACAAGGTTTACAAGTCCTATCTTTATCAAATTTTACTTTAGGGAGACCATCAACTAGTTCTTCTTTACTAATGTATTGTAAGTGATCCATATAAGCATGTCCTAATCTTTTATGCCATAGCCAAGCATCATTACTAATGGTAATCAAACATTCAAATGCATTATTGGAATACAAGTCAATTTTATATGTATTGCCAATTCTAACTCCTTTAAATACAAGTTAACCATTTGAATTGGTAATTTTGCATCCTATAGATTCAAAACTTACATAATATCCTTTGTTATATAATTGACTTATACTAAGTAAATTATGCTTCAATCCATCAACAAGCCAAACATTATCAATCATATTCTTACCAAGCATGCCAATGGAACCAATACTAATGATTTTGCCTTTAGCATTATTACCAAAAGTTACATTACCTCCATGCTTGTAAGTGAGTGTTGTAAAGAGCTTTGCATTACCCGTCATATGCCTTGAGCATCCACTATCCATAACCCAAACATTTTCATTGATAGTGGATTTTAGGCATACCTACAAAATGACAATGTTCATCTTCTTTTAGGTGCCTAAATGAAGTTGGGTCCTTAGGGTTAGTAATAGAAGGGTCCTCTAACTTGAGATGACCCTTCCTAATATATCAAAATGTGCTCTTATGTCCAAATTTCATACAATAAGTGTATTGATATAAAGTTCTATACTTATGCACTTTCCTATTAAAATTCAATGAATCATTCACACAATTGCAAGTGTGTGTTGAGTAGGATTAATTTTGTGCATTTTTGTGTTTATTCCTTGTATTCATGAATGCATAATTTGCTATTAGAACTTTAGTTCTAGAGCCTTGTGAATCTAATGTAATCTTTTTAGGATTTTTAGGCTTGATTTGTGCATTTGTGTTCTTTACAACATCAACACTAGATGTTTGTGTTTTATAAGCTCTAACAAAGGTTGGTGCATTAGGTGAAGTGTTAAATGAACCAATGAACCCTAAACCATGTTTCAAGGAGGGTAATCTTTGGATATTGATCAATGTATCTAAGGCATCTTTTCCCTTGTGAAATTTTAAAATTGACTCTTTTAATTCATTTATTTCATCTTTCAATATTTTGTTTTCCTTAATCACATTTTCTATACTATGTGATTTTTTAGTTATTTCATCAATTGATTTCAACAAATTTTTATTTGAGGTCTTCAATTCTAATGTAGAGTTTTTCAAAGACACAAAATCATTTTCTAACTTAAAATATTTATCTTTATAAAATTTCATCTTAGAGAAATACTTTTCTATCCTAAGGTTCATATGCTTAATCAAACTATTTTCATCTAAA
The DNA here is from genome assembly GCA_947685225.1 of Garcia nutans. Classification (NCBI taxonomy): domain Eukaryota; kingdom Viridiplantae; phylum Streptophyta; class Magnoliopsida; order Malpighiales; family Euphorbiaceae; genus Garcia; species Garcia nutans. The sequence goes on along the minus strand of CANTUV010000059.1, from coordinate 9,483,691 downwards.
GCATCATCATCATATGCAATTGAGTTTAAAGATGAAGTACTTGCCTCATTGGAGTTATTATCATCTTCAATAGCCATGAGACATAGATTTGCAATTTCTTCCTCTTCTTCTCCACTTGAGGAATCATCATCACATATGTCTTTGAGTGATCTCTTCTTTTCCTTATCCCACTTCTTCATGTTTTTCAATTTGAAGCAATCCGACTTAATGTGACCGGATTTGCCACACTCATAACATTTCACTTCATTCTTTTTTTCTTTATCTTTAAAGGAAGATTTAGGAAATGTACCTAAGTTAGCTTTTAATCTTCTTTTTCTCTTCCAATCACTTATTCTTTTGGATAGCATATCCAATTCTTCTTCATCATCACTATCTTCATCGTTTAAGCTCTCAACTTCTTTGATGGCTTTGAGAGCTATAGCTTTCCTGTTATCCTTTTCACCATGTTCTTCTTCCCTTTTGGTGTGCAATTTGAAAGTGGGTAATTTTTTAACAAGTTCATTGGTTCTCAAAGAGTTAAGGTCATGATCTTCTTCAATTGAAGAAACTTTAGACTTAAAGTTCTTCTTTGCTCTAAGTGCTCTTAAGATTTTACTATTCACATCATCTTGGTCATATATCTTGGCATATTTCTTTAACTCATTGACAATGGCAAGCAACTGGTTTGTCATGTCAGTGACATTTTCATTGAGCTTCATTTTGAATAGCTCATACTCATGCACATACATTTATTTCTTGGTGACCCTCACTTGGGCAGTACCTCATGATAGTTCTCAAGAGTTTTCCAAATGTAATGTGCACAAGTGAGATGTTAAACTCTCCCACATCATCTCTTGATATTGAATACTTTAGGATGAAGGCTACCCTATGGTTCTTGAATCTATCTCTCACATTGGCACTTGACCATTGTGATTTAGGAAGAAGATTTTTAACACCATCAACTTCATGAGTAAGAGGTTTCCACTCATTTTCAATAAAATTCCAAAGCTAAATTCCTTCCCTATCTAAGAATAAGAACATCTTGTGTTTCCAATAAGTGTAATTCAATCCATAAAAATAGGGTTTAAGGGATGAATTTAGGTTTCTATGTGTGAAGTTGTTTGTTGGTGGAATGGCTGCTATTTTGGATCAAAATTTAACAATGAAGTTTAAAGAAATTAACTAGCTCTGATATCAATTGTTGTCCTAAACTAGCAACCAAGAGGGGGTGAATTGGTTTATGATGGTAAAATTAAAAACTTAAATAGCAAGAGATGAAGAAGATGTAGATGGAGATGAAGTAGAGTAAAGAAGAAAGAACACAAAGTGTTATAGTGGTTTGGATTTACCTCAATCCTACATCCACTTCCTTAACAACTTATTAAGATTTCACTAGTCTTGAGTTTTTACAAGCTTAACTCTAACTTGGTGTTTCTCCTAGCTCACACCAAACTATTACAATGGTTTGAGATCAATCTTCACAACCCTTACAAGAGTTTTTCCTGGCTCATGCTCACAACCTAAGTGTTTCTAAGCTCACACTCAAACTTTTATGGTGTTTATTGCTCACACCCAACACTCTAAGGTTTTTGATGTTTGATCTTTTGATCTTTAAACAAGATAATGAAAAATATTGTTCAATGAAATTACAATAACAATCAAAGTATTCTCTAACCACAAAAATGAAGTTTAATATGGTATTTATAGCCATTTGGCTTAAAGTAACCGTTTGAAGTGGTTCCTACATGTTTAGTGTTTTCCTTCCACTAATTCTGTACTCGGAGCTTGGTGTGCGGTCACTCAGCTCGACAGGCGATTACACGGTTTGAAAGCTCTGTGTAATGGCTAGTTCCTATGGTCATATCTCGGTGTCTGACAGAATTTAGCTGCCCATACTTTTATGTCGTGCGGTCTTCCAAGTTATCGTTGAGTTCAAATATCTTCACCCACGTTTTCGATTATCATTGGTCCGAGATATTTGGCACTAAGATTCAAATTTGCTAGACTTTGTGCGGTCTCTTGGTCCTTTAGTATTGGCGCACAAGGTTTTGAGCATCGAGGAAGCACCGCGAGAGCTAACCGCTATCTCTTGTGTTCTTTTTAGTATTTTAGCTCTTTGTTCTGTGTAGTCACTCAAGCTTATTGGGAGATCGCTCGGGCTTATTAGGCGGCCGCCTAAAGTTCTGGCATCCTGATCTCACTGCTCACCAAGACCGTTATCCTATCTGTAAGATTATGAATTTTTATCTTAACCTGGTACGGTCACTCGATTCGTGTGTATGATTGCACACTTATCGGGCGTCCTTACTTTACCGCTCACTGATAATGCAAACTCTTCTGTGGAACTAATGAACTCAGCTCAGTTGTCGTAGTTGGCTTGTCTAGAACGGTGTAGAGTTGCACTGCTTTGCTTAGCTCAGTTGTTCCATCAAACTGCTTTTAGCTCGTCTGTTCAGTTCTTATTATAGCTCGACAATTCAGTTCTTATAGCTCGACAGTTCTTTATCCAGCTCAGTACTCTATGTGTGCATTCGGTTCTCTGTTTGGCACATGAGTATGTATATTCGGTTCTTCTTGGATCGTTAGATTTGTGTGACAGTTTGGTTCTGTGCTCGTGCTGCATTTGTGTCGTTGCTCGGTAGGCAGTTCTGGCGATCGCACAAAGCTGCTCGAATCCTAACTCTGCAAAGTAGACTTATTAGAAATCATTAGTTCTTTATCAATTTGATTATCAATTATCAAAATAGAGTTTGATTGACTATCAATCTCAACAAAACTTAATTCCACTCTAATAAAAAAATTTCTAAAAAAATAAACATGTATTAATTAGCAAAATAGAAAAATAAAGGGTATCAAAAAATTGTTAATAAAAATGTGAAATTAGAACAATTATGTTCAGGGAGTGTGGAGAATTTTTTTTTAAAACATAATCATGAATTCAGTTAATATTAAGCTATAAAATCCTTATATTCAGGTAGTGAATGTAGGGATTAATTAATTAATTATGTAGTGAATGTAGGGATTAAATTCGAAACTTGAATGTACGGATTAAATCATTAATTATATAGTGAATTTCAATTATATTTTTTATTAAACTATATAAAAATTCCTAAGAAAAATTCACTATAGTTTCATTTACAAAGTCATAAAAGTCAAAATTTCAAAATTTACAATATGTAGGAAAAATCACTTCTAAAATCTAATTTCACAAAATCCACACAACTTCTCTAGCTCACATCCAAGTATTAATAGATAAAAATAATATACATCACTGACATATACATAATATTTACAAAATCTTGATTTATTAAACAAATATTTATAAAATGGTTATAATGTACAAAACAAAAATGTGTTAGATACAAAAATTATACATGTTATGCAATATTAATAGAAATTTTCTCGTGGCAAGAAATTCTAACTTCAAGATCAACCTCAAAGCCTAGGCCTTCGCAAATCTATAAGGGCTTTTTCTCTCTATGATACTGTCACCTGAGCAATAAAATTTAATCGTGCTAAGTTGTACATCTTAGTGGTACTTACTTTGGATTTTAATAGTTAAACAGATAAATAAATAAATTGAAAACTTCAATTTGTAACAATTTAAATATAAACCATTTCATTAATAAAATAATTATAATTTAAAAAGGATTTCATAAACTTCAACCATAATTTAAACAATTGCATAATTTAAACATTTTAAATCTCAACATACTTAAATTATGCCCTTATATAAATGCCCAAGTCTTAGTAATATTGAACCGACCCATCACAACCCATAGGTCTCAATATTGGAGACAGAATGTCACGATACCAGAGTATCTCTCCCGAAAGTATATAAATATCATATCACAAGTCTCCTCGACACCATAATATCTCGACAATGTAGCATAGAAATACTATAGTATCTCGGCCATAGACGTAAATATAATAATCACATTATGAGTCATTCATAATCATTAGCGTGCCAACTCGATAGTATCAAACTCAATATTATGAACCAAGAACATGTGTAGGGCATTGAAACATAACACATTTCCATCATTCTTTCAAAATCCATCATAAAACCACATTTCCATAATCACATTCACAATGTACATAATTTTCACAATATAAACAAACTTTTTAAAATATTTCAATCCACCATAATGTGATAGTTTTAAAATTCAAATCAATACTCAAATTACATTTTTATTAAAATTTATAGAATTCAAAAGTAATTTCATTAAAAAAAATTAAACATCATCTTTTAAAAGTTCCAAAGTAGCTTATGTCAAAACAATATCATATTAATTAAATATTTTCAAAGTATGCACAAACCTCAATTGGCTCTAAAATCAATCCAATTTACTTTTCAATCTTCAATTTAAAAGAAACCTAAACTCCATCGCTTGAACCAAATTGGCCAAAATACTCATAAACCAACAGAAGGTTTAATTCTTCAATTAAACACATATTCATACTTAAATTACTCAAAATAACTCTTAATTACACTAATCCTAACCAAACCCCATCAAAACCCTAAATCCAAAAACTCTATAAATCATAACTTCATGATTCAAGTTCACTTTAACCAATTAATCACAAAGTCAACATATATACAAATCATATTCACTTTATAAACATCTTCTTTCTCAACATAAACTAACTTATCTCTAATAAAAAAAATTACATAATCCAAAAATCATAAAAACAAACTTAAAAGAGAAATTCTTACTTGAATATTTGATTATCCTTCAAAATCCATTTAAAACCCTTGATTTTTGGTGGGAAATTGAGTATAAAATGAAGAGTGCTCTTTTTTTCTTTTTTTTTTTTAAGATGAGAACAAAAAGGAGAAGAAGAAGAAGAAGAAGAAGAAGAAGAAGAGTTTAACTTTTCTTCTTTCTTCCTTATGCTTTTATATACATATATATATATATATATTTTCTTTTCTTTTCCTTTCCCACGTTGAAGTTTGCATATGTATATATTTATATATTTTTTATTTCTTTTTAACTTAAGTATATTTATATATGTTATGTATATATATTATATATATCTCTTTAAATTTTCACCATCCATCTACTTTCTTCTTATTTTTTTTAACTTATTACTATTACTATCACTGTTATTATTAGTATCTGTAATAACTTGATTTTTAAATTATTTTAAAATGACATTTTAATGATATAAATAGTTAAATTTATATTATTTAGTAATCTACTATTTAAATTTTTGAAAAAAATAATATTATTAATTAAATAAAAAATTAAAGAAAATTTAGAAAAAAAGAGAAGAAAATAATATATATATGTATGTATGTATATGCATTTGTAAGAAAGAAAAGGGGGAGGATATTAATTGATGAGAGAGGGGATTTAATTAAGAGAGAGAAAGTCAAAGGGCGAGAGAGAGAGAGAGGAGTGTCGGTCGGCTTTTCTCATATATACCATTGTCTAGTGATAATTTATTGACACCTCTGATACCATTGAAAGACCCATCATCCGACGAGTCCAAATCGCCGTTGTCAGACACTAGAATTTTCTTAGCTCACCATTCGAAGTTCTCTGGGGAGGTACCGCTAGCAGCAGCTTTTCGGCTAGATTTTGACCATTTTCCAACATTCGTTCCTAGTAAGACTAGTATTTTTGAAATGTTATCTTCATAAGCTTTAATTTGACATATCATCTACAAATTTTGGATTACCTTTGGTTTTGACTAGAATCCGACGACGACGAACATTTTTCGGCAACAATGGTACTATTTCGGTGACCCAAAATACATATAAAAAATAAAATAAATTGAATATAAAATTAAATGAGATTAATTATTATTAATTTTAGTATTTAATTAGTAAGTAATTAATAAATTGAAATATAATTTATAATTAGTAAATAATAATTATAATTAAAGAATTATTTACCTAAGATTTATGAATTAAAATGAATTTATGAGTGATATTATAATTAGTTGATTAATTGATTGTACTTAAAAGAAAAGAAATTTGGAATCAATAAAAGTAACTAAGTAAATAAATAATAATCATAATAATTACATTAAATAATTAAACTTAGTTAATCACTATAATTTTGAATGTTAAACTAAAATTTATTTGTTGTCTAATGAATTGAGTTAAAAGTATTATTAGTTTTTTTGAATGATTTATTTTACTGATTGATTTAGATTAATAATTTGAGATATAAATATAGTTATTTATATAATTAATTAGTTATATTTAAATATAAGTATAAATAAACGGATGAAATTTGTTTATTAGAAGAAAGTAAGTAGTAGTTGTTAATTAAACTATTGCTATTAAATTATTACTTATGTAGGGATTATTAATTAATAGTTAGATTGAATTAATTATTAAATGGTTAAAGTATTATGTTTAAAATTTATGAAACTAATTATTTAATTAAAGTTAGTATTGTTATAATTAAAATAATCAAGTTATTGTTATTATTATTATTATAGCAAAAATAAGAAATTAAAGTAAATAATATTAATGTTAATAAATTCATTTTATTATTATTATTATTATTATTATTATTATTATTTATGGAAATAAGATAGGTAATAAATAAAGACATCTCTTAAAAGTAATTTTCTTAAAATTACACAAAAAATTAAATTAAAACATGTTTTAAAACTTAAGTAATTATTTTTATGTCAAAGATTAAATAAATATTATTAAACGCAATTGAATGAATTAATTAGTAATATTAATGTTATCATTATTATTATTAAACTATTAGAATAAAGGAATTGAATTGATGTAATTTCATTGTATAGTGATATATTTTAAATACTTGATAATGTTGGATATCCAAATTACATTGAAAATGTTGATGGAAGTCGAGATGGGGCAATTGAGTTGATGTTGACTGTTTGAGCTATTTAGAAGTGTTATTTGCTTGTTTTATTTCAGAGGAGAAATGCCCAAGTTATAGGGAAGGTTTTGCCGAAATTTCGATAGAATCTTTAGAGTCATATGTGAATTATATATATTAATTTAATATCTCACTCTCCTAATTTATGTTAATAGCTATATTTGCATAAGTATATCGACTGCTTATGCAATATATATATTTATTATTATAAGCATAATGTATATTGTGTATGAGTTGATTGTGCTTGGTGCATATTATTTGTGTTTGTCGGATAGAGTTAGGATGATATGAGAACACACGTAATCTAAGATATAGGTTATGACATGATAGCATTATGATGATGAGATTAGAACTGGCATGATGGCGAGAGTATTCCAATGCTCAACGCTGCTTATTAGTCGGGTAGCGCCGCTTAGCTACGGCTGTGATGGAAGATATAACAGTCTGGCTAGCAAGATATTATTCGCTTTGGGCAAGCCCACATGGATTTATTCTCAGGCCTAGACTTACCTCGAGGCCTACCAATTTTTTCGGGTGAAAAATTTTTCCTTACCAATTTTAAAAGTAAAAGTGCTAGCTTAATATCATTCCTTAAAGTAAATGTAATATTTTTTCAAGACTATAGACGAGATCTGATAAAAGGGTCATGGTGATTTTTTTTTCCTATCAATCAAAGTAAAAGTGCTAATATATATATATATATATATTGATACAACTTTCATAATTCTTCATTATTAAAAAATATTTGTTATAGTTAATATTAACAAAAATTAATATTAATATGATATCTGGTTATGCAGATATGATTAAAAACTCTATAAGAGTCTACTCTATATTTTAAATTTGAATAAAATTATATATTATTGATTCGTTGTCTCCAAGTAGATCTTGAAAAAATCTGCTAAGTTTTAAAGAATAAGTCGCAATGGATATCCTATTGAAATAAAACGAGATAGATATTGAATTTTTATGTATTAAGTCTACAAATTTGAACCAAAAGTTTATGTTTAAGAAATTTTAAATTTTTTAACTGGATTGTACTTTATAAAAAATAAAGATAGTTGAGTTATACTATATACACTGAAAGTGCATATATCCTCACATTTCTATATTTTGGTACAATCATCTTGGTTATCCAAGTTCAAACACGATGTGATATATTGTTGAGAATATAAATCGACATCTACTGACAAATCAAAAAAAAATTTTGTCTGATGATTACTTTTATACTTATTGTGCTAAAGGTAAAATAATTATGAAACTTTCACTATTTAAATTACATTTAGAGTCTCTTCGTATCCTTCAATCTTGTGGACCATTTAGATACTTTATAATTTTAATTGATGCTTCAACTCAATGGTCACAAATTTATCTTTTGTCAACTCATAATATTACTTTTACTAAATTCTTTGTTCAAATTATAAAGTTAAAGTCAATGCTTCTTGATTATCATATCAAGATAATTTATCTTGATAATACATATTAGCTTAATTGAAAATTGTTTATGATTATTGTATACTAATATGAATTATCATTGAACATTTTATTACATATATTCATATTATATATGGTTTAGCTGAATAATTAATTATTAAGCTTTTATGACTAATTATTATTCATATGCTTTTGAAATCAAAACTTCTTATATATGCTTGAATACATATTTGAATTCATGTTATTATTTATATTACACCTTTAATTTGTATTTGACTATCTGCACATCACGAGTTTTTTACTTTATAACTTGTGTTTAACTAACATAATATATTTTATCTAGAATGTATTGTTGCATTGTATATGTTCTTATTGCATCCCCTTAAAGAAATTAAATGGGTTATCAATGTCATCTTGATTTCTATATAGGTTTTGAGAGTCGATATGTTATTAGATATTTTGGACCTATAACTAGAAATTTTTTAGAGCAATATTTTTATATTATCAATTTGATGAATTAGCTTTCCTATCATCATGAAAAGATAAATGAATATAGCCAAAAGCATAAGAGATTAATTAAAATACATCAATCTTGTTCATTCTTGATATATGCATAAATTAGTGTGAACTTAAAGTTTAAAAAATAATTCATTTGCAGAATAAATCAGTTGCTAGATATCTTTATTGAAACCAAAGGTCTCTAAATAACATGGTCTTATTACTAATGCTTCTAAAGAAATGACTGTCCCTGCAAGACATCCTATGAATATATTACTAAATAAATCTCACATACGCCAGAAGCATGGAAGACCTATTAGTTCGAAATATTATTTTTTTTTTGAAAGAAAGAGAAATAAATAATTTTAAAATGACACTCCTGAAGAGGTAAAAAATAACATAGATCAATAATCACATATTTCTAGAGAAGTAATTTCGATACCGAAAATTTTTGAGATCTTATTAAAATTTAGAAATATGTGAGATCAATAATATGTTTACATATGTTATTGTTGAAATTATCGAAATATGCTTGAGCTTAAAAATATTTAAAATTATCAACATCGAAGTGATTAGCCAAAATAAAAAGAAGTAATCCAGATAAGCTAGATTCATGTGCTAAACATACAATATTTAGATCAATTATTTAAATATCAAAAGATGTTAAATCCATATGGTATTATAGTTTGATAGCCTCTAAAAGACTCGACATTATATTATAATAACTTACTCATATTACTTATAAGAAAAACTAATTAAATAAAATTATAAAATTATAAAATATAACTTATAGTATATGAATTTTTATAAAGATTTTATATAAATTATATAAATTATGATGATGTATATTTATGCTATTACTTTTGAATTTATGGGCTCGGGGGTAAACCCCGTTTTCATAAAACCCAAATTCGAACAGTTCACCCCGACGCCCTCCTCAGTCTTCTTCTTCAGCCGCTGCTATACCTTGAGCCACCCTTTCCAGTTTTCTTTTAGAGAACGAAGTCTCTTTCTCTCTCAATGTCTTTTTCAGCTCCCTCTGATCCAAAAATGCACAAAAAAACCTGACTACTTGCCTCCATGAATTGTGCCCCTCATCACTGTCTGATTCCCCCAGATGAGAAAATCAACGACCATTGTTCACCCAGGTGAGTTATCGATCCTCTTCTTTCACCATCACCCTCTCAAAAGACCCATTTCCACCTCCCCAATCGCCCCTCCCCTGGTAGACCCTGACCCTCCTGATCTCTCCTGTCAGCTTCTCTCTATTCTCTCTTCTCCAAACTGGCAGAAACACCCTTCCTTTCAAAAACTAATCCCGGGCATTTCTCCGACCCATGTGTCTTCTCTCTTTAGCAACAACCCAAATCTCGATCCTCAAATTGCTCTCAAGTTTTTCCAATTTATAGCGCGAAAACCTGGGTTTAAACATAGTATCCAGTCTTATTCCCTGCTTTTGCATATTTTGATTAAGAATAGATTTTTTGGTGTTTCTGAGAAAATTCGTATTTCCATGATTAAAAGTTGCGTTTCTATTGATGATTCGATGTTGGTGTTAGATTGTTTAAGGCAATTGAATAGAGATGTTAATGAATTTAAATTTAAGCTCAGTCTTAGGACTTATAATGAACTATTAATGATGTTATCAAGGTTTCTAATGATTGAAGAAATGAAGAGAGTTTATGCTGAGATGTTGAGTGATATGGTTGTTCCAAATATTTATACCTTAAATACTATGGTTAATGCTTATTGTAAGATGGGTAATATAGTTGAGGCTAATTTATATGCGAGTAAGATTTTACTGGCGGGTTTGAGGATGGATACTTTTACATATACTTCATTGATATTGGGTCATTGCAGGAATATCGATGTAAATGCTGCTTATAGTATTTTTAAGATGATGCCGAAAAAGGGTTGCAGAAGAAATGAGGTTTCATATACAAATCTTATTCATGGGCTTTGTGAGGCTGGAAGGGTTGATGAAGGTGTTAGTTTGTTTAAGAAGATGAGAGATGATGATTGTTATCCAACTGTGCGTACTTACACAGTAATTATAGATGCACTGTTTGGAAAAAATAGGAAATTGGAAGCTGTAAATTTGTTTAATGAGATGGGGCAGAAAGGTTGTGAGCCAAATGTTCATACTTACACTGTGATGATTGATGCTATGTGCAAAGAAAGCAAGCTTGATGAGGGGAGAAGAATGCTAAATGAGATGATGGAGAAAGGGTTGGTTCCAAGCGTGGCTACTTACAATGCTTTGATTGATGGGTATTCTAAGGAGGGGAAAATGGAGTCTACACAGGAAATTTTAGATTTGATGTACTCAAATAACTGTCGCCCAAATGAGCGTACATACAATGAATTGATATGTGGTTTTTGCAAAAAGAAAAATGTGCACAAGGCAATGGCATTGCTTAGAAAAATGCTCGATCAGGGGCTGACACCGAGCCTGGTTACATATAATTCACTAATCCATGGACAGTTTAAAGTAGGTCATTCAGATAGTGCTTATCGGTTGCTTGATTTGATGAAAGAGAACAGTCTGGTTCCTGATCAGATGACTTACAGTATTTTCATAGATAATTTTTGTAAAAATGAGAGGATAGAAGAAGCTTGTGCTTTATTCGATTCTCTCAAGGAGAAAGGCATCAAGGCAAATGAAGTGATTTACACTGCTTTAATTGATGGATACTGCAAAGCTGGGAAGATAGACGATGCTGATTCTTTGCTAGGAAGAATGATTACCGAGGGCATTCTGCCTGATTCATCCAATTATAATGCCCTCATTGATGGGTTTTGCAAAGAGAGAAAAGTGAAAAAGGCGTTGTTCATGTTGGAAAATATGGTACAGAAGGGTGTGAAACCTGTAGTTTCTACATATACAAGTCTTATTGTAGCAATATTGAAAGAGGGTGATTTTGATCATGCTTATAGGCTTTTTGCACAAATGGTTTCCTCTGGACACCAGCCTGATGTGTATGTTTACACAGCATTTATTCGTTCATATTGTAGCACAGGAAACTTAAAAGAGGCAGAAGATATGATGGATAGGATGATTGAAAGAAATGTTATGCCTGATGTGCTGACTTACACATTATTAATTGATGCCTATGGATGTTTCGGATTATTAGATCATGCATTTGATGTTCTCAAAGCAATGTTTGATGGTAATTGTGATCCTTCTCATCATACCTACTCTATATTAATCAAGCATCTTTCACAGGAAAAGCTAACAAGGGAAAACAATAATGCAAGACTTGATATGGTTTCAAATGTCTCCTTTGTTGATGTGTGGAAGACAATGGAATTTGAAACTGCTCTGGAGCTTTTCAAGAAAATGCTGGAGCATGGTTGTTCACCTAATGCCAACACTTATACAAAGCTTATTATAGGACTTTGCAAAGTGGGGCATATGGAAGTGGCCCAGAGGTTATATGATCATATGAATGAAAGAGGAATGTGTCCTGGTGAAGATATTCATAATTCTCTACTTAAGTGTTGTTGTAAGCTTGGAATTTATGGTGATGCAGTGAGATTTATGAATGCTATGATGGAATGTGGTCATTTACCTCTTCTAGAGTCCTTAAATTTACTTATTTGTGGGCTATATGATGAAGGGAATGAAGAGAAGGCTAAATCTGTTTTCTGTAATTTGCTTCTATGTGGGTATAATGATGAAGAAGTAGCTTGGGAAGTTCTCCTTGATGGCTTACTTAAGAGAGGTCTTGCTGATAGATGCTCAGAATTACTGGGCATCATGGAGACAAAAGGTTGCCAGTTGCATCCTCAAACATACCAAATGTTAATTGAAGGACTTGACGGGGCATAATTCTTGGTATTATTTCTGTTGGAGTTGTTTCATTTCGGGGAAATGGCCTTTTCAATTTGTTGAGTATGGGCTAATGTATATAGATGGAATTAGGTTTCTTTTGGCATGAAATCTCCAAATAAATATCTGAGATTTCTATCAAGAATCTGCGGTAGCCTGTCAGTGAGGGTGTCCCTTTTATGGGACACAAATTGTTGGATGGAGCAGCAGAACCAAGTACAGATTACAGAAAGGAAATCTCAGATGAATATCAGGAGGTAAGTGATCAGTAACTTCTCAGATTTGCTTTCTCGTTTATTTTACTTCTTGGAAGTTTTATATTTTTCTAAAATAATACTGAAAAGAGGAATTAAGACAGTGAATAAATAATTTAATTCTACCACCTTATGTTGGAGTATTATGTCCTTGGAGACATATACATATACATACACATATGCATACATGCTTAATGTAAGCTGTTTCAAGAGGGCAATAACTAGGGAAGAATTATTTAATGTTGCATTTTGAGTGTTGAAATGTTTATTTGTCTAACTTACTAGTGAATATTTTATCAGTGGATAAATGGCTCATTGAGCGAATTTCACATTATTTCCTTTGTTGATTAATTTTTTAAGTGAGGAAAAAGAACTATGTTTGAGGTTTCATATAAAGAACTTCTTAGCATAGACTTGGTACCAATTATGGAAACACTTCAGTGTGGTTAGATTGGTTGTTTGTAGTTTTAAATTTCGGCAGTTGCAATCTTCATGTTTTAGTGCTGAAAATTCCATCTGGACAAAGGATATATGAAGGGGAACTAATTTTGGATTATATGGATTTATAATTCAATATGGAACTTGGTTGTATTGATGCACACTTTTCTTTTTGTCAAGGCCTGCAATGTGAGACACCTTGTGCTCAAGTAAACCTTTTCTTATTTATCTTCAAATGATTATATAAGTTGATAGGGTTTTGAAGCCAGAGAAATTTTAGTTAAAGCTTAGTTGGAGAATTGGTCATAAACTAGAACTGATGTGTTTGGGAGTGTGCCTGTTGTATCAAATGGGCTTGTGCATTTGTACTATCAACCTTGACTAGATATATTCGTCTATTAGTTAACAGAGACACTTCTACTGGAGATCAAATGCTAGGATTTTGCTGCTGGAAAATTTGTTATTTGATGTTGGAGAAAGAAGAGCATCTTTGCCTAATATGAATTTGATGATCAATCTTGCTGTCAAGGTGCTAGGAACTTGGATGGTGATGGCTGATATGAGTGACCGCTGGTTAAATTTTGGTCAGGAAAAATGGACAGCCAAAGATAACAAGTTAAATATATAGTTGAGATAAAATGATAAATTCTTTTAGTATTGACAAATGCAGGCATTAATGTCTAGATCAGTGCAATGTTTAGGAATAGGGAGAATGAGTAGAGATTAGTCTTGGAAGCAGTGTCCAGTTATCATTCAAAATGGGAAAACTAAAGCAGGGAAGGTGGAGGCTTTCTCTCATATACTTCCTGTGTATTCAGGCTCACTGTCTGTATTATGTTTGGTGAGGATTATAGCTTTTCCTTTTGTTTAAAATTTGAGAAAGGAAATGAAGAGAAACAGTTTTCTTTTATAAGATATTTTTGCTGGACCTACCCAAAATACAGCTTATAGATATACTGTAAACCTGATTAAGATTTTATAGTTTCCTTCTTAAATTAACTTTCTGTATACAAAAAGTTAGTGAATTTATCTATCTATGTACCTCTCCTTATGTTCTGTTGTTTTCTTCTATTCCTTTTCCTATAAAATTGATCAAAGTGGTGCTTAAAGAGAAAGAAGATGGTATAGCAATGGGATGCAGTGGATATAATAGGGAAGGATTTTAGGCCCTAGTTGTATTGGGGCATTTTATTTCTTTAGAAAAGTTATTCTACCCTGGAAATTAAATATGGTGAATGTATTTTGTTTTATAATATAATCTTGTGATTATTCTCATTTTCCCCTTCATAGGATGGTTTTTTGGTGCCACCTTGACTGACTGGTGTCTCAGCATTTTCCCACATTGATGATAGAATATTGACGGGACCAAAGAGTTACCTACCTCAAGGCTGATATTTAAGGTAAAGGATCTTGTTTGAATGGTAATATGATATGGTTCTATTGTATCATGCACATACCCTCTGTAAAGATTTTATGTTTTTACCTTTTTAATCTCTTTCTGTCTCCCTGGGATGAAAATTTTCCTGTCACAGGTATTTATCAGTTATTGCTATGACAAGATGCATAAATGAAAAGGGTTAAGGCTATATATAAAAAAATAGAATGAGAAGATAGTGATGCATTGAGATCTTCGGATCCAAGCAATAGCGAACTTCTAACAAATCTAAAATTCTTTCTTTTTGGTTCTGTTGGGCCCCATATTGCACGCTCAATTTCAATCTAAGTCTTGAATTTTAATGAGATCTTTTATAGCATTATATCCTGGGAGAACTTCCGACTATATTCACCAACTTAGATGTCCTTTGTTTATTTCGCATCAAACTTCAAATTTTATCTTGCATTTTCTTATAATGCCTTCTTCATATATATCTTTTAGTTATATTTTACTTTCCCAAGCCATTGGCTTCTTTTGGGAAATATTTGCAGTAATGTGATATCCTGCTATTTTACTCCTTTCTGTTGACCATTTCTATGCCATGGCCATTGCGCATTACTGCATTAGTTCACTTATCTACTTGCCTTTTCGGGAAAAAAAGAAAAAAAAACTTGTTTCATCCCGAGTAATTAAAGTTGCAAGTGTTGAA
The DNA here is from genome assembly GCA_947685225.1 of Garcia nutans. Lineage (NCBI taxonomy): Eukaryota > Viridiplantae > Streptophyta > Magnoliopsida > Malpighiales > Euphorbiaceae > Garcia > Garcia nutans. The sequence goes on along the minus strand of CANTUV010000059.1, from coordinate 9,468,297 downwards.
TCTTCTCTGTTTTTTTGTTATGTGGTTGTGTTTCTATTTAGGTTCTTCATTCAAAACCAACAAGTTACAGAAAGCTTAATGAAATGTGAACCTTATTGGACGTGTATCATTATTTCTCGAGTTCTAATTGTACATAAGATAATCTGATCTTTTGGGTTGAATCAATACATTATGCTTTGGAATATTGTGCTTTTGCACTGCAGCTATTTGAGGAACGAATTATTTTCCTTCATTTGGCAGGGGAAAACTCCACAAACAGGAGAGCAGTGGAAGTCTCAAACATCTGAGGGGGATCCAACAAAAAATATAAAATACCAGAAACCTATCATATTCTTGAACCTGGATTTCGTCATTTTGTAATATTTTTTTTACCCTTTTGTGATGCAGAATTAACATCAGTTGCTGGCCAGAACTGCATATTGCTGTTCATACTTACACCAAAATCAGGCAAGAAGATATTGCCATGCAGGGAGGATCCCACCGACTCTGGGAATCGCACAAGCATCGTCATGTTCTTGTGGGAAAAAGTAATATTGGCAATTGATTTATGTATGAAATGTCCAGTTCATTTTTTTTGTACAGCAGTTGTATGTTGATAAGAGTACATACTGTATATGCCATTATACATAGGGATGGCAATGGGGGTAGAGCAAGAGCGGAGGACAAACTCTCATCTCCATTCGCGCTTTAATGGAGAACTAACGTTTCCGTTCCCGCTCCACAAAGGGAAATAAATTAAGTCCCATCTCCTTTTCTGTAGAGATTTCTGTGAGGAATTTATTTACTTTTAATTTGTTTGAAATAAAACATCGATAATTTATAATTTAATAAAACTATATTGGTTTTCATAATTAAAAAAAAAAACCTGAATATACTCTTGTATACGTTACTCCTAGTTATTTGTATTTGATTATAATTTTATATTACACCAACAAATTCAGCCTTAACATTCAACAAATAATAATATTATAAAATATTTTTAATTATAAAACTTTTATATATAGAATGATTTTATATAGTTTTATTTAAAATATTTTAGGATTGAGATATTATATACATACATATATATATATATATATTTAATAGCTCCTTGTATGTAATTGAGCTCAAGCTCTGGAATGGAAATTGAGTTCGTTGTCTTGAGCATTAAAGAAGTTGTATGTAAATTTTCAGCTTGCTTATTGTCATTTGTAAGCAGAAGGGGTAATAGACCTGCAGATTGGGTAACATTTGCCATCATAAGGGGAAAGCTTAGAAATAATTGGATGCTAAATCACTCTCCTGATCTGAACTTTTTGTTAATTTCTGATTTTTGCTTTGCAATGGAATACATCTAACGGTTAAAAAAAAAGCAAAAAAGGACAATTATGCATACTTTATTTGTTTGAGATTATTGATTATATGTTGGTCCATTATCTTTATTCTTATTATCCTAAGACATTAAGTTTTAAGATTTAAGCTATTAAAGAGTTGGAGTTATGAACATCTACATAAAAATATATATTTCTAATATTAATTAATTTTTTTATACTTCAATTTTGAATCAATTTAGGACTATAATATATATTATTTTAATAAAAGTGAAATTGCGGAATTTAATTCATATTTTTAAATAAAAAAAATATTCAAAATAAAAAAATAGTAAGATAACTTATTTTTTTTTCAAAATGGAAAAGAGAAACAATGAATGAAATACAATTTCTTTCTTGAGGGTATCGGCGACATCGTGTTTCACCATTGAATCAGACTATGATAAACGGTTGATGGTGATGATTGGAGATATTTCATCAACTCTAGTAAAACTGTTCCATACTCTACCACGGATTATCTACAAATCAAGCTACATAGTTTAGTGGAAGGGCGGAAAGGAGCTCTACCTCCTAATTTGTGGGGATTATTAGTTATATTTCGTCTATTTTTTATATTTTCTTATTAAATTTATATGAAATAATAAATACTAAATACATATATGTAGCCTTAAATTCATAGTATTTAATTATTTTATTTTTTAAACTTTCATTTTAACAAATTTGTCCTTTATATTTATCTATAAGAAAAATAAAATTTTATAGAATAATATGCAAATCGACTATTTTTTAAATTCTTATTTTTTTTAAAATCAAGTTATTTTATGAATATTTTTTTAACTGGCTATTTTTACAAATTTTTGATATTGTTATTCTACATAGCACATAATATATATATATATATATATATATTTTAAAGTGTAATTCCAAATTATTATCATAGCATTCCAAAATATAATTTGACCAACACCAATCCAAAGTTCCACAACACATCAACTAAATGAAACATTATCTTAAAGTCCATTCAAATAGAAACCACTACTTGGATCATACTTGTTCTCTGCTCTTGTGGATCAGGTTCATTCATCCTTTAGCGATACTTAATGAAGCCATTTTCCTTGGCATTGCTACGAAAGCACTGTCTGCAACACATGAGCCCATATTTCCGAATCATCCTATGAGGATTCCCACATACACGGCAGGCTCGTGAGCCGGGACCGTAGTTCTTGGGGCGAGAATTCCAAACGTTGGAGTGACCCATGAGTGATGTTGAAGATGCAGTGCAGCTCGAGAACTCGATATAAATGGACGACGGCGCACCAAATAATTTTTGTTCAGGCCACATGTCCACATTGGCAATACAAGGTTGCGGAGAGGAGAGGCTAGTTCTTCGGTACCGTATCTACCACAAGTCATGAGCATCCATTGTAGATACTATTAGTAAATAGTAAAACATTGTTAAAGTACAGTAATTGATTGATTGATAATTTGAAATGAGATGATAATTTTTTTTAATAAGATATTTTAAGGTTGGGTCTTGATAACGGAATACCTTTAAAATTCGAGAGAATCAATGTTTAAAAAATATATATAATTTTAACATGTGACTATTGATCTCTATAATTGTTTCTTTTTAAAGAGTTGGGTATACCCAAATCATTGTATCTGATTTCTAATTTTTTTGAGCTACCTTTTATATATATATATATATATATATTCATATCATCAATGGCCAGCAATGAAAAGATTCACGTAGCCATGTTTCCATGGCTAGCCTTTGGTCACATGATACCACGGCTGGAATCCGATTAATTCCATAAATAGTCTTAAATTTTTATAATTTTTTAATAAACATTTTTAAACATTAATTTGTCAATTGAAAATTTTTTTAACTTTTAATATTGTTCGAATTAAATTCTTTAACTTTAATTTGTTAATTAAAAATTTTTTAACTTTTAATATTACACCAATTAAATCTCTTAATTCAATTTTTGGCCACCATAGAAAAAATAAGCAAACATGCTGAATTCAATTTTTGGCCACCATAAAAAAAAATAAGCAAACACGTTTGCAATACGTGCATAAAAAAATAAAAGGATAAAAAGATAAATAATTCAAATTATATGTGTTGGATGATGATAAAAAATTCTTACATTTATTATTTATTAATTATAACTCAAATTCATCTATCCTCCTCTCTATTTCATCAATATTTTAATATTCACAATTTGTTCCTTCCAATTCAAACCTAACCTAGAATTTTAAAAACTCTATGTTAATTTTTAAAAATCAAATTTAAATCAAAACTCTCTCTATTTGTTATTTTATTTTATCATCTCATTCTCTCTATTTTATTTTTCAATTATCGAAAATCGAATTTAGAAATTTAATTGATATAGTATTGAAAGTTAAAAGATTTTTAATTGACAAATTGATGCTCGAGGATTTAATTAATATAATATTAAAAGTTAAAAGATTTTTAATTGACATATTAAAATTTAAGAATTTTTACGAAAAAGTTATAAAAGTTTAGAAATTATTTATATAATTAGCCCGTTAGAATTTGCCAAACTTGTAGCTGAAAAAGGGTCATTTAATCTTCTTCATTTCCACCTCTAAAAACACCATAATCTTCCAACTCTCTCCTTATGGAAAAATATTTTATAAAAATATTTCTCTCTTAAATTTGTAAAATTTTTTCTCTTTTATGTTGTATTGAATGCCTTGATCATAAACCTATTAATAGACATGGAGTTATAATTATTTACAACTCATAAGTGCTATATGACATATTAATGCATTAAATGTTAATACTCCAAGTATTAATATTAATTCATCATGCACTAAACATTAATGCTCCAAGCATTAATGTTAATGCATCAAACACTAATATTATTTTATAATATATTATTTTATCATTTTTTAAATTTTAATTATTTATATATCACATATATAAATAATAATAATTTAATATATATAATAATAGTAACTAAGTATTATTATTTTATTATATATATTTTTAATTTTAAATATTTATATATCAAATATATAAATAATAATTTAATATATATAATAAATTTATCCATAAAATATTAATTAATTAATTTTTTATTCTAAATAGAAAAAATTAAATTTGCCACTAATAATATTAATTATATTATCGGTGCTAGCAGAGAATATAATAATATTTTATTGAGACTAAAAATATTATTTATTTAAATAATTAAATTTTTTAATTTAATTATTAAATAATAATATAATTAATCTATTAATAAAGCTCAAAACACCCGTTAGTATGCGACCTCATAGGTTCAATGCTAAATCGATAGCAAATTGATCAAATCAATTTACTAATTAAAATTGGCGTCTAGCAATACTCTTTAATGACTAAATAACATGAAGTAAATAATTACTATCAAGAACCCATAGAAAAATAATGTAATATTTTCTTTTGTCATTATAGCTTTGGATCAATCCTAAGACATAGTTAACCTGTTAAATCCCAATAGATTGCCAACTATATTTCATGTCAATTATAAATGATAAGTAAATGACTTAATTAATTCTTTTCTTCTTCATTCATCTCCTCTAGCCAAGGTCTTAATTAAGTCATTTATAATTAATGACAACATAGAGCTTCAACTCATTATCAAGAGTTTACAAATTCCATATTGATCATTCACTAAGTCTACAAGCACTTAATTATACCCAATATCCTTTCAACTATTTCTCTAAAACAATAGGTGTCCAGTATCAAAGTATAATAAATAGCTTGTCAATTACTATAATTATCTCAGGTCAAAGGAAACTATTATATTATATTTTTTAAAAGAATATCCCATTGATAGTTTATTGGTAATTTTAACTATTAAGAATTTTTCATTGAGTCGGTTCAATGGTCATATCTCCATATGCACCATCTATATATGTGATTTAGTTAATGGGAATAACTAATCTCTATCTTATAAAGACTATCACTTATATATTGATCTAATTGGATTATCAAAACTCTATTTAATGATTTTATGATCAAGTGCAATTTTAGATTACATTATAAAAGACTTGTCTCTTATTACCTAGATGCTCATCTTGATGACAAGTCTTAAAATTTAATCAATGTAACATTATATTAACAAAATTAAAAATGATGTTAAAATATAAATATCATATATTAATTAAAATAAAATTTGTTCAATTATTACATGAGAAATTAGAGGTAGGGCATATAATATATACCTAACAATCTCTCACTTGCACTAGGTTCAATTTGTCATGTATTGCATTTCTAATTTCCACTTGTGCTTGTCAAACTCCTTTGCACCAAGAGCTTTAGTGAATGGATCTACTGCTTATCTTTTCTGTTGATCTTTTGGATTGTAACATCTCCTTGTTCAATGATTTCTCTAATCAGATGATACTTTCACAAAATATGTTCAGATTTTTGATGTGATCTAGGCTCTTTTGCTTGAGCAATTGCCCTAGTATTATCACACAATAGTGGAACTGCATCTTTTATTAATGGAACCACACCAAGTTTAGTTTAGAACTTTTTCATTCAAACTGCTTCCTTAGCAGCTTCGCAGGCCGCTATATATTTTGCTTCTATCATTGATTCAGCTATTGTAGCTTGTTTGGAGCTTTCCAAATTCACTGCTTTACCATTCAAGGTGAAAACAAAAGCAGAAGTATATTTCCTATCATCTTTGTCTGAAGCAAAACTTACATCAGTATAACCTTCTAGTTTTAATTAAGAATATTCATAGATGAGGAATTGGTCTTTAGTTCTGAGATGGATTAATCATCTCCCACAACTCCCTTCTCAGATATCGTCTTCAGCACAATATGTAAATTTTTCATTGCCATCGTTAGAAGGTCTTACTCCAAATTCTGAAGCCACCATGGATTTACCACCTAACAAAGTTCATTATCTCAAGAAAGCCATTGACATGCTCGAAGAACCCATTACTTAACTTCTCGGGTCATTGAATACGAATTGGATCTTTTTCGATTTTGCTCCTTATTGGGTTCCTTCAGTTGCTAATCAACTGGGTATTAAGAGTTCATTTTCACTGTATGCACTGCATCCATGGCAGCCCATCTGATCCCTTGATCAATGGAGACAATGATCAAAAAAAGCCTAAAGATTTCACAGCCACACCTAAATGGGTTACATTTTCGACAATTGTAGTGCATAGATACTATGATATCAAAAATACATTTAATTGTTTGTTGAGAAAAATATCTCGGGCATCAGCGATTTTATTTGGAGGGGTTAATGTTTCAAATCCAGTGACATTATAGTGGTTCGGTCTCGCTCTGAATTTGAACCCTAATAGCTTCAACTTCACTAGTCCATACACCAGAAATCGATTTTCCCAGTTGGCCAACTTCCTCCTAATGATTATGAAATTAAAGATGAAGATAAAATCGAGAAGTGGATATTTATCAAGAAATGGCTTGATATGCAAGAAATTGGTTTAGTTGAGTTATAACATTTGGTAGCGAGACAAAATCGAGCTCAACCCAACTGATTGAATTAGATCTCAGGTTAGAGCTTTCTAGCTTACCATTTTGGGTTCTTAGGACTCGACGTGGGATTTTTGACACTGAGTTGATTGAGTTGCCACAAGGGTTTGACAAGCGAAACAAAGGATGTGGCATGTTTTGCATGAGTTAGGTACCTCAGCTAAAGATTTTAGCTCATGACTCGGTGGGTGGGTTCCTCACAACCTCGGGACGAAGCTCAATAGTGGAAGGGCTTATGTTCGGGAGGGATCTAATTCTTTTGACATTCTATGCAAACCAAGGAACAAATGCAAGGGTTTTGGAAGAGAAGAAGATTAGATACTTGATTCCAAGAAAACAAGTTAGATGGGTCATTTACGAGAAACTCAGTGGCTGAGGCACTAAGAATAGTGATGGTAAGTGAAGAGGGAAAGATTTATAGAGAAAAATATGAAGAGATGAGTGTTATTTGGTGATAGAGAAAAACATGACAAGTGCTTGAATGACATTTTAAGTTACCTTAAAAGCCATAGACATGAAAGAAAAATACAGAACAAAATCAACAATTAACATTCAATAATCAAGAACATGACAAATATTTTATATTAGAATCGTGGTTCTGTTCTTGATCCTATAGAAAATTAAGTGTTGTCCCAAGCTAGGAACCAAAAGGGGAGGGGGTGAATTGGCTGATATGAGAGTGATGATAAATTTAAAATTTAAAAGGCAAGAGATGAAGAAGATGTAGATGAAGATTGAGTTGAGTAGAGAAGAAAGAATACAAAGAGTTATAGTGATTCGGATTTACCTCAATCCTATATCCACTTCCATAACAACTTGTTAAGGTTTCCACTGGACTTGAGTTTTTACAAGCTTAACTTTAACTTGGTATTTTTTTCTAGCTCACACCAAACTATTACAATGATTTTAGATCAATCCTCACAACCCTTACAAGAGTTTTCCTAGGTTCACTCTCACAACCTAAGTGTTTCTAAGCTCACACTCTAACTTATGATGGTGTTTAATTCTCACACCTAGCACTCAATCAATACAAATATAGTTTTGATGCAAAAAAATGAAAGTTGTTTTGTTTGGAAATTATAATCACAATGCTACACAAAAATGAAGTTTCTTGAGGTAATTATAGCCTTCAAGTCTTCAACTAGCCATTTGAGATAAAAGCCAACATGTTTGATTCTTGTCTTTCACTAAATAATTGTCTAGAGCATTTTTATAGTCGGACTAGCCCTAGTCCGGTCGTACTTCCATAAGGCCGGTTAGAATAAGCATGGACCAGTCGTACTTTTTGAGAATCTGACTAATGCTCCTTCAACGGTTGGTCCACATGATATTCACTAACTGAGTGAAGACATAACAACTTCTGATTAGAAGAATATTTAAATAGTCCGGTTGGACTTGCATCTAGTCCAGTCGGATATCATATGGTATGTTTAATTTCTTGGCATACCTTTGGTCGTGAACCTTACTGGATGTTTTTGACAAATTCTGCTTCAAGAGTCCAGTCGAAATTATCTATGGTCCGGTCGACTTCTCTGGTACTCGAAGAATATAGGGGTATTTTTTACCGTGAAACTTATTGTGTGAATTTTTATTTATCACAACTAATAATGCGGTCAAAATTATTGATGGTCCAGTCGAACTTCTCTGGTACTCTGAGAAAATGGGAGTACTTTCTACCGTGAACCTTTCTGTGTAAATTTTACTTATGTTGGTATGAAAGGTCTTGTCAGTCTTTACTATGGTCCGATCATACTTTTTAAGATTTCTTCAAAAGTTTATCTTCCTGCAAAATGTAACTTGATACAATTGTTAGTTCTATTTAATTTGATTGCTTAAGATAAAAAATAGAGTAATTATGCCAAGGGTTTGGCTAACAATCTCTCCATTTTTTACTTTGACAATTAAATTGATTTCAAAGTGTATTTAAGTAAAATTAAGTTGATTAAGGTGATTTGTTTCCCCTTAATAAGTGTTTTATGTTCAATTGGTCTTTTAAGGAAATTTCAAATAAATTTATCCAATTTCAATTTACTTTTCTCCCTTTGACAAAGGTAAAAATAATTGAGAAAGAAGGAGTTAAACAAACAAATTAAAAAAAAAAGCATCCAATTCATTCATTAATCAAACATAATAACAACATTCAATTCAAAACAAACACAAGTACAGTAGAATGATTAAGTTTTAATTATTATTGCCATCATCATCATCATCATCATTTTATTCATCCCCTTCTTCTTCTTTATCTCCTTCTCCTTCTTCTTCATCCCTTGTGTGAGAGACGGCAGCTTCACCCACTTCTTTATGAGAAGAGGAACCATGGATTGAAGGAGATAAGCTTGGTTCATCATCAAAACATTTTTGTAGTCCCAAAGCTTCTTGAATTTATTGAATGTAAAGATGAAGATGAGAGATTTAGTTAGTAAGGCTATCAATTCTTATTCCTTGGGAGCTCAATTGACCATGAATATCTTAGAGAAGTTGAAGGATAGTGGATTGAGGTCTTGTGGTTGGAGTTATAGGAAATTCCATTTGAAATGTCTCTCCACCTTCTTCTACAATCCTGGGTTTTTTTTCTTTTGTTGAGCTCTAGCACCTAGTGCTCCTAAAAGGTAGACATATGTCTCATCATCATCCCTAATACATTTGGCATGTTTGAGATAGCCGATGTTGATGGATTTTGTTGTAGGATCAAGAGGATTGGAGAAAGTGAATTTGTTTATTGGTGTAAGTGCACCAACATATTTAGCAATTTGTCTTATTTGGGAGGAGAGAAGAATAAATTCAGATTTGGTTTTCCTAATGTGTAGAAATGTGTTAATTAGAAATTTTTTCGGTTTGAATGACTTCACCTCTAATAAGACAATAAAGGAAGAGGAGATCTTTTTGTATTAATTTTTCATTGCTTTCTCCCCTAGCATTTATTGTATGGGTGATAATCCTATGCAACATCTAATAGGTCAAAGTCCTAAGCTTTTTGGCATTGGATTGTTTATGAAGTGAGATTTCAATGGAAATTTCTTTCCAAAATTCCAATTGAACTTCAGGGGGTGAGAACAATGTTTGAGATTTGAGAAATACCTTCTAGTTGAAAGCCCCAAATGGATAAAAAATCCTCTAAGGTAAGACCATATTCTTGGTTAAAGAACCTAAAGGATATGCCATAATAACTCAAGGGGTTGGTGCGCTTTTTCTAATAACCAAGATTGTAAGAAACTCCTTTGTCAAGGTCTTCCAACTAAGGTCATCACGCTCCAAGAAGATAAATTTCTCCCATCCTAAGGTTTGGAGACAACCTTTAATATCATTTTCAATACCTAGAGACTCTAGAGTAAGGGTGGAGAAGAGACGATTTAGCTCTACAATTTTGTCTTTAAGGATTGCATACCTTTGTCTTTCTTCATCATCTTTGAATCTTATCTTATGCCTTCTCCTAGGTGGTTTTTTTTTTGTTGAGAAGATGTAGCAATTCTCTTCCCTTTTTCAACTCTTGATGTTTTTCTTTTATCTTCTTTGGGAGCCATTGAGTTTGATTGAGAAAATAGATGAAGGAAAGGAGTTATAAGAGAGTGTGTGTGTTTTGAGTATTTAGGTGTTTAGGATTTGATAAAAAGTTGCAAACACTAATATTGGGGGGGGGGGGGGGGGGGTATTTACAGTGATTTTGTTGAAAACTAGCCGTTTATAGTTGTTGAAGGAGTAATTTTTACATTTTGAAAGAGTACCAATGGCTAAAAAAATTTTAAAACAGAGCAAAATTTTGGTCGGACTACTGTGAGTCCAATGGTAAATTTTAAAAAATCATAGAAAGTATGATCAGACTATAATAGGGCCGAATGAAATTTTACTTTTAGGGTCAATGGTTAGAAATTTTTGAAATATTTCAGTCCTCCACTGAGGGTATGGTCATACTTTTAAGCAAAATTTGAAGTCAATAATTTTCAAACAAGTACGGTCGGACTGCAAGGTGGTCCGCTCATGAGAAATCTAAAAAATTAAGACATTTAGGGAAATTGTGTGTTTTAATTAGAGACTTCAATGTATGATAAAAAATAAGTTTATGAATTGTGTGTTTTAATTGTGTGTTTTAGATTATGTAAAATAAGTTTATTAAACAATTACAATTCCTACATTAAGGTGTTTCCATCTATCATCCCTAAATGTTACTTTATGAAGTTTAACCTTTCTTCATTTCAGGATTTTGTAAAGATATCAGCAAGTTAGTTTTTAGTTTCAATAAATTCTAAGACAACATTTTGGTTTTGAACATTATCTTTTAAGAAATGATATCTAATGTCTATATGTTTTGACCTAGAGTGTTGAATTAGATTTTTAGATAGATTAATGGAACTAGTGTTATCACATTTAATGGGAATGTGATCAAAAGTTTTGTTATAATCCAACAATTATTGTTTTATCCAAAGAACTTGCGTACAACAAAAATATACAACAACATATTTGGCTTTTACGGTAGATAAAGTAATCGATACTTGTTTCTTGCTAAATAAAGAAACTAAACATTCACCAAGAAAACGACATGCCTCGGTGGTGCTTTTCCTATCTAGTAGGCTACCAGAAAAATCCACATCGAAAAAAGCCTAATATGTCAAATGATGTATTTTTAGGATACCATAAATCTAAATGCAATGTACCACTCAAGTATTTTAAAATTCTTTTAGTTGCATTTAAATGTGATTTTCTAGGACAAAATTGAAATCTAGTATATAAACATATACTATACATTATATCCATTCATCTTTGTGTACTTGGATATTACCTCGATATTTATTCTAATCTACTGCCTTACCACTTTTATCTTTGTCAAGTTTTAAGGATGTGCTCATAGAAATTTTACTTGATTTATAACCATCCATTCCAAAATCCTTTAGGAGTTCTTTTGTGTACTTGGATTGGTTGATGGAGATCCCATCTTTGCATTGTTTGATTTGTAGTCCAAGGAAAAATTTGAGTCACCTATTATGCTCATTTCAAATTCCCTAGTCATATAAGAAGCAAATTTTTTACACAAAGATTCATTAGTAGCACCAAATATAATGTCATCAACATAAATTTGTACAATCAAAATGTTATACATTTTCTTTTTAACAAAGCGAGTTGTGTTAACCTTGTCTATCATACCAAGCTCTTGGAGCTTGTTTCAATCCATATAGTGTTTTAGTAAGTTTATAAACATAATTTAGAGATTTATAATCTTCAAAATTGGGAGGTTGTTCAACATAAACTTTCTCATTTATAAACCCATCTAGAAATGCACTTTTAACATCCATTTGAAAAGGTTTAAAATTCATGTGACATGCAAATGCAAGCAATATTCTAATGGTTTTTAATCTAACTACGGGGGCAAATGTCTCATCATAGTCAATGTCTTTCTCTTGGTTATAGTCTTTGGCTACCAATCTAGCTTTGTTTCTAGTAATGAGACCATTTTTATCAAGCTTATTCCTATATACCCATTTAAATCCTATAATTGGATGGTCTTTAGGTCTAGGAACAAGTTCCCATACATTTTTTCTCTCAAATTGGTTAAGTTCATCTTACATAGCAATTACCCAATATTCGTAACTAAGAGTCTCCTCAATGGTCCTTGCTCAATTTGAGAAACAAAAGCAACATTAACTTCTAAGTATTTAAGTTTGATCTAGTAGTTACTCCCTTGGATGTATCACCAATGATGAATTATTTTGGATGATCCTTCTTGTATTGCCAATCTTTGAGTAGCTCTTGAGACTCTTCTTCTTGTTCATCATGATTATTCTTTGGAACATTGATTGTTTCTAGTTGTTCAAATGTACCTACAAAATCATCAAGAATACTACATTTTCTTTGATTAAGTTTAGAAGATTCATCAAAAACAATATACATTGACTCTCCAATTATTAGTGTTCTCTTATTAAATACTCTATATGCTTTGCTAAATGATGAATACCCTAAAAATATGTCTTCATATGATTTGGATGAAAATTTTTCAAGATTATCCTTGGTATTTAATATAAAGCATTTGCATTCAAACACTTTAAGGTATACAATTTTGGATATTCTTTTATTCCATAGCTCATAAGAGGTTTTATTTATTAAATACCTTTTATAAACACGATTTGAAATATAACATGCAGAATTAATGGCTTTCGCCCAAAAATAAGATGGTAAATCATGCTCATTGAGTATTGTCCTAGCCATTTTAACTAATGTTCTATTTTTTCTTTCAACTACACTATTTTTTTGCGATATTCTATGAGCCAAAAAGTTATGTGAAATACCAAACTTATTGCAAAAATTTTCAAAGTTCTCATTTTCAAATTCTTTGCCATGATCACTTCTAATAGATGTGATTACATAGTTTTTTTTTATTTTGAACTCTTTTTTCAAATATTTTAAAAATGATTGAAAGCTCCATTCCTTTGAGTTAGGAATTTTACCCATGTAAACCTTGAGTAATCATCAATAAGTATAAATGCATATAACTTACCACCCAAGCTAGAAACTCTATTTGGTTCAAACAAATCTAAGTGAATGAGTTTTAAGGGTTTAGAAGTGCTTATAATATTTTTAGATTTGAATGAACTTTTACGTTGCTTACCAAATTGACAAGGTTCACAAGTCTTATCATTATCAAATTTTATTTTAGGGAGACCATCAACTAGTTCTTCTTTACTAATGCATTGTAAGTAATCCATACTAGCATGTCCTAGTCTTCTATACCATAACCAATTATCATTACTAATGGTAATTAAACATTCAAATGTATTATTGGAATATAAGTCAATTTTATATGTATTGTCAATTCTATCTCCTTTAAATACAAGTTTACTATTTGAATTGGTAATTTTGTATCCTTTAGAGTCAAAACTTACATCATATCCTTTATCACATAGTTAACTTATACTAAGTAAATTATGTTTCAATCCATCAACAAGCCAAATATTATCAATTATATTCTTTCCAAGCATGCCATGGAACCAATACCAATGATTTGACCTTTAGCATTATTCCCAAAAGTGACATTACCTCCATGCTTGTGAGTGAGTGTTGTAAAAAACTTTGCATTGTCTGTCATATATCTTGAGCATCTACTATCCGCAAGCCAGACATTTTCATTGATAGTGAATTTTAGGCATACCTACAAAACAATAATTTTTATCTTTTTTTAGGTATCCAAATGAAGTTAGATCCTTGGGGGTTAGTAGTAGAGGGATCTTCTAACTTGAGATGAGCCTTCCTAATATAGAAAAATATGCTCTTGTGTCCAAATTTCATACAAAAAGTACATTGAAATAAGATTTTATAATTATACACTTTCCTACTGAATTTCAATGAGCCATGCACACAATTACGAGTGTGTGTTGAATGAGTTTTTTTTTTTTTTTGCATTTTTATGTTTATGTTCATGCCTTGTATACATGAATGCATGATTTGCTCTTAAAACTTTAGTTCTAGAGCCTTATGAACCCAATGCAATCCTTTTAGGATTTTTAGCTTTGTTTTGTGTATTAGAATTCTTTATAACTTTAACATTAGAAGTTTGAGTTGTATATGCTTTTACAAATGTTTGTGCATTAGATGAAGTGTTAGATGACCCAATGAACCCTAAACCATATTTCAAAGAGGGAGGTCTTTTGTTATTAATCAATGTATCTAAGGCCTCTTTTCCCTTGTGAAATTTTAAAACTGATATTTTTAACTCATTTGTTTCATCCTTTAATATTTTATTTTTCTTGATCACATTTTTTAAGCCATGTGAGTTTTTAGTCATTTCATCAATTGATTTCAATAAGTTTTCATTTGATGTCTTTTATTCTAATATAGAGTTTTTCAAAGACACAATCTTTTTCTAACTTGGAACATTTATCTTTATAAAATTTCATCTTAGAGAAATATTTTTTTATTCTAAGGTTCATATGTTCAATCAAACTATTTTCATCTAAAGCATCATCAACATCATCATAATATGCAATTAAGTTTAAAGATCAAGTGCCTACCTCATTGCAGTTATTCTAATCTTCAATAGCCATGAGATATAGATTTACAATTTCTTTCTCTTCTTCCTCTTCTTTTTCACTTGAGGAATCATCATCCCATATAGCTCTGAGTAATTTCTTTTTTCCCTTATCCCACTTCTTTTTGTTCTTCAATTTGAAGTAATCCGACTTGATGCGACCAAATTTGCCACATTCATAGCATTTTACTTCATTCTTTTTATCTTCATCTTTGATGGAAGATTTAGAAAATGTACCTGTGTTAGCTTATAATCTTCTCTTTCTCTTCCAATCACTTATCCTTTTGGATAGCATGGCCAATTCTTCTTCATCGTCACTATCCTCATCATTTGAGCTCTAAACTTCTTTGATTGTTTTGAGATCTATTTCTTTCCTCTTATCATTTTCACCTAGCTCTTCATCTCTTTTGGTGTGCAATTCGAAGGTGAGTAGTTTTTCAGCAAGTTTATTAGTTCTCAAGGAGCTAAGGTCATGAGCTTCTTCAATTGAAGAAACTTTAGACTCAAAGGTCTACTTTGCTTAAGTACTCTCAAGATTTTTGCTATTGGCATCATTTTGATCGTATATCTTGCCATATTTCTTTAATTCGTTGACTATGGCAAGCAAGCAGTTTGTCATGCCGGTGACATTTTTGTTGAGCTTCATCTTAAATAGCTCATACTCATGTACATACATTTGCTTCTTGGTGAGCCTCACTTGGGTAGTACCCTCATGATAGTTCTTAAGAGTTTTCCCAATGTGCACAAGTAAGATGTTGGACTCTTCCACCTTCTTCTATTGATATTGAATTCATCAAGATGGAGGCTGTCCTATTGTTCTTGAACCGATTTCTTACGTTGGCATTTGACCATTGTGGTTTAGGAAGAGAAACTTAGACACCATCAACTTCATGAGTGGGGGGTTTGCACTCATTTTCAACAAAATTTCAAAGCTCAATTCCTTCACTATCTAGGAACAAAAACATCTTGTGTTTCCAATAAAAATAATCCGTTCCATCGAAATAGGGTCTAAGGAATGAATTTAGGTTTTTATGTGAAGAGGTGTTTATTGGTGGAATGGTTGCCATTTTGGATCAAATTTCATAATAAGTATAAAAAAATTTACTAGCTTTGATACCAATTATTATCCCAAGCTAGCAACCAAGAGGGGGGGGTGAATTGGTTGATATGAAGAGTGATGGTAAATTGAAAATTTAAAAGGAAAGAATGAAGAAGATGTAGTGAAGATTGAGTTGAGAAGAGAAGAAAAAACATAAAGAGTTATAATGGCTCGGATTTACCTCAATCCTACATCCATTTCCTTAACAATTTGTTAAGGTTCCACTAGACTTGAGTTTTTACAAGCTTAACTCTAACTTGGTGTTTTCACTCGCTCACACCAAACTATTACAATGGTTTGAGATCAATCCTCATAAATCTTACAAGAGTTTTTCAGGCTCACTCTCACAACCTAAGTGTTTCTAAGCTCACACTCAAACATATAATGGTGTTTAATGCTCACACCCAATACTCAATCAATACAAATATAGTTTTGATGCAAAGAAATGAAAGTTATTTTGTTTGGCAATTACAATCACAATGTTACACAAAAATGAAGTTTCTTGAGGTAGTTATAGTCTTCGAGTCTTCAACTAGACGTTTGGGGTAGGAGCTAATATGTTTAATTCTTGTCTTCCACTAAATAATAGTCCAGAGCATTTTCATGATCGAACTAGCCCCAGTCCAGTCGTACTTCCATAAGGCCGGTTGGAATAAGCATGGTCCGGTCGTACTTTTTGATAATCTGACTAATGCTCCTTCAACGCTTGGTCCACGTGTCATCCACTAACTGAGTGGAGACATAATGACTTTTGATTTGAAGAATATTTAAATCATCTGGTCGGACTTACATCTGGTCCGGTTGGATATCATATGGTACGTTCAATTTCTGAGCATACTTTTGATAGTGAACCTTAATGGATGTTTTTGACAAATTCTGCTTCAAGAGTTCAATCGAAATTATCTATGGTCCAGTCAGACTTCTTTGGTACTCTGAGAATATGAGAATACTTTTGACCGTGAAACTTACTGTTTGAATTTCCATTTATCATAACCAATACTACGGTCGAAATTCTTAATGGTTTGGTCGAACTTCTCTAGTACTCTGAGAAAATGGGAGTACTTTCCACCGTGAATATTTCTGTGTAAATTTTACTTATGTTGGTATGAAAGATCCGGTCAGTCTTTAGTATGGTCCGATTGTACTTTTCAAGATTTCTTCAAAATTTTATCTTCCCATAAAATATAACTTGGTACAAGTGTTGGTTCTATTCAATTTGATTGTCTAAGATAAAAAATAGAGTAATCATACCAATGGTTTGGCTAACATTAAGAATTGGTGGTATTCTTGGTTTGAATTACAAGGTGACGTCGAATTGATGATGCATGTTTAGTATTATATTTGGCTCAGATGTTTGTTATTAATTGGCCACATTTTGTATTTGTTGGAAGTCTTTGATACTTTTGTTTTTTTTTTATCTTTTTATAAGAATAAAAATATTTTAGATAATTTTACCAACAAAATTCATTTTATTTTATTTTCTCTCATTTAACAATTTAGGTTTAGCCTCAAAAATTTAAATTTTTTTTATAATATATTGCCTGCATTTCATTAATAAATCAGAAAATATTATGTACTTTGAATTGCTTATTAAGGACGTAATTTTAAAAAATAATCTTATTCTATATTAATCTTATATCATCCTTACTTAAAATTATTATTTTATTACTTTTTTAATATTCTAATCAAAGACAATATATTAAAATTAAGAAAAATCTTAATACAAAACAACTTGTAATTTTAATTATATTTCAATCAAAAAATATTGTGTACTTTGAATTGCTTATTAAGGACATAATTTAAAAAATAATCTTATTCTTATATTGATCTTACATCATCCTTACTTGTAATTTTAATCATATCTCAATTTATATTTCAACAATGATTATAATAAATAATTTTAATGTAAATATATGTTTATGGAACTATTATTTCACTCTTATTTATATTTGTTTTATAATATCAATATCTCAAAATTTGCAAATTATTTTCATTAATGAACTTGAAGTTTGGTAAAAAGGATGAAATATTAAATTAATAGTATAAACTTAAAATTTAAAAATTTTTCATTTGATAAAGCATAAGAACCTAAAAATCTAATTAAAAAAAAAATTATGTCTTTCTTCTTGTTAAAAGGATAAAAAAAATCTAAAAATATTTTTAGAATTTTATTGCAATAGGTTTAGATTCTTATTGAAAAAGCTTATTGTTGATAATTTTTTTCACTTAATGATACCAATAGAAAAAATAACTAATTAACTAACATATGGGGAAAAGATAAAATTTTTGTGTCCATTTATCACCTGAAACCCACTAGTGAAGTGATGAGGGAAACTTAATTTGTATGATCCTTTTTAAGTGTTTGAGTATGGATTAATTTATGAAATAGTGTTTTGGATTAATTTTATTTTAATATTCTTCACTTATTATTCACTTCAAATGTCTTCCAAGTCATTAAACATCAAGTGCCATAGGGAGAAAGCAAGTTTAGCTTTCTTTAAGTTTGCGAGTGATAATTAACTTTTAATATATTTTCCTAATTTTCATTATTATATGTACACAAGTATATAACTATGCATTATACATACACATTGAATATTCTGACATTTGTTTGTGTGTATTCTATTATATGATGATTTATGAATATATTGGATCCTAGGAGAAATATTTGAATAAGAGAGGCATATCTAGGAGGTCAGCTCCACAAATTAAGATTTAGTATGGCTCTTGTACATGAACCCCCATTCTTGGATAATTATATAATTTATTGTATAGTTGACTCAATACATAAGTATTCATATTAGTAAAATGATTAATTAGGACACTAATTAAGATTATATATTAGTTAGTATTACTCATTGAATTGAAATGCTCATCCCTGTATCCCTTTAATTTTTTCCTCAGGGTGTAAGTTAAGCTAGAAGAAATTAAGTTTTATTAAGTCATTATTCTTGCCTTTTATCATCAAGTAGCCAAGATATTTTATTAAGCTCAGCTATATAGTTTTTCTTCATATTGTTTTTGTTAGAATAATTTATGATTGATGCATGTATGGGCCCAGTCCAAGATATTTATGGGAGTGTTAGCTTGATCTTCATTTCTTCATTCTTCAAATGGTCTTGAGATTGAAGGCCCAATTACATATTGGCATGGGCTTGAAGTGGTGTGGCTAGGCTATCTCCAAAATGCCCTTATGAATTTTGGTTAGGTATCACCCACTCTTTTAAAGGCTTTAATTTCTTCTTCCTCCACCTATATGGGACTCCAACACTCCTCCTAGAGTCTAATTAGCCTAGTCCAGTTATGACTTGTCTTCATTCATCCTGAGCTTATGTTTCTTTGAGTCTCAGAGGCTTCAAATCCGATTTCATTTTTCTACCTGGGCTTGTATTCCTTCAAGTGGAACCTCAGAGGTTACATGTTATGCCTGGGTCTTCCTTACTGAGCCTTATTTTCTTTCAGGCTTAAGATCTTGGGTCGCAAATTTTTTTTTCCATGAGTCTTGGCTTGTTTGTTGCTGGCCTAAATTTGTCAGGTGTTTTTCATCATCTTAGACCTTAGATCGTTGGGTCGTGAGGCTAACTAGCTCTGATACCATGTTGGAGTTTTTGATGGGCCTAGTCCAAGTTTGAATCATATATTGAAGTGTTGGTTTTTTGAATTAAATTAGGCTTTGTAATTTTGATCAATTTGTTTTAGAAATGGACTCTTCTCATTTGGGCTTCAATTGATTTGGGCTCACCATCCACTAAAATGGCCTAAGCCATATTAGTTTTTGGTGAGCACCACTATATATTTGCCTTTTCTTTTTTTATCATTTTCGATGTGGGATTTGTCCATCTCCCATCTTCTTTTTCTTTCACTATTTCCAACACTCCCCCTCAAGTCCAACTTACCCAGACCAGTTGTGACTTGCATTGCATTATTCATCTTGGGCTTATGTTTCTTAAGTCTCAGAGGGCTCAAGTCTAATTTTATTTTTTTGTCTGGACTTGTACTCCTTCAAGTGGAACCTCAGCTCAGAGGTTATATGTTATACCTGGGTCTTCCTCACCGAGCCTTCTTTTCTTTCGGGCTTTAAGTCTTAGGTAGCATATTTTTTTTTCATGGGCTTTGGCTTGTTGTTGCCGGCCTAAATTCGCCAAGTGTATTTCATCATCTTGGACCTTAAATTGTTGGGCCACGAGGCCATATTGGCTCTGATACCATATTAGAATTTATGATTGATACATATATAGGCCTGGTCCAAGATATTTATGGGAGTGTTAGCTTAATCTTCATTTCTTCATTTTTCAAATGGTCTTGAGATTGAATGCCCAATTACATATTAGCATGGGCTTGAAGTGGTGTGGCTAGCCTATCTCCAAAATCCCCTTAGGCATTTTGGTTAGGTGCCACCCACTCTTTTAAAGGCTTTAATTTCTTCTTTCTCCATCGATGTGGGATTCCAACAGTTTTGTACTATAGACTTCACATAGTTATTTCGTTATATATGTTAAGTGAGATGGATAGTTAAGTTCGCTCTCAATCAGGTTGATGTTCCTATCGAGAAGTAATTTGATGGTAATGATTGAGTGCAATTTTATCGGTGAATGGTTTGTCCGATTCACTATAAAATCTGAAAATCATATAATCTCGTTCTTTGGTACTAATCATGTGCTTTCAGATTCATATAATGACATTTATATTCACATTTACGTGGTTATCACTTTTATTTATGAAAGATAATTCCCTCTATCACTTTGAGGAGAACATTATGGGATTAAGGAAGAGAATAATGTTGAATCAATGGTTTGAAAATGCTTGAAACAAAGTGTTATCTATACGAGGAGTAATTTTTTGCCAAATTAATAAAGGAACTAGAAATGTATTAAAAAAGTTTGGATAAATTTATTATTACGTAAGCTTGGAAAAAGAATATTGTATGGGCACCATATACTTAGTTTTTTCCTTCAATAATCTTCTCATCTTCCTACTTTGATATAGTTTTATAAAATATGATATGGTTTAGTTTTTTATTTGTTTTAGCTTTCATTTTTATGGTATAAGTTTTAGTAGTATTTTTATAGTTTGAAAATTATAAATTTTAGTAAGTTTTTCAAACCATCGATTTAGTAGTTTTCTATAATTTTAAATTTTTTTCTTTCAAAAAATAAATTCAATAAATTCTAAGTATTGAATACATGTTATAAATCTATTTTCATTTTCATAGTCTATTAAAATCTTATAAAATATCATCAAAATAAATAAATAAACATATTCAATTATACTATATATACCATACTATCTCTCCAAAATGATAAACAAAATTTAGAGCATTATATCATATAATATCAAATATTAATAAACTATAATCTCTTTACTCAATTTTTTTTTATAAAAAAGGATCGTACTACATATCTTCTTCAATGTATTATAATATATATATAAACTGGATGAAGATGTTTATCATATTAAAGTTGACATGTATATTTTAAATTTTAAAAATTAATTTATAATAGAAACACGCAAATAATTTTTAAATTTTTAAATTCTATAATATATTAAACATTAATTTTTATCTAATTCTAAACTTGAGAAATGGAGAAGAACAAGTTCGAGGACATATTCCTCAAGATGTAATTGTTTGAGGAAGATAGAAGTTTGAGAAACCGATTAGTTGAGGAGCGTAACATGAGGAAGGAAGCTGAGAAAGCGTGAGCCAGAAACCATAGAGAACGTGAGTGAACACAAACTTAGCATATTCAATGCCAACTATCTAAAGGGTATAAGTACTTCAGGCACAAATAGAAAAGTTGGGGCAATAAAGAACATAAAGCAGGCTATCACCCAAGAAAATAAGGCAACACAAGTATAAATAGAGGAATTTAGAGTCTGGAATGATAACCAATCAAATCCAGAACAACACATTAGCAATTCAACAATATTTTTTTCTCCAAATTTAGTCAAATAGCCAATAGCTTTAGTCTTTGTTAATATCTTTATTCTAAATTTGATCAATTCCTCGTAGCTCAATTGATCCCAGTATTCCCTTGTAATTTTTTGTATAGCTTATGTTCAAATATTTTATTTAACGATCCTTGTAAATATTCTTTAAGTTTTGTGGCGAGTGTCTTAAAGTTAATTTTATACAATTGTGTAAATTATTTTTTCACAACAAACATATTTATTTAGTTTAAATAATTGTTCTTCTATTTTATAATTAGTTTCCACATATTTATTTAATTTGTTTCCTTTAAATTGCACATTTTCCTAATCTTGTCGATCATAACACACACTGTAGTTTAGCTCCTCAGGGATATTGGTTTTGGTTCTTTTTATATCAATTTGCCTAATCTCATTGGGTTTTAGGGTCACAAAACCTTTTAGTTCCTTAATCCATTTAGTAGTAATCATAGGTTATTATAGGTTAGTCCTTTTTATGTCAATTTGTCTTATCTCGTCAGACTGATCACAGAACTATTAGTTCCTCAATCTACACTTCTTTTAATTTTGGTAAGTCATTGTATTTGTTGATTTATTCGATCCTTTATTTCCATTTGCCTTATCTCGTCGGTCATAAAGTACATAGTAGTTCATTTCCTTAAGTTAATTTATTGAAGCATTCAAGTAAATAATATGTAGTTATGTGCTTATTCGTTAATATTCTACTTTTTGCCTCAAGGTTCATGCAAGTTTTCTCATCATACTTTTGATTCATTCATTAAGATTTTGTTCATTAAGGACATGTTGCTCCTTTTTAATTTAAATTCATCCGGTTGCATGTTAATTTCAAGGCACACTTTATTTCTTAGCTAGGTTGCGTTCTTTCTTTTACTAATTGTTTTCACAAGATTTAAGGGAACTGTAATGGGGAACTTGAGAAATTGTATTTTTTTTAGATCCTTTCAAGAACTTAACAATTTCATTTGATTAGAAGTTAGGTTAGTGCATTCTAATGGTTGAGGAACCTATAATTATTCGGCACACCATTGCACCATATTAGCAAAGGCCAAAGGTCGTCATTCCTTAGACGCAACAATATATAAGGTGTAAATATATCTTTCATATTTTTGTAAAATTACATATTGGCTTCTAAACAAATTTTAGACTCAATTGTGCACAACTTTTTGAAAAATCAACTTTTTAAGATCTTCGCTAATAATAATATATTAACTTTGTTAAAATAATAATTTTTATTTAAAAATAATATATTATTTTATTATTTATTTATATAATTGAATGAAATAATCATTAAAATATGCAAGTCCAGAAAACTCAATAAAAACCCAAAAAATTCAACAAAAATCTAAAAACCCAAAAAATTCAACTTAAATGTAACACTCATATTTTTATTAAATACAATTAAATAATTAATATGAAGAGTTAATTAATATATTGAAAGAGGAATATACATAGTATATACCTAATGTACGTATAAGTTATATATAAAATAAACATTGGATATAAAATATATACCTAATGTATACAATATCACTACAAAATAAAGTTTGGTAAAAAATAAAAGTTAAAAATAAATATAATAATAATAATAAGTAAAAGAAGATTAAAATTAATTAGGGAGAAGACTAAAATATCTTAATATTATATTAATTAATTATTTAGTAAAAATATATATAAGGGTTAAAGTTGGAATATTTAGATTTAAAAGCTCTTCTTCTTCTTCCTTCAACTATGGAGGTCAAAAGTTTTATGGAGAGGGAGAGGAAGCTTTACTTCATCAAACACACCAAATTTCACAAGAATTTCAAGGGATTCAAGGTGGTTTTGAAGATTAAACAATGATTCAAGTAACCTTCCATCACCTTAACCTTGTTTTGCTAATTTTTATGACCATGTAAATTTTGGATTTGTGATGGAGGTAATTATAATTGTTAAAATGGATTGTTTTGAAGTTATTTTGATGTGTAT
Organism: Garcia nutans; assembly: GCA_947685225.1. NCBI lineage: Eukaryota > Viridiplantae > Streptophyta > Magnoliopsida > Malpighiales > Euphorbiaceae > Garcia > Garcia nutans. Next base: position 9,444,443 of record CANTUV010000059.1, on the reverse strand, counting down.
GTATTGATTTTATGGTTGGATAATGAAAATGAGTTTGTTTTAGTGAAATTTGAGAAAGGTAGTAGAGGAATTAGAGTTTTGATGGAAGTTTAGTTAGAATTTGTGTAAGTAGTGGTTATTTTGTATAAAATAAGTATAAGTATAATTCTAATTGAATAATTTAACTTGTTGTTTGGTTAGAAGTGTATAGGCCAAAGTTTCCCAAGTGAAGGAATAAGTGTTGGAAAGTGAATTCGAGTTGGCTTTAGCACTAAATAAGGTTAGTACATACTTGTTAATATTTAAAGTGAACATTCATGCTTGACGTCATTCACATTGGCATATTTTAAAGAGTGTTATTTTTCTTTAAAGTGACATTATTTATAACTTTATGCATTATTATTGAAAATATGATTTGTACATTGATTTGGATTTAAAGAATGTTGTTTTATAGGAAATGGTAATAATTTGTATAATGTATTGGTAATATAAAATGAGTCATATTGTGAATGTGTGAACACTCGAATTTTGAGGCTCGGAAAGCCAATTTCCTCAGACCAGGCCGGACCGGCGGGTAACGGTAAAAGTCCACTGAAAGTATGTCTTCATGGTGCTTGAAATGTCCGGTGCGACGCAAGGATCATGGATATGGTCTCGGAATAATTTTTGGAGGCCCGTGGCTCCCGGAAAGTCAGTTTTAGCAGAAGTAGCGCGAGTCGCGGTGGGCCAGGACAGCGGCCCAGCCGCCGCGACCGGCGGCCCCGCCGCCGTGGGGACGGCGGCTCGGCCGCCGTGCAGCCCGATTTTGCCTATATATAGGCTTCAGATTTTCGAAAAGAGGGACTTTTTTGGGACTTCCTAGGCTCAGATGCTGACGAAATTTTTATGCTTAAAAGTTTCTAATATTGTGTTGTAGAAATCAAGAATAATACTCAAAAGTGCAAGGAAATAAGATCTGGAACTTAGAAGTGGAAAAATTCTGATCAAGGTAATATCATAATTCATCTTTGGTCAATTCGAGCATATCATAAGCATTCTAATATTCTTCTTAATTTCTTCTCGGTCAAAGACCTAATCTTTTTAGGTCTGAGGGCCTAACGGACTAATCAATCACCCTTTCGGCATTAAGCTGTAAATAAAATTAACTCTTTTTGGCACGGAGCCTAAATTGCATCTCTTTGGTACTAAGTACCTAAATGGCACTATTAAAATGTACTTTTGGCATGAAGCCTAAATCGAATCTTTTGGTACTAAGTACCCGAAATTATACAACTTTAGCACTAAATGCTAAATTTCACAACTCTGGCATGAAGCCCGACTCAATTAAAATCAACCTTTGGCATGGAGCCTAAATTCCACTCTTTTGGTACAAAGTACCTAAATCTCACATCTTTGGCATGAAGCCCGACAATGCACGAAGCATACATACACACATGCATGAAACATAATTTTCATCGCCTTTAAATAGGCTTTTCCGAACTACATGGGCTTTGATCTCCTATTCAAACGGGAGTATGTAGGCATGTTTGGGATTCACCCCAAATAGCAAGTCCACAAACTACCAACAATCTCTTTGTCTTTAAATTTGTTCCATTTTTGCAAGTTAATCAAATGCATGACATAGTCCCCGAATCCTCCTTGGGTTCGCAGACTAGAAGCCTTTACATTGGATGCATTATTGGAGTCAAAAAAGGGTTTTCTTAGTTTTTCCCTTCGAACAAAATAAACTGAGTGGCGACTCCCGACAACGAGTGAACGTTCGCCCGGATCCTTTTCGGGCGAAAAACCGAGGTTCACAGACTGGCGACTCCACTGGAGACCCATAAAAATGATTTATGGGATTCTAAGTGGACTACTATTGCTTATTTGATTGATTTGACACTAGGGACCATAAAAACGATTTATGGGATCCTAGTAGATTGTTATTTTTTGTTTAACCAATTTGCCCTTCTTTAGGGTATTTTTATTCATTTTGCAGGGTACCCTAGCATTATATATCCTTTCTTTAAGGATATTGGACTGAAGATTGAAGAAAGGAATCTTTTTCCTTTGATGGATCTATTTTTTGACTACTTGTGCATTTGTTTTCTCATTCAGAGAATCTTTTTCTCTTGCATATATGGGGGAATCTTTTTCCTCCATTGCATAAAAAATTATTTTCAAATGAATTTCTTCTCTTTCTGTTCAAAGTTCTGAGTCTGGATAGTAAGTAGCGCTGACCGGCAGGTCTCCTTGATTATGCCAGCGGACAGCCAAAGCGTCCTCCCTGTTGTCGCAAACCATTCCAATCCTTTTGGAGTGGCCCATGAGTAATCGTACTGTTGGACCCACGCGAAACTCCTTGTTTCACATGTGGTTAGGTATATCTTACTCAAGACTCAAGGGTCCCTGTGATAAGCCGATTCTCTATTTTTACATAACAATAGAACCTTCCCTTAGGTTGTATGTACCCAATGATAGTGCCGCATTCCATTAAAATGAATTGTGATGTGATGAGGTGCATTCATGCAACATAACAACATTGTTTTGGGGAAAAATTTTGATGTACATAAGTGGACCAAGAGTTTTCATACCCTACACACCACCCTGATTTTTTACCCTTGACCTTTTCAGGTACCCTCTGTCCGCGTGCCTTCACCTACATCCGATACACCAACACCAACTGTGCTATCCCCTACAAGTTCTACTACCCCAACTTCACAAACTACTCTAATTACTGAAATGGCCACAATTGAACAGATTAAGGCTTTGCTGGATGGTCAGGTTAAGGAAATTGAAGCTAGAATGCAAGAAAAAATTGATGAAGCTTTAGCCGCCCAAAGGGTAGCCATCCTGGCTGAATTAGAAGGAGCACCAAAGACAGTCCATATTCCTGGAAATTTGGGGAAGGAACCCATTGTGGGGCAAACTAGTACCCCCGTGACTGCTCAGATTAATACCCCTGTTATCAATTTGGAGGATCCACCCTCCAAGAACGAAACAGATGAACTGAAAAGGAAACTTGAATTGCTTGAGAGGTCAATCACTGCCATGAAAACTCACAAAGAGGTGGTAGACATGGATTCCTTATCCTTGTTTCCCCAAGCCAGATTACCTCCAAAATTCAAGATGCCGGGGATGGACAGATTTGATGGGACCACTTGCCCTAAAACCCATTTGAAGATGTATGTGGGGGCCTTGAGTCCTTGGGGTTTAAATGATGAGCTCTTTGCTCAACTCTTCCAACAATCCCTGACCGGGGCTGCTCTTAAATGGTTTGTGAGTCTAGACCGTTCCAAGATTAAGACATGGGAAGACATCTGCAATGCATTTAACTCTCAATACCATTATAATATTGAGGTGGATGTCACTAGAAGAGAACTTGAGACCACCAAACAAAACAACAATGAACCCTTCTCCTCGTTCCTTACGAGGTGGAGGGCAAAAGCCGCCCAGATGATCAATCGCCCGTCAGAACAAGAGCATATTGATATCATAATCAGAAATTTAAGGCCTACATATCAAGCCCAACTGCAAACCCAATACCTGCCTACTTTCAAATCGCTCATTGCAACTGCAACCAAGGTAGAAGATTTGATACAGTTGGGTAAAATAGTGGATGAGGGGGCTGCATTGAAATATAAGAAACAAAGCCAAACTCCTTCCTCAAGCAAGGTCAATCAAGTGGCCAATATTGCCCCTGCGAATCCTTTACGTGTGGGCAATCTTGGGCCGAGAAATCAGCCAAGAAGGCAATATACTGACCTTGGGGTACCTCTTCATTTGGTGTTTAAGAAGGCTGTGGAAGGGAAATATTTGAAGCCTTTGGACCCAAGACCTCCTCCAAACCCATTACCTTCCAGTTATAAAGTCAATGAATACTGTGAATACCATCAAGGGAATGGGCATAAAACAGATGCTTGCTGGACGCTGAAAAACCGCATCCAGGATCTGGTGGATAGTGGTGACATCATTCCTCTCAGGAGGCAACCAAACATTAACACTAACCCTTTGCCCAATCACTCCATCCACGCCATTACTGTGGAAGAAGAGCTGTTTGATCCTTTCAAACTTCTCTTGGAAATGAATGAAGTGTGTGTGTTAGATTTGAACGACCTCGCTAAAGAGGTCAGTGCTCTGACAAGAAGTGGAAGACAATATCAGCCACTTGACTTGGGAAAAACCCCTACAACCTCAAATCCCCCCCATAAGAAAACACCAGAGCCAAAAGAAGACCCTGTCCTCACTCAGCTTAAACAAACTCAAGCTAAGGTGTCAATTTGGGAACTCCTTGCTTCCTCATTCCCACACCGCCAGGCTCTCAGCGAAGCTTTGAGTCAACTTGATACACCTGTGGACACAAGCCCAGAAGCTTTGGTGGCCACTTTGACCCAATCAACCAAGGCATTGAGCATCAGATTTTCTGATGTAGATTTACCAGAAGACGGTAAGAAACACAATGATGCTCTATACATCACCATACAGACTGGGGGAAAGACTGTGCCCATGGTTCTCATTGATAATGGGTCAGCCTTAAATGTATGTCCCTTGAAAGTAGCAAGCTGTCTGGGGTTGGAGGCTACAGATCTTACACCTTCTGATCAGATTGTGAGAGCATATGATAACACTCGAAGAGAAATTTTGGGTGTTGCCACTCTAGAAATTGCTATTGGGCCGGTGAAAATGGGAGTACCATTCCAGGTCATTGATGTACCCGCGAGCTTTAATCTCCTCCTTGGAAGGCCGTGGATTCATCAAATTAATGCTGTACCTTCTTCACTACACCAAAAACTTAAATTCCCTTTTGAAGGAAAAATCATCACTATCAAAGGGGACACCTGCGAAGTCAACAAGAAAACCATGGATCAGTCTCTCTTTGAGGTTGTTCCTGGTGAAACCGCCATGACTTTGACTGGGTTTCATTACGACACAGTTCAATGCATTGAAGGTGAAAAGCCAAAAGGGCCATTTGTCTCATATGACTTTGGGGAGGTTCGAATCAATTGTCTAGTGGGAATGATGCTGAGGGTAGGTCTATTGCCCGGTATGGAAATGATGAAGTCTGGGAGAAAGACACCTGTAGTACGACCATGGGAAGAACAAGAAAATCGGGGAACTTTTGGCTTGGGGTACAAACCCACAGATAAGGAGATTGAAGAGCTTGAGCATGGAAGGAAGAAAAAAGGAAATTGGGGGGCAAGAAGCCTCAAAATGCGCCCCTACTTTAGAACTCTGAATGGTCACTTTTGCAAATCTGGAAAGGCAGTTCATCACCGTGGTTTTCAGGAACCATTCTATTCTCCTATGACCGGAAAGAAGCTACCGGGTTTTGAAATGTTTGCTGATGTTGTGGCCATGAAAGAAGAAGAGCCAGAACCTGAAACTGACCCCCAAATGGAAGATTTCATGCGGCCTAGTCTCTTTGATGAGGTTGCTATGATAACCAATTTTGAAGACAATAGGGATTTCACAAAGCTGATCAAGACTACAGATGGACCGCTGAGAAACTGGTACGCCGAGGAGGGACAAGCTGCTGAGGTTAAACCTAGTCCTGTGTCACACCCTGAACTTGAGTCTTGTACCGAGTCTTATACTAATTCTGAGTCAAAAACCAAGTCAGAGTCTAATTCTGAGTCTTCTGTAATTTCAGATTTAGGGAACCCTAATGTCAAATCTAATGTAATCTTGGAGAATGACTCCACCATTATCAATGAAACTGTTCCGATTCTTGGTTACCCTGTGTCTTTTGCTTTCCAAGTATTATCTAGCAAAAATGAAATAAATGAAATAAATGAAATAAATGAAAAGATAATAATTGGCAAAGAAAATGAACATACATACATTGCATATGATTGTGCGAATAAGGAACAGGTTGTTGATTGCATCAGGAAGTATGTCGACTGCTTCATGTGGAAGGCAAGTGATGTCACGGGAATAGACCCAGCCATAGCAGTTCATAAGATTCCGCTATACCCCGATGCGAAGCCGGTTAAGCAGAAATTGAGAAGAATGAAGCCAGAATGGTCTTTGAAAATTAAAGAGGAAGTTGCCAAGCAACTGGACAATAAGTTCATAGAACCAATTGCCTACCCTTCCTGGTTAGTAAACATTGTACCGGTCCCGAAGAAAGACGGAAAGGTCAGAATGTGTGTTGACTACAGAGATCTGAATAAGGCTTGTCCCAAGGACGATTTTCCGCTACCTCACATCGATTTGCTGATAGACAGGATGGCTGGGCATGTGATGGTTTCCATGACTGACCTCGCGGTTGGGTACAATCAGATCCTAGTACACCCACCAGACAAAGAGAAGACAGCTTTCATTACAGAATGGGGCACTTTCTGCTACAGGGTCATGCCTTTTGGATTAATAAATGCAGGGGCTACCTATCAAAGGATGGCGACAACAGTCTTTCATGACATGATTCACAAAGAAGTAGAGGTGTATGTCGATGATATGATTGTTAAGTCAAAATCTCCAGAAGAACACGTTGAAGCGCTTGAGAAGTTCTTCCTTAGACTTCGCAAGTACAATTTAAAGCTTAATCCTGCAAAGTGTTTGTTTGGTGCAACATCAGGCTTATTCTTGGGATATTTGGTCAGCAAGAAAGGAATAGAAGTTGATCCAGCAAAGTCAAAGGCTATTCTGAAAATGCCTCCACCAAGAACAGAGAAAGAGGTTCGAGGCTTGCTGGGTAGATTACAATATATCAGTCGATTCATATCGTAGTTGGCAGAGACTTGTGGTCCTATCTTTAAGCTACTGAGAAAAGGTGCTTCACAAGAATGGAATGAAGACTGCCAAAAGGCCTTCAACAAGATCAAAGAATACTTGTTAAGTCCGCCAATTCTACAACCTCCCAGAATGGGAAAACCTCTGCTCTTGTATTTGTCTGTAACAGATGAAGCCATGGGGGCAATGCTAGCTCAAGAAGCTGAGGATACAAAGGTGGAAAATGCAATTTACTACCTCAGCAAAAGGATGCTGGATTATGAGTTAAAGTATAACAAGATTGAGAAGTTGTGTTTAGCCTTGTATTGGGCTTGTACGAAGTTACAACACTACTTGTCTTCTTACACTACTTATGTCATCGCAGAACAGAGTCCCTTGAAATTCCTTATGGAGAGGCCTGTTTTGGACAGCAAAATGGCTAAGTGGGTGTCAACATTGGCAGCCTTTGACTTGAAATTTGTTCAAAGGAAAGCTGTGAAAGGCGGGGCAATAGCTGACCAATTAGCAGAATTACCTATAAAAGACGAGATGCGAGAAATGGGTTTCCCTGACGAAGACCTCTTGAATGTGGAAGGAAGTGTTTGGGAGATGTACTTTGATGGAGCATCCAATTATCATGGAAACGGAATTGGTATTGTGTTCAAAACTCCTTGTGGAGAATACATTCCATTCGCAGTTAAACTTGACTTTAGCTGCACAAACAATGAAGCAGAATATGAAGCTTGCATTAATGGGCTGGAAGCCGCCCTGGAATTGGGGATTGAGGACCTAAAGGTCTATGGTGATTCTATTTTAATAGTATCACAAGCTTTAAGGAAATGGAAGATAAGAGAAGAGCGTTTGGTTCCTTACCTACAACGCCTTGATCATTTGGCACAACAGTTCAATGATCTGGCCTTCGAATATCTCCCAAGAGCAAAGAATCAGTTTGCTGATGCCTTGGCTACATTAGCTTCCATGATCAATATCAGGGAGGGGAAAGTCATTCGTCCATTGAAAGTTCAGCTTCAAAAGCAACCCGCCCATGTAATGCACTTGGCCGATGGTAAATCATGGTTTTGGGATATCAAGACCTATCTCAAGGATGGAAATTATCCGGAGGGATCATCAAAGGTTGATCAGAGGGCAATAAGGCAGCTTGCCACAGGTTACATTCTTAATGGAGATATCCTCTACAAAAGAAGTTACAGAAGCAACCTCCTGTTGCCCTGAATCCAATCACTTCTCCATGGCCCTTCGCTACTTGGGGAATTGATATAATTGGTAAAATACATCCAAAAGCATCAAATGGACATCAGTTTATCTTGGTAGCAGTGGATTACTTCACAAAGTGGGTTGAAGCAGCTTCCTATGCAGAATTAGACGCCAAAAAGGCAGCACAGTTTGTCCGAACCAACATCCTTTGTCGGTACGGAACACCATTCGAGATTATCACAGATAATGGAACTCATTTCCAAGCAGAATTTGCTAAACTCTTGCAAGATAAGAAAATCCAGCATCATAAGTCCTCTCCATATAGACCCCAAACAAATGGAGCTGTAGAAGCAGCGAATAAGTCTATAAAGGTGATCATACAAAAAATGATCAAGGAACATAGGCGTTGGCATGAGAAGTTGCCATTGGCCTTGTGATACAGAACATCAGTTAGAACTCCTACTGGGGCAACCCCGTATTCATTGGTATACGGAATGGAAGCAGTACTCCCCATTGAACTGGAAGTTCAATCGGCGAGGATAATTCAAGAAAGTCAGATAAATGAAGCTGAATGGATCAGCAATTATCATCATCAGTTGTTGAGTTTGGATGAAAAAAGACTTCAAGCTCTACATCAGATTCAAGGGTATCAAAGGCGAATGGCCAGACATTTCAACAAAAAGGTCAAAGATCGAAACTTGGAAGAAGGTTGTTTGGTCCTGAAAGAGATCAGAACACCTGTTACAGATCCTCGTGGGAAGTTTCGTCCTCATTGGGCGGGACCCTACATTTTGAAGAAAATACTTTCCGGCTGAGCCGTCATCTTGTCTGATTTGGATGGTCTGGAGTTCACAAACCCATGCAATCTGGATCAACTGAAGAAATATTATGCATGATCATGAATTGTAAGGAACTACATTAGACCTGATTCTCGCAAACTAATTCGAGATATGTAGGCAGCTCTCCTTGAGCACGGTCTAAATTTTAATAAAAATCATTGGTTCATTTTTCTTTTGCCAACAAAAAAAAATAAAAAAATCCCGCTAAGCCGAAAACCCACAAAGGGCGGCTTAGGCAATAGTGGGGCCCGCTAAGTCGAAAACCCGCAAAGGGCGGCTTAGGCAAGAATGGGTAAGAGCTCGCTAAGTTGAAAATCCGAAAGGACGGCTTAGGCAAAAATTAGAGCAAATAAATAAAGTAGATGATGCTTGGAAAGCAAACAAAAGGGTCATTCATTAAGAATCATTCATTACAAAAGAGAATCACCTATTACAAAAAGAGTCGGTCATTACAAAAAAGAGTCAGTCAGTTCATCAAAAGAGTCAGACTACAAGTCCTATACATTCAAAAAACCAAAAAGGTAAAAAACAACCCAAAAAACAGAAAAGACAATGGAGTCACCCTGGGATCCAAATCCTACACCCCCTCTCCCTCCAACTCCTGCAGCAATGCGCACCTCCTCGGTTTCTCAACGGGCCAAACCTCAGCTATAAACCAGGTCCTGTACTCTGGAGTGGGCTGAACGAGGGAAGGCTCTGCACCAGGCCTGATCATCCGATGGTCTCTGACCCAAGTCTGTAGAACAGCCCGAGTAACCCCGGGGGTAATAGGAGAAGCAATGGTAAGCCCGACAGGAAGGGGAACTCTCTGATCAATACCCATCTGCCTAAGGACGCGGGAAGCACTGTACCAAGTACCGTGAGTGAACCCAAGCAGGTAGACATGGTTGTGCATGGCATTTGCCTCTATGAATTGAGGAATCCTGTACCAAGGGACGAACCATAATAATTCTTCCGGTCCAAGCTCAAACAGCCAAACAGTCCATTCGGCCATAGAGGGAAAAGAAATCTGAATTTTCCTGGTGCGGTACTGCGAAGGGTTGTAGGTCAAAGTCTTGGGGGCTGCAACCACTCGAAGATGATCTCTCAGCCAAACCTGAAAAAATAGATCCTTTCTATTTTACAAAGGAAAAGAGAGATGATGGAATAAGCAAAAGAAACAAAAGGTATAAATTACCTGAAGGATGACCGGGGTGACGGTCCAACGTTCAAATCCAAGTGCACATCTGTCGAGACTCTGAATAGTCTCAGCTAGGATCATGCCCCCAATACAGTTGAGCTCTTCCATTTGCCTAACCATTGGGCAAAGTCTCAAATCTCCAAAGCCGGGGTCACGGTTGAAGAGGAACCCAGCTAACAGACAAAAGACGAAGGCTCGCATTCTATGCCTCAATTGAACATCGTCTTCAAAATCGGCGGTCAAGAACTCATCAATTAGGGGAAGCAGCATCGCCTTATCCCCATCTACAATCATAGCTTGGGCTTGGGGTTTTGTGAAGCTAAAAAGTCTCTGAAAGGATCCCACATAACCGATTTGGACCTCATGCCTCACAAGAGGGGCATTTGGATCGCACCCAATGATCGAGCAGAACTCTTCAAAAAGAGGACACATTTCCTCCATCCGAGCCCCAAATCTGAAAACATGGGCTTGGGGATCCCAGAACCTGATGCAGGAATGCAAGAAATCCCAGTCTACTGCTACACCTCTGAGTGTGGCGACAGCTTTCAACCCGTACCTCCCCATGTTGATCCTTTCAACATTGTGGAGACTTTTGGTCCAATTATGCATCACGTGATTAAAAAGGGGATTCATTGTTATTTGGAAAAATATATAAGATCTTTCAGTAAGAGGATTGCTTTCTGGCCCACAGATGTAAGACAACCTTGATTTTTATACTGGTCTGGCCCGGGCAGCGGCTCGGCCGCCGAGTGTGGCGGCTCGGCCGCCGCTGCACGGCGGCTCGGCCGCCGCTTCCGGTGGCTCAGCCGCCGAGCACTGCGGCTCGGCCGCCACCGACCGTCCCGATTCCTCTTTCTTTTTGGTGTTTTGTAAAATTCTCATGTTTTGGCCCTGTTTTGGCCCTGTTATGTGCTATTTTTTGGGATTGTGTCAGGGATTTATTTTTAAAATAGATTTCTAAAAAGAAAAAGCATCATGCATACATATGTGCTGTTAATACTAACAAATAAGTGCAGGTTTACAGATAAGTTCAGATAACAGCTGAAAAACATGAAAGGTACAAAGTACAGAAGGAAAATAATTCAAATACAGCAAGCATAGTTCAAGACAAATATGAAAAAAAATCAGTGCCGGCCTCTCCGTCTTTGCGGCCTACTCTGCCTCTCGTAAGCAGCCTCAGTCAAAGCACCAGACAGTTCATCCGAGAAAGCAGTAATCAGTGCCGCCATTTCTGTGATCAGGTTCTCTGGTACCTGTAAAAGAGACGAAATCACAATCAATCTCAAGAGAATTTTATGAATCCTTTTCATGAAAAGTTCTATGAGAATATACCTGAGTGACATGAGCAAAGCTCTGATATAATGCACCCTCTGCACTAATTGGTCGGGTCACCCAACCACCAGGTGCATGATGACGAACATCATAAGGCAGCCTCAAATCGGCTAAAATAGGGTCAAATTGGCCGGCAGCTGTAAGGACGGATGCGGGAGGCCTCAAATGAGATGAACTGCTGCTTCCTCCAGTGTCTGATGGTCCAGCCCCGAAAGCGGAAGTCTCAGCCCTAGAGGAAGAGGGTCTGTCAGTTCGCCGGCCGGGAGAGGGATGGTCTCTCGGAGTGCTAGAAGTGGGAGCCGAAGAGTGGGAAGACCGATAAGGGGGTACAGAGTCAAATCGTGCCCCAATGCGTGGCATCAGTCGATGAAGACAGTAGAAGTCATAATCCTCCTCATCCGGGGCATAAGCCGACTCGAAAGGGTCGCCCTCATACTGGGACACAGTAACAGGCAGAAGTGTTGAAGATAGCATATCATCAGGGGGATCCACGGGAACTGTACAGAAATCGGCAATCTGGAAAGTCACCCTCTCAGCGAGATAATACCGTCGAAATTCTGGATGGGGAAGTATGAATCGTCGTCGAGTCAGAAACTCTGATCGCTGAAAGCTGTAATCTTGAGCTATCCACTCTGCCAGTCGGCTAGACATCACTTTAGATGCAACCTGTAAACATTTGTTATATTAGTGAATCATTTTCTCTAATATAATAAAAAAAGATGACGATAAAGCATTTACTGAGTCCATTGGGCAGCTGTCGAAGAACGATCTCAGCACTCTGATGGGAAGTTTCCTCTTTGGTACTTCTACCCTCTCTCTATACCACCTCCAAGCAATGGGGGAAAGAGGATCTGCAGGGGCAGGTATCTCACGAAGAAAAGGGGCGATGTCAGGAAAGTACTCGTAAGCCCAAGTCTAAAAAAAAAAAAAAGAAAGAAAGAGAAGGTATCAGAGTTTGTGTATGTCAACATATATAAAGATAGGGGAAATGTTCTTTACATTACCTCCCAGAAGTAATACAAGCCACATGGAGTAATACGGGTATAGCAGAGGTCTGACATGTCGTCATACAACCTACACAGCATCATGCTAGCCCAATCGTACGTATGAAGCCGTGTCAGGTCAAGTAGGCTCTTCAGCACATTGAGACTCACTGCATCTTTCCTGTTTGATAAGAAAGAGCTAGCAAACAGGAGAAGCAAGGTAAACCTGGCCGTCTGGTCAGCAGTAAGGTTGCCTGTCTCGTAACCAGTGTAGATACCTGGCGCTTGCTCCACAAGCCACCTCCGCTGAATGCAGCGAGGAGCCTGATATCGAGGATAGTCAACCCCGATCAAAGTAATCATGTCGGCTGAAGAAATGTCCTGCCGCCAGTCATCATAGGACTCCACCATCTCAACGCCAAAGGGAATCCCAGAAATGATGGAAAAGTCAGTAGGCGTCATTGTCATCTCCCCCCAAGAAAAATGGAAGGTGTCAGTAGTAGGCCACCAGCGCTCGGCTAAAGCACAGATCAAATCCCGATGGATATCTCTGCCCACATCTATAGCCCTCAAATGGTGGAGGAAAGCAGGTCTGATAAGATCCCCCACTGGGTGCCCAGCATCAAAGATGTAAGCCGGAATAGTAACCATCGGACGCTCAGCTATAGATATCTTGATCGTAGAATTCTAAAAAAAAAATTCAAAAAAAATTCAAATTCAGAAAAGATGGGCAAATTCAGAAAAGATTTAAGTTCTTTCCCCAGCCGGGTACGGATCCCTAAAGGATTATTTCTAAGTTCTTTACTAGAAATAATTATTGATGGCAGAACATAATGAAGCCTGGTACAAATCCTAATTCATTACTAGTACATGTAAAGGAAATGTTCCTAAAATTTATTTCTAAGTTCCTTACTAGAAATAAATAAAATTCCTAAGCATGCATACTAGATGGACAAACGGGAATGTACTCACCTCATAGCAGCCGGTCCGAGAACTATGCTTCTCCTCCTCAAGTAAAAGATCGCAGGGAGGGAGTGGGATTTCGAGGTCTTCAAAGCCGGTAAAATCCATCGTCGAAAGAAAATTTGAAAGAAGTGAAAGAAGAAGAATGAATGAAAGCAAATGAAAATTGAATGAAATGAGCCTATTTATAGAAAAATATGAAAATGCGGGTCTTTTTGCACCTCGCTCAAAATTCGCTCTTCAGAAGACCACTGAGTTCCATAAATCATTTTTATGGACCCCAGTGGGGGGCAATTGTGAACACTCGAATTTTGAGGCTCGGAAAGCCAATTTCCTCAGACCAGGCCGGACCGGCGGGCAACGGTAAAAGTCCACCGAAAGTATGTCTTCATGGTGCTTGAAATGTCCGGTGCGACGCAAGGATCATGGATATGGTCTCGGAATAATTTTTGGAGGCCCGTGGCTCCCGAAAAGTCAGTTTTAGCAGAAGTAGCGCGAGTCGCGGTGGGCCAGGACAGCGGCCCAGCCGCCACGACCGGCGGCCCCGCCGCCGTGGGGACGACAGCCCGGCCGCCGCCCACGGCGGCTTTGCCGCCGTTCACGGCAGCCCGATTTTGCCTATATATAGGCTTCAAATTTTCGAAAAGAGGGACTTTTTTGGGACTTCCTAGGCTCAGATGCTGACGAAATTTTTATGCTTAAAAGTTTCTAATATTGTGTTGTAGAAATCAAGAATAATACTCAAAAGTGCAAGGAAATAAGATCTGGAACTTAGAAGTGGAAAAATTCTGATCAAGGTAATATCATAATTCATCTTTGGTCAATTCGAGCATATCATAAGCATTCTAATATTCTTCTTAATTTCTTCTCGGTCAAAGACCTAATCTTTTTAGGTCTGAGGGCCTAACGGACTAATCAATCACCCTTTCGGCATTAAGCTGTAAATAAAATTAACTCTTTTTGGCACGGAGCCTAAATTGCATCTCTTTGGTACTAAGTACCTAAATGGCACTATTAAAATGTACTTTTGGCATGAAGCCTAAATCGAACTCTTTTGGTACTAAGTACCCGAAATTATACAACTTTAGCACTAAGTGCTAAATTTCACAACTCTGGCATGAAGCCCGACTCAATTAAAATCAACCTTTGGCATGGAGCCTAAATTCCACTCTTTTGGTACAAAGTACCTAAATCTCACATCTTTGGCATGAAGTCCGACAATGCACGAAGCATACATACACACATGCATGAAGCATAATTTTCATCGCCTTTAAATAGGCTTTTCCGAACTACATGGGCTTTGATCTCCTATTCAAACGGGAGTATGTAGGCATGTTTGGGATTCACCCCAAATAGCAAGTCCACAAACTACCAACAATCTCTTTGTCTTTAAATTTGTTCCATTTTTGCAAGTTAATCAAATGCATGATATAGTCCCCGAATCCTCCTTGGGTTCGCAGACTAGAAGCCTTTACATTGGATGCATTATTGGAGTCAAAAAAGGGTTTTCTTAGTTTTTCCCTTCGAACAAAATAAACTGAGTGGCGACTCCCGACAACGAGTGAACGTTCGCCCGGATCCTTTTCGGGCGGAAAACCGAGGTTCACAGAATGTGATCAAGGATTATGCTCAATGTGGTTGAGAGATGTGGAAATGGTTATGAAATAATGTGGAAAAAAATGAATAATGATAAATGAGATGAGAATGGGAAAAATGTAATATATTATATGATATTTGTTTGCCCAGCATAATTATTTGTTCTAGAGAATTGAGTTTGGTACTATCGAGTTGGCATGCCAACGATACGTCATGACGTTTTTATATACCTCTGGATGAGAAACACTTGTATCATATTTATATTTACACCTTTGAGCGAGATACACTAGTGTCCAACACTTTGGTGTCGAGGGGACAACCTTCGGATGGGAGTAATACACTAGTATCACATGACACTTGATCCCTGGTGTCGAACTTTTGGATCGTGATAGGCCAAATTTCTGGAACTTGAATATTTTGTAAGGATTTGTTGGAACCAATGAGTGTGATTGTTATATATTTATAAGATTTTAGAGATAATCAATATTAAATGAGCATTGCATTTTAAATGAAGCATTATGTTATCAAAGTATATACCGTTAAGCTTGTAGCAAAGCACGATTAATTTTATCATGCAGGTAATAGGATAGAGACAAGAATCCTTAGTAGATCTAAGGGACAGCCTAGGACTTGAGGTCAATTTTGAAAGTTAAGTTCTAGCCACGAGATCAAACCTATTTAGTGCTGCTTATATGTATAATTTTAGTTTCTATATAATTTGGTTATGTTATATTATAAATATAACATATGTATATTAAACAAAATTTGAAGTTTTATGGATATATAAGTAACTATGCTAAATAATTTTTTTAATTATGAAAATTTTGGATGTATATTTTGGAAGAGGCGAATTTGTGATTAAATAAGGTTTTTGGGAGTGTTTCTACTTGCAGGTTGTATTGCTTGAATTTTGGGATTTATCAAAATTTTGGATGTGTATTGCTTGAATTCATGCGGCTGAGTAAGTATGCCGGTGGGATTGTTATAGATGAGAAAGATCGGTGTAGGAGATTTGAAGAATAGTGGAAGTCTGCTAACTGGTGCTAGGCAGCAACGGTACAGTAAAAAGTCTTCTTCAAATTAGTATCAGCAATTAGGAGTGTGGAGAAGGCTTAGAAAGTTGCAGGTGCAACATTGTTGGAAGAGAGTAAGGGTAGGAGACCAATCATCATTCCAAAAGAGAGGTCGAGGGAATCCTTCACAGAGAAAGTTCAACCTAAAACCCAAATAATTCAACCTAAAAAAAGAAAAAAATCAACAAAAAAATCAGCCTAAAATCCAAAAAATTCAACGATAATCTAGAAATTTCAACCAAAACCCATAAGTTCAATAAAAATCCATAAAATCAACCATAAACCCATAAAATATAATTCTACCAAAAGTAAAATTTGCAATGCAAATTTCTCAAATTTTTACAAATTCCATTAACCAAAACAGAGTAAACAAATCTAAAAAATAATAAAATTTTACTTAAAAACAAAGAAAAAGGAGATAAGATTCCTGGCCAATCTAAATATGCAGATATTTGTTTTCTTATTTATTTTTTGATAGAAATATCTGATCGAGATGTTGTTTTGACATTTTATTTATCTCGTTAAATATTTTTCCTTCCATATATGTATTTCCTCTTATTTTGGTAGCCTTTTGCCTTTTTTTATTATTAAGTTTCCTTATTTGTAATTAGGGTTTCTATAATCTCAGCCCTATATATTGTAACCTTTCAGAAGGTGACAATAATTTTTAGATTTTAATATAACTAGGGTTTGTATAATCTCTTTCTTTCCAAGCCTTTGGCATTTTTTGAATAATGATTACTTGTTTGTTTTCTATATTCCTGGGTATTCTTAGACTAAAGAGAGTTATAGAAAATATTTTCATAACTTCCACTACATCAGTCGGTATCAGAGTCGTGTTCATTCTTGAAAAACTATGGTACCACGAAGACAACCACAATAATGTATAGAGGAGGTTTATGAACATGATCACATGATGCACCTTGAGCAGTGACTTGAACAGATGATGAAGGAATAGATAGGACAGATGATGGATCGATTAACGGAGTGAATGATACAGTTCATGGGAGATAAAAATAGAGTTAACCCTAACTAGCGTGAAAATTCAGATGGATATTATGGAGGCTTAGATATTGAAAGAGAAGTTTATTATGAGAAGGTATCGCACATACGATATAGAGGCCAAATGGAGATTTCGAAAGGCATTGACAAACTTAATCCTCCAGGAGGTTTAGAAATTGATGAGGAACTCGAGGACATAAATCCTTTTCATGAAGCTGAAACTACTAAATCAAGCAACACGAGGTGGAATGAAAGCATAATTATTTCATGATCTTGATTTAAATGGTGGAAGAATTAAAATTGATGTATTTGATTCACATGAAAAATTATATGTGAATAATTATTTAGGGAATTATTTCAAAGAATTAGAGCCAGTTTTTGATGAATATAAAGATGAGATAGAGGAAGTTGAAGAATAACAACTAGTTTTTGCTTACTGTTGCGAGTGGTATAGGAGAACTTAATATTTCACCAATATGTGTTGATTTCATGGTGGTGCAAAGAATGATAACAACAACAATTAATGAGGAAGTGGTAAAAGAATTAGTAGGAGTTCTACAAGCAGCAGATTCAGGCAAATCAATGGAAACGTATTTGTTGAAATATGTGAAAATGAAAGCACTGAAATCAGTTTAATATATTCTTAAATTAACCAACCATCAAGAAGTGACCCGATTTGGAAATCATTTCAATATTCCGCTAAAATCCATCAATTATTCAAAGAGTTTAAGAAGTTGGTTAATGACAATTTGCCAGACAATTTACCACCTCTAAGGAGCACTGAACGTGCCATTGATTTAATTTTTTAGTTATTGATTCTTCAGCACTACAAAACTCGAGATTGAATTTTTTTCAAGTAAGGGAGAATGATGCAGCCAAAGAAAAAGAAGATAAGATTTCTAATTAGTCTAAAATATGCATATATTTATTTTCTTATTTATTTTTTGGTAGAAATATCTTATTAAGGTGTTGTTTTAGTATTTTATATGTCTCAATGAATATTTTCTTTCTGTATATATATTTCTTTCTATTTTGGCAATCTCCTGCCTTTTTTTTTTAATTAAATTTTTTTATTTGTAACTAGAGTTTTTATAATCTCAACCTTATATATGATAACCTTTTAATAGGCGATGGTGGTTTTCATATTTCAATAAAAGTTTAAGGAGAACTTTGCCTCTTTCTTTTTAAGATTTTGACATTTTTTGAATCAATAATTACTTATTTATTTTATATTTTTGGATATTTTTAGACTAAAAAATATTATAGAAAATATTTTCATAACTTCCTGTATGTCACTATGCATAATATAAAAAAAATAAGAAAGTACAAATATATCATTAAAGTTTTCATAAATTTACTGAATGATCTTTAAATTGATTTTGGATGTAATCATATACTTTATTTTTAAAAAACCTACCATTTAAACCCACAACATTGACCAAAAAATAATATCTATTAACTATAGTTGACGTGATAATATTAAATTAAAAAATTGAGATTAAATTAAAAAAAATTGAGATAAGGTATAAAAGTTTCCGAATATACCGATTGGCTAGTAATTTAAAAAATTATTTAAAATATTAAAATTATAAATTATAAATGAATATCTATATTTGAGTTTTATGCTAACAGAAAAAATATAATTTTAATTTTAATTAAATGAAATCCATAAAAATAAATTATTAAATCTCAAAATAATTAACTCTAAATTTATAATACCATTCTCAAATTTATATCAACACAAATTTTAAGTAATGACTAATCCGACAAAAAAAAAAGTCTTATATGAAGAAAATCAAATTTTAAACATATTTTAAACCTTATCCATTCATATATATGGCTAAAGAGGATTGTCATTGTTACAATTTGTATCAAAAAAGGTTTTTTTTTTTATATTCAATTATGAATTTACATCAAGCATTATTATACTATTACAATGTCATAATATATGGTAAGTATTGACCCTTTATTTATACACATTATTCTATACTGATTCTATTCCTATTTTGGTACAGATGGAGAATCAAGCTCCCTTGATCTTTGCTAAGTCAACACTCCCCCTCAAGTTAAGTAGTGGGATCTCCAATACCCAACTTGTTAAGAACAGAACTTAATATTCTTCCATTAACTGCCTTGGTTAAAATATCTGCCAACTGGTCCTCTGATCGGATAAATGGCAATTATATTATCCCTTCTTCAATCTTTTCTTTAATAAAGTATCGATCTATCTCCACATGCTTGGTTCTATCATGCTGCACAGGATTTTCGGAGATGCTTATAGCTGCTTTATTGTCACACTTTATTTTACATGGAAGTCGTGGTACGAACCCAATCTCAGTCATTAACTTCCTTATCCACAAAATTTCAGCTAGCCCCTTTGCTATACCTCGAAACTCAGCCTCCGCACTAGATAAGGCTACAACCTTCTGCTTCTTACTCCTCCATGTCACAAGATTGCCTCCAACTAGGGTAAAATACCCTGAAGTGGATCTTCTGTCATTTGGATTACCAGCCCAGTCTGCATCTGTATAGACTTCAACATCTAAATGTCCATTCTTTTCAAACACAATCCCCTTTTCTGGAGTTCCCTTGAGGTATCGAATAATTCTCATCACAGCTTCCATATGATCTACCTGTGGTTGATGCATGAACTGACTCACAACACTAACAGCGTATGCAATGTCTGGTCTTGTGTGTGCCAGATAGATTAATTTCCCAACAAGTTTTTGATATCTTTCCTTGTCTGCCGAATCCACTCCTTCTGCGATTTGAAGTCCGTGGTTAACCATTATAGGAGTTTCTGCTGGTTTGCAATCAATCATGCCAGTTTCTGCTAGAAGATCAAGAATGTATTTTCGTTGGGATATAAAGATACCCCTTTTTTATCTCAACACCTCAATTCCCAGGAAATACTTTAACCCCCCTAAATCTTTCATCTCAAATTCGGAGAACAAACCCTTTTTCAATTTTTCAATTTCCTCGAAGTCACTTCCTATTATAATCATGTCATCCACATATATGATCAAACAAGTAATAAGGTTACCCCTTTTTTTTAGAAATAAAGTATGATCTGCATTGCTTTGTCTATAACCATATTTCTTCATTGCCATAGTGAATCTTCCAAACCATGCTCGAGGAGATTGCTTTAAACCATACAACGCTTTTTTTAATCTGCACACTTCATTTTCCCGAAAATTATCCCAAAAATCTGGTGGTGCTTCCATATATACTTCCTCATGCAAATCTCCATGAATGAAAGCATTCTTCACATCAAATTGATGTAGTGGCCAATCTTGATTTGCCGCAACTGAGAATAGAACCCAGATTGTGTCAATTTTGGCAACAAGAGAGAAGGTTTCTAAATAATCAATGCCATAGGTTTGTGTATATCCTTTGGCAGCAAGTCTAGGTTTGTACCGTTCTATCGTCCCATCGGCTTTGTGCTTGATAGTAAAGACCCATTTACAGTCAACCGGGCGTTTACCTTTCAGAAGTATACATTTTTCCCATGTTCCATTTCGCTTAAGAGCATCCATTTCAACATTCATCGCCTGCCACCACTCATTCTTTTGTCTCGCCTCTTCTACAGTCCTCGGCAGGTGTTCTGAATAAAGTGTAGTGGCAAAAACTTTTGCTACTCCAGAAACACTCCCCCTTACAGCATTACCCACTGGATATCTTGAAGATCGAGACACATGTTCTGGTGAATATCTTCTTGGTGGTATTTCCTGGGTGGTCCTTGGTGGAAGAACATATCCTCCTGTTTCCTCTGTTTCAGCCAACTGAGTTTCATGATTATCAACAATTATGGGAGGAGATCTAAAAGGACTTACCTCTTGTAGAACTTCCATAGAGGGGCTATCACTTGGCGGTGTACTTGGTTCGTTGATCTGTTCCTCGTCACAAGGTAGCTCAGTGGTTTTGTGACTGGCTCTGTTGGGACTCCTTCTGTAACAATTAGGCTATCTAACCAAGCTAGTGAGTCATTCTGTATCTCCCCCTGACGACTAGGTTGGTTGTCATAATAGAATTCAGTCTCCAAAAAATCATAATCCATAGTGACATGAACTCGACGAGTCTTAGGATGATAACACCTATAACCCTTTTGGTTAACTCCATATCCCACAAAAACACATTTTTGAGCACACGGATCAAATTTAGTTCGTTCATGTTTCGGAATATGAACATAAACAGAACAGCCAAAGATTCAAGGTGGAAGAGTTAAGGTTTGTGGTATGTCTGTTTGTGTAGCCAAAAACTGAAGAGGGGTTTGGTGGTTGAGAATTTTTGTGGGAAGTCTGTTGGATAGATAGACTGAAGTGGCAACAGCTTCAGGCCAGAAGAATTTAGGGACTTGAGATTCAAACATCAGTGATTGAGTCATTTCAAGGAGAAAACGATTTTTGCGTTCAGCAACGCCATTTTGTTAGGGTGTATTGGGACAAGTGGTTTGATGAATAATACCATTATCGATATAAAAAAAAACTATTTCATGGTATGGTTAACAAATTCCCCCCCCCCCATTATCAGACCGTAAAATTTGAATTCTTTTATTGTACTGTGTAAAGATCATATTGTAGAAGGCAAAAAAATTTTCAGGAACTTCAGATTTTTGTTTCAGAAAATATACCCAGGTCATTCGAGAACAATCATCAATAAATATTACAAAATATTGAAATTGACTACTAGAATTTGGTGCTGGACCCCACATATCAGAATGTACTAAAGAAAATAAAGATTCAACTCTAGTATTAGTGGACATGAAAGAAGTTCTATGATTTTTAGCAAGAATACATGTCTCACAAGAAAATGTCACATCATTATTCTTAAATAAAGCAGGAAAAAGAATTTTAAGTTAACTAAGTGAAGGGTGACCTAATCGCCTGTGCCAAAGCCATATTTGTTTGTCAGGTGTCCCATGAGCCAGCATAGCAGTTCCGTGTTGAGCCACCTCATCGACATGGTAAAGACCTCCGCATTCAGTACCACGCCCAATGATCGCCCCCGTATGAATGTCCTGCAAAAGGCAAAATTTGGAAAACATAAGAACCACACAGTTTAATTCCTTAGTGACTTGGCTAATTGAAAGTAATTTACAGGACAACAAAGCACATAAAGACATTTGGATAATTTTAAAGTTGGAGAAATGGAAACAGTGCCAACTCCTTTTACTTCGGATAATTCCCCATTGGCAGACTGGATATGAGTTTTGTGGGGATTTTTAGGTTCGATTATGTCTAATGGATCATGGGTCATAGTATCGGTTGCTCCACAATCAAATATACAATTTGACATTTTTTCCGAGATTTGGGTTGTGTGATGGGCTTTAGAAATTGGGCCAGGATACTGGGCTTGGTTAAAATTATGTTGGGCTTGGTTAAGATTATATTGGGCTTGGACTTTGGACTCTTTTATTTCGGGCCATGATGTTCTTAACCCATTTCCATTCTCCTCTTTTCTTTTGTAAACCCTATCACCTGTCTTAGGGCTGCCGTCTGCCTCCTTGGCCATTGCTGCCACTCCTGTAGCTATTCCTCCCTGATCTCCTCGTCGGCCATGGCTCCCATGATTACCATCAGTGTTTTCGGTAGCCTCAGTGTTGCCAATACTGATGGCGGTCTTGCCGGTTCCTTGACGGTTGAGGGTCTAGGTTCTGTGATTGTCGTCTCACCATTCAGGGAAGCCAACGAGCTTAAAGCAGGTCTCTCTGGTATGTTTCCTCATCCCACAGTGACTGCAAACCAGATGAGACTTATTCTCGCGCTGTGATGATCGATGATCTGAGCGCTTCTATCCTGTGTTCTATCCCGATTCTAATCTGGGTTTTCCTGGTCCTTTTACTGCTAACCCAGAACCAATGTCCGATGATGACGAGTCGGTGTCAAGGTTGGTTGCCGGTTTCATGATCTGGAGCCTGGCGGCCTCCCTTCGTACCGTTGAGTACGTTGATTCGACTGATGGCAGAGTATCTTGCTTTAAGATGTCTCTGCGAATGCTATCATATTTTTCGTCCAATCCTGATAGAAATTGATATAATCTGTGTTCCTGGATGATTTTGTTATATCTCGTTGTTCCTTCTGTGCAGCAGTTCATTGGATTTGGTTGTTTTCTGTCTATGTTCATCCAAATAGCTTGCAATATATTCCAGTATTCCTCCAAAGATTGGGATCCTTGCACTTGTTTATTTGCTTTCATATGCAGATCATAAATCTGGAGGGAGTCTGTCCCACTCCCATAAGTTATGGCCAATCCATCCCATAGTGCCTTTGCAATAGGGTATTCTGCTACCCTGTTAACTAGCATTGGCTCAATATTCTGTATGAGCCACGAAAAAACCATTAAATCTGCTTGTTCCCACATTGCAATATCTGCATCTGATTCTTCTGGTGGTTTTGGTTTCCCACTAATGTGCTGTGTTCTGCCTCTGCCTCCAATGGCAACCCGCATTAGTCTGGCCCATAAGGGATAATTATCCCCATCTAATTTAAGTGCCAGATTCAGATTGTCGGAATTGGACTAAATTGGTTGTCCTCCTGTATTATTTTTGAGCAAATTTGCAATTTGTAATGATAGATCTTCTGTTCTTGTCATACTGTTGGTCTTGTATCAAAGGGAAAGAGGTAGGTTTAGTAAGTAATGAGCAAAACATTTCAGACCATTAATCCCAGGATCATGGAACCTGCTATGATACCATATTACAATTTGTATAAAAAAGAGTTTTTTTTTTTTATATTCAATTATGTATTTACATCAAGCATTATTATACTATTACAAACTCTCTTTATCTTTGCTAGGTCAACAGTCATGAGGTGATACGTGGCAGTGGACATATGGATCCTTTAAGATAAAGGTCATACAAGCCACTTCATTATTAGCTTTAAGAATGAGCACTGCATGGCGTTGTTGACTTTTCCGACTGGAGAGTGAAAAGTTTCAGTGCTAAAGCTTGTCCTTAGCCTGTAATAGAAATTTTTTTTTTTGAACAATTTGTGATAGAAGTTAGTATTGCTGTGTTTGAGTTTGAAAAATATTTATTTTTTAAATTTTTTGAGCTTGTAATTTTTTATTAATTAAAATTTACATTTTAATTTATGACCAAATTTAATCTATCATAAATAAAAATTATCGCAAAAAGTAAATCAAGATATAACAAACGATATACATATATAAATCCCGATATTAATAATAAATATGAGTTCTACAATATCTATAAATAAATCATCACAAGAGAGTGATTAAATACATACAAAAAATTTCAACTATAAATCATTTTTATACGTTCAAATGATTATATTTTATATTGATTTTTTTGCCAAAAGAACAATAAATAATTATTCATTATTAAATGCCAAAATTATTTTTTATGAGAATATAAATTCGCGATTATTAGTTTTGATCTTTCAGTATATGCTTCCATATAGCTTTATAGTTGAAGTTTAATTTTTTAAAAAAATTTAGTCTATTTCATTTGTAATTTTTTGACTAATTACGGTAAGTAATAAGATACAGAAAATTACTATTGGGGTCGAAAATAGATAAAAATAAAGTATTTTGCACTATATATATATATTAAAAGATATGTAAATTTATTGAATTTAATGAGATATTTTTGACATTTAATGATTAGTAGTCATTACTTTTTGTCTAAAAGAAATTTTAATGTGTAATGTAGCCATTTTATCATTATATAAAAAGTGAAATTGAGTAAATTGAAGATTATTGTAGTGTATTTAATTATCCTATCATAAAACTAGTATAATCATTTTAATTGTAAAATTAAATATGTACTCCTCCTATTCTTTTTCTTTTATATGTCATTTATGATAATTATATTAAAAACAAGAAATATATTTTCAATTAAAAAATTAAAAATACATATTATTGCAAAGATGTGTCAATTATTTACTATTTCTTTAGTCTTAAAATAATAAAAATATTTTTTAACTCAAAATATAATATTACTATTTTATTTAGATTATAGTTATATTATAAATTAACCATTATATCTCTATTTAAATATTTTATAATCAATAATATTATATTTAATTATTTATATTTTTTAAACTATAATTATTTTCAGTCAGTAGCTATTTTAATTTTTAATTTTTGCAATAATCAGTAATTATTTAGTATAAATGAAGGGTAAAATAGATAGATTAAAGAAAAAATTTTATCTATTAAATAAATAATATAATTTTTTTTAATATGTATAAGGTGGTAAGTATTTCTATTATTTTGAAATGGTGAAAGTATTTAATATAGATAATGAAAGACAAAGGTAATTAAAAATAATTATTATTAGTAATTGTGTAAAGCTTTCAAGCCGCCATTGTTATGGCCAATGAAGCTTCTGGATGATATGTTTGTAGTCTTGAGAGAGAGAGAACAATATTTAGGGTTCTATAATTATTTGTCAATTTAATAATTTATGTACAAAACAGAACAAATCAATAAATATATCGGCTCAGCAGCCTAATTATAATTGCTAGTTGAAACTTGGAAGAAAGAAAGATGTTGATGCTACATACAACCTTCAATATACTTGTTTCTCACTGCATGACAATCCATCTTCAAGTGATTGCCGTGCTTTTGATTTTAGTTAATTTATTCACAGATTAACGATTAATTTGCAAACCTAAAATATGTATAAAGGTAGTCGAATATATAGTGGAATAATTGTTAATTTTTAAATGGTCATACATAAATTTAAGTCATAACAAATGTGATTTGTAGCTTCTAAGTAAAAAATTCAAACATTATCAAATCTATTATTAAAGCAAATTTGTTTTAGCAATATATTATTAAAGCATTTGTAGTTAGGAAAATTGTTCCTGCTTGACTCATTTGCCTTTGTGATACCTTTGGACTTCCTTATATGATGCTTTGAAAGAGCTGACATAATCAATCCCTCATGTTTATATGACATATTGGAAGTTAAGAATAAAGGAGATAAAAATACATGTTTAATCTAAAATTGTCCAGATAATTAGATGAAATGAGATAAAAAGTTTTTCTATTAATTTTTTATTGAAATCCGCCATCTTCTCCTAAAAACTTACAATATATAGAATTAGGATTATAAAAACTCTAATTAAAATAAAAAAAAAATTGAATAAAAAGGCAACAAAACAAGTATATGTCAAAAGCTACTATTATATATATATATATATTTGGAGATTTAAATATTAAAATATAGCTGAAAAATGAGAGACACTGCAAAACAATGATTTTAACTTATTGGTCTATTTTCCATTATACTATGCGATTAAAATAGTATTTGATCAAACCATGGACTCCATGAAAGTTAAGAGTTATTTTTTGTTCCGCATCATAAGTTACTTGTTTATTCTATCCAGTAGTGTCATCATCTATATGATTTTTCAAGCTACGGTCGCTTTGTTTACCATAGAGGTTGAGTACACGCTTTAATAGTAGTAAAGTGACCTTGGCTTGACTCAAAAGAAGGTTTTAGTGCTCTATGATAGTAAAAGTGTCATTCTTCTCGCAAGTGAACCCAGCATATTGGTGCTTGCTATATCACTTGATTCTTAACATTGTATCACAAGGCATTGTGATTATAAAAGAAGGTGTAGTAATAATCTACACATGATACATGACCAACAAATATGAAGGGAGAGAATGCAGGTTAAATTTTTACCAAAAAAATAAGTCAATCAAACTAATTATTATCTACAGCAAGATATTTTTTAAACAACTTCTAAATATAACCAAAAAATTTAATATATATATATATATATATCTAAGAAAGGGAAAAGTGTACCGATTGTTTTATTATAGAAAAACAAGTACAAACCAAATTGTTGTTTACACTTCACAATATACTTTTTTCAAAAAGAATGCAAGCCAATTTAGTCACTAGAAGCAACTCGATGATTATGTAGATACTCAACAAAATGGTCTAAGTAACGGTCTTGGAGATCTTTGTCTGCGAATAACTCGCTCATTTCTTTTGCAGTATCTCTGTATTCTTTTCCTTCTTTGTCTACCATAACTAATCTTAGTGACTCGGCCACTGAGTCTCTAGTAAATGACCCATCTTCCTCATTTCTTGGTATCTCTACTCCCATCTTCTTCTGTCCAAAAACTCTAGCAATTAACCCTTGGTCTAATGCTATTGGCAACATTATCAAAGCAAGTCCAAAGTGAAGTGCTTCTACAATTGAACTATAACCGCAGTGAGTAAAAAATCTTCCAACTGATTCATGGTTCAAAATTCTGAGTTGAGGTACCCAACTCGTCCATACCAATCCACGTCCCTTGACTCGCTCCTCAAACCCGTCTGGTAATTCGACCGAGTTATCTCTCTTCCTTAGAGTCCAAAAAAATGGTAACCCTGATAATTCCAACCCAAGAGCCAATTCGTTTATAAGAGACTGACTCACTTCCACCTCACTTCCAAACGCTATGTAAACAACGGATCCTTTATTTTGGTTGTCAAGCCACTCATTGATTCTAAGCCACCTATCATCTTCAGCACTACTGTCATCCAAATCTAAAGGCGGCAGTAGACCTGCTGGAACCACAGGCTTAACAAGAAGGTCTCCCAGAAGCCTTAAAAAATCAGGTTCTAGCTCGTAGCAGCTCCGTATGGCTACAACATCACACCCAGCTATGACAGAACTTAGACAAAACACGTCCGAGACACCTGAATCATTCACCTCATGGAGATTAAAAATTTGCTTTGCCTCATGGAGCAAAAACGCGACCTTCGAGGGAAATGGGATCCATTTCGGAGGAACAGTGAATTCCTCTGGCTGAGCCCGTGGGTCATCACCATTGATTGAGTTTAGGCTTGGCGCAAAGAAAGTTAGGGTCCAAGCACCATAAATACTAAAGAAGGACCCTTGATCCCTAGTTCGGCAACCATGGGAGGTAACCAGAAAGGAGCAAAGTCATAAATGATCCAATTTGGGGTTGAAGTTTGTAAAAACTGAAGGAGAGGCCCTTGAAGACCATCAAAGGCTTTCTTGAGGAATGGAATTTCATGGGTAGGTAAGTCTACCGTGGCCTCTGCAGTATATGGGAGGCCTTCTACTGAAGGTAAAGGAAGGCTAATTAAATTTATGCAAGGAGCTAAATTTGGATGGATTTTTGGCAAACGCTGGATGTTTCTTGGAGTAGATATAAAAGAGATTCTGTGACCTCTTTGAACTACGAGCTTTGTCGGTTCAAGGTATGGGATGATATGACCAAACGCCAGCCATGGAAACAAATCTACATGGAGCTTTTTATTTTCACTCATGGTCTGTTGTGGGTGTTCTCCTACGTTCTTCAGTTCTTTGTGCTCAAAGCCTTATTAATGCTAGCCGTCCCACTCTCCACAAATGCTAATCTCTCCTAATAAAAAACCAAATCAACAGCAGAAAGAACAATATTTATGGAAATTGCTACTGCTAAACTATCACTGTCACATTATCATACCAAATGATGTAAAAAGTTAAAAAAAAAAATTCAGCTTTCTGTAGATTGACGTAAGTGCTTAGTCCAGTAGAGATGATATGTAAATAAACTATTGGCCCGTGTGTGTAAAATACAAATATCTCGTGATCTCCCCTGTCTCTTTCATGTCTCTTTCTTTTCTTATTCCACTATTTTTTTTGGGCAGATTATTCTACTATCTTTGTCTTTCTTTAATATTTTTTTTCTTCTTTCATTATTTATTTGAGTATTTCACAAAAATATAATTAACGTTACCTTTTATTTTGATGTATTTTTTACGATTTTATTTATTTATTTTGATTAATTTTTTATTATATTTTATAAATTAAATATTAATTATAAATATATTTAAAGTATATTTATTTCTTTATTTTATTTTTATTTTAATAATTATATTTATTAAATTAAAGAAAAAAATTTAATTTATCTTTAAAATTATAGTGAAAAGTTTAAATTTATATTATTCCATATAATGCAGAGGTCATGGTAGAGATTATTTAGATTAAAATTAAATATTAGAGATTAAATTTAATTTTTAAAAAATATTAATATAATATTTTTAAAAAATTATTTATTAATTAATATTTTTAATATCAATAATTTATAATATTAATAAATATTTTTATAATTTTATAATTTATAATAATTTAATAATCTATAATTAAAAAAATAATTAAAAATTTATATTATTTAGGATTTTATAATATTTTATAATATAATATTAATTATAATATTATGAAATTAATATTGAAAATATTTAAAAATAATTTTTATTAAAAATATTATAATTTATAATAAAAAAATTATATTTTTAATATTTTTAATATTTAATATATTTTATATTTTTAATAATTAATTAATTTTAATATTTTAAATATCAATAATTTATAATATTAATAAAAAATCTTATAATATTATAATTTATAATAATTATCTATCTTAATTCTATACCTTTAATTCTATTGAAAAGAAAGTATGAGCTAAAATTATACTATTTTTTTAATTTATGGCCCTTTAATAAATTAAAAGAGTAAATAATACGTTATTTATTCTTTATTTTTTTTCTTGCTTACTAAAGTCTTTTAAAAAAATATATAACTTCTAAATCTTTTTATTGTTTTAAAAAATTAAAATTAAAATTCTCAAATTATATAATTATTAAATTTTTATTTATTTTTAAATTATAGATTATTAAAAAATATGAATTATAAAATAATAAAAAATATTTATTAATATTTTAGATTATTAATATTGAAAACATTAATGAATAAATAATTTATAATATTAAATAATTAAATAATTATTAAAAAATCAAAAATTAAAATTATTAATATTTATTAATATTTTAAATTATAATATTTTTAATATTGATCTCATAATATTAATTCATATTATATTAAAAATATTATAAAATTCCTATATAATATAAATATTTATATATTATTTAATATTTTTAATTACTTTTTAAATTATAGATTATAAAATTATTATAAATTATAAAATTATAAAAAATATTTATTAATATTATAAATTACTGATATTAAAATATTAATTAATAAATAATTTTTTAGAAAATATTATATTAATATTTTTTAAAAAGTTTAATTTAGCGTCTAATATTAATTTTAGTTTAAATTAACCTCTGCCGTTAATTATTTAACGGTTCTGTTAAAAATTAGATAAATTGGACTAAATTAAAAAAAATACAAATCTAGTCTAAAAAAAATTTGAAGGGTCAATTTAGACTTTTCACTATAATTTAAGGACTAAAATGAACATTTATCCTAAAATTAAAGATAAAATAAAATTAATTTAATTATATTAATTAAATAAAATAAAATAAATTTTAAATGATATTATTTCATTGTTGGAATTTTATAATTTTCTTATAATAATATTAGTGATAAAAAAACATTAATTTGTTTTTTATATTAATTTATTTTTTAAATTCAAATACTTATTGATATCATATCAATTTAATTAGAATATTCAATGGATTCAACTAAAAAAGTACCCTATAATTTTGTTTTAATATTTTTAAACGCTATTAAATTTACATAAACTATTTTAAATAATTATACTCTTTACCTTAAAAAAAAAAAAAAAAAGCTTCCCCATCTTTATTTTATTTTTCTGATGGCTCTTTCACCATCAAATTGTCCTTCATTTTCTTCAACTTCTCTTTTCATTTTTTTTTTTCATTGAAATTCATTTTTTTCTCTTATTTTAGTAAATCTATTGAAATCTTGATGATTCATATCAATAAGTTATAGATTTAGGTATGCATATTCAATTTTTTAAAACAAAGATGTAAAAAAATAATATTATATTTTATTTAAAAGAAAATATTTTATTTTTAACGGCTTATATTTTTTTTTCTTATCTATCTAACATCTTTCTTATTATCTTCATTTCTTTCTTCTTCGATGATATTAATAGATATTATTGTTGTAAATAGTGACTAAGTATTATAAAAAAATGAGCTTTTATATTTTTGGAGTTTTATAATATATTCTTGATTTTTATTTATTGTTAGGGACTATGAGCTAATATTCTCTAACAGTCATTAACATTCTCTAAAAAATAACATAATTGTGCTCTAATAAATCCTAAAACTCTCTAACATTTCTAAAAAATAAAAAATAAATTATTAATGAGTTTGACATTTTTAATTGATAAAAAATGGACTTACTAACTCAATAATTTAGCATCTAACAATCCCTCACATTTCCTTAAAAAATCATATAATGATGCCTTAATAAATCCTAAGAGACTCTAACATTTTTTGAAAATAAAAAAAATGAATTATTTTTGTGTTT
Source organism: Garcia nutans (assembly GCA_947685225.1). Taxonomy (NCBI): domain Eukaryota; kingdom Viridiplantae; phylum Streptophyta; class Magnoliopsida; order Malpighiales; family Euphorbiaceae; genus Garcia; species Garcia nutans. The sequence goes on along the minus strand of CANTUV010000059.1, from coordinate 9,413,312 downwards.
GACAATGTTAATTGTTGAAAAATATAATAGTCTCACTAATTCAATAATACAGCCCCTAGCAATTCCTAATATTATCTAACAATCCCTAAAAGACTAAAATTTCTAAAAAATGAAAAAATATATTATTATTGTGCTTAGCATATTTTAGTTGATGAAAAATGGATTCGCTAACTCAATAAATAGTATTTAACAGTCCTTGAAGACCGCATAAGCATGCACTAATAAATCCTAAGACTCCCTAAAATTTATGAAAAATGAAAGAAAATATTATTGTATTTGAAATTTTTAGTTGATAAAAAATATACTAACTCAATAATACAACCCCTAATAATATCTAATAGTCTCTAACAATCTATGACATTTCCTAAAAGACCATATAATTATGTGTTGATAAATCTTAAGGCCCTAATATTTCTAAGAAATAAAAAATGAATTATTGTTGTGTTTGTTGACATTTTTAGTTGATAAAAAATGAACTCAGTAACTCAATAATAAAGTTTCTAATAATCTCTAACAGTCCTTAAAAGACCAAATAATATGATTTTAAAAGATATATTTTGATATCAGAGCTTGTCGATTTCTTAAACTTAATTGTAAAATTTGATCCAAAATGACAACCTCTTCTTCATCTACCTCTCATGAAAATCTTAACACTCTTCTTAGACCATACTTTGATGGAACCTATTATTCATATTGGAAACACAAAATATTTTTGTTTCTAGATAGTGAGAGAATAGAGCTTTGAGACTATGTTGAAAGTGAGCGAAAATCTCCTACTCATGAAGTTTGGGGTGTCCAAGTTCCTCTTCCCAAATCACAATGGTCAAATGCCAACATAAAAGATAGATTCAAAAAACATAGGGCAACCTCCATCTTGTTGAATTTTATTTCAAGAGAAGAAGGTGGGAGAGTCTAACATCTCACTTGTACTCATTGCAATTGAAAAATTTTTGAGAACTATCATGAGGGTACTACTCAAGTGAGGCTCACCAAAAGCAAATGTATATACCTGAGTACGAACTATTCAAGATGAAGCCCAATAAAAATGTTACCAACATGACAAATCGATTACTTGCCATCATCAACAAATTAAAGAAATATAGCAAAATATATGATCAAGATGAAGTCAATAGCAAAATCTTGAGAGCACTTAGAGGCAAGAAGAACTTTGAGTCTAAGGTTTATTTAATTGAAGAAGCTCATGATCTAAGTTCCTTGAGAACCGATGAACTTGTCGAAAAACTACTCACCTTCGAATTGCACACTGAAAGAGATGAAGAACAAGGTGAGAAGAATAAGAGAAAAGTAATAACTCTCAAAGCAATTAAAAAAGTTGAGAGCTCAAGCAATGAAGATAGTGATGATGATGAAGAAATGACAATGTTTTCTAAAAGGATGAATGATTGGAAGAGAAATAGATTATTACAAACTAACAAAGGTACACTTTCTAAAACTTCCTTCAAAAATAAAAAGAATGAAGTAAAATGCTATGAATGTGCCGGGCATATCAAGTCAGATTGCTTCAAATTGAAGAACAAAAAAAAGTGGGATAAAGAAAAGAAGAAATTACTCAAAGCAACATGGAATGACTCTTCCTCAAGTGAATAAGAAGAAGAAGATGAGGAAGAAATTACTAATCTATGTCCCATGACTATTAAGAATGAAAAAGACTTCAATGAGGTAGGTACTCAACCCTTGAATTTAATTGAATATGATGATAATGCTTTAGATTATAATGATATGATTGAACATATGAATCTTAGGATAGAAAAATATTTTTCTAAGATGAAATTTATAAAGATAAATGCTCTAAGCTAGAAAAAAATTTTGTAAGCTTAAAAAATTCTACCTTAGAATTAAAGACCTCAAATGAATAATTATTAAAATCACTTGATGCAATAAATAAAGATTCACATAGCTTAGAAAATATGATCAAGGAAAATGAAATTTTGAAGCATAAACTAAGGGAACTTAAGGAATCAATTTCAAATTTTCATAAAGGAAAAAAAGCATTAGATACATTAATTGATAATCAAAGATCAACTTCCTTGAAACATGGTTTAGGATTCAATAGATCATCCAATACCACATCTAGAACACTCATATATGTAAAAGCATCTATAACTCAAACCTCTAGTGTTAAAATTGTAAAGAACACCAATGCACAAACTAAACCTAAAAATCCTTAAAGGATTACATTAGGTACACAAAACTCTAAAACTAAGGTTCCAAGAGCAAATCATGCATTTATGTACACTAGATATGAACACAAATACAAAAATGCACAAAAACCAACTCATACTTGTAATTGTTTGCATAGTTCATAGAATTTCAATAGAAAAGTACATAAGTATAGAACATTATATCAATGCACATATTATGTGAAATTTGAGCATAAGAGCATATTTTGCTATATTAAGAAGGCTCATCTCAAGTTAGAGGATCCTTCTACTACTAACCCCTAAGGACCCAATTTTATTTGGGTATCTAAAAGAAGATAAACATTATTGCTTTTATAGGTATGTCTAAAATCCACAATCAATGAGAGTTCTTGGTTTATGGATAGTAGTTGTTCAAAGCATGAAGGTAATGTTACTTTTAAAAATAATACTAAATGTAAAACAATTGGCATTGGCTCCATTGGCATGCTTGGTAAAAATTTGATTGAAAATATTTGGTTTGTTGATGGATTGAAACATAATTTGCTTAATGTAAGTCAATTGTATGATAAAGGATATAATATAAATTTTGACTCCAAAGAATGCAAAGTTACAAATTCAAATGGTGAAATTGCATTCAAAGGAGCTAGAATTAGTAACACATATAAAATTGACATAAATTCCAACAATGCATTTGAATATTTGATTTCTATTAATAATGATGCTTGGTTGTGACATAGAAGAATATGACATGCTAGTATGGATCATTTGCAATGTATTAGTAAAGAAGAGCTAGTGATGGTCTTTCCAAAGTTAAATTTAACAAAGATAGAACATGTGAATATTGTCAATTTGGTAAGCAACATAAAAGCTCATTTAAATCTAAAAATATTGTAAGCACATTTAGACCTTTGGAACTTATTCATTTAGATTTGTTTGGATCAAAAAGAGTTGCTAGCCTAGGTGAAAAATTATGTGCATTTGTATTTGTGGATGACTACTCAAGGTTTACATGGGTAAATTTCTTAGTTCAAAATAATGAAGCTTTTAACCATTTTAAAATATTTGCAAAAAGAGTTCAAAATGAAAAAGGCTATGTGATCACATTTATTAGAAGTGATCATGACAAAGAATTTGAAAACGTAAATTTTGAAACCTTTTGCAATGAACTTGGTATTTCACATAACTTTTCAGCTCCTAGAACAGCACAATAAAATAGTGTGGCTGAAAGAAAAAATAGAATTTTAGTTGAAATGGCTAGGACAATACTCAATGAGTATGAATTACCATCTTACTTTTGGGAGAAAGCTGTTAATACCACTTGTTACATTTCAAATCGTGTCTATAAAAGATCTTTGATAAATAAAACTTCTTATGAGCTATAGAATAGAAGAATACCTAGAATTTCATACCTTAGAGTATTTGGATGAAAATACTTTATATTAAACAACAAGGATAATTTTGGAAAATTCTTATCAAAATTGGATGAAGACATATTTTTAGGATATTCATCATTTAGCAAAGCATATAAAGTATTTATAAAAGAACTCTAGTAGTTGAAGAATCAATACATGTTATTTTTTATGAATCTTCTAAACTTGATCAAAGGAAATATAGTGTTCTTGATGATTTTATAGGTACACTTGAATAAATTAATGCTCCAAAGAATAATCATGATGAACAATATGAGGACACTCAAGAGCTACCTAAGGATTGGGAATACAAGAAGGATCATCCAAAAGAACTCACCATTGGTGAAACATTAAAGGGAGTAACTACTAGATCCAAACTTAAACACTTAGATGTTAATTTTGCTTTTGTTTCTCAAATTGAGCCTAGGACAATTGATAAGGCTCATAGTGATGAATGTTGGGTGATTGCTATGCAAGGTGAACTCAACCAATTTGAGAGAAATAATGTGTGGGAACTTATTCCTAGACCTAAAAATCATCCAATTATTGGATGTAAATGGGTATATAGGAATAAGTTTGATGAAAATAGTCTCATTATTAGAAATAAAGCTAGATTGATAGCCAAAGAGTATAACTAAGAAGAAGGCATAGACTATGATGAGACATTTGCCCTATTGCTAGATTAGAAGCTATTAGGATACTACTTGCATTCGCATGTCACATGAATTTTAAACTTTTTCAAATGGATGTTAAAAGTGTATTTCTAAATGGATTTATCAATGAAGAAGTTTATGTTGAACAACCTCCCCGGTTTTGAAGATTATAAATTTTCAAATCATATTTTTAAACTTAAAAAAGCACTATATAGATTGAAACAAGCTCCAAGAGCTTGATACGATAGACTTAGTGCATATTTATTTAAAAATAATTTTTCAAAAGGCAAAGTTGACACAACTCTTTTTGTTAAAAAGAATAGGCATAACATATTGATTGTACAAATTTATATTGATGACATTATAATTGGTGCTACTAATGAATCCTTGTACAAAGAATTTGTTTCTTGTATGTCTAGAAAATTTAAAATGAGCATGATGGGTGAACTCAAATTCTTCCTTGGACTACGAATCAAGCATTGCAAAGATGAAATCTTCATCAATCAATCCAAGTACACAAGGGAACTCCTCAAGAAATTTGGAATGGATGGTTGCAAGTCTAACAAAACTCCAATGAGCACATTTCTAAAGCTTGACAAGGATGAAAGAGGTAAGGTAGGAGATGAGAAAAAATATAGAGGTGTTATCGGATCTTTACTTTACTTAACCGCATCTAGACCTGATATAATGTATAGTGTTTATTTGTATGCTAAATTTCAATCATGCCCTAGGGAATCTCATTTGAATGCTATTAAATGAAAATTTGAAATACTTGAATGACACATTACATTTAGGACTTTGGTATTATAGGAATACATCATTCGACTTATTAGGCTTTTTGGATGCCGATTATGCCAGTGGTCTTATGGATAGAAAGAGCACGACCGGGGCATGTTTATTTTCTTGGTGAATGCCTAGTTTCTTGGTTTAACAAGAACAAGTGTTGGTTACCCTATCTACCGAGGAAGCCGAATATGTTGCTGCATGTTTTTGCTGTACTCAAGTCTTTTGGATGAAACAATAATTATTTGACTATGAAAAATCTTTTGAATACATTTTCATTAAGTGTGATAACACTAGTGCCATAAATTTATCCAAAAATCCAATTCAACATTCTAGGTTAAAACATATAGATATTAGGCATCATTTCTTAAGAGACAATATCCAAAACTAAAATGTTGTCTTAGAGTTCATTGATACAAAAAACTAACTTGTTGACATATTCACCAAACCTCTAAATGAAGAAAGGATGAATTTTATAAAACAACACTTAGGAATGTTAGATGGGAGCACAATTTCATAAGCTTAAAACTGCTTGAAAATCTACTTTACTTGATCCAAATTTCAAATCAATATCTATTTTTGATCAAATATTTGTATCTTTATTTTAAAAAACATCATTTTCTTCAAAAAAATTTTTGATTTTTGAGAGTTTTTCGATCGGACCAACCTTAAGTCCGACCACACTTATTAGAAAATTCTTGATTTCAATTTTTCTGTAAAAGTATGATCATACTGTCTATGGTACGACCAAAATTTTTCAAAATTTTATGACCTTTACGCTTAAAAATTAAATTTCATTTGGTCCTTACATAATTCGACCAAACTTTTTAAAATTTTTAAATTTCACCACCGGACTTGTTAAAGTCCGACCGGACTTTTTCTTTGAATTTAAAAATTTCTAACCGATGAAACTCAATCAAAACGTGCATATTTTGTCTCCAACAACTATAAACGGCTATTTTTCATCCTAAAAACTGATTTTGTCTCCCCCCCCCCCTCACTCTATAATCATTAGGCATTAAGAATGACATTAGGGAGTCGTCTTAGAACCTTGGGATGGGAAGAATTTATGTTCTTGAAGCCTGATAATCTTGGTTAGGAATTTTTTATAAAGGAATTCCTCACAACCTTCATTGTTAGCAAAAAGAGCACAAATCCCTTAGGTGATTATAGTGTCTCCTTTAGATTATTCAACCAAGAATATGGCCTTACCCTAGAAGATTTATCTTTCATTTGGGGCTTTCAAATAGAAGGCATCTCTCAAATCTCTACCTCTCCACTAACTCCTGAAGTTCAATTAGAATTTTGGAAAGAAATCTCCATTGAAACCTCTCTTCACAAACAATCCAATGCCAAGAACCTTCGGACCCTCATTTATTGGATGTTGCATAGGATTGTCACCTTTGTATTTTTGCCAAAATATTCTTTTAATTTTTAAGTACAAATATTTTTAATTTATTTTTTAAAATTTTTATAAATTAAAACACTAATTTTTTTAAAAAAAAATCTACTTATGAATTTAAAACTATTGATTATGATTTCATTTAAAATTTTCTTTCTGCACTTTAACTGAAAATATTTTCTAACTTAAACATATTAAATTAGAAGACATTTTTCTAATAGATTAATGATTATTAGTCACCTAAAAACTTTATATAAATCCTTCTATACAATACAATAACTCAATTATTAAGATTTCAGATCTATTAAATGTCTTATAACCAAATCAATAAACAATTTATTTAAAAATTTTATTGTGGAAAATAATTTATTAAATGTTTTAATGTGGAATAAATCCCCTGAACTTTGTAACTGATCTCTTTTTTATAATGATAATATTAGTGGTAGGAAATATAATAAGTTTTGTTCATTTATTTTGCTGGCAGATTGATTTTGCTACACTTTGTAAGTTCTATTCCTTTTATTTTAATAAATTTTTGGACCAAATGTTTTTTTTTCAATATTTTGGACCAAGTGGTTGGTAGCATTGCAAAGGTGCTAATTTCGTTGAATGCTGCAGTCTTTTTTTTTTTTTTTTTGCTTTTTAGGTTTCAATCTTTTATTTAAAAAAATTAGAAAATATTTTCATTTAATTAAAAACTAAAAAATGAAATGATTGGATGTGTTGGAGAATATAAATGGATCTTATATTTGAAAAGTATAATAAAAATATAATGACATATAAAGTGATGTATATTGGGCCTTAACGCAAGCCAATTGGTCTTGTGTTGAGATGAAGTTTCAATCTTATTTATATGGTCACTGTATATTTGGCCCAACACTCGCAAAGTCCGTGTAGTTTCTATATGATATCAGAGCTAACCAGGTAATAGACTAATCGGCAAATGATCTTTGACTCTGTTGTTAACCTAGAGCCTCAGTAAAAATAGGCCTAGACAATTTGTGATGGACCTAAAAAAAAGTAGGTTGTCATCCATATTTGACAAGTGACAACTAGATTAGGCCCAGTTGTACTTGAGAAAGAATGTTGAAGAATATAAATGGAGCTCATATTTGAAAAGTACAATCTCATTTATATGGTCACTATATATAAGATGATGTAGATAGGGCCTTAACGCAAGCTAATTAGTTTTGTGTTGAAATGAGGTTCCAATCTCATTTATATGGTCACTATATATTTGGCCCAACACTCACAGAGTCCGTGTAGTTTCTACAGAATAATATATTAATGGCATATCAACCACTCCAATGAAATTTTGTTCCAAATCATCAACTCTTGGGGATGAATTTGTTAATATATATTTGAGGAAGTCAATTTTAAAAATTTATATATGCTAAGGTTAAAAAGCTTATTTTTATATTAGTCATTTATATACTTTTGTATTTAATCAATGTGAGATATTTTTTTATATATATTCTTATTAGCCTCTCAAATAGCAATGAATCAAGATAATTTTTTAAGAATCCAATTGGCACTATTAATTTTTATAATACCAACTACATTAAGATAATTTTTTAAAGCCTAAGACACTCATATCAAGTGAAAGGATGAAAAATCCTCATATTAGGCGAAAGAACTAAAAATCCAAGAGACATCGTATATCGAACAAAAAATAATTATTTAAAAACTCATTATAGAGTGAAAGAAACAAAGAATAAATTATGAAAAGTCCATCATTGGATAAATTGAAAATAATTGAAATTTTAATACAAATTTATGAGAAATAAGATTGTAAGAATTAATTTTTACTCTAATATTATGATGAATTTCTTTATATAAATTTGAGAAGGCCAACCTTAAAAGCTACATGTTAATGTTGGAAAACCTATTTATTCTCTATTAATCATTCATTTGTTTTTTTAATATAACATTAAGGAGGAAGAATCAATTTTGAGTTAATTGCTAATGCAATAAGGTGAACTATTAATTGAGTTGCTCATACTTGTGAATTAGCAAGAAGTTTGTTTTATGAATTTTCAATCTTTTGTTGCCACTTTGTTTAAGGTTATTTAAATGTTATAGTTTGAATTGAGAATTGATAAATGTGGGGTAGTGCTTTTAAATTGTAAAGTGCTTGAAGGCAAGCACAGTTCTAGTATGGAAGAATTTGATAGTGAGTAAATTTTGCTTATATTTGTAAGGTTAATTGAGCTTGTTATTGGATAATTATAATAACGTTAACCTATTTTTGCATAGGGTACAACTTAAGAGGGAAAAAGAACCAAGTTGAAAGAGGATGCAAGAAGTTTCTGGAAAAATCTTTGGGCAATGCTAGTGTCTAAAGGAGTCTGATACTAGAAGATTATATGTGCCAGCTAGAAATCCTGATTTATTTGGGACATTTGAGTTACGAATTTTGGACATATTTCCATATTAAGTAGATATTATTTAGGAATTTTAATAACTATTCATTTTTATTTATTTTGTATTTTAATTTTCCTAATTAGATTAGGAAACTTGAAGGGTATAAAAGCCAAACTTTTGGCAGCCCTAAGGACTTCTTCTTCTTCTTCTTTTTATCTCTTGTTCACGTTGACAACAGACTATCTAGAATATATTCTTGGTTTTTTGCAATTAAAGCATTTGCTCCTAAACTCAAATTCAGTTGAAGGGGTAATCAAGGTTTTTAATTTGCCAAAATTTATGAGATCTAATCAACTCTTTAATTGTTTTCTTTAATTTTAATATTTGTGTATTTTCTATAGCTCAATCTTATTGTTATTTTTCTAATTAAACAATAGGGTTCATTGCTTGATTAGTTGAATAATATATAGCCATTAAAAACTGAGAATTCATAATTGTTCTTAAGCCTTTGATATTTATGGCAATTAGGTATAGTACTAAAAATATACAAAATCTAATTTAAATAGATTTTGCTGTAAAATTTGTTGATTAGAGTTAGATCCTTCTAAATCTTAAAACTGTTAATGGGTTAACTCTTAGAGGGCATCGCTATAGAGTTATTCAATAATAAGGGTTAGTTATAAGCGTCTCTTAACTAATTTATCATCTAAGGAAAGATTGGACAATGCGAGCATTTCGGTTTACTAGAACTAATTTATCGAAAAGTTAAAGAAAATTATTTTTGCATCAATGATCAAATCTAAGAATTAAAACTATGATTATTCCCTTTGATTGAAATCATCATCATTATTATTTTTCAATTTGTTTTTTGGTCAATAATAAAGATTTTTATTGCCAAAAGAATGAAACCACATTCAACTTTACAACAACCCAAACATAAAACAGGCCAAGAATAACGAACAAACAAAACTCAGCAACCAATCAAAACTAAAGCCTATCATCTATCCAATATTCTATTCATCTACACACTTCCTGTAGAATTCAACAAACCAAATTTAACAGAAAAAGAAATTTTAGCAAGAACTATATTATAATCTGCAGCAACTCCCTAAACACTTTTTTATTCCTCTCCATCCAAATCCAATAAACTGAGGCCAGAAAAGCTACTCTCCTCACCTTAGCTAAATAACTTTTTGAGGTAGTTTTCCTAGAAAACCAACGGACCTCTCTTTTTCATCTCAATATCCCTTTATTAACACCACATCTCAATAGCACCTCACCCCAAACCCTTATACTAAAAGTACAATCAAAGAAGAGGTGACAAATAGTTTCGGAATCAACATGGCATAAAGGGAAAATGTCATCTACTGTAATCTCTCAATTATGCAGCTTGCTCTTTGTAGCCAACTTGTCTCTTAGGGCCAACCACATGATGAAGATTTAGTCAATATTCAACTAATCATCATTTTTCTTAATTTTTCACTGAAACTAGCTAATTTGTTCCTCAAGTCTCATGACCTTTTAAGTTTTTCTTTGTATATTCTAATAATGGCTTTCTATTTGTTAGTAGACAAACCAAATCTCAAGAAATTTTATTTTCTCTGTAATTAAATTAAAAAATTAGAGAAGTTATAGAGAGAGGCGTGAAGTTTTATTTTTTAATTATTTTAAAAAGATCATATGCGAAAATACTATTTGTTTTCCATTCCAACTGTGATTCCTAGTTGAAATAATAGTTTTATTATATATTAAAAATCTAGCTAAGGACCTAACAATACTATGACCATGAATATCATTAGCCAACAACTGAGATAAGTAATCTAGACTGGCATGAGAAATATGAGAAATCCTCCCATTTTGAAAATTGCTGATAGGGCCTCCTCTATTTTAATTAGACATTTTGACTTTATATTTTAGATATAAAGTGTCTTTATAATTTAGGAGAAAATATACCGAACAAATTTAAATTAGTTTGCAATAACAAAATCGTAGAATACTTATATTAAAAAATAAATCTTAGATGTAACTACTAATTTGCCAATAGCAACTAAAGTGAAATGTTATCTTCATATCTTTATATCCAAGCTTCATGGCAATTCACTTGGAATATTTTTTGGGACAAATTTGTTTTATTCAAATATTTGGCAATTAAATTAAAACTATATTTCCAAATTAATTAATATCATTTAAATGTAATTAAAGAAAAAATCTATAAATTCTATTGAGTTATTTTGTAATTTTTATAATAGTTATATATGCTAATCAATTTTTTTCTGTTAGCAGTAATTATAATATTTAAATAAACTATCTACTTTTTTTGAGATTGTTTTAACAATATTTCTGAAAAAAAATTTTATTTTAACAATTCAAAATTAGAGGTAATTCAATAATCTTGATATCAAATTTTAAAGTCAACAACACTAATTAAAAAAATTGTTTCATTCTTCTTAATTAAAATGAAATAGTAAAAAAATTCACCCACTTTCTTTTCTCTCTCATCTCAAAGCCCCCTTTTTCTTATTTTTAAGATCTCATATCTAGAGCTTTCACCGGTTAAACTCCACTCTCGTTTGTTTTTCCTATAGTTTTTTTAAATAAATTTGTGATTTGATTATATATCTTCTAGATTGGGCCATTTTAATTAGTACATGTACTGATATTGTATGTTGTAACTATATAAATACACAGGATATGCAGGGGCGAAACCAGGACACCGGCGAAAAGGGGGCAAAATTTTCAAGCAAAAAAAAAAATACATACGAATTTATATTTAATTTTATTTTCATATTAAAAATTTAATACAAATAATTGTTATTAATATTTGTATTCAATTTTATTTTTATATTAAATAATAAGCTATTAAAATTTTTATTATTTTTATTTAAATATCTAAATTTTATTTTTAAAAATTACATAATATATATTATTTTTTAAATAATATTTATATATATTTTAAGATATTTTTAAAAATATATTTAAACTAATTATTTAAACTAAATATTATAAATTATATATATACATATACATATACATTTATATATATGTATATGTATATAGGAACCAAGGGGGGGCCATAGACCCCCCATGCCCCCCCCCCCCCCCCCCCCCCCCCCCTTGGTTCCGCCCATGAGGATATGAAAGAATGAAAAAAACGTTAACAAGAAAACTTATGTGTTAAGCGAGAGCTAAAAATTAAAATATAGTACATTTATTCTAATAATAAAGAACAACATTTTACAATATTTTCAAATTATAACATGGAATAAAATTGAAATTTTTTTGGGTAAACCACAAGTATCCCTATCCATGTAACAGTCTAGGATTAATCCTGTTTTGTGTACTGCAGAGGCTAGGATGACCCTCCCAACGGTGTTTTTTTCATACACAACACTAGGGTCGAGAATTGAACTCATGACTTTATTTAAGGGAATCCAGATCCTCATCCATTTGGACGAACACTCGTTGGTAATAAAATTACAATTTTTAATGTTTTATATGTAATTATTCCCATAAACTACAAGTAAAAAAATCAATATTGATGCAAAACATATATTTAGGTATTAGGATCTAGCCTAGCTAATTGTAAGTGCACAAATCGTGAACAAGAAATATAGAAATGAGTAAGTATCATTCACACAAGAAAGGGTAATCCTAGGTACCAAACAATCAAACTATTTATTATTTGGATAAATAGAAATTTTGGAATTAAAACTAAAATCAATTAGAACTAAAACTAAGATTACTTTTGGTTTAATCCAATATTTTTGGTATTAGGGTTAGACTACCTTAATTGATTAACTATAAATTTCCTAAGTTATTGATTCAATTTTAATTTTTCCTTTGATTAGGTTGGATTCTCCTAATTTAAGATATAATCTTTATTAATTATTAAACCTAATATTGAATTTAATCTTATGTCTACTCTCGTGATCATAAGCAATTAAGTTAATTCCTAAGATTTAATAACCCCTTAAGTATTTACCTTATCTTTAAGTGAAGACTTAACTTAATATCGTTATCTCCTTGAATTAATATTATACTTTCACTCTCACTCCATCACATAATATCTTAAATAAAATATTTATTGGCTAGATAAATATTGCATTAAGATCAAAGATAATAAAATAATCGTAAGGAAGACTTTAATTGAATTAAATAAACATGAATTTTTCCATGAAAAAAGTAATAAAAGGGTCTAACCCTAACTGGGTTTTTAATTACTCATAATTGAAATAAAAACTAAATAACAAAAAGAAGTAGTAGAATACATCATTAAACTATAAATAAATAAGAAAATTCAAACTTGAAAACTTTGAATTGGATGGAGCTTTTTGATCTTGAACTTCTTCTTGAATCAAGCCTCCTCTTTTCTTCAAAGCCTTCTTAAAGAAATAGAAAGAAAAATTGCTCTAAAAATTGATAACCACAATTGAGAAGGAGGCTTGGATATTTATAGGAGCTTGGGAAACTTCTTCCTAAGTAAGAAAGGGTTTTGGATAGATTTGGGAAAATATTAATTGAATAGAAAGTCAAATCTTTAAACATTTCCTCTTAAATTTAGATTTTTAGCTGCTATATAGCTTTCATGGTCGTGACCTTGGGACCCCATGATGGTGCTTAACTTTATGTAGTTGGCTAGAAAAAATCTTCTTTGAGGCAATGGCTAATTGAACTCCACAAGCGTGGCTTTGAAATGCCACGACAATGGTCTTGATTCTATTTCTAGAATTCCTAGCGTCGTTTTTCTCTTCTCAGACAGTAGGTAAATGATGTCCATGGGCATGGTCTTGGAATGACACGACCATGGCCTTGAGTTTCCTTCTGGATCTCCTAATTTCTCTCCTCTTTTTCTTTGACAGCTTCAAAGCAAAGTCCGTGGGCATAGGATTGAGTTCTATGGGTATGTACTTGAGTTCCCCTCTGCCATTTTTACCTTTTCCTCCAATATTGATTAAATTGCCGCTAAAACTCATATTTTACAATTTACATGCTAATATGAAAATTAATTCTATCTCATTACAAAAATTTGATCTAATTCAATTTAACATAATAAAAGTAGAGTTAGAATAATCTTAAATAATGGGTAAAATATGATTTTATCAACTAGCCCAAACATAATTCATTGCTTGTTCTCACAACAAGCCTTATTATACGTTAAGTATTCTCAATATTTCGATATACAAAAATTTAAATAGTTAAAAATCTCAAAATTCAAATCTAAATTCAGTTCTATAACTACACTTCATTAAATTCAGTTCCATAACTACACTTCATTCTCGCCTCCTTTGCTCAAGAAAATTAGTCAATTGCAACCAATTTTTGTACTTATTAACATTGAGAAGAGAACCATTTATTTTGAAATGGTTGATCATTGTTATTATATTTGAACTTCATGTCTATTTAAATTGTATAATTTTTTTTATAAATATATGTGTGTTTGTTGATCAGTAGATTTATATTCAAAAGATTGATGCTTAATTTTATTACGAATACTTTTATTATACTTCAATTTTTTGGATATTAAAAGTCCTTTTGGTTTTAAACAATCAGGCTAAATAGCTAGGTCTGGATCCACATCCTCATGAGCTCTTTGAGAGGACGCCTAAGAAGAAAGGAACTTCAGATTTTGTGGATGTCAGAGCTCGAAGCATTCATGTAGGTTATAATACTTTTGTTGACTATTACTTTAAATATAGTAATTTATAATTATTAAATATATTAAGTGTTTTTGTTGGCTATATTTTTTAGGAGCGATACACATAGTTGAAGGAGCAGTGGTCTCAATTGCAAGAGGGGTCCGATTCTGCTGATATTGATAAGGTATAGATTTTTTAGATGATGTTAGCAAAGATAAGAAATATAGAGTATATGGTATGGGATCTACCGCAGCTGCTTAAAATCACCATCATGCGTCATCGTTTGCCTCTTCTTCTCAACCAATAGACACAGTAGTTCGGGAGGAGCTGCAAAGTCTCTGGCAGTCATTGGCAGATTTGCGGGAGAGAGAGCAGCGTCGCGAGCATAAGCTGCAAGAGAGGGAGGAGTGTCGTGAGCATGAGCATCGCGAGATGATGACTTGTATGGAGGAGCTAATGAGAAACTTCCAGCCTCCATCGTACTTTCATCCTCCTTCCGATGATCTATCTTCTTATCAAGACCCTCTAGATTATAGGTATACAGATTTGTAGCTCTTCTTGGATAATATTATTATATATTTTTTTTGTATGTCAACTGCATATGATATGTCTATAAATTTGTAGATATTTTTGGTACTACTATTATTATACATTTTTGGTATGTTGACTATTAAGTCGACTACATATGATAGGTGCATAGATTATTAGATGTTTTAGATATTATTGTTATGTATTTTTGATATGTCGAATGTTATGTCGATATATTTGACAAATATAATATTTTAAATATTCATAATTGTTATTCACATTATTTAAATATTTTTATATTTCTTCATTATTCTTAACTTTGCATTTATATTCTTATAACAAAAATAAAATAAATGTAATATTTAAAATATTAAATAAAATAAATTAAAATAATTTTGTAAAATAATAAATTAATTAATAAAATATTTTATTTTGGGGATGTAAATTCGTTAAAAGAATGACAGAAACTGAAAATATTTGTTTTAAACTATGGTGATATTCCATTTCTAATTGAAACGGATTACGTTCCGTTTCTATGATCCATATCTAAACCAAAAAAATATTTTTTATTAGAAACGAAATTTTCATTTCTAACTAAAACGAAATGAAATATGTTTCTAACAGAAATAGATGGTATTTGTTTCTAACACAAACCGATTCAATCTGTTTCTAACAGAAACAGATTGTATCCATTTCTAACACAAACCGATGTAATATGTTTCCAATAGAAACGATTTTAATCCATTTCTATTAGAAACGAAAATTATGTTTTTGATAGGAACAACTTTTTAGTTCTCAGAAGAAATTGATTTAGAAATGGATAGGCTATCCGTTTTAAATCTGAAATGGATATACCATTTCAATTCTATTTCTAAATTAGAAATAGACTACAAATTTCATTCCTGTTTCATTTGCAATGAGCATTTTACGAACAAATATTGTCGGTTTTAAATCCGTTTCCAAACCTATTTAGAAATGGAATTTTGAGGATTAGAAACGAAATATTCATTTTCTAAACTACTAACTTATTGTAGTGCCTTGTGAGAATGAACATACTCAATGAACGTTCGACTCAGATGAACTTCAAGAATAGTATCCAACATATGATCAATAATAGCACACCCATTGTCCAACCACCTATCAGTCCAAAATTTGACCGAGTCACTATAGTTGACAGCCCAACTAAGCCCCCTCAATGTTTGGTTCCAACATTTACCCATAGCTTTCTAGAATGGTGAACCATTTTTTGTTTGTTGCACACGAGTATCCCATTGTGCCCATACCCATACTTAGTTTGAAAAACTTTGACCCACAGTTGATCTTCGTCAAAGATGAGTTGCCAATTTAGCTTCATTATAAAAGTTGAATTCATTCCACAGATGTCCTTGAATCTAAGAACCCCATGTTCTTAGGGATGCAAACTTCTTTCTAGTTGACTGGACTTACAGCCTTTCCATAATTCTCCCTTTTGAAATAAAATCTTGATAAATTTATTCTATACTAGAATATGTGCTAATTGGTAAGGATTTTGTTTGCATAGTGTAAAAGGGTATTGTATTAAGAACATGGTTTGCTAGTGTTACCCTTCTTGCAAGTGAAAGATTTGTATTTTTCCAATCATTTAATTTTTTACTAAAGTTTTCCACAATGTCCATGTAAGTCTGCTTGTTGACTTATTGATAGAGCAGGGGCACGCTAAGGTAGGTTCCTAAATCATTAGTTGAAGAGATGGAATCTCCCTATCCAAATTTCCTATGAGTGTTAGATTTACATTATTCAAAAAATAAACTTTAGACTTGGCTAGATTCATTATTTATCCCGAGATATCACAAAACTTATTTAGAACCTCCTTAATGGTCTTGATATGGTGCATTATGGCCTCACAGAAAAGAAAAGGATATCGTCAATAAAAAATATGTATGATATGGAAGGGCCTTTTTACCTAAGGTAACCGCCGGCTTCCACCTCTTGCTTTAAGTTATGTTGAATTAAATGGGCCAACCTCTCCATACAAAGAGCAATAATATTTTGCGAAGCCTTCTCATGGATTTAAAGGTCTCAGTTAACTTAGCGAACCCCTCTCATAGCTTTAAAGGTCTAAGTTAACTTCCCATTCCATAAAATATGTATGTTAGTGGTTTTTAGACATTTTATGATAAATAACATCAATTCCTGTGGAAAACCCACCTTAATAAGGGTGTCTCGAATAAACTCCCTATTAAGTTTGTCATAAGCTTTTTACAAATCAAGCTTTACCCTTTTTCCCTTTCATTCTTCGCATAGAGTGTACCACCTCTTGGGTGATCACAATTTTATCGATAATGTGTTTACCTGACACAAAACTTGTTTGATTGGGACTGATATGTAGAAGTAGAATTGGTTTAAGTATGTTAGTGATCACTTTTGTAGCAATTTTCATAATAACATTGCATAGTCTAATAGGGTGAAAGTGTGAGATGTATTCTAGCACTTAAATCTTAGGTATAAGAATAATATTGGCTTGATTAACTAAGCATGGGATCGTAGCTTTTTCTAACATATAAGGAACAAACTCACATATTAAGTCTCCCACTATGCTCCAGCATTGCTGGTAAAAGGTAGCATGATATCCATCAGGGTCTGGCGCTTTCAAAGGTGCCATTTGGACAAGGGCATTTTTAATCTCCTCTTTCGATAAAGGTCAGGCAAGGTCTGTAATAAGTCTATTATTAAGTGTTAGGAAGCTAATGTTGGTGGAGTATTTTGGTCTTCTTTTCATGTTCTTGGAAAATAACTTAACAAAGAAGTTCGCTACAATACCTTTGATGGTTGTTTGATCCCTAGTCCAATGGCCTTTAGAATTTGGATCTTCTCAATTCTACCAGCCCTCTTTTTCTGATAGCCATTTTGTGGAAGTAGGTCTTGTATTGATCCCCAATTGGACCTAAACCATTCATGTGCTTTGTACCCATGATAGCTTCTCTTGCGCTTCCACTAATTATATTTCTTTCTTAAGTTCTTATTTGAGGTCTTGGAGGTTTTTGGATTCATAAGAGGATAGTGCTTTTTTAATACCATCAATTCCTCATGATAAGTGTTTTCTTGCGCTTGAAGATACTGCCAAATACATTATCATTCCAGTACTAGAGTTTATTAGATAAGTTGTGAAGTGACTGACTTGGGTAAGCTGGCTGAAACAAATTTATGAAACTCCATGTGGAGCAGCCAGATTTACTGTAGTAGTCAATTTCTAGTTCCTTGACAACAAAATCACCACCAAATTTTTATAACAATTTAACCTTACCTTGTATGATGTAGAATTTTTACTATGATCGGGGTTTCTTTGTCTATTAATAAATGAAGTAGATTTTGTAAATAGGTACAGTTTTTTATAAAAGGAGCATTTTATTTATTATAATACAATAGGAAAAAATATATTTATGGGACAGAAAACTACCCCAAAAAAAACCAAATCCATATATTACCTAAACCTATAAAAATCCCATAAATATGTTAAAAAGCCTCAGAACCTCACAATCCAATATAAAAAATCAAAACCAAAAGAATAAACAGAACAAGGGTCTCATGATACATCTCCATACCAATTACATTAGAATATGAAAAAAGAAAAAGAAGAAGAATAGAACAAGCAATGAATGACACAAGACCAAGAGAATATAGCATCTACAACAGCACAAATCACAACCAGCACTCCTCAGATGTAGGTGGATAGTAGACCAGAATCTCCTCTACAAGCTACTTTATCGTTGCACTAGTAATCAACATCTACAAATGTACAAAGACTCCCACATTCAAATCACATAGTCCGCAACCTAGCCAATTAATAAACAGGAGTAGCAAACACCATCGTTCAGGAACACCATATCTATGGTCTAACAAAACAATATCAGCATATCAAACAACTAATCAAAAAACAAAACAACTCAATAACAAACAAGCAGACCAGATCTGCAATTCAACAAAACATGCTATATTTGATGCTAATAATTATTTGACCTTTCTAAATATCTTAATCATTTTTAAGAGATTTTTTTTAATTTTCTTATTATATTTTGAATAAATTTTATTTTAATCTTAATTTAAAATTTTAAGGATTATTTATTTATGGGGGGTCTTTTAAATTTAACTAGATGCCACCTCATATATAAGATATCATAGGTGCATGTTAAATGAAGGACGACAGTAACAAATATATTAAGATTGAAAAAGAACTCAAATTCTTTTTTGTCAAAAAAGAATATAATGCAAGCTTTAAAGTGAAAATGATCATACACACAAGGTATTTTTTTTAATACTTCTAATTAATTTATTGACATTACTGAATATGTTTGATTATGTACTAGTGCATATTTTTGTATTGATTATTAATTACAGTTGATTACAAAACTCAATTGGTGAAATAAATAGAGGATAGAAATCGAACTTCACTTATGAGTTTGGTGTTAATATTGGCAATTTAAAGAAATATTTCTTTCTTTCATTTCTTTTATTATTCATTGAACATATACTATAACAACATTATTTAATCTTGCAACCTTTTTCTTACTCTTCCATTTCTTATACATTATTACATTATTAGACATTAGTGGACATTATTTCACATTATTAATCTTTCTATCTCTATTTCACAAATTCAAAGTCTAATATTTCCAGTTTCCCACTATTTTATTTTTCTTTCAAGCTTAAGCTATTTTAGTTGTAGATTGCTTTTGAAGACAATCAAGAAACTCTTCCACATACTGATTTTGTCTGTCCCAATCTCCAAACAACCCTTTCATTTCTTTGGCTCTGTCTCTAAATACTTTCCCTTCCTCCTCTACAACCACCATTCTTAGCGACTCTGCCACCGCTTCTCTACTGAACGACCCATCCTTTTCATTTCTTGGTATTAAGTACCCAATTTTCTTTTCCTCAAACATCTTAGCATTTAATCCTTGGTCAGCAAAAAACGTCAACATTATAAGAGCTCTCTCAAATTGAAGCGCCTCCACCACAGAGCTCCACCCTGAATGAGTCAAGAATCCACCTACCGAGTCATGAGCTAAAATTTTGAGTTGAGGCACCCAACTCGTACAAATCATACCCTTTCCTTTAACTCGTTCCTCAAATTCATTAGGCAAATTAACAGTTTCATGGCTTTTTCTTAAAACCCAAAGAAATGGCAACTCAGAGAGCTCTAACCCATGAGCTATTTCAGTGAGTTCTTCTTGACTCTGTTTTGCTTCACTACCAAAAGCCACATAAACTACAGATCTTGTTTCTTGTTTGTCCAGCCACTCTTTAATTAACCCCCATGTTTCAGATTCTTGATTTTGAATTTCATCTTTTTTCCTAGGTAGTAAACCAACAGTAACTGTTGGTTTTTTATGAAGTTGTTCCAAAAGTTGTAACCATTCAGGTTCAAATTCGGTGCAGGTTCTTACTGCTATCAGGTCACAACGTTTCAGAGCTTCTCTTAAGCGATAAAAAGCCGACAAATCCGATTCATGGCCGCAAATTGAAGGGAAAACCCTCAAAGCTTCAAAAAATCTGAATGAAATTGAAGAAGGAAACGATATCCATTTGGGTTTTTCTGTATAATCTTCAACATTTCTGCGATAATCTTCATCTCCAGATGCAGGGCAGCAAAAACAAAGGCAAGCTGCTGTATATATACTAAAAAACCCATTAGAGATTTTGAATTTATGGGCTATATCAGGTACCCAATAAGGAACAAAATCGAAAAGAATCCAATCTGGAAGAGAAGATTGGAGGAATTGCGTCAAGGGTTGCTTAAGAGAATCATAGGCATTTTTAAGGTAACAAACATCTTCTAATGGCAAATCTGTGGTTGCCTCTGCATGTGGAGGGAGGTTTTCTACATTGGGTAAAGGGAATTTTACGAAATTAATAAGTGGTGATAGATTTGGTGGGATTGGTGGAAGACGATTGATGTTTCGAGGTGTGGATATGAAGGAAATTCTGTGACCCTTATGAGCTAAGAGCTTTGCTAGCTCTAGAAATGGGATCATGTGACCAAATGCGAGCCAGGGAAACATAGCAATGTGAAGAAGCTTGTTGTCATCATCTTTGGCCTTGCATGAAACTCTAATTGAATCCATGTTGTTGGTGATAAATGACTTGTACGTAGAGATATTGATTGCTATAGTTTATGGAAATACTGGAAGAGAATAAAAAAAAAACAGAATAATTTATCAAAGAATAAAGTAATTTTACCTTTATCATTTGTGATATTGGAATTAAATTCGAATAAATTAATATTCTTTTTTTTGGATATCACTTTTATTTTAATTAAATTCAATATAAAAATTATCTAAACTTAATCTTTAGTTTTTTATAAATTGAGCGTTATTAACTTGTATTTTTAAAGTCATAAATTTAGTTTGTCCAAATAAAAAGGAATTTGACCTGCCATACCTTATTGTGCTATGAATAAAATTATATGGGTGAATTATTTTATATCTAATAATAATGGAGCTATTTTTAAAATGGTTTAAAATTTAAATTATATAGAAGAATCAAATAATTTATGAAGTGGGTATATTAATTTGAACATTAAAGGAGAAGAATCAGCTTCCTCCCTCCATCTGGAGCATTTATCTACGTCACTTCCAACTGGAGTTTTGGGCCATCAACTCTATATGCACTCATAGCAATTTATTCTAAATTTTTTTACAACGATAGTGACTGTGTCAGATATGATATATACCTTGCTTGATAAAATCTCATTCTCTCTTAAAAAATGAAGCCCAAGCGTTACTAATCACAGTTTAGAAAAGGGTTGAATTTCAGTTTCAAATTTGTATCTTTGAATCTCACAAAGGGCAGCTTATCCGAGCAGTCACAGCTGTTGACAAATTGCCTTGGGAGATTGAAGCCATTATCCTGCAATCCAACAGCTTGCCAATTGCATTTCTGATTTCTCTTTTGTTAGCAGAAAATATAACAACCTTGCGGCAGTTTGGATAGTATTTACTGTAATTAAAGCTAAGCTTAGATTTGATTTGGTTATAAATCACTCAAAGCAACTAGATATTTTGCTATGTACTGATGCTTCTAGCTAATGCTATATCCAGTTTAAATATATATAAATATATTGTTAGTAGCCACATAGCGCCAGAGCAAGTAGAAGCGTAATGATTCACGTTTTTAACTTTCCTAATCTTGAAAATTAAACTTGTTATTTTTTAATAATTTATTTTTAATAAAATATTTTTTTATTAATAATGAGTTATTAATTATTTATAATTAAAAGTTGTTTATTAAAATAGTAATTTTTTATTTTAGCCTCCTAATTTTATAATTATTATGCAGTATAAATATATAAGAAAATAAGTTGTAAGTTGTCGAATAAAATATAATAAATTTGAGTTTATCAATTTTTTTTAATTTAAAAAAAATAAATTTGAGTTTATCAATTCCTCTTTCTTTCTTTCTTTCTTTCTTTTATTTTTTATTTAGTTTATATCCACCACATTTTTCAACAAAGTGGTATCAGAGCCTATATCATAAGAATGTCTTCAAATATAAATAATCTTTCTTTTCAATACTCTCAACTCACCAAACTCAATTATGAAAATTGGGCACTTCAAATGAAAGTCATCCTAGGTGCTCAAGGTGTTTGAGATGTCGTCGATAAAGGTTATGTGAAACTTGAAAATATGGTTATTTTAGAACAAGCCACGAGAAATGTTTTGGAGAAAGAAAGAAAGAATGATCAATGTGCACTAACTATCATTCATCAAGCTTGAATGATGAGATGTTTGAGAAAATTGCTAATGAGATAAACTCTAAGCAAGCTTGGAAGACTCTTCGAAATTCTGTCATAGGAGTAGACAAAGTGAAGAAGGTGCGTCTTCAAACTCTAAGGACTAAGTTTGAATCTCTTGTAATGAAAGAAAGTGAATCCATTTCGGATTACTTCACAAGGGTCCTGGTAGTAGTGAACCAATGAAGAGACTTGGAGAAAAGTTGAAAGATGTTCGTGTTATAGAAAAAGTCCTTCGCTCTCTCAATTTTAAATTTGATCATATCGTGGTGGCAATCGAAGAATCAAAGGATTTAGAAGCTATGTCTATTGATGAATTAAATGGGTCTTTACGGGCTCATGAGGAAAGAATAAATAGAGGAAAGCAAGAGCACACAAAGCACGCCTTGCAAGCAAAACTTTCACTAAATAGCGAAGGAGAAGCTGGTGAAAGTAGTAGAAGAGGCCGAGGACGTGGAAGAAGTCAAGGCCAAGGAAGAGGATATAGTCGAGAAAGAGGAAGATATGAGCAAAATTCTTACAAGAGGAGAAATCAAAATTATTTTAGAGGTCGTGGAAGAGGAAGAGCAAGAGGCAATTTTGAGAGGAACAATGAAGCAAAGATTGATAAGACCCATATTGAATGTTATTTATGTGAAAAGTATGGACATTACTCTTGGGAATGTCAAGTCAAGAGAGAAGAAGAGACTAAGCTTGTTATACAAGAGGAAGCTTTGGAGAAGCCAACTCTATTCCTTACATTCAATGAAGATCAAAAATGTGAAAGCAGTACATGCTACTTGGACAACGAAGCAAGTAACCATATGGCTGGTGATAAAAATAAATTTGTAGAACTCAATACCAATGTGACTGGAATTGTACGATTTGGTGATGAATCCAAGGTTGAGATCAAAGGTAAAGGAACAATTTTATTTGAGCTAAACAATGGAAGTCATAAACTCCTTCCTAATGTTTATTACATACCAAAAATGAAAAATAATATTTTGAGTATTGGGCAGCTAATGGAGAATGGTTATAAAATAGTTATGGAAGATCGTTATCTTTGGCTCAGAGATAAAGAAAGAAGACTTATTGCTAAAGTTTCTATGACCAAAAACTGTATGTTCTTGTTAGATATGAAGACAAATGAAGCCATATGTTTGAAAGCTTGCGTGAAAGATCCATCTTGGATATGGCATATGAGATATGGGCACTTAAATTTTGAATGACTTAAAGACTTAGGACCGAAGAAAATGGTGAAAGGAATTCCAAAAATTGACCATCCAAGTCAATTATGTGAAGCTTGTTTACTTGAAAAGCATTCGAGAAAGAGTTTTCCGAAGCATTCTGATTCAAGAGCTACTAAGCCACTACAATTGATTTATGCAGATGTTTGTGGACCAATCAAACCTGAATTACTTGGTAAAATCTCTTATTTTTTGCTTTTTATAGATGATTATTCATGAAAAACCTGGGTTTATTTCTTGAAGCACAAAAGTGAAGCATTTGAAGCTTTCAAAAAGTTCAAGGCCCGCATAGAAAAGGAGAGCAATTATGAGATCAATTCTTTGAGAACTGACAGAGGTGGTGAATTCAGTTCTAATGAGTTTAAAGAATTTTGTGATACATATAGAATTCGTCGTCCTATGACCATTCCTAAATCACCACAACAAAATAGAGTTGTTAAAAGAAAGAACTGGACAATTCTTAATATGGCACGGACCATGTTGAAAACAAGTCGATGCTAAGAGAGTTTTGGGCAGAAGCAGTTGCATGTGCAGTCTATCTTTCTTACCGTTCACCTACTAAAAGTTTGAATAAAGTGACACCTCAAGAAGCTTGGAGTAGAAGAAAGCCAAATGTGTCACATTTACGAGTATTTGGCTCTATAGCTTATGCTCAAGTTCCAGAACAAGAGAGATCAAAGATTGATGATAGAAGCAAGAAGCTCATTTTATTAACTATGATGAGAACTCAAAAGGCTATAAGCTTTTTTATCCAAATAATAATAAAATTTTAGTTAGCAGAGATGTTGAATTTGAAGAAAATGGGGCTTGGGACTAGAATAAACAAGAAGAAGCCATTTATGATTTTCTTCCACACTTTAATGAGGAAGAAAATCTACCACAAGAAGATTAAGGTGAAATTACAGACCCAACAACTCCTGCTCCATCTCCTGCAACATCAATAGCAGCTTCCCCTTCATCAAGTTCAAGTGAAGGTCCTCGAAGATATTGTAACCTTGCAGATCTTTATGAAGAAACTGACAGAATAGATGACAAAAATTTATTATGTCTATTCTCTAATGATGAGCCTTCAAGCTTTAAAGAAGTTGTGAAATATAAGAATGGGTTCAAGCGATGGAGGAAGAAATTCAAGCCATAGAAAAGAATAATACTTGGGAGCTTGCAACACTTCCAAGTGGACATCAAGCTATAGGTGTCAAATGGGTATATACAATTAAGAAGAACTCAAAAGGTGAAGTAGAAAGATACAAGGTGAGACTTGTTGCTAAGGGTTATAAGCAACAACAAGGCATTGATTATGATGAAGTTTTTGCTCCAGTTGCTCAACTAGAGATAATTCGCCTGTTACTATCACTTGCGGTGCAGAACCAGTGGAAAATCCATCAAATGGATGTGAAATCTGCATTTCTTAGTGGTTATATTGAGGAAGAGGTTTATGTTGAACAATCTATGGGTTTTGTTATTAAAAACTCTAAAGATAAGGTGTTAAGATTGAAGAAAGCTTTATATGGGTTAAAGCAAGCACCACAAACTTGAAATAGTCATCTTGATTAGTACTTGCAGAAGAATGGCTTCACAAGATGCAATTATGAATATGCACTCTATGTGAAAAAGGAGGAAAAATACCTATTATTTATTTGTATCTATGTGGATGATCTTATTTTCATAAGAAACAATCAAATAATGTTTGATGATTTCAAGAAGGCTATGGCTCGAGAATTTGAAATGAGTGATGTGGAACTCATGTCCTATTATCTTGGAATAGAAGTCAAACAGACAGAGGATGAAATTTTTATCTTGCAAGAAGCTTATGTGATGAATTTATTGAAAAATTTTAACATGCTGGATTATAATCCTGTTAACACACCAATGAAGTGTGGTGTAAAACTTTCTAAGAAGGAAAAAGGAGTGCAAAAGGTTAATCCAACATTGTTTAGAAGTCTTGTTGGAAGCTTAAGGTATCTTACTTGTACCAGACCTGATATTTTATTTTCAGTTGGACTTGTTAGTCTATTTATGGAGGATCTAACAGAAACACACATGAAAGTTGCAAAGAGAATTCTTCGTTATCTAAAAGGCACTCTTGATTATGGAATTTTTTATTCGCCTTCAAAGGAATTCAAGCTAACTGAATATTGTGATAGTGACTATGGTGGAGACATTGATGACAGAAAGAGTATAACTGGATTTATTTTCTTTTTAGCAAACAATCCAATTTCTTAGTGCTCTAAGAAACAACCAATAGTAACTCTTTCAACTTGCGAAGCTGAGTATGTTGTTGGCACTGCTTGTGCATGCCATACAATTTGGTTAAAAATATTATTAAAGAAACTTTATTTTAAGGATAATGAGCCAGTGAAGATTAGAATGGATAATGAGTCGGCTATTGCTCTAGCAAAGAATCCTGTATTTCATGATCAAAGTAAGCATATTGAGACAAAATATCATTTCATTCGTCAGTGCATTGAGAATATGCAAGTAGAAGTGGAGTACGTAAAGTCACTTGATTAAGTTGCTGACATTTTTACGAAACCACTCAAATATAATACTTTTCAAAAGATGAGAATGATGATTGGCGTTGAAAAAATATCAAGTTTACGAGGGGATGTTGAAAATTAAATTTGTTATTTTTTAATAATTTATTTTTAACAAATTGTTCTTTTGTTATTAATAATGGGTTATTAATTATTTGTAATTAAAAATTGTTCATTAAAATAATAGTTTTTTGTTTTAACTTTCTAATTTTGTAATTATTGTGTAGTATAAATACATAAGAAAATAAGTTGTAAGTTGTCGAATAAAATACAATAAATTTGAGTTTATCAATTTCTCTTTCTTTCTTTCTTTCTTTTATTTTTATTTAGTTTATATCTACCACATTTTCCAACACCTAATGCCTGTTTTAAATGAATAAATTACAAAGAATTATTTGTTTGAAATAAAAAAAATTTCATTTTAATTTTATGAATTTAAATCTATAAAATTTAATTAGTATAAATTAAATTCTATTCAAAATAGATAAAAATTATAAATAAATTTTATAAATTAATGAACTCATTCTTTCTTTACAAAATTATCCTCAATATACTTATATCTCTTTCTCCTGCTATGCTTTTCTAATTTTTTTTCTCTTTTTCGCTCTACTAATTCTATAAAATTTATTATTTCTCTTATTTTAAATTTTAAAATTAAATTTTTACAAATTTATATCATTGATTTTTAATTTTTTTTTTAAGTCAAATATCTAGTTTGGTTGTTTGTCTTTTTAGCTTGATTCATATTTATATTTTTATCTTAATATTTTATTAAATTTTAATTTTTAATAATTATTTAAAATTTTAAAAAATTGCTCATTACATTAATAAACCCTTTTGTAAAATTGATTATCAAAATAAAAAATATTTCTATAATAATAGTCTAATAAATAAAAAATTTTAATTTTGAATATTTTAATCTAAAATTATGTTTAAAAAAATTTATTATTTTGAATTAAAATTATAAAAAATAAAATTATAATAGTTTCAATCAATTAAATTCATATAAACTAAAAAAATATTTTAAAAAATAAAATTATAATAGTTTCAATCAATTAAATTCATATAAACTAAAAAAATATTTTTACTATTAAAAAATAAAACAAATATATACAATAATTATATAATCAAGAGATACATTATTATTAATTTATAGCAATAAATCTAAAAGAGAAAATTCTTTTGACATTATTTGAATATAAGCTTTAAATATAATATTATCATAATAAAGGTATATTAAAAAAAAGTAAATAAATTTTTAATTCCAAATTTATTTCAAATAAAATTATATAGAATTCAATTGAATTATCTGTTTTAAATTATACCATATTAAATATGAGAATTCTATAAATGATTTCTATATATAATTTATTTATAAATAAATTTTATAATCTAAATTCATTCATTATAAAAAGAGATTATCATGTCATAAAATAAATTAGTGATTAATGCTAATACTAATAACGTACCCATGATAAAGTTTTCTTATTAGAGGAAAAGATAATATAAATTAAAATAAAGCCCCATATAACATCAACTCACTCGTGGACAGGGAAGCCATGAAGAGACAACAACTTATAGAGCTCAAAAAGATAAGCAAAACAATCAAGCACATGATACGATTTATAGCAAATGAAACCTTACTAAATGAGGAACTCAGGCCTGATAAGAGTAATGGAATAGCCTATAGAGAATCTTCTGAACAAAGCCCAAAGAAAAACTCTAAACGACAAGCTGAACATGCTTGAAATTAACAAATCACGGGCCAACTTCAATCTGGAAAAGAGCCTTGCATGTATACCAGTGAGAGGCTCCACAAAGATGAGATTCAAGACCGACATCATCTCAAACGGAGTGGGTCTTAACAGACTCAAAAAAGATACCTCATAAACTGCAGAGATAAAGGGGGGGAAAATACCAATTGAATAGGAAGAGGTCCCAACGCTCGAAATAAATTGTATAATGAGCTATTGATTGAAATACTTCTTCCTAAAATTCAAAATCTCCTTGAGGGCAGATGAAAAACAGAATTTGGAGAGAAAAAAGAACGAAAAACGTTGTAATTATTATTGAATGTTCTGCATTAATTCTATAATACAGAAGCAATTGTCTAATTAAACTAATATTCTGCTAGGAATTAAGTTATTCTAGGACTCCTATTACAACACATATTCCTTAATTATTAAACCTTATCACTCCTATAAATCAGCCTTATCTCTCCATTATTTACTCAAATCGGCTGCCTTGGGGATTTCTGGAATAATCTACCTTATCGCTCCTTAATATTCTATTATCCCCCCTCAAACTATGGCAAGGGCTGAGACATAGTTTGGTGATGACAGACCAAATGGCAGACTTGGAAACAGATTTGGTAAATATGTCCGCGAGTTGTTGTGCGGATGGAACATATTTTGTAATGAGGAGTCCTTGAGCAACTCTTTCCCTAACAAAATGATAGTCTAACTCGATGTGCTTGCTTCGAGCATGCAGAACTGGATTTACAGAAAGATACAATGAACTCAAGTTATCACAATATAAAACTGGAATTGAACTAGGAACCTGAAGTTCTTGAAGTAAAAACGTGAGCCATGTGAGTTCAGCTGCTGTATGTGCCATAGCTCTATACTCGGCTTCCGTACTTGAACGAGATACGGTACTTTGTTTTTTGGCACACCAGGAAATGATATTCTTGCCGAGGAAGGTACAATACCCAGTTGTTGAACGGCGTGTTGCGGGACAACCTGCCCAATCTGCATCGGAATAAGCCTTAAGCTCAAGCGTCGAATCCTTTGTTATTTTGATTCCAAGCTCGAGCGATCCTTTGATGTAGCGTAGTATTCTATGAATGAGTTTCATGTGTGAGGTTGTAGGAACTTGCATAAATTGTGACGCATAGTTGACACTGAAGGCAATATCCGGCCGCGTTAGAGTGAGATACTGCAGTGCTCCAATGGCACTTCTGTAGACAAAAGGATCAGCCAGTGGTTTGGCTTCTTTGAAATCATGCTTCAGATATTGTGGGCTTGGCATTGGCTTACAATCCTGCATTTGAAACTTCTTTAAAATAGAAAGAGCAAAGTGAGTTTGTGAAAGATGTAACCCATCTGCCGTTGTTATGACTTCCATTCCCAAAAAGTGATGAATAGGACCAAGATCTTTCATGTTAAATTCACTGCATAAAAGCTCCAGAAAAGATTTGATTAATTTATCACTAGACCCAGTTAACAACATGTCATCCACATAAACCAATAAAGCTATTGTTTCTGAACCATAATGACAAATGAAAAGTGATGGATCAGCTAAACTACAAATAAAACCATAAGAAATTAAAAATTTACTCAAGCGATCAAACCATGCCCGTGGCGCTTGCTTCAATCCATACAACGCCTTTTTTAGTTTGCAGACATATGACGCCTTTGATGAATCAACAAATCCAGGAGGCTGAGACATGTAAAGATCTTCATTCACATAGCCATGAAGAAATGCGTTCTTGACATCCAACTGTCGTACCTGCCAATTTTTAACAACAGCAATAGAAAGTACAAGGCGAATTGTACCTGGTCGCACAACAGGAGAAAAAGTTTCAAGAAAATCAATTCCATCTACTTGATTGTATCCTTTGGCTACCAGGCGAGCTTTCAAAAATTCCAAAGTACCATCAGGCATAAGCCTTGCTTTAAAAACCCATTTCACTCCTATAACGTTCATATCTTTTGTTCTTGGCACAAGATCCCATGTACAATTTTTTCCAAGGCTGAAATCTCTTCCTCCATTGCCTTCTTCCATCCTAGATGTGCAATTGTTTCTTTTATTGTTCTGGGTTCTGCTGGAATTGAATCTGTCGTTGTAACAAGCAAGGCATACTTCGGATTAGGTTTCACTATTCCACGCTGAGATCGAGTTACCATAGTATGTTGTCGAGGTGCCTGTTGAGCTGATGCATCCGAATCTGTTACACCAATATCTGTAGCAGCTGCTGAAATTTCAGTACTCGCATTAACACGACTTCCTTCAGTTGAAACAGAGACTGTGTTATTTTTTGAAGATTGCTGAGGTTGAGATTGTGCAGCCTCCTCAAAGTTCTCTGTAGTCTCATCGGTGATTGACTGTCGCGATTCAATCAGAGATGTATTTCCGATGTTTTCTGCATCGGTATCAGTACTGGACTCAGAATTCAACTCACCCTCAGTATTTGAATCAGCTTCGACGTCTGT
This sequence comes from Garcia nutans, assembly GCA_947685225.1. Lineage (NCBI taxonomy): Eukaryota > Viridiplantae > Streptophyta > Magnoliopsida > Malpighiales > Euphorbiaceae > Garcia > Garcia nutans. The sequence goes on along the minus strand of CANTUV010000059.1, from coordinate 9,382,633 downwards.
ATTGTTCCCATTGGACCGATTTTTCGTCGGTGGTTGTGCAGTATATTCATTGGAAGAGGCTTGCCGCTCCTGTTCAACTCGAGTTTCTTCATTATTTTGTAAAGCCTTCGTTCCACCAGACGCATCAACTGAGTGAGTTCGCATGACAGTTAAATCGGCTGCGACTTGAGAATTTTGAGCAGTCCCTCCTGAAATCATTGGAATAAAATTGCACGCAGAATTAGTGACAGTTTTCGACGGCATAATCCATGAATCAATTAGATTAAGAACAAGCTGAGAATCTGGAGTTGCTTTTGATTTATACGGAAAGTCAGTTTCATCAAATGTGACATGTCGAGAAATTATGAACTTCCGCTGTTTTGGGTCATAGCATTTATAACCCTTGTACTGCTCTGTATATCCTGCAAACACACAAAGAGAAGATTTAGGATCAAATTTGTTTGTTTTGTTGTCCCAAGTGTATGGAAAGCATTTGCAACCAAACACCCGCAACATTGAATAGTCAGGATGTTTTTTGAATAATCGGAAAAATGGAGATTCAAAATTTAAAGCAGATGATGGTAAGCGATTAATCAAATAAACAGCGGATGTGAAAGCCTCAACCCAAAGAAATAAGGGTACTCGGCTTTGAAACATCATTAACATTCTAAGTTCCCGAATCATACGATGTCGTCTTTCCATAACTCCTGATTGTTCGGGTGTATATGGACAAGAAAGTCGATGAACAAGACCTGTTTTTAAACAATGTTCAGCCATTTGTTTATTAACAAATTCACCTCCACCATCGGTTTGGAGAATTTTTATTTCAGCACCAAATTGACCCTTAATATAATTCTCAAATGCAACAAAAGCAGTAAAAAAATTAGATTTTGCGCGTAAAGGTAACAACCACATGAATCTCGTATAATCATCCACAAGACAAGCATAATACCGATATCTAGCAATAGACAAAAGTGGTGCAGGACCCCATAAATCACAATAAACTCGTTCAAACATAGAAGTAGTAGAAATTGTACTTGTAGTAAAAAGAAACTTGCTAAATTTGCCTAATTGGCAACTATCACAAATCTTATTAATTTTAAGTGGACCATCAACACTAATAAGGCCCTTATTTGACAACCTAACAATAGACGAAGCTTGAGAGTGTCCAAGCCTTTGATGCCATATATCAGCATTGCATGATCGAAATCGTTGAGAGAAATTCGTCGTTGCACGCCGATTAGGAAGTATATATAGATCATCCTTCTTTGGGCCCTCCAAAAATACCTTCCCTGTCTTTCGATCCTTTAAGAAAACATTACTATTAGTAAACTCACAGTTTATAGGATAATCACTTGTCAATTTTCCCAAAGATAACAAATTCTTCTTCATTTGTGGAACAAACAAAACATTATTTAACTTTATATTATTTCTATTATTTTCCACACATGAATCACCAATTCCAGTGATAGGAATCATGGTACCATTACCAATTATTACTGAATCATTATATTGATTTAAGGTAGAGAACATACCTTGATTTGCAGCCATATGGTCAGTAGCTGCTGAGTCAGCAGTCCAATCGATGTCCGTAATTGTGTTTTCCAAGGTCAGGGCTACCAAGGCTTGTGGAAGCTTTGCCGACTGATCAGCAGCACTAATCACCCACCAACAGATCTTCGCAATGTGTCCCTGTTTATTACATACCTGACAGATTTCATTGCGGTACAGTTCCCTTTCTTCGGGTGTCATACGACGAAGACCCGATGGTAACATCCTCCGCTGTGTTTGCTGCGACTCAGGCTCGCCTCCATCAGCCTTGCTCCCACGTTGCTGCGCCTGAAAACCTCTACCGGCTGAAGAGAAATTCACGTTGCTTCGACTGCGCCCTTGATTATTGTTGTGAGAAGAAGTGCTGTAAAATGCCAGGTGCGTCGGCTGGGAAGAACTGAACCACGTTCGCTGTTGATCAAGATTCTGGAGTTGCGAGATCATCCCCGTATACGATGGTCTAGGCGGCTTCAACATAGTTGTGGTGAAAGTTTCATAATCTGGCCCAAGACTAGTTAGAAGACAGTAGACCTTCTCCTGATCAGCCATTGGCTTACCGATTGCAGCCAAACTATCACATAATGACTTGAATTTCCGAATATGATCACCAATTGAGACGTTGTCATCCTTACGTAGATACGTAAGTCGCTGCCTCAAAGTAAATTCACGTTCTTGTGAATCTCTGGCATAGGCTTCCTTGAGTGCCTCCCAAACTGCATAAGCAGTATCGAGACCTATGACTAACCCCAAGGACTCTTCAGAGAGCATTCCAACAATCCACCCTCGAAGTAGCCTGTCAGATTTTTGCCAAGCTTGGTATTGTTTTGTTTCCTCAGAATCGGCTGTTCCAACGACAGCAGTTGGGGGTTTGGTGGTTAAATGATCATAAAGTTCTTGGCTTTCAGCTAAACCAATGACCTGCTCCCTCCATAACAGGTAATTAGTTTGCGAAAGCTTCAAGGTAACAAAGTTGCTTACGTTTAGGGAAGAGGTAGCCATGATGAGAGTGCGAAAACAGAAGCACAAATGCTCTGATACCAAGATGAAAAATAGAATTTGAAGAGAAAAAAGAACGAAAAACGTTGTAATTATTATTGAATGTTCTACATTAATTCTATAATACAGAAGCAATTGTCTATTTAAACTAATATTCTGCTAGGAATTAAGCTATTCTAGGACTCCTATTACAACACATATTCCTTAATTATTAAACCTTATCACTCCTATAAATCAGCCTTATCTCTCCATTATTTAATCAAATCGGCTGCCTTGGGAATTTCTGGAATAATCTACCTTATCGGTCCTTAATATTCTATTAAGGGCTGCGAATAGAGCTTAGCCAAAATGGACTTACTGGTCTATGGAATCTGAACGACCAGAGCGCCCTTCTGCGCTTCGAAACCCTCAACCTAATGAAGAGAACCAACATAAGTGAGAGATATGAGAGGATATCAACCTTATTGGCTTCTAGATCGCAAAAGAAATCCCAAACCACCATCAAAGAGGCAGACAAAAAGCCAGGAATGGCTAAATGTAGAAAAGAACCAAATAAAACCATAAAACTAGCAAAACTAGAAAGAAAATCAGAGACAAATAGTAGATCTAGGACTGCTTAAAAAATATTTCAAGAATATATAGTTTAAATTAACAGTATATGATCTAAACAGTCTGTAAATATACAAGCTTATTCAACAATATCTATTCACTAGAAAGAAGTAACAAATTAAAAGACAAACAAAAGAAAGAGTAAAATACAATGCTCATCACCCGAAAGAAAATGATTAAAATGTAAAAATCAGTTAAACGTTATATATATGATAATTATTTTGGGAGATTTTGTGACCCTTTTCAGCAATGAGCTTGGCAAGTTCTATGAATAGAATCTCATGGAAACATGGCTACCTGAAGCTTTTATCAATGAATATCAACTCCAATTTTTAATTAGTTTCGTAAGAGATTTAATTCAAATATCAAGGCTTAGCTGCATGATCAAGCTAATTTTTTTTAAAAAAATAACAGTAATATTATCTTATATTAAAAAATAAATTATACTTTTTTTTGGAATAAAAAAATAAATTATACTTATTACAATGATTATGTAACATCTAATTAATAATAAGAAACCATGCATTACTACATGAATTAGGGCTTTCTCTTTCAACTTTCCATGAATTAGTGAGACTTTTCCCCTTCTTGCTTTTGACTAGGCGGCTGACTGCAACCCTAGATCAACCAACATTTTTTGGTTTCCTAATTACTTGTAGGTTTTTTTTTTAATTAATCTGTAATTTGGTTAATAATTTCTCCAGATCTAATCATTTTTTTTTGTCCTTTTAAAACTACCATTCTATTCTTGGATCTTTCTTAAAGTTCTTACTCGGTGCAGATATCGTTAGAAGACAAGGATGGCTTATTAGTCTTTTAATATAGATTTGGTCCTCTGAATTATGCTTTCAAAGACTCTTTTGGAGGGCAAGTCTGGTCCTTTTGAGCATCGAGCACTATTTATAGTCTCAGCAAGAATAGAAGCTTCTCAATCTTGGTCTCTATGGGAGACTATTGGTTTTGTGTCTATTCTCCAAAATATATCGACTTTCTTCATAAAACAGAAGAGTCTTGCCCTACCTTGCTTTGATGCAAGACTCAGGATATCTTCTTTTGATATCTCAGGTATGTTTAGACCAAGATCGATGGTGGTCACTGTTTCATGTTTGATCTCACTCTTCATAGAGCCTTCAATGTTTAAAGTCCCGCAGCTCCCTTTCTCTTACGTTTTCATTTTGAGATGTTTAAGTGTTGATTATGGTCCTATTGTATAGAGTTTTTATGCAACGACCTTTTCCTTGTTTCATCTAGCATGTTTAGGAAGATTTACCTAGTTTTGTGAAATCTTATCTTAGTTAAGTTTGGAAAGCTTTTTCTTTTTAGATGTATATATTTGTTGCTTCTCTTTTGGCCCCCCACGCCATTTCTAAGAATGATCTATACTTTCGGTTTTATTAGTAATATAATCTTTTCTTCTCTAATAAAAAAATCTAATTAACAATAACATTTAATAAAATTTTGTCAAAAAATTAACATTCATCAAATATTTTGACCAAGAGGTGCATGAATATTGAACAATCTATGAAGCACAAACATAATATGATACAAACACATTGATATGGTAATTCTTTAAAAATAAGAATTACAACACGGTGAGATACATTTATGTATTTATATATATTTATATATATGTGTGTGTGTGTGTGTTTTAAATTAATAAAATATAATAAAAGATAAATATATATTTAAAATAAATATATATTAATTCATTTATATATCAATATAATTATACACACATGTATGTATGTTTAAGTTATAAAAATATAATAAGAGATAAATATATTCTCAAAATAAATATATATTAGTTCATTTATATATAGATATAATTATATAAAAATAATAATTTTTTGTGATAAAAGAATAAGTTTTATAATTAAGATTAATTATAATTATCTAACTAGTAAATTACCAATATCATATAAATAAAATTTTATATCAAAATATATTCTAAAAAATTTAAAAATATCTTAAAATATATCTTCATCGTATTTTATATGTGTCCTATACGTATTTTTGTTTATGTCTAAAAATTAATAATATAATAAAATATGTATAAAACCGTATTCAACATGTGTCAACTGTCAAATATATTATCGTATCCACATTGAAAAAGTGTCAAATATCGATATTTTATTCTATTCAAAATATCGATGCTTCATAGTGAATAATTGATACAGTACCAATTTTTTATTATCTCTCTCTCTCCATATATATAGAAAATAGTGACCTACCAAAAATCACTAATAAAATAATTAAAAAATGGTTAATGGTAAAAAGAATTGAAAATATTACTATCCCAATCATGAAAATTTATGAGATTTTTTTAATATATATATATATATAATGAGTTAAATAAATTGCTAAATGGAAGAGTAGGCCATGGCCCATACAATTAAGTGGGTGAAATAATCAAATGATTAAATGGCTACAGCAAGGCCAATAACAATTATTCCATGATATAGATGAAATTATATGTACTTTTAGATATTAACAGAAAATAATTACCAATAATTAGTGTGTAGGTCGAAGTCATATGCTTTCATTTACATGATATTAAAATTAGTTTCAAGATTATAACTATAAATATATATATATATAAATGGAATGAAATGATCACCCCAATCATTTTTTTTCTCCTTAGGTGAACTACGTTACACATTTGCTTTCCCTACTTGAAACGCCACCTTGCCCACTGTGTAAACTTTGAATATTCTAAATTAATTACTCCCATCCTTCCTGAAAACAAAAGTTGGCTAACGTGCTTTTTCATTCCTGAAATTTAATTTTTATGCTGAACATTCCTAAAATACGAACTTTTGTAACATAAAATTCCGTCATCATTGTCATTGACGTTAACGGCAATATGTTATGGTGCCATTTGTAAAAGTTGATTTCACAAAAGTTGATTTGGGGCTAAAAATAATAGAGAAATCTCATATAACAATAGATAATAGCCACTTGCCATTTATAGGCCTAAAGTTGATTTTTGATAGTCAATATTTGAAGTTTATCCAAAACTAATCTTAAACCCATTAAACCAAAGGACAAGTGGCTATGATCCAATGGCTCGTGAGATTTCTTCCTTGTGCTTTGCTCCAAATCAGCTTTCTGCGAAAGATATGCCAAACGGAGACTTAGAACATAATTGTCTTGGACGAATTTTCTTATGTTTTAAAAGCTATGTGGGCAACATGAAAAAGTATCAAGTAGCATATATACAAAGTTGAGCGTTTCTTTTAAACAACAAAAAAGGCTCAAACAATTGCGGTGGAAAGGCTAGGCATTAGAACTATTTATTTGATGGAGAAGTTAGCTTGTTTTCCTCATAGTCATGTTTAAAAGAAGCATCTCCACCCATTAATTCCTGAAAACCTTCAACCTTCACCGGCGGAGCCCTGACCATGCCCACATTCCTGCAAGAACATGTGCGTTTTAGAAATTCAGCAAGTACATCAAATTAACTTCAATTTCATGATTTTTACTTACGGTGTCTGCATTTGAGGAACTTGCATGGAAGCCAACTTCCTAAACTGATTGCTAGATTGAGCTTGGAGATTTGACATTGCAGCAAGGTGTTGCTGCCGAAACTGCATTTGTGGATGTCTAGAGTGGACAGGATTGAAGGCATTCCCATCCATTAGCAAATCTGATGAGTTCTCAATCTTCACTTGCACCAATGGTCTGTCCTTATCCATTTCCATGGCAGGGCGATGAGCAGCTGGTTGGCGTCTGCGCAATCTCTCCAACTGCTGCTGCTGCTGCTGCAATGTCAAAGGTTGGGGATGAACCATCTGCTGCATCTGTGGATGCACTTGCCTTTGAATCTGTATCTTCACAAAAGAACATACAATTTAGTATAGAAAATCCCATAATATTCAAAGAATAGCACAGAAACACATTTGTGAACAATGGAGGCATCCGCACATCCTATTTATAGTCCTCCAAACAATACTCAAATCCTGATTAAAGCTTAATTTTGAGGCAAATCATTTAAACAACCACCTTAAATGCTGGTTTAATGCCCAGTGAAAACCAGTTATGCTGTTGGAACTATAAAAGCAACAGAAGCATCATGGAGAACGACTAGTCAATTGAGAAAATGAAATTACTAAGAATGCTAGGAAATCACTAACCAAAAGGTAATAGCATGCTTTTTTCAATTGCAACCAGGCATAAAGGTTTTTATCGCAAGAGGGGGAAAGTGGAGCTGTCTGGAACAGAATTTATTGAATAGAGGAACACCATTTCTTTTAACAAGCTAAAATAGCTGGATTTACTTATTCATACCATAAGGAGAATTCAAATGAGTTATTTTATTTGGAATCGATCAAAATCCCAAACCACAAATTACAGATATAAAGTCAGTTAAAATGAGACTCAGAATAAAGTAATCAATTTAGATTACATACTTGCTGTGGCAGCCGAAGAGTGCTCTGTTGCTGAGGCTGCAACTGTGATTGGATTCCATGTATTTGTTGCTGAGTTGGTTGCACAATATTCCTAGTGTTATCCTTAACTAGGTCCATCAGAATGCCAAGATTACTTGCAAGAAAAATAGAAACATGTTAGTTGGAAACAAATGTGGTAACAAGTTCACACGCTAAGGTATAATTTGATTCAGGGAAAGAAACAATTGAGCCAAAGAACATATTAATCTAAGACTTGTTCAGCATTTAAATGATAAATACCAACATTGAAGTTGACATAATTAAGATTTTACAGTGAACTCCATTACATGCATTGCATTTTTACTCTAATAGTTATGTGCTTCAGCATTATCAACAACTACATGAAAACAAAAACAAAAATAATTGCGATCGGATATACTACTTACTGTTGAACACCACTGACCATTATGTAATGGCTCAGTCATGGCATTATGATCATAGGCCATAAGTCTAATAAAGTCACAAATAATTGCCATTCAGTCATTGTATAAACTCTTACAATTTGGATTTTTCAGGCAGATGAATTTCCCAACCAAGCTTATTTCAGTTCAGGCTACTAAATTGAGTATATAATGATTAAAGACCAGCTTGACTATCTTTTTTAGTTCAGTTTGAATCATTTCGTATGTTGGCATTAGTTGTTCAACAGCATATAGCTCATTGGTAGATGTGCATGCCAGCTGCATGCTCACCATTCAAAAATAGGGAAACAAAATAATTATGTAAGATAGGCAGAGGAAAGTATCATACTAGGGCAACAATAACAATGAAATAGCCTGCAATTGAACTCTTAGGCTAGTACAATTTGTTACTTTTCTTTTACATATTGTGATAAACATCTAACCTCTTCCATGCACATGGCGACAAAGGGCAACAGCACACAAGTCATTGGCAACTTGCAGAAAATAAAACATAGATGTATTAGAACATCATGATTGAGTGAATCTCATGAACACCTTAAAGCAGAAATTCAATATATAACAGTTCATTCACTTCATTGACAATCATAGAACTCATGCTTGAAATAAAGTTCAAGCTCAATAAAGGTGCACCACATAGCAGCAACAGCCAAAAAGAAATACGTAATTTCATTTTTTTTTTCTTTAAAAGTGATGGAAGAGAAAAAAACAAAAACTCAATCAAACATGATAAGTAGGATTTCAAACTCACCTGTATCCAACTGTTGTTTGAAGAAACATCTTTAGTAGGTCAAATGCTGAACATTGTTTCCGATAGCTATCAGAAAAAACTTTCAAAATACGGCCCAGTTTACAAATATGACACTTGAGCAATTGAGATAAGACTTGCACTGGAACTTCTGATGCACTGTCAAACCCTGCTCGTGCCAACATACAGGCCACTACCTTTTGAGACAACTGTGTTGCTTGCTCTTGACCAAGAAGTTTCCTATTTCCTTCAGTCCCATTTTTTGTTCGATGCAAACTTCCTCCCTGTTCCACACTAATACCAAGTCTCTCTATCACAACAGAATTCCTGGTCTGAGGTAAAGAATCCAGTACTCCACGGAACTCAAATTTCTCACTGTCTTGTGATCCAATTATCAGTGGAAGTGCACTATCAGGTACACAATTAAACATAAACATTGTTTCTGGGAAAAAAGATATATCATCCTCAATGGAATTGCAGCCATCTAAAACAGAATTGGGGCACATACTTGGTGCAAAAGCGACACGTCTTCTTTTATGTTTATCAAGAAGTCTAAGATAAGTAGACATTTCCTCAGGCGAACGTTTGTCCAACTCCCTGTCCCCAAATGACAGCCTGTATGGTCTATTAACTTTATGTTTTTCTATAAACTGACTGTACCATGTTTCAGGAAACTCTTCATTCCTAAATCTCTGGGATACACTTTCCATTTCAGAATCACCATATCTTGACCCACTAGTAAAGGCAGATATAGAATAGTTCTGCAAAAATGATCAATGATATAAACCAAGGTATCCATTTATAACCAAACACTGTTAAGCATCAAAAGTCAAAATGACTGCATATATATAATTTGACATATAGCAGCAGATGCATTAAACAATAACTGCCATAAGAAACATGCTTATGCCTATTGTTCAACACTAATTTATTATTAGAAATTAAAAATATAATTAAAGAAAAAAAAAGGAATTAAGAGTGTGATTAGTTTATCGAACCTTAGACGGTCCAGCATTCGGGCCAGCACCGCCTCCACCACCTTCTCGCCGTTGATCGCCGTCCTCTAGCGTGAAGTACACGTCATCACCATGTAACTGCAAATCTGAAAAACCAAGAAAAATATAATTATAAATATATATTTACATATAAATAAAGAAAAACAGTTTGAAACCAATTATCACTACAAGGAGACTTGACTATGAAGACTTACAATAAGGATTGAGCTTGGAAACGGCGACGGAAGAAGAGGAAGTGACCGGGTTATTGGAATGGAGAAAGAGAGAGACACTAGCTTTGTCAAACAACAGAGCACGAACCCGGAGCTGGAGGTGGATCTGGGGCTTGGATTTGGGATCGTCAGCCCGTAAGAAGGAATCCCAGGAAGAGGGAGATGAGAGGAAATGAACGAAAGTGGAGTAGAGAGACTCGCCAAGCCAAGTCCGCCACACGCCCAGAGTCTCCAGTTTCCGGGTTAACTCGAAGCCGCGGCCGTCGTCGCCGAGGAGAGACATTTTTTACCAAGCGAACGAAGAATCAAAAAGATCGGGTTTTTAATGAGCGTACGACGTTACAAAAAAAAGTGCGATTGATTAAAAATATCGCGCCAGGAAGGGGTCGAACCTTCGACCTTCTGCTTAGGAAACAGACGCTCTATCCACTGAGCTACAAGCGCTTACCTGTTGGCTGTTTTTACAAATATAATATATAATTAAAAATACTAAAAATATATATATTTCAAAAAAATATATTTTTTTCTTTCAAAAATACTCACTCCAAACTTTTAATTCCAAAAATATTTTATTTTTATAAATATACATCTAGTATATCAAAGATATACCCCACTTTCAAAGATATCATTTAGCATTCATTTGTATATATATATATATATGTTTGCATCTAAAAAGAAAAGTAGACTCAATAAGATCTAATTGTAGAAAATTCAAAAGCTGATAAATAATTTGCTGTGGCAAATGCATTTCACAGTTAGAACAGTTTCCTTCAAGACATCATTCACAATCACAGCATCAATGCACACTTTAGGTAGAAGCAATGGCGGAGCCAGCTGCTCCGTGAGAGAGGGGCTGAAGAAGAGAAGGGAGGGCTGAGGCACTGAGCCTCCACCTTCGTTGCTTCGGCCGGCAGAAAAGCCTCTTTATAAATACACGTCCGGCGGCCGGCAGGAGGGTCTTCAACCCCCACATGACCCCACCTGCCTCCGCCCCTGCATAGAAGCTTTAGAAAACGTCAAATTAGAAGATTATGAAAACATGCAAAATAAGACAAGAGAATGAAAGAAACGAAATCACAACTCATCACTGATATAAATAAGAATCAAAATAATCAAAGAAAATGAGACATTAATATTAAATCAAAGAAAATGAGACATTAATATTAATCACACAACAACAAACAAAATATGTCAAACAAGCAATCATAGCAAGCTTCAAAATCCTATCCAAAAATTCCAATAATCTTCTTACTTTTTAAATCTATTTCAATAGTTATTAGCTTATAGTTTGCCTTTTAGCTCGGTTAACAAAGTTTAAAGATCATATTTATTTCCAAAGTCTTTATATTTTGTTTTTAATTTGTTCATAACAATTTCTATAGCCTTCCTAAATACAGAAGCTTGTTCTTTCCATAACGCTTATATCTACATGTTAATACTAAGAATTCATTGGCATTGCGTGCAAAATCCATGTAAATTGTGAAAAAGAGTTTGAAGATTTTATTTCTTTTTGGTCATTTGAAGAAATTACATAATGGCTTGAAAAAGTTAACCAGTGATATATAATATATCAAAATATATAAAAATATATATAGAGAGAGAGAGTATTTTTGTAAAAAAAAATTAAAAAATAACATGTAATGCATTCTTCTCTGAATTTTTGTCCTTTAAAATAGTAAAAGACTTTTGTTGAATTTTATTTTGGGTCATACTGTCATTTTATAGTTTTCAGATCTAAAACTCAAACTCTGAATTAGCTTCTGACTTTGTTGTTCAATTATATTATTTTACGGACTATTTTATTTTTTGTTATTATAATTATATATTTTTAACAACATCAACATATTTTTACTTATTTTTAAAAAATTAACTGTAAATAGTTTTACTTCCTAACTTTTTTACAAATTCTTTTATGAAAAAAAAATTATATGAAAAGATAGAAATTGACTACCATGTATAAATATGTTTAAAAAAATTAATATTCATGTGATAATATTTTAAAAAATAAATGATAAAGGCTAAAAAATTAGGCATGTATTTAATTCATATTTATATCTACACATAATAACATCAACTTAATTTCATCACCTATATATTTTAATAACATGCATTAAACTGTCGAAATTATTGATAATTGATATAGATTTAAGAGAATGGTTCTAAATGCTAATAATTGATCTCTCAACTTATTTATATTTAATCAATATGAGATTTTTTTTATAAATATTATACTATTAAAAGGAATTAAATGAAATGTTTGTAAATATTAAAATATTACATTTCCAATAAATGGTTAATTATTTATACCTAAAAATATAAAATACACCATATAAGATTCAATTGAAGAAAAGTCAAAAGCCCATATATAATTTGTTGTAACAAATACATTTCCCAGCCTGACAGAAAATTTATATAATACAATAACAATTTCAACTAAAAATTTTAATTAAAATAGCAAATAAATTGAATAATGATATATCTTTTATGTATACTCTAATTGAGATTTTCAAATAATTACATGCAAAATCTGATGGGAAAAGAACCGGGATAAGTTCTTCCCCACTTGAATGAATCTATGAGGAGTTACTAAGTAAAAATTCAGCAAACAACCAATCTACAATCTGCATAAGATGCACAAAAATCATTCACACATAAACACAAGGATTTTTAACGTAGAAAACCTCTTCAATGTGAAGGATAAAAACCACGGGACCTCTCTTGGTCCAAGTAAAAGAGCTCCACTATCAAAATCAATGTTTACAGCAACTACAAGCTACAACAACAACCTTCAAGTAAGTAGCAATACAAAATCAACCAAACATCAAGAAATAAACAAGAGAATTGAGAAATATCACCCAAAAATAGCTACTGTTCATGCCAATGGATGAGCTCCGGTTATTCAAATCTGATCTCCACCGTCCAGATTAAAGAACAATCAATTCTAAACATGCTCACCAAAATTTAGCCAAATCCGACCACAAATGACCGTCCGATTATCGGAGAAAGGCAAACTGGTCGTTGTTGCAGAACTGCACGTGAACAGTAAACTTTGAGCAACAAATGCCGGAAATACAACCGTCAAAAATAGATCTTCACCGTTCAGAATGAAGAACGATGAGCTCTCTAATTGCTGTCCAAATTTCAGCCTAATCGGAGCACTAATGACTGTCAGATCACCGGAAAACGGAAACTACTCTGTTGAGAATTTCAAGCAGAAATTTCTCTCTTTCTTTTCTCTCCCTTTTCTCTCTCTCTCTCTTTCTAGTGGCTGATACAAATAACATACACACACACACTTGTAACTTAATAGCCTAATGGCTAAAATAAGGGGACTCAAATATTGGGTTTTCACATAGGAGGGAACCCAAAAACCTAACAATTCTCTCCATTCCCGACTATGTGAAGGAGTTTGCTAAACCGGCAACACTACAACATGTCTCAAACTTCCCTCTTGGTAAAGCCTTTGTGCACATATCAGAACCATTATCATCAGTATGTATCTTCTCAAGTTCAAGTTGCTTAGAATCCAAAACATCACGAATCCAATGATGCCTCATATCTATGTGTTTGGATCTACCATGAAAAGTAGGATTCTTACCAAAATGAATCGCGCTCTGACTGTCACAAAATAAGATATATCTCTTCTGTATAAAGCCAAGCTCATTCACAAACTTCTTCATCCAAAGCAATTCTTTACATGCTTCAGTTGCTGCAATGAATTCGGCTTCTGTAGTAGACAATGCAATGTATTTCTGCAATCTAGATTGCCATGCCACAGCTCCTCCTGCAAAAGTGATCAGATATCCGGAAGTAGACTTTCTTGAATCTGTATCCCCTGCCAAATCAGAATCTGTATAACCACTAAGAATAGGCTTCCCAGTCCCAAAACACAACTTCAAACTAGCAGTGCCACGGAGATATCTCAAAATCCACTTCACAGCATCCCAATGCTCTTTTCCTGTATTAGACAAAAATTTACTAACAGTACTAACTGCATGAGCTATGTCTGGCCTAGTGCAAACCATAGCATATATCAAGCTACCTACTGCAGATACATAAGGAACTTTCTGCATATATTCTTTCTCTTGCTCACTAGAAGGAGATTGTTTGCCACTCAATTTGAAAGACATGGCAAGAGGGGTACTTACAGGTTTGGCTTTAGCCATATTAAATCCCTGTAATACTTTCTCAATATACTTTTCTTGAGATAGCCACAGCTTCTTGCATTTCCTATCACGAATGATCCTCGAGCCAAGAATCTGCTTTGCTGGCCCTAAATCCTTCATTACAAATGACTTGCTCAACTCTTTCTTCAAGCTATCAATTCTTGAAGAACTAGAACCCACAATGAGCATATCATCAACATATAGCAACAGGATGATAAAATCACTATCAGAAAATCTCTGTACAAAAACACAATGATCAGAAGTAGTCTTCTTGTAACCTTATTGAACCATAACTGACTCAAATTTCTTATAACATTGCCTAGGTGCTTGTTTTAGCCCATACAAACTCTTTTTCAGTTTGCAAGCATAATTTTCTTTTCCATTTACCACAAAACCTTCATGTTATTCTATGTAGATTTCCTCCTCTAAGTCACCATGAAGGAATGCTGTTTTAACATCCATTTGCTCAACCTCTAAATCAAGAGTAGCAGCTAATCCCAAAATAACACGAATTGATGACATCTTGACCACTAGTGAGAAAATCTCCTCAAAGTCAACTCCCTTTTTCTGATTGAAGCCTTTGACAACTAATCTGGCTTTGTATCGTAGAGATGAGGAATTCTCTTCTTGCTTTACTTTATAGATCCACCTATTCTTCAAGGCTTTTCTATCTTTAGGAAGCTTCACCAATTCAAAGGTGTGATTATCAACTAAAGACTGTATTTCATCTTCCATAGCTGCAATCTATTCTGCCTTTTGCTCACTCTCAATAGCCTCTTCATAGCATTCAGGTTCTTCTCCATCTGTCAAGAGTATATACTCATTAGGTGAATACCTGGTAGAATGTGTTCGATCTCTAGTAGACCTCCTAAGTGGAGCTTCAGGTTCCTCAACATGTGCCTCTTATTGATCATCAACCGCTTCATATTTAGAAGCACCAACCTCATCTGCATTCTGATTATCATTTTGCACATCATCATGATTCTGAACCTCAACTGTGTCAGGCATATGAGTTGTAGGAGATAAGTCTAGGTTAATCAAACCACCAGTCTCAGGCTTTGATTTCTCCACCTTGTTGATATCTTCAATAGTTTGATCTTCTACAAATACTACATCTCGACTTCTGACAAGTTTCTTCTGAATTGGATCATAGCATCTGTAACCAAACTCATCTTGCCTATAGCCAATGAAGATACATTGTCTAGTCTTGGCATCTAACTTGGACCTCTCATCTTTGGGAACATGCACAAAACATTTGCAACCAAACACTCGTAGGTGGTCATAAGAAACATCTTTCCCATACCAGAACCTATTTGGAACATCATTTCCCAATGCAACAGTGGGAGTTAGATTAATCACATGTGCAACAGTATACAAAGCTTCACCCCAAAAAGAGTTAGGTAATTTAGCCTCTGAAAGTACACATCTGACTCTCTCCATCAATGTTCTGTTCATCCTTTCTACCAAACCATTTAGCTGAGGAGTCTTAGGAGGTATCTTCTAATGTCTGATACCTTGTTCTCTGCAATATGCATCAAAAGGCCCACAATACTCACCACCATTATCAGTGGGAATACATTTCAACTTCTTTCCAGTTTCTCTCTCAGCAGAAGCTTGAAATTCTTTAAATGCACTAAGAACTTGATCTTTGGACTTTAAGGTACGAACCTAAAGTCTCTTAGAATGATCATCAATAAAGGTAACAAAGTAAATTGCACCACCAAATGACTTTTCCTTCAAAGGACCACATACATCTGAATGTACCAGCTGAAGCAAATCATTTTTTTCTGGAAGGAGAATGATGTTTGAAAGAAACTCTCTTCTATTTTCCAACCAAGCAATGAACACACCTGTCTAACCTTGCACCTTTCAACCCAGAAAGTAAATTCTTTTTAGCTAGACAATCAAGTCCCTTCTCACTAATGTGACTCAACCTCTTGTGCCATAATTCTAAAGAGCTATCACTTTCAACTGCATTAACAAGATCTGTAGAGATTGAAGCTTGCAACCAATATAAGTCCGAAGCCATCTTTCCTCTACCCACAACCAAGGAGCCTTTGCTGATTTTACATTTTTCATCATCAAAAGTGCTGCAATAGCCATCATCATCAAGCTTACTAGTAGAGATCAAATGCAACCTAATGTCAGGTGCATGTCTAACATTTTTCAGCTCCAATTTTGTTCCATTTTGGGCCTCCAAACAAACAGTTCCAGTGCCTATCACCTTTGACACTCCAACATTTCCCATCTTCAAAACTCCAAAATCACCCGGAGTATAAGATGTGAAGAACTCCTTCCTTGATGTAACATGAAAGCATGCACCACTGTCAATAATCCAAGCAGTATCATCATAAGCTATATTGACTATCTTCTCTTGATAAATTATAGCCAAATCATCATCTGAAGTAGTAGTGGCAACACGATCAGTATTGTTATCATTGGCTCTCCTTTCTTGCTTCCCTTTGTCTGCCTTGTTCTCTTTCTTTCACTTGAAACAATATTTCTTGATATGCCCTGGTTTACCACAGTAATGACATTCAAGGTTCTTATACCTTGATTTTGATTTACTCCTGCTTTTGCCTCTATTCTGATCTTGACTCCTGCTTTTACTTCTCCCCCTGTTTTCAGTTACCAAAATTTCTGACTGTGAACTAAATGCCCCCTGATTTCTTCTTCTCATCTCTTCATTCAAAACACCAGTCTTTGCAAATGACATGGTTACACCACTTTCAGGAGCAGAATTAGTCAAAGATACACGAAAATTTTTCCATGAGTTAGGAAGTGTATTTAACAACCAAAGACCAATAACTTCTTCATCAAATTTGACACCCATGCCAGATAATTGATCAAAGATACCTTGAAATTCATTCACATGATCAAGTATAGAGCTGCCTTCTCTATATTGCAAGCGCATAGCTTGTTTAAGCAAAAATAACTTATTATTACCAGTTTTTGAAGCATATAAAGTTTCAAGCTTTTCCCACAAGGTCTTGGCATTTGTTTCATTAGCAATATGATTCAATACATTATCTTCTACCCATTGCCTAATAAAACCACATACTTGCAAATGCTCAAATTCCCAATCTTCATTAGATTTAGACTCAGGTTTTTGAGAAGCAAATACATGTAAATACAATCTTTTCACAATAAGAAAATCTTTCATTTTTCCTTTCCACTTGTGATAATTTGTGCCATCCAAACAAACCATTTTACTCACATTCACCTCCATCATTCAAACAAGCAAACAACCAATGAACTAATGAACTAGCTCTGATACCACTTTGATGGGAAAGGAACCGGGATAAGTTCTTCCCCACTTGAATGAATCTATAAGGAGTAACTAAGTAAAAATTCAGCAAACAACCAATCTACAATCTGCCTAAGATGCACAAAAATCATTCACACATAAACACAAGGATTTTTAAAGTGAAAAACCTCTTTAATGTGAAGGATAAAAACCACGGGACCTCTCTTGGTCCAAGTAAAAGAGCTCCACTATCAAAATCAATGTTTACAGAAACTACAAGCTACTACAACAACCTTCAAGTAAGTAGCAATACAAAATCAACCAAACATCAAGAAATAAACAAGAGAATGGAGAAATATCACCCAAAAATAGCTACTGTTCATGCCAATGGATGAGCTCCGGTTATTCAAATCTGATCTCCACCGTCAGATTAAAGAACAATCAATTTTAAACGTTCTCACCAAAATTCAGCCAAATCCGACCACAAATAACTGTCCGATTGTCGAAGAAAGGCAAACCGGTCGTTGTTGCAGAACTGCACGTAAACAGTAAACTTTGAGCCACAAATGTCGGAAATCCAACCGTCAAAAATAGATCTTCACCGTTCAGAATGAAGAAAGATGAGCTCTCTAACTGCTTTCCAAATTACAGCCTGATCGGAGCACTAATGACTGTCAGATCGCCGGAAAATGGAAACTACTCTGTTGAGAATTTCAAGCAGAAATTTCTCTCTTTCTTTTCTCTCCCTTTTCTCTCTCTCTCTCTTTCTAGTGGCTGATACAAATAACACACACACACTTGTAACTTAATAGCCTAATGGGCTAAAATTAGTGGACTTAAATATTGGATTTTCACATAGGAGGAAACCCAAAAATCTAACAAAATCAAGAGAACCGCTAAATTCGAATAACGTAAATACATGAAAGATGAGACAATAGAATTTTGGAAGAAACAAAAACACAATCTTACCATCCATTTAAAATGAAACAAATGAGGGAACAAAAAAAACTACAAGATCTCAATTCAAACATCAAAATCAAAATTGAAGCTCAACCCAAAAAGTCCAGCAATATGTTTCCCTTACAAGTCAATCCCAATTGTCATTAGCTCTTAGTTATCTTTCTTGTCATTCTTTTTTTTTATTTTTTGATATGACTTGTCATTCTTTTAATAACCTTTCTACAGCAATTTCTATAACCTTCATTTCTTAGCCATTCTTTCTTTCTTTCTTTTTTAATCTATTATTCCAATATTCTCATTATTTTGCAAAATCTAAGTAAACAACGAAGGCACCTTTGGGAATTTATTTCTTTTTGGTCCTTTGAAAAAAACACACTGTTATAGCAAAAATTGGTTGATAAATCTATAATTTTTTAATACATCTGTGAATTTACCAAAATGACAAATTTGTTTTCCACAACAAACCCGAATATTACATTCCTAATGAATATTGAATTTTTTATTACATGAACCTTCCGCAGTCTTAAGCATGGTCAGAATATAAGTAATAGGGATTTATATAAAAATATGGTAAAAAGTTAAAATATTTTTTAAAATATTTATTTTTGTCTTTTAAAAATTTATTTTTAATATAGTATATTAAAAGTATACATATAATATAAAATATTTTTATAATTTTAAAAAAATTATAAAATGTTTTATAAAAAAATAAGTTTATATATAACATATACTTTTATCAAATTTAATAAAAATATTTTTACAAAACTATAAAAATAAACTTCTATTTCAAATATCGTCAAACAAAAAAAATTATATTTCGAGAAAATGTTGTGTAAAATTTTCAAAATTAACTATTTTTTCTATATTTGATAGATATTTAATAAATATTGATGGAGAGAATTAATATATACATATTATCAAGGGCATAGCTAATGTACAATGAATGGGGTCTATTGACCCCACTTAATTTTTTAATAAGTATATATATTTTTATATTTATATATCTGTTTTTTTAGAATTGACCCTATTATAATATGTAAATTAATCCCACTAAAAAAGAACCCAAATTTATCCAATAAAAATTAGTCCAAAAATAACTAATAATTTATAGCACAAAAAAAATTTTATAGCCTAAAAATTGTGATACATCTAACTATTCGGGACCATAATATTTAACAGAGTTGATGTGGAGTCTGATGTAGTGTTACATAATATGTTATGTCATATTAAAAGCTGAAGTAACGCTATGTCAACCACCACGTCAGCTTATTCAAAATTATTTAAAAATTCTAATATTAAGATTTACATGGTTAAAATTTGAACCCAACAATTTTAGTACTAAAAGCCATATGACTTACCATTTTGGTTATACTCCGCCACATATGACTCTTATTACTTTATTTATATTTAAATTATACAGTTTTAGAAAATTATAAATTATAAAATAATTTTATTTACTAATTAAATAAAATTTATTAATTTAAATATTTATTATTAATTATTAATTATTTTTTTAAGGAATTATTTATTATTAACTTAATTGAACAAAAAAATTAAATAATTTTAAAACTCAATCACATTTTTATTTAAATAATTGAATCATAAATTATTTAAATAATAATTAAAATTAAAATAATAATCATTAGAATTATTCAGATATAAGAAATGAAAAGACTAAATTAAATTACTTGCAAATATAATCTTATTTTATAAAAAAAAATTTAAAAATTGAGTCTCTTAATTAATTTACCTATGAATTTGCTAATTAATTCTCTTAAAAAATTTTATTTAATTATTAAATAAAATTATTTTGATATTTATAATTTTTCAAAATTATATATTTAAATATAAATAAAGTAATAAGGATTACATGTGATAGAGCTTTTAACACTAGAGATGTTGAGTTCAAATCTCAATCTTGTATCTCAATATTAGAATTTTTAAGCAATTTTAAATAAGTTGACGTAACAGTTGCACATGTGGCAGTTTTAATACGACGTGACATATTATGTGGTGCTACATCAGACACGTCAACTTCGTTAAGTATTTGGATAGAAAAATGGGCGAAAAAATGACAATGAAAACTTGGGTAAATTTTAGGGATGATTATGGAATGATTAAAAAATGAAGGATGAAAATTTGCACCATGTATTTCTAAGGGACTACAAGTGAAATTTATTGTATGGGACTTTCCGAATATATATATTATATATCTGTATAGGACGAATTAAAAATAAAGGATAAAAATCTACACTATGTATTTCTAAGGAATTACAGGTGAAATTTACCCAAATATATATATTATATATTTGTATATGTTGCGTACATTTTATAGATGTGATGTTATCTAGATATTATGTAAATTTTTTATAAATATTATGTATATTATTAAAAAAATATATAGCATGATCTGAAATTTCATATACCGACCAGCAGTAGCAAATAACAATTAGAAAAAGAAAATAAAGGAAGAAGAAGAAGAAGCTAAGAATAACAAATAATAATCAGCAAAAAAGAAAAGGAAGAAAAAAGTCGTAGCAAATAACAATTAAAAAAGAAAAGGGAGAAAAAGAAGATCCAAGAAGTCAATTGTAGAAAAACATTATATAAATAAAAAAAAGAAAGAAAGAAGAAGAAGATAAAAACAATATGCAAATAAAAAAAAAGGAAGGAAGATACATGAAAGTAAAGAAAAAATATTAATGTACAGGTATATTTGGAAAAAAAAACATAAAATTAGGGGAAAAAAAAGAACTGTTAATTTGAAAAAGAGAATAAAAAATAGAGGAAATCAAAAAACAATTGTTTTCATGGGCCATTGAAAGCTTTGATTAATCTTACAAGCCCAAGCCAAAGCTTTGGTCTTGGTGGGGGCTCCGGCCCATCAAGCCTTTTAATATAGGACTTTTGATAAAAATAAAAAAAAATTAAAAATAATTTTAAATTTATAATATTTATAAAATATTTATCAAAATACCAGAATTTATAAAATATTTATCAAAATACCAGATTTTTATTAGTTTACAAATAGTTTACAAAGAGTTTATAATGAGTTTATCATGAGTTTATAATGAGTTTATAAATTTTATACAGTTTATAATAAGTTTATTATAAGTTTATAATAAAATAATTAAAATATTCCTAATAAAAAAATAAAAATTTTAAAAAATATGATAAAAAGTGTCATTTTTTCTTAATATAGTCATTCGTAAAGTTTATTCTCCCTGCCCTTCCTTCTTGCGTTAAATGCTTCTACATTTCAAATTCTTCATGCCCATCAATTTTACTTATCAGTCTTTAGTATAGCGGCATTCTGTCATGTCATGTTTAGAGTTAGATAATTTTAAATTTTAATTTTAGTTAGTGTTAAATTTATTTTTAAAAATTATATTATTCAAATTTTTAGGTGAAATATGATAATATTGACAATAATAATAATAAATAAGTTTGAAAAATTTTTAATGTGTCAAATAACTTTTTAAAAATTTCTCTATATGTCAAAATTTAAATTCATATGAAATCAGCTCATCATTTTTTTTCACATCACATCATTATATTTTTATAAGTTTCAATTAAAATTTATACAAAATGATATATTTAATATTTATATATTTTTAGTTGGTATATACATAAAAAAAATACAACTTTAATAAGACACAAACAAAGCTCTTACTCTCAACAAATTATTTATAAATGTGTGGATTTATAGTAGTTTGAACTTCTTTTATGAATGAATTGTTAGATAGGCACTTGTATGAGCCTCAACATAACATGTCTTTTGTTTAGAGCTCAATACGAGTCACGGAGATATCCAAACCGATCCGAATAATCAGATAAAAAATATCTAAAATCAAAAAAAATTATTGGCTTTTGATTTTTTTTCGAACTGAATTATTTCGATTTTTATAATATAAAGCGGTTCTGAAAATTAGGTCATATTCAAACCGAGAATTGGACCGAATCAGACAGAACCGAATCGAATCGGACCAAACCAAATATCCGAAATAATATTTGATTAATTAATTAATAATAATAAAATTAGATTTTATTATATTGATTTATTTTCAACATTTAATATTATATATAATTAAGTTAAAGAAATTTCATAATTTAACTAAAAATAAAATATATAAAAATAAAAATATAATTAATGGTCATATACAGGGGCGGAGCTGGGGGGGGTCGTGTGGGGGCGGACGACCCCCCCTCGCCGGCGGCAATGAATACTTATATAGGGAGAGCTCCGCCCTCGTCGCCGGCTGCTGCCTTGCTCTGCCCCCCCCCCCCCCCCCCCTCCCACGACGCAGTCCAGAGTCGTTCACGTGAGAGGTTGAAGACAACCTCTCACGTGAAAATACTGAAATGCCCCTCGGGGCATTTCAGTATTTTTTTTTACATTATACTAAGTGAAACGGCGCCGTTTCACTTAGTAGAGTTAAAAAAAAATTAAAAGCAGCAGCTGCTGCTGCTGCTCGAGCGCGAGCGCGAGCGAGAGCGAGAGCGAGAGAGGCAGAGACGAGTTGCAGAGCAGACGACCGGCGACCGAGCAGGCGAGCGAGAGAGACAGAAGGCAACGGCGACGGCGACGGCGACGACCGAGCACGAGCAGGCAGGCGGCAGCAACAGGTTTTTTAAATTTGCCCCCCCTCAACAAGTGTCTGGTTCCGCCACTGGTCATATATAATTTTAAATTTGTCACCTAATTAATATTGATTTATATATTTTATATTATTATTAAATCAATAAAATATAAATTACATTTAAAAGTTATTGATTGTCAATAAATTGTTTATTGAATATTTTAAATTAAATTCATATTCAACATGGTTATATAAATTATTGTTACTAAGTAATTTTTTTATAATAATATTAGTTTTTAATAAAAACGATGAGTTTGCATATTAACAATAACTAATAGTAATAGTGATAATGGAGATAAATAAATGATGAATTTGAGAGTAATATGAATAATATAAATATTAATTTAGATATAAGTAGTAAGTATGATTAACTATTAAATTTTTTATACTATGTCATGTAATATATTCACTTTAATATTTTTATCACATTATATATATGTGTGTGTATATATATACACACCTTAATTTTTTTTATTTTATATTTTATTAATTAAATATATATGTCTTACTAAAATATTTCTACAATATTCATTTATAAAGTATAAACTTTATTTTCATTCATAAATATTAACTTAAAATGTTTTGTAAATGGTTAATGTTATAAAGTTTGTTATGTTTAATATAACAACATCAATATAATATAATATTGCCTGATTTTTTATTTTAAAATATTATTTAGATATATATATATATGTAAAATGATAAATTATATATATATATAATAAAGTAGTTAAAATTTAACTAGTTACTAAAATTTAACTAATATAACAATAAGTTACTTTTGCTTTGTGTACATTTACTTTTATTGAAATTTTCTTTTTTTATAACAATATTATAATATATATATTACTATTTGTTATATACTATGTTATAGTAATTTACAACGTTATATTGTATATATATAATACATATATACTACATTATTTACTATATATAATATTATATATAGTATAATATAAATATATACTTTATAGTATATAGTACAGTACATACTATAACACACACATATACATATTATACTATTAGTTTATAAAATATATATATATATACAATAATAAAAAATTTAAATAAAATAATAGCATATATTATATATAAAAAGAAAGAAAAGAAAGAAAGAAAAACGGGAGAGAGAAGAGAGGAGAGTAGAGAGAGAGTGTCAAAGAAAGAGAAGGGAGAGGAGATAAAGAGAGCGGTCGAATTAATTTTTGTCCGATCTACGTGTCACGAGATGATGAACGATCTACCGTCGATCGTTCATCATCTCGTGACACGCGCCATATCAAGAGAATTGTTGCCCGATGACGAGTTGACCGCCGTTGGAATCGTCATCATCGTGGTTTTTCGACGGCTTTTTTCTTCTTACTAGGTGAGTTTTATTTTAAACTGATTTTTTTGTGCTTAAAAATGTTAATTTGTTGTGTTTATTTGAGTTTTAAATCGTGTATGATATTTTTTTAATAATAATTAGATTTTATGAAAATATTTTTTTTGTTATAAATCAGTGTATATTTGGATATTTTACTGATTGATTTGTTTGTAATTTATATATTAGATGTGTTTATTATTACTGTGTTAAGGTTAATGATATATTTTGTATTTTTTTTAGCATATGTGCATGTATATTTACTATTTAGATTTTTTGCTACTGATTTGTTAGTATTTTATTTATTAAATGTGTTGATCTGTATAATTTATAAATATGTTATTTTATTTAAAATATTAAAATTTTAATTATATAATATATTTTAATATATATACAAATAATTCCAAAGGAATTTAATTGTATTTATTTAATTGATTATTTAATTTATTTTACTAAATTATTAAAATTATTTTAGTAAGTTATAATTTTTTAATATGTATATAAGATTGTGAATTTGATTTTACCTGTTATTTTTTTAACTAATTAGTTACTTTTAATTAATTAATTAATTTTAATTAATTAGTTAATTTTAATTATATTAGTTAATACTAATTTTACTTATATTAGTTAATTTTAATTAATTAAATTTTATGGATTTTATTTGAATTTAGAAATAATAATATAACTAATTTTAATTATATTAGTTAATTTTAATTAATTAGTTAATTTTGGTATATAATAATTTTAATTATGTTAGTTAATTTTAATTAGTTAGTTAATTTTAATTATATTAGTTAAAAATAATTTTACTTATATTAGTTAATTTTAATTAATTAAATTTTATGAATTTTATTAAAATTTAGGAATAATAATATAACTAATTTTAAATATATTAGTTAATTTTAATTAAATAGTTAATTTTGGTATATAATAATTTTAATTATATTAGTTAATTTTAATTAATTAAATTTTATGAATTTTATTTGAATTTAGGAATAATAATATGAAGGTAATTGTTTCTGAAAATGCTATAAAATCACTTAAAGTGAGTAGTAAAAGAAAGAGATATTGGGTTTGGGAGTATTTTAACTCGAACAATAAAGAAAAAATCCAAGAAAAAAAAGCTAAATATAAATATTGTAGTAAATCTCTTAAATGTCTATCTACTAGCGATATTAGTTGTTTAAGCAATCATTTATTTAGGCAGTATTAGTTCTTTAAGCAATCATTTATCTAGGTGTTTGTTATATGTATATAATTTAGACAATAATCAAAACACTTTAGCATATAAGCCTCAACAAGATATAGCAAATAAGGATACTATTTTTTCACTTGGTAAGATGATTATAATGGATGAGTTGTCATTTTAGGCACATAAAATATCTAGAATTGCGTGACTTTTTGTTGTGTGATACAACAACGATTTGTAATTTATTCTCATCAGACTATAGCTAGAGATTCTGTTAATCAAACCGTGAGTACTCCTCCCTATCACTCTGCCAGTAACCACTATATGGAGGCACACATGTCGAACGAAGAGCACTCCACCAGGAACTCCCAACGTTGATTCCAACCAGTTCTGATGTCCTTTTTCAACGAGATGGATATTACTCAAGAATCTAAAATTTTAAAAAATATTGTGTTAAAGACTAATATAGAAATTTAAAACCCAATGTTAGTAGTATTATTGTTAAATTATATATATGTGTATGAAAGTTGTATTATTGTATTTGTTATTATGTATGAAAGTTAGAGATTTGAAACTCAATATAAATTGTATTATTGTGTTTGTTATTTTACAAATTACTTTTTGGATTGAATTTGATTGAACCAAATTTATTTATTTATTGGACTTTATTGTATCTATTTTATAGTTATTTTTATTTAAATTTGAGTTCATTGTGGATTATTTTAAAAATATTTGAGCCAATTATCATTTTTTTTTTATTAAATTGCAAGGAATGAAGTTCAAGCATGTGGAGTTTAACAATTTTTTATTTATCTATCTTACTTATTTTTATGCATTTAAGTTTTTTATTTTGAATTTGTAATAATTTAGTATTGAATATTAGATATTTTTATTTGATTATGGATATTGAATATTGGATATTTATAATAATTTTATCATCTATGTTTTGGATTATAAATATTTAAGTTGAATATTTTTTATTGATAAAATAGTTAAATAATATTTTTTATTTAGAATTTTAAAGACGGAGATAATCTCTGAATCTCTGTATCCAAATAGACCCGAATTTAAATTATAGGAACCGAATCTTCGAACCGAATTGCTCCGAAAAATTGAAGTAATTCAATTCGAAAATTTCTTTACTACGATTCAATTTTAGAGATTTCATTTTCAAAATCTCCGAAATTCAATTCGGAGTCAGAAAATTTTCAATCTCCGAGCTGCTCTAGACCTTACTCAACCCTACTTTTGTTTTTTTGGACTCAACCCCACTAAAATAGCCTATGTTATTTTGTTTTTGAAATCTCTTAATGTTTATGCCCATTTTCTTTTCTTTACTTTCTCAATGTGCTTTGTTTCCATTTCTGTCAACCCCCTCACGTTACCATGTTGAGATATGTGATGTGAGATACACGTGGATTTCACAGACAAATTAATAGTTGAGAAAATTACACCATATACTATTTTTAAGTTCTATTTTTATTTTTACTGCTCTTAATTTTTTTTCTCTTTTAACTTTTTAACTTTTCACTTTTATATTTTATATATTTTTTCAATATTATGGTACTTTTTTGTTCCTTCTATTCTTCTTCTTCTCTTTCTTTCTATTTTATTTTTTTACGCTCTTTTTTTTTCTTTTTTATTCTCACTGATGGTCTTCATTCTTATCTTTCTTAATTAAACTTTTGAATTTTAGGCTTGATTAGATTATTACAGAGTTCAATTTGATAAAAGATTATAAGAATTTAAAGAATAATGACAACGAAGAAAAATAATTCTGATATGTGGATATAGCATATTTGCACATAATTTACTCCAGTTGGAGGTATTATAATTACTTATTTCCACATTGAATGGAGAATATTTTTGACCTTTGCCTTACATCGATTGCATGCTCTTGTTAAATATTAACCTATTTGCAAGTAAAGACTTTCTTTACTTCTTTATTAATTATTATATTATGGAACCATTTGATTTTTAAACTGTAATTTGGGTCTAATAATTTGGTGGATTATTTGTGAATTTTATAATAATTGACATGTGTATTTATCATCTCATGCTTGACTAATGACCAGAACTATGAATAAAATAAAGGGGGAGTAAATTTTTCAAATAAAAATAAAATTGCTGATAAATTAAAAATTAAATTAAACATTTAATATCATAATAAATTTTAGATTTTTATTTTTTTATATTATTCATTAAATTCTTAAATTTTATTAATTTTTTTACATATCATTTCATTTTAATTCTTTGGTCTATTAATTAATTAATTTAGATTATTTTATTAAATTAAATTTTATAAACATACTATTTCAAATGAGAATATTAATTTTACCAATTTCATAATTATATATTTAATTATATAATACTATATATATAATTTATATAAATATATTTTTATATATATAATGTGTAGGAGGGGTGGAGGGAGTCCATTGCCCCCTGCCCTTACCCTTATCCCCCCTCGCTCTGCCTCTGCCCTTACCCTTATCAATGACTGATCATTCTTCAAGCTTGATGAGGGTGGAGATAAAGTACGATTGTTGAGTACTACTTTTATTTTGCAGAAATTGCTTTTCAAATATTGTTAAAATTTAAAGTTGATTGCTCACATAATTGGGTCTCTTTAATTTATAGAAAATACAATTTTAGAGAAAATACAATTGTTTACACTAACATTTTTTGTTTGTAATTTTTTTAAAATTTTGTTTGTTTTTGATCAATTTTGGTTATCAAATATATTGATATGAAGATTTTTTGTTTTTATAATATAACGCACACCACGTATTCGATAAAATATTTCAAAAAAATAGTTTTTTAATTTTTTAGTTTTCGATTAATTTTAACATACTATATCTAATTTGATGATTTAGATATAACAAGGATATTTTAGATCTTTTAATAGGTTTACTTTTTTTTCTATTAGATTTATCTATTAATTATGGGTATATATCGGTGTATATATAGATATATATGAATATTTATTACAATAGAATAATAATATATGTGACATATGTGTAGGTATATATCAATATATATTGATATATGTTAATTGTATAGTAACAGTATATGTCGGTATATATTAGATATATTTTAACTAAAAAATAACATTTTGTAAATATATGTTCTGTGATTTTACAGCATATATGGGTATATATGAGTATATGTTAGTTATAAAATAACAATATATGTTGGTATATATCAGTATATATTATATATAATTGGATATGCGAGTATATTTTGGATATATGTTAGTATATGGTATATATAACTAAATAAATATGAATATATATTGCCAAAGAATAATAGTATATAATATATCGATATATGTTACATATATTTTTACATATAAGTGGGTATATATGGATATATATCGGTATATAACTATGTTATATATTTATTTATATGTGGATATATGCTATGCATAACTAGATATACCGAAAAGAATAATAATATATGTTGGCATATATTACATATAATTAAATATGTATAGGCATATGTTGGAATATGTTATATATTCTTTAACTAAATAATAACAGTATATGTTGGTATATATTACATGTAACTAGATATATATATTGGTATATGTTACATATAACTAGTTATATATATGTAAGTATATATATCAGTATATGTTACATATACTTTAACTAAAGAATAATAATATATGTGAGTATATGTCGATATATAACTATTTTATATATTTATTTATATGTAGATATATGTTATATATAATTAGATACACCGAAAATAATGATAATATATGTTGGTATATGTTATATATGACTAGATATATTTGGATATATATTGCAAAAAAAAAATAACAATATATGTTACATATATATGAGTATATATTGATATATGTCGGTATATATTGATATATGTTACATATACTTTAACTAAAAAAATAACAGTATATATTAGTATATATCAGTGTATATTACATATACTTTAACTAAAAAATAATAATATATGTCGATATATATGAATATGTAAGGATATATATTATATATAACTAGAAATATATAATATATATCTAGGTATATATTATATATATTTTAACTAAAAAATAATAATATATGTAGGTATATATCAATATATGTAGGAATATAACTATTTTATATATTATTTATATGTGAGTATATGTTACATATGACTAGATATACTAAAAAGAATAACAATATATATTAGTACATGCTATATATAACTAACTATATGTGGGTATATGTTGTGCAAAAGAATAATAACATATATTACATATATGTGAGTACATGTCGGTATGTATTAGTATGTATCAATATATGTTATATGTATTTTAACTAAAGAATAATAGTATATGTACGTATATGTTATATATAATTTAACTTAAAAATAACAATATATATGGGTATATATGAGATATGTTGCATATATATTAATTAAAAAAATAATAATATATGTAGATATATATTACTTATAACTTGATATATGTATATAAAAAATGTGAATTGTGTTATATATTAAAAATATTTTTAAATAATTTTTATAGTATACGTTAAAATTATTTTAAAAAACATAAATTAAATAAAATATATAAAAGCAAATGTAAATTAAATAAATTATACTAATATATTAATCTGCCTGATTAATTAATGAATTAAAATATTACAAAACTTAATTGGTAAAAAAAGCAACGCATGAAAAACTATCGGACTGCATATGGATTATATTTTGTAACAAGTACATCGTATGTAGGGACTTTTAACAGAAGATGATGTCCTGATACCTGCTGAGAACTTGAGTATTATATTTAGTAGATCAGTTTTCTGCATAAATAATGAGTGGCCATATTTTTACAATTATAAAACTAGAGTAATGTATTTCTAAATTTTTTTTAAAGACAATATTTTTGAAAAATGATTTTATTTTTAAGTTTTTTATGTAATTATCCCTTAGTAGTTTGAGCTTCTTTGATAATTGAGGTGTTGGGCTTACACTTAAATGGACCTCAATATTTCTTTCGTCTTTTAGTTCACTCCCACTAAAATGGCATAAGCAATTTTAGTTTGTTGAGTCTTTAATTATATATTGCTTTTCTTTTTCGGGGGTTCTTTAAAAATGTCCTAAAAAATAAAAATATTCATATTTATTTTTTTTATTTTATAAATACTATTTTTTTAATTTTCATTTTTAAAAATATTTTTTCAAAAGTATATATTTAGTATATATTTAATATATTAAAGATATACTCTATTTTTAAATATATACTCTATTTTCAAAGATATATATTAGAAATATATTTAGTATATTAAGGATATATTAGTGGCAGCCCCATGTGATATCACCCACTTCCAACACTCCCCAATTGCACTTGAAGGGGAAGTATTAGAAATAAGAACAAAATCTCATATGGGGAAATTAAAGAAAAAAAAAAGGTATATATATTGAGAGGTTCTAAAATAAAATACTTAACCTATTTTGTCAAAAAAAAAAAATCTCATGTAAAATAAGCCCAATGCTCCAATATATAAAGAAGTTCAAGCTGCTATTTATCTATAGAGTCCACACATGTCAACAAATATGAAGAAAACCATGATATTTTTGTCTCAATAAAAAAAATAAATCATGTTTTCGTTGCTGATTAATTAATAGAGTTTAGCTTTATCCAACATCCTTCCTCGTTCAAGCAAATTTAGGTGAGGTTTCACAAATATTTTTTTTAAACTGATTTGTGGTTTGACATTTAATATTGTGCTGTTGAGATTGAAACACAATGCTACTTTGCTGGCATCAAATTTGAGAAATTATTCTTTGGAGAATAATTTATTAAAACTAGTTTCATTTGATTAGTTTTTCTTTTGCATTTGTTTAATTAAGCCTATTCTTCAATAATTAATATTCATGTTTCATTTATTAAATTATATTCCATATCTAATTAATTATAATATATGTTTTTTTACCCCCTCATTATTTAATTTATTAGTACAATAAAGAACCGCAAATTAATTTGAGTTCAACTAAGTCATATAGAACCTGGAATTAAAATATGATTTTGGGAATGAATTAATGCAATTGCAAGAAAAGGATAGCTTACCAAAAAATTTAGGGTTATTGATTGAAAAAAACACTATAACAGAAACTAAGGGCATAGGCAAAGGCAATGCATGCATGTCCTATTCATTTCTTGGATCACAAATCTACAATTGGTTTTTCAATTGCATCAATATGGTTTTAGAGTTATCTAGCCTACCAAATTCTTTACTGTTAAATTCAATAATTGATTAACTACCCTTCATCCATAAGCAAAAACAACAGCATAATCTTATGCCTAAAGATTTGTCATTAACGTTTTATCTAGAAATCTAAGAATCCCAATTTGTTTAAGAAAATATATTTTTTCCCACATTTTGTTTAACAATAATATATGATGAGAAAATATTACTACCTGCGTAAATCAGTTGATAAATAAAATTTTTAATTTAACTAGAGATCTCGAATTCAAATTATGGATATATAGCTTTGTTAAAATTAGGTATGAAAAGTTTTACCGATATTATATTCCTATCCGGTTCAACTCTAGAATGATGATTTATAAATATATATATATATATATATATGTATATGTGATGAGATCATCTTTAAACGTTATATTAAAATTTTTAATTCAATAAATTAATCATATAGAGAAAAAATGTAAACATTTTTTAAAAAAATGTAAGATCAAATAGATATATTCACAAATTTTTCCCCTTCTTATGTGTGAAGAAAAATATATTTGGAGATTTGGAGTTGTTTTCTAATGGTTGTCTCTACTACAAGAAAGGAATATATGAGAAACTTTATGCCATAGTGAACACACATGAGTTTTAATTAGCTTAATATTCGATTATTAGACTTGCAAGCATAATTAAATTAATGCAGATCATCTTCCAAGAATTAATATTAAGATAGTAGGATTTTTTTTTAAATAATTCAAAACTAAAATCAAGATGACAGCCTTACTGTATTCTGATTTTTTTTGGGCTGATTAAGGTGAACTTAATTAAATTTATAAATTGGCAGAATGATGGATTTCTATATGCAAAAACAATTAATGAATCAATGAGGTTTAAGTTATGGTACGTATCGGAAAGAATTTTTCAATTATATATTTCTTCTTTACAATTAATTTTCATGAACTGTCATCTTATTTATTTAAAATAATCTTTTATATGAATTTTTTATTTAATTGATAACGAAATTTGTTCTCTAATATATACATAAAGATTTAATTTATAAAATAAAATTTTAAATATAATATTTGAATGTATAAATTAATACATTATATACTTTTAAAGTCTTTGAAAATATTATAATTTGGATAAAAAATACAAAATAAATTATAAAAAAGAAAACACTTAATTAGATGATGACATCAAAGATAAGAAAAATTTAACAAAACCAAATAAATTAATAATTAATTAAACGGGCACAAATATATTAGGCACACCACTTTGAAAAATGATGTACCAAATCCAGTTAACGAGAAAGTGGAAACTCTAGTAAGCTTACATAATCTTCCTTTGTCTTTCTCAAATCTTAATTAGCTATTTGTCTACCTCCATCACTCTTAAATTAGTTTAGCTCACTTAAATACAATAATGACAACCTTAGCTTTTTTTTTTTTTTTTTTTTTAATTTTTTAATTTATTGTTATTATTACTGTTTTTATTTAAATTGATAAATATTTTTTATTTATTTCAAACTGTAACATGCTTGCTATTTTAATAAATTAAATATCTATTATACTCATATTTAATATTATTAATTAAAAATATTTAATAATTTTTTTATTTATTTCAAACTGTAACATGCTTGCTATATTTATAATATTATACTCATATTATATATTTTAATTTTTTATAAATAATACGAAAAATGATTAATTTTTTTAAAGGAGGAGAAAAAATAAATTAAAATTTTAAAATAAGATATAATTAATTGAGTGTAAATAAGTAAAATAGTAGTATAATTATTATGAGATATTATCAATTGAGTACAAATAAATAAATAGTATAATTATTTTATAATTTTTTGAATATTATTTCTATTTAATGCATATTTTATTTGCTTTTCAATTTTACTCTTAATTATTATAATAAATTTTATATATTTTTCACGTGTAACTAAATAACTAAGATTATTTTATAAAAAATAAAATAAAATATGTATATCTATAAAGCAATGTGATGATGTCATTCTAATATATATATATATATATTATAAAATGATCAATTAAATTAGGTCTAGATAATTAATATATAATTAATTCTATTTGCGGTCAAATTACCAATTATAATTTTTAAATAAATTTTATTTATTTTTTAAATTTAAATTTGAAATATAAATAAAATAGGTTTAGATTGGATAAATTTGGCTCAATTATTTTCAAGGTCATGTAATAATGTATACTTGATTATTATTAAAGAATTTTTATTAAATTTGGGTGAATTTTATAAATTACAAATGAAATTAATAATAGATTTTTTATTAATTTTTAAAATTAACTTTAGAACTTTTAAAAAAATATATTTTTCTTAATTTATTTTGTCAAACAAATTATAAACCAATTCAAATAAAAAAAAAATGGGTTGTTACAAATGAAATAAAACATTATCTAATAAATAGATTTCATTAAAAATGGAGGCAGATCAAATTAATTAGGTAGAGTAATTGGTATTATTTATAAATCATCTTTTATTTAAAGGTGCAATGCAAGTCTCTTGCATAAGATAAAATCAAACTTATTAGTTTAAAAAAGGACGTAAGAGAATTCACTTAAAAGCATTTCTCTAACTGAAAAGACTTTGGTGTGGTTGGTGAGTTTTGAGTTGAGTGTTGGTTTTGGTCGTTTTTTGGATTTGTGGGATAATTTTATGTTTTTTCATTAACTATATTAGTTTACCCACTCCTTCCACTTAATTAGCTTTTTCATTTATTTAATTAATTTTTTCTTTTTTTTTTAAAAATAAAAATTACATGCTTTTGATAGTGATCATTTTTAAAATCACAATTATCTTCTCCTTTTTACCATTAATCTTTCATTTTTTTAATTATATTACTAATTGATGTTGAAACGTGGCTTATGATTGGTCATCACTTAAAAAAAAATTAAAAGGATAAGAAAAAATATTGACATTTTGTCAATTGCTGAATTTTTATACAGCTTTTTGTCAAAGTATTTCAGTCATTAACAATTCTGAGTACTTAGAAGATATTTTTGAAAGTATTATAAGCAATTGACTTGAGATATATGACTCTTTTTAAGTTTAACTTAGCCATAAAATACATATTTTATTTTAACATAACTGCTATCCCAATTACATATATTATTACAATTTCTGATGGTTGTTTTGTGGCAACAGCAGATGGCTAATAAATATTAGTTATAGTTTAATACAATATATAAATTTTTTAATTTTATATGATTGTACTAAATCCTTTAGAAATAAACTATTATATATCCGAAACTTTTAAAATTAATATTGGGTTTTTGATAAAAATATTAAAAAAAATTAAAATAATTTCAAATTTATTATATTTATAAAATATTTACCAAAATATCAGAATTTATAAAATATTTACTAAAATATCATATTTTTATTAGTTTGCAAAAAATTTATAATGAGTTTATAATTTTATATAATTTATAATAAATTTATAATAAAATAACTAAAATATCTCTCATAAAAAAATAAAAATTTAAAAAAAATATAAAAGACGGTGTCATTTTATTATTAATATTCACAGTTATATCTCCCAATAGACATTTACAATTGAGACAATGAGAGAATATAACGAGGTTTATATTACTCTATCCCATTCATTAAGCGAATATCATCCTATCATCACGTAAGTAATGGGTAATGGCCATCTAAGCAAAAACAAAAAGAATAGCTCAAATAATGTGGGCTTTTAAATATGTTAAAATATTTTCAAAAACATAAATTAAATAAACAAATATAAAAATGGGTGCAAAGCACAAGACCGCCACCACCACCACTAGTTAACAATTAATTACTAATTTAGGGATAGAAAATGGAACAGAACACACAATCTGAAAGTGTGGGCAGCCATCAGCTAACTTTTTGAACTTAGTTTGATAAATATTATTGATTCCTATAATGCGTAAAACATCAAGCGCCATGAAAATTGACAAATTGGAATATATATTTTGTTGGCCTTAAGAAGATAGAGATGGAGAGATTGGGTCAGCTAAAGCCAACTGCTTGTCTTACATAGAATATCCTTTCTTATGTAATATTACTCACACCTCCAAAGTCCAAACCAATAACAACCTTTAGGATTTGATTTTGTTTCATCTTTTTTGGGTTTTGGTTATCAGGTCAAAATGAATTAATTACACTGAGGAAGCTCAGTAATTTCATTAATTTGTAAGCCATTTACCTTTTTTACATTGTTTTTGTTTGCAATTAATTATTAAATTGTGTATTATGGTTTTGAAAATGAGAAGACAAAACATGGCATTGGCATGTGTTTTAGAACTATCCCATTATTTCAGGCCAAAAAGGAACTCGACATTGTGGACCTAAATTATAATGAGTCTCAATTTTATGGGTGACCTCCCATTATTAATTATGCCCACTCATTCTCATCTCACATGTGAATTTTACAGCTTTAATTTTAAAATTTTAATCCTAATATTCAAAATAACAGACCATTAACACAAAAAAATTATTAAAATTTAGGATAAATTCTATGATCATTAATTACAGTTTAATTTTTGTAGATGAATATTCAAATTTTTTTATTTTTATGATCACCGAGGTAATACCAAAGATCAAAATTAAACCCAAGCTACTAGTCTTTTCCCTTGCACCCTAAAACCTATGATCTTTGGATAGAGGCATCATGAAACAAAACAGCTTAAAGCAAAGGTTGAACAAAACTCAAATAATGAGAACTAGCATGTAAAGAGACGACTCTAGCTAAAGTATGAGCATTCTGAATAGCTAAAGATACACTTGTAATTTTTTCTGCTCTGTAGAATTTTACAATCAAAGATAATAAACCCAAATTCAGATAAATTGTCATAGTTGGCTAGCATAACGTAATAAATTTCTTGATTATCAACCTTAACAATAACATTAAACCAGTTGTTATCTAAAATCTAGCTAAGCACCTCCCTTAAGTTAATGCCTTCTGCAAAAAGAGGACTAGATGGCCTATAAAAAAAACTAGAAATTACTGCAATAAAATTACCTGGGTGATCTCTAATAATAGTTGCATAATCTTAAACTCAAGAGGGAAAATAGAAGCATCAATATTATACTTTACATGTCCTACCAACAACTTTTTTCATCTCCCTTCTGATTGTGAATCAGCTACCTTATGATTGTGAAATACTCCTTGTAGTCAATCCACCACGTTCCTAGTAAATATTATTTCATTATTCCATCATTGTTTGAGCATGACTTCTTATCATTTTTCTCAAGATGGTAACAGTAGGTTTAGGGAGAAAATATCTTCCATTTTTTTTCATAATTTTTATTGTTACAATTGTCCATAAATATAAGGATTACATTGAGCTAATTATGGTAACTATGTTTAATTGCATTGATTCTATGCTAATTTACAAGATATTGGCTAGGCTTGATTGTCTGCTAATTTTGCTCACTGCTGATTTTGCTCACACTCCCCCTCAAGTTGAGTAATGGGATCTCCAATACCCAACTTGCTCAATACTTTGTGAAAAATCCTGCCAGTGACTGCCTTGGTCAGGTTGTCCGCCAGTTGATCCTCTGATCTAACAAAAGGAAACTCAATGATTCCCTCATCCAGTTTTTCTTTGATGAAGTATCTGTCTACTTCCACATGTTTTGTCCTGTCTTGCTGTACCGGGTTTTCGGAGATACTAATTGCAGCTTTATTGTCACGCATTAACTGGCATGTGTCTTTAATTGGGAACCCTAACTCGATCATCAGTTTCTGAATCCACAAGATCTCGGTCAACCCTTTTGCTATGCCGCAAAATTTTGCTTCTGCACTTGATAAAGCAACCACCTTTTGTTTTTTTACTTCTCCAGGTTACTAAGTAACCTGATGTTGATCTTCTATCTATTGAATTTTCAGCCCAGTCAGCATCCGTGTATCCTTGTACTTCTAGATGACCGTTCTTTTGAAACACAATCCCTCTTCCTGGTGACCCTTTGAGATATCATATAATTCTTATAGTTGCTTTCATGTGATCAATCTGAGGACTATGCATGAATTGACTCACAACTCCTACTGCATATGCAATGTTTGGCCTTGTATGAGATAGATAAATCAACTTCCCAACTATTCGCTGATATCTTTCTCGATTGGCTGATGGAGCTCCTTCAATTATTTAAAGCCCATGGTTCATCATCATTAGAATTTCGACTGACTTGCAGTCTATCCGGCCTGTCTCTGCTAGTAGATTCGGGATATATTTTCGTTGTGAGATATAAATCCCTTTCTTTGATCTCATCATCTCAATCCCAAGGAAGTACTTTAGGTTTCCCAAATCTTTCATTTCAAACTCTGTAAACAGATTCTTCTGGAATTGTACAATCTCCTCTCTATCACTACCCGTAATTATCATATCATCGACGTAGATAATCAGGCACGTGATTAGCTCCCCTCTGCATTTAAGAAATAATGTATGATCAGCACTGCTTTGCTTATAACCATACCTCTTCATTGCAATGGTGAACAATCCAAACCATGCTTTGGGTGACTACTTTAACCCATACAAGGCCTTCTTTAACCGGCATACCTTTCTTCCTTGACATCCTATCTCAAAGCCAGGTGGAGCTACCATGTATACTCCTTCTTTCAGGTCTCCATGTAGGAAGGCATTCTTAACATCGAATTGGTGTAGTGGCCAGTCTAGATCAGCTGCTATTGAGAACAGAACCCGGATTGTATCTATCTTTGCAACAGGTGAGAAAGTCTTAGAGTAGTCAATACCATACGTCTGAGTGTATCCTTTGCCACAAATCCCGCCTTGTATCTTTCCACAGTGCCATCTGATTTATGCTTAACTGTGAACACCCATCTACACCCAACTGGTTTCTTCCTTGCTGGTAGTTCACATTTCTCCCACGTTCCATTCTTCACAAGTGCATCCATCTCCACCTGCATAGCTTGACACCATTCTTTGCTTTTCTGAGCTTCCTCCACTGTTCTTGGGATTATCTCAGTATATATTGCTGCATTTAAAAAGCTTTGGCTGAAGCAGACAAGCTCCCCCTATCTTCATCTTCTACTGGATACCAAGATCTCTATGACTTGTGCTCTGGTGAATACCTCTTTGGTGGAACTCCCTGATTGCTTCGTGGAGGAAGAACATATCTTTTTGCATTCTCTTGTACCTCTGCTACCATATTTGCCCTGTCAATGTTAGAAAAATCTATAGCGGAAGCATCTGGTTCTATTACATTAGGAGAAATGGTTACCTCATAAGATTCAGATAAAGGGATTTGAGTCGTATCACTAGGCTCGATGGGCCTTTCTGCAATGCTTGAGGCAGGCTCGTTGGTTCTGTTATCTGGCTCTGTTGGGATAGTGTTGGACATGATATGGCCTGACCTACGCACCAAGCTTAGAGGGTCCGAATCTGTATTTTCCTCCCCTTGACCACTAGGCTGGGTCATATAGTAGTATTCTATTTCAATGAAGTTACAATCCAGAGTAGTATAAATCCGGTGAGAAATTAGATCATAACAACGATACCCTTTTTTATTAGGACCATGCCCCACAAAAACACATTTCACAGCACACGGGTCGAATTTGGTTCTATCTGATTTAGGAATATGAACGAACACGGCACACCCAAACACACGAGGAGTAAGGGTGAGGGCTGGCGGGATTTTGGTTTGCTCAGACAGCGTTTGAATGGGTGTTTTAAGGCTGAGGATTTTGGTAGGGAGGTGATTGAGTAAGTATGTGGCTGTAGTAACAGCTTCGGGCTAGAAGGTTTTGGGTACATGTGATTCAAACATGAAGGCTCGGGTAATTTCTAGAATAATTCTATTTTTCCTTTCGGCTACCTCGTTTTGTTGAGGTGATTTAGGACAAGTAGTTTGATGTACAAGTCCTTTTTCTTGAAAAAATTGGTTCATAGTTTGGTTGACGAAATCTCCTTCGTTATCATATCGGAGAATACGAATTTATTTCTGAAATTGGGTTTGAACCAAGTTGTAAAACAAAACAAATTTTGCTGGAACTTCAGACTTATTTTTCAAAAAAATAAACCCATGTCATACGGGAATAGTCATCAATGAACAATAAAAAATATCAAAAATGACTATTATGTGAATCGGGCGCAGGCCCCCAAACATCTGAGTGTATCAAATGAAAAACAGATTCTACTCGAGTATTATTTGATTGAAAAGTAGTTCTATGGCTTTTTGCAAAGATGCATGTTTCACAAGGAACAAAATTACTATGCTTAAAATTTGGAAATAAAAGGTTAAGATAAACAGGAGATGGGTGCCCCAATCGGCGATGCCACAACCAGATCTTTCGGTCCACCGTCCTGTGAGCCAGTAGCGCAGTCCCCTGTTGAGCCACCTCATCCAAGTAGTAGAGCCCATTCCGCTCAGTTCCACGCCCAATTATCTTCTTCGTCTGGATATCCTGTAAGATACAACAATTTGGATACATCAGTACAATACAATTCAGCTCCTTTGTAACATGACTGATTGACAACAATTTACAGGAAAGTGCAGGAACATAAAGACAATTTGACACTTTTAAACTTGGAGATATTTCTATTGTGCGTGCACCCATTACAGGTGACAA
This sequence comes from Garcia nutans, assembly GCA_947685225.1. Taxonomy (NCBI): domain Eukaryota; kingdom Viridiplantae; phylum Streptophyta; class Magnoliopsida; order Malpighiales; family Euphorbiaceae; genus Garcia; species Garcia nutans. Next base: position 9,342,279 of record CANTUV010000059.1, on the reverse strand, counting down.
TCCCCCATTTTCTGTTTGAACACGAGTCTTTTGTGGTGTAGATTGAGCAACAATGTCCCTAATATTGTGGATCATCGTGTCAGTTGCACCACAATCGAAAATCCACTCCAAGCTTTTTTGTACTGTTGGTTCTTGAACTACACAAGTAATAGGCCTGATTTGATAATTAAAATGACCAAACTGACCAATTTTGTTATATTGGTGTCGAGAATTGCAATTTTTAATTTCACAGGGGCCTGATTGTAATTTCTCAGATTGTCCTGCACTTGATTGTTCATCATTTAAATTACTAGGAACAGATTCTAAAGATTCTAGAATTGAGGTACTAAAAAATCTAAGTTTAAGACATAAGGGGCTTGGGAGTAAATTCACAAACCTTATACCTTCTTCCCCACTGCATTCATTCCTCATTCGACCAACCGCCATCCCCTCAAAGCTTCCTTCCTTGGCCGTCGCCGGCAGCCACCAGGTTGCCCGCAGCGATGGCTGGCTTCCCCCGGTAGGCACCTCCTCAATTGTGTCCGTCCTCCCACCACTCTGGGTAGCCGACGAGAAGGAAACAATTTTCTTTGGTATGGCGATTCATCCTACAATGGGTACAATAGAGCTTCAATTTGTCTTCCCGGGGTGATGACTTCGCCGGCCTCCCGGCGTTTTCTGACCAAAATTTGCCTTGTCCCCTCACAGCATTTACAGCTCTGGTCTGTTGATGTTTTGCAATTAACTCACTGCCAATTGTTGGATTGTCATCTCCCTTTAGTTGATTGAGAATCCCACTCCATGCAGCTTCTCGCCAGACCTGGGCATATGCCTTCTCCACTGCGGACAAAGGTTCCTCCTTGAGCAACTCTCTTTTGATGGTTTCATAGCGCCCATCGAGCCCTGCTAAAAATTGAAATAGCCGGGTCTCTTGTCACTCCCGGTTGTATATTGCTATGTCGACAGTGTGAACCATCGGATTTGGGTGCCGCCTGTCGATTTCCTGCCAAATCCCTAGCAAGGTATTGAAGTATTTCTCTAATGTCATGCTCCCTTGTTTCAATTCATTAGCTTTGATGTGCAGTTCAAACATTTGAAAAGCATCTCCTCCACTCCCATACGTCAGCTCCAGTGCATCCCATAACGCCTTTGCAGTCGGATAGGCGGCAACGCTACTCATCAAATTTGCTTCAATATTGTTGATGACCCACGAGAAGACTGTGAGATCTTGCTGTTCCCACTCGGTGTATTCTGGAGTAGTCTTCTCCGGTGGTGGAGGCACACCATTGATATGCCTGATACTTTTTCTTCCTGCAATTGCTACTCGCATTAAGCGAGCCCACAGTGGATAATTTGTGTCATTTAGCTTGACTGAAATTGACAGAGTTTCTGTATGGTTGGAGGATTGAGGTGTCTGATTGGTTGTGTTTGTTGTGTTGTCTAGGCCGTTTCGGAGGAGATTAATCAACTGGGCAACAAGATCATTTGAACCTTGTGTGGTCTCTGATCTTGCTGGAATGCTGAAACTCACACCGGTGTCTCTCCTGACATTGCTGGAATTGGTTTGGACAGATTCTTCTGTGATGATACTTTTTTGAGAAGATGAGAAATTGGCCGAGAAAGGTTTGTTGGTAAGGTTGGAACAAATGATAGATGATGATTGCAGTAATCAGTATGAAAATCAGAACCGAAACTGCTATGATACCATCATCTCAAGATAGTAACAGTAGATTTAGGGAGAAAATATCTTCCATTTTTTTTTCATAATTTTTATTGTTACAATTGTCCATAGATATAAGGATTACATTGAGCTAATTATGGTAACTATATTTAATTGCATTGATTCTATGCTAATTTACAAGACATTGATCAGGCTTGATTGTCTGCTAATTTTGCTCACTGCTGATTTTGCTCATAATTTTTACTCCAAATCAATGCATTTCAAAACCAGTAAATACTCCATAGCGAAAAATAGTATCTCACAGTAATGAGCCGGTCATAAGTACCATTAAAAACATTAGTCAAAAGCACAAACACACTATCAACAGTAATAATAATATTGTTGGCAATTTAATTGCTTAAATATATACATCTAAAAAATACTTGTTAATGTTATAATATATATATATATATAATATTAATTATTTCTAAAGGATTTTACTCATTGAGTAATTTATAAGCAGTTAAACTTAGTTTATAAAAATTAAATTTTTAAAAGTAAAAAAATTCAACCAAATAACTAGTTGCATGCTTAAATTCTTCAAATAAAACTATTTATTTTTCAAGAAAAATTCCTCATAGTCATAGCTCAATTATTTCCTCAAATTTAATTTGCTAAGCAGTTATCCAGTCATTTCTCAAAATCAAACACTTTAATTTTTCTCATTCAACTAACAAATTAGTTACCACATTCAATAACATCTTAATTTTATTATATATACATTAATTTATTTTAAGAAAAATGAACTGGAAAAAAAAAGTTTTAACTTCTAATTACGTGGAATGATAAGTATTTGACTATAAATTATTGCTCTATTTATAGAATCTATTATTATAATGATTTAGTAAATAAAATTATACTGCTATTTTAAACTTATTTTCAGTCAAAAAGTTATTAATTTATTTTTATTATCTCTTGAAATTTTAATTATTCCAAGTTACAAATACAAAGTATATAGATATAGATGGATTAAAACTACAAAATAACCGTCAAACTCCCGCCTTCGGAGTTACAACAGGTTCCGTACGTTGTGGCATGTCAGCTCCAGCAGCTTTGTCCGAATCTCAATTAAAAAACAAATTATTATTTAATTTGCACGCCACATCAGATAAAGACATTATTTTTTAGATATATATTATTATATTATCCAAAACACCCTCAAAAATGCCTTTTATTTACATATTTTACCTGTGGATTTGATGTGTCGTTCCATATCCATTGTTCTTTTTAAGCGTTTGTCGCGGCAAAAATCACGAACCTAAAAACCAACGGTCAAGATTTTATGAAAAAAAATTTGACTCTTTTATCATTATCATTATTATTGCTAATTATTACTATTTATTCAATTATTTTTTAAAATTATCATTTAATCACTAAAATTTAATCGAATAAATTCCTTTTTGAAAAATATACTTAGAAATATAATTATTTACTTTAATTAAAATAATTTATACTAGTATAATAGTCAAATTCAAGATGAAATAGTAAAATTGCCTTAAGTATAAGAAAAATTAAAGTAATCAATAATTTTTTAATTTATTTAATTAGATCTAGAATCTATTTTATAATATAATTAAGATAGTAATATTTTTTTTGTGATTTTTAGTAAAATGAAAATTTTTAATTATTTTAAAACATTTTTTTATTCAATAAATATAAGTTTTATTTATGTTAAATGAAAAAAAATTATTTTCTGAATGGAAATAATCATGTGTGAGATAATTTAATTTTTTTAAAAAAAAGATAAATATATATATCAAATAGTAATTTACTTTTTTAAAGATTATTGGTTATTATTAAAAATTAAATTAAATATGAAAATTACATAATTTGGGTCGAGTAAATATAGGAATGAATGGAAGAAAGAAACAGAAAGGAGTATAAATATAGGACATATTCCAAATAATTGTGAAGCTTTTCTTACTTATTTCAAGTTTCAAGAATAACCAATTCCTAAAGATATACCATTCTTTGAAGAATCCTTTGCCTAACAACTCTCTCTCTCTATTTATCTTCTTCTTTTCATCTTCTTTCTCTCTTTGTTTCCCTTTTAAAACTATGTAAGAACTTGGATTCTCTCTGTTTTTTCTTATTCATTTCTGGGCTTTTTTTTTTTTTAAATTTAATGAGCTTCTTTCTTTGATATAAAGATAAAGACAGAAAACCAAATAGCCAGCAACTTTAGACAATGACTATGGAAGGTAAGTTTATGCTATTTTTTTTTCTTGTCCTGTTCTTGGTTTCATTTTGTTTGGTTGCAGAGAAAATGATGGAAAAATGAAAAGAGAACTTTTATTTTTTTGTGTTCATGCTTTGACTTTACTTATTCATTATCATTTTCCTTTTTCTTTACCTTTTTCTTAAATTTTGCTGGAGTGAGATAAAATTCTTCTTAATTATAGTTATAAGAAAGAATGAAAGAAAAAGAACATAAAAAAAATGAAATTCCTCTGTTTTCTTAGCTACCAAACGAAAGGTCATGGCGGTGTAGTTTTCCATCACTTAAATGAATTGTTGTTATCTACAGGATAAAATGGAAGAAAAAGAAATATGAAACTAAAATTTTGTGTATTAATTGTCTAAATTCTCCTATTACAACTACCATTTATCTCCTCTGTTTTCTTAGCAAACAAATTAGTAGGTTATGGTGGTTTGGTGGGTTTTAATCACTGTAATGAAATTTTATTGTTTGCAGAAGGAGAAACCCAAGAAATTCCAGAAGTGGAATCACCAAATGAATTCAGTAAGAGGGATTTCATTATTAAAGAACCCTCACCGAATGAATTGACTAAGAGGGATTTCATTCTTGATGAACCCTCACCAAGATGCGTGTTGGAGATTCCTATTTTAGGCGGGGAAAGTGGAGATTATGATCATAGCAGTAGCAGCACTAGCAGCAGCGCAGGTTCTACTGAGAAAATAGTCCAAGATAAAACATTGGTTACTAATAACAGTAATTTGTCACAGTGGAAGACCATGCTTAGTTCGTTCAAGAAGACCTCTATGAGAAGGTTTTCAGTAATTCCATTACTTACTAATTATGATATCATTGCTAAAAGGAATTTGAAAAGGAAATTAACAAGAATTCAGAATTCCCCTGATATGATGATTGATTGGGAAGGAATTCGAATTCCTAAACCATCTTGGAGAAATTTTGACTATTCAGAACTCGAGGCTGCAACTGATAATTTCAGTTTTGGTAAGAATTTTTCACTTTAAACTGTTTCTGTTTAATGCATACACACTAAACTTGACTTAATTATTCTAGTTAATTAAACTTTGAGTGAGGCATGATTATTTTAATAATTTTCCTGGTTTTTTTAATCTATTGAGAGGTCATTTCATAGTTTAATGGTTTGTCTCATTAAAGTTGCCAACTGCATGTTTGAAATTTTTATTCAGAGAAACATCAAAAGCCTAGCAGTCAATGCCGACTGCAATTGAAACCTACTTTAGAGAGGCGACCATACTGTTGACAAATTAAACTTAGGAAAAGGGATTAGGAAACTGATGGTGGGACCAACAGAACATTGACATTGAAAAATCAGTTTTCATATAGAATATGATAACTTAATTTGAGCAGCCATTCACTTCAAGGTCTTATTTGATGACTTATGGCGCTGAAAATTAATTAATATAGACATTTTGGTTGATTTATTAGGGTATTTATATAAACTGATCTTTTCTTGGTCATGGTTGTTGCTCTTAAGCTTTATATTAAACTTGTTTAATTTGTAAATATGGGATTAACACTTCAACTTGATATGCGCACCCTCTTGAAAAATCCATAATGATTTAACCTACACAACATGTGGCTGAACTTGAGGATTATTATTCATTTCAATATCAAATCACAGCTTAATTACAATTAACTGGTATTATTATATAGAATTAGCTATATGCAGCCTATCTTATAAATATTGCAATGACCTTGTTTGATCAATTCATGTTTCGCTACCTAAAAGATTTACTTTACATTGCAGTGCTTGCTTGTTCTTTTTAATGCTCTTGTTTTCCCTGTATGCTTCTAATTATTCATCAAATTTTGGTAGATAACTTGATTGGGGAAGGGGGTCATGCAAAAGTATACAGAGGGTGTTTGCCTGATGGTCAAGTTGTGGCTGTAAAGAAATTGGTGAAGATTGAAGGGGAAGAAACGAATAGCGTTGGCGATTTTTTATCTGAGCTTGGAATTATTGCACATATAAACCATCCTAATGCTGCTAAATTGCTTGGGTTTAGCATTGATAGTGGTCTGCATCTTGTCCTCGAATTTTTACCACATGGCAGCCTTGCTTCCATGCTCCATGGTGCTGATTAACTCCATTTTATCCTTCTCTTTGACCACAAATATAAGGTAGCAGTAAGAATTGTAACCGAGACATTTGATGTTTCAGGTGAAGGAGATTGTCTAGACTGGAAGAAAAGATTTAAGGTAGCTGTAGGAATTGCAGAAGGATTAAAGTATCTTCATCACGGTTGCCAAAGGCGCATTATTCATAGAGACATTAAAGCATCAAACATATTGCTTGGTGAAGATTATGAAGCTCAGGTGATTTTTTTAAAATTTTACAGAATAATAAATGTCGTCTTTATGTATGCATTTTACAGAACAACGTATTGAATTACGTATATCACTAGCAGATTTCTGATTTTGGATTGGCAAAGTGGCTTCCAGAAAATTGGGTTCACCATATTGTTTTTCCAATTGAAGGCACATTTGGGTTAGGAATGCAGCTTCAGTAATTTGTCATTATATTTTTTGTTTTCAAAAAGCTGCAACATGTTTAGACTTATGGAACTTAGAAAATAAATTTCAGATATTTGGCTCCGGAATACTTTATGCATGGTATAGTCGACGAGAAGACTGATGTATTTGCATATGGAGTTCTATTACTAGAGATAATAACAGGTCGTCATGCAGTTGATTTGACGAGACAAAGCCTCGCTATGTGGGTAAGATCTGTTTATGCTCACAATCTGATAATATGTTGAATAGCATTTCAGCAGCAGATTATACATCATACATCCGTAAGTTGTACATTCTGTCTATTCAGATTGTTAAATGTTCACTTTGGCAATGTGCATAGGCAAAACCACTTCTAGAAGAGAACAATGTTCAAGAAATAGCTGACCCTCGATTAGGAGACGATTATGATCCTATCGAAATGAAGCGTGCAATGCTGACAGCTTTAATGTGTATTCATCACCTACCAACTGGGCGTCCACACATGGATCGAGTAAGAAGTTTGGTCTCTGTTTTGTTGATTGTCATTTTCTTTAAGAGGTGGAAATCTTACGAGCAACTCACCCTGTACACCACTGGAAACACCATTTCCTGTTGGACTTGGAAACTTCAGGTTGTGCAGCTTCTGACAGGTGAGGAAGTACATATAGAGTTGAAGCAAAAGTCTAATGCACGGAGTGCAGTAATTGTGGATGGTTGTGATTTGCACGATTATACTTGCACAAGCTACCTCAATGATCTGAATCGCCATTTGGAACTTGTGATGGAGTAGTTATTTGTTCGATAATCCTTAGGAGCTAATGCCTGCTGCTGCTGCTGCTGATGATCTAGTTTTCCACTTGTCTATATTAAAAGGGATATTAAAATTTGCCATTTTCTCCTTGTAGTGTGTTTCTGCAGGATTTTTATTCCCAAAGGGTTGTTTTATATAAAATCCATAGATAAACAGGCAATCACAATTATACATATATAGGAAAAGAAAAAAAAGAAAAATGAAATTTCTCAAGCAAAAAAAAAAAAAAGTTAAAAAGTTTTTGTGTGCAGTTGTAATTCATCCAAGGATACCATTTCACTTTTCAGACTCTCAGTTGCTTTCAACTACATATTTCTTGTTTTCTTACTGCAACAACAATGGTATCCATCATATTTCAGAATAGAATTTGGTTGGTATTAAAAAAAAAAAAACAAAAGTACACAGGGTATCTAGCAACAGTGTTTCATATCGCCATCCTTTTTTTTAATTGATTTTCGACTACTATCAGAAATTCTAAAAAATGCATTTGTAAAAGGGAAAAAATCAAGGAGACAAATAGTCAAATAAGGGGATAAAGTTAAACTTTGGTTGAGAAGTGTGCTATTAAAATTGGCAGTGGCAGAAACACGAATAATTATATGCTACAACGGTTGTAGCAATAAATGCCTACAACAAGTCAATTGAATTTTTACACGTAGACTAAATATGACACGTGGCGTTATGGAATAACCAGAAACACCAAGACGACAATACATAAAAGTGAATAAAGTTGCTTATATTTTATTCACAACTCATCAGTGCTTTTTTCTAAAAAAATATTTTTAAAGAGAAAAAGAGGTTTATTCAACAGAAATTCTTTCCTTCAACAAATAAGAATGGTGTTTTTTAATGTTAAACAAAATGTGTCTTCTCCCATGCCACACTACATCCCAAAATACTTGCCTGTTTTTTCTGCTTTTGAAGCAGATATAAAAAGACTTGGGATAAATAAAATATTTGGTTTCAAATATATATATATATATATGTATGTATTCTTACAAACTTTTCTATTCTAACAAGACAAAACATATCCTTGAACTTTTGAATTTTCAAAAATTTATTTTATTGAGCTTCTAAAAATTTTATTTGTCTACTTCAAGCTTTCAATTTTTTTTTAATTTTTCACACATAAGTCGTTGAATTGGAAAATGAAAATAATTAAAAAACCATGAACCCTAAATTTATAACTGCTCCCTTTTGTAATTAGAAAAACCCTAAAATTGAGACCATTAGCCCTGAGCAAAAAATCAATCAAACTTATACAATAAAACCTTCATAAACTAACTCTATCAAATTCAAATTCATCAACTCAAACCTAAGCAAAGTCTGGAAATCAATCAAACTCATAAACTTAAACCTCTACAAACCCAATAAAATTCAATCAAACTTCATTAAACTAAAATTAAATTGGAACTCTTCAATTGAAACTTAATAAAAATCAGTCAATAATTCAATAGACAAATGTTTGAATATAATAGATATTTTCATATAATAATAAGCCATTGTTGTGGCCAAAAATTAAACAGATTAGACAGAGTCCAACCATTATCTGCAGCAATAAATATTTTCATCTCCTTTAACAGCCATTACATGTTATGTTATTAATATGTTCAAAATCATATAAATTGAATTGGTAACTAATATTGAATTTCAAAATTAATATATGTAAAACATATTTATATTTTCACTTAAAATAGTCAAACATAATATTAGATTTCTGAGTTTAAAGTTTACATGGCAAATCAAACAAAACGTTAATCCTGGGATAATGTCGTCAATGAGATTAAAAAATTTATTTATTTTATTCAAAATATTTCAATAGAATAAAAACAAACCTTTAGCTTTTATTTTTTTTTCATTTAAAATTTTAATTTTACTTGGTCTCTCATGATGAAAAAAGATTGATAAAGATTTTGATGAACATCTTGAGTTTTCATTAAGCCAATATATATAGAAAACGTATTTCAATTTTTTTTTTTTTTTATGTATGGGGAAAGGAAAACGAACCTGAAATTATTCAGGGAGGTGTACTAGCCGCTATACTATTTCTTGGTGTGCAATAATTTTTTCTTTTAACTCTTTTTTTCTAGTTTTTTTTTTTTTAGATTATTTATGTAAGTTACCCAAATATCTAAAAACAATCAAAGTGATAAAGGCTAATCCAAAACCAAACCGGCCCGGCCCAGCGAATATTTATAACCCTAATTTATTTATTTATTTTTTAGCAACAGCCCTAATTTAACTTTGCTAGTGTCAAACTCTACATACAGTAGAGAAAGATCGGAGATGGCTCCGACGGACATTGCATTTCTTATATTAGCTTTAGCTTTATTTATAGCCATTCAATACTTTCCCAAACAAGCCCTAAACAGACTCCGAACCAAAAACCGAACTTCGATCCAATCTAATCGCCACTTTATTCAAGGTACTCACTTTCTAGCCCGGGCCAAATCGACACCTCATAAATCCCAATCTCAAACCCTAGCCAAAAACGCACTCCTCGAAGCCGAAACGGCAATCTCTCTGTCTCCCAGAGATCCTGCTCCTCTAATACTCAAGGCACTCGCTCTCGATCTCCTCGGTCACAAAGTATCTGCCTTGAAAGCGCTTGATTCGGCGCTCTCTTCGCCGCGGGGCAAGTCGTTAGAAGGAAGAGAGCGTGGCGATGCTCTGGTTAAGAGAGCTGAGTTGAAAATGGCTGTGAATCGGAGACGCCGGGTGGACTCGGCTATTGACGATTTACAAGAGGCGGTGAAACTTAATAGCGAAGGCGAAAAAGCTTTTTGTTTATTGGGTCATTGTTTTGAGTGGAAAGGAATGAGTGAAGATGCTAAATGGGCTTTTGGTGAGGCCTTAAGGGTCCAACCTGGGTCCGTTGTGGCTCGTGAAGGGTTGGACCGGTTGGGCTCGTAATTGTATTGCAAATGTTTTTTGCTTGTGTGATTGTAATTGTATTTCAAAATATTCAATATTTTATTTGATGATTAACATTTTCCTCCTCATTTCATATGTGTTGTATATTATATATATATATATCATATATATTTTATATTTGTTGTAAATTTTGATAAAAAAATATATAAAAAGTGAGTTTATTTTAAATATTATTTTATAAAATAATAACTTTAAGAGAACGTTTAACATTTTATGAAAATGTATAAAAAAAAAGGAGCCATTAAAATTTTTTTTATAAATTTTGCTCTTTATAAAAAAATTAATTCTATAAAATTTTTTAAAAGTTTACAAAATTTATATAGTTACTTTATATATGACTTATTGATATATGTTATGTTCTAATTCATAAAATATGCATAACTTTATATGTTATTTAATGGCTTAATGCATATGTGGTTCCTCCAATTTAATAATATTTATCACTCAACTTTTTATATTTTTCGTAATTGCTTATACCTTTCAACTTGCGATTTTATTAACACACACTCCAAAATCATAAAAATGTCATTTGACGAAAAATTTAAAATAATAAATAAAATTATAAATTATAATTTTTAATAATAAAAATATTAAAATTAAAAAATTAAGAAAAAAAATGAAACCCATATGGGTTTCTCATTGCCACCATAATCGATCATACTCTCATGAGTTTCTCAATCAGTATCTTAGAAACCTAAATCTCAAGCATTGTCAGTGGCACTGTCTCTTAAATAACGAGCTCTGCACTTAGGCTTGTTACTGAGCTTTACCTCTTGTCATATAGTTTAGTTGCATTATGTTTCAGCATCCACAACCATGCCTAGCCAAGCCCTTTGAGCAACATATGCCCTTATTTGAGATAAATATCAAATGACCAAGGGGACACTAATAATAGTACCCCCCACTTTCTGAGCTCCAAGCTCGAGCTCGGTGCCCGGTCATTGTCGTAACCAAGGTCTTTAGTGAAGGTTGAACTTCAGTTTCGAACACCCTAGTTTGACCGAGCTCCTAGTTTATAGTAGGCAGTCTCATGATACTGTCGTAGTATGGCTCTAGTACACCCACAATCAGCGCTGACACCATCAGAAGTTATCTCTCTCCACCCACTATATATAGGGTAAGCCCCTATAAGTATGGATCTTCTTCTCCTCTCTCTCACTCTTTCTTCTACTCTCAATACATTCAGATCAACAAAGCTCTGATTTATGCATCAGAATCTCTCTCGGGGAGTCTGATCCCTCTCTTCTCTCTTGTCTTGTAGGTAGGAGAGATAACATCAGAAGAACCCAAACCCGAGCTAGAGCTAAGACCACTGAAATACGTCTCAGCATCAATGGTGTAGTACATGTGGACTGTTAGGAAATCAAGGAGATCACTGCAAACAAAACACGCAGCGGAAAAAAAATTTTGATCTTTGATTTCCCATCAAGATCCATGCTGTTCGTTTAATTCGAAAAAAGTGTTCAAAGAACTAACATGTTGATGATTCGAAATCACAGTTTAGAAGAGATGCCTCGATCGTGAAACACCCTCTATCGCGTATCCACACGAATGCTACCGTATGGAGTGCTAGCTCTCTGCAACGGCGAAGGCTGAAAAACGTTTTCTCTAAAACTTATTAGGGTTTCTATTTCGTTCTCTTTTTATTTTTTAAAGTTACCTATATAAAGACTTAACGTCTGGAGTGAATATAATCACTCCAGAATCCAATTCGAAATTGGATAAGGTAAGTCAAATTCAGAATCCAAATCTAATTAGGATTCTGAATATATTATCTAATAATATATATATATAAACGAAAATAATAATAATAATAAATATTAATATTAATATTAATATTATTAATATTATATCCAGCCCAAAGCGCATTCTTGTGTGTGACCCGATAGGCCCATATTAATTGGCAGTCAATTTAATCTCTATTAAACCAACAAGTCATAATTGGCCTCTAGCAAGGCGTTACAACTACCCAATTAATATAAGGAATGTCCAATTTGCCTAATAATAGTACATGCATTAATCCCTTTGTCACACGATATCTAGTTTGAACATAAGTCATGGTCAACGTCATACTTATATTGTCCAAACTTATGATTACTCGATCTCCAAGTAGACTGATAAAAACAAATAAAATTGATCACACTATCAATTCATTTGAGCACGACCATGCATTTCACAGTCTCACTTATCGAGGGGCCCAAAAGATATCTCTCTCAAAGAGAGGGACAAATTCTATCTTGATTGTTCATTATCCTCTATATAATTTCTATCATATATGATCATAACCTTTATTATTATCCAGTTACGGATAATGTTTGATCATGTCAAAATATAATAGTCCTTCAATTGGAAACTATGACAATCTCAAGTTAAAGAATTAATACATAACTATCATGAGATTTACTTATGACACTAACCCATGTAGTAATCTCATGATGGGTCTATCCAATACATTGTTCTCTAACAAGTATCTATGAAATTGATTTGTATCACTATACACATAATCATCTGATGATTATCAAATCAATGTTCATACTGGTTAAGAATTATTTTTTTTTATCTCTATAACAATAATAAACCAAGGACAAATATCAAAATTGTGTAACATGCAAACAAACAATAATGATAATAAAACCTCATTTATTAATAATGAATATATAACATAAAGATCCAAATAAATGGCCTAGGGCACATACACTAACAATCTCCCACTTGCACTAGGCCTACAAATTTCTAAGACCCATAGATCTAGTGTGCTGATCATGCTTGACCCGTGAGAGAGGCTTTGTTAATGGATCTGCTATGTTATCATTTGTGTCAACTTTGCATATCTTGATATCTCCTCTATCGATAATGTCTCGAATGAGGTGAAAACGCCTGAGTATATGCTTAGACCTTTGATGAGATCTAGGCTCTTTTGCCTATGCTATGGCACCATTGTTGTCACAATAAATGTCCACAGGATTTGCAATGCTAAGCACCACTCCTAGCTCAGTGATGAATTTCTTCAACCAGACTGTTTCCTTAGCTGCATCTGATGCTGCTATATACTCAGTCTCTGTTGTAGAATCAGCCACAGTGCTTTGTTTTGAACTCTTCCAACTAACAGCTCCACCATTCAATGTGAATGCAAAACCTGACTGCGATCTAAAATCATTTATGTCAGTTTGGAAACTAGCATCTATGTAACCATTTACAACTAGCACATCTTCCAAACCTCCATAAACCAAGAATACATCTTTAGTCCTTCGAAGGTACTTAAGAATATTCTTGACAGCTGTCCAGTGACCTTCACCAGGATCAGCTTAAAATCTACTAGTTGCGCTTAATGGATATGAGACATCTGGTCTAGTACATAACATGACATACATAATAGATCCTATAGCAGAAGCATAAGGAATCTTATTCATTCGATCTCTCTCATCAGATGTCATAGGACATTGACTCTTGCTGAGATGAATGCCATGAGACATAGGCAAGAATCCCTTTTTGGAATCTTGCATGTTGAACCTCTTCAACACTTTATCTATGTATGTACTTTGACTCAGGCCAATTATCCTTCTAGATCTATCTCTATAGATCTTTATACCAAGGATATAGGCAGCCTCACCTAAGTCTTTCATTGAGAAAGAATTCCCTAACCAAGTCTTAACCTTTTGCAAGGTAGGGATATCATTCCCAATGAGTAATATGTCATCCACATATAAGACTAAAAACACTACTGCACTCCCACTAACCATCTTGTAAACACAAGGTTCATCTTCATTCTTGATGAAACCAAAGTTCCTAACTGTTTCATCAAAACGAAGATTCCAGCTTCGAGATGCTTGCTTCAATCCATAAATGGATCTTTGAAGCTTGCAAACCTTTGTGTAATTCTCAGGATTTACAAAACCCTCAGGTTGTGTCATATACACATCCTCAAGCAAGTTTCCATTAAGGAAAGCGGTTTTGACATTCATTTGCCATATCTCATAATCATAGTATGCTGCAATGGCAATGAGAATTCTAACAGACTTAAGCATAGCAACTGGTGAAAAGGTTTCATCATAGTCTATACCATGAGTTTGCTTGAAACCTTTTGCAACAAGCCTTGCTTTATAGGTCTGCACATTCCCATCCATGTCAGTTTTCTTCTTGAAAACCCATTTGCAACCAATAGTCTTAATACCCTCTGGAGGATCAATTAAAGACCAAACTTGGTTGTCAAACATAGATTCCATCTCAGATTTCATGGCTCCAAGCCATTTGTCTGAATCTGGACCTGACACAGCTTCTTGATAGGTAGTAGGCTCATCTTGATCTATGAGCATTACTTCACTATCATCAGTCATAAGAAATCCATATCTCTCTGGCTGACGACGTGTCCTATCAGACCTGCGAGGGATTTGTGTTACATCTTCAGACTCCACAACTATATGTGGTTCTGAAATAGGCTCTATAGACGGCTCAATGATTTCTTGTGGTACTTGAGTTTCCTCAAGTTCTACTATACTCCCACTAGTTCTCTTAGAAAGAAATTCCTTTTCCAAAAAGATCCCATTTCGAGCAACAAACACTTTATTCTCTGAAGGAGTATAGAAATAGTATCCTTTAGTTTCCTTAGGATACCCCACAAAATTACATTTGATAGACTTTGGAGCTAACTTATCTGAAACTGGTCTTTTCACATAAGCTTCACAACCCCAAATCTTAAGAAAAGACAAACTAGGTGTCTTACCTGTCCATATCTCATATGGTGTCTTTTCAACCGCCTTAGATGGTATACGGTTCAGAATGAATGCAGTTGTCTCCAAGGCATGACCCCAAAAAGATAAAGGAAGATCCGCTTGACTCATCATTGATCGAACCATATCTAATAGAGTTCGATTTCTCCTTTCAGAAACTCCATTCCACTGTGGAGTTCCTGGAGGAGTCTGTTGTGAAACAATTCCACAATCCCTTAGATGATCATCAAACTCTTGGCTCAAATATTCACCACCTCGATCTGATCGAAGTTGTTTAATTGTTTTACCAAGTTGATTTTGTACTTCATTTTGAAAAGTTCTAAACATTTCAAAAGACTCATGCTTATGTTTCATTAGGTAGACATAGCCATACCTACTGAAATCATCAGTAAAAGTAATGACGTATCCAAATCCTCCTCTGGCACTAATGCTGAAAGGACCACATACATCTGTATGTATCAAGCCCAATAAATCATTAGCCCTTTCACTATGCCCAGTAAAAGGATCCTTTGTCATCTTACCAAGCAAACAAGACTCACATGTTTCAAATGATTCAAAATCAAATGAATCTAATAATCCATCTTGATGGAGCTTAGAAATGCGTTTCTCATTGATATCGCTAAGGCGACAATGCCATAAATAAGTAGGGTTTAACTCATTTGGCTTAGTTCTCTTAGAAGTTATGTTATAGATATCATTACCATTAGAATCATCAAGATTAAGGATATAAAGGCCATTATACGAATTTGCAATACCATAAAGCAAATCATTTTTATCAAAAATAGAACATTTCTTATTCTTAATAAAAATGAATAACCTTTATCATCCAAAACAGATACTGAAATAAGATTCCTACTCATAGTAGGAACATAAAAGCAATTGTTCAAAATTAACAAAAACCCATTGGGCATAACAAGTTCATAAGTTCCTACAGCTATAGCAGCAACTCTTGCTCTATTGCCAATACGTAGGTCCACTTTGCCCTTCTTCAGCATCCTACTCCTTTTGAGTCCCTGCATATTTGTACAAATATGAGATCCACATCCGGTATCTAATACCCAGGAAGAAGGAATAGATAAATTAATTTCTATAACATAAATACCTGAAGATGTAGTCGCACTACCCTTCAACTTCTTTAACTCATCCAAATAGAGTTGACAATTTCTCTTCCAATGCCCAGGCTTGTTGCAATGGAAACAAGTCCCTTCCTTAGGAACTTTAGCCTTAGGTTCAGGTTTTGGTTTAGCTTGTCCCTTGGACCCTTTAGCACCTTTTCCCTTACCCTTGCCCTTAGTATATTTGGCTTTCTTTTTCATTTGTTTAATATTGACATTTAATATTTAGGTAGGCTTTTTGATATTCCCCTCAGCAGTTTTGAGCATACCATGTAGCTCAGGAATGGATTTCTCCATATCATTCATGTTATAGTTCATGACAAACTGTGAGAAACTGCTAGGCAATGAATGTAGGATCAAATCCGTGGAGAGTTCTAAACTCAGGGGATATCCAAGTCTAGCAAGGTGATCTAGATAGCCTTTCATCTTCAAAACATGAGCACTAACAGATTCACCTTCAGACATTTTGCAGTCAAATAATGCAACAGCGGTGTTAAACCTATCTTGCATAGCCTGTTGTTGGAAAGCTTGTTTGAGATGCACACTCATCTCATAAGCCTCTAAGTGTTCCAGATCCTTCTGAAGTCCTGGACACATAGTAGCCAACATAAGACATCCTATGTCATTTGAATCATCCACATGCTTCTTATGCTTACTCTTAGCAGCATTAGAAGCATCAGTAGGAGGTGGGTCAGGGATAGCTTCATCAAGCACGTAGGACTTTTTCTCTTGTTTGAGAACAATTCTCAGGTTCCTAAACCAGTCAACAAAATTAGTCCCACATTCTTTCAGTTTTTCCTTATCAAGGATAGATCGCAGTGATAAGGTGGAATTGTTATTAGCAGCCATCTGTTGATAAATATGCAAAGTCAAATTTTAATTAATAATGAGGTTAAAATTATTTAAACTCCTACTAAAAATATAACCCTCTAAAGAAAAATTTTAGTAGGCTAAGATCCGTATTTCACTTAATTCTAAACTCAGCTTTGGCGTGACGCTTAAAATCAAGTTATTTAGGTAGGTAACATCTTTACCAATTACATCTCATGTAACTCTTAGTAATTATGGAATATTGACATCATATGTCATAGCATGTTGAATTCCATCTAATGCCTTAGGCCCAAAACCATTTTAATAGCCTAATTAAGTCTAACCAATTTTAAAACATATGAGTAACACTATTACTCATCCTACTTAGCTAGGAATGTTTAAAGCATATTGCTTTGGCAATACCTACTTTAATACAATCTTAGTTTTGATAGGTGTTCAAAACGTGGATGGCATTTAGACTTAAATTATTAATGAGGGTTCAACTAAATTATTATCATGTCTTGCATTACATATCATTATATTTTAGCATCCTATATGCATATATATAATTTATCACATAAGCATCATATACCAAATGACAAAATATGTAAACGTGACATAGCATGACCAAACTAAATATGATCTTCAAGAGACCAAATGAAGATCATAAATGCAACCCTAGGTGAAAAACCTATCTATTACAACACTTACAATGTTACATATCTTCAAAACTTGAGCTTGTGCTTCCATCACCATGGAACCATCTTCTCCTTGGTATGAATCTCCATCATAAACATTGTAGCTTGAATCTTCATTTATTACAATAAAAGAAAATCTAACTACTAGTAAAATAAATTACAACAAAATAAACGACACGCAGGCCGTATTTACCCAAAATTAAGATATGAATAAACCAATCACATAGGTCATAAGGCCATACTATGCACTATGCCAAGACATCAAACAAACATAACATTTTCATCACCAACATGTTAAATAGAAACAAATATATTGACATTCTCAATGTCACGGTAACGAACTATAGGGCGCGAACATACGGTGGTCCCGCTAGCCGGTTAGCGGGCGGGGCTCCCGCTGGCCGGTCAGCGGGAGGGGTTCCGAAGGGGTAGCGCCCCTGGGCGGGGTCGAGGGGCAGCACCCCTCGAAGCCAAACAGAAACGTTAGTCTCATTAACATTTTTCTTTGGCGAAACCCTAAAACAGAATCGTTAATCTCATTAACCTTCTTATTGTTTTATTTCGAATATGTACAACCCATTACAGAATCATTACCAAATGTTTATATCACATATAAACTTAATCGTTTTCATCATATAAAAATTGTTTTAATCAACCAATCATATATACGTGATCATCTCATGAAAACGAAATTAAAAACACCAATCTTTTCTCATCATATGAAAAACGAATTAGGGTTTTACAGAAACGAAACCAAAAACAATCCTTTCTCATCATATGAAAACCAATTATATATACATGATCATCTCATGAAAACGAAATTAAAAACACCAATCCTTTCTCATCATATGAAAAATGAATTAGGGTTTTACAGAAACGAAACCAAAAACAATCATTTCTCATCATATGAAAAACGAATTAAGATTTTATAATTAACATGCCATAGGAAATCAATATATCTCATGTAATCATATCAACATGGCATTTTCGACTTAAACGAAAACAACAAGTGGCTCTGATACCACTGTTAGGAAATCAAGGAGATCACTACAAATAAAACACGCAGCGGAAAAAAAATTTTGATCTTTGATTTCCCATCAGGATCCATGTTGTTCGTTTAATTCGACAAAAGTGTTCAAAGAACTAACCTGTTGATGATTCGAAATCACAGTTTGGAAGAGATGCCTCGATCGTGAAACACCCTCTATCGCGTATCCACACGAATGCTACCGTATGGAGTGCTAGCTCTCTGCAACGGCGAAGGCTGAAAAACGTTTTCTCTAAAACGTATTAGGGTTTCTATTTCGTTCTCTTTTTATTTTCTAAAGTTACCTATATAAAGACTTAACGTCTGGAGTGAATATAATCACTCCAGAATCCAATTCGAAATTGGATAAGGTAAGTCAAATTCAGAATCCAAATCTAATTAGGATTCTGAATATATTATCTAATAATATATATAATTGGATAAGGTAAGTCAAATTCAGAATCCAAATCTAATAAGGATTCTGAATATATTATCTAATAATATATATATATAAACGAAAATAATAATAATAAATATTAATATCTAATATTAATATTATTAATATTATATCCAGCCCAAAGCGCATTCTTGTGTGTGACCCGATAGGCCCATATTAATTGGCAGTCAATTTAATCTCTATTAAACCAACAAGTCATAATTGGCCTCTAGCAAGGCGTTACAACTACCCAATTAATATAAGGAATGTCCAATTTGCCTAATAATAGTAAATGCATTAATCTCTTTGTCACACGATATCTAGCTTGAACATAAGTCATGGTCAACGTCATACTTATATTGTCCAAACTTATGATTACTCGATCTCCAAGTAGACTGATAAAAACAAATGAAATTGATCACACTATCAATTCATTTGAGCACGGCCATGCATTTCACAGTCTCACTTATCGAGGGGCCCAAAAGATATCTCTCTCAAAGAGAGGGACAAATTCTATCTTGATTGTTCATTATCCTCTACATAATTTCTATCATATATGATCATAACCTTTATTACTATCCAGTTACGGATAATGTTTGATCATGTCAAAATATAATAGTCCTTATATTGGAAATTATGACAATCTCAAGTCAAAAAATTAATACATAACTATCATGAGATTTACTTATGACACTAACCCATGTAGTAATCTCATGATGGGTCTATCCAATACATTGTTCTCTAACAAGTATCTATGAAATTGATTTGTATCACTGTACACATAATCATCTGATGATTATCAAATCAATGTTCATACTGGTTAAGAATTATTTTTTTTATCTCTATAACAATAATAAACCAGGGACAAATATCAAAATTGTGTAACATGCAAACAAACAATAATGATAATAAAACCTCATTTATTAATAATGAATATATAACATAAAGATCCAAATAAATGGCCTAGGGCACATACACTAACATGGACTAGCTATCTCCCAACGTGGGCAAAGAAGTCTCAGGTACGTTCTTTAGCTCTTCAAAGAAAAGTACTAATTGTGCAACACTATAACACTATATCATAGCGCCTTTGTGTGCACCGAACTATCCTAACACCCTCGTCGTGCACCGAATTGGTTTAGCACCCTCATGTACATGCATCGCATAGTGCCCTTATCGTGCACCAAGTAACAACACTCTAATAATGCATATCACAACACCATCGTTACACACCGAGCATTGAACACTCACTGATCATTAATCTAAGTGGTTGTACCGCACACTTTATTTCATATCATATGGAGTTTGTATTTGCTATTTCAGAGCTTGTAAAATTTGAAGGGGATGTAATAGCATTCTTTGTATCTCTGAACCCCTACTCATTTTGTAATGATCATCTTGTATTATTGTAATAAAAAACAAAGAGAATGAAATGATGAATGTACATAGTTTGGCACTCTAATAGTATCCAAGAACATCCCAAGAAGCTACCTGGCATGACTGTCAAAATATTAAAAGTGAGGACACCATCCCTAGGTACCAAACCCTACCTGGTACCCTTCTTCACTAAGAACGAGCTTCCCGCCGTGCCATAACCACAACTACAACATAAAAGAATGATCTACATCGAAAAAAGAAATTGAGAATCTGGTTAGAACAAGAGAGCTCATGCAGCTCCTCCCGAACCAAAAAACTGGCTGCAGCAAGAGAGCTCATGCAGCTCTGCCTGAACCAAGAATATGCTTATAGCAAGAACGCTCCAGCAACTCCACCTGAACTAAAAAGATCAGTTTCAAGAAAGCTTTCCCATGAATCATGCTTTGAGAGAGGTCCACAAACAGTATGCCTCGTGCAGGTAATTATTCTCCAACATTACCTTTTTATTTTATTAGTTATTAAAACACATGTATAATTTCATATATGAGCATTAGAAAGCTCAGTGCACGGGCATTCACTCGTGCACTATGTACCAAGCATGTTAAATAAAGTCGTGCCCAAGGAAAGCCGATAATAATAGAATGCTCAAATAGACTAGACAACATACCATGAGCACGTCAACAAAAATATAGCAGAGTTATTTGTTTTATCACCTTGCACTAAGTTTGGTTGTACACCGGGCCACCAGTTCAATATAAATAATATACAACATCAAAAATAGAGTAAAATGCAAGTGCAAACTGAATTGAACATCACTTCATTAAAGGAATAAAATTTTCATTACATCAAGTGCTCGGTCTTTACAAATGTTCGGAGACCGCCCATAAATACAAAATTTCAGAACAAGTTTTAGACCTCGTCTTCATCATCCTCGTCATCATCTTCCACCTTTGCTTCATTCACAATCTCATCAATGCTATATCCATCATCCATGATAAGTCCATGTCCAATTTTCTTCTTTTAGCCATTTTGACACAGCTTATTGATAGGCATAGACACCTCAAGCATAGCACTTGTCTCTCCTTTTGGACTCGGCAGCCAGCCCTTGGCTAATAGCCTTCAGAGCCTCATATGCCAAGCGCAACTCCTTAGTTTTGGCTCTCAATGCTTCTTGAGCTAGGCGCAGCTCCTTAGTCTTACCATGTAAGGCCTTCTCTACTTCCAACTTTTTGCAATCTTCTCATTGCAACTTTTAGAGGCCTAGTGAAAGTTTACCGCCATCTCAGCCATTTGATCTGCCATAATATGGGAGAGTTAGACAAGATGCATATCATCACTTAGTTAATTTGTACACTAATATTAGATTGAAGTACATGGAATTTTGATTATTTCTTACCATGTGAGAAACTGTTATCAACTTTAATGCAATATCCTCTGAGCTCATTTGCATGTGCTCATGCCTTTTATGAGGGATCGTTCGGTATATCTGCTCAAGCACCTTCTGAGGGACAGGGTCTTGTATAGAGTAATCTGCATTTTGCGGACCCTTGAGCTTTTCATTTACCCCCTCCACCGACTAAGCTAAACTGTGGCAGCAAGCGAGTCTTCACCCTCTTCACAAGGCATGACTTCTTGTCCCCCTTCTAGGGGTTGGGCCAGCAATGGCATCTTGCTCCTAAGCAACAATCTTAGCCCCAGTATCCACCAAAGGACACGTCGCTAATTCTGGCCTTCTTCTTAGCCTCCTTACAGGCAGCTTTCTCTATTGAATCCAACAGAAAAAAAAATAAAAGATGAGAAATTGGACAAGAAAAATTGCTAAAAAAGAAATTTTGTGCTATATAAAAGAAATTAACTGAAAAAAAAGAAATAGAAAAAAAGAAATTAAAAAAAAGAAATTCTAAAGAATAATGATTTGAAATAACATATTTTTTATAATACTAATCATATCAATTGCCATTAATTAGCTAAAAAAGAAAATAAAAGTTATATATATATATATATGTATATATATCCTTCATAAGTCTGCCAATCATAATAATAATCTTGACACGGATATGTGTGTTAAAATGTTATTTAATTAAG
Organism: Garcia nutans; assembly: GCA_947685225.1. Classification (NCBI taxonomy): domain Eukaryota; kingdom Viridiplantae; phylum Streptophyta; class Magnoliopsida; order Malpighiales; family Euphorbiaceae; genus Garcia; species Garcia nutans. Next base: position 9,319,831 of record CANTUV010000059.1, on the reverse strand, counting down.
GATATTAGTTTAATTAATATCAATACAAATATTATAATAATATATGCTAATATTATATTAGAAGAACAATATTTATCAGCCCACTCCTTTGGGTGAATCTTCTTGGGAGCTTAGCTCAGAGGAAAGTACTCCTTTATTAGTAGCACAATAGAATGTCGCGCTCTACAGTCTCAAATATAGAGAGCTCGCCTGCCCGAGCTTCCCTTTTGCCACCTACTCACCATTGGGCTCGCTTCTCCATGTGTTTTTACAGTTAAACTCCTAACAATTCTTTATAATGAAGAATTGATCTTTTCAAGCCTTCATTGAGTCCGGCTTCCCAGTGAAGAGACGAGCCCAGGTCGCCCTTGCAAGTATAGGAAATCTTCATCAACACTCAAGCCCAGTGAAGGAACTGCCCTTAGTAGCTCACACAATATGTCAAACCCTATGATAGTTAGCCCTTCATTGAGGCTGAGTTGGGCAGGAGTAATATTGTGAAAGCTTAGGAAAGCCAACGGGAAGGGGCGCAAGGGAAACCGCACCCCCAAACCTTAAATATTCCTCATATGTCATCATCTGATTGGCAAGAAGATCATTATAGGCTCAAACTTCCTCTTCAAGAACTAGCATGTTCTACCCTTCGGGTATAAGATACTTCTTGCGGATCCCCTTTAGATCATTGTCAGTTAGAGAGGGCAGATGTACCTTACCCGAGCTTTCTCAAAGATCACGGGGACCTCACCACCCTTCTCCATGTCCTCTTCCTCCTCAAGGACCAAAACAGGAGGTCTTACTGTGACGCTCTATTTGCTTAGTGTGAACCCGAGCCTCTTTTTCATAAGGAGCAATCGCTCCTAAAGCGTTAGGAGAGCCCCTCCTCCTGACTCCTCTGGTGAAGCAGAACTAATAATTGCTCATACCATTTTTGCTATTAAAACTTAAAAATTAAAACTCAAAGCTAACCTTTGTGATTAATGAACTCTGAGAAGCACACCAATCTACACTAGAGTCTTCAGAAACTACGAACTCACTAACACTTTTGAGCAACCTAGCTATTTTTCCTTGAGTGAAGAATGTCGCTTGCCTTATCCTCTATTTATAGAGGTATGGGCAGATGAACCGACATCATCAATGCACGACGTGGGAGTTACGCTTTTGAACTATTAGAACGCTATCCAAAGAGTCGGCTTACCCTTGTCTGACACATGTTCCTTTAGGAACCTCAACCGAAACTACTTGGTATGAATATTAAGATTACCAGGAGGGGCTAATGGTACTCTTAGAACATAAGTTTTGGTGGCTTAGTACCCGAGCGCCGAGTGCAACTTTCCTTGCATGGCTTTTCAGCAATCTTATCGAGCTCCTTAGCACACCACAGGCCATAGTTTGACATAAATGTCAGATGACCAAAGGGGAACTAGTGGTACTATCCCTTAAATATCGAGCTCTACACTAGGTCTCGTTATTGGGCTCTACACTTGAGCTTAACCTCTTCTCATCTAGTTTAGTTGCATTATGTTTCAGCATCAACAATCGAGCTTAGTCGATCCCCTTGAACAACACATGTTTACATAAATGCAAGTGATTAGGAGGAGACTAATAATAGTATCCCCACTTCTCGAGCCCTAGGCTCAAAGCTTGGTGTTCGATCATCGCCGTAACTGAGCTCTCTGTTGAAGGTTGAACCTCGATTCTAGGCACTCTAGTCTCACTGAGCTCTTAGTGTCTAGTGGACAGTCTTCTAACCCAGCCGTTGTACGGCTCTGGCACATCTACAATCAGCGCTGACACCACTCAGAAGTTGTCTCTCTCCACCCACTATATAGGGTACGTCCATATAGGTATGGATCTTCTTCTCCTCTTTCTCGCTCTCTCTCCTACTCTCATTATATTCAAACAGACTGAGCTCTGACTTAGACATCATAGTCTCCCCCAGAGAGTTCAATCTTTCTCTTCCCTCTTGTCTTGCAAGTAGGAGAGCTAGCAACAGAAGAACCTGAGCTTGAACTAGGACCCCTAAGGTACGTTTCAACATCAATCAGATCTTAGAGAATTTCTATTAAGTAATGTCAAGAACTTTCATGTCTGGATTTGTCAAATTTATGTTACTAGAATGAGGATCTTTCTCCGATTCTCCAGGAACAATGAAAAAAAAGCTCTAGCTACTGAAGGAGTGAAGAAGCCTCACTGTTTAAGGACAGGAACAACTCCGATGATTGAAGGAGTGAAGAAACCTGACCATCTCACCGTTGTAGGCCTAGAAATCAGCTTTGGCTACTAGAGCCTCACCGTTTCTCTAGATTTCAAAACCTATCTTAGGTTCAAAACTGAACTTCGCTCATCATCACTATTCACGAGCCGCCATCAAGCCACTAGGACTAGCTCATACTGGAGGCAATGATGCTAGAGCCACCATTGAACCACCCATGCTGAACCATCATGCCTAAGTAGGCTGGTTTGCTAATCCCCTCACAAAACCCATGATAGATTTTAAAGAAAAGAACCAGATCAAAGGATAAAAAGAAAAAACCCAGCCAAGCATCATGGGTGGTTCGCCATAATTTTTTCTGTAAGTCTTTTTTTGAGCAATAATTTCCAGTAAGTCTTGGTTGAGATCTGATTGAAGTAAGAGAGAGAGATGGGAGAATCTTGGAAAAGAAAGGTGACAAAGACAACAAATAGAGGTGAGGAGACAACAAACAGACTCACAAAACCTATTTTCTTTACCATTTTCTTGGCTAACTTAAGATGGTAGAGGTGACGATGATGAAATGCCAATGGAAACGATGATGATAAGACTGGAGAAATTTTTTTAATTGAATAGTTATTCAATTTAATTAATTTAATTTTTAATATGAGAAGAGAAATTTAAATTAAAAATAATTAAATTAATTTAACAAATAATTTAATATAAAATTATAATTATTTTTAATATAATTATTTTTATTAAATAATATAAAAATAATTTTATAATTTAAGATAATAATATAATAATAAAGCAATGTATATATTTAACTAATTGAAGGGTAAGTTGGATGTTTCATAATGCATATTAGCAAAATTAATTTTATTCGCACGCCTTGAGAAAGTAAACTACACAAATCCTATCACATCAACAGATAAGGGTTAAATAGATAAAAAATTGGTAAATATGAGGAACTATCTAATTACTCAAAAAATATATGAAACAAAATAATTAAATGTGTCTAGTATAAAGGACGACAGATGTAATAAACTATTATTTAATTATTCTGTATATTTTATGCATACGTGTAAATATTAAATTTCAAGTAAAAAATATATATAAACTTTTGTAAAAAAAATATAAACTTATACTACTGAATTATAATATAGATATCGTTCAGATATTATATAGATGTGTAGATATTATATATATATGTTGTGTTCTAAGTAAACTATATATATATATATATATAATCTTTATATGTTATTTAACTATAATATACATATTGTGCAGGTGCAATATATATATTTTAGATATATTATATAAGTTAAAAATATTTATATTTTATTTAATTATATTATATATATAATATAGATATCACGTATATATTATAATTTAGCTTTTGTATATTGCTTAATTACTATGTATATTTCAGGTAGATATACATATATATATTTTCTTTTATATATTATTTAATTACAATACATATGTTATATGTATACTGTTTTAACGTACACAATACTCATGTCACAAACAATACAAGTACAAATACATAAAAGAAGCAAATGCAATTTTTTTTAAAAAAAGGGAGAGGTTATATTTATTTAGAAATACAAATTGAAAATGATAAAAAAATTACAAAAGAAAAAAATTATCTAAACTTTTTTATCAAACATATAAAATGTATTCCAGTTTAAGAAAAAAAAACTTTCAATTTATAGTTGAAAAACTATAATAAAAAGAACGAGAAGATAAAACTTAAAAATAGCAGGAAAAATATAGCAATAAATAATAACCAAAGAGCAACAATACCAAATAAAAACGAAAAGAAAATAAGTCAAAAATTTGAGAAAACAAAAAAAAAACATGTTGAAAATAAAAAAGGAAAAATTAAAAAGTTCAGTAAAAAAAATCGACATAGTTTTACCTAATTCGCCAAATAATTACCATTTTATCTTACAAAATTAATTAACAAATTCATGAAATCATTCGCACGAAGCGCAAGAAGTACTGGATTAGTTTTTAGATTTTGATAAAAAAACCTAAGAGTAAAATCATATTAAAAAAAAGGGCTAAACATAAAGTTCAAGAATTAAGATAAAACGATTGTTCATAAACTTTACATAAAATATTAAAATGGCGATTTTCAAGTGTCAATTGGCAGTTTTGGTTCCCTAAAAAGTGAAATTATAATTTATCCCACTTTGCCAGAATGGGAAAAACAATTGTCTAACCATGTTTTGAACATGTTTGATATATATATATATATATATATATATAATATAAGTCTTAAGATTGGCAAAATAGAGAATTAAGTTAGTCTAAACCTTTCCGCAGGTAAAATGGATGCCCCCATCATTCAACACGTCCCATCTAACATCCTGAGAGCAATTACTTACAAAATCCAGCAACCTACCGTCAATAACTTGAAGAACTTTTAGCTATTCAAAAAAGAAAGACCCAAAAAAACAAAGAAATAACCTCCTTGTCTTTCCTACTCCTGCAAAAGGTTAATTAATAGCTACTTAAAAAGTAAGTTTGTCAGCAATATTTTTCAGCTGGAGTATCCATCAACACAGGCAAGCTTTCTTTTGCTACATGTTAGCCGAAACTCTTTAGTCAAAACTGCTTTTGGTCAATATGATTGGTGAGGCCAAATAAAAAACTCAGATGTTTGGGGCAATGTAGTCATCGGAATCGTCATCGATGAAGTGGAGCCAGAAGAATCAGTTCTGCCAAAGTTGTTGGCGTCCTGAAGGTGGTGGAAGAGGTTGTGATGATAGAATGCTGTTGTGCTATCATAAGGAATACCACAAGGGATAGCCGAAACTGGTGGCATAGAAGCAAAACTTATATTGCTGCTGCTATGGCTGCTGCTGCCCTGAGGTTGTTGCTCATGGGTCAGCGTTGGTTTCTGCTCTGATTCAAGTGATAGCTTTAACCGCTTTGCTGCTCCACCGATGGGAAGAGCACTCTTCATGATAGCTTCCACATCATATCTGCTCATCTCGAAATTGGTAACTGCATTCATACCCCGAAACTTTATGGCTGCTATATCATATGCCTCAGCTGCTTCCTCTTCAGTGGCTGTCACCAGATACAGAGTGTTATACTTTCATCTCAAGATGTGTTATTAAATAAATCAAGATTCAAGCAAATACCAATATGATGCTCTGTTACAGAAAGCTCAGGTGCTAACAGACTAGCATAATTATAAGAGTACATAAATAAATATTTTAAAACCGGCAGGAGGCAAGTATCGTAGCCGAGAGGAATCATATCCTTACCAAATGTGCCGAGGTAAAGGTCTTTGTTTCCAGCAACACGACCAATTCTTGCTTGCCAACGACCCTGTTGATGATGCCTGCAAATTTTGAATCACATATATGCATCAGCATCAACATCACCATTGGCTCGAGGGTGTGTATATGATAGAAAATTGATAAGGGAAAATGCAAACCTTGTGACACCTCGGTATATAGAGGCTCCTCTTGAGAATCCACTGCTCTTTCTATAAATTAAAAAAGGAGTGAAATCAATTAGCAAAAAAGCAAGTTGAAAACGGGAAAAATGCTGTGCTTCCAGTTTCGGCATATACCTCCTCAGAGAGGCAATGAATTCTTGTTTGGAAGCATATTTCATCTCCTCCAATTCTTTGGTATAATCCGTGACCTAAAAGAAATAAAGCCACGACCCTTAGTCAACATCATATAGACTGATGAAATGATCAAGAAATCATATACGACATATACATATATATGTATATGAAATTGTGAATATATTACAGGAAAGTTGGTGGTTGCAGTGGGACCCCAATATTTCAGAGCGGCCAAATCATAAGCTCTTGCTGCCTTTTCTTCCTTATCATATCCACCTGAATATAAAATTAAACAAAGATTCTTCAATCAGATCTTTACGACATTCTTTTATTTAGTGCAAAAAATTCCAGCTCAAAACAAAGGTATCTAGCAGCTTACCTAAGTATACTGTAGAACAGCCAAATATCCACAACATCCCCACGTTTCATGCAAAAAGCAGAGAAGAAAAAAATCAATATGAGAAACAAAGGTGGTCAAAAATTTCAGCCTGAATCCATAAAATCCAAATCGAGTTTAAAACAAAATAAAGGAAGAGAACCATGTGATTTGCATGTGATAGTCTATGTAGACAAGTCATTTCATTCATTTCAACATCCAGGACAAAAGTTTATATTTAATCAATGGTAATTTCATTTTCAATATCAAGAACTTCACCAACTCTTGGAATCTCTATTTTAATCACAGAATAAGAGAAAATGTCCTTGACAAAAAAAAAGTCTATCCAATATTTTTTCCACAAGGTACTATATGTGAAACGAGCTGTCAGGTTAAGGCCATATAATGCCAGCAATATTGTCAGCAAGTTTCGGCAATAATAGTGGGCTACAAAAACTTTTATATTAAAAAGGATTGAAAAAAAATTTTAATTTAGAGTTGAATGTTGGTGCTTTGGTCAAACTAGACGCCCACTGCAGAGAAATGGATGAAAGAAAAGAAGAAAATCGAAATTAAAAGCCCTGGCTGAGGGAAGAAATTTCAGAGTTTTTTCATTGATGTCTGCAACGTCTGAGGCATGGTAGGGGTGTGGGTACTGGCCAATGGGTCATGTCAAACAAAAACTTGCAGTTGAAAAGGGGGACCCAGTTGAGATAAGAAAGAGAGAGAGCCAAAAATGAACAAAATGGCGGCACATCTGATCAAATCAAAATTCAATCACATAATTGAAGGGAAAAAATTTACATAATCAAATAAAAAAAAGCAACAGTAGAAAGAAAAAAATAAAATTTCAAGTACTATCTCTGCATGTATATACCAGTCCAGTCTATCTCTATCAATCATCGCTAAAGACTGAAGATAGATATCAGAAGAAAGGTCGTGTCACCCTCTATGCACCATTACTACCGCACCAACAGTACCAGTTCCCTTTCTCTTCTTCTCTATTAGTTAATACCCTTTCAATGCATGCAAGTCCCCCTTCCACTTTTCATATTACAATAATATATTCATATCTAGAACTTAAAAGATTTTAAATTTAACAGTCATAGCTAAATTAAACAAAAAAAAATCATGCTTTCAATAATAGAATGATGATCAAAATTCAATCACATATAAACTTTATATTTTAAATCATGTTAAAAGAGAATGAGAGGACCTTGACGCCCTTTTCTGGCCTGACCCTCTCTCCTACAGCTGTTATCCCACAGATGCGCTTCATATCTACCTGTCCACCTGTGTCTGTATCAACCCAGTGAAGGTGAAGGAAAAAAAAAAGAAAGAAAAGGTTAGATATTAGTCTTCTGACAGATTTTATACATTGATGCACAGATATTTTTATTTATTGCCATTTCAAAAACATGTCTTTATCAATCAATAAAAACATAATTAGACCTCCCAAAATAAATTTTTATTTGGTTAGTGATTAATATAAAAGACTACTATAAATGATAGATTTTGCCATAAATCAAAAGCTAATTATCAAAAACAAGAAAATCCAGAAAAAAAAAAAAGAATGAAGACTTTGAGTGGGTAATGTACCTAGTCACTCCTCTGTAAATTGAAGTTCTCTGGCCAAATGTATCAGCAATCTTCTTAGGACAACCAGATTCAGCAGGAACAATAGATTTCTCTGTGATGCTCTGATTATTGACTGCAAGTGACAAAGCATTATTTGCACCAGGACAATTAGAAAACCCCAACTCGCTTCCAGTCGATTCAATCGATTGACCCACAAACTCGCTACCACCAATATGAGTCAGGGCGATTGAGGCCGAGTCATCAACTTCCGAGCCCGAATTCGTTGAAAAGGCTTGAAATCCAGCAATTACTTTAAGATCTTGTTGCTCGTTGAAATAAGCAGCAGAGCCATGGTCATAGATGTGAGTCAAAGACGAGTCCTGAGTCTCTGTTTGGCTATTATCTGAGAACCGAGCGATAGATGATGAATCTCCGAGAAAGTCCTCGAGTTTAGGTGCTTGGTGGTGCGTTCCTGGGTCTATAAAGCTTGTGAGAATGGATGTCTCTGCCATTGTTGTTGCTCCTTGAGCTTCCTTGGAGTTTCCCCAGCCTGAAAATGAGTCAAAAATCGCGTTAAACCAATGAGATATTTGAGATACATAAAAGACTAGTGGTACGCAAATTTAGTGATAAAATGCCTCAAAGAAATGGAGCTCGGATTCGAAGATTAGATTTATGATTCCATTATCTCCCAAAACCAAGAATATTTTCGAAATAGTGCTAATGCAAATGCCATTTGAATGTTGGAAACTCGGATAAACTCTCGCAGTTTGTACTTTCCTCCCAATTCCTTATCTTTTTCCTAGCAACCAAACAGAAAAAGAAAAGTTGGGGCTTTGCTTAGATTTAAGTCGGTTATTAATTACACTTATTCGGTGCAAGTGTGAGCTTCAACTGGTAAAATACCAATCAGCAACTCGTCTTGAATTCTTTTAACATTGAAGTTCCATTTGATGGCCAAAAACAAATCATGAGCTTCATAAAAAAAATATCCTTTATCTTATCCAGCACTTTCTCAGAAACCAAACAGAAGTTTAACCCTTTTCAGTACTGGGATAAACAAACAAAACGAAAAACAGAAAATAGAGTAAGTTATTACCGTTAGCATAGAAGTTATCGATCAAATAGTGAGGAGAAGCAGTAGATGAGCCTTCATAAGATATGAACTGAGATTCAGATGACCTCAACATCTCCATTGGAGAAAGTGAAAAGGAAAGCCAATTAGTCGCCGGTGCCATTATTTTCCTTTACTCCTTTTTTTTTCTTTTCTTCCAACAAAAACCCCTGAACAACCAACAAAACAAACCCAACATTAAAAACAAAAAAAAATTTCTCGCAAAACAAACAAATAAATATAAACCCAACAACCTTACCCAATAAAAAAAACCCAAGAAATTTCGAAATTTACCTTAATTCTAAAAACTGCCCATTCGAAGTATAAACGCTAATCACGAAGCCTCGCAAAACCCACTAAAAGAAAAAAGAAAAAAGAAAAAAGAGATTTGAAGAGCTATTGAACTCGGAAGTTTTAGAAATACAATGCATGCAAATCCATTTGGGTTCCTTATGCTCAAAAAGAAACTTGAAAGGTATGTAAAGAGACAGTAAAAAGAGAAATCTAGTTTCTTAAAAGGTTAGAAGAAATTGGAGTCTCTGTTCAAAGAGATAAAAGAGAGAAAATGAAGTTGCAGGAGGTATAGCTTACATATATATAATGAAAAAATAGCTGAGCGGTTTCTGCTGCTCCCGGCGCAAAACAGGAGAGTTATATATATATATATAATAAATATGGATAAAAATGAATAGTAAAAAATATTAAAAAATAAATTATTAAATTTAAAAAATCTATTAAAATTAATTTAAATTATGAAAAATAAAAGCTCAAATTGCAGGGGGGAAAAATGGAAAGCATATAGAGAGAGAGAGAAGAGGAATGACTTTTGAAGCACTGCGGAGAAGAAAATATGTCTGAAACAACGTCGCGAAAGATCCGGACCGGCGGAAATTGTCGAAATTGGTTTAGTAAAAAAAGAAAAAAAATATTTAATTTCGGTTTTTTTTAATATAATTTGAATTTACTAAAATAACCTTGCCGTTTTATTACTTTTTTCTTTAAAAAAAAATGGCTACTGTGTGTTTTTATTTTGTCTTATTAACTAATATTTACACACTTGTCCTCCATGCAGCTTTACGCTTTTCATGCAATTGGATGTTAGTGTATGGGTCGGATCTTTTGGGTAATGGATACACTATCCATATCCATGTCCAAATCCAATATTTGGTAGTTTGTATTCTCACTTTATTAATTTGATAATTATATATCTAAACAGCTTTTTCTTAGTTGTAATTTTGACTCTTTATGTTTTGAAATGTTAGACTTAGTTAAGTAATTATTTAATTAATTAAGCTATCCATATCTTATGGAAAAATAAAGCAATTCATTCATTTGTACAAGTTGATCATATTATATTTATTTGTATCACACCAAGTTATTTAATGTGAGTTTTTTTTTTCATTTTTTATATACTCTCTCCACCACTAATTGATAAGTTTACTTCTCATTTCACATAAATTAAAATAAAATAGTTATGTTAATTTAAAAAAAAAGATAAAATTATATGTATTTTTTATTATACTCTTATATTTTAATGTAAGATATACTCATTAATTTATTATTAACTTTTCACATTGAACAAAATTAATTAATTGTACAAGATTGATTAATATGCATTGAAAATCACTAACTTAAAAAAATATATTATATTCTATTTTTTTAATATTACTTCAAATATGAAATAATATAAACTTCTATCTTAATATAACTTTTAAATTTTGAAAAATATTGGCAATAAATACAAACATTGGAAAATAAAAAGTAGTGATAAAAATGATATTGGAAAATAAAGAGTAATTAATAAAATAAAAAAATTATTATTAATAAATAATATTAAATAAAAGTATTATAAAGATTCAACATGTTAACTAATTTATTAAAATTAATAAGTGAACTACTCCATAATTTAGAACAAATAAAAACAATTGGCATATCAATTTAGAATAGAAAAAATATATTTTCTCAATCATATAATTTGTTGAGACTATTAATTATGTATAGTAAAATTAATGCAATGTTAATATAATAATTATTTTTATTTTGAAAATTTAAGAATTATAATATATATATTTCTTTTTTTTAATATAATCTTTTGGTCTCCAATTAATAAATATAATTTATTTTTTAATTTATTTCACATTATATCTCGTTTAACATTTTAATAAACTAGTTAATATGTTAAATTTTTTATTATATTTATATTTTACTTATTAAGAATATTTAATATTTCATATAAAAATTAATATATAATAGAAAAATACGTGTTAATTAATATTTTTAAATAATTAAATATTTATTTTTTAATTTTATTAAAACTAAAATAACTAATTTTTTTTAATTTTTGTAAAGTAGAAATTTTGTTTATAAATTCAAAACTGAAGGAATATATATATATATATATATATTATTTTCATATTCATTTTTGTTTTCAATGAATTATATTATTTGACATGATATTTAAATTGTATTTTTTTTTCAACTGGCATATAATATAATTTTTGAAAAATAAATAAATATACATTATAAATAAATAAATTGCACTAATATATATATAAGTTGGGTCAACTATAGAACGAGTAGAGTGTACCATATCATCAACTTTTCATATGTCGAGTACTAAAAGAAATATCATTTTTTCTGAAAGTGAATTGATGGATTTCTGTAGTTGTAAAGTTCCATGTGATATTATACCTCTTCCTTTCAGTTACAGTACCATCCCCGCAACCCCCCTTCTTATTAACCTTAAGCTACCTTCTTATATCATATTTTATTTTGGTATTTAAGTTTTCATCTATTAATTATTTAAACTGCTTCCTACCTATAAATCTATAATTTTGAGCAATGCATTCTTGATATAATATTTAAAAATTTATCGAGGTAAAGAGGGTGAGATATAGATGATTAATGTCCTCTTTCATATTTTTTATGGATATTTTTATAGACAATTTTATATATTCTTTATGTTTTTCTTTTAAAGTAATAATGTCAAAATAGTTGATGAATGGTATTTATATTGTATTGATATGTTGTGATCACATTATTAGAATTAATACGAATATGATTTAATTATTAATCGTGTTAAGATATCTCAATAATAATAAACACTAAATTTATTCAAGTTAATGAATAGAATACGTCTAATACGTTTATTTAAATAAATTATACATAAGTCATATATCCGGTATGACCCATTTAATTTAGATAACATTTATTCTCTAAAATAATATTATATTTTTATATAATTAATTGAAACATTATTCATAAGTAATATTATAACTAAAATAATTTTAAAATGTAAATTATTAAAGAAATATTTTTAAAATATATAAAAAATAAAAGATATAAATCAATATGGAGAAGATGAATATGCTTTAGATTTTAACATTAAAATTTAGTAATTAATAAAAAAATATATATAGGGGAAATGTTCATCAATACAAATTTGTTAAATAATATTTTGAAAAATAAATATAGGATTTATTTTATTTTTTTAGGCAAATAATAAAACATATAATTTTTAAATTTTATTGAAATTGCAGCTTTTTAGTTTAATGGGTTGTAATAGATTCCCATATTAATTTGCTGCGTATTATAAATGTATCAATATATTTTTATCACCAATTTACTAAAAATTCACTCTAATTTATTAATTTTACATATTTTATATATCATATTCACTTGTTATAATATATTTTTAAATGAAGATAATTCTCATCAAATCCTACTAAAATAAAATAATATAACATCACGCACAACAACGCAGTATATATTGAGAGTGTATACGTTGGAAGTGATCCATTAAAAGTGAGAGAGTCAAAGAAAGAAAGCAAAAAAAAAAAGGGGGGATTAAGGAGGGGGTTGGGGTTAAAAGCACAATACAAATTTAAAGGGTAGGTGGCGGTGTGGTGGTGGTGGTGAACCAGAGAGCGAGAATACCGGAAGAAACAGTGAGCCCCCAATCATAAGGCCATCCCCTTCCCTCTCTGCTACCCAACCATTAAACCCTGCTTTTAAGGCTTATTTGTTGTATCCCCACTTTCTTGACCACCTAGCCTCTCCGCACCTATGTTGCTATTAGTATTTTTTTTTATTTTGTTTTTAATTTTTTAGCCATCCAACGTTAAACGTTTAGTTTTTTTTTACTCCATTGTTATTTTATAGTTAATTACTTTGTCTTGACCTCCTTCTTTGAGGTGGAAAATAATGCCATAATCAAACATTAAACTGCATTTTTTATATTTTATAATTCTAATTCATTTATCTTTTATTGATGAAACTCAATTTGTTTTTATGTCTTGTTTATCTTTATTAGATTATATATTTGATTTTATTGTTTATAATAACCAATTATAATAGTCTAGCTAGTTCATAAAAGTTTTAAGATTTTATTTTCATGAAAGTAAAAGTACTTGGTTCTTTGAATAGAAGTTTAAGATTTTTTAAGTACTTGAGATATAAAATAGGGAATATGATTATTAGTTTGATATCGATTTTACTAAGTTTGACCATCAATTGAACTCAATGTATAACAAGAATAACAATACAAAAAAAATTGTAAGATGATTATAAAAAAATATTACACACAAGAAATTAATCATATAACCATTGAGCATGCAAGTATCCACAAAGAACCATATTAAACCTCATTTAAGGAAATTAATCCTCTTGATCTGGCTCTATAATCCAAGTATTTCTAAGATCCAATACATAAAGCCCTGCGATCATGGTCATGGCTAGCAACCCCAATCCAACCAACAGCAACAATGATCGATGAGCAAGCTTCAACCATCATACTAGTCATAAGCTTATCATATTTCAAAATTTATATAATCAAAATCCATATCATAATTTTATGTAGTTCTATATCATCCTAATTTCATCCAACATCTATCTATAGGGAATGTCCATTATAGATTATAATGCGACATACATGAGTAAATGTTAGAATATTCATATGTATTGATAATGCATATAATCATATACACTACAAGAAACAAGTGAATTATCAGCGGATTTTATCGATAAGTTTTAAAAATTTGTCGATATATTAATTTATTGACATATTTTCGACCGAATATATTAGTCCATGATCAACTTATATATAACAAATATACTAAGATATAACATGCTCCATTAGCAATTGTAGATCGAAATATTATCAGTAAATTAGATGTCTGATTTTACAATAAGTTCAAAAAGTAGTCGGTAAACAATCAAGAATTTTATAGATTATAATGCGACATAAATGAATGAATGTTAGAATATTCGTATGTATTGATAATGCACATAATCATATACATTACACGAAACATGTGAATTGTCGATGAATTTTTTATCAATAAGTTTTAAAATTTTATCGATGAATTAATTTACCGACAAATTTTTGACCGAATATTTTAGTCCACGATTAACTTATCTACAACAAAATGCTAAGAGATAACATGCTCTATCAGCAATTGTAGATCGAAACATTATCGGTAAATTAGATGTCAGATTTTGTACTAAGTTCAGAAAGTAGTCGGTAATCAATCAAGAATTTTATAGATTATAATGTGACATAAAAGAATGAATGTTAGAATATTCATATGTATTGATAATGCACATAATCATATACATTACACGAAACATGTGAATTGTCGATGAATTTTCTATCGATAAGTTTTAAAAATTTATCAATGAATTAATTTCCCGACAAATTTTTGACCGAATATTTTAGTCCACGATTAACTTATCTACAACAAAATGCTAAGAGATAACAGGCTCCTTGATATCTGTAGATCTAAACGTTATCGTAGATATCAGACTTTGTACTAAGTTCCTAAAGTAGTTGGTAAACAATTGAGGTTTTATTTTAATATTATTTAAAGAATTTTCAAATTCATTTGGTAATCGATTAATAAATTTTAAGGTAATATTTTTAATTTTTATTATTATTAGATAATTTCAATTAATATAAAATTGCAAATTTTATTTAATTGAACCTGTAAATTCCAAGATTAATCTATCTTTTTAAGAAGAATTTAGCAAAGTTTCCCTTATAATTTTATATGTCCAATTTTTTCTAATATATTTGTATGTACCTATAAACTGATATTTTTAATACCTAAATATTTTATTTAGGGTGGCAACGGATAAAGTATTTGTGGAATTGCCCAATCTGAATCCAAACTCGTTTAATATTTAAATTATCTGAACTTATTTAAATTCGATTATAATTATACTCGTATTCATCCTAAACTTATTTAATATTACTTATTCATTATTCGAACCCGTTTAATTACATATTTAAATATAAAAATTAAAAAATATTATAAAATTTAAATTATAAAATTATATTTATCTCAATTAAATAATTATAAATAAATATTTAATATTAATATAATTTTATTAAAATAATTTCATACTACACAACATCATAATTAAAATAAAATATAATAAATATAGAATTAAAATTTAATAAAATATATAATCAGGTTCGGATAATAAGTATCTAAAGATAAATACTTGAACCCAATATGAACCCGTCACATCCAACTAAACCCATTTATAAATTATCTATAGCCTATATAAACTGATCGGATATTCAAAAATACCTAATTCGCTGTTATCGTAATTTTATTAACCTAATTCTATTAATTTTTATTATTATTAGATTAATTTTAATTGGCATACAGTTTCAATAATATCTGATTATTTTGAATAATATTTTATATTATATTTTTATAGTATTTTCATTTAATGATATCTTATTGTAAATTACTATTTTTTAAATTTTATCCATATATTTTTTACAATTCGGCATTTATTTTTTAAATTTGATATATTTTTATTACTATTTTTATGTATTAAATATCTTTTACCATTTGAATAACCTAATTTTAGATTAATCATCAATATAAGAAACCTTATATAACTTAAATTTTGTTATTTTAGATTTATTTTTTATTCCAATGAATTAAAATTTATGCAGTTAGATTTATTCAACTTATAGTTTTTGTATAAAACTTGCTGAGTTTGTACTGTATATATGTGTCACTATTAACCTAATTTCCAACGTTCACACAAATGAAAAATATGCTTCCGATATCTCAATCCTTATAACATCCAAACTTCATCAGTAATCAATCAATTTCACGTGCACTTCATATAACATAAAAAATCATTAATAATAAGAAAAATTAAATATTAACATTCATAGATGATAATTTCGAAAATATAATGCATACATAAAATAATATTTAAAAAATTAAATTTTTTAACCCTAATAATATAAATCTAATTTTTATCTAAAATATAACTATATATATTAGTTTAAAAATTCAAATTTTAACAATAATAACAAAAAAATCTAATTTTTAACTAAAATACCACTATATTAGCTTTAAAAAAATAAAATTTTAACCCTAATAATAAAAAATCTAATTTTTAGCTAAAATACTATTCTATTTATTAAAAAATCTTATTTTTACTTAAAATACCACTATATTTTGAGTTTTTGTTTCAAAAAATAATAAAAAAGAGTTAAAAAAATTAAATACCAAAAACTGATTTTTACAATAAAGAAAGAGTTTTATTAATATAAAATATCTTTTGAAAATTAAAATCCTCAAAATTATATTTTATAAATTCTATATTGAGCGTGAAAAAATGTTTTTTTTTATTTAATTCTCTACTCTTTGCACCATATCATACCAATTTTATTGCACTTTGGCTAAAAAATTAATTTCCACAGAACAATATATATTTCATTATGCACCGCCATGCAATCCTTCTCTTGCATGGCCATGCACGATTTTTCAGCATTTTTAGCATTTCGTCTTCTTTGCTCCTTCTAAATTCTTTCCACTGAACTTCAAAATTTTAATTTATTTGAATTTGCTTAAAAGCTTAAAAAACTGTAAACAAAAATTTTTAAAGAAACTATGAAAATAAAAGTTTAACAAAAATAAAAAGAATTTTTAATAGTCGATAGATGGAATTTTTAATATAATAGAGATATATGGCATGCATGTCATTATTGTTTTTTTTTCCTTGAATGTTTTGACATATATATTTGTATTGTATTGGTATCATTCATGTCTTATTAAATTATTGGCTTTTAAATTTTTAATGATAAAATATCATCAACTTTCACAAAAAAAAAATTACGATTTCAAGCCAACAAAATCAATTCCGATTAATCTTTGTACTCCCTCAAAATAATACATAGGGTCTATCATTATAAAAGAAAATAAGGCTTATCTTTATTTTTTAATATATATAATAGAGATAGATGCTTGGCATGCATATCAATATCATATATATATATATATTTAATTTTTTTCTTGTTTAGATTTCAAGTTTGAATTCTAAATATTTTACTCTTCACATGTAATTAATTAAAAAATAATTATGTCTCATTAATTTATCTTTTAAATTTTTAATAATAAAATATCATCAACTTTCACATAAAATATTGAAAATTGTGATTACAAACAAATTAAATTAATTATGATTTATCTCATTAATTACTCCGTTAAAACGCCACGTAGAGTCTACCATTCATTATAAAAAAAATATCATTAATACAATTAAAAATAAGGATTATCTTGCAGCAAAAAAAAACATTTCAATATATTTACGTTTTTTATAAGTATTTATAAAAAAATTATTTAAATTGATTTTTTTACACATTTTTCTTTCAAAAATATTTTTGAATTTTTCTAAATTTATTAATTGGATATTAAAAATTTCTACAAAAGGTTTTAAAAAATACCATAAAATATAAATATGTGGATATGAGTAGACTTAGCATAAAACCACGGGCGGACCCATGAATGTGCATAAGGGGACCAAAAACCATACACTAGTAATATGGAAATTTTAATAAATTTCCACGATTAAAATTCATTGTAATTTCATTAAGAATTTTGACCAATAAAATAGAACGCATGATATTTTTGAGAAAATAAATGTTAAATTATTATTATTATTTGTTATTTATTTATTTACAAAAATAATATAAAATTTTAAATTTATATAATAATTAATCTCATTTCATTTCAATTCAAAATTTTGGCCAGCATTGCAAAATTAACATAACTAATTGAAACTCATATTTAAATAATTAATTATAAATTTCAGACATGCATAATCCAAAAAAATTCAAAATAAAAAAAAATATTCAAAAACTTAACATTTGAAACCTTAGGATTTCAAATAGGAATTTTGATAAGCTATTGAACTTTTAGCAATATTTTTATTTCAGAATATTGATTTATTTTACTAGAACTTATTCTATGAATAAAATAAATGAATAAAAATATGTAAAATTAATTTCTTCAAATTTATTAGTAATTAAAATAAAAAAAATAAGTGGCACAAATGAGAGAGAGCAATACGAAAACACATAACCAAGTGATTTTGCTTAAACTTGATATATTTATAAATTTAATAAAATAAAAAATTATATATTTTATTTTTTTAATAAATAATAATAAAAAAATAGGTTAAATAATTATAAAGTTTCTGAAATTTTATATATCATACTAGTCAGTTTCTGTATTTTCAATATCTAATTTTTATATCTCTTTATTTTTAAAAATTAAATTATTTAGTCATTCTGTTAATATTTTTAAAAATTTTAGTCAACTATTTTAATATTATAAAATAATTTATATGTCATTCTTTTATATATATTTTTCTTTGTTATTTGTTAAACTATACTTATTTTTAATTTTTTTATATTTTTTATACATAATTTATTTTAATTTTATAAATATTATTAAAAAATAATTTTAAATAATACGAATAATATCTTTTATTATTTTACAAATAATACATATATATCATTTATTTTAATTTTATAGATATTATAAAAAAATAATTTTAAATAATATAAATAATATCTTTATTATTTTACAGATAATCTACATATAAAATAAAATTTAAAATAAAATAAATTTAATAAATAATAAAGATGAATATATATAAAGAAAGAGAAAATAAGTTATTTTATAATATTAAAATAGTTGACTAATAATTTTAGGATGAAAATATTGGCAAAATGATTAAACAATTTAATTTTTAAAAATATAAAAATTAGATATTAAAAATATAAAAATTAACTAATATAATTTATAAAATCTCCAAATTTTTATAATTATTTAGCCTAAAAAATAATTATATTTATTAAAATATCTCCTCGCTTATTAATTTAATATAACTATAAAGAAATAGCGTAAATGAAAATATGCTTCCGCTTTGTTATTTGTAGTAAATTCGGTGCCTTAATCAGCTCTATTCCTTTTCTAAAGCAATTATTATTATTATTTTATGTGCCCTTTTTGTTGAATTATGTTGTGAAGAGAAGTGATTAATGGGTCCCATTTCTTTAGCGATATCTTAAAAAAAAATTAAAATTTTAGATGTATTTTTAGTTAATTTTTAAAATAATTATATAAAATTTATTAATTAGATTAATAATTATATTTTTAAATATATTATACTAATTAATAAAAATTAAACATTTTATATGATTTCAAAAAATAAAAATAAAAATTATAGATAAAATAAAAACAATTTAAATTATTTATGTAAAAAAATCATATCTTTGGGTTCCCTTGGTGAAAGTGACACGGGGCTGCGGACCTGTATCACAGTTTTGGTTGCTTTGGTGGCCAAAGAAGTTGTTTTCCATTTTTTTTTTCTTTGGCCTTTCATTATTATTGATCACTACATTATCATTGCTTTGCTTTTGCGGCTATTTGCCTTCTCATTATTTTCTTTTGCCAACAACCCAACTTATTTAATTTTTCCATTTCATATGTGAATTTATATAAATTAATGCTTTTTTTTTTATCAATGTTTGGAACGTACCAAATTCATATATAAAATTAAATTTAAATGTGTTAGACGAAAGTATCATTCAATAATTATTTAAATATTAAAAAATATAGAGTTTGAATTCTAATTCACATCGAGTTCAGATAATTTTTATAATGTAATTCTATTTATTAAATAATTTTTATAATATAATTAAAATTTATATTTATTTTGATGTTATACCTATTTTTATCAAAATTATGTTCAATATTTTATAATTGATATCGCAATTTTTTAAATATATATGTTTTAGGTTATTGTAATATTTTTAACATTTAAACTGTAAATTAATTACGATAAGAAAATTAATTAAATTATTTATTTTAGGTCGGTTTTAAATTTTTTTTCAAATCAACTAAATCCGATCTCAAACTGAAAATTTTCATCCGAAAGTGATTGAATAAACGTAAATCTCCTTAAATTCGGTAGGATAACATCGGATTTGTTAGGATACAATATCTAGATGCAAATCAAACAATAATTTTGAACATCAAAAGATTAGAACTTTAAAAATTTGAAAATTCTATTACAAAATAAAATAAACCCTAAATAAGAATATTAAGAACCCTAAAATATCAAAAATCCTTTCATAAAATAAAACAAAAAATTCTTACATCATAACTATAAAAAAAATCAAATTCTATTTTTTAAAAAAATAAAACAATATCAATTTTTGAAAAAACCCAAATAAAAAGAAAAATCCAAACATAAACTAATCACAAAGAAATTTAGATAAAAAAAAATTCCAAGAAAGCTAAAATTAAAAACAAAACAAAACATAAACAATGAAACTCTAACACAAAAATAAAAAATCCTAACAGATAAATAAAAAATCACAAAGAAATTTAGATTTAAAAGAAAAAGTTTGAAGATACCCTAATATAAAAATCCAAATAGAAATTAATAAAATACCCAAAAAGATCTATAAAACTCACAACTTGTCAAAGCTTTATAGATTTGTATTTCAAAGCTTTAAATAAAGTTGAGCCAAAAAGATTTGGAATTTGAGGAAATTGCACCATAGAATTAGAAAAGTCACAGTTAGAATCGATAAAGACTTAAACAAAGCTTAGAAATTTAGAAGAAATTGATTGAGAATAAGCGATAAACACGTATTTTAAGAAACTGTGTGAGAGAGAAATAAGAAAAAATGTTAGATGAGAGAGAAATCTGTAAAATAAATACGGTTAGGATTGGCTTTAACTTCATTGAGGATGTTTATATATGAAAGACAAAAACGACCTCGATTTTTATAATATATATGTTATTAATAGTAAGTTGGATTCGAGTTTATGCAAAAATTTAAACTCCAACCCGATCGACCGACTAATATAAAAAATTTTTAAAATTTTAATCTGATTTCAATCATATTTACTCGATTAATCGGCTAAATTATCATATTTAATTGGTTTGATTATTTTTGCACAACCCTAATTTTTAGTGATTGCACCAATAGTCAACTAATGGGATTAATTATAACAAATTATGATTCCTACATCAATCATGAATAAAAGTCCTACAATTATATAACATTTCCTTTTATTTTTTATTAATTATGATTTTATTCTTCTAATTAAAAAAAAAGAGTTAAAGGTTTGAACTACAATTTTTTTTCAATTATAAGTAAAAAAATGAATAATTTTGGTGCGTATATTGGTAAGTTACAAAGGAAAAGTTATATCATACTTATCCTTATAAATTTGAAATATATAACAAATATATAGAAATGTGAATACTTATCCATGGCTTCTTGGGCTTATGGAGGCTGCAAGTTGCTGACTTGACGCTTTGCCTCTTTAACGGCATGTGACATCACACGTGCAATTGGTCTAACCGTGTTATTATATGCCAATGCATAATTAATTAAATATCCTCCAACTACTCATTTTTCTATTTTTAAATATTACTAATACTAGTCATATATTTCTAAAATGCGTATGAGCATACAAAATCCTTTACGTAAATATAAATATTTAATAATCTATTTTTTTCTTTTTAAAAAATATTTCCCTTTTTTATTATTAATAATATAGATGAAATGATTCATTAAATTAATATCCTTTTGACACATATAAACTTATCCAAATAAAGTTTATAAATTTAAAATAAAATGTTTGTCTAATGATAAAAATGAAAATTTTATTATTCGAATAATAATAAAATAAATTATGAAGCACCTCTAATTAGAAAAAATCTAATTATATTTTTTATATTACTAACTAAAATTGGAAAAAAAAATATTGCAATCAAATTAATTCAAACATATAAAAATATATTGAACTATGAAATATTGCTAATGGACTATTACAATCAATTATAAAATATAAATTGATAAATAAATAAAAAAATATTAAAAAAATATTGAAATATTTTAATTGCATGTGCATGTAGATATATATATTTCTATTTATAAATAAAATAAATAAATAGATAAATAAATAAAAAGAAAAAAAAAAGGGTGATGATGAAGTGGAGTAGGCTCCAAGAGAATTGATCCTCTTCATCGATCTTATCTTTGGCTTCTTCATCTTTTCTATTTTTAATTTTATTTGTTAAAAAAAATCTTAATTATTTATTGTTTATTATTATTATTAAGGTTAAAAAGACTCTTGCAATCACTGCTTTTGACCATTGACCGAAAGGCACGTGCATAGCATCTTTTCTGCCATTCAAAAATTCTTCTCCTCGGTGAATTCGTTTTCGGTGGCGCACGTGCGTTCTCTGTCCTCGACTTACATTAACATATTAATCATTTCTTAAAATCTCACCTTTTCTTTTCTTCCCTTTTTTATTCCTTTATTTTGATCCTATGCCTTTTTTTTTTTAATTTTCTATTATCATCTTAAATTTTTTTGGATAATTCATTAAACTCTATTTAGTATTCACTTATATAACATATTCTTTCCCCTTTTTTTTTCCTATTATACTGTAAATAACTTAAATTAATAACCATTTTTTATTCAATTGATATATATAATATCCTTTTCTAATTATAATTTTATATGAAAATTTCATAATTTTATTTGAATTATAAGATCAAATTATATTTTTATTGTAAAAAAAAGAAATTAAATAGTTGTCATATTTGTCACATTTGAAAAAATCCTATAATATATAAGTAAAATCTATTATTAAGATAGTTTTTTTCAAGTAATATCTTTGAAAAAATTTCACTAAAAAATCTGATTAAATATATTATAAGAGATAAATTGTAACTTTGGTAACGATCCATCAAATGGCATTTGGATATTAATTTGCAAAAAAATATTTTCCAAGTTTTTAATATAAAATCTTTAGGCCCTTTTTGTTGAGCAAATGCTTTGATCTAAGGTTTCAAGTGATTTTTTATTTTTCAATTAAGGTGTAAATTAATATGTAGAATCATATTTTTCTCCACCTATAAAGATAGGCATATACTTGGATCTTAAGTTTTCAACCCAACATCGTATGCTAAAAATCTCAGCAATGTTATTTATTAATTATTTTGTTTCCTTTGTTACATTCATAAAATTCTATCAAATATTAATACACTATGATCCAGGATAATTTTTTTAAAATATCTTATAATTGAATGATTTTTTAAAAAAATATTCTTCTTTTAAATTTAACTAACAATATACTGTATCTATATTCATATATACTAGATATATTTTTCGACTTTACAAATTTTTAAAAATATATTTTAAAATTTTTCTTTTCATTTTCAAAATATTTTTGTAGAAACCACAAAAAAAAAAATCAACATCAATTGATTATTATGGAATTTTAAGCAGGCAGGAGACATTATTCTGTAAAAATAGCCCAGATTAATCTAAAAGCGGGCTTTTATCTTAAATTTGGGAATTGAAAGTTTTAGGCTTTTAGCGTCCAAACAAAAACCAAAAGAGAAAATCTTTATGGGCTTTTATTATGTTTACAGACTGACGTTACTTCAAAATAATATAAGTGGAGGTGCGGGGAATCGAACCCCGTGCCTCTCGCATGCGAAGCGAGCGCTCTACCATATGAGCTACACCCCCCAATTATTTTTTCTCTGAAATATAATCATATTTATAGAAATGATAACTCGCATTCATTTTTTACATCTACGTTTAAAAAATAAGGACGGACCAAGCCAAATGGTGATGAAGGGGCAATTTCTCCCCTTATTTTTTTGAAAAGGAAAGTATTATACTATTCATAGCTTTAAAATTTTAATTTACCCTCTTAAAAATTAAATTTCGACTCACTTATTTTATTTTATAAAAATATTCCGAACATAAATTGATAAATGAGAATTACTCTTAGTTGTATAAGGACCAAACTATATACCATATAAAAAGAAATAAATAAAAAAAATATTCTGTTAAAAAATAAAGTTTCTATATGTATATATGTTTTTAATTATTTTTATTTTTTAATTTTATATTAATTGATTATAAAAGTGTGTTATATGTATTAACATAACCTTTTTTTATTATAAAAAGAGAGAAAGGTACAAATATGCTACTTATGTTTTTGTTTTGTGAAGATACACATTAGTTTTTTAATTAATTTTGGACTCAATTATATATAAGTTTTTGAAAAATTAACTTTCTAAGCTTCTCACTAACAGTAATTCATTAAATCCATTAAAATAAATAATTTTTATTTAAAAATAATTAATTATCTTATTAATTTTTATAATAATTAAATAAAATAATAAAAAAAAAACTCACCAATTCCAGAAAATTCAACCTAAACCCGAAAAGTTCAATAAAAAACCCAGAGAATTCATCTAAAAGCCCAAAAATTCAATAGGCATTCCAACATTCGGAAAGATTATAGTGTTGCCTTGGTATCCATTGACAGTAGTCATTGAGTATTCTTTTTTTTTTTTTTTTCAATTTCAATTATAAAGAAAGGAAATTTAAAGGAAAAAATGAAGAAGTGAAGACAAATTTTTTAATTTAGAACAACAAGGGAGAGAGAATTGATAAATGTTTGAAGTAGCTAAAATGAATTTGATATCTAAAAAAAGAGGACAAAACTTGTAAAAATTCAAAGAAACTACATTTTTTATTGTTTCTAAATAGAGTGAGATTTTGAATTCATAAGTTTCTTCATTCTAAAATTAATTCAAGAGTTAATATCTATTTTTGCAAAGATTTGAAGGATTTATGTATTCTCCCCAAAAAAGAATTGTAATTTAACAAATGATGATTTTATTTTATTTATATTTTATAAAATAAAAATAAAATATTAAATTTAATACCACCAAATAAAAATTTAATAGCTTAACATATAAAATTCCCATAAAGTTCAGAGATAAAAAAAAAACATTTTTACTAATTAAAAATAATGGCTTCCTCAAATGCTTCACTTGATCCTCCATCCATATATCATATATCAATATTGAATAATAAAATAAGGTAAAGTCTATGATAGGAAAAGAATATGCGATACAGAAGCATCCTATAAATTTTCCTACTTAAGGATCATCGCAGCTGATAGAGTCAATTCTCATGCGTGGCATCCAAGAAAAATCTAGGAACGTTTATTTTGAAAATGACATTTACTGACTCTAAAATTATAAAAACGTTTAATTTTTTATATTAGATCAATTGAAATTCAATTATTGATTTTTGGTTAATCTCACTAAGCATCCTAATTTTTTCTATTTATATCATTAATTTTTTTTATATAAAATCATTTAATTTTAAATTTTTATTAAAAATGTTAATTCTATTTTCAATCGCCAAATTATTACGTAAATTCTATATGGCGTCATATGAAATTTTTTTATTTAAAATAAAATAAAAAAATTTTATCTCATTTTTCATGCTGATGTAAAAAAAAAAAAAAAGAAAGTCACTTTTAATTTGAGTGCTGAGAATGACATGAGAAAATTTTATTTTAAAAAATTTTTAATGGAAAGAAATTAAATTGAACGATTTTATTTTAGACAAATTAAAATTTAAAAAATATTTATAATATTATTTAAAAAATATATTTATAATATAAATAAAAAATAAAGAACTAGTCGTGAAATTAAACTTTGGTTACTCCATAAATTTTTATCTAAATTAATTCTTTTCATAATTCATTCAAATAGAATTCCATAATTAGGGTTACAAAATATGAAATTCTATAATATAATAACATTGCAAAAGCAGATAATATAATTTAGGGTTACCAAAAAGAGGAACTTTGTTTGTTTGAATATCGATTGTGAGATATTTTTAAAATTTAAAATATTGTAAATTCTAAGACATAATCTTTCAATTCATGTACCTAATAAATTTATATTCGATTAATTTCTCCTCTCAGCACAAAAGAAAATTTTAAAATATTATAAACAGAAAATTTTCTCCTCTCAATTCAATTAAGATTTACACATTTAAAGATTATATTTTCAAACTCCTTAAAATTTTATATTTGTCTTCACATGATCTCTAATTAAAAAAATACTTAATAAACTACCATTAAATGTATAAATTGATTTTACTCTATATTTTAGAGCATCAATAGTCAAATACTAATGTTAACTGTATAAATAAATTTCATTTACGGAGCCAATAATCAAATTATATACAAAGACTCGATAAAATAAAATACAATAAAATTTAGAAATTCCTAAATAAAAATATTCAGTTCAGAAAGAAATTATTTCTTGTCGGCAATGTGGGCTGCGAGACACATGACATTTTTAAAAGATTATACCAAAACCATATACTATAAATTAAGACTTAATAGTCATGTAATAATGTTATTAAAATTAAATTTAAAAAAATTTATATTTAATGAGAAAAAAATTAAATTTTAAAAAAATTATATTTATAAGAATAAATTAAAATTTGAAGATATTAATATTATAAATAAAAAATTTTCAACACGCAAATAAAATTAAACTCTTAAATATCAAGTGAATGAAAAATTAATAATAATAATAATGATAATAATAATAACAAAGATGTGACCCGTCAATCGCCAAATTTCTCGATACCATCATGCCATACAAAAAGTCCAAAAAAGACCGTCCCACTCCCATAAAAAAATAAGAATAGATTGTTCCCTCTCTTGTCCTCTCTACAAGAGCTTCTTTTTGAAAACCTTTAACAAAATCCTGGCAAAGAATTTCAACCTCTCTTTCTTTTTCGTAATAGATTTTTCACACTTTTATCCTTTTGACACGGTTTAGATTTTTCTGAGTCATTTTTTTTATGGGAATCATATGGGATTACCCTGAATTAGTTAACTAAAGTTTCAATCTTTTGATTGGTTGATTGGTTAATCTATTGATTAAGGGCAAAAACATGGTGATTAGAGGATAAGAATAATGGATAATCCTGTGGAGAAGGTTTATGTTGTTCTTGGGCATGATTTACAAGATGGATTCAAGACTTTGGATTGGACACTTAAGAAATGGAAACCAAATCCAATCTCTATTGTCATTCTCTATATCACTAATTACAACATTTCCGATGATATTGTTTACACCCCATGTAAGTTTTATGATCAAAATTCAAGTATTTTCATTAAAACTCAAATGGGTTTTTACTTACTTTTCTTTAAATCCTCTGTTTCAGTTGGGAAGCTCCCTGCAAGCTCTATTAG
This sequence comes from Garcia nutans, assembly GCA_947685225.1. Lineage (NCBI taxonomy): Eukaryota > Viridiplantae > Streptophyta > Magnoliopsida > Malpighiales > Euphorbiaceae > Garcia > Garcia nutans. The sequence continues at coordinate 9,292,560 of CANTUV010000059.1, read as the reverse complement.
TGAAGAAAAGCTTCAAGTTCTTAAGAAGTATGAGCAAGAAAAGATAGCAAAGTTAATTTCCAAGTACATAACTTTCTGTGGAAAGGTTTGGTTTCTTGGCTTAATTTCTTTCTTGGAGTTCAATTCCATCATTTTTCTTGAATTTGGATTCAGTAATTATTCTTGGAAAATTTAATTATAGGTAAAGGCTGAAATCTTGAAAGTTGAAAATTCTCATGAACCTAATCATAAAGTCATAGTTGAATTAATCTCAAGACACAAGATATCCAAATTGGTTATGGGATTAACATTCTTGAGGTCTTCATCATGGTATGAGTTCTTGTTCTTTTCACTAAACTATTTTCTTTTAAAACATGCCTAATTTTCATTTTTAGAAGCTTTTTTTTTCTGCACAATACCATTCTGATACCATTCTGCTATTGTTTTCTTTTTTAATAGGAGATCAAAGAATGCAATTAGTGGATCATTCTACATTCATCAACACAAACCGAATTTTTGTGAATTTTTCATAATATGTGGAGGGAAATTAGTACGTCTTACAGAAGAAAATGAAGAAACAATGATGGTAGATGCTCAAGGAACCAATGTTGCAAAAAAGGGTAACATAAAAAATTGGTTTGGAAAAATGTTCACTGATCATAACTTTCTAGTAAGGAATAATTATCGAGTATCTACCACGTCCAAGGAATTTGATTCACTCAATTCGCAAAATCAATGGGAAAATTACCAGCTGGAGATTCAAAATTATTACGAGCATTTGTTGTCTTTGAATTTAGATGAAGAAATTTGCAAGGAAGAAAATGATGTTTTGCAGCTGGCTGGTCCATTAGAGGAAGGTTTACCAAAATTCAATTATTCTACTACGGTACGCTACAATTAAATATCAGAGATATATATATTTTTTACAATAAAGAATCGATTCTGAATAAGGATACATATTTACTATTAAATTATATTTGAATGTGCATTTTTTCTGGATATTTCTTTATCTCACAAAAAAAGAAGTGATTGAAATAATGGTCCATTAGAGGAAGGTTTACCAAAATTCAATTATTCTGAATATATTGGTTGAAAGATACACATATACTATTAAATTATATTTGAATGTGCATTTTTTCTGGATATTTCTTTATCTCAGAAAAAAAGTGATTGAAATAATGGTCATGATTGATTTGAAAAAGGTTTACTTATTTTAAGCTTAATTAGTCCATTTAAATGAAAATTTTCTTTCAAATCCTTATTTTTTTTCAATGTGTTAAGTATCATATTTTCTATTTATTTTGCACTATGAGGTCAGAATAATTGTTATTTTATTAGTTAGTAAATAGAGGTTTAGGTTCTCAAATATTCAATTAGTCCACTTTGGCTACCAAACATTTTCTTTCTGATGCCTCTTTTTTTGACTCTTTAGCATTTGTCATGATACTCTTTGGAATTTTCCTAGTAGTAGTGATGAGTTAATAATAGATTTAGGGATGTTTGGATGCCAGTTTGCCATTGTTATTATCAAAGCTAAATCTCAATTCTTGGATTGTTCTCGTATTAGCTAAGTTCACAATGATTTTGTTATTTGTGGCAGAGTATGGCAGCAAAACAGGAATTTATTAGAAGTAAAATAGATGATGCTCAGAATATAATAAGGTTGAAGGAGGAAGAGATTAAGGCCAATGCAGAAAGGTCTGCAAAAGCTGAATGGGCTTTGTGTTTATGCAATAACAGGGTAAAATTATAATTTATTTTTTTTTTTGAAATAATGGTTAGACATAATATAATAATCAAATTTATCCTATAATCTTTTCGTATCTTTTAATTTGTATTCCATAATTTCTATCAATTAATTTTTAATTAAATTGAGGAGAAAGTTTTATTATTTTAAAAATTAATTAAAAGAATATTAAAAATTAAATTGACTCTTAAAATTGTTATATTATATTATTGATTTAATATCTAACTTTGATTAGAGTTGATTTGAGTTTTCTAACTTTATACATTTTGTTAATTGAATCATTTTATAATAATTTATCATATTTATGAACTATAATAACTAGTATGAAATTGAAAACCTAATTAACTTGAATATAAATTTAAAATTAAATTGATAATATAAAATAATTAAATAACTGTCTGCGCTTGATGCAGATTTATTTTTCTTTTATATTATTTAGTATATAAAATAATTTTAGTTAATTATTTATTGAAATAAAATTTTCTTTTTATTTAATATATACATTGAGTTTCGTTTTATTATTTATTAACATAAATTGTTGCTATCATTTATTTGATTTTTATATGAAATTATTTGTATGTGTATATATATTATATTCATTTAATTTGCATTATATATTTATATATTAATAATAATTACATAACTGAATATATAAAATAATTTTTGTGTTTATAAAATAATTTAATAGTTATACTGTTATTAAATATATTATTATTATTGTTTAATTTATTAAATTCATTATAAATTACACATTAATTGTAATTAGAAATTAATTTCAAATTCTCAAATTGGTGAACTATAAATTAATTTTGTGTATTTTATTTTGTTGGATATTTTATAGGTGGAGGATCTTGAAGCGATGATAAAAGAAGAGGTAGCAAATAGAGTAGAGATAACGAAAAGGCTGGATAATGAGAAAGAGCAAATTCAAGAAATTAAAAGCGACATTACAGAAAATAAAAATAGGCTAAAGTCACTAGTTGAACTTCAATCAGAGCTCTCTAGCAAGCTTCAGTTATCAACTATGGCAAGATCACATGGGGAAGCTCAGTTAGAGAAGGCAGTGATTGCAAGAGCAGAAATGGTGAGAGAAATTGAAGAGTTAAGAAGACAAAGAGATGTTTTTCAACGAAGAATTGAGTTCTGCAAAGAAAAAGATGCAATAGGAATGGCAACAAAGTTGAATGAGTTAAGTTGTAGTTATAGGGAATACTCTGCCGAAGATATTAGATTGGCTACTGATGGGTTTTCTGAAAGTTTGAGATTAAAATCTGGTGGAGATTGGACGAATGTATATCGAGGAAGGATTCATAATTCAACTGTTGCGATCAAAATGCTAAATTCTGAAAGTGGATTATCTCAACAAGATTTTCTAACTAAGGTAACCTATTTAAACCTTCATGTTGGTTTTTAACTTAGAATTTTTTTTTACAAATGGTCCTTTTGGAGTTTAGCCAGATAAGATTGTAAAGGCGGTGAATCTCTCCTTGCTGAGTTTTAATGTGGCTGCATGCTAGGGACCAGAACTTACAAAAAATTTTATTAGTTCCTAAATGGGTATTGCTACTACTGAACTCTGGAAGTGAATTTTGGCAATGCAGGTGAAGTTTCTGAACAGCGTCAAACACCCACATTTGGTTTCCTTAATAGGCTTCTGCACTGAGCAAAAATGCATAATTTATGAGTATATGCACAATGGCAGCTTAAGGGAGATGCTATTTTCTTCTCAAAGAAACCATAAAAAGAGGAACAGGGCTTTCCCGTGGCATGCTCGAATTCGAGTAGCTCATGAGGTATGTTCCAGTTTGGCCTATCTGCACATGGCTAAGCCAAGACCCATTATTCATGGCCATTTAACCATATCAAACATCCTTTTAGACAGAAATCTAGTTGCCAAGGTAAGTGGATTTGGGCCAAGGGCCATCTGCCATGAAAAAAATAATACGTGGACCGATATTCGGGCTTTCGGAGTTCTATTATTGCATCTCTTGACTGGGAGGAACTGGCCTGGGCTTGTCGAAGAGGCGATGAAAATGGACCGGACAGCCCTTGTTCATGTTTTGAATGAGTTGGCAGGGAAATGGCCATTAGATTTGGCTGAGCACGTTGTTGGAATAGCAATGAAGTGCATGCCCATTAAGCCCAATAGAGATTTCAGTATAGCAACAGTAATGCGAGAGCTTGATGAGGTCAGAAAAAGGGCTGATGAGATAGTTGCCAATGGAGGATCTGAAGTTGCTGTTGTTAATGGAGGTGTCGAGAAAGAGGAGTCTAGTGAAGTACCTGGCATTTTCCTGTGCCCAATATTTCAGGTAATCTAAGTTTAGCATGTTAACATATAGTGATGGCAATAGGGAGGAACTCAACAATAATAATAATTTTTCTTAATATCCAATTCGAGACTTGAGAATATATTTTTTTTCAAATATTATAATTAAAATAATAAAAAATTACTTTTAAAATTTGTTATACTAATTTAGTAATGTTATGGTGAGTGCAGGACATAATGAAAAATCCACATGTGGCAGCAGATGGATTTTCGTATGAGTTAGAAGCCATAGAGGAATGGCTAAGGATGGGACGGGAAACTTCACCTATGACCAATTTAAGGCTTAAGAACAAACTCCTTACCCCTAATCACACCCTTCGTTCCCTCATCCAAGAATGGCTGCTTAAGAAATCCAATCTCACTTCATAACATCATTGATTCATGCAATTATTTTACACTGTAAATCCTAATAACAAGCAAAATAATTCTTTTATTTCTTCTTATTATGAGAGAACCAGATGAAGAGAGGGTTTAGGGCTCACAAGGATGAGGTTTTCCATGTTCAAGTAAATATATAATTATGCAGAAGATACAAATTACAAGTATTTTGTTACCATCTGAAATGCAACAGAATATTCATACAAATAAAATGAATATCATCCTCTCAAAGAATGTTGTGTTTTGATTATTGACATAATGTGCAGTTACAAAATATACCATCTCTAATTCAGTGATTTATGAAATTTCTATATTTCGTGTAGTATTATAATGTATAGATTACTAACATCACAACTTGTATGACCTGCTGCATTTTCTCCCATCTTTGTGACCGCAGCCCAATATAAGAAAACAATGTCTCAAACCTAGAAACTTCCTTGCTACTCGAAAGTATAGCTGCAGTCTCTGCTAAAGGTCATGCAACAAAATATTCTCCTGTAAATCTATATTTCACTCCTGGAACATCTTGACCAACAGAAAAACCGCGAAACTTTTCTAGGAAGGGAATAATCTGCATGTAAAGATGGATCAGTTACCAAGTCTTCAGGATGTGACCATATGTACACACCTCTTTCTTGTCGCGTACCGGGAACTGTGTTATCAAGAACGAATGCTATCAAGAGAGTCACCACCATGTTCAAGGACAGAAGTGCATTCATCGCAAAATCAAACTGATGGAAAAATCAGAAAAAGAAAGATCAGCTTTTCACTGTCGAGAATGGGAAATGCTCGTATAAATCACTATGCACATTAACATTGATTAAAAGAGAGTAGCAAGAGGCATACTTGTTTACTGCTAGTATGTACAGGTCCATCTGATGCTGCCCCATAAGGGACAAAATAACTTGGCAATATCAGGCTAGATTGAAGTTGATACTGCTGAAAATAGGCAGGAATTGACAAGCCGAGGAATAGCGAAACACCTACTATTGCAATGTTTCTAAAACTGGCTGTTTGACTGTACTGCAAAGTGGAGAGACCCAGTGCCACGATAAGGCCCCACATGAAGCAAAGTATGGAAGCAGCTAATGCCAGTGGTATAGAAGCAAGAATTGCACCCACTTTTCCTGTTGAACACCAGTAAAGATATTAATGTAATAACTCAACTTATAGAATTGCTCGTGAAATCAATACAGTAGCATGCTTAAGAAGATAGAATGCATAACCAATCCACCATTAAGTGATTTCCTGGACTGTATCTAGGTATCAAACCATGCAAGAGTACCTGGCTATATTTGCTTTAATTAGCTTGATGAGCAAATTTATAAGCAGACTCGTAACTAGGGTCTAACATGCAGACTTATGACTTCTATGTGGCTATGTACAATTTAGAATATATAAAAAGTATTCAAACAAGAAGGCACAGATATCTCAGATTCTCTTTTAGATTTAATTTCCAACCTCAAAAGGTCTTAACGAAGTTTTTATTTCCCCTTGGATGCCTAATCCTAGCATTTCCAGAACTTAATCTGGAGAGTTTTGTTTTGACAAGTTCAAGGTGTTTACCTACAAATGAGAAGAAGATCAAGAAAACTGCTCCAATAACCACGGCCTTCCGACTAGCCACCTTTGTTATATTGATGGTATGCACATTTTCTGTTAAGGTGGTTGAACCAGTACCAGAACCCCATAGTCCAGCCAACATGCTGCAGAATCCCTCCAATGCAATTCCTCTGCTGACAATTCCAGGAGTTGGAGGCTTTGAGTTAACTAGCAAGGATGTGGAGTGATATGTCCCAACCTGACAGCCATTGTTGCATTGACATCAATGTCATAGTTATACTTTATAGTAATTCAGTTCTCTCATTTTGAGTATAACAAAAATATCTTAAAATTAAACAATCAACATGGATGCTCTATTACGATTTTCCACAAGGTGCAGTCACAATCATTGCATTATTTATTTGTCTGTTCAATTTTCTAAGCTGCAGGCATATTCTTTCTCATAAGTCGAGGAGGAGAATCTATTTTGTGCTATCATTTATTTTTTTTCTTTTTTATTTCTAAATTTCTGCTGTTAATTTTTCCCCTAGCGTTCCCTTTAATATGAAGTAATAGAAGCACACTTTTGCACTATCATGTGGCACTTTGTGACTTATGGACAGGAGGGAGGGACTATAATGTTAAGTATGGGGATAAAAGAACGTAGTGGTAGCTACTAACCGAATCCACTGATGTGACCAGTGACACAAATATCATGATCAAGGAAGTCCTTAGATGGAAGATGGGGATACCCCATTGTAGAGGGTAAGGAATTCTGACCCATGCAGAAGTTCTCAATGCGTTAGAAACATCAGTCCTGCAATGCTGCATTGTATATGCATGTCTTCTACACGCATCAACTAAAATATTTGAACTCGGTATGTCAGGGGTGCATCCCCTGTAATTATATGCTCCACCAGCTGTCAGAAAGAATGCATACGTCCATATAATCATGACACTCAGAGGGACCTGCACTGACAGAATATGTCAGCAAGCTTCATCTTTATTGGTGAAGGGATGGAATTTAACGGAAGTAGTTTCAAATCTCAGCATTACTTGATGCAATAAACCAAATATTGAATACAAAGAGAGGAAATAATAAACATACTGAATAAACTTGGAACAGGCGATATCCAAATATTGATAATCCTCGAAGATACTAACAAAGAGACAGCAAAAAATACATAATTAAGCATCAAAACAAGAAAATAAAAAGATTAAAAAAAATAGAAGAAGAAGAAGAAGAAGAAGAAGGAGAAGGAGAAGGAGAAGAATGCTTGGACCTACCCACTAAAAATTAAAGGTCAAGTATTCAGATTGCTTAATCTTCAAATAAGAAGAAGAAGATAAATGAAGCAAATAGGAAATATTGAATGCTTGGACCTACCCACTAAAAAGTAAAGGTCAATTATTCAGATTGCTTAATCTTCAAATAAGAAGAAGAAGATAAATGAAGCAAATAGGAAATATTGAATGCTTGGACCTACCCATTAAAAAGTAAAGGTCAAGTATTCAGATTGCTTAATCTTCAAATAATATCACTTACCAGAGAGAATACAAGAACCAATATTATCAGAGGAATGCTAATTTCCACACAACTGCCAGCTTGTGGAAAACCATAGCTAAAAAATGCTAAGCCTACTGCAGCAACAGTTGGAGCAACCACAACTGGATTGATCAATCTGAAACACATTATCATATCAGGAAAGAATTATTGGACACGTTCTAAAAAATTAATGTATCTTTTGACAAAAATGTGTTCAGTTTCATTAAAAGAAACAAAAGAATTACTAAAAGACCCAGTAACAGACTGTTTTGCACTTGATCTTGGCAAAATCCATTTCTAAGCCCCTGAACTTTTAGAGTTTTGTCTATTGAAGCCCTATTCTTCAATTGTATTTTGTTCAGACCATGAACTTTGCAACTCAAGGACATTAGTGACTTGTTTAACGGGAAAAATAGAAATATAAAATCAGTTTACCTTTCCATTGTGGAAATTATTGAAGTTTGATGAAAGGAAAAAAAAAGTTTTTTTTTTTGAATGATCTGAATTTTGTCCATTAAACAGCAATTTTTGGGGAAAACGGTTCAATTTAATATTTCTTAAGCCATTTATAAAAAGTTTCTCATTTTCATTTTTCTAGTCCTGCCATTGAAGATTCTCAACATTCATAAAGTGAAAAGTCCATGTGCTCAATAGCACACAATTGAAGAATAGGGACTCAATAGACAAAACTTGAAAAGTCTGGAGGCTTAAAAATGATTTTTCCTATAATCTTTTTCCATTTAGCATAAAGAAACAAAATCACGCATGAAAAAGATTTTTCAGTCATCACTGCTTTATGCAGCCAGAACTGATGCAGAAAAGAAATCCTGGAAAATAGCATCAGCATAGCAAAGGATAGCATCAACATAACAGAATAACCATCGATATCTATGGAGAAGAAATAGAACGATATTATAGGCAATTTCCTTCCTTACCTTAGAAGAAGGGACATTAAACCAGAGAATCCCAAAATGCTTTGGAATATTGAACCAACAATGATAGCCCCCTGGAGTTCCCTCATTATGTGTCTGAATTTCTACAATTGAGGCGGGCATGAATCAACTGAAAGGTTAAAGCAGTTCACTAAAAGAAAAATACAACATATTTATGGAGCAAATGTCCCTGAAACTTGATATGCAAAGTTGGGGGGAAAGTCGTACATTTTGATATGCAAAGGATTACTAGAAATTTAGTATTTTAAAATGCATTTGTAGCAAAACTGAATGAGCTTAAAACTGACAGATATATCACTCCAAACAGTCCTAAGAATGAACCTACATGTTCTGAGAGATTTCGGTACTCCTGTGCATTCATGATAACTAATGCTGGTGCCAAATACACAAATGAACTCCCTTGAACTAATGGAAGCCGGGTACCGAAGTAGGAGTGCAATATTGTTGTAATGCCAGAAACCAGCAACATTGTAGAAATCACTGTAGCAGTGTCCTTCTGTCATCATTTATGCAAATAAAGACATCATTTACCAAGTCTTTGAACTCCATTCTTAAACTGTATATAACATCGAGATATCCATGAAAAGTTATGCTTACATCTGTTCCTCCCATGGCTGGTACAATGATCAAGGGAATGAAAATCAGTGAGCCAGCAAGTGACAGATAGTGCTGCAGACCATAATAAATAAGCGGCACTGCAGTTAAAAAAACAAGTGAGGATCAGGGAAAAAACTGATTTCTGGAAAACTTATGTTAATACAAAACAAATCAGCATCGATGAATTCAAAACATCAAATTCTTGCTTCTGTTGAAACCAAGTTAATAAACTCATACCCTGCAGGGGTATGAATTCTAAAATATCCTACAAGTCATGACACAAACATGAAGTTCAAGTTCAAAAGAGAAAAAGAGTACTAGACTGGACAACTTTCAAAGACCAAAAAGCATCGTTAAATATTGAATCACAGGACTATGAACAAGGAAAATTTTCTGCACCATAAGAAATCATTTGCTCGTCTCACATATTGTGATAAACTAGACTTTGCAAAATTGTACAAAAATTAGAGAGGAAATTGGACTTGAGTGTTGACTTAGAGTCAACAAGAGTCCGATGTGCCAATCCTCAAAAGTCTCACGCACGAGGTTGAATTCTTAATACTGCAGTTTCTTTCCTGTACGACAATTTTGCTTTCATTCATTTATTTGCTCGACTCTTAGTCCATGTCTATTACATTTCTGACACAGAGAGATTGCAGCAATTAACTAAACGAGACTAATAACTTTAGTGTGGTTTTTAATGGGGAAAAAAAACTTTTAGTGTGGTTTTATGCATTGAATAACAGACAGACAAAATATTCACTGCTCTCTGGCTCAACTTCCAGTTACAGAAACATAGAAACATCCACAAAAAATCTGCTGTCAGCTAACAAATTTAGTTCTCAATCAGCAGCAACATACATAATCAGCTCTCGACTTCTCCATCTCCAAGGCTTAAAACTCATCTTATTGCTAATAGAACAGGAGCTTGCATTTCCAATAACAAAAAACCCATTAAGAAATCCAAAATCAAAGAAAAATCCATTTAAAAGGCAAAAAAAAAAAAGAAGGGGAGGGGGAGTGAAAGATGCTAACCAAATCCAGGATTATCTCTCAAACCAAATCTCATTCCACTCTGTCTGTTCCACCCTCCACTGGCAGAATCATCCCCACCCGGGTACATCTCAATTCCAATATCAGTTGCAGCATTTTCTTCTTCTTTCTTCGGCTCCGAAGCTGGATTAATCGCCGAAATATCATTTGGAGTCCCATTTCTGTTGCCATTTCCGTTCAGATTTCCATTTCCATTTAACCCAACTTTCCTTTCCTCATCTTTAACTCCCAAAACAGGCTCATCACCAATTCTCCTCTTCTTGTTCACATCACTCAATCCCAGACTCCTATCATTCTCATTCCTGAACCCATTACCAGACCTAGACGCTGAACCCAAATCTGGTTCAATTTCATAGCCTCTAGCAGGTCTGGTCCGACCACGAACCGGGTCGATCTCAATTTTTGGGGACGACCCACCATTCTTGGGATGTAGAAGACCCTTCTCCAAGTCAAAACCAGCGCTGCTATCAAACTTTTCACTATTACTGGTAGTGGTTTCACTAGAGAAAGTCGATATAAAACCAGTTCTCTTAGCCCAAGACCCCAACTCTCTTGGATTATGATCAGTTCTTGCTACAAATGGCTCGATCTTGGGCTGCATAGAGCCAAACTTAGAGTTAGTCTTAGCTTTTTCTTTTTGCGGCTCCGATTTTCCTACAGAATTTGAGCTTGACCCAGTTGCCATTGCAGCTTTTTCTCAAATGGATGATAATTAATGAAGGAGAAAACCCCCAAAAAATGGAGAAAAAAACTACAAAAACCAAAAACTATAGAGTAGAAGCAAAGAAAAGGGAAATAAAAAATTGGTGAGACAGAAGCATCGATCAATAAGGAAAAAAATAAGTTAAAAAAGGATGAATGATTGTGTATTTTAATCACTATTGCAATGTTTGTTTTTTGTATTGCTAATGGCGAGTATGCACGAATAGCTGATGAGAAGTAGAGTGGGAGTGAGCATAGTGTGAACTAAAAGGCATCTCTCAAAGAAAAAACAGCTCGCTAGTTGCTATCAGTTGTTGTTTTCAGGCAGTTGGAAATGATCATAATGCCCCTATCTAATGGCCGTTGAAAGAACTGACATTTTAGTGGGGCAGTGTGTGGAAGATGCGTCGGCACTCCATGGATAGGGAAGAAGAAGAAGAAGAAGAAGAAGAAGCAGAAGAAAAAAGAGCAACAGAATCATCTTTTTTAACTTTAATTTAAAAAGTTATCTTTTTGGGTAATATTTGTCATCAACCATAATCTCATGGATTTCTTGCATTTAAGTCTCTTCTAAAATGTAATTAATTAAAATTTCACTAAATTAAAAGATCATAAGACTTATATTCATTGACAGATACTATAATAATCGATAATAATCAGGGCGAATCCAGGATCTGATATTAGTGGGCCTTAATTAAAAATGTATGTTTCTAACATTTTAATTTAGAAAAAATTATATTCTATAGCATATTTTTTATTTTATAAATATTTTTTATTTTTAATATATCTTTAATATATATTTTTAAAATAGAAAGTTAAAAAATTATTTTTGAAATTAAAATTAAAAAGAGTATTTTTAAAAATATTTTTATTTTTATGGTATTTTTAAAAAAATTCCAATTTAATTTATCATCACTCTTATAAAATATTTTTAAATTTTAAAATAATAAATTTAATTCTTATTAATATGTCTTAATTTTACACAATAATAATATAAATTAATAAGAAAATAAAATAAAAAATACATTTAAAATTTTGAAAATTCTTTTCCAACATAATCAAGAGCAAATTGAGATACATATTTTATGAACGATATAATTATAATTCTACATATAAATTTTTTGATATAATTACTTATTTATTGTTAATATATATATTTATATATATAAATAAAAAAAATAAATCTGGTGGCATAAAAATTTATAGATTTTAAAATAAAAATGAGAAACAAAGAGTTCTTATATCCTTTTGAATCCAACGGAAAAAAAAAATAGAAGATGAGAAATTTGACAAGAAAAATTGCTAAAAAAGAAATTTTGTGCTATATAAAAGAAATTAACTAAAAAAAAGAAATAGAAAAAAAAAAGATATTCTAAAGAATAATGATTTAAAATGACATTTTTGAGAATACTAATCATATCAATTGCCATTAATTAGCTAAAAAAGAAAATAAAAGTTATATATATTTATATAAGTCCGCCAATCATAATAATAATCTTGACACGGATATGTGTGTTAAAATGTTATTTAATTAAGGATATTAGTTTAATTAAATATCAATACAAATATTATAATAATATATGCTAATTTTTAATTCACACCTATATTAATATTTTGGTTTTTGATTAAGAGTAGAGATGGTGGATTGGATGAGTGGTGAGTATATATATAATAATAATAATAATAATAACAATATTATAATATTATTATCATATATTATAAAATATTATAAAATAATATTTTTAAATCATAAAAAATTTATTAAATTAATGATAAGATAGAAATTAAAACAAATAATAAATTAAATAATATTCTATCTTATAATTATAAATTAAGATATAGTTTAATAGTTAGAAGGACATGTTATTTTTTTTAGATTTTAAATTTAAATTTTAAGTATTCTCCTCCTCATATAATTAATAAAAAAAAAGTGTTAGGTTATTGTTAATAATAATTAGTAAAATATATGTTTTTCTTATGATAGCTTATGTGATGATACTCACTGAGTATGAAAAAGATAGAGAAAAGAACCAAAGTTTTAAAATGTGGTGGAGAAAATCATTATGAGATTTAAAACAATTATGAACAAGTTTTTCTTTTTTTTTAAATGATTTTACTTTAATCTTGACTTAAAAATCTTTATTGAAAATAATTTCAGTATTACTCATCATTTCAAGTTTTACCAAATGAATTAATGCGGTGCTGCTAGCCTAGGGACGAACTCACAAATAAATATTGAGGAAACTAACTCATAAATAATTAATTATATAAGTTTTAATTTATTAATTGCACTACCATTTTTCAGTTATCCATAAATATAATTAACTCAGTTTTTAGTTGTTATAAATATAATATTACTCTTTTTTTTTATGTTGTCTAATAATTATCAATATAAATTTAAACAAAAATACTCATATTATAATTGATACAAAAAGGTTTGACTGCTATTACCAAAAAAAAGTTACCAATTTTAGTATTATTACACTGTTACAATTGTTAAAAAATATTACAGTTAAAAATGATTATAAAAATTGCCTTTTAGAATTGTAATTTTAATAAATTCATGAAATATATAGAGTTAAAGAATAAGAAATTAATGTAATAAAAATATAATTTTCAGAGTTAACTGCTGTAAAAAAAGAATTCAATTATTGTTTTTTTTAATCGTAAAGACCACATTTTATTATTTTTTTAATATATCATGGTTGAATAATCAATATTGTTACATATGATACAACGGAAAGTCCACGAATTATAAATTTAATTTTAATTTTTGATAGGCTTATGTTTAGTTTTATTAATTTTTATGTGTATTAAGAATTCTCAACAATCAATTATAAAATTTAATTGGATATGTTTATATTTTCAGAAACAATGTTAAGGAGTTAATTATGTAAAAAGAAGAAAAAACACCATATAATATCTAAAATTAGTATTATAATTATTGTGATATTTTATCATTTATTATTTTTTATTGTTAGGAGGAGTTATATTTCACTGTATGAATATAAATTTAAATTGTGTTTCTTTCATTTTATTATTATTTTTTTTAATTTATTCTTATATTTTGAATATTGTATCCACTATTTGGATATAAAAAAAATTTGTTCATTAATTTTATTATTTTTTATAGTTTTATCAACCATATGGATATCTTTTTTTATTAACTGATGGCTTAATTTTTATATTCGATACCTGAATATAATAATTTTATATTATTAAATAGTTTAATATTTATTAAACTTATTATCTTTATATTTATATTCACTACTGGACAAGAATATTTTAACTCTTTATTTTATTAATTAAGTATTTTTAATTTTTGCAATTCGTTAATATAAAAAATTTTTAAAGGGTATATTTTGTTTTATTAGAGTAGACTTAAATTCAAAATTTAACTTCGAATGCCTACGTACCTGTTTGAACAAATTAAAATTTTCATTTTTTCTTATAGATATACATTCATTTAGGATTCAAAGTTTCATTTTATTTTTTTTTATTTTTTATCATCATTCTCGACGGATTCATTTTTTTTATATGTATGTTTTTTTTACTTTGTGATAGTCGGTCTTATAAAAAAAAAGACAGCCCGATGCATGAATGCTCCCGTAATGAGCGGGGTCCGGAGAAGGGTCGGACCCATTGAATTTTTGTACGCGGCTTTTCCTTGTAATTAATTACAAGAAGTCGTTTCCACAACTCGAACCCGTGACCTTAGGTCACACGGCGACAATAGTTACCGTTGCGTCAAGATCCCCTTCGTAGTCGGTCTTATATGTAAATATATATTTTTTTGGGTAGTTAATTTCTGTGTCTGTGAATGATTGTAGAAATTTTTGAAATTTTCAAACTTTGTGAGTATATTAATTATCTCTATTTATTCGTCTTTGCAACATTCGTACTGCATTTACTAAGATAATGGACTCTCTTTTGTTTGGGAAAAATAATACAATCACTTCTTCATTATATATTTTTTTAATTAAAATAGATAAATGAATGCTTAATATTAAATTAACTAAGACTCGGTTCAGTTAAAATTTCTTATAATTTCCTCTACCTGTAAACTATCTTTGGAATTTCCATATATATATATATATTTTTTTTTTTCTGTGTGGATTTTGTACCAATTTGTGTCTATTTGTTATCTTTAACAAAATGGTGTAGTCATTGCTTGGCTATATCCTATTTTGACATTATATACACTTATTTAGAGATTGAACAAAAATAAATATTTTAATAAATTTAGCTTAATAAATAACTTACAAACTGGGGTAGAGTAGAATGTTTACCTGATTTGGATTTCTAATCGTTGAAATTCGAATGCTGATTTGATTGTTTTTTCTTTTTTTTTTTACCAATGGGTTAAGTGGTGCAGCTCACTACCTGACTGGTTTTGAGATTTGTTTAAAATTGGATGCAAATTTTGTATCATTTCTATTTAAATTTCAAGGAATTTATTAAGTACACTTTCTGTACTTAATAAAATTTTTAAATTCTTGCATTTTTTCTTGCAGAAAGCTGCTATAGGGGTCTCAAATTTCACTCTTTTTATTGTTTTTCTCAGTATGTTATGTAGCTTTCTTCGTTTTCTGTATTCTTTTTTACTTTTCTCCTTGTTTCTGTATCAAATTTCTGTATTTTTTGTTATTGTATTTATTACTTCTATTGTTTTTTTTCACTTGTTCATTAAACATTTTCTCTCTTTTTTTAATGATAATTTGTTTTACGGGTTTTTCTGCTAACATTCAATATATGGATTTGTGAATGTCATAGAAAAATCTGGGACTTTTGGTGTGTATGTGTGTGATTGTGATGCACTTTTCTCATCTTTATAATTCATTCATTATCTATATATAAATGTAATCACTTTCTGATTCCATACAAATTTTTTTACATAATTACATATCTATATTCAAAATTTCCAGTAAGAATGAAATATTTGAATTGCAGTAAAAAATAATAATTATGTTCCTACATTCATAATTTGTAGAAATAAAGAGATTGAAATTGCAGTAAAAAAGGGTGCAAGATGTGTTTACCTGACTGTGTGACCCTCAATTGTTGAAAGTGTTATCTTGATTTTTTTTAATTTTTTTACTTATTAAATGCACTTCCTGTATTTAATAAGAATTTGATATTTCTCTATAATTTCCTCTTTCAGGAACTGTTCTAAAATTTTGCTACCAACTTTTACTTCATATCCTTTCTTTCTGTGTTTTTTTTCTCCCCTATTTATAATGAAAAGTGTTTTTATTTTTTGTTTATTAATTTTTCTCTTCTTTTTTTTAATATTTTTTTAGTAACTAACCCTTTTATTTTTATACTTTGCAGATTATGGCTACTGTATATTCTCCTACCATTTTTTTGTTAAGTGAATTTTTATTTTATGTATTTGTAACATATGTACAGAGAATAAAGAATATTTTATCAATAATTTTTTTATTGTTATTATTATTAGTATTATTTAAAAATAAATTATTACATACATAAAATAATTATTATTCAAAAAAAATTTATTATATTGTATAACAACAGGACTTATTATTTATTCACAAACATTATCTTGAATATTGATGTTTAAATCTTTTTAAGTTGTAAGAGATTAAGAGTTCAAATATGACAAGTGCTCTGAAAAAAGATACAAACTTTTATAATTCAATTAATAAGTAAAATAGATTATACACACTTATATATAACAAAAACTACAAAATAAATTCTCACTATTATTAGTTAAGTGTGCAAATTTAAATAATTATTTTTTATGACAATTAATATGATATGAAAAATTAAATTAATTAATTGACAACATTGCAAAGTATGAGAATTGTTCCTTAAGGATGAGTTAAAGGTTCAAAATTAAAAGTTCAACGTTGCAATTTCAATTCTAAATGACAAAAAAAAAAAAAACAAGAAAAAAACAAAAATATTGGAGCCCACATATTAATTTATTAATTAATGCCAAGATACAATTGCCCTGTAAAAAAAGTAGTAGTGGTATATAAATACTATCATGTAGTGTTTAATTTTAATCCAATGTTTATTATTTAGTCTTTATTGATTGTTTTTTTTCTGCCTTCAAATTAATTATTTTTTTATTTTTTTTCGTGTTAACTCATATTATCTTGAATTTTTTAGCTGTTATAAATTTTTCATATCCTTTCATTGTTCATCAATAATTTTATTTATTTTTTAATTGTTATTATTATTTTTTTTAAAAAAAATAAATTATTACGTATATTATTGGATTTTTAATAATTACATAACTAATATTTAAGATTATTAAATTTTTTCTATAATCACAATCATATCATTGAATGTGTTAAAATTCTAAAATTTTTAGATTTGAGGATCAAAATTTATTTATTTAAAAAATAATAAATATAATAAAATATCTTATAGTAAATAAAATTAAAAAAAATTGGGAGTGGATGCTAAGATTCCCTCATCAACTTCTTCACAGATCGCGACGATAACTAGATACTAATGGAAAAAAAAATATATTTCATCATTCTCATAAAAATAGACTATTTTTTTTTATTATCCTAAATTATATGCTACTTATTATTTTAATAAATTAGTTATTATATAAATTCTCTATAATATTCATATTTATTATTCTTTATCAAATATATCACATATTAAAGTAGGGATATAATAGATAAAATATATATAAATTTATATTTTTAATAAAAATAATTAATATTTTTTAATACTCATATAATGAGGAGGAAGTCTATCTTTATGAAATGGAGAGAGTATTGGAAAAAAATAATCCAATTATTAAACCCAAAATCAGCTTTTAAAAAGGATGAAAAACAAGAATAAATGTGCATTTGTAATTAAGTTAGAATATTGTTGCTAACCTACCCTAGAGTTTAGAAAATTATAACATGGGAAAGGTTATAATTTTTTTTAAAAAAAATCACGATTAAAAAAAATAAAAACAATTTAAATATCCTTATTAATTAAATTAATTTGAAAAAAATTGTTAATTAATTTCTTAGACTATCCTTATTTATTGTGGTACAAATGAGATTACAGGCAGAAACTTCACTAATTCTTTTATAATACACTGTACTGATGAGTTGGGTCATCTTTATTTGAAGTCAAGAAAAAGGTTAATTTAGTTTTCCATTTGGTAAGTAAAATTATGGTGTAGTAATTTTGGTTATAAAAAGTTAAAAAAAAAAAAACAATTGATTTCAAAGCTGGATTTAGAAGTTAAATCTTGGAGTTAATCATTACATAGCCACTAACTAATTTTGCATTCGTGAATTTGAAGGATCAATGATTGAATCAACAATATCTCCTCATTAAGTGAAAATTGACTAATTAAAGAAATGATTATAGCTGACCAATTGATGAGCTACAAGCTCAAAAAGAGGTACACGTCTAATATTATTCATGCACTGACATCATTTGTTTTGCCACATTAGATAAGCTATTCACATGTAATGTTGAAAAAGCAATTTGGAGCTTCTGCAATTAATATTTTTTTTTTTGACCTTTAGCCATTCAATATCACTTTATTGACATTTAACCCTTAAAATTTATAATTTATAAAAATCAAACTTAAAATTTATCATTCATAAAAATTAAACCCTTAGCTAATAGAATTAGCTGAATATTTAATTTTTATAAATAATAAATTTTAAGAACTTAATATCATTAAATTTAAAATTTAATATCAAAAAATTACTAAATTTAAAAAATCTAAAATATATTTTTCTTTTAATTTTCGATCGACATTCTATAACTCAATCCACGTAATTTGAGTTATATTAAAAAATTCAAGCAAAATTTCAAACGTTATTGATTATTGAGTCAGATTGTTATACTTAAATAACTTAAATTTACCAAATAATAATTTTTTTTCAATATAAGTTGCAAGATTATTACAAATTTTATTTGGCTTCATTTAATTAAACGTTTATTTAGAATAAAAATTGATTTTTTGAATGTTCATTTTCATTTTCATTATATTTCCAAAATAAAAAAAGTTTACCTTCTTTTGCAGTTTCTGCATTTCTGGTTTTACATAGGATGCCTCTTCCAATTTCTACATTCTTATTTTTGGAACTAAGAGTATACATCGGATCAATGTGATAATACAATATCACTATCTTTTTGCTAAACAAAAAAGAATAGACAATCCAGTACTTTTAATTAATAGTGGTTTTTTTTTTTCAAATGACATTCGCACATTGATCAACTATATATGAGTGAAAACATACATGTTGTGTACATAAGAATTTTCCCCTATTTTTACACGGGAGAGATAACAAGACCAGGAAATACGCATTACAGTATCAGTGACAAGAGGCAGAACACTAGTTGGAGGCTGATGCATACAGAATACTTGACCTGGCCCATGGCAGCAACATTCCATTAGCGCAGCAAACAAGTATATACCGCCTAATAAAAAAGAGCTAGTGCCACACATTTCAAGCAACCTAATCATTGCAAGACTCATCTCAGAGCCTCTCTTGTCAAACCTGAGAGAAATGCATTGACCAGATAAGCCATTACCATCCCACCAACTTGGGTGGTATGTAATGACCTTTCAACATTCAGAAATAGCAGTACATGAAACATAGTATCAACAATCAAATTCTAGCAACAATAAATAATATATTAAAGTTTCCTATCTATCTTGCAAAGTTTAGCTTCCAAATTAGACGCATCTAATTCCTCAGGATCCAACATGGTTATTAACATTGACACGATGGCAATGAAACTTATAGTGCAGCATCAAACTGCTGATTTTCTGCTAAAAATACTTCCAGAAGAATATCATGGAGGTGATTTATTGCAGATCTGATCAAGGTATATGGAGTCTCAAACAACTTGGAGAGGGTGAGGAGGACGAAGGCAGAGGTCATCCAAGAATCAATAGGCATGCCTTCCTGCGTATTCATTTGTACGTGTTCGTTTGTGTGTGTGTGAGAAAGAAAGAGAGAGATTGAGAGAAGCAGCGTATATACCCATTGCAATCATAGAAACTCTTATGCTTCTCTTGGGAATTGATCTAATTGTCACAAATTCTAGCTGAATGTTAAGTTATTGTCAATTCAGTTAAGGTTGTCAACATATCATACACAAAATGCATCATAAGCATTCTCTGCCCAAAATTTCAAACAAGAGATTACAAATCACAAGCCAATATTTCCATTGAGACGAACATGGGAATTGCAAAGATGTTCGCCAATAGCTAAAATTTATTAAAAACTTCATTAAAACCCATTTTTCTAATACATAACCCTTAAGAAAAAAGAAATTTGAAGTTTATAAAATTTCTTCGAACATCTGAATTTCATATGAACTTTGGCCACTACAGTTAGCATCTCTAATGAGAAGGCAACCAGAGACATTAGTGGATCAGATATAGTTTTTTTTGTTGGCCGGTGTGCGCATGACAAACCTCAATTTCCTTCCAATGCCATAACATTTGTATCGCTGTTCCAACTAAATTCGTCAATTGCTATTCTTGTGCAGTTAAGCTATGTTAAACACGAGCTTGGAAGCAAACAAATCTCACACATTAGATTATCCTCTACCTTCTATAGTTTCTCAATAATTGAAGCATTTTTGCTCGTTGTACCATCATGTGCCATAAAATATGATTCTTCCAAGACTAATTTTAAACCAAATTCCTATGGGAGGCAAAAAAAATTTTCTAACTTAAATCTTAAATCTTGATCCTTGCATACAGGCTCTTCACAAGATTTTTGAAGCAAATCAATGAGGTAAATTGACAATCTTGTGTATTTAAAATAATTTAGTATATATATTTTTTCACTATACAAGTGGTAGGCAGTAAAACCAATCCCCAGCTAGCAAGAGACAATCACTTTTATTTCCATTAACTTATAAATTCCAAAGAAAGTTTATCCCGCATCTAGAAGGATGAAGATGAACTCGCATAAACATCCAAAACTCATGTTTGAATATAGAGAAACTGATAATGGCAAAAGTATGAAATTCAACGACATTTCCATTTAACAACAATAAAAACAAATTACAGGATAGTAATTTCACCTCAAAAGCTAGTAAAATTACTACCTGTTCCTAAAGCTTGAAACAGAGATGAAAATCAAGGTCTTGAATCCAAAATCTGTTCATTCTTATCGTTGATAGTAATGATTTTCATATAACTATCAAATAAAGCACAACCCAAAAAGAAAAAGAAAAGCAAAAACAAATATAAACAAGATAAGGATTTCAGTTAAAATCACCGAGAAAAATTATTCACTCTATTTAGCTGGTACAATCGAGAAGAGGCGAGCGACGCATTCTTGCTGCTCGCGAAACCTTCGCTTGAGGTATGACTCAAGGATCTCCATAACGGAGACAAATCGCTTCATTTCCTCGAGCTGGCGATTGAGCTCTGCTTCTCGAGCCCTAGCTCGCTCTAACCGAGCTTCAGTCTCAGCGAGCCGTCCACGAAGATCGTCTACTACAGATGCGTCGTCGTTTTGGAATCGGCGATTTCTTGAGGGGATTAGATCGTCAGGTGATAACGAACGTTGGCTACCGTAACACATGATCGGAAATGATGTAGAGAAAAAGAAAGGAAGAGAATGGGAAATTTCCCTATCAGTATCTGGGGATCACAAGATCAGCTACACTTCTTTTTTTTTTATCTACAGCAATATATGAGTTAATCTACACTTCTTTTGCTGCCGCAGATTCTTTTTTTTTTTTTTAACTCTGAAATTATTTAAACTAACTTTAATAATTTATTTAATGGATAAAATTTAATAATTTTATTTTCATATCTTAAAAAGTAATTTTTTGTCATTCTTTTAATTGATGCATATATATATATATATATATTTTGAAGGGAAATAATTTTATAAATCAGAATTAAAAACTTTCACAATAAAAAAGAGCTCGAATTATTTTCCATTTTTTAATTTTTACAAAAGAAAAGTAGACTTTCTCATGCCGACTTACACTTAAAAAATGTGAAAATTTCCAAAGGCTTAACTCGTATATTCACAAATTTCTTCACTAATTAAATCCGGCTCTTGGCTAAGTTTAAAAAATATGAACAGTCTTTTCTAGCAACTTAATACATTGCTTTTCTTTAAAAAAAAATTATACTAAAAATCTTCTCTGATATTTGACTTAGCTTATAAGCACCATTTGTTTATAGCTAATATGAGTATTTAAAAATTTTAAGTAATTATATATTTGTTGTGAGTATTTATATGTGGCTGATAAATACATAACGCGTCCGATAAAAAATAACTTATAAACACATTTATTATTAAATAACTAAAAAATATATAAAGTTATATTATTAAATATATTTATTAAAATAAATAAGGATAATATAATAAATTATTTAGTTAATCTAATTTATTAGGTAAATGCTTATAAGTATTTAAATAATAAGCTGATACCCTCTAATTTATTTTGTTAAATTAAAAACTGGACTTATAAGCTGATAAAATTATCTAAATAAATGGGTCGGTTCAAATTTAATAGGGATGAGCATGTGTCAAATTAATCGACTTTAGGAGTTTGCCAACCTAACTACTATTGATCGGTTGAAAATTTTATTCTTAAAAATTGATCATTATTTGTCAGATTCGGTCAAATTCAGTCAAATTTATTATGTTTAGTTGATTTTACTAGTAAATATATAAGTCTAAATCGATTAACTCAGTCGGCTTAAATCAGCACGATTGATAAAATTAGCAGTCGAATTAATCGATTTTGAACTATTTATATATCCCTGAAATTTAGAGTTTAGAAGCTGTAAGCTAAGTTGAGCACCATCATATAGCCATCCATTATGGATCTAGAATAGGAATTGATAGAACTATGTAGATCAATGCTTCTAATATACCAATTGAGCATCCGATTCAATTATAACATTCCTTCACCCGTTCTTTTTTATCCAATTTAAAGCTTCCTTGATGCTTATAGTTTTGGATATTTTGGCTGAAAAGAAAAACTTTCCCTATTTTAGTTGAAAAGTTTCCTCTCAAAATTATAGCCTGAATCATAACCGTTCTCCACTATAATTCCTAACCACCATCTCCACTCTAAAACAATTATTTATTGAATTTAAAGATGCATCTACATTCAACAATTATTCCTCTTTAAGCCTAGCCCACTTATCTCCATTATCATTTAAGTCACAATTTGCTAAGTTAAACTCATTTCATTCTCTATAAAGCATTGGTTATGCAATGTAACCCAAATGTATTAGGTTATTAGGTTGAGTATTGCATCTCTTGTTCCATACAATCTCATTTCTGTTTTGCCAAAAAAAAAAAGGCAATGGTGATATTGATTCTCCATTACCCACTCTTATGTTTATACCATTTTCGCAACAAATCATTGAAGGACCAAATATTTCTTCAAGTTTAACTTTGATTGGCTTCTAGTTCTTTAGGATTCTCATTGCTAGTAATTCAATATTACATATGATGTATATAATATTTATTAACTTTTAAATATAATTAAATAATTATGATAACTTTAAAATTTAAATTATTTTAAAAATAATAAAATATATATAATTAAAACTCGTGTAAATCATATGTTGATAATCAATATATATCTATTAATTGATTAATTACTAATAATCACCTTTATTCTTTCTTTAATTTAGGTTAACCAAGTTTCGATAACAGCAGAAATAATAGAACAATATTATTGATCTCAAAAATAAAAAAAAAGAACAATATTATTAAAATAGATGTCATTGGCTAGCATCATGTGTGAATATTTTTTTTATTTAGTCATGAATATGACTAATTTTTTGACATATGATCATTTTTTTATCACAAAATACTCAATTTATTAATACATGAATAATTAATTACAGAATTGAAAAGACCATTTTATATACTATATATTTCATAATAAACTAATCACATATTATATATAATAAATTAAATTATAAGATAGATAATTATTTACTATCGCATAATATATGCAAAAATTCTAATGATATTGATAAACTGTATTGAATTAATTAATGTCATTAGTCCGTTATATATAAGTTTCTCATTTGCTCCATCAAAAAAGAGATTATATGTACCACTTTAGTAAGAACAGAATAAACTAATATAAACATTGGCCATAATAATATTAATAAATTATGTTGAATTAATTTTTACTATTTGTTCATTATATATAAATCTCTAATTTGTTGTACTAAAAAAAGAGACTATCTGCACCATTTTAGAAAAAGCAAAATAAACTACTATTTTCACAAAAAAAAAAGTAAAGGAAAAATCTAAACATTTTCTTTCAATCCAAGCTAACTACTATTATATATAATTTTTGAGATGAAAAAAATTCCTATTTAGATGCCTATCTTTATAATTAAAATTTCTTAACTATTAAAATTTTTAGTCTTTAATTATTAATTTCTTATATAATAATATTTTTTAAATGACAATAAATAATATTTAATTATTTATTATCTTTTAAAATTTTAAGTTTTAAATTCTTAACCTTTTGATTAGAATAATTTTTATAATAAAAAATTATATAAATTATATTTTTTTATCAGCTTATGTGACGACCTAAAATACATTTCCTCCACTTATATACATATAATTAGTACTTTACCTGCACGATACGCAATAATGAGAATAACAAAATACAAATAAATATAATAAATAAATATAAAATAATTTTTACATAAATTAATAATAAATTTTATTATAAAAAATACAAAATGAAATATTTACCTTAATTTAATGATAATTTCATTGAAATAATATTAGTGAATAGTTATAATCTTTTTTATTTTATAACTTGATACTTTTACTAATAAAAAATAAAACTACACATATTTTAACAAAAAATAATGAATTTTATAAAAATATGAGAAAAACTAAAAAAATAAAATAGAAATTCAAATAATTTTTTTTCAAATAGGGAGAAAAATGTGAGTATTATGATCTATAATTTCAGATTTATATTGAAATTATTATTAATATAAATATTATTATTACATAAATTATCAATAAATAATTATAAATAATTAATAAATATTATTATTATTTTGCCAAAAAGAAATAAGGCAATGGTGATATTGATTCTCCAAGTACATGTTCAAAAAAAAATATTTCTTCAAGTTTAACTTGGATTAACTCCTAGTTCTATAGGATTCTCAATGCTAGTGATTCAATATTATATAAATATAATATTTATTAATATTTAAATATAATTAAATAACTATAACAACTTAAAAATATAAAATTATTTTAAAAATTATATAAAAAATATAATTAAAACTCATTTAAATCACATGCTGATGATCAATATATATCTATGAGTTGATTCTTCAATTACTAATAATCACCTTTATTCTTTCTTTAATTTAGGTTAACCAACTTTCAATAACAGTAAAAGTAATAAAACAATGTTATTAAATTAGATGTCTCTGGCCCCCATGACGTGTGAATATACTTTTTATTTAATTATGGTTATGATTAATTTTTTTAATATTGATAATTTTTTAATTATAAAATAGTTAATAAATTAAATTAATAAATTAAAAAATAAAAATATATATAAATAATTAATTAAAGAATTAAAAAATTTATTCTACCTACCTACTGTATATTTCATAATAAACTTATCACATATTATATATAATTTATTAAATTGTGCGAGAGATAATTACTTGGTAGTATATAATATATATAAAAATTATAATAATATTAATAAAATATGTTAAATTAATTTATCCTATTTATCTATTATATATAAGTCTCTCAATTGCCTTACCAAAACAAAGAGATTACATATATCATTTTAGCAAGAGTAGAATACATCAAAATCTAAACATTCCCTATAATGATATTAATAAATTGTGTTAAATTAATTTATACTATTTGTCTATTATATACAAATCTCTCATTTGTTCCAATAAAAAAGAAATTACCTTTGCTATTTTAGTTAGAATACAATAAACCATCAATGTAAAAAAAGTAATTTATATATATATATATATATATATATATTTTTTTTCAATTGAAACTAACTGCTATTTGTATAAATATTTTTGAGTTAAAAAAATTTCTATTTTTAGATGCCTATATTTATAATCAAAATTTATTAACCCGTAAAATTTTTACTCATTAATTATTAATTTCTTAAATGATGATATTTTTAAAATGATAATAAATAATATTTAATTATTTATTATCATTTTAAAATTCTTAAATTTTTAAATTTTAATTTTTTTTTAATTCTTAACCTTTTGAATAAAATAATTTTTTTAATAATAAATTATAAAATTTTTTATGATTTATACTTTTTCGCCCATTTATATGACAACCTAAAATATATCACCTCACCTTTAATATATATATATATATATATATACACTATAAATATGCGCGTAATGAATGATATGATTCGAATTCAATTTTTCACACGCATACAAACACAATATAAATACATACATACATATACATATATAAGTATTTAAAAATATACTTTTTAATAAATATTTAAAATTAAATAAAGGATTAACCTATTTTTTAATATGTAAATATTACGGATAAAGCCGAGATAACAGATAAGTAGTTACTTATCTTTAGACTTCTGTATTTTGTATTTTACATTTGTCTTTCACCTTAGCTAGGATTGTTGTATATTTGCTATATAATCTCCTCTGCAAACATAGTTTAATATATATAGAATTTCCTACTTCACATGGTATTAGAGCCACACAAAAACTCTCACGAGTCTTCTTTTCAGATCCTATTATTTGTTTCTTAACTTTTGTCTGACATGGCTTCTTCTTCGACCATGGTTATTCAACTAAATGCACCAACCAATTTTCCTATCAAGCTTACACAGGATAACTTTCCTGTTTGGCGAAAACAAGTACAGTCTACTCTAATTGGACTCGATTTGCTCAGGTTTGTTGATGGTTCTCGGGTTGCGCCATCTCCATATCTAAATGATAAAGATAAATTAGACAACCCAGATTATTCTTTTTGGTTTTGACAAGATCAAATCATTCTCAGTGCTCTTTTAGGCAGTTGTTCTGATGCAATTCAGCCATTAATCTCTTCCGCAGATTCAGCCAAGGAAGCATGGGATCGGCTCCATCAGAGTTATGCAAACGTCTCTCGATCAAGGATTCTGTCTCTCAAAACTAAACTCATTCAGAATCCTAAAAATGATAAACATGTTGCTACATACCTCAATGAGATGCGTGCAATTGCAGATGAATTGGCTCTTACACAGAATCCAATCAGTGATGATGATCTCATTGTGCATATTCTCACCCAGCTAGGAGATGACTACGCTCCAATCGTTGCTGCGCTAAAGATCAGAGAGACTGCAATTTCATTTTCAGATTTGTTTGAAAAATTAACAGATCACGAGCGTTCATTAAAGCCTACTGTTCAGCAAGCAACATCTGCTATTGCCACTGTTAATTACACACAGAAATCTGGTTATGGAGGTCGTGGCAGAGGCTCCAATTCAAACAGAGGCCGTGGCCGTTCTAATAATAGTAATCAGCGGAGGTTTCAATTTCACAGCAATTATAATCCGAATGTTATTTGTCAATTTTGTGCAATTTCAGGACATGCAACGGCTGATTGTCGAAAGCTTGCACGATTTCTTAAGGACAATAACATAATGGTTCAAACAGACAATCCTCCATATGGTGCTGCTCAGCCGTCTGTTAATACAACTTCGGCGGTTAATTCAACACCACAGCAGTGGCTGTTTGATAGTGGGGCATCCCATCATGTTGTCTCTAACCCCTCTACGTTACAGGGATACAGTGATTATGGAGGACCGGATGACATTCAGCTGGGTGATGGTAAAAAACTCGCTGTAACACACACTGGTTTTACTTCTCTTCCAACTGCTTATAAGAAATTATCTTTGCCTGAAGTTTTTTGTGTGCCGAATTTAAGACGAAACCTGATTTCTATTGCTAAATTATGTCGGACTAATCATGTCTCTGTGGAATTCTTTCCACTCTTTTTTGTTGTGAAGGATCTGCGCACGGGGGCGGTACTACTTCGAGGCAAGAATATTGATGACATCTATTATGCAAACTTCACTCCGAGTCAGTCAAAATTCCAGCTCAATGTCACTGCTTCTGTGTCTTCTATCTCTGCTTGGCATCATAAATTGGGTCATCTGAATAATAAAGTTCTTAGTTTAGCTTTGAAAAATATGGGTTGTCATTCTTTGTTGAACTCAGTTTCTAAATTTCATTGTGTTTCATGTTCTGTGAGTAAAAGCCATAAATTATCTTTTTCAGAGAATTCTCTTACTAGTACTAAACCATTGCAGCTTGTGTATTCTGATGTTTGGGGTCCAACTACACCCTCTATTGATGGTTATGTCTATTATGTTACATTTATTGATCACTACACCAAATACACATGGCTATATCTAATGAAAAAGAAATCTGACACACATGATTTGTTCATTAAATTTCAGAAACTTGTTGAGAATTTTTTCCAAACCACAATTATTTCAGTTTTCACAGACAATGGTGAAGAATACCAAAAGCTGACATCCCATTTTCTCTCTTGTGGGATCTCCCATTACACATCACCACCGCATACTCCAGAACATAACGGTATAGCCGAAAGGAAACACGGGTTTATTGTTGAGACTGGTCATTCTTTATTACATTATGCTTCCTTACCAGCTGAGTTTTGGTCATATGCGTTTCTTACAGCGGTTTATCTTATCAATCGCATGCCATCATCTGTTCTTTCCTTTCATACACCTTTCTTTAAATTATTTGGTCGTTCACATAATTCTCAGCGGTTAAAGTCATTTGGGTGTCTCTGCTTTCCTTGGTTGCGTCCTTATGTCCAATCAAAGTTAGAGTCTAGATCTCAACCCTGCATATTCTTGGGCTATTCATTAACTCAATCTGCTTATAAGTGTTATGACCCATCAACCAAGAAAGTTTATCTCTCGCGTCATGTTAAATTCTTAGAACACATTATGCCATCAAAAGTTTGCAATAGTGTCCATCAATTTCAACAAATTTTTTCCGATACTCCCTGCGCAGGTTCCAAACAACGGGCTGGAGTGGCATCTTTGACGTCAATGGCTTCGGTGCGTTCTGATATAGCCAATGCTTCTGCGCCTCTGGTTTTACCGCAGCCAGCTACTCTTTCTGCTCAACAAATTCAGCAGTCTTCTTCAACTGATGAATATGATAATTCTCTTACTGATTCGGCAACATCACCAGAGGTTTCTTCTGCCAATATAGCTTCGGTGTCAACTGATAATTTACCAGCAGCTACTGCAGAATCAACTGCCACACCTTCAATTGGTCCAAAGGCGCCGGATAGGACTACTGATGATAGTTCTCATCCAGCAACTACTGATGTTGGGTCTCGGCCTCATCGGCAATGGACACTCAATGTAAGATATTACAATGATTCTTTTGTCAATTTGACTACCAAGTATCCCATTCAACCTGCAGTTGAACCCAGAACAGTCAAACAAGCAATGCAGGATGAGAAATGGAGAGAGGCGATGGATTCTGAATACAATGCCTTGCTACGCAACAAAACTTGGGAATTAGTATCATAATCTACAAATAACGCCATTGGATGTAAATGGGTTTTCCGCATCAAACGGAAACCTGATGGTACTATAGACCGTTACAAGGCAAGACTTGTTGCCAAAGGGTTTTTGCAAGAAGAAGGCCGGGATTATTTTGAGACATTCAGTCATGTTACAAAGCCAGTCACCATTCGTGTGGTACTTACACTTGCGGTTTCACAAGGTTGGGTTTTACGTCAACTTGACGTAAATAATGCTTTTTTGCAGGGTACATTACATGAAGATGTCTATATGTTACAGCCTCCTGGATATGTCAATGTTGATTATCCTAATCATATTTGCCGTCTGCGCAAATCACTTTATGGCCTTAAGCAGGCACCAAGGGCATGGTATATTGAGCTGACTACGTTCTTACAGTCAATTGGTTTTCGCAAGTCCAATGCTGATGCATCTCTATTCATCTTTACTGCTAATGGTATTGTGGCTTATTTCCTCATTTATGTTGATGATATAGTGTTGACAGGAAATCATCCTAAGTTTCTTGATGAGTGCGTTACTTGCTTGGCTAAGCGTTTCTCCATCAAAGACTTAGGCTCACTTCATCATTTTCTTGGTGTTGAAGTCATTCCAACATCTACAGGAATATTTCTCTCACAACACAGACATATCCATGATCTCTTGGTCAAGTTTAAGATGGAGGGTGCAAAAGAAGTTCACACTCCACTGTCCACAAGTGAAAAACTGGTTCTTAATGATGGTACACCGTCGGTTCATGCCACTGAATATCGCCAGATAATTGGTGCTCTGCAATATCTTGCTGTTACACGTCCTGATGTATCCTTTGCCGTTAATCGCCTTTCGCAGTTCATGCATGCACCTACACAAACTCATTTTCAAGCTTTAAAAAGAGTGATGCGCTATCTTAAGGGAACTATTTTTCATGGTCTTTTTATTCGAAGACAATCGAATCATTCACTCCATGCATTTTCGGATTCAGATTGGGGAGGATCTCTTGAAAATGGAAGGTCGACAACTGCTTATGTTATTTATCTTGGCTCTAATGTTATTTCATGGAAGTCCACTCGACAGAAGACGGTATCACGCTCGTCGACAGAAGCTGAGTATAAAGCTCTGGCAAATGCAGCAGCAGAGTTGATTTGGATCCAAAATTTGCTTAAAGACTTGAGTTATCCAGTTCATAAACTGCCTATAATTAAGTGTGACAACATTGGTGTTACTTATTTTTGTGCCAATCCGATTTATCATACCAAAATGAAGCATCTGGCTTTAGACTACCACTTTGTGCGAGAGCGTCTTCAAGCAGGTCAGCTGCAAGTTCAGCATATTGGTTCAAAAGACCAAAATGCGGATGTGCTTACAAAGCCCCTTGGACGCCTACAGTTTCAATTTTTTAGCTCCAAGATTGGAGTTTCCGATGGATCCTCCATCTTGCGGGGGCGTATTACGGATAAAGCCGAGATAACAGATAAGTAATTAATTATCTTTAGACTTCTGTATTTTGTATTTTACATTTGTCTTTCACCTTAGCTAGGATTGCTGTATATTTGCTATATAATCTCCTCTGTAAACATAGTTTAATATATATAGAATTTCCTATTTCACAGTAAAAACACGGATTTTTTTAAAATAAGCTCAATATTTTTTTTCTTATCATTTGGTGCCATAAATTATTATTTTGCATCAAATAAATCACAATAAGTTAGAAATTTTTTCGAGCCTACGTTAATCTGATTTGGTAGGCTATGATAATTTTACAAAACACATCGTTTCACTGTTAAAAAGTACTACCGTTTTAAAAAAAATGGAAACTAAAGTTTATAAATGTTTAAACGATCTAATGGTCCCATTTGCATACAGTTAACACCATCAACGGCCGCAATTCCTCAAATTTAAATTGGATTTAAAGACAAAACATGAAATCCTTGCTAAATCAAAATTGGATCAAAAACCAAACCTTAAAGATAGAAATCAAATTCACCAGCTCAAGAACAGCTCCATCTTGAGAAAAAGAAATCAAGAAAATGAAGAAACGAAGAAAGATATAAAATAAAGGAAGAAGGAAACGATCTCTTTTTCTTCTTCTTCTTCTTGATATCCTTAAGATGGGTATTACCGGAGCAACCTTTTCTATAAGGGTCGACAAGTGAGAGGTTTTAATAATATTATTATAATATTATATGTGCAGGGCTAAAGTTTTTAGAGCCACGGAGAACGGCTTTGTTAGAAATAAAGTCAAAAGATTGGGTTTTGAGGCGATGGAATATGGATTAGGCAATTGAGATGAGAAGAGAGACAGGGGCAGTGTAGTTAGGATTGGGATGGGCATTAGAGTATTGTTGGAAACGGGTGATTGGAGTCTCTTGTTATTGATCATGGAAAGATGGTGATGGTGATGTTGCAGATAAGGAAAGGTGAAGAAATATGAATACGAGCAAAAACAAAGGATATGAATAGATTTTGAGTAATTTACATCAATCCTATACGTATAATTGATTAATTTCATTTCTAAAATTTAAAATTTATATTTATTATTTTTAAAATTAAGAGTTTTATAATAAAGTCTTTCTCGACCTAAACTGATGTTATTTTTGTTAATATCATCACATCGGTTTTTAAAATAAATTAATTATAAATCAAAATAAATTTCATTTATCGTGTCCAAAGAATTATTTTAATTTTACAAATCGTTCTTAAATAATTTCTTAATTTCATCCGTCAGTCTTAAATAATCTCTTAATTTTACATATTATTTTTAAATAATTAATTTAAAATCACATATAATCCATGTTGATGCAATAATTTTATTTTTAGATTTTTCACTTTAAAAATAAATATCTAACCATCCAAGTAAATCACATATTAATTAGTTTAACAAATCTTAAATAATTTTAAAAATTTTATATTTAAATATTTAAAATAAGAGATTTTTAAATTTAAAATAATATTTAATAAGAGATTTTTATATTTAAATATTTAAAATAAAAGATTTTTAAATAATATTTAAAATTTATATTTAATTAAGAGATTTTTTTAAGGATGACGGATGAAATTAAGATTATATAAGAGAATAAACAAAATAAAATAATAGTACAAATAATATAATTCAAATATAATTTTATATTTAAATATTTAAAATAAGAGATTTTTAAATTTAAAATAATATTTAATAAGATATTTTTATATTTAAATATTTAAAATAAAAGATTTTTAAATAATATTTAAAATTTATATTTAATTAAGAGATTTTTTTAAGGATGACGGATGAAATTAAGATTATATAAGAGAATAAACAAAATAAAATAATAGTACAAATAATATAAATTAAGATTTTTTTAAGGATGACGGATGAAAGTTCAAATATAATTCTAATTACTAGTAATAGTACATTTTTTTGGTTATTCTTGAAATTTTTATTTTATTGTGAATAAAATAAAATAAAATAATATTAACTTATTGAGAATAAGATAATAATTAAAAGAAGATTTCCAAATATATCATTAACATGGGATGTTATATATATTTAATTTTATATTTTATATTATTTGGATTTAAATAATTTTAGTATAATAGTTATGCATATTTATTTAATTTCCAATAAGGTATAATAAACATATAATATTAGGCATATTATTTATTTCAATAAATTCTATTTATATATGATATAAGAATTTATTTTATTTATTTAATCCATGTGATGTATATATGGTTAAAATAAATAATTAATATATTGAATTTTTTTTTAGTTGATACATGCTTATTTTATATGTTATATGTTACATGTGATGTTACTTAATTTAAAAATAATTACATGTAGATATCTCAAACTAAATTCATATATTATGAGCTATTTGATCATCATATTATAAAAAAAATTATATTTTTTTTAATTTTCTCTCATTTATATAAATGGAGTTCTTAAATTATAAAATATAAGATATTTTATTATATAGCTTCCCATAAAAAATAAATGCTTTTATTTATTTTCTGTTTACAAGGAGGGACATGACAACTAGGAGATTTGTAATTTAAAAATAAAATAAAAATTATTTATTGCATAAGATGCATATATAAAAATAATTATTCAAACTTATACTATGCTTCTAGATTACCCGAAGGAATATAAAATTTGATTAGGAATATAAAATTTGATTAATTCTTTGTCATTATTTAATTGATGAACTCAACCATACCAATAGGAATGATTTGACAACTAGAGGACTATTGGACATAGAGCTATTTAAGAAAATTATATAGTAATGTAATTGGTAAATGTACCTACCTTTAAAAATATTCTATGAGAACAACTTGATTACCAAAGGGCTCATTCATATTATTAAAGGTTTTCTTCATTTCACTAAATAGAAATAAAGATTTCTTAAATGGTAATAAGAATATATAGTTTGATTTAGTGAAAATATCATGTCTTTATGATATAAATATATAAATGTGTTCTTATATTATTGTATTTTCTTTTTTATGAATTATAGAATTCTCAGTATGTCTACTGTATCACTACGAGCCATACTTGATTCTAACAAATTGGTTGGACCAAATTTTAATGGTTGGTACAGAAATTTAAGAATTGTTCTCATGCATGAAAAACTTATCAATGCGATTAATAATCCTATTAAAGAACCATCAAAAGATGATGCTGAAGCTACCAAGAATTACCATAAATACTTGGAAGAATGTCTTGCTACTAATGAATCATTTTTACTTCTATGAGTTCAGAACTCCAGAGGAAACATCAAGATATAGATCCATTTGCAATCATTGAACATCTTAAGAAGATGTATGGCACTCAAAGTAGGACAACAAGATACCAACTGTCTAAAACTCTATTTGGATCTAAATTAACTGTAAACTCTCCAGTGGGATCCCATGTTCTAAAAATAATTTATCTTATTGAAGAACTTAAGAAATTGGGATGCAAACTGGGCAAAGAGCTCTCTCAAGATTGATCTTGCAGTCATTACCTGAGTCATTTTCATAATTTATTATTAATTTTAACATGAATAAAATGAATTGTGTTCTTCATGAGATGATTAATATGTTGATTAATTATGAGAATCAACTTGCATATAAAAAGAAGAAAGGAACTATCATGTTGGTTGGCAGCTCTTCTAAAAAGAAGGGTAAAGGTAAAAACAAAAGAAAAAGAAAGAATATTATGCCTAAGGGTGGTGTGACCAAACCCAAAAACAAAGTAAACAAAGCTAGCCAATTTGATGCTGAATGTTTCTTCTATAAGAAAAAAAGGACATTGGAAGATAAATTTGCAAAGAGTATCTTGCATCTCTTAAGAAAAAGAAACAAGGTAAAACCTTTATGAAAAATATTTTCATGATTTCTTTAACTATTATTGATTCTTCACTGTAGGTATTAGATATTGGCAGTAGTTTTAATATCTGCAATATGTTGCAAGGACTATAGATAAGTAGAAGGTTAAAGAAAGGAGAAGTCAATCTTCAAGTTGGGAATGGTGAAAAAGTTATACCTCTAGTTGTAGGAAAATTTTCTCTAATAATGCCTATGAGCAAAGTACTTGTGTTGGAAGACTGTTTTTATGTTCCTAAGTTTGTTTCAAATATAATATCAGTTTGAATGTTAAATAAATGTGGTTTTCATTTTGTTCTAGATAATAACATTTGCTCTATTTATCATGGTGATATTTTCTATACAAATGATTATATCCAACATGGTATTTATGTCTTACCTAATATGATTGCTAATTCAATTATGCATGTTTCTAATCTTAAGAGAAAAAGAGATGATCAAGTAAATCACACATACCTTTGGCACTGTAGACTTGCTTATATTGAAGAGAAAAGAATTCAGAAGTTGCACAAAGAAGGTTACATTGACAAGTATGACTATGAATCATATCCAACTTGTGAATCTTATCTCGAAGGAAGAATGACTAAATCTCCATTTATTGAGAGTAGAGAAAGAGCCCAAGAATTATTGGGTGTAATCACACAGATGTATGTGGACCAATGAAAATTCATGCCAGAGGAGGATATTCTTACTTTATCACATTACTGATGATATGTCAAGATATGAATTTATATATCTTATGAAACATAAGTCTGAGTCTTTTGAAATGTTTAAAAGATTCCATAGTGAAGATGAAAAATAGATAGGTAAAAGTATCAAAGTACTAAGGTTTGATAAAAGTAAAGAATATCTTAGTGATGATTTTATTGGATATCTCAAAGAGAATGAGATTCTCTCACAATGATGAGTATCTTAGTGATGAATATCTTAGAGAATATCACCAAAAAGATTAAATGTACTGGTAAATGATGATGAATCAAATGAGGTTAATCATAATGATGATGATCCTAAAACCTATGAAGAGGTAATTCAAAGTTTTGACTAAGAAAAATGGTAGAAAGCCATTAAATCCGAGATGGAATCTATGAAGATAAACAAAGTATGGACTTTGGTTAATACTTTAGAGGATCTAAAACCTATTGGTTGTAAATGAGTTTACAAGAAAAAGATTGGAGCAGACGGTAAGGTAAAGACCTATAAAGCCCGTCTTATTGCTAAGGGATATCGTAAAAAATAAGAAATTAATTATGATGAGACATATTCTCCTATGGCAATGCTCAAATCCATTTGAATTATTCTTGCTATTACAACTTACTATGATTATGAAATATGGCAGATGAATGTAAAAACAACGTTTCTTAATGGTGAGCTAGAAAAGGATATGTATATGGCATAACCTCAAGGATTCATATTCCAGTCTAACAATAATAAGGTTTGCAAGCTACAAAGATCTATTTATGGACTCAAGTAAGCCTCAAGGGGTTGGAATATTTGCTTTAACAAGACAATTGAAAAGTTCAATTTTGTAGATGTGAAGAAGAGCCTTGTGTGTACAAAAAGGTTAGTGGGAGCACAATTATCTTTTTAGTATTATATGTTGATAATATTTTGCTCATTAGAAATGATGTACCAGCATTACAGCATTACACAATACCATGATTTGGCTATCTGAATAGTTCTTTATAAAGGACTTGGGAGAAGCAACTTACATTTTAGGGATAAAAATTTATAGAGTCAGATCTAAAAAGTTGCTTGGACTTTCCCAATCTATGTACATTGATACCATTTAAAAAAGGTATAACATGAAAAATTCTAAGAGAGGCTATCTACCGATAGACACTGGAATTACTTTCAGCTCAAACACCTGAAGAGAGAGAACACATGAGTAGAATCCCATATGATAGTGCAGTGGGATACACCATGTTATGTACATATCCTGATGTGGGTTATGCTCTAGGAGTAACAAGTTGACAACAGGCGAATCCTGGTAAGGAACATTGGAAAGTGGTTAAGAACATTCTTAAGTACTTAAGAAGAACTAAAGACCAATTTCTCATCTATGGAGATTCTGAATTAAAACTAGAAAGATATGTTGATGCAAGTTTCGCTTCAGATAAAGATGATAGCAAATCTATCTCTCGTTTTGTTTTCACCTTGAATGGTGGAGCAGTGAATTGGAAAAGCTCCAAACAAGCTACGGTAGCTGATTCAACGACAGAAGCAGAATATATAGAGGCTTACGAAGCTGCTAAGGAAGTAGTTTGGATGAAAAATTTCTTAACTGAACTTGATGTGGTTCTATCAATAAAAGATGCAGTTTCCACTATTATGTGATAATAATAGAGCAATTGCTCAAGCAAAAAGAGCCTAGGTCACATCAGAAATTTAAACATATTCTGCGAAATTATCATCATTAGAGAAATCATTGAATATGGAGATGTTACAATCCAGAAGATCAATGGAAAAGATAATGCAGTAGATCCATTCACTAAAGCGCTTGGTGCAAAGGAGTTTGACAAGGACAAGTGGAAGTTAGGGATGCGATATATGACAAATTGGATCTAGTGTAAGTGAGAGATTGTTAGGTATATCTGTGATATGCGCTAACTCTAATTTATCATGTAATAATTAAACACATTTTATTTTAATTAATATGTGACATTTATATTTTGACATCATTGTTTAATTTTGTTAATATGATATTTTCTTGATTAAATTTTAAGACTTGTCATCAAGATGAAGATCTTGATAATGAGAGTCAAGTCTTTTATAATTTAATCTAAAATTATTCTTGATCATAAAATCATTAAATAGGACTTTAGTGATTTAATTAGATCAATATATATGTGATGGTCTCTATAGGATGAAGATTAGTTGTTCTCATTAACTAAATCACATATATAGATGATGCATATAGAGATATGACCATTGACCTGACTTAATAAAGAATTTTTAATGGTTAAAATTACCAATAAACTGTCAATAAGATATTATTTTAAAGATATAATGTAATAGTTTCCTTTAATTTGAGATCATTATAGTAATTGACAAGTTATTTATTATACTTTGATACTGGACACCTATTATCTTAGAGCAATAATTGAAAGAATATTAGGTATAATTAAATACTTGTAGAATTAATAATTGATCAAGATGGAATTTGTTAA
Source organism: Garcia nutans (assembly GCA_947685225.1). Taxonomy (NCBI): domain Eukaryota; kingdom Viridiplantae; phylum Streptophyta; class Magnoliopsida; order Malpighiales; family Euphorbiaceae; genus Garcia; species Garcia nutans. Next base: position 9,254,666 of record CANTUV010000059.1, on the reverse strand, counting down.
TTCTTAGTAATGAGTTTAAGTTCTACATTGTCATTAATTATAAATAACTTAATCAAGACCTTAGCTAGGGCAGGTGAATAAAGAAGAAATAATTTTCTTAAATAGTTCACTTGTCATTTATAATTGATATGAAACGTAGTTGGCAATCTATTGAGATTTGATAGGTAAACCATATCCTAGGATTGACTCGGCACTATAATGACAAAAGAAAATATTATATTATTCTTCTACGAGTTTTTGATAGTAATTATTTATTTCATATTATTTGGTCATTGAGGAGTGTTGCTAGACATCAACCTTAATTAATAAATTTATTTAATCAATTTGCTACCGATTTAGTATTGAACCTATGTGGTCGCACACTAACCAGTGTTCTAAATTTTGCTAATGAATTATTTATATTATTATTTAATAATTAAATTAGAGAATTTAATTATTTAAATAAATAATATTTTCAGTCCAAATAAAATATTATTATGTTCTCTGCTAGCACCGATAATACAATTAATATTATTAGAGTTGAATTAAAAATTTTTATTTAGAATAGAAAAATTAATTAATTGTTGTTTCATGGATAAACAAAAATTTAGTGCATTAGGATTAATGTACATTGAAATGTCTTCCATCAGTGCATTAATAATGCACAATAATATATTTGTATAATTAATAATGTTTAAAGCATTATATAATAATGTACACCCATAATAATAATAATAATAATAATAATAATAATACTTAATGCCACTAATAATATATATATATATATATAATAAAGTAATGTTTAGTGCATTTTTATGTGTGGCTTTTAGAATTGTAAAGGGTCATAATTCTGGCTATAAATAGCATCATGGCCAAGGCATAGAGATAAGGAGAAACATTTTTATTTTACAAAGTTTTAAAAGAAAAATAGATAGATAGTAGGAGATTAAAACTAAGAGAGTTTTAATCTTATAGGAATAATTATAAATTAAGATTGTCTTAATCTTGTAAAATAAATATGTTTATCCATTTTGAAAGCTAGTATTTTAATAAAAATTCTAGCTTAAATATTTAATGTGCTTGCAAGTTTCATTTTCAAAGGGTTGATAGATATACATAGAGACTTTGTATAATTAAAATTTTAACATCAAGAGCTCATTTTAGGTATATTTACATATATTTTCAATATATATAATTTGAAATATAAATATATCTATCCTAGATTGTTTCAGACTTCTGCTGTGTATTATGACCCTGAACGATCTATCATTCTCAATTTCTCCGTGCCTTTGTTCTTCTTCTTATTTTTTTTTATTTATCAATTTTTCTCTCTGGATATGCATTAGAGATTATTTATAAACATATACATAAAGGAAAAAGTGAAATCAATTTCTCTTTGTGGACTTGGATTAGAGATTGTTTATAGATATTTAAATAAAAAGAAAAGAGTGAAATTTTATTTAGTGTCTTTTCTCATCGTCTCTCTATGTTTTTTTTTTTTGGGTTTGGTTGTTATGTTTTTTGCTGTTATTGATTTCTCTGTGTCGTTGATTATTTTTAGGTTTTCTAATTAAACTTTTTGAACACCAAGAATTTGCAAGAAACAAAAGAATAAGAAAAGCGTTATCTTTGACGACAGAAGCTAGAAATATTTCATATACCATCCAAAAAATTCACAAGCATAACAAAAAAGATAATCACAAATATGGCCACTCCAAAAATGCACTCTCTTTAGATGTTAAAAGCAAGAAAGTTGCTACTAAGAGTTCCTAAACCATGAAAAATGCATGAAATGGTTGGAAACTGCCAAGCTGGTGTACGATAGGGGCAGAGAAAATTTTCTATGGAATGGTGACACATTCCATTGCTGTTATTTTATATGTATATGGTTACAATTATTTGCATTTGCAATGTGCCTACGATGTAGCTCCAGCTCGATATTGTCAAGAATTTTTTACTATTGCATGGGAATAGGTACATTTTCAAAGTATTTTTCCCTTCTAATATTTTTTCTATTGGAGCTTCACTGAAAAATTCATGCAATGGTTTTCTTTTAGAAATTCATTAGAAAAATTATAATGTTTTTAATTCTTTTTTTGAAAAAAATAATGTTTTTAATTGTTAAAAACAAGAAAGCTATTTTTTTTTCTTTTGGGACAGAATTTAAGGTCTACAAGTGATATACACACTTATTTAGAAATTTTAATATATTAACACTAATTACTTGAGCATAAGGTAGGACTGTTCGTGGGCTGGACTGGGTCGAGTTTGGCCCTGGACCAAGGCCCGGCCTGAATTGACCTTAGGCCTTATACATGTGCCTGGCTAGATCTCGGGCCCAAGTATTTTTTTATTTTTTTATTTTTTGTACAAATTTTCTGGGCTTTTAATGTTTTTTTTTGAAATGCAAATAATTAATTATTCTTTTAAATTTGCTAAATATATTAAACTAAATATTCTATTTTAATTGTTTGTTTTTTTTTCATTATACTAAATATATTAAAACCAAATAAACTACTCAAACTTTAATAGTAACTAAATAATTAATAACTATCAAACCATTAACATCCATAATCACAACTCCAATAATAGTATTATAATAAAATACAAACACACAAAATAAGAATAAGAATTAGAAAAATATCCAATTGAATTATTTTCATTTTTTATTTGGTTTGAATTAAAGCTTCTTGGTCTTTTCCCAATTTAAAAAAACCAATTGAAATCACAATCAAGAATTAAATAAAATCACAGTTATTCAACAATAACAAATAGTCACAATCACAATCAACTATCAAGGAATGAAATGAAATCACTATCAAGGAATAAATCAAATAACAAATACTTAAAAAAACCAATTAAAATCCTAAATTAAAAACCCTAAATTAAAATGTGAAAACCCTTACCTGATTATATAAGGTCACTACCACTTTGAGAAATTGAGTGATAAATTATGCCTTAGTAACAGATTAAAAGCCTACAAAAATAAATTCATGAAAAAAAATTTAAATCAGTGTATCGGGCCGGGCTGCGTTAACCCGAGAATTTATATCTTAGGCCCGAACCTGACCCGAAATAATTCGAATTAGAAAAATAACCCGAAGCCGACCCTATAAACTAATATCCTGACCCAGCCTGGTCGGGTCGGATCGGTTTGGAGTTTTCTGGTTAACAGGTTGCATGAACAACCCTAGCATAAGCGAATCATCTAATTAGTTGTTTACCAATAGCATAAATGAGTTTGCACTTATTATTTGTTTTAATTAATGAATCATGTTGTTGTTATTTAACAAGATGTTTTCTTATTATTAGAAGCATTTTCAGACATTATTGTAAATAAACATTTTAAATATTATTGTAAATTTCACATGTAAACAGATTATTTTGTGTATTTTGTATATATTTTACATATATTATTATCATATTTAGTAGATATAATTATTTTTTTAATTACTCATAATAATATTAATTTCCACAACAACAAGCAATCAACTTGTTTGGACTACTTTGGGTCTGTTCAATATGCTTGTTGTTGTGGTGGACTTGTGCACCATATTTGGATGATTAGCACTATAATTTATTATTGTATGGTATTGTACTGTAATAAGTGTTTATCATGTTTAGATAGATAGTATGGTATAATCAGTGACGGAACTAGAAATTCATCAAGGGGGGAGGGGTATAAATTTTTTTACAGAAAAAAAAATTACAGATGAGTTTACTATATAATTGAATATTTAATATTGCAGTAGTTCAATAATTATTTTGTACTATCAGATTGACTACTCCTAAAAGATAGCAATTGTATCCTATAAGCTTGCATTTTTTTTGAAAATACAGTATAATAGCTTCATTTTTATTTTTTTTAAAAAAAACTCTCTCTCCACATAACACACCAAGCAATTTGTTAGAAAATCATCTCCCATCTTATTGCGTAAATCTATCTTGATAATATTCATTGCTGAAAAAGCTCTCTCAACAGTAGCAGTTGCAACATGTAATACTAAAACTAGCTTGATAAGTAGATATACCAAAACAAATATAGTGTCATAATCTGTCTCAACTATTTTCTGAGCAAGAGCTCCAATGTCATCAAAATCGGAGAAAGCTTTATTTCTTTTTACATCAGCAATGTAGGTGTCAAGCTGATATTCAAGTATCATCCGATTGGTGATTGAGAAATCCTATGAATATAGTTCAACGAGACAAAGTAATTTGGATAGCTCAAAGTTGGAGAATGAGTTCTTAGAAGAAAGACAAGCAATGCATAAAAGTAATTCCGTGCTTGATTTTGTAAAGCGATTTTTCATTTATTGGGTAATAAAATCAATAACCTAGAATTGAATTAAACAATATTAAGTTGTAGCATAATAAATAGTTAAGTATGATAATACGAAGAAAAAGGAGTAACTGACAAAATATTTTCACTCAAAAGTGGAGGTAATAAGTAATAAGAATACCAGTACGCTTAGAACGCAGATGACCTGCATTATCTTTCATATTAGGCATTGCGATATCATGATCAATACAAAAGTCATCAACAGCTTCCAATAATCCATCCCATCCATTTTTCCTAAAGCTTTGCAATTCTTGTTTAACATTTTCAATTAAATGAATCGTATTACCAATATTTTGATTCTTTCTTTTATAAGGCTTGAAAATAGATCATTTGTCATTCCTAAAATTTTTCTTATTAAGAAAACTATGAAAATAAATTTATAACTTTATATTTTATTAATCTAGCCCACAGTTGCCCCTCGATTTCTTTGTTTAGAACCACCCTCATAAATGTTCTCAAGAAACTCTTTCACTGGTGACCATATAAAGAGAAGACGTACAATTATTTTATAATGAAAATCCCAACGCATGTCACCGGGTCGAGCTAAATTTGTTTATTGATGTAAGCCTCTGCTACTTTGAATATCACCTCTTTCTAGGCATTGAACTATTTCATCATGTTATTTTTTATGGAGAGCATCCCTCTTTTTACATGAAACGCCAATAATATTCACAATCATTACAACATAATAAAAAAATTACTCATAAATCTATTGCTCTCTGTTGTTGTAATAAGTACTAATTGGAGTTGATGAGCGAAACAATGAATATACCTTGCCAAGGAGTTTTCATTTAAAATTAGAGTCTTCAACCCGTTGAATTCATCTCTTATATTAGAAGCTCCATCATAACCTTTACCTCTAACTCTATTTAGTGATAACTCATGTTTCGCTAAGAAATAATCAAGTGTACTTTTTAAAGACAAAATAGATGTCTCACTCACATGTACCATTTCAACTAATAGCTCCATCACTTGTCTCAACTTATTAACATATCTCAATACCATAACCATTTTCTCATTTACTGAATTGTCTCGAGCCTCATTAATTAATATAGAGTATAAGTCATCTCCAACACCCTTAATAATATCTAGTGTCATTTCTAAAGCACAATCGCTCACTATTTATTTTTGAATACGTAGAGAAGTGAGTTGATAATTTCTAGGAGCATTTAAATTAATTATATTCCCAACATCAATATTGTATTGACTGTACCAATTAAGAAGTTTAAGAAAAATATCCAGGCTAAATGACTTTTCGACTCGTCATGTCCTCGAAAAGCTAACTCATTTGCTAAAAGAAATGTATACACTCAACAACAGCTGCTAAACGTGTCTGGTAATTTCTCTCTTGCTCTTAGCTATGAGAAGATAATACATGAGACATACTTTATTTTTTATTTTTGAAACCAACATATAGTATTTTCGTATTATTGTGTGGACTACTGGACTGCCAGCGTATTCATTAAATCTCTCAATAGCTTTTTTCCAATTGTGAAACCCGATTTATGTGAATACATTTTTCCCTCGCTTAGATTCTCTATTCGAACTAAAAAGATAATACCAGAAATAAAATGCTGCATCTTTAAAAATACTATATTCCAACCACTTAAATTTAGAGTATCAACTCTCTCTAAAACTCCTCATAATTTTTTCAAATTTGTTTAGGGAAAACTATGACCACGTGGTTGGCAAGGACCTTTAGCCATATATTGTCTTCTAATATCATCCATAATCTCAACATCAAATTCATCAATAGATTTACATAATATTGGATCACCCACAATATTATCAAAACTAATTTTTGGATTCCCTATTTTATCACTAGCTCCTTCCTCACTTGCATGACTACTTAATGTAGGGATCAGTGTCGGAGTTGAAATATTCGAGAGTTCACCATATTCATTCCGCACTTTCTTCGTCTTGATAAAAAAATTATCCATATCTATTCAATTTAGAATTAGTTTAACCTAATTTATATTCAACATTTTAATTTATAATTTATAATTAATTGAACCTAAATCTAATTTTCAAATCATTAAATTACATTCTATATTTAAAATCTAATCACAATTTACAAAATATAAACAAAACCAATTAATTTAATATAATCAAAACACAAATCATTTAAAAAAAATTATTATAGTTAATTAAAATTCAAATAAACAACATTATATATTTATAAAGAAAAAAAATTACCCAATTTTCCCTAAAATCAAATAATCAAAATTCACAAAACACAAATAAATTCAATTAATTCAACCTAAGTAATAAATTATATTCTATATTTAAAAATCAATTAATAAATTATATTCTATATTTAAACAATAAAATTCCTAATTTTTTACCTAAAAAAATTATCACAAATTCACAAAATACAATAAAATCAATTAATTTAACATAGTTAATAAACTATATTCTATATTTAAAAATCAATATATAATCTATTTTATATTGAAAAAATAAAACCCCTAATTTTTTACCTAAAACAAAAAGTATCACAAATTTACAAAACACAATAAAACCAATTAATTTAACCTAATCAATAAACTATATTCTATATTTAAAAATCAATTAATAAACTTTATTTTATATTTTAAAAAAAAGTCCCCAAAATTTTAACCTAAAATCTAACAATCACAAGAAAATAACAAACAAATAAATAAAATTAAAAAAATGGAATAAAGTAATAAAAACCTAGACTGGTGGCATGGTGGTCGACGTTGCCGGTGGAGTTAGCCGGTGATCTAGTCAGAGTCAAAGTCGCCGCCCGCCGCTCTCCCTCTCTTTTCTTCGTTATCTGCATGCCTACCTCTCTCTCGCTCGGGCCAACAACGTGAATGGTCACTGTTGGCTTTAATATATTTTTTTTCAAATTGTATTAAGTGAAACGACGCCGTTTCATTTAATATAATTTGAAAAAAAAATATTAAAGCCCGCATCATTTCAGTCAGGAAAAAAATCGTAAATACGTGTAAGGGGGTTGTCTTCAACCCCTTACGCATGCTCGTCCATTCCCTTTTTCCAACCTCGCCTTCCCCTCTGCAAACACCACCGGCGACCACCAAAGAACTACCCTCCTCCCTACTATATCGATTGTAACAATCTCACCCACAATGATATTGTTCGCTTTCTAGTTACGGGCACAACCCATTTCCCCCTCATGGTTTTATTTCTGAGGCTTACGGGTCCAACACATTTCACCTCAAAAGAACTTATTGCAATTTAAGTTCTGCCTACCTTTATATATAGATCAAAATCATTGTACTTAGTCAATGTGAGATTTGCGTAAGGTGTTACATACACCCACTAAGGGACTCAGCGTCCTCGCTGAGGTTTGCCCTACCACTAACTAGAGGAACAAGGCTCAGCTTTGATACCAAATGTAACAACCCAGCCCACAATGATATTATATGCTTTGAAGTTATGGGCTCATTCCATTTTCCCTCACGGTTTTGTTCCTGAGGCTTACGAGTCCAATCCATTTTACCTCAATATGCCTCATTGCAAGTAAGTTCTGCTCACCCTTATATATAAATCGAATTTTTTATACTTAGTAGATATGTAATTTGCCCAAGGTGTTAAATCGATCCTTCTGATCGCCGATGATGGAGAGTCATCAGCCCCCATAAAACCTCCTAGGTCTGCCACTGAGTACAATATAGTTAATTAAGTTATTTTTATTTAGTTTGATGATATGGTATGACTGAAAAAATAATAAATGACTAAGATGCCCTCAAATTGAAATTGATATTCATTTTAATTAAAATTCATGTAAAATAATATTAAATTTACTTTTTATAGTCAATAATTAATTTTTATTTTTATTTTCTATATCCAATGAAAACTAAAACTAATTAAAATATTAATATTTTTTTGCTTGAAAAAAATAGAGCTAAATCTTATTTTGTAGATGGATATATAATTCTTTTAAAATATTAAAATTATATTTAATTTTTTGAAAAAAAATGAAATTAAGTTGGAAATATTAAATTTGTAATATAATAAGATTGATAAAGGTAATTTTAGAAGATAAATTTAGAAAAATATGATAACCCACTAATTTAATGATTTAAAAATACTAAAAAATGTGATGAGTTTTAAATCATCAAAAATCCATGCTAAATCATACCATAAATGTAAAAAACAAAATAAATTTATTAAACAAGATCATACCATGCTAAATCATCCTTTTCCACCATCCAAACAAATTGGTAGGGTACGGGCGTACGGCGTTGGCTGAAGCCGTTCGAACCGACAAGTTGGAAGGTCAACTGATGAAACGACAATGTTTAATGAAAAGCAACGACAAAGCGTTTGAGAAAATCCAAACGAAACACAAAACCTCGGGAACATTCACGAGACTCAGCCGCCGTCATAGGCAACAACAACAGCAATAACAGGCTATAAAAACACCGTCGCCAGACGCCACCCCTCCGGCCACCTAAAAACAGACAGAACAATGGCGACACAACCTCTGTTAAACATTGACCCCTTCACTTCCATCTTCTCGCAAACTCACTCTCGTATCCCAGACGACACCGTTTTCTTCTCAATTTTCCCAGACTCCTCTCTCTCCGATTCTTTCTCTTCTTCTTCTTCTTCTCCTTCACTGTCGCTCCAATCCCTTCACTTTGAAATCCTTCACTTTCTCTCTCCCTACACTTCCTCTTACATATGGCAACATGAACCTTTCTCTCTTTCTATCTCCTCTTTCTCTTCTCCTCCTTGCCTCTGCTCTCCTAAATCTCCTCTTCCTCACCTCCACGGCAAGCTCCGGTTCGGCGACAATATTGAAGATGAATGGTTTGCAGTTTTTCTCCTCTTCCTTATCTCAGGTCAATTTCCTTCGCTTTCCATTCGCGTTTGGGACAACGACGGTGAATTCCTTCTTATTGAAGCCGCTTTTCACCTACCTCGCTGGCTTGACCCTGAGACTAGTAGTAATCGTGTCTTTATTCGCCGTGGCGATTTACATATTGTTCCCAAAAGCCGGTTATTTAACCCGAGTTTAATCGATTCATTGAAATTTTTGATTCACTATGAAAGCGAATCGCGCGCGGCGGAGTCTATTCAAAAAGCGGTGAAGAATCGGATTTCCGATTATCCGGAAAAAGCGAGACAGAATGTTCATCAGGTAAGGGTTAGAGTTCCAATATCAGTTGCACAAGTTCTAAAGCATGAGCCTTGTTTGATTTCTTTGGCAGTGGAAGGGTTTTACGATAGAGATATTGATACAATGAAGTATGCTGCGAAAATGGACAAGTTTCTGAGAAGAGGAAAAGAGGAGGAATTGGCTTGTGTGAGTGTTAAGATGTCTAGGGCTATGTTTGCGCAGTTAATGCAGCAGAAATTTCAGGCGCCCAAGTGCTATCCTATGCCGATTAGAGGAGATGATATGGGACCCTATTTGGAGGCGGAGTTGGGGATGAAGATTGCTTGTGGGTTTGAAATGATGTATCAGATGAGGAAGAAGGAGGGAGAAGAAGGGAAAGGGACTAGCTGGAATAAGTATAAGGAGACTTTGGAAAGGAGCGGGTACTTTGAAGGATTGTTGCCGGGCTCCACGGAGTATAAGAGGTTGATTGAGAAGGCTGAGGAATATTACCGGAATAGTTCTTTATTTTCAAGGACCAGGTACTTTTTATATCTGCATTTTTTGGTGTTTGTTTTTCAATTATGCTGGTTAGAATAACTTGCTTTAGTTTGTTAAAGAATTGGGAAATACTGGTTAAGGAGCCAATGATTGACTGGCAGTTCTTGCTTGGGATTAGGGGGTAGAAGTGAATTTATCATGTGGAGCTAAATGGGAAATGCAAATTTATTGGAGTTCAAAGAAATTATATGATTTCAGAATTAAAATTACATAATTGATAATTGATTTCAGATGTTTCAAATATGGGATTGCGTTTCTTATTCCCCTTGGCCTTTTTTATCTCTCTTCAATTGTTGGAGTGAGATTTAAATCCATAACCTACTACTGTCTGGGGGCTCACCCTATTGGCCACCTCGCAAAATCAATGTTTTAATGGCTATATGAAACCATTTTCCTTGAGGGAATTTACATATATTGGATATACACTCTGATTTTTTTTCTTCTTTGAACATTTGTATTCCCTTATTTATCATTGTTTCATTAAACTGAAGTAGTTGTGCTATCATTGTAGTGAAATGATGAGTGCTCCAGTGAGACGAATTGATGAGATTCTTGCTATGCCACATTCAGCTGATGATTTCCAGAATCAGGAGGTTCCTCCTTCTGATGATGATTCTTGGCTTTACAATGGAGAGAATGAGTTGAATGCTGCTCTTCAAGAGAGACAAAAGGAAATGGATCTTTATAATGCCAAACATAAGAAGAAACAAAAGTTGAAAGAGCCACAGGATAATGGTCCTTCATCCGATGCTGACTTGGATGATTTTGATCTTGGTGGTATCGCAAAAAGTATGCAGGCTTTTGTGGACAAGGTGTCAAGCTACAAGGGAGCTGAGGTCCCAGAAAACAGGTTTGTGCATGATCTGTTGAGATCAAGATTGCTGTAATTTACTCTTGAGTTATGTTTAAATTGTAAATCTGAAAATGACTACTGTCGCACTTGCTTTGTTTGGGCCTAGCTGTACCAGTATGTATGAGTTCAGCATTACCATATCTTGAACTCCTACTCATCCTTGCTTGAGCTTACTTCAGTCAGTGATTGCTTAATGTCTTAATCATTATCTTGATCTCTTTGCTGTTTAGATTTTCGATTTTTGCCAGGTCCTCACTTTCTTTTCTCACTCTGTTTTCTTGTTTGAGGTTTTGCAAATAGGTTTCATATAGTTATAACATAACTACTGGAAACCCTATTCTTAGGTACTCACCACAAGCTCGAGCTTTTAGACTGTGTTTAGAGACTCGTTGACTAAAAGTCTATAAAATTTGAATCTTAGGCTCCTTGATATTATGATTAAGATTTCAGCACGAGATAGAGGCGGGCCAATTCTCATCTGCACTTCATTCCCAGTGGATTTTACCGTAGTTAAAATAAGAAATAGCTTCAAACCATCATAGAAACTGACCAAAAAAATACTTTGCTTTCTATACATAAATGGCTGGCTTCAAAAAATGTCAGAGAAATTTTCAGTTTAGTTTGGGAATTAACACCAAACTGGACCTTGCATTGCCCTTGTTAGAGCTATGACTCCTTCAAAGTCATGGCCATAGTTTGTTAGTAACCTATTCTGAGTTAAAATCTTCTCTGGTAAATTTGGTTAAGATGTTCTGAGAAGCAAGATATATTTGCTGTCTTTTACAAATATTTGTTTTTCCTTTTCTCCTCTTTAATTGGGCTTCATGTGATGAGTTCCAGTTATTAGCACAAAATATTGAATGATCTAAGGTATCAACTCCTATAATGTCTTTTTATTATTTTTAATTATTGTTATTTTTTGTGTGGCTGTGCATGTATGGATATTAGCTGAAAAAACAAATGAATCTTTATGTGTTTTCTTACTATTTTGAAGTAAACTGAAAGAAGTGGACCTCGATGTGGACCGTTTCTTAAAAGACATGGAATCAGTGATGAAGCTTCAAGGCCCTCAAGATAATGCTATTGATGCTGAGACTGATGAAGCATCCTCATCTGACATGGATTTTGGTAAGTCATTGTTTTCCTATAAAGTGCAGCTCTGCTTAGAAATGAAAATCAATTATTTTCTTATTCACATTGACTAGTTAAGTGTCAATTGCACCAGGAAAGTGTAATCATAGTCTGCTTATGACTTGTAATGAATTTTTAATGAACTTTTCCAAAGGCAGGATTTTGTTCATTGCCTTCCATTTTTCCTTTATATATAGATGATCTGATAAAAGTAAAATATTCCTTTTACAAGGATGACATTTCTTACTCTTCAAATTCATTTGCACTTATGTCTTTACATCGAACAAAGTTGAAATTAGAACTTTGTTTTATTTTGCTGAAGTAAGAATGTAGGTTCTGAATCTTCTTTTGGGAGGTTAATTAGGTTAATTTCTTTAATGATTGTGAGAATAAAAAAAGATGATTGTAGTTTTGAGGTCAAATTTAAAAGTTGGACTATAGACATTTCCATCTGGCTTTCTCACTTGTTCATATTCATGCTATTCTGGCTTTCCACATTTTTGTTTTCATTCTTATACTTGTTCTGTCCATGTTTGCAGATGAATCTGAAGATGGGAGTGATGTTATGGAACCTGCTGATGATAATGGGGATGGAGATGACACTTTCATGCATACTTATTCAGATGCTCTGAATGAGGAGCTGAAGAACACCACTCTCAAGAAGAGCTTTATTCGTGCAAATGATCACTCCAACAAGAATGAGGTATTTTTCTTACCTTTTGCAGGCAGAAATATTTGCCATCTCATAGCATGCCTTGGTGCACAAGCAGATGCTCTGTCTTATAGAAGTTGTCTGACTTGTGAAAACAGTGTTTTCTAGTTTGTTTTAGTTCTATGTGAAATCTTTTGGGTCTTACTGAATCACATTATCCCTTTAAATAGGCCCATGTAACCATAAATAGTAAAGCACTAAGCATGCCTGGTTCTTGGCGAGAGCATCATACGCATGCTGTGTTTAACAAGCATCTGCACTGATTACATTCCAACTCTTAGATATCCCCTTGCTTTTCTAATGAAACTACGTTATGCATGAATGTGTTCTAATGCCAGGGGACATCAAATGTAAGAGAAGACATGGATGAAGAATTCACTCCTGTAGACGTTGATGTTAACCTGGTGAAGAGCCTTCTGAATTCATTTTCTTCGCAACAAGGACAAGCTGGGCCAGCGTCCAATCTGCTTGGGCTCATGGGTCTACAGCTCCCAGAAGATGGCAACAAAGGCAAATGAAAACAATGGTCTCATTTTAGTATTTCTTGTTGCAACGAGGATTCATGATACTGATCTTGTAAAATGACCTGCTTGCACAATTTCAGCATCAACTGAATCAATCTCTCACATATGTTCTGTATTTCCTGTTGTTCTTTTTCATTTTTGTTTTTGACGAGTGGGACATTATGTAAATAGCGGCTATAATAACCATAGAGTGTTCCAGTTTTTGCACTGTATTGTTTAGGTCATTAGAAGTTGCTTATTTTTCTATACAATAAACAAAATTTTAAGGTTTTGCCTGCAGAGTGATCTTGGAGAATAATAATATGATATGGTTTCCAACCAAGTGATCTGGCATAGCTGTGGATGTAAAATTAGGTTCTAGTTGGATTATCCTTCTTCTTACTCAAATTTAATATAGAAATTATGAGAGAAGAAACAAATATAGATTCTTCAAAGTATGATTCTACATATATATATATTTATATATGTATGTATATATTTCATTGAGCATTTGCTAGTAGACAAGGATCAAGTACAGTGGGACACAGAACTTTGTCCAAACTAATAAAATACGCTCAAAAGAGGGAAGAAAAAAGATTTGATATTGAGGCAGTCATATGAATATAATCCAAGGGAAAGGGGACCAACGACGAATATGTTCTTCTTTTTCTATTCTGGCAAAAGTCAAATGTTGTCTTTGTCACCATTTGATCTGATGTTGAGGGTTTATTATTATTATTATTATTATTATTATCTCTAAAATTTTTTGAAATTAAAATATTAAATCAAATATGACTTTAATATCGATTAGCATTTCGAGGTCTCACTAGTATTCAAATATTTCATTTTACAAAATTAATAATTTTATAATAATAATTTTTATTTAATGTATTAAACAAGTTAGTGTAGATATAAATAATAAATTTTATTTAATATTAAATAAGTTAGAGTAGATATAATTAAAAGAGGCAGAGGTAGATTTAAACTAATTTGATAAAAAATAGTCCAAAATAATTTTATAATGTTATATTTATCAGAAGAGATAACCTTAAATCGTATTGAGTGAAAAAGAAAAATTCATATAATCGACTCTAATTGACTTGAGATTAAGACTTTATTGTTGTATTAAACAATATGAACTCAAATTTATTTTTCAAAAAGTTTAATTTTATTTACTTATCATTAATGGTAAGATAATAGCACATCAAACTGTAGGTTAGCCAACAATAATTTTAATTACAACAATGAAATTGTTATTTAATAATATTCGAATTTCTCCTATACGGTCAATTGCAAATCAAATTCCAATTAAAATTAAATTAAGAAAATGTTAATGATAAAATCAACTTTATAATTTTATTCAAAATCGTGGTTTTTTTTTTTAATATATAAGGAATATTTCTTAAACGTATAATGATAGTGGTTGAGATTACTCTGAAACCTTCTTTTGAATCAGAAAGTATTGCTTCGATTATTGACCCAAATGCAAATTCAAAGTCTCCTTTTCTCTTTATAAAATTTTATTATTCTTACACGAACAGACTTTCATAAACACCAGAAAGGAAGAAAATTTTAAAGATGGTGTCCAGCTCGATTGAATTGTTGAAGGAGGAGCTTCCCGTCCAGCAAGATTCTTTGCATCTCAATGCCGATGTTATGACTGGTCTTGTTCTCGTCGACATCGTTAATGGGTTTTGTACTGTCGGTGCTGGCAATATGGTATTTCTACTCGTTTCCACTGATTATTTGTTTCTTTTATATCGTTTCGAATTTTTAATTTTATTATATATTTTTTGTTGGTTCTGTAGGCACCAAAACAGCCTGACAAGCAGATTTCTACAATGGTTGATGAATCTGTGAGACTTGCCAGAGCTTTTTGTGATAAGAAATGGCCTATTTTTGCTTTTATTGATTCCCATCATCCTGACATTCCTGAGCACCCTTACCCTCCTCATTGTATTGCTGGAACAGATGAGGCAAGACTTGTTCCTGGTACGATTGCTTTCCTGCTATTTTATTGTCTCAAATTTTATACTCAATTTTATGGGTTTTTTTTAGGTTTTTCCTCTCTTATGCTCTTTTGAATCTTTATAATCTGCAGAATTACAATGGTTGGAGAATGAAACTAATGTAACTCTTAGGTACAAGGATTGCATTGATGGGTTTTTGGGTTCCATTGACAGAGATGGCTCCAATATGTTCGTAAATTGGATAAAAGAGAATCAAATCAAAGTTGTAAGTGTTCTTTATTTTCTATATCATCTTCATTAGTAATTTGCTGCAAATTGTTGAATAGATTATCATTTTATTTTTCTTTTCCTATCTAATGTTGACTATATTTTCTATTATTGAAGGTCCTGGTGGTAGGTATATGCACAGATATATGCGTGCTGGATTTTGTTTGTTCAACACTGTCTGCCAGAAATCGTGGTTTTTTCCCTTCTCTACAAGATGTAATTATTTATTCTAAAGCTTGTGCAACCTTTGACCTCCCAGTTCATGTTGCTAGAGGCATCAAAGATGTTATTGCACATCCACAGGTATTGTGAATTATCTAACAGTTCATTTGCTTGTGTTTTGACTTGTTTGTTCTCTAATTTGATCAAGCCTTGTGCGCAGAGTTTGGCTTAGAGCAGTCTTTTGTGCTTAATATATATCGTATATGGGAAGCTTCAAGTTATATATTTCCTCAGATTATTTTCCCCTGTTTTCCCAGATTGAAGACTATGTCAAAATGAGGTTATACTAACGCAAACATACTTCTTTGCACACACTTATGTATGACAATCCACCTGCATATAGAACAAACCAGTTGGGAAAAGAAATGTATTTAATTTAGTTGCAATTTGGTTAGCAATGAGAAGTACTTTGTATTGCCTTGCCAAGATAATTTGTCATAGATGTGGAAATTCAAGTCCTCTGAAGCTAATGCATGTTCTACAGTGGCTGATGATAACCCCAACTTTTCCTTTTCCTCAACACATGGTTCATCTTGTTTTTCCTCAAGACATCATAGGTCCTTAGATATGATTGTGTTTGTTTTTCAAAGAATTTTTTTTTATCTCCATAGTTTTAATTTTTCTGTCGTATGGGTTCGCTGGTTAATTGTGATCGTAAGATATTTAAAAAATAGTAAAGCTACTCGTCATATATATTTCCTTGAAGTATTAGTATTTGGTTCTTAATTTGGACTATAAAACTGGAAAGCAATTATTGAAGTTGCATTGGACTTCTAGCTTCATGCTCTAGTTGCATTGAGCATAATCAAACCCTTGATTATGTTCCTTCCTTGGAAAGTTCCCTATGTACCCAAAAAAAGGAAGTAGTCGTTGAACTTTCATTTATATCATATTATGTTTTCAAGTTCAAGCTTGTATTGGTCATACCAGTATAAATATTTGGATGAAGATAGATCTATAATTGATTGTTGTCTATTTTACGCTCTACAGAAATGCTGAGGAAAGTGACAAGTGAATTTCCAATAGCTATATGTCTCGTTAGTCATGCATCCATTGATTTGTTTTATGGTCTTTGGTTTTTTGGAGTGCAAGGTTTGAATGTTGATTTCATGATCTCCATTTACGAAATTTCTTGGATGTAACAATAAAGCTAAGCCTATCTCTGCGCTATTTTATATATTAGTATTATTGATGATCAGACAATGTGCGTAACTTAAGAGGCTATTAGGGTAATCTACTAAGTGGAGAAATGCTTTGTGCGAATTTTTCAGATAAGCGTACTTTTGGTACAGTTGAGGCTGAACATGAGACATCGATTTGAAGACAGCAAGCATAGATATGAAGTTGTAGTGTAATGTGATGGTTTTAGATTGCTCAAAAATGCGAAAGGGATACCTGTATAATTTTTGTTTTAAATAATTTGTCTTTCTACAGTAATGGCATCCATATAAATTTCCAACTTTAAAGTTGTCATTTCTATGTTTTTAGACTCTGCTAATTTTTTTTGGGGACCAGCATTAACTGGTAAAAAGACACACATTAACAGTGACAGACATACAGAGAGATGTGTTCCTAATATTTTTATTTTATGGCAGGAGCTAATGCATCACATTGGCCTATACATGGCCAAAGGAAGGGGGGCCAAGGTAGTCTCTGAGGTGTCTTTTTAGACTCTTAATCTTTGCCCATCCGCAAATTCCAGCAGTGAAGTTTTCTCATACTTGGAGAGATGAAATTATAGATATATTCTCTCTAATGCTGTTTATTTAGGGGACTGTTAAAATGTTTTGCTGATGTGAGGTATTATTAAAATATTTAATGACAATTTCCACCATAGGTGTTCTGTTTTTCAGTCAATTAGAAAAGGGAAATTTCCTTTAATCTGTATAAATGAATGCATGAATATATATAATAGATATTTTCATAATATTGTGATGGAAAGGAAAATGCTTTCTATATATATGCGTTTGTAATGCAAGTTATGGGAACTAAACACAGATATTAGCATGCCTTGCAGGATTTGGGGAAAAAAAAAAGAACTTGGAACTATGACAAATTACGTACTAAAAGATTGATAGGTATGGACTTTTGTATCAACATCCGTAATTGAGTATCAGCCACTTAGCAACTGCACAGAAATTTTGTTGGCTGTCGGTCACCTGTTAATAATAATAAAGTTAAATAACTTAAATACATTTTACTTTTCGTCAGAATATATATATATATATATATATATAAAGATATCGAATTTAATAACTTAGATTTTTCACCACAGAGATGTGAATAAATTAAAATCAAACAACGTTATTTGAAAATGCTGAAAAATTGCTGCTGTTTTCATTAACTATGAACATCTATATTACAGAAAACATGCCCTGTCGGGATCAAGATAAAGAATAAGCTTCTTAAGAAAAAAAAAGGAAGAACAATAAATAATTTGCAAAAAAAAAAAAAGAAAAATACTAATGTAGTAAACAAACAAACATATGTGGAATCAATTTACAAAATGCCTGCTTTCAAACCATTGTATTTCCTTTGCAATACAGGGTGGACGCAGGAGAAGATTGAATGCTTTTGCTTTTTTGGTTTGATACCAAAGATGAATGACCGCAAAGGAACTCGAGACCGGCTGTCTGAATGTTGGAGTTGGATAGTTGTTTGGGAGTTCTTTGATTCACAAAGCTTGAATTCATCGTTCATCTTTCCAAGAGTTCTTTCAACTTCTAGCTGGAGTGTTGTAACATGATCTAAGCCAGCCTGCAATTCATCTGCAACTTTGTTGTTCTCTTGTTTCATGATCAAAATCTCACCTTGGAACTTTGCAGCTTGATAGCTTGTAAACTTGAAGTCCTCATCTTCAGCACTCTCCTTCAAAGCAGCTGTTATTTCTTCTTGAATCTCGCACAAAGAAGAGAATCTGCTCTTCAATTCATCTTTCAGCTCTGCACTTTTCTCCAACCAGACTGATAATTCAGTGTGGATCTCTCTAAGGTGCTTGTATAGTGGCTTTGCATCTGATTTCAGAGAATACTTTGAAGTGGTGCTACCATCTAGCTTCTTTTGTTTTTCCTCGAGTTTCAACAGCTCAAACTGTAGATCTTTGGTTTCAGTTTCAAATTTCTGAATTTGACTGAATGTAGAACTGAACCTTAACCAGAAATCTAAGTTCTCCTCTAGCAGTTCATCAATGCTCATCCTGAATTTCTTTTCAATTGGAGAGATTTCTGGTCCATCCATCATCATCACCCTGACATCATATGTTACTTCTCTTTCTACTCTTGGGGATTCTATCAAGGTTGACTTCTCAGATTCCTTGTCTTCACCCGTGTCCATTTGGAGAAGGTTCAGCTTCTGACGTAACAGCTTAATTTGTTCATCCTTCTTTGCATTAGCATTCTTCAATTCTCTTAACTGCACCATTGTATCAAAAATGCCATCCCCATTTTTATTTTTATTTTTATTTTTATTTTCTATATCACTGAGCTTCTTTTTGACTTCCTTATAATTACGAAGAACTGTAGTATACTCCATCAGTTGAGTTTTTTCTCTATTTTCCAAACCATTTGTAAACAACTGCTTCCAGTCTGGCTCATCAATATGCTCTTTTGCTTGCTTCGGTATTTTAACGGGAAGGACATCATCCACAGCCTTCGGTGAAGCTCGCTTACCAACTTTCTCCTCCGTTTCTATGTCATGGGATTTCTCCAGAGGATTATCAGTGTCATTACCAGTCTGTAGTACACTCAAATTTTCTCCTTGATTTCTGTCAGAGGTGCTGGGATTATGTTCTTTTTTCTCTTCATCGTTGTTTTTCTGATTTATAACCTTTTCTTTCTGCAAAGAATCAGAAATCTTCATTTCCTCTTGTGGCTTCAGATTCTGTTTTTTGTCAAGAATGCCATCAGGATCTTGTGTATTCTCTTGTCCTACGAATTCTTCATGGGATCTACTTGAAACCTTGTTGAGTTTTTCATCTTGTATTTTCAACTCTTCCTGCAAATTGCCCTGCGCAGAAAATTCCTTCTCTATCTGTGAAGACTCTGACACTTTTGGCTCCTCAGCATTGCATTTTTCTTCTTGTTTTTCCAAGTCCGCCTGCAAAGTGACTTCAGCAGAAAATTCCTTCTCTGGATGTGAAGAGTTTGAAACTTTGCTCTGTGAAGAGTCTACAACCATCAACACCTCACTGTTGAGTTCTTCTTGCTGTTTGAACTCCACCAGCGAATTGACTTCAGCAGACAATTCCTCTTTCTGTGGAGAGTCTGAAACCATCAACACCTCGCTATTAAGTTTCTCTTCTTGCTGTTTGACCTCTGCATGTGAATTGATTGCAGCGGAAAATTCCTCTTTCTGTGAAGAATCTGATACTATCAGTGCTTCACTGTTAAGTTTATCTTCTTGATGTTTCAGCTCTGCCTGTGAATCAGTTTCGGCAGAAAATTCCTTCTCTTTCTGCAGAGATTCTGATGTCATCAGCACCTCAGCATGAATTTCCTTCTCATTCTGTGAAGAATCTGAAGCTTTAAACTCCTCAATATCAAGTTTTTCCTCATGTTGTTTCGACTCTGCCTGCAAATTGACTTCAGCAGAAAATTCTTCCACAGTCTGCAAAGAGCCTGAAACCTTGAGTGCTTCATGCTGCTTCACCTTCTGTGGTTTTTTAGGACTTTCATCAGGTTCCAGTGCACCTTCTTGTCCCTTGCGTTGTTCATGTGCTTTACCTAAATTCCTAAACTTATCTTTGGAGTTCAATTTCTGTAGCTTATTGACGCCATTATTAGTACTTGATGCACCTTCTTGTGTCGCAGGTTGTGATTTAGACTCAACTATAGAACCCCGTTCCGCTTGCAGTGTCCCCTCAAGCTCCTCATTAGGCTTCACATTGTGCACTTCTTCTGGTAAGTGATTGTTACTATTTTGTAGTTCAGTAAATTGTGTCTGAAGAATTTTATTCTTGTCTTTGACCCTTTGGTTTAGCTCCTGAAGTCCAAGCAACTTTTCTTCCATTTTCCTCTGCATGTCTGTCAAATCTTTTTTCTCACCAATCAGTGTTGCCTTATCGTCCTCCAGAACTCCAATTTGTGTTTGAAGCTCATCTGTTTCTGTTCTCAATCTCTGTATAAGAGCTGTCTGTGATGAAACTGCAGCTTCCAAGCCAATCGCCTTGTTCACAAGCTCATCAATATGCTCTGCAAGTTCGGTCACACTGAGAGATGCACTGGATCTAACATCAAAGTGTTCCTGAATTTTCACATGTTTCTGTTGTATACTACTGCTTGATTCTGTGTTCAAGCTTTTCTCCTCTCCGACTGCTTTCTTAGGTTTATTTTTGGCTACTGGCTTTTCTTCATGGGTTTCACCATGTAGAAACTCATCTGTTAGAGACTTCAACTTCTCCCTAGCATCATTGACCCTTTTGCTCTCAACTATTGCTTCTTCTGCAGATTTCTCTTGTTTCTCCTGCAACTGAGCTAATGTATCCTGGCATGATTTCAAGGCTACTGATGCCATCAACGTTCGAGCCTCATCATCTTCAATGACTGCGCCTGCACCAAATTCATCTTGCAAACTACAAATCTTCTCCTGCATATCTGTAATTGTCTGTTCAATTTCCCAATACTTTGCTACCCCACTCTCATAAGAACTCTTTACGAACTCTTTCTCTGTTTGTAAAGCCAAAATTTCTTTCTGAAGCCTGTCAATCTCCTTAAGTCCCTTAGACTTGCTCAAGCCAGATTTTGCAACCGCAGCATTTGTTGATTTTGTCGGCTTCTTAGATTGTCTTTTCTTTGTAGCTGAGGTGAGAATACCCTTTAAATCTTTCGGAGCCTTAGGAACTTTAGGTATATTTCCTTTTGCATTATCCTGAAACTTCCTTGGGAATCTAGGCGTCTCATCATCATCTTCTTCCATAAACTGGACTTGTTCTGGGAAAACAGAAGCAATCGTGTTATTGGCATTTTGTAGTTCTGTTGATATGTGGTCATAACGTTCAGCGAGAGCTCGGTATGCTCGATAAGCTTCCTCAACAAAATGTATCAGCTCTGGCCTCTTTTTGTAATACATTTCTGCCCTCTTGGCAAAGGAATCTCCATCCTCCTCGATAAGTTTGAGTGTTGTTTGGACCTTCTCTTCCATATCTGTAGATTCACATTTGTATTGTCAGAAGATTTCTACGCATATGCAAAGATAATTTGATTTTTCCTGTCAAAATTAGTTGACTCATATATTATGAATATATTTGTCTAACTCATACAAACGTATTCTTTTCTTCCCTGTTACAGAAATAGAAATATAATTCTGAAATTTCTTTAACAAAATAGTCAAAGAAGATCATTAAATATGATTTATGTTCGATAACCATTCGAAATTACACCCAAAATTCAGAAAACCTTATTGATACTTGATTTGGGACATTTTAAATCTAATTAACTATTGCACAGAGAATTCAAAAAGCTAGCCTGACCCTGTATAAGATAGATTTTAATAACCATTGACAAGATCACCAATGAATGAGGAAAATTATATTCTGCCGTTTTTTTTTTAATTCTCTTTTTTTTATTGCTTTGTATGTTATTAAAGTTTTCCAGAAATTAGAATACATATAACACAGTTCTGAATGATAATGTCTTTCAATAAACCAGATTATTATAAAACTCCTTTCTGTGAAACATTTTGCATTGTTTCTCTGTATAATGCCTTTATATTTCTATACTTTCCCATCGGAACTTCGGAAGAACCAAACTTTGATAGATTGCTATATTGAAATCAAGATAAACAAATTAGATAATAGGACTGAAACACCATTATCTAGTTTATCTTTATTAATGTTAACAATAACATATAGAATTTCATATAGGGATCTAAATGTCTAACCCACCAAAACCCAGTTCTTGATTTTTGTGATCGATAACAAACAAGAAAGAAAAAAAAAGAAGAAAAAGATGTCACCTTGAAGGTTTTGCTCCAGCCATTTTGATTGTTTTGTTCTGATATGGCTTGCCCACCACCATGAATAAGCATTGCTTGCAGCTCTCTGCAACATCTTTCTTTTAGAAAAAAAAATTCTTTACCCTTTGTTGTTTATGTAAGAAACATGGAACTTCCTTTGTGTATTCCAAGGTACATGGAAACAACCTCTCTTGTTTCTCTTTCTTTAACAACAAGGATACAAGACATGGAACCCAATACCCTTTGCTTGTACTAAGAGAGAGACTAGGAGAGAGCAGTATTTTTCTCTTTTTTTATTATTAATTTAAAACAAATAAAACTGAAAATTATATATATATATATATATATATATATATATGAAAGGAGACTTTTTTCAATTTGAAAGAAACATAAAGACTTCGACAAGAAATTTTCAACAAACAAAACAAAACAAAGAAAGGAATGTGAAAATGTGTGAGTTTGTATGTTTTTAAGACACTCTAATTTGGAATTATGGAGGAGAGTAATTTTCGCCTGGATTTTCTGTTTAAAATTTCCCCCTTAAATTAATTTATCAAAAAACTAAAATTAAATTTAATAAAGAAGAAAATGTTTTTTCATCTATTCGAAAATTAATTAATTAATTAAAAATACCAATATCATTAAAAAAACTAAAAATTTTTTCAAGGAAAAAAAGAAAGAATAAGATTCTATCTTTCCAGGGTGTGTAAGGAACCTTTCTTTTTTTTTTTTGGTACTGGAAAAATCAACTATCTTTCATTGTAAAATTAGGAATAAAAAGATGATTAAGTTACCTGTCAATCTGTCACCAACCAAAAGCTAATTCAACCTCTTTTAAATGACTTTTATTTGATTAATTAATTTGCCTTATTTTTCAAAACAAAGAAAAAGATTAATACTCCTTTTCTTTCTTATTTTATGGGTGGCCAATAATAATAAAATCATAGATAATTTAGTTTAATTACTATTTCTAATCCTTATTGTCAATTTACTATTTTTTGTGTTAGAATTTATAGAACAATTTAATTCTATTGTATTTTTCGAATATATGTAATTTGACATATTGATCTTTTAGAGGTCAAGTTGGTAACGATTTGTACAAATTCAGTTTTCATGGTCAAACTAAACTCTGTGTACATGTGATTTTGTTATTATTAAATTTATATCTAGAAAAAATTTAAATTTAAATTAGTCGATAATCTATGAGTAGTAGAATACTATATTATTAGAAAGAAAAAATATTATATATAGCAAACTTGTAGTATATTTACTCTATATAATTACCATTTTAATGTTTTAACATATATAGTATTTCTTCATAAAAAATAGAAAAATATCCAATAAATTATTGGAAAAGTGAATTTAAAAATGTTATTTAATTATTTTAAAATTTTAGTTATCAATTGTAAATGTTAGTTTTTAGCTAACAAGAAAATTTACTCTTTTCTTTTGTTGTTTGTCTGTTGATTAGAATTTAATTTTTGAGATGTAATTTTTAAATACATTACTCAAAATATAATCAAGATTTTAATTTTAATTAACAGCTAAATTAATCTAAAAATGTGTTTTCTCGTAAACTATATAATTGTGTCCATATCAATAAGAAAAAGAAAAGAATAAACTCCCTTGCTGGAGGGATGTGGAATAGTTTTTGAACTTGTTACTATAATTATATATTTTAATGATTTTGATTTTGATTCTAAAATTTGAATTAAAGCCTCACAGTACATAAAAGATATATATATACTTCATTTTTAAATATATGTATTCAAAATATTAAATAGTAAAGTATTTAAAAAATATTTATTTTTAATATATTAAAAATATATTCAAATAGTGAAATATTAAAAAAAAATGTAATTTTCGTTTGAGGAAAAGTTGATAAACCATAAAGTTGTGAACCAAAAAAATAGAAAAAATGACACATCTCATTATATTTTTTAAAATTTTTATTTTTTATCAGAAATATTTTTATTATTTTATTATAAATTTATAATAAGTTTATAATAAATTATATAAAATTTATAAACTCATATTTTTTTGTGAATTAATGAAAAATTTATATTTTGATAACAATTTTATAAATTATAATATTTTGATAAATAATTTATAAATATAATAAATTTAAAATTATTTTTAATTTTTTTTTGTCAAAAGCAAAAAAAAAAGGTGAATTATTAGAGGCAGGACCTACCAATTTCTAGAGTTGGGCTGGACAGATCAATGGCCTCATCAACACATCTATGTTTTATGTTTCACATTTTTATCATGATGAAAAATGTAATCATTATTCTCATCAACTCAAATAATCATAAAAATTATTCCCATTTTATGATGATAAAAAGTAAAAATTAAGCTATTAGAGAATGAATTTCTGATAATTTTTCTAATATAAAATATTTTTATAGAAATAAAAAACATATCTTAATTAATTTTCTAAATATGAAAAATGTTACTTTTTAAGAACATAAAAAAAAAAGACTTGTGATTCGTTAATGATGTTTACCTGGTAGCTGTTATTTCGGATCCGCAAAATTATAATATCAGTTTTTCTTATTTTTGCAAGATTCGCTTGACTTAGAATTTTAAAAAATCTTTTAAATAAATAATCTTAAAATTTTTCTTTTTTAAAAAATATCTTTAAAAGAAGTTTTAGTTATTTTTGAAAAACAATTTCTTATTTTTCAAATTTTCTTATTTTTAAAAAGTCTTATTATAATTTTTTTGGACATTTGCAAAACTGTCTAAAAAAATAATTTTTATTTTAAAAATATTAAAAAATATATATATTTAGAAAAATTAGAATAAATTTTTAAAAATACATCACATCTCACTAAAATAATATTTTTTAAAAATATATATTTTCTCTCACTATAATCAATATTTCAATTTTCATCTTTTTTTTTTCAAATTTCACTATTAAATAAAAATATTCTAATAAAATAATAAAAATTAATATTTTAAATTATTTTTTTAGCATATAAAATTTATTAATTTTTATAAAGAAAAAATTTTAATTTTAATTATAAAAAAATAATAAAAAGCAAAATATATAGAAATATATTAATAAAAATTATTAAATTTATTTCTAAATAAATTTTACATATTATATACATAAAAAAGTTAAAAAAATATTAATTTTATTGTGTAGATATTTTGTAGACGTTCTATATATTTAGTAGATATTGTATATATTTTGTAGGTACTGTGTCTTATATTTATTTATATATATTATATTTATTTTATGTGAATATTATGTAGATATTGTACGTGTGTTGTATGAATATAAAATTAAAAAAATAAAGTTAAAAATATTATATAGATGTTTAGTTGATGTTTGGTAAATGTTTGATAGATATTTGATAAATATTTGGTAGATGTCCAGTGAATGCTTGGTATATGTTGTATATATATTATTATTTATTGTGTGGGTATTTTATATATATTATGTTTATAATATATATATTGTATATATATTTATTTTTTCATATATATTGAGAATATGACTTAAAAAATTATTTATGAATAAAAAAATATATTATTATTTTTTACTAATATTATAATATCATCGACTCATTACATTAACCTACATAAATGTAGTTAACGGAATAAGTCACAGCACTCATTTTGTAAAGAAATTAAAATAGATGGAATAAGAGTTATTCATTGTTTGAGAGTTTAATTTGTAGAGAATTAAGCAAACAAGAATGCTGAAGACAGAATACTAGAATAGTTTCACATTCACGTGTTTTTTAGGTCAATAAAGGAGAAAGTTCATTAAAACAGAGAAGAAAAAATATGAGTCTAGAAGAAGGTCAAAACACTTTCACAAATTAAGATAAAAATTGATATGCAACATCCATCGGCAATTCTCACATAAAACTATTAGAGAATATTATTTAATATACTGTGAATGCTCTAATCAATTCATTTATAAAGTTTTATTCTAACTAATAAAAATTTTTAAATAATAATACAATCTTTAAAATACAACACTTATAAATTTACATTTAAATCAATCTCAAATATTTTCAATAATCCAAATACTAATTATAAATTAAATAATCATCATAAGTTTGTCAAATCAAATAAATATATAATATATTACTTTATTTGATAATCATTCACTAGAATCTCAAACTTCGTCCTCTAAATACATATATTCCTTTCATGTTTATAAATTTGTACAATATCTCAAATAACCAAATTAAATTATATGTATATACATTTCATAACTTATGAGTACAATAAACAAAAGATCTCTATATGTACTATAGGTAATTTTCTGAGATCCTTAATTCCACTTTTTAACTTACTCCGATGACCTGATACCTGCATGTCAGAAAATAATTCTAACACGCTAAGCAAAGCTTAGTGGTGCTTTTATAAATATATTTTGTCACTTAATATTAAAAAAAATACTTACGAAAATATAATAATAATACTCAGTTTTAATAAACATTTAAATATTTTCAATAACAAACCAATATAATATTTTGATTACACAAAATTAACCTTAACTTTATAAAGACATCATGCTATACTACAGTTTCAGTATTACAAATTTTTTTCTTTTTGAATCATTTTATTTAAGACTTATCTTTCAGTTTCACATATAGCATAATTTCATTCAATCTATAATTTTGACACTTAGATTTAATACTATATTTTAGAACACTTTATATCTTATATCATTATATATACTTTCAATCATTATAACACTTAAAAAATTGTTGATCAATTCAATAACTTGATTATAACATTTCTATTCCGTGCATTAGAATTTTCACTTGTAAACATTAATATATACATTGCCAATCACTTCACATTGTAACACAGTAAGTCGATTTAAGTAATTGACTTATATTATTATTTTATATTTCTTCCATTATTCATAACATCATATTCACATATTTTTTCGATTTAGATAACTTCATTAAATATTTTCATACATACTGAACTCATACCATAGGTTTGGATAATAGGTTAGTGTAGCAATTTTAATGCCAAATCTCAAGAATATATAATAGCAATTATGCCCACTGTCACTGATGACATAATGTGTCCATTAATGGCACAAGGTGCCCACTACCACTATGGCTATCATTTCTCTAGTTAGCCATTCAATCCAAAGCTAGATCTAAAATCAGTATGGTTTGTGTAATTCATTAGTTTTGATTAACACTGAATTATATATATCACTTCAATGGAATAATTCTTTGATCAACACTTGGTATTACACATATTTATCATATATTCAAAATTTATTGCACTATTTGTTAGGGTTAATTTCAATAATCCTTTGTACTTTAAGGCCTTATAGTCATTTAGGCCAAAATTATGGATGAAAAATAAGAAAAGAACCACTTTAGACAAATTTTTCAAGTGACACGTCCAACGATATGGGCGTGTCAATGACAGTGTCACTTGCTCATTTTACAGGAGCTTTGAGAAGCCCAACGACAGTGGCGTATTACTGCCCGTGTCACTACTCTTACATTACAGTAGCTATGACATACCCAACGACACGGGCGTATCACTGGCCGTGTCATTTATCTTTCGTCACAGTAACTATGACACACTCAATAACATGGGCGTATTTTCGATCGTGTCATTAACACTGAAACACAGCAACGTTGACACGTCCAGTGACATAGCTGAGTCGCTGGTTGTGTTAAGCAAAATTTTGTATTTCAAACACTTATCAACTTAAACTCCATATATCCAAATATATGATAACAATGGATCAAAACTAGTTTCTTTAACATAGATAGAGTCTATATCAAATACTTTAATCACACTTCAATTATTTAAGTCTTCAATCATCACTTATGGCTAAAGACAACATCAAACCACTTAACTCTTATAATGATTGAATTAAGAATCATACTCATCACTACAAGTTCCTTTAGCTCATTTTTTTACTCATCAATCCATTTGACCAAAATTTTTCAGTAATAATTCATTATAGGTGACTCAATCAACTAATTCAAATATTAAAATTTATAGAAATTCAAATATTTATAAATTAATTTACAAAAGCACATATCTCTTTAAAAATCTCACTTCTTCTCTCTTTTTCCTCTTTTTCTTTGACCACTTATTGATAATCTCCCCTTTTTTAATTTATTGTTTTAAAAATCCATAACTAGATGTAATTTCCTCTTAAATTTTAGCTGAATTTTTTAAAAGAAGGTGAAAGGAAGAGTTTTGGTTATGTTGATGATAATGAACATGGATGAAGGAGGAAGAAGGAAGAAGAAGAAAGAAACTTCTACATAAATACACCTGTCCATACACACATATATACAGCTTAATCTAGTATGGCCAATCTCATCTTAGCTATGTGCACTCTCTTTATTATCCTTTGATTCTAATTCAATTTTTAGTCTCATAAAACCTTAAAAATACATAATTTCATTGGTAAATTTTTAAGATCCACTATTTATATCACTTATCCATACCACTTATATCACAATTCACTATTAATTGTCTATATTAAATTAAAAGTTTAGTATTTAAAATTTTAAACATTACATGGCCTAATTGCACTTGAGTTGCCAAAAAACAAAACCAACAATATCTTTTCATAAAAAATTATAGGAAAAACATAAAAACAATCATAAATCTTATAAAAACAATATAGAAAAATCAACAACAATTGCTGCAAGGAAGCTCTCAGTGAAAATGACCCTTAGCTGGGGGTAAAAGAAAACAAAAACTTGATCATCTTAATGGGAGCTTGAAGGCAAGAAGATAGGGCAATCATATGAGTATGGCATTCTGCTGATGTTGTGTGACATAGGAAGGAAAGGATTGAACCTTTAGATAACCAAATAGAACAAGTTTGAGAACCAACGCCTTAAAAGTAACAAAACCATAACAAAGCAAGATGGAGTAAACAAAAAAAAGCCAAGTGGGAGGTTGAGATGCTTTTGACCATCTATAAGAGTAGATAACCTTGTTGCATAACTTCCTCCAACCTCTAATAAAAGGGGTGTAGGACCTCAGGAGATACCACTTCTCCTAAAATTGATTGGCGTCAGGAAAGGTGCATACACTAGCCTTATAGTGCATTCAATACATTTGAGCATCCACAACATTTGACTATGACTTGGCCCTACACCTAGGCCTCCGCCACTGGACAATTATTGCCACACCTTGTGTAACAATCTCCCCCTCAGTAATTGCTCCCTTTGGGAATCGAACTAGTGACATTGACTCTGATACCACTTGTAGGACCTCATGTACTACCATTTCTCCTAAAACCAATTGGTGTTAAGAAAGGTGTATACCCTAGTCTTATAGTACATTCAGCATACATAAGTGACTACGGTATTCGACTGTGACTTGACTATAAAATCTTAAGTTATGGTAAAGTAGATTTTGGGTTATGTGAGAATGAAACAAGTTTGTAGGGATAGGTTTGTTCATGGAATTGAACATCCCTGAAAGCAAAAATGGTCTAATTATGAATATCAAAAAGTTTGAAACCCTTTTGGCCAGAGGATTGACCAATATAGAGACACTTGATAGGCGTAGGATCAAATTTATTTTTGTGAGTTTGGATATTCCTAGCAAAGGCTAGACAACCAAAATTTTGAAGCAACATATAATCTAGACTCTTGTGAAATAGAAAATGGTATGGGGTTTTCCAATTTAAAAGGGTTGTTGGTAATCTATTGATTAAGAAGGTGGCATGAAGGATAGCCTCACTCTAGAACTTAGTAGGAAAACTTGATTGAATCAACAAAGCTCTTGCAATTTGCAAGATATGTCCGTGTTTGTGTTCCACGATGAGAGTACAAACACAACTTCTTTTATGGATAGTTCCTAAAGCTTGTAGAAGAGTTTGGCATTTCTGTGCTAAAAATTCAGAACCATTAGCAGTATGAAGAACTTTAATTTTGTATTGAATTGGGTCTCAATCATTATAAAAAGCTTGATTAAGATTTAAATGGTCCAGGATTTATGGTTCATGAGACAAGTCCATACAGCCTTGATGTGATCAATATTGGCATGAATAAGAGAAAAGGGACTCTCTAATGTTGTAGTAGTTGTTGGAAAAGGTTATCTAGTTTGTTTAGCTATAGGACATACTTCATAAGGTGTAGAAAAATCCATTTTATTAATGAAATGTAAATGATTGGAAATAATAGTAGAGGGATGACCCAACCTATTGTGCCAAACTTGCTCAGAGGTTGAGTAAGCATTATTGATACAATAAGGGTGAATATAATTGATAGCAGCATTAAAACTAATGGGGGTATTATAATTGATACTGAAGGACTTGTTATCCAAAATGTATAGGTTGCCCATGACACTTTTAGCATCCAAGAGTTCATCACTCTTTAGATCTTAGAACAACTAACAATCCGATAAACACACTAATTTCAATTGAGTTTGTTCTATGAGTTTCTTAATAGATATAAGGTTGTGACTAAAAAAGGGTATGTAGAGGACATGTTGAAAGGTCAATTTAGAATGAAGGATGGCATTACTGACTAGGCTAACTATTATTTTAGTTCCATTTGGTAAATGCACTTTGACAGAATATGGTAAGGTCTAATACTACTGAATAATTTGACATTTGCACAAATGTGCACCACTATCAACTTCTAGAACGAATGGGTCTTATCTTAATCATGTATTTGAAATATTACCTATAAGTTCATCTGATTGGACGAAATTCATATAACTCTCTGTACTTAGTGGGTTGTTCTTAATGGATTTGGAAAAATTTTATTCAATCATATTTGCTATACTCTGTTGTGCCCTCCAATTGTGGTCATCTTGCACTTACTGGTTCTGAATTTTCTAAATCTGGTCTCCATTTGCATTATTATCCGCTTTCTCATCAACCAAATGCACTTGAGTCTACTCCTTCTATATTTTAATTTTTTAACTCATTGTACCACTTAGGCACTCTCACTAACTTGAAATGAGTTCCTTAAGTGACCTGATTTCTTACAAAAGCTATAAAATTTGTCATCATTTTTCTCAAAGTCCCTCCTTCTATAAGACCCTTTACCATAATTGTATGTCATTATTTTTTGTTCTTGCAAGCAAAATGATATTTTTTGCATATTCAATTAAATTCATTTATGCAAATCTCTATCTTTTCACCCTAAAAATTAGTGAATGAGCCTTATTAAGTGATAAAAAAGGATCCAGTATAAGGATCTATTTCTTTGCATTATCAAAAGACTCATTCAACCCCATCAAAAATTGCATTTTCTTATTTAAAGAAACCATATCCTCCATTGATTTGCTTGCTCCACAATGCCACTTTTCACAACTATAGTATGGTGTTGAGTTAAGGCAATTAAACGAATCCCATAATCTTCTTAATTTTGTATAGTAAGCATTGACATATAAGTCACCTTACTTAACTGAAGCAATCTCTCTTTACAACTAGTAAAGTTGTGTGATGCAAACCCCTAGTATATGGATTAGGGATCCTCTCACCTTTATGCTTAGAAATGACTCCTTGAAAACCAAATCAGATTCTTGCTAAGTTCTTGACCCAATTTCAACCTGTGGAAGAGAACTTTGGAATTAACTTATCACAAAGTTGTTAACTTTGACAATAGAAAATGTTGATTCAAGAAAGAACCAAGAAATAAGAGATGAAATTTCTTTTAAGAACAAAAGTTCTTAACTTTTTATTAATCTTGAAACCATTAAAAATCCCTTAAATTTTGAAAAAAGAAAGTATTTATAGGTTACAAATCTTAACCCTAATCCTTATCATAAAAGGAAAACAAATACTAACCAAATAAGGAAACTAAATTAAACTAAAATTTATTCAGAATCTTTGAATCCAATTTACTATCTGATAAAGCTCAAATTTGGTTTTGGGTTCATCATAATAATTATATTTATAGAAATATAAATGACTTTAGGATTTTGAATCACTCGATTTGGGCTTCAGAAGCTCAATTTATGGCTCTTTGAAGAGTCCATACTAAAGTTCTTATTTGATCTGATTCCGACTTTATTTTACAGGTCTAAATTCGAATAACTGTTTAAAGGCCTAAACAAACTCGAATCTATACAAATAAACCCATTCTATAAATCTTGAGATGTCTTTTAAAAAGTCCATGAATAATTCTTTTTCATTCTAGGACTCTAAGATCTTCAAATTCTCAAGTAAATCTTCAAAGGTCAAATTTGTTTATTTTTGGAAATTACAAAATATATCTTATTTAAGTTATTTTACCTCTAATGCTTCTATGATCAACATTCCAATCCTTGAATCCAGTCTCATATTTAGTTTTGGGTTTTTAAATTTCTTTTTATGTGCTTGCATGCCCGTGCTTGTGTCATTCTCCCATTCTTTTAAAATGATTCGTTCTCAAATAATGCATCGAGATAGTACAGGAGAATGGGGCTTCTCTTGGCAAGGCCATCCTTTTCTTATTGGTATGAACTTGTCCTCTAATCTTAAAGTGTTGAAGAAATATAATCAATTTTGAACATAGTTATTGTCTTTCTTCTTTACAAACACCAATAAGGTGAAGTACATAGTGAACTTGAATTCTTGCTAAAACATCATCAAAGAAATCATGAGGCAAAAAAAAAAAATAATTTGAGGAGTTATAGCGTCAGTATTAGGAAATTCATCAAGAGTAAATTCTTGAATATCTTCAACTTGGTGCACTTTGTGTTGACTCAAATCTTCAGCTTCCATCTCCATATGTTGCACATCTTTTTCTTCCTCAACTTAATGCTTATTATATTGGATTAAGTTCTCTTCTTCAACTTCTTCCTCAACTTCTTGAATTATACCTTCTTCTTCAAGATCATCATCTTTTGCATCTCCCAATGATAACAAGGAATCTTTATTAGAAAGCGCTAATGGAAGCAATTCTTTTTGTCTTGGTTTATATCTTCCGCATGCACTATTAGTTCTTCAATCTAATCTTCAATTTTTGACTCCGTCGATAAAATCATGTATGTTTTTTTCTCTTTAAGTAGAGTCAAAAGTTTTTTACAGCACTCCTCAAAATATTTCTCCTTTGGACAATCTTTGAAAATCTTGTGGGGTTAGCTCCTTCTTTGCGAATAAGCAAGTGGTTCATCATGATCATCGTCTACTGAAATTCTCCTTGGAAATCGCCTAGCATACTGAATAGGAGTATTGGTTGACGAATTACTCATCAGTGAATGCTTAATCTGATCCATCTTTTTAAACATTTTGCTAAGCTTCTTTTCCAATGATTACATCTCATCTAACATAGCCTAGAAATGATCGACATCAACTTGAACATTTCTAGGTTTGCCTCCTATCTTAGATCACTTATTAAGCTGCAAAGAAGGGTTAGTGAAATAAAAATTTAGATTTCCTCTATTCAATCTCTCACGGGTGTCGCTCAAGTGTAATTTTCACTCGAGGACACTTGTGTTTAAACTCAATTTCTCTATAATCCATCTTTTTTTAAAAAAGATTACACTACCAATATCACACTGCCTTTCAGTAGCATAGAGACAAGGGTACTACTGGAATAGAGTTGATACACCCGGACTAGGGTTGGTATGGCTAGACTACTGAACGGGATAGGAAAAGGTTGATCGGGAAAGGCTTGGCCGATCAGGAAGATCACGGGTACAGTGAGAATTTAGACGAGACATGTATGATTCGATCGGGATAGGGTTAGTCTGACCAAGATAAACTGAAAATTGTTTTTAAAAATTTTTGAAGTAGGTTTCACGATGAGTGGTACCGTGGAAAGTTAGGCGAGATAAGTATAGTCCGATTGGACTTGAGGGTGGTATGGTAGGGAAACAACCTGCGAACTAGTTACGAAAATTATTTTCGGGTTTACCAAATTTGGTAACTCCTTTATAGTTTTTAGGGTTTGAAATAAAATTTTAGCAGCCACCAACACATAATAAATACAACTTTAAGCCAGAACAAGATCAATAACACTTATTTTTTTTAAAGAATTGATGGGAATAAACTATGAATAATTACAAGAACATAATGGAAGACTAAAAATTTGGGATCAAATGACACAATTAACAAACAACATCAACAAAGGTAACGGATTTTTTAAAACTAGAATTTTGAATCAATAAATAGACAAGAAAACAAAGAACAATATTAAAAGGATAGACATGATAGATAGATAGATTGAGAACCTAATTTAAAGCCTAAGCTCTGATACCAAACTGATGCGAACCCCTAGCATATGGACTAGAGACCCTCTCATCTTTATGTTTGGAAATGATTTCTTGAAAAGCTAAATTAGATACTTGCTAAGTTCTTGACCCAATTCCAACATGTGAAAGAGAACCTAGGAATTAATCTATCACAAAGTTGTCAACTTTGACAATAAAAAACCTAGATTCAAGAAAGAACCAAGAAACAAGAGATAAAATCTCTTCCAAGAACAAAAGTTCTTAAATTTTTATTAATCTTTCAACCATAAAAAATCCCTTACATTCTGAAATAAGAAAGTATTTATAGGCTACAAGTCTTAACCCTAACCTTAATCATAAAAAGAAAATAAATCCTAACCAAATAAGGAAACTAAATTAAACTAAAATTCATTCAAAATATTTGAAGCCAATTTACAATTTGATAAAGCTCGAATATAGACTTGCACTCTTCATAAGAATTGTAGCTCTAAAAATGTAGATGACTTTAGAGTTTTGAATCACTCAATTTGGGCTTCAAAACTCAATTTATGACCCATTGAAATAAATTAGTCCATACTGAAATTCTGATCTGATCTGGTTTCAACTTTGTTTTTCAGGCCTGAATTAAAATAGCTATTTGGAGGCCCAAACACTCTTAGATCTGTTCAAATAAATCCATTCTGCAAAGCTTGAGATGTCTTCTAAAACTTTTATGAATAATACTTTCTCATTCTGAAATTTAGGATCTTCAAATTCTCAAGTAAATCTTCAAAAGTCAAATCTGTCTATTTCTGAAAATTACAAAATATGCCCTATTTGAGTTCTTTCACCTCTAATGCTTCTATAATCAACATTTCATCCCTTGAATCCAATCTCATATTTAGTTTTAAGTCTTCAAAGTTTCTTTTCATAGGCTTGCATGCCCATGCTTGCATCAAGTGGTCCATTGTATTCTCCGTAGTTTTCTTCCAAATCCTTCCATAATTCCATCGCAAAGGTTGTATATGTGAAGGCTTTGGTAATTTCTTTATTCATGGCATTCAAGATCCAAGATACCATTGAATCTATCCTAATCCACTGTTCATATTCTTCCATTCCTTCTTTTTGGTACTTCTCATTTTCCTTCTACAAAAATCAATTTGTTTCTAGCTATGAGTGCAATCCTCATCGATCGACTCCAAAGTCAAGTAATTATTTTCATTCAATAGGTCAGAAACTAATATCATTCTTGAGTTATTAGAGGACTAAAAGGTGAAGAAGATATCCATTTTTTTGCATCCTCATTCCCTTAGATTTCCCAGTAGTCTGATTTGAATTTTCACTCATTTTCTTTCAAGAAATAGAAAAAAAAACTAAAAAACAAAGTAAAATTTTAGCGAATAGAGTATGAGAGAAACACTATGAATCGTAACCTAAGGCTTGATATCATGTAAAGCATTAAGCAAATAAGAAGATTGAAAAAAGATTAATTTCACATTCACATGTTTGTTATTTACATATTGTTATTGTTATTATATACAAGAAGATGAAGTTATCATATTCTAGAAGAAAAAGATATTTATAGAGCCTCTAAAAACTCTAGCAACCTAACTAACTAAGCTGTCATTATTCTATGTGAGTTTCAATTGCCAAATACGTTGTGTATCACTAAGGTCCTACTGATGTTTAATTAAGTTGATGCACTATGTTTTAAAGCACAGGAGGCTTTATGACAAAACAATACATGCATATGTAAAATGACACGTTTATAACTTATGTGCTAAGTACTTCATAATTAGTTTGCATAAGAAAGTTAATAGGATTAATTTAATTATGAAAAATATTTTATTTTCATTTTTAATTCTTTTTATTTCCTATTTTTTTATATATTTATTTTGGCTTAATGCATCTATAGTCCTATGTACTTGATCATTATTGTCACTTACCTCTTGCACTCTTCGAGTAATCATATAGCCCCTGTATTCAATTTTTTTGCTTATATAACTTCCCCTTCTTTGAACATAAATATATATGCTTTGGCATGTGATTTTCAAACGCATTAACATAATATACATGTGGATGCCACATAAGATAAAATTTGAAACATCATATAAAGAAAACATCTGAAGCCAAAATTCTATTGCAAAATTGTTTTTCCTAATTCTTTCTTCTCCAATTAAATTTTCCCCCAAATTGAAGCCCTAAATTTAATTTGCCATTGTTAAATCAATTTCTAAAATCAAAGTAGTATGTCATTTTTCATTTCGATTAGCACATTTGATTTTCAGAAATTAATTTCAAAATTAATCTGCCATTTTTCATTTCTTTAATTTATTGTTCCTATTTTGTTTAACCAATCTTACTGTCTTCGATCTATTGTGATGAACTAGTGCTAGAGATGGTGGTTCAAGAGATCAAAATCTGTCGTAATGTGGAGATTGAGATTTGGTGTTGATAGAGATGGTGGATAAGAATGACGGCGGTGCAAACATGATTGAGATATGTGAATTTTATGGTGGTTCTTATGAGTGCCTTTTTATAGAAAGAATTCCAGAGATACAAATTGAAGCTCTTGAGCCTTTTAACAGATTCATTTTCTTCTTCTTTTTCTACATCTCCACCTTTGTGGTTTACTCTAATTTCAATTGAAGAATGTTACAAAAGTAATGTCATGAGTACTCAATGGGTGAAATTTGACAAGAAAATTGATTACTTCCAAAAAAAGATGAAGGAAAATAAAGGAGATCATGGAGCCATTTATTTAATTAGAAAATGATGGTGAAAGTGATAATTGGGAGGTTTTATTTGATCTTTCAAGCATTAATTCTGATAACAATCACTTGATGTCATCTACTAGATTTAGCAATAATTTGTATGAACATGAAAATGAAACAGGGGAAGAAGAAGAGAAGAATCAATTGCAAATGTAAGTTTATGATCCATTTTATCAGCCTTATTATTAACACCAAATTGCAATTTTATTTTTTTAAATTAATAAGCGATTGCAATTTTATTTTTGCTGCCAGTTTTTTCTAAGTCTAGTCTTTATTGGTATCACCAGGTTTTCAACACCTTTTAAGATCAGATCAATTACTTCTAACAAACTAAAATTCAAAAACAAAGATAAAAAATTAACAGAATTCAAAAAAATAGGACAAAAACAGGAAAAGAACTTATTTTTAAGTTAAAAACAGAGACTGTGATTTTTAGAATTGCAAAAAACAGAGAAAGAACTTAGTATGTGAGCTCTAAATAAATTGGTGGGCTATTATTTTGTTTATTTTTTTTAGACTTTTTACAAAACTACATACAAAACCAAAAGTTTTTTCAAAAATACGATTATCATAAAAAAAAAATTAAATTTACCTAAAAATTATAAATTTACAAAAATATTGTTCAATATCATCTTATACAATTTGTATATGTTATACACATATTATGTATATGTTATAAAATTTTTTAAAAATTTAAAAAATTAAATTTATTTGAAATATTATTTTGTAAAATAATACCTTTGAGTGAAAATCACATAATTTTATAAAAAATTTTGCAAAAAATCTTAAGGACATCATTTTGTAACATAATTTTATATATTTCAGATATATTGTGTATATGCTGCAGATATATCGTATATCTATTATGCGTATATTGTCTTTTAGGCTTTATATGTTACTTAATTATAGTATATATGTTATAAATATGTATCTTCTAATATTTATATATTGGTTAATTGTAGTATATAATTATGAAAATATTATGAATATGTTATGAATATGTTGCAGATATGTCATTAATTATTTTATATATATTGTGTATATATTATGTATATGTTTATTTTTTGTGTGTATAATGAGAATATAATAATAATAAATTATTTATGAATAAAAATATAAGTAAATATTAAAAATAAAAAAACAAAAAAAAAAGAAAAATTAACAATACAAACCATAAAAATGAAAAAAAAAGTGTTTACCATATAAAAAAAAAAAGACACGATCATATATTTCAAAGTGAGAAGTCCAAAAGCCGCATAATGTGTAAATTCCTCGATACTTTTCTAATTTGTTAAGAAATTTAATATCAATTACAAATTGTCTAAACATTAATAAGATCCAAACAATAGAAATTTGCCTTTACTCCCCATTTGTTGAAATTAAGACTATTTGCCATAGTTTTTGGTTTTGAATTATGAATTAGTTTTTTGGGCAAAAATGGATTAAATGTTCTTTTTCTTTATTTTTTCTTATGGCTTTGGATTAATTTGTGATTTTTGAAATGACTATTTGATTTTGTAAATTTGATTATTTTATTTTTTTTATTGAATTTAGATTTTTAAGTGAGTTCTTGTTGGAGATCCCACCACACCACCTTTTAATTTAAAAAAAAAAAGAAAAAGAAAAAATGGAGGGACAACTTTTCCTGCCACCGCTCTTTGCAATTTGTTTTATAAATTTGCAAAATAAATTAAGGACAACTTGTACATTTGAAACACGCGGGGAAGACCTATATATATGGTTTTCCTCCTCAGTTGTATCATTATGAAGAAAAAGAAAAAAAAATTGAGAGGAAAAAAAATTATTTGTATGAGATAATTTTTGTGAGTGATAAATAGTAAGGTTTTGTTTTAAGTATTTAAAAAACACTTATTATTGTTTTTGGGTTTATCTTATTTTGAGTATTGTACTTCTAGAATATTTTTCTATAAAAGTCTTTCATTTAATGAGCATTTATCTTCTCTTTTTTTTTTTTGGTAATTTTGTGAGAAGAGATTAATTGGGTGCATTTTGATTAAGGATTTAGAGTGATTATTCTCTCTTATTTTGTATTTTTTTTATTATTAGTGGATTTGCTCATCTCATTCGCCCGTGGACGTATGCTAAAGCAGAACAATATAAATTTGTGTGTTTTTGTTTATTTTTTTATTTTTATTTGTCGTATTATGCCAAAAAAAATATTTATCTTCCGCAATTAATTTGAACTACTGATATCAGAGCTTTGCTAATATTTATTTGGGGCTAGTTATGGTGACAATAAAATTTAATATTGAGAATTTTGAATGCAATATGAGTTTTGCTATGTGGCAAGTCAAGATGAAAGCAATCTTAATGCAAAATAGTTTACATTAAGCGTTATTGGGTAAGAATCAGATATTTACTATGATGGATGAAAATAAAAAGATAGAAATTGATGAGAAGGCCCCATCTGTAATTCAGCTATGTTTGTCCAATAAAGTTTTGTGTGAATTCCTTGATCAAAAGACACTAAGTTGATTGCCAAGCACCGTTTGTACACTCTTTCTATGGCGGAAGGTACATCAATTAAGTCTCATATTGATGAAATCTCTTCCATTCTTTTGTACTTGGCGAATATGGAGATTCAGTATGAAGATGAAGATTTAGCTCTTGTGTTGCTTCATTTTTTACAGGAACTTTAGAGAGACAATGATTTACAGTAATAAGTCTCTAAAGTTAGAAAATGTGATAGCATCTTTATATTCTAAAGAACTCTCCGGTAGCTATTATAACGATTCAACAAAAGTTTTGGTTGTTAAAAGAAGGTCCTCTTAGTCAAAGAATAGTCATTCAACTTGTAATTACTGTAAGGAGAAATTACACATTAAAGTTGAGTATTTCAAGCTTCAGAATAAAAAAAAAGAATCAGAAAGAGAAATTCGTCGAAGCTAGTATTGTTCATGAAGATGGTGATGCATACGCCGTGACTGAAAATGGTGCCAAATCCAAACAAAGATAGATTTTAGATTCTACTTGCTCATTCTATATATCTCTCCACAGAGATTGATTTTTCTCTTGTACGCAGAGGAGCTATGTTCATGGCCAATAGCTATAATTGTACGATTGTCAGTATTGGTACTATCAAAATTAAGATGCATGATGGCGTGATTCGAACATTGACTAACATTCGATATGTTCTTGATTTGAAGAAGAATCTTATCTCTTTATTTGTTTTAGATAATCTTGGCTGTAGATTTTCTAGTGGAGGTGGGGTTTTAAAAATTCAAAAAGGTGCTCTTATTGTAATGAAGCTAACCAAATTGGTAGATTGCATGTATTGCAAGGATATACTATTATGAGCTTAGTTGCAGTCTCTTCTCATATGTCAAATTTAAATATGACTAAGATGTGACATATGAGGCTTAGACACAGAAGTAAGGAGCACTTGGAAATATTGAGTAAGTCTAGGCATTGCTTAAACTTAATTAGTGCTGGTAATTATTGATTTTGTTCTAAGGGACTATTTGGAGAAGATGGAGAGAAATTTTCTAATTTAATACAATAAATTTAAGTCAAGGTGGAGTTGTAAGTAATTTTTTGGCGATCAAAATTATAGAAATTTCTTATTACTTGTGAAAAGATTATTGGTACGAAAGTTTCATCCACTTGAGTATGATGTGTAGATTTATTGGAGTCCCATTCAAGTGGTAGGACCTAATACCTTTTAATTTGAAAAAGAAAAAAGGAGGAGGACAATTTTTGCAAGCTGCCCCACTGTCACTCTTTGTAATTTGTTTTGCACATTTACAAAATAAATTGTGGACACACTGTTGGAACATGTCGTGAAGACCTATATATATGGCCTTCCCCTTCAGTTATATCACTATGAAGAAAAGGAAAAAAAATTTGAGAGGGAAAAAATTATTTGTATGAGATAATTTTTGTAAGCGATAAATAGAGAGGTTTTGTTTTAAGTGTTTGAAAAATACTTATCGCTATTTTTACTCAAATAAATATTTAGCTTCCATAATTACTCCCAGCAGTTCTTTTTTTTATTTTTTATTAATCTATGATATTTTGATTCGATTCTTTTGATTTTTTTAATTAGTGAACTTTGTCACGACCCCATCCCAAAGGCACGTGATTGATACTGAGGGGCGGGAAACTCGAGATACGAGACCCCACAGTTAGCCTAACAAAAAATAACAGTAAAATTATTCAAACCGTCACATTATTTATTAAATTACATAACCAAATATAATAATTCAACATTTAAGAATTACAGAATCTCTAAAATTAGAAATACAGACCAAAATAAAAATAAAAATAATTTTTAAATTATTTCATACATAAAATCTACTGCGGAAAAAAAAACAGTGTCTCTGGATATTATCATAAATGCTCATCTTGAGAACCGAAAAAAATAGTGAGACAGGGGGTGAGCGTCTCGACTAAGTGAATAATATCGGCCAATATACCAACCCAGTATTCTACTCTGATTCTATACCAACATTATAAATGTCATGCCAATGCATTATAGCAGTCATACATCTAATCATATAAATGTTGCGCTCAAATTAACTCTACCACAAAGCGTCACTCGCACCACAAAGCGTCACTCGCAAGTATACGAGGTAGCTATAGCAAAGGTGATCGCCCCAAGGTCGTCTCTCAATGAAGCTAAGTAGCTAATTGATTATCAGATTATAAATAACAAGTAATGAAGAAAATTTAAATTGTTAAC
Organism: Garcia nutans; assembly: GCA_947685225.1. Taxonomy (NCBI): domain Eukaryota; kingdom Viridiplantae; phylum Streptophyta; class Magnoliopsida; order Malpighiales; family Euphorbiaceae; genus Garcia; species Garcia nutans. The sequence continues at coordinate 9,212,487 of CANTUV010000059.1, read as the reverse complement.
TAATGAAGAAGATTGATTGAAGTTTAAAACGAATAAAAGTAAATTAAGCTGATGTTTTGATTCACTTTATGGAAAGGTCTAGGGTTTGCACTTCTCTACTACTTATATGTATAAACGGTTATTTCTCTTAACTAATTTAATTTCAAAGATTAAATCTCAAGCAACTTAATTAATCGAGTCAAGGAAATAAGCTCTCGCATTCAAACCTCTTTCAACTAATCTTGTTATGATTGAAATAATCTTTTTAATAGGTTATATCTCTAATTCACCTAAGTCCCTAATTGAATTGTTCCAGCATTAGACTTTATCTCTCAATCCATCATCTAATACCTAAAACACATAATTGGTGGCCAATCAATTATATATTAACAATATTCCATTCAATCAAGGCTAAAGAAATTATTAGCTAAGAGAATAACCAATTCATACAATCATAGCAGATCCATACAAACCCTAGACTAGATCAAATTAGTTCATAATGCTATCAAACATACTCATCTCATTAATATTCAAAGAAATCAATTTAGACATGATAATATCCATAAATACAATTCCAATGAAAATAAAGAGATAAAGTTCAAGAACAAAACCAAGTTACAAACTCCTTGAAGCTTCTGAAGAATCTCTTGTTCAAATCTTGCCAGAAGGATGTATCAATGGCTAGAACAATCTAATCTAAGCTAGATTAATCCAAAGTGTAATTAAAAATCAAAGAAAACAAAGTTATCAAAACCTAAATCTCTTTGACGGCTCAATCTTTTCTCAAAATCTCCACACCACCAAACCCTAGCTTTTTCTTTTCTTTTATATGAAACCTCCGCTTAAAATTCGCGTTGCCTTTGGTTCATGAGAGACACGACCAAGTTAGAGGAGACTTGGCCGTGTTGGAGGTGAGTTGGAGGGACACGGCCACAAGCCTGGCCGTGTCCCTTGCTTGTGTTCGCTTCTGTCTCAGAGTTTCTTCTTTTCTTCTTTGTTGAGTGACACGGCCAAGTCTTGAAGAAGACACGGCCGTGTTGGACCTTTTTGGAGGGACACGGCCAGTGACTTGGCCGTGTCCCTTGCCTGTGTCTTCTACTGTGAGAGTTGCTTCTTCTATGCTTCGGATTTAAGTGAGACACGGCCTAGTTGGAGCAACTGGGCTGTGTTTGAGCATCTTTGGAGGGACACAGCCAGTGACTTGGCCGTGTCCCTTGAGTGTGTCCATCTCTGTGTCTAATGTCTTTTTTTTTACTTGCTTACCCCACACTTTGAAATAAACCACCCTATTGTCATGTCATAAAACTTCATTCCTTAATGCAGGTATGATGATAATAAGAACATGTTAAGTTGAGAATTGTGTTGATCAAACAATAAAAAGGTCAAAAGCTCAACTTGGCTCACTAAGGAATTAAATATTAAGGGAGGTCTTTTTAAGCTAAAGGGCTAACCTAATTTGCCTTCATCATTTTAAAACTTGAGATTAAATCATAATGTGAGTTCAATTAGTATGCAAAAGCAAACTCTAGAGATGCAAAATCATGAAGGTGCACACTTAAGAAAAGAAAATCAATTGATAATAATATCAAATTATGAAGCTCAAAATTCACACAGGTGGGTTCTCAAATATTTATATGTCATGAATTGCAAAATGTGAAAATTGATCCTGAATGACTTCAAATGCTCATTTCTATGTTGATACTAAAGTCTCAACTATAATGCTAGAATTACAAAAAAAATCAATAAATTTTCAACAATTATGCCATGCACAACACACAATAAAACACATCAAGACAACAAAACAAAAGAAAAGCTTAAAGATTACCCCACACTTTAGAATTTACATTGTCCTCAATGGAAAACAAGAATAATAAAGAGAAAGAGTTAAGTACAACCTGTCTTCCATCGTACCCTGGTGAGGCAAAACCCTAACTTTTCATCACAAACACAAATGTTCAAAAATAAACAAAACAAAATATCCAAATATAAAATGTTAACATTAAAACAAAAACAAAAAAATAATAACAAAAATACACTAAACATAATAAAGCAAGGAACTCAAAATCTATGGAAAAGGCGGATGAGAAGACGATGCAGCCGAGGGATGAAGACTCAAGATGTTAGCAAGGTTGCTGTTAATCTGATCCAACTGTTGCAAAACCTCAGCATGGTTACGGTCCACCTTGCCTTCCAGTCGATCTACCTTGCCCTCCAGGGCCTCAATCCTAATAAGTACCTCTTGACTTTTCGAGACAGGAGCATCCTCATCTAGATCAAGAGAATCCGAGTCGGACTCTTCTTAGACCCGTGCTCTCTTCTGCCTGTCCTCCGGTGCTTCTGGCTCAGCTAAAGCCATCATATAAGCCCCTTTCCTATGCACCACCATATGCATCTTCTCTAATGTGGCTAAATCCAAAGAATCATTACCCGTAATTCTAGTCATGCGACTGGTACTCGGGTCAAAATCCTCAAGAAGGGCTACTGCTAATGTGGTAATCAACCCTCCAACACAAATTGCCCCCCTCCTTTTATTAGCCACAGTATCAAAAATATCGGCTAACCAATAGCCAGCACTAACAGGCACTGCATTACAAGCACAATCCAGGAAAAATAGCTCACTTAATTCCACCACACACGAACTCTCTTTCTGAGCAAAGAATCCGCAAGACATAAAACGATGCAAATACCTCAAAGCGGAATTTCTTAATTTAGATGCTTTGGCCTATTTGGCCATATAGGTCCCCGAGCCTAATGCTCCCCAAGCAAATTGTTGTTTAAATTCTTTAGGTACTGACCTTTCCCCATGTTGATGGAAACCATATATAGCATTTAACTGTTCAATATTAATCACAAATGATTTCCCAAGCAATTTGAAACTCATACTAGAGCAAATTTTTTTATCATCTCTTTCAACCTTAAAAGATGTCAGAAATTCCAAAGTCAGCTCCTCAAACTGCAAAGGTCGCAAGGAGACTAGATTCTCCCACCCAAGAATTTGCACATAACGATAAAAATTAGTCCTAATTTGCAGAGCATCAAGTGATTCATCATTAACATACCTCGTCGGAAAAAAACCCCGAGCCAAAAGATTTGCTCTCTTCAAAGATGAAATTGATGAAGAGGAAGAAGCTCCTTCGGTTGTAAGTCTCTTCTTCTTGTGGTGTGAAACTATCTTTGTTCTTGGCATCTTGAGAAATCTGAAAAGTTTAACACCAAAACTTGAGTAAATCAAACTTTTATGAGCAAAGAAGAAGTTTTAATTGATTATTTATAGTTTTAGTGAAGAGACTTGAGGTTTAATGGAGGATTTGGAGCTCGAAATCACAAAGAATGGAGGTTACGAGAGAGAAAGCGAGAGAGCAAGAAGATGAACAAACAGGAAACTAGGGACTGAATGAGGAAAAAGGTGAAAGAATCGTGTTTTTTTTAAAGTGAAAAAGTGAGAGACACGGCCAAGTTAGGGTTAACATGGCCGTGTCTTGTATGTGTTGAGGGACACGGCCAGTGACTTGGCCGTGTCCCATGGGCGTGTCTACTACTGGAAGAAAAGGTGCAAAATAAAATCAAAAAGCAATTGGTGAAGTCTTGCCCGTGTCACTCACTGTGACAAAGTGCAAGAATTGAAAATTGTTGAGGCCACGGCCAAGCTCCTTGGCCGTGTCTCCTTCTGCTACTTTTAACTTTTTTTTATTTTTAATTTAAAATCTTTATTTTATATCACCAAATATCAAAGGAATTGCAAACCTCTTCTCCGATCAACCCTGAAACACATTAGAAAAATAAAAACCGATCATAGCACCCATTCCATTTATTTTAAACAACATAAACTCAAAATTTGCTAAATTTAAAATTACAACTATGAAAAAGAAATGCAAACCGATGGGTTGCCTCCCATTTAGTGCTTCTTTAATGTCATATAGCTAGACATCATGCAAGACTTAGGGATCCTGGATCAAAGTGTTGTCAATGATCCTCACTTCTTGAAATCATTCATTATATGGCTTAACTCTTTGTCCATTCACTTTAAAAGTCTCACTTATTCGAGAGTTAAGCAATTCAATGGCACCAGAAGGATACGCCTGAGTTATCTCGAAAGGACCACTCCATCAAGACTTGAGTTTACCTGGAAAAAGACGGAGTCGAGAGTTAAAAAGTAAAACTTTCATACCTGGACTCAATGTCTTTTGCACTATAATTCTGTCATGAAGTGCTTTAGTGCGATCCTTGTAAATTCTCGATGTAATATCCCGGAATATACCCTAAGAATTTTAGAGTTATTGTTGTATTTGGAATTAATGTATATGTATATATGGGAAATATAAATACAATATATATAAGACATATACATATACATCACATATATATGGGATATAAAATGGTGTAGGAAAAGTGAGTTGTATATATATATTTGTATAATTAGTTAATAATAATAATAATGATAATAAGGACAAAAAGAAAAGAGAAGAAGAAAGTCAATGGTGGACAAATGTATGGTGGAGGTTATTTGAGAAATATTAATTATATTATTATTATTATTATTATTTATATATATATGGGATATGAACGGAAGAAAGAAGAACTTTCTTTCTTCTTCTGTTGCTTCTTCTTCTTCGTGGACGAGAGAGAGAGAGAGAGAGAGAGAGAGAGAGATGATTTCACTTATATACATAACAAATCCATGGTGATCTTGAGAGATTTGAAGATTGTTATTGAAGATTTGGTAAATTATTCAAGTAAGTATTCATTCCTTTGCATTGATTCTTATTGTTTGAGGTTGGGGTTGATATGGTTAGTGTGGGATGATGATGTTAATGAAGGATTGAAGTTTATATATGTGTGAAACTAGTATTTTGATGATTATAACATGGTTATTTGTGAGGATGATGATGAATTGTTGAGATTGTTGAGTAAGAGTTTAGTATTAATGAATTGGGGATTTGAGCAATTGATATATGATTGATGTATGATTGTGTTTAAGGAAGTTGAAAACATAAAATACTTGTATTGAAATTCATGTATCTTATCATTGGATTTGAATTAGGTTGTGAAGGAAGTGGATTGCTAAGTGATGAAGAATTCTTGGAAGGTAAAGTGTATAGATTTGTGAGTGGTTCTTAAGGTAAGTACAAATTACCTTAATATATGCTTTAATATGATGGTTAAACTTAACACATATTTATTTGAAATTGTGTTAAAGATGTTGATTATGTCCATTGAAATAATGTTATATGATATATATATGTGATTGAGTGTAAGCAAAGGAGATTTGGACATGTTTAGAGTTCAATTCATGTGAGACATGGCCAAAAATAAAAAGAGACACGGCCAAGTCAAGGAAATTTTGAATGTGTTGGATTGATTTTTGGGAGACACGGTCACTGGCTCAGCCGTGTCCCTTGCCCGTGCTTGTTACTGTCTAATTTTTGTTGAGAGACACGGCCGTGTTCTCTGCCCATGTTTGCCACTGCCAAATTGTGGTTGAGAGACACGGCTACAAGCTTGGCCGTGTCCCTCAAATATGTTAGTTAATGTTCTTATTCTTGATTATTCTTGCATTGTTAGATCTTCTAAAGGTTTTATGGTATCTATACTTCAAATATATGTAAAACAAATGTATGTTGAGGATTCCAAATATGAGAGGAAGGTAAATTATATATGTGTATATCAATGATAATCATTCTTGATGGATGTATAATGTGCTTGATTATGAATATTTAAATAATGAGATGTTGTGTACAATGTGGAATGAAATGTTGATATTTATGAATGATGCTATGTGGGATATAATGTGATCATTGATGATGAGGTACTTTAATGTTATGATTGAGGCTTGTTTGCCTAATTGATGATATAAATGCACACTTGAATAATGAAGTGTTATATTGTGAAATGAAATGTGAAGCCATTGTGATTGGCTATGATGATTCAAATGAGATATGAAGCCATTGTGATTGGCTATGATGGTTCAATTGAGATAAATGGGGCATGTTTGCCTATATTATGATGAGAATTGGAAATGGAATTGAGAATGAAATAATAAATGAATTGTGTGTGTCTAATATGTTATTCATTTTCAGAGTTTTGTTATTGGTGGCATGCCTAATGATAGTAACAATCTCTTGAAGTTAGGTTGGATTTGATCCTTGAAGCCAAGTTGGGTTGAAGTTTAACATGTTTTACTCCCCTTGAAGCTTGGTTGGGTCTAATCCTTGAAGCCTAATTGAGATGTTACAACCCTTGAAGCTAGGTTGGATTGGTTCTTGAAGCCAAGTTGGGTTGATGCTTAGCATGCTTTGCTCCCCTTGAAGCTTGGTTGAACCTTAATCCTTGAAGCCTAGTTGGGATAATGATAAATGTGAAAATTGAACCAAAACATTAACTCTGAAAGTGGAATGGCATATTAGTGTTTTGGGCCCATGCTTGTGTTTGTATATATATGGATTGTTGAATAATGGAATAAATGAATAATGTTAAATAATGGAGTAAATGAATAATGAGATATATGTTTGTCTTTGTTTTAATGTGAACTATGGAATGAAATATAATGTTATGTGATATATGGTGATAACTATGGATTGAAATATATGATGATAATCATGGAATGAGATGTATACAATATATAAGTAAATTATTGAAAGTGAATATAGCTTAAGAAGCTATGTTGAATGATGAGCTTATAAAAATATAACATGATGTGTAAATGTATATGGATGTAGAAATGATGAATATTGCTTCATGAAGGTTTTAGGTAGTCATTGAATTGTGAATTATTGAAATGAAGTGTATGTGTATATGATTATGAATAAAACATTAGTAAAAGTATATATGAAAAGTGTATTCACAATGGGAAAACATGATAAGAAAATAATGACATGTAAAGTTAATATATAAATATGATTTTATGAAATGTATGTTTATATGAATGATTTGTATTACTAAGTTCTCGGGCTTAGCGCGGTTGTGTGATCGCGCAGGTGATTATGCGGTTGATTCGGAAGTCAAGCTATTATGCCACGAGAAGGGTAAGAGTGTTTCGAGACCAACTAGAATGTGATGCATACATGTATGATTTAATTATGATGTATTATTCATAATATTATATTCATATGTAATAATGAAGTTTTGGTAAATAAGATTGAGATCATTGAAAGTATAATGATTTTGTTAATGTTATTTAAATTAATGTAATATTGTTTGAACTTGATTAAAGATTTTGAAATTTAAAACTAAAAGTGACATTCTTATATTCTATATACGTATTGTATGTATACTAGGTATATATATAGTACTTATATAGAGCATGGGGGTGTTACACTCGAGCTCTCATAAGCCTTATTCCTCAGCTCATCTAACTCTGAAATTTGCAGAAATCGTTCTCTCTTCGCTTTATCCAAGTTCAAATTCAGAGTCTTGATTGCCCAATACGCTCTGTGCTCCAACTCCACTGGTAAGTGACAAGCTTTTCCAAAAACCAATCGGTATGGACTCATACCAAGAGGAGTTTTGAAAGCAGTCCGATATGCCCATAGTGCATCATGCAATCTACTTGCCCAATCCTTCCTTGATAAGTTGACTATTTTCTCCAGAATTCCTTTAATCTGCTTGTTGGATGTTTCCACTTGTCCAGAAGTCTGTGGATGATATGGGGTCACCACCTTGTGCTTCACACCAGATTTGTGCATTAACTTCTCAAAAAGCATGTTGCAAAAATGACTTCCCCCACCACTGACTATCACTCTTGGTGTGCCAAATCTGCTAAGAATGTTTTCCTTCATAAATTTAACAACCACATTAGCATCATTAGTACGGGTGGGGATTGCCTCCACCCATTTGGAAACATAATCAATAGCAACTAAAATATATTCATAACCAAAGGACTTGGGGAAAGGACCCATGAAGTCTATTCCCCACACATCAAATAGTTCAACAACAATATATGATTGAAGAGGCATTTCATTCCTCCTCCCAATGTTACCTACTCTTTGGCAACGATCAGAGTGCTTACAATACTCTTGAGCATCTTTAAATAAGGTAGGCCAGTAAAATCCACTTTGAAGCACCTTTTCTGCAGTCTTTCTTCCTCCAAAATGACCACCATAGTGAAGGTCATGACAAAATTGAAGAACACTCAGTTGTTCTTCCTCAGATACACACCTGCGAACTATCTCATCTTTGCAAATCCGGAATAAGTAAGGTTCATCCCAAAAATAAAATTTACTCAAGTGTAAGAACCTTTTCTTCTCCTGAAATGACATGTTAGAACTCAAAATACCACAGGCAAGATAGTTAGCAATATCTGCAAACCAAGGTGCATCAAATACCACAAACAGCTGCTCATCAGGAAATGCTTCTAAATTTTTATGAATGCTATCAGATGCAAGATTTTCACTAAAGAAGGGTAATCTGGATAAATGATCAGCAACAACATTCTCACTACCCTTAGTATCTTTGATTTGGAAATCAAATTCTTGCAATAACAACACCCATCTAATTAAGCGCGGTTTAGCATGTTGTTTTGCTAAAAGATATTTTAGAGCTGCATGATCAGAATGCACAATAATTTTCGACCCAATTAAATATGCTCTAAACTTATCTAAAGCAAAGACAACAGCTAACATTTCCTTTTCAGTTGTTGTGTAATTCATTTGTGCACTATTCAAGGTCAAGCTAGCATAATATATTACTCTCAAGTATTTGTCAACCCTTTACCCAAGAATAGCTCCTACTGCATGATTAGAGGCATCACACATGATTTCAAAAGGTAAAGACCAAACAGGAGCTACAATCACTGGTGCACTAGTCAATTTTTCTTTAAGGTAATTAAAAGCTTGCATGCATTGTGCTGTAAATTTAAATGGAACATCTTTCCCCAATAAATGGCACAATGGTTGGCTTATTTTGGAAAAATCCTTAATAAACCTCCGGTAAAAACCTGCATGCCCTAGAAAACTTCTTATTTCCTTAACAGAGGCAGGCGGGGGTAACTTAACAATCAATTCAACTTTAGCCTTATCCACCTCAATCCCTTTACTTGACACCACATGACCTAAGACAATGCCCTGAGTAACCATAAAATGACTCTTTTTCCAACTTAAAGTGAGGTTACATTTAATGCATCTCTCAAGCACAAGAACAAGTTTATTGAGGCAATTATCAAAAGAATTACCAAAAACAGAAAAGTCATCCATAAATACCTCAATAAAATCATCTATCATGTCAGAGAAGACAGATATCATGCATCTCTGAAAAGTTGCAGGTGCATTGCACAAGCCAAAGGGCATACGCCGAAATGCATAAGTCCCAAAAGGGCAAGTAAAGGTAGTCTTTGACTGATCCTCTGGTGCTATCGGCACCTGATAGTAACCTGAAAGGCCATCCAAAAAGCAATAATGTGAGTGTCCAGAAAGTTTATCTAACATTTGATCAATAAAAGGAAGAGGGAAATGATCTTTCTTTGTAGCATTGTTCAACTTCCTATAATCAATACACATTCTCCACCCAGTAGTAGTCCTAGTAGGAACCAATTCATTATTCTCATTTTTCACCACAGTGATTCCAGATTTCTTAGGAACTACATGTACTGGGCTCACCCACTCACTATTAGCAATTGGATATATTACTCCTTCATCCAGCAATTTGAGCACTTCCTTCTTAACCACTTCACTCATATTTGGGTTAAGTCGCCTTTGGGTCTCCCTCACAGGTTTAGCTCCCTCTTCTAAAGTGATTCTATGCATGCACATTGAAGGGCTAATACCCTTGATGTCACTCAATCCCCATCCTATTGCTTTTTTCAATCTTTTAAGCTCACTCACCAACCTCATCTCCTCCTCTTCACTAAGTTCACTAGATATTATCACAGGTAAGGTATTGTGATCTCCTAAAAACACATATTTCATATTCTTAGGTAACTCTTTCAGCTCTAACTCAAGTGAAGGGTTCTTCTCTTCTTTTTGAATGGGGGGAAGTTCAAAAACTGAGTCCTCCTTAAGCTCCTCTATTTCAGCACCCTCTAAAGTCTCAAGACAACTGGCTATTTCTGCATCAAAAATATCCAAATCACTCTCTAAGGTCAATGCCAGCTCCAATTTATCAAAGGAACCTGTCTGCAAGAAAACATCTGAAACAACTGCATCAATACAATCAATGAAAGAACAATCCTCATATAAAGCAGTTGTAGGAATAGGAGAAGTGTTAAAAATAGAAAATTCAACAGTTTGTCCCAAAACAGTCATTGATAATTTACCATTTTTAACATCTATCAAAGTGTCGGTAGTCGTCATAAAAGGCCTACCCAGCAGAATAGTGTGTGCAGATGGTGAAGAGTTACTTCCTTCCATGTCAAGTACTATGAAATCCACAGGTACTATTAACCCTCCAACCTTAACTAACACATCTTCTATAACCCCTTTTGGGAATCTAAGAGATCTATCAGCTAATTGCAACACCATTTTTGTAGGTTTAAGTTCCCCTAGTTCTAAATCAATGTACACAGAATAAGGCATTAAATTCACACTGGCTCCTAAATCACACATGCCATCAGTACCCTTTCCATTTCCCATAGTAATTTGAATGATAAAACTTCCAGGATCCTTTAGCTTGGGAGGTAGTTTATGCTGCAAAACGGCACTAGCTACCTCTGAAACTATCACCTTTTCATTCGGCTCATACCTCTTTTTCTTGGTATTCAGTTCTTTGAAGAATTTAGCATAAGCCGGCATGTTCTTAATTGCTTCAAGTAAGGGTAAGTTAATACTTACCTTAGACAGCATGTTGAAGATATCTGAAAATTGCTTATCTTTTTTATCATCCTTCAACCTGCTGGGGAATGGTATAGGTGGCCGGTATGGATTGCTTGCCTTGTGCAAATCTGCTGTAGGGGACTTCTCCATTGATCTTTCTTCAGCACCTTTGATCTCTAATTCTCCTTCATTTTTATTCTCTTGCTCACCTGCATTCACAGAATTATTTTCAACATTATTATTAATTACCTTGTCACTCCTAAGAACAGTCACTGATTGTGCCTACTCAGGTTGACTTGGGAACTTCCCCTTTTGTTGAATCTGCATCTGTTGAGTAAGTTGCCCCACTTGGGTCTCCACTTTCTTAAAAGATGCTCCTAATGAATCCAGCCTCTTGTTGTTCATCTCTTGATTTTTAGCACTGACTTGGATAAAAGCCTGCAAACTTTCTTCCAAACTCTCTCTCTTAGGCTGCCCTTGATTTGAGGATTGACCCTGCTGTTGGTTCTGTCTCTGGAGCAAATGGAAAGGCTGTTGAGCATTATTTGTTGTCCAGAAAAAATTTGGGTGACTCCGCCAACCAGGATTGTAAGTATTGGAGTAAGGATCATTCCGGGTCCTTGGTTGAAATCCCCCCATAGCATTAACTGGCTCAGCTTCATTCCCAAAAGACTCATATGCAGAGAGGCATATATTCGCTCCATGCCCGAATGTCCCACAGATTCCACACACTTCTTGAGTAGATGAAGAAATATTGTTCTTCATGTTTAGCATCTGAACCTGCCTTGTCAATTCAGCTATTTGACTAACCATCTCACTATTGGCCTCCAGTTGATTCACCCCTTTACTTCTTCCCCTTACACTTTTCTGTTGAGAATTAGCTCCCAACATCTCAAAGATCTCATAGGTTTCATCAGCTATCTTTTCTCCCATAGCTCCCCCAGCTGCATTATCAACTGTATTCTGAAATTGTTGGGTTAGACCATCATAGAAAAACTTATTAAGAAGTTGAAGTGGGTAGTGATGACGTGGACACTGGATCAACATCATCTTAAATCTTTCCCAAGCCTCATGAAATGGTTCTCCTTCAAATTGAGAGAATGTAGCAATCTTCCCTCTCAATTCAGCTGTCTTTTGATGTGAATAAAACTTGCCCATGAACTTGTTATAAACTTGCTCCCAAGTTGTCAAAGAGTTTTCGGGCAACATCATAAGCCAACTCTTTGCCCTATCTTCAAAGTATATGGAAAACATCGCATCCTCAACTGATCCTCTGTTAATCCTCCCAAAGGAAAAGTGTTGAGGGTGGAGTAGAAATCCCGAATAAAGTTCAAAGGATCTTCATTTGGAACTCCATAGAATGATGGCAGCATGTTGTAATGAATGTTCTTCAACTCATAATTTCTTGCTGCATCTGTCAGTCTTATGCAAGAGGTGGAAGTTCCAATGAAAGGTCTAGCAAAGTCTCTCATCGTTCTTTGCCTTTCTTCAGCCATTTTAACATATTGTGCAGATTCCGACTCAAAATCAGAAGTGTCCTCCTCTGTAGTATCAAATCCAGTGTACAGTTCAAACTCTTCCCTGCTCCTTTTCACTCTCTGAATTTCTAGAATGAATGGATATAGCTCTCCTTTGAGTGATCTCCTGCCTTGCATAAACAAAATTTCTAGAAAAAGAAATTATTAAAAGCAAAAGACTAATAAAATAAAATGAAAACAGTGAAAAATAATCTAGAATATTTTTGCCTAATAAACAATTACGCCAATTAGCCTCCCTGGCAACGGCGCCAAAAACTTGTTGCGCTCGAATTAACTCTGCCACAAAGTGTCACTCGCAAGTATACGAGGTAGCTGTAGCAAAGGTGATCGCCCTAAGGTCGTCTCTCAAGGAAGCTAAAGTAGCTAATTGATTATCAGATTATAAATAACAAGTAATGAAGAAAATTTAAATTGTTAACTAATGAAGAAGATTGATTGAAGTTTAAAACGAATAAAAGTAAATTAAGCTGATGTTTTGATTCACTTTATGGAAAGGTCTAGGGTTTGCACTTCTCTACTACTTATATGTATGAACGGTTATTCCTCTTAACTAATTTAATTTCAAAGATTAAATCTCAAGCAACTTAATTAATCGAGTCAAGGAAATAAGCTCTCGCATTCAAACCTCTTTCAACTAATCTTGTTATGATTGAAATAATCTTTTTAATAGGTTATATCTCTAATTCACCTAAGTCCCTAATTGAATTGTTCCAGCATTAGACTTCATCTCTCAATCCATCATCTAATACCTAAAACACATAATTGGTGGCCAATCAATTATATATTAACAATATTCCATTCAATCAAGGCTAAAGAAATTATTAGCTAAGAGAATAATCCAATTCATACAATCATAACAGATCCATACAAACCCTAGACTAGATCAAATTAGTTCATAATGCTATCAAACATACTCATCTCATTAATATTCAAAGAAATCAATTTAGACATGATAATATCCATAAATACAATTCCAATGAAAATAAAGAGATAAAGTTCAAGAATAAAACCAAGTTACAAACTCCTTGAAGCTTCTGAAGAATCTCTTGTTCAAATCTTGCCAGAAGGATGTATCAATGGCTAGAACAATCTAATCTAAGCTAGATTAATCCAAAGTGTAATTAAAAATCAAAGAAAACAAAGTTATCAAAACCTAAATCTCTTTGACGGCTCAATCTTTTCTCAAAATCTCCACACCACCAAACTCTAGCTTTTTCTTTTCTTTTATACGAAACCTCCGCTTAAAATTCGCGTTGCCTTTGGTTCATGAGAGACACAGCCAAGTTAGAGGAGACTTGGCCGTGTTGGAGGTTAGTTGGAGGGACACGGCCACAAGCCTGGCCGTGTCCCTTGCTTGTGTTCGCTTCTGTCTCAGAGTTTCTTCTTTTCTTCTTTGTTGAGTGACACGGCCAAGTCTTGAAGAAGACACGGCCGTGTTGGACCTTTTTGGAGGGACACGGCCAGTGACTTGGTCGTGTCCCTTGCCTGTGTCTTCTACTGTGAGAGTTGCTTCTTCTATGCTTTGGATTTAAGTGAGACACGGCCAAGTTGGAGCAACTGGGCCGTGTTTGAGCATCTTTGGAGGGACACGGCCAGTGACTTGGCCGTGTCCCTTGAGTGTGTCCATCTCTGTGTCTTGTAGCTTCCTTTTAGCTTGATATGGGACACGGCCAGTGACTTGGCCGTGTCCTCTGCATGTGTCAGCTACTGTCCATTTTTCTTCTTTTTGGTTCCTTGGCTTTTTAACCTAAAACAAGACTTGAAACAAACTTTAAATAAGAATTAAATGAACATTAACCAACAAAACATAAACACACACTAAAAACTAGGACAAAAACGACATAAACACTGAAATAAACTAAAACTACTAAAATTAATGAAAACACTAAATAAACATATTAAAACTAACAAAATACCTAAAGAAAACAATAATTATCATAATAAACAAGACACAAATCTATAACAAAAACTAATAAAACAATAAACATCCAATGATAGATTATAGTCCATGAAAATCACTCTAAACCTCAAACTAGAGGAACCGATCCCCATATCTGGCACTTTTATTTCAACATGGTCCCTTAATTTCAATTCATATGGGGTCCGCCGTCACAGCCCAAGCCAAGCAGCGCTACACGACTGACAAGCAGCGTTGAGCATAAAAATGTCCCCCATCATGCCAGTTCTAAATTTATCATAATATCATCATTCATGCATTATCATAATCCAAGCATATCCTACGTGGTTTCATATCATTCCATTTCTATCCAACAATCACAATTCAACATTATCACATGTGTACACAACCACATACAAATGCAAAAATTCTAAAATTATAAATATTACATAATATTTATATACGTACAAATATTAAATTCTAATACATGAAATACATAAAAGTATTTAGAAAGTATCGCTCACAGTTCAGAAGAAAAGATCTGATCAGCTACTCAGTCTCGGAGTGTCAGAATATGAAATCGAAAGGTCCGAATAAATTATGAAAATTATTATAATAATACTATTAAAGACTCTAAAATCAAGTATTTTATAATTTAAAATTAACTAGACAACTATAATTTTAATTTAGGTTCGATCCTCAAATTTTTGGTATTTACTTAATTAATTTATTTAACAATTTAAATTTAATTATTAAAATTTAATAGTTATCCTTGCCAATAATAATTATTTAAAGTTTGATAAATTAATTAATTAAAGCAAAAAAAAAATCTGTCAAAAATTAACATTGATCAGACCCTTGCTGGCATCTCACCGAAAAATTTTTGACGAAAGAATTTGGTGACAAATTTGGTACCCACGCGTTTGTCTCGACGAGAGAATTCTAAAAATATATATCACTCTCCCTCACTCGACAAAATCTAGCCAAAAAACTGATCGAAAGGTTCAGTATTGGCCGAATTTTGGTCAAATTAAACCTGCTCTAAAAATTACAAATGATATATCAAAATGAAGCTCATGAGGAGAGGAGTCGAATGGTACTTGAATCACTGATAAAAGAGGCCGAAAAATGGTCAAAAAGTTCAGTCAAAGTCATCGGCCATGCACTAACTAGGGGACTTCAGACGGTGGCATTAGAAGCGTCGTCGAGCAATCGTTCCCTTGGTCCAGCACGTGTCAAAATTCGAGTACCAGACGACGGTAGATTTGAGATTTTCTCTGATCTCTTCTCTCTCTCTCTTTCCTTTCTCTCTCTTCCTTTTCTTTTCTTTTCCTCTCTCCTCCTTTTTCCCTTCTTTTCCGTTACTTTAACTTTTCTTTTTCTTTATTATTATATTATTATTATTATATTATTATATTATTATATATATATATTTATTTTATTATTTTTTTATAGGATATTACAATCTTCCCCCGTTAAATTAAATTCATCCTCGAATTTATTAGAATGATCACTAAATTATTATAAGTCTAATCAATGTGTGACCAAATGGATTCAATTACAAAATAAATAAGAATATTTTTCTCTCATCCCAAATTTTGTTTCTCATGCACACTCCTCGGTAATATGGTTGTGCCACAACACTTTTGCTATATGAATTTCCTTAGATTGGAGCCTTCGAATATAAGAATCCATAGTTGTTATAGGAACCTTCTCATAAGAAAGATCTTCACAGATCTTGAGTTTTTACAATTTTAGCACATGTGAAGGATCCAAAATGTACTTCCTCAACATCGAGATATAGAATACAGGATAAACGTGAGAAAGATCCAATGGCAAGTCCAAATGATATGCAACTGCTCCAACTCTCTCGATAATCACGTATGATCCAATGTACCTAGGTGCTAACTTGCTTTTCTTACCGAACCTCATTACTCCTCTCATTGATGAAACTTTTAAGAACACTAGATCACCCACATCGAAAGACACAACTCTACATCTTGGGTCTTTATAATTTTTCTCACGGCTAGTTGCCATCTTTAGTCGCTCTCGAATAATAGAAACTTTCTCAGAAGTAACATGGATTAAATCAGGTCCTGCTAGCTGTCTTTCACCAACCTCTTCCCAGCAAATTGGGGATCTATATTTTTTATCATAAAGAGCCTCATAAGGTGCTATCTCGATACTAGTGTGGTAGCTATTATTATAAGCAAACTAGATCAACGACAAATGCCGCCTAATGGCTCCCAAAATTCAGTACACACATCCGAAGCATATCATCTAGAGTTTGAATAGTCCTCTTAGATTACCCATCAGTTTGAGGGTGAAAGTTACACTGAAGTCTAATCTTGTCCCCAAAGCATCCTGTAGTGACTTTCAAAATCTAAAAGTAAACTGGGGCCCTCTTTCTGACATAATAGAAACTTGAACCCCATATAGACAAACTATTTTTTTTACGTACAACTTAGCATACTTAGCCACTGAATAGTTTACCTTTACCGGAATAAAATGTGTTGTCTTGGTCAATTGATCTACTATAACCCATATAGAATCATACCTAAAAATGGTCTTAGGCAATCCAGTCACAAAGTTTATGGTAATACGTTTCCACTTCTACTCAGGGATAGGGAATGGCTGCAATAACCCAGAAGGCTTATGGTGTTCTAACTTAACCTGCTGACAAGTGAGGCATCTAGAGACAAATTCTGCAATATTTTTCTTCATACCATTCCACGAATATATAACTTTCAGATATCAATACATTTTAGTGGAACCTGGATGTACATTGTAAGGTATTAGGTGTGCCTCTTCTATGATTTCTTTTCTTAAATTATCTACATCTGGTACACACAGACGAGAAACATGTCGTAGTACACCTTTGTCATCCATCACAAAGTCTTTAGAGTTACCATCCTATACTTCTTCTATAATTCTGTATAGTTGTGGATCTCATCTCTAAGCTACCTTGATTCATTTTACAAGAATTGAATGAACTTGTAAATGTGCCAATAACACACCTGAGTTGATCACTTCAAGTTGCAGTCCCTCATCAAATAACTCCATAAACTCCTTAATAATGGGTCATCTCTCCACTACAATGTGAGCTAGACTACCAAAAGATTTTTGACTCAAGGCATCAGCCACTACATTTACCTTGCCCATATGATAAAGGATCGTGCAATCATAATCCTTTATAAGTTCTATCCACCTTCTCTTCCTCATATTTAAATCCCTCTGATAAAAAAATACTTCAGACTTTTATGATCCGTGTATATCTCACAAGTTTTACCATATAAGTAGTGTCTTTAAATCTTCAATGTAAAAATTACAGCTGCCATCTCTAAGCCATAGGTAGGATAATTCTGCTCATGTCTCTTCAACTGAAGAGAAGCATAAGCAATTACTCTGCCATGTTGCATCAGTACACACCTATGACCCACTCTAGAAGCATCACAATATATGGTATAATCATCGGTTCCTGAAGGCAAAGCCAAAACTGGAGCAGAAGTAAGGCAATCCTTTAACCCCTGAAAACTCTCCTCACACACCTCAGTCCAAACAAACTTGGCATTCTTATTGGTTAACCGAGTTAAAGGAGATGCTATCCTCGAAAATCTTGGACGAAGCGGCGGTAATATCCTGCTAGCCCTAGAAAATTTCGTACCTCGGTAACCGTCTTAGGCTATGACCAATTGGTAACGGCTTCAATCTTATTAGGGTTTACCATGATGTCGTCTTTAGTAACTACATGTCCTAAAAAGCTCACACTATCAAGCCAAAATTCACACTTAGAAAACTTAGCATACAACTGGTGATACCTAAGAGTCTGTAAAACCATTCTCAAGTGCTGTGAATGATCTGCTGGTGACCTTGAATAAACCAGGATATCATTGATAAACACGATGATAAAATGATTCAAGAATGGCTTAAACACCCTGTTCATCAAATTCATAGTGAGTCTGAAAGATATTACAAGAAACTCATAATGACCATACCGAGTTCTAAATGCCATCTTGGGTATATTTCCTTCCTGATCCTCAACTGATGGTAACCTGAATGTACATCAATCTTAGAAAAACACTGAGCTCCCTGAGGCTGGTCAAACATGTTATCAATTCTAGGAAGGGGATATTTATTCTTCATTGTAACATTGTTCAATTGTCTGTAATTGATGCAAAGATGTATAGTACCATCATTCTTCTTTATAAATAAAACAGTAGCACCCCAAGGTGAGGTACTAGGCTAAATAAATCCCTTATCCAAAAGATCTTGCAACTACTCTTTGAGTTCCTTTAATTCCACAGGGGTCATCCTATAAGGAGATATAGATATGGGATTCATACCAGGAACTATGTCAATACAGAACTTTATCTCTCTCTCTCAGGGCAAGCCTAGAAGCTCTTTGAAAAAAATATCCAAAAATTCATTCACAACAGGCACATTTTTCAAGTTTTCAACATCCACAGAGACATCTCTAACAACTGCTGTATATCATGGATAGCCACAATGCAACATCTTTCTAGCACTGATGGTGAAAATGAGGCTACATGGAGCAGTACTCCTGCTACTCTTAAAAGAAAATTCGGAATCACTCGGTATGTGGAAAATAACCTCTTTGTTGCTGCAATCAAGAGTGTCATAATGAGTTGACAACCAATTCATAACGAGAACTACATCAAAATCCATCACATCAAGGAAAATCATATCAACATGTAAAACTCTCCCCTCTACAAGAACCAGACATAACAAAAAAGTTGTATCTACTATTAGGGAATCGCTCATAGGAGTTACAATATATAAGGGGAAATCCAAACTAGTCGGCATTATATTAAGTTTTATTACAAATCTAGGAGACACAAATGAATGCGTAGCACCTGGATCTAACAACACGTGTGTCGTAAAAGAACATACAGAAAGGTTACCTGCCACCACTGCATTAAAAGCCTGAGCATCTTACTGGGTAAGGGTGAAAACTCGAGCCTGTCCCTGATTTCTAACCTCTTCTTGAATACCCTGAGCTTTGACTCTAACTCTGACTCTGTCCTCTGCCCCTACTCCCAAAACCATGGCTATGCTGGCCACCGTCCGTCCTCCAGACTGAGATGAAAATGATGCCTGTAACGGATGGCCCATACTAGGCAAAGAACCCTGAGTATACCCCTGACTATGAACTCTCTATCCTTTAGATAAGGGGCAATCTCTAGCAAAATGACCAGATTGGCCACATCCAAAGCAAACATTCGATCCAAGCATGCACTAACCCTGATGAGCTTTACCACATCTAGCACAAGTAGAAGTACTAAAACTTGAACCTGATCCACTGTAACTGGAGTCCCTATTACTATCACTGTAACCTTGACCATGTCTGGAACCACTCTTAATCTTACCCTTGCATCTGAAAGAACCTTGTAACTCTGAATTATAAGTGTCCATCTGAAAAATACCACTAGGACCAAAAAAGTTGTGAGTGCCCTATCCTCTCTGTCATCCAGAAACTCTATACCTCTTCTTCCTTTCTTCTAAAGTAAACTTCATATCCCTGGCAGTATCAACCAACTCACTAAAAGGTCGGCCCTGACATCCACTGAGTAAGGAAGTATAATCATCACCTAGAGCCCGAACATATCTGAACTTCTTAAGCTCATCATCTGCTATCAAAGTGGGGATAAACCTGCATAAACAGAGAAACTTGGTGGTAAACTCTGCACCAAAGTGTGCTCATCCTTTCTCAAATTCTCAAGCTTTACCATTTTTCGATGTACAAATCTCAGGGGAACAAACCAAGTCAGAAACTCCCTCCTAAAATCATCCTAAGTCAACTCTTGGTATCGGGATCATATGTTGTCTTTATACCATGCATGTGCAGGACCCTCTAGTCTTTGACTAGCCAAATAAATAGATTTGGTATTTGAACAACCTAACTCATCACAAATCTCCTGAATATTATCCAGAAAATTATAAGCCTGCATCTCATCACCAGAAAAAAGTCGGTGGATGCTATTTAATGAAGTGCTCCAAAGATACCTGTGCTGATGCTGCAACTGGGGCCGTTTGAGGAACAACCATAATCCTCTGAAAATCGGCTAACATAGCTTCTACACCCGTAGGGGCCTCCTCTCCAGTCTGTCTATGTCTGCCCCGACTACTAGGGCCAACTCGGGTCGAAATAGTAGAACCCTCCTCATCTAAAGCAGCTTGCTCTCCAGCAGCTGCCTGAGCTCTAGCACTAGCTTTAGTCGTACGCTCACTCATCTTCTGAAAAAAAAAATAAATAACTTTAATCAAATATGATAAAATAATTTACATAATTATATGATTATATGAAGAAAATGGCAAACAACTGACTCGATTTCAAACAAAATGGTACCTCAGAAATGGAAAGCAAAGATAATACAAAATGACGTGTGAGGACCCTATACTCTGTAATTTTAAATTTTCCAAGGAAAAGAAACCAAATCATTTTGACCGGCACTAAGAGGTGAAAAATCTGAGGTATCAGACTACACAGTCAACCTGAGGAAAAATAACAGTAAAATTATTCAAATCGTCACATTATTAATTAAATTACATAACCAAATAAATAGTTCAATATTTAGGATTTACAAAACTCTAAAATTAAAAATATAGACCAAAATAAAAATAAACATAATTTTCAAATTATTTCATACATAAAATCCACTGAAGGGAAAAAAACAGTGTCTCTGGACATTATCATAAATATTCACCCTGAGAACCTGAAAAAATAGTGAGACAGGGGTGAGCGTCTCAACTCAGTGAATGATATCGGCCAATATACCTATCTGATATACTGCTCTGGTTCTATACCATCATTATAAATGTCATGCCAATACATCATGCTAGTCATACATCCAATTATATAAACATCCAATGATAGAATGTAGTCCATAAAAATTACTCTAAACCTCAAAATAGAGGAGTTAATCCCCTTATCTAGCACTCTTATTCTAACATGGTCTCTTAATTTCAATTCATATGAGGTCCACCATCACAGCCTAAGCCAAGCAGCACTACCCGACTGATAAGCGGCGCTGAGCATAAAAATACTCCTGCCGTCATGCCAGTTCTAAATTCATTATAATATCATCATTCATGTATTATCATAATTCAACCATATCTTACGTGGTTCCATATCATTCCAATTCTATCCGACAATCACAATTCAACATTATCACATATGTGCAAAATCACATACAAATGCGAAAAATCTAAAATTATGAATAGTGCATAATATTTATAATATTTATATACGTACATATATTAAATGTTAATGCATGAAATATAAAAAATATATTAGAAAGTATCTCTCACAGTTCAGAAGGAAAGACCCGATCAACTACTCGGTCTCGGGGCGTCGAAATATGAAACCAGACGGTTTGAATAAGTTACCAAAAATTATTATAATAATACAATTAAATACTCTAGAATCAAGTATTATATAATTTAAAATTAACTGGACAACTATAATTTTAATTTAGGTTCAGTCCCTGAATTTTCAGTATTTACGTAATTAATTTATTTAATAATTTAAATTTAATTATTAAAATTTAATCAATATCCTTGCTAATACTATTTATATAAAGTTTGATAAATTAATTAATTAATGCACAAAAATTTCTGTCAAAAATTAATACTGATCGAACCCTCGTCGGCGTCTCACCAAAAATTTTCGACGAAAGAATTCGGTGATAAATTTGGTACCCACGCGTTCGTCTCGACGAGAGAATTTCAAAAATATATATCACTCTCCCTCACTCACCAAAATCTGGCTGAAAAACTAGTCGAAAAGTTCTGTCTTGGCCGGATTTTGATCAAATTAAAGTTGCTCCCAAAATTATAAATGATATACCAAAATGAAGCTCATGAGAATAGGAGTCGAATAGTATATGAATTACTGAGAAATGAGGCCGAAAAATAGTCAAAAAGTTAGGTCAAAGTCGTCGGCGGTGCACTTCCAAAGAGACTTCAGACAGCACGTGAGCCGACGTCCACCGGCCGTTGGAGGCGAGGCTAGTGGCGTTGAAAGTGTCGTCGAGCGGAGATTCCCTAATCTAGCCCGTTTCAAAATCCGAGCATCGGACGGCGATAGATCTAAAATTTTCTCAAGTTTCTTTTTTCTCTCTCTCTCTCTCCTTTCTCTCTGTTCTTATTCTTTTCTTTTCATATCTCCTCCTTTTTTCCTTCTTTTTCGTTACTTTAACTTTTTTTTCTTTATTATTATTATTATTATTATTTTATTATATTATATATATATTTTATTATTATTTTTATAGGATATTACAATTTCTTTATTTTTTAAAGATGTTATTATAAATTTAATTTCTTAATTAAATGAATGATGTTATTGTAATTTTATAATATATGTTAATCTATTATAGATTATTCATGTGCTGCAAAGAGTTATATTACATATGACACCTCAGCATAGAAGAATTTATTTATTATGCAAATAGTTGAGTATAAGGAATTAAGTGGTTACTCGAAGATTTTAGAGAATGAAATGATAAATCGTGTCAAGTATAAAGGGTCATGGGTGCATTAAGCTTTTATTTTTTAATTATTTTTAAAATAAAAAATTAAAAATACGAAAAACATGTTTAGTTAATATTTTTTTGAATTTCTATTTTTATTATATAATATTTAAATAACATTCTTTTTTAAATTTTTTACAAAAATATAATTACATAAACAATTTCATAATGTTTATATTTATTTATTTTTAACTTAAAAATAGAATTATATTTAAATAATCTTTTTAAATAAAATAAAAAAAAATTTAACTATTATAAAATTAAAATACGAGAATTAAAAATAAAAACAATTTTAATCTATAAGTGAAAAATAAATACCGATATTACCTAATAAATATAAAAAAAATTAACAAATGAAAAATATTTCTAGAGTAAACGATAAATTCTATTTTTTATTTTTCATTTGAAAAATTTTAAACTAATTGACCTTGTTTTCCATCATTAACCAGTTTCTTAGTTTCTCCATTTAAATTTTTGCACTTTTTTTTTTTGTCAATTTTAATGAAAAAGGTTGTCAAAATCTAAGCTTAGATGAATGAGGTCCAAAGGCTTCTTTGCAGCCCTTGATTTTTGCACCTCCATAAATGACTTCTTATTGAGCAAATTAAGTTTCCAACTAAAATTTTCAATATCAAATGGAGAGAAAAAAAAAAAGTCTCTCAAATGAAAAATAGTAACTTATTAAGAATTTCAGCAACTCTCTGACCAACTTTAACCTGTTGTTTGAATGATGGTTTTTAATAATTTGATATGGTATGATATAATTTAATTTTATACTTATTTTAATTTTTAATACTATACTATAGTATTTCATGGTTTAAAAATTATGATTTTATTAATTTTTTTTAAACTGCTAAACTCGTAGTTTGCCATATTTTAATTTTTTTTTTTAAATATCCTTAACAAATTTTTAAATTTTCAACTATAATTTTTTAACTTAATAATCTTTCTTTTTTCTCATCTCTTTCATTCTTTAAAAAAAATAATAAATAATAATAATAAAATTAATTATCAATTACAAAATAATTATAGTTAATAATTAAAATAAATTATTTATAAAAAATAAATTATTGACTATAAAAAATAAATTTTATATTATTTATATAAATTTTATATCTTTGATTAAAATTAATTATTGACAGTAAAAAATAAATTTAATATTATTTTATATGAATTTTAATTAAAACTAATATTATTATTAGTTTGAAAATATTATTATCATTTTATTATTATCATAATTATATAATACCATCAAATCAAATAAAAACAGTTTAATTAATTATATCATATTATTTTATTTTTTTAAATATTATAAATACTATTTATAGTACTATACCATATTATATATTAATAAATCCAAATATAATATAAGAAGTTATGGAGAGATAGATAGGAAAGGAATGTCGTTTATATGTAAAACAAGTAAATTGGAGAAAGCAACAGTTTTTTTTTTTTTTTTTTTTGAATAAAAATTAGTAAAGTGGCCGGAGAACATAGAAAAATAGATCATAGTAAAGGAATGCCGTTGATGTCGGATGGGATGATTCTGGGATTGGGAATATAGATACTGGCTGTTTAAAGAGTGATTAGTCCTTGGGCTTTTGACAAAAAAAAAAATAATTTTAAATAATTTTAAATTTATTATATTTTTAAAATATTTATTACAATATTATAATTTATAAAATATTTATTAAAATATCAATTTTTTATTAGTTTATAATGAGTTTATCATTAGTTTATAATGAATTTATAAATTTTATATATTTTATAATAAATTTATTATAAATTTATTAAAAATTTATAATAAAATTATTAAAATATTCTTAATAAAAAATAAATTTTTTAAAAAAATATAATAAAGGGTGTTATTTTTTCCTTACTTCTTCGATATGTTCTAACTTTTATGGTCAACTTTTTTTTTTATGCCGAATCGAAAAATAGAGGAGAGACAATGAAAGCATAGGGTAATTGAGAGTTCTACAATGGGATTAAGTAATTAAAATATTAAAGTAATTAGAATTAGTGATGTGATTTTATTTTAATTGTATACATAAAAAAATTATAAAATCTTACCCAGGAATGAAAAAATAAAATATATACAGTCAGTTTCGATTAATTTAAAATTAAACTTTGTTAAATTGAGTTTATAAATAAAAAATTTCAAATTTGAGTTACTAAATAATAAGGAAATTATCCAAGGCTAGGCCACATTTTATATATAATTTAAACTAAGAGTGAGCATAGTTCAATCTCTTCCAGAAATTTGAAATTCTCCAAAATAATTTCAAAAGTCAAAAATTTTAAAAATACAAAGATACAAAACCATTATATACAAATCTCCATATTATCTTATTTCATAATTTTTTAGCAAATTCGGTATTTTCAATGTGACCTATATATTATAAAAAAAATAGAAATTTATTTCATAAAAAATTTAAATATTTAAATATTTTTAAACTATTAATGGGATTTATTAATTTATAAAAAAATATAAATTCACATATTATCAGACACTAATATAAATTAAAAATTTAAGCCTACTTTAAATTTGTAACAATTATACATATTTATTCATATATATATTTTTTAATAGCTTTATGAACATATTTTTGTCCTTTATGAATTAACTATATATATATATATAAATACACATTTTTTTTGAAAGGCATATAAATACACATTTTTAACCATAATTAAATATTATTTTTATATCAATTATTGAGCATGTAACAATTTCAATTATATTTAACAAATTGCATATGCTTAATATTCATTAAATTTTTTTTAATATATTAATTTTTTAAAGATTATTTCATATATTTTTATTAATAAAACAAGACGTAAAAATCAATTATTAAGTTCAAAATAGTTCTTAACGTAGATACAATTTAAGATTCAGAAACATCCCGTATTATAAAATTAACAAAGATATTCAATTCTGAATATTTAACAAAGATAATCAATTCTGAATATTTTTTATCTGATTATTTAGATTGATTTGGAGATTTATTAATTTGAACCATTTGAGCATTTGAATAGACAAAATAAATAAATATTAATACTAATGAGAGAATTTTTTTTAAAATAATAACAATGAGAGAAAAACCCAAGGACGTAGGCGGTTGAAGGGGACCCAATAAGCATCTCTGTTTGTAGAAAGAATGCACATCAAAGGGGGAGGGGCTGGAAGACAACACTCCCAGAAGCTTGGTTGAATCGCTTTCTGCCAACGACTGCCGAATCCCTCAGCTCCATGTGATCTCTGCACTCATTCATTTCACTACTGCATGCTCATGTGCAACAACAGCCGCCATCGGTTGTGGTCCAACTAAAGTCCCCACTCACTTTTCTATAACAATCAACATTTCAATCTCATATTTCATATCTGCCTCTTGCCTTTGTGGGATTAAAAAGATAAAAAAAATAACTGGAACACTCCTCTAAAGTCCGTTCCAGTCCTTACTGCAAAGGCAAAATTACTGCATTTATATCACAATGAAACAATGGATTTCAAATGAAGTGATTATAATAACCATCAAATTAAATAAATGAATAAGAAAATATTATTTGGACCCAGAAATTATGAAATTAACCATTTGATAACAGGGAAAGATGAGAATTATTTACAATAGTACTTTCTAATAAGTTCACAACATACATATTCACAATATAAGTATTTACTAAAATGAATTTCCCATCCCAATCTCATCATATTTTCCCTTTCAACCACTTGATCAGCATCTTATCATTGACATATCTCTAGCATATACCATGGCATCCATTAAAACATCTTCTTCGCAGAATAAGCATACAGTACCAGATATGAGGTATGTCTAAGCCAATCCATTTAAGACTCTGCACATCCAATCTTTTCCGGTTAAAAGATCAACCCTTTGTCTCCTGTGTTTCTATGTCGAGAATTCTTTGCAGATAAAGTCATCTCTAGATTAAACACATCAAACATGTTGTCTAAACTAAACAGTTCTACCCTCAACTTGAACTGATTTTCATATTCTGCACTACAGCTGAAGAAGCTAAGGCAGATATAAGCATAGTTCTTTCTATTTTAGTTTTCCATTAATCTTAATTATATGTAATACAATGTTACAGGCTAGGTTGTTGAAAGATATCACTGGATGCAATCACTATTCCATTAACTATCAGCCAGTTCTATTCTTCAGAAATTCTGAACAGAAGAAAGCCACGCCATGTTGTTCTTTCCCTCTGCATATTAAGTGAAAACAATTACTTGGCAATGGATGTTAAATTTAACTCTTGCAAAGTACAGAGAAGCATCTTCTACAATCAATGAACAAAAAGAATATCAAATAAACAAGTTTATACTCAGATTTTTCAGGGTAAAAATCGCATTCCACCATCATGAGTAAACGAGGATACACAGGGACCAAAACAGTCTAAAAAAAAGAATTATTAAAAAATGCCCCAAAAATAAAAATTATTTTCAAACATACTCACTTTTCTTTTTCTTTTTTTTTTTTCCTTTCAAAAATATCCATTTTTCAGAAGCAGGTATACTTTACTTTTAGAGGTATACACTTAATATACATTTAGTATATTAAAGGTATATCAAAACACAGAAAATATTTTGTGGAAAAAAATAAGTTAAAAAAAGTGACATAAAAACAAGTATACCTTTGAAGACTAAAACACAGAACTTGCATATAGTGAATTGGAAATAATACCATTGTTCAGTTTGCTAGGAGAGAGCTCCATCCCGCCAAACTCATCCATTCAGTTCAACATTGCTATTTGCCATTAACAAAGTTGGCAGTCATTTTCAAAGGATAACGCCACTTGCCTCACACAGGGTTATTCAGTAGGTGGCGACACTTCTATTTCGTGTGTATGATTGGTGGTGACAAACTGACAATAACCATGTTCTTCCTAGACAGGAATTCGTGTGATCATGCCAGAATTGGCATGACAATGCTTTTAAACGGAAGGCCAAACTTGCCAACAACTTGTGAGAGGGTTCCAAACTTTTTTTATGAATACCTATAATCAACTCACTTGAACCTATTGAAACTGTTACTTTTTCACAAAATGCACTCAACGAACGACTATTTGATAAACCATTGTTTGCAATTGAGGTTCATTGTTTATAGAATTCTGAACTTTTTTTCTAGCGCTACATATCCTTGAACTGTAACTGAAGATTTATTCACTCAAATTAACAATTATAAGCTCTTTGCATCCATAAGTAGGACACAAAGAAATGTATTTCATGAATTGACCTTACATGCCCTTCATTTGCTATATCCTTGTAAATACAATTTGAGAAGCTTTCAGAAAACATATTTCAGGCAGTTAAGAGACACTGTTAGCTGAAATGTAGCATATCAAATATGCAATCACCAATCCATATAGCATAACAATAGCAGAAACTTTAAGCAATGATCCAAATAAAAAAAAAAGTTTTTCTTTCCTAGATAACTAGAAACATTACCAATCAACCACCCAAAAAAGTCAATAACTTAAAATGTTTCAATGGTTTTACAAAGAATCAAATTCTTAAACTTCAAAGGCAATCAAAACGGATAAAACAACACAAAATAAAAGATAATAAAGACAACAACCAGAAACAAGAAGAAATTAAAAGCAAAAAGGAACCTTATATCTTACCAGAAGAGAACTCATTTGGTAAATTCTTGATAGCACTTAACAGCTGGTTAGTTGAGTTTTCCGCTAATTCCTTGCAACCAGGCCTGTAACAAGGAACCAGCACAGCAAAACCATCATCATTCTCATCATCGCTTCTAAACTCAGGTCCGTGAGGCTCAACCCATCCAATGGACCAATCTGGGCCATCTGATTCTGAACCTGATAGGCAAACCCCACCATCCGATGGCACCAAAACTGCATCACCATATTGCTTATCAACTCTCCTCTCTTCTCTACTGTGCCATTTCCTCTTAACCTTTCTTTGTGAGGCTAAATTGTTTTTGGGGAATTTAATAGAGTCAAGCTCTCTCAATCCAGAACCCCAATCAGTTGATGAATTCAAAGAAGAACCACTTGAGGCAGGTTCTTTCTCCTTCCCACTCCAAATCCACCATGAAAAACGGGTCAAAGAAACAGCCATTTCTTGCCTCCCACTTTCAAAAAGAATTTAGATTTTGCGAAGTTCCTGCCTTTTGCAGCAACCAGAGGCCTAAAAAGTGGTCGATTCCATTTTAATGAAACTAAAAAATATATCAGATTTAGGGAAAATATGAATTTAACCTATCAAACCCATTAATCTCTCAAATTATAGCAATTAAGAAGGCCAAATCCTTCCAAAAAGAGGAAGAGCACAATCAATGATAACCGAAAAAAGGGTCTTTTCAAGATTTTTTTTATAAAAAATATCACCTCTAAAGACTATCCAATTAATAGGCCATTATCTAAGAACAAGAAATATCAGTCCACTTTCTTGAGTCCAACTCCAAGCAAAATCACCATAACTATAAACCCATAAAAATAGAGAACTAAATCATTCGAAAACCAAGTTGAAACCAAAATTAATCGTGTATTGAACACCAACAAAAAAAAATAGTCCAAAACAACTGGAAAGAAATAAACCCAGACGCCAAATTTGCTTTTATCGTTTAGAAAAAATATACCCGTTAAAAGTCCATAACTTTTTCTAATCTCCAACCTAGAAAGAGCTGTAATATAGATTGAATCACCAAAATTTTCACCTAATTTTCAAAATATTAAAATCAAATAACCCAAATTTTTGTTTTCAAAACAAGACACGACTTTGCGCAAAAATCAGAAATTTCTCCCTGATCTCAGAGGAACGAACACCGTCATGTACAGTTCCACACACGAAACGTTTCGCCGGAAAATACAAAACTTTTTTTGAAAACAAAATCGTTTCGCCGATTAAAAAACAAATATGAAAAGAATAGGAGAAATTCTGATTCTATTCACCGGAGATATAGAGAGAGAGACAATCGGTGAATTTATCCAAAATAAAAATTTTAGAAAAACAAAAATTTGGGAATTATTCCCAAAAAAATCACAACCATAGCCATCTGTCTCTGCTCTTCGTACTCCCAGTTTCTACTCTCTCTCTGTCCCTCTCTCTACTACGAAACCAACTGACAAAGCTAAGTCTTCTTCTCGATTTATAAGAATCACCAATTCTTAATATCTTCCATATTTGAGATATCGAGGCAGATCCAACGGCTCAGATTTTGAAGATGGTTGATCCAATCAGTTAATAATAAATTAAGACCTTGATTAGACTATTATTTATTTATTTATTTATTTATTGGGAATAGTAAATTACGACTATTCATATGACGCCAAGTGGGGATTGTATGCCGTCCAAATTAGCTGACGTGGTAAATATATGTCCAATCATTGTGTGTGCGCGGCTCAAGCTACTGACACGTGTAAATTTAGTCAGCCTCTTTTTTAAAATTCCAAATAAATTAAAAAAAGAATTAAAATGAAATGGTTTGTTCCAAGAGACAATAACTACGTGCTTATCCTTGTTAAACTTCCAGGAAATGTATAACTTCCTGCGTCTCCAGGAAATGTATTTAATGCAAGAGATCTTTTTTCTTTTTTAACCAATAATGTAAAAAAAAAAAAAAAATTAAAATCATATTATCTCATTCTTCGGAAATTATGGTCTTTAAATAATTATTATATTTTTATTTTATAAAAAAATATTTTAAATATTTTAAATTATTTTTTGCCAATTTATTAACATTAAAATTATTATATATTATTTTATTAATTAATTTATTAATAATAAAAATATACTAGTAATTAAAAAATAATTAACTAATTTTTTATGGTATAAGTGATAAGTTTAATGAGTTTTTTTTTTTGTAAGGATAATGATTTAATTGGCACATAAATAGCACTAGTAAATATGAAAAAATTAGGTCAAAATGTATCTAATTGTAACATTGATTATATACATATTGATTGATCTAACTACAATATTGGCTAAATACGTTTTAATTTGTATTAAAATGTATTTAGTCAATATTATAATTAAATAAGTTTTCATCTATTTCTCGGCTTTTTAAATATTTTATTTTGAGATTTATGCTGAAATTTTTAAAATTGTAAAATTAGAGGATTTAATAAGTAATTTAAATCAAATTTATATCTAAGATTTTTATTTTGATCTTTAGTATAATTATAGCTAAAATTCTGTCACAATCTCTTTAAAAATAATGAAATATAAAATATTATATTTTTAATAATCAAAATGCCATCACATTAAATTTTATCTAGTAGTATTTTAAAATTTGGGAGAAACTTTAAATAAGTCCAATCCAAAAATAGAAGTATTACTCCAGACATTTTTTTTTAGTAAGTTGAGTCTCATCTAATATCAATTTCCATATATCATTGAATTTAGAGAAAATTTTATTATATATTAATTTTTTTTATTTTTCGAAACAGTCTTTGTTTATATTTAAAATAGTGAATGTATAATAAATATTTATCACTAAAAGTATATTTTTGGTATATATATGATGTAAAAGTCTGAAAGCAATATATTTTTAAATTAAAAATTAAAAAAATATTTTTAAAATAAAAAGAAAATAATTTTATTTTAAAGATTTTTTTGAAAAAAATCTCAAAATTAAAATAAAAAAAAGTCTGAAGTTAAATAAAAAAATTTGAAAATAAATAATCAAACCGAAAATGAAGTGGACCTGACAGCAATTATAATTGTTCAAAGTAAGATAATTCAAATAAACCTTAAAATTAATTTAAAATTTTTACGAATAAATATTATTCCAATTTCTTCCCAACTCATCACCATGTAATTTAAGTTGATTACGCAACCTAAAAACAAAAGTTGATAATTCATTAAAGAGAAGGAAAGCACAACGCAACTTCAATTCATAGTATTTGTAAACTATTACCGAAAACATTTTTTTAAAAATATTATATAATATATGTTTATTTTATTATATTTATTTTTTTTCTAAGAAGAGAATAATTTACAGTCAAAGAAAATGAGTAATTATCATAATGATAGAGGTTGAAAGAGATTTTTTTTTTTATTTTTGAACTCTGAGAGGTTGAAAGAGATTGAAAAAGAGATCCACTAAAGAAATTAATTTTTTTTTAATTTATGAAAGTACAAAAAAGTGGTTTCTGATATTCTTCTTTTGCGTGAGATAAAATTTTATCCTTGTTTAATTTTTCTAACGTGTGTCTTTTAATTTCCATGCTTTTAATACTTTAACGCAACAATTTGACTAAAGTACACAAAAAAAAAAAATTTGTATGCTCAATTATTCCCATGGTTAAAATACATTATCTAACTTGTTAAAATAATAAATTTTAATTCATACTTGCCTAAAATAATATTATGAGAAAAGTATGGTTTTTTAAACCAGATATGTTGGACTAATTTAACCGAAAATTAAAAAATTAATTAAGTTTTAAAATATTAAAAAATTAAATTTATAAAAAATAAGTTAAAACTAATTAAATTAGATTAAATTAGTCAAATTAGACTGAATCTGTTTTTTAAATTTTAAATTATTTTTAATAAAAATAAGAAAAAAATTAGATTATTTTTTATAAGTATTAGGTTTAATATGTGATATTTTTTAATTATTAAAATATATTTTTATTATTTTCTAAACTTTTATTTTAAAATTTTATATATTTTTAGGTTTTTTATTAGTATATAAATAAAAATTTTATAATATTACTATATCATTAAACTTGAATCAATCATATTAAACTAAATGAACTGTAAATTAATTATTAATTCGATCCAATATTCGGTTTAATTTTTAAAAAAATATTGAAGAAAAGTAAATTAAAATAATTAATTTGATGTATGATTTTCAGAGTAAGAGCTAATGTGAATATTTTAGCTATATTACACGAATATTTTCTATGATTTATTGATCATTATATGAATAATTTTGGCTATATTATTCAAATATTAGTATGAATATTTTTAATTTAATATCTAAAATAATTTAATTTGAAACTTGAAATTTAAATATTAATATAAATTTTTTAATTTACCTATAGAAATTTAATTTAAATATTTGAAACTTAAAAATTAGAATGACTATTTTTAATTTAATGTTTAAAAAATTAATTTGAAATATATCTAAAGGAATTTAATTTGAAACTTGAAACATAATGATTAATATGAATAATTTTTTATTCAATATATTGAAAATTTAATATTTGAATGAATTATTTTTAATTTAATATTTAAATTTTTAATTTTAAAAAATGTGACACATAATAATATTAGAGCAAGACACATGACAAAATGCTATATTGATAATTACAGATGAAGTCTCTTAATCTCAAGTAATTGCTCTATTACTTCCTCTAGTCTTTGTTTGAGTCCTTAGTAGTGCAATGGAAAATAAAAGAAAAGAACCCAATAGAAGAGAACTTATATTTTATTTCGTTTATTTGGTTGTTTAATTAAAGTATGAAAAAAAATAAAGTTTTTAATGTTTATTTTTATTATTATACCCTCATTATTTAAACTAATAAAGGATAAAGACTCTTTTATTTTTTTTATTTCCCTCATTTTCTCCAAATTGATGAGTAAAGCCTTTTAAGAATTAGAGAAAAATTAGAAAAAAATTATTTTTATTTTTTCTCCATTTTTTTCTCTCTTATTATTGTCTAAAAAGAAAATAAAAAAAATAAAAAACAAAAATTCTATTTTTTTCATCCATTTCCTTGTTCTAATCACTTACTTCTAGTAACTTCTCTTAGCCTATGTTTGATTATTTAGAAGCGCAATGAAAAAAAAAATAAAGAGGGGAAAAGAAACGAAACGAAATGAAAAGAAAAGAATTTTTATTTTATTTTATTTGTTAGTCTAATTAACATAAGAAAAAAAGAAAAAAATTATAAATTTGATTTTTATAATTATATCTTTATTATTTTAAGTTAATAATAAATTAATAATTTTATTTTTTGTCTTTTTATTTTTTTTCATTTCCCTCATTTTCTCTTCAAATTAATAAAAAAAATTAATGAATTTGAGAAAAATAAAAAAATTAATTTATATTATTTTTTTCTCATTATTTTTCTCATTTTTATTATGCAGCGGGTGTTAATAACACACAAATCACTTACTATTATACAAATAAATAATGTATAAAATATTATACTAAAAATAAATATCAAGAAAATTTTCAGAAAAGGTCGAAGGGGTTACAGACGGTCCCACTTAAAACTCAGTATCCTTAGATAGAATTTTACTTGGATAATTAATAACACAATATAACAAAACAATTACCCTTGATAATAGCTATAAAATTGAGATGAAATAGCATACCAGATTTAACGTGGTTCGCCCTTTTACTTTGAGTTACGTCCACGGGACAAACTCTAAAAAATATTCTTTCACTGTTGAAAGTAACAGAATTACAAAGGAGATTCTTCTCTAGAAAAATTTCTAGAGGTACAATTTTTTGCAATAAGATAAATTCAAAATAGTAGCACTTAAGTGTTTTCCAAACACCCCAAAAAGTTAAATAACTTCATTATTTTGTCACTCCCTAAATAATTATCTCTCAATTTTTACTCAACTCATCAAAGTAATTTTGTTTTAGCTTACACTTCTCACAAGTTTTTTTTTTCACTCTTGCTTCTCTCCTTAGTGTGTGTTAGAAGAGAAAGGGAAATACCATATATATAGGTCTTCCCATGTGGTTGTTGGCCTAATTAAATTAAGCCAACAACTATTTTCAATTAGTTTTATTTTTATTTTTTAATTAGTCAAAGAAATACAAAAAATGGTTGACAATTACTAACAATTCTCCCCCCTATCAACTATATGGATTAATTGTCATTCCTGCAAATGATCGACAGAATTCAAACCTTTCTTTTGCAAGATTTTTTGTTAACATGTGTACACCATTATTTTCAGTATAAATCTTTTCAAGTTGTAAAAACTTCTTCTCTAACACATTTCTGATCCAGTGATATCTCACATTAATATACTTTGATCTAGAATAGAATGAGGATGTAACACCCCGATACTCCATATAACTACTATACATATACCTAGTATACATACAGTACCTATATAAAGCATAAGGATGTCACTTTTTGTCGCCATTTAAGAAAATCCTTTAACAGAGTTCAAATCACACTATATTAATTGAAAGAAACATTTACGAAATCATTATACTTTAATGATCTTACATATATATTAATCTTACATTTATCAAAATTTCCTTTATACAAATGAATATGCTTCATAAAAAGAATTACATTATAATTCAAAAGATATACATGTATGCATCACCCTCTAGTTGGTCTCGACAAACTCATACTCTTCTCGTGGCTAACCGAAAGACTTCATACCTTCCACCTAGTCACCTGCGCGATAATACATCCGCGCTAAGCCCGAAAGCTTAGTAGTACAAATATAAAATATAAACGTACATTATAGAAATTCTAACATATAAAGATATATCAATTCTAAGTACTATTAATTTCTTATCCTGTTTATATTTTCCTTCTTAATTGCACCCTTCATATGTCTCGTCTAATTTCATATATATATACATATCATTATCACCAATCACAGATCCATCACTAATACTCATCATCAATATATCAACATACATATTACATACCATAATTCATAACATTTCATGTTATTACTCTATTCACAATTCACCAATTATGAATCACATTTCCAACAAAGGCAATCATAAATCTCATTACTCATTTAGTTCAACCTTTAGATAACACATTAAAACAAAGACAGACTCGGGCCCAAAACACACTAATATATTATTCAAAGTTCAGAGTCAACTGCTTTGATCATATTCACAATAATCAAGCCCGTAGGCAACATGTATCATATTTCTATCCATGGATAGTGTAACAGACCCAGTCTCTTGGACCATCAACCCATTAACATGAGGAGATCCTCAACCCGGCTAAACTGTTACAAATGGAAGTGGTTTACGGGCCTCCCATTTCACCATCATTCCATTTTCACATTTCTCATCTGGAATCGGCTTACGGGCCTCCCATTTCGCCTATCCAGGAATTCATATCATAATTACCAATTGGAATCGGTTTACGGGCCTCCCATTTCACCTATCCAATGGTTCATAGGCATGCCATCAAAACAGGACTCTGAAAGTTGAATCAACATATTAGATATACAATTCATTAATTATTTCATTATCAATTTCCATTTCAATTGAATCATCATAGCCAATCACAATGGCATCATATCACATTTGAATCATCATAGCCAATCACAATGGCATCATATCACATTTGAATCATCATATTAATATACAACATCAATTACATTAATTAAACAAATGTATCATTATTCAATCATATCATTCACCTCATTATAACTCAAAACATTAGTTCACATCTCTTTATGTCTCAATTTACACTAAGGTAATTTATTATAAAAGTAATTATAATAATAATAAATTGCATTGCACATACCTTTGTGAATGATCCTCATCTCTTCCACACTATACAAGTCATAATATTAATCACATTATAACACTTCATCACTCAAGTATACATAATCCAACACATTACACATTCATTAAGAATTATCTCTATTGTGATCCTTGACAACTCAAATGGATGATTTATTTAACATGTGTTTGAGAATCTTGTTGAAAATTTGGTTACTTCAATAAAGTAGAACAAAACGTTTCTCGCGGTCGCGCCAGACCCAAATACGACCGCGTTACTCAGTCAAAAGATGAAACCTTACCACAGTAGGTTTCGCGGTCAGAAGTCCGACCTAAGTCGCGACCGCACCTCACAATCAAAAGATGAACCTTAACACAGTAGGTTTCACGGTCAGAAGTTCGATCTAAGTCGCGACCGCACTTCAATAATCGCGACCGCCCCAATTCACGGGTCTCATGCATAAACCCTAACTTTAACAAACCTTCTTTTGTTTAACATCAAACACATTATACACAACATAACCTCATTTAGAATGGACACAATCAACATCCTCAATACTTATTTACATCATCAAAACACATTAATAACACATTTGATACCACAACACATTTACAACCAAAAGAATGTTAAGCTTACACATTATATGCATGTTTGTAAACAAATAGTTGTACTTACCTTAAGCACCAAAATACACCTTCTAAACACTTTCTTTCTTCAAGAATCCTTCACTTCTCAACTTAAAATAAAGCACCTTCTTCCAAAACCTTATCCAAAACAATACAATACAATACAATTTATCACTACCAAATCAAAACCCTAAAACCAACTTTACTCTTTCTTCAATCAAACCCCAAAATCTAAAATCACAAGAATCAATCACTCACAAACACACTTCACACACTCATCCACACTTCTAACATCACAAACACACCATCAAAATCAACCCAAGCTCAAACAATACAAGAGATCAAGAAATAACTTACCTAAGTTGACAAATCTTCAACTTAATCACTTGATTCTCCCTTCAACTTGAGCTTAGAACTTCAATCTCTCCCTTGGTCTCTTTGTTTTCCTTTGTCTTGTGAGGGAGCCGGCCAAAATGAAAGAAAGAAAGAAAAAGAAAGTGGCTACGGTGAAGAAGAAAGAAAAGAAAGAAACCAAAAAGTCAAAACCACTTTTCCTTCAAATCCTCTCCTCCAAGCAATTTATTTTTATTAAAATAATCCAAACCAACCTCTTCCACTCATAATTCCACTAATTATTTAATTACTCAAAAAATATAAAAATATCTTCCTCCACTATGTAGCATTGACCATCAAGGTTGACCTATGTATATGTGATATATATTGCTATATACCCAACATATACACTTCTCTCTACACAATATTCACCTTATTAACTTAACACAACATTCTCTTCTCAAATTAACATATACACAAATCAAATAACACAACAACAATATCAAGACTTCTAGGGCATATTTGGGGATATTACAATTCTCCCCCTCTAAAAAGAAATTTCGTCCTCGAAATTACCCAATACAATAACAATTCATTCTTAACAAAACATCACCTTAATCTTCAATAAAAGAAACTTGAATAACCTTCGAGACATAGGACCCCAGTTAAGCTCTTGATTCCAATCACGATGGATAATCTATAATCTTATAACATTGTTGAACATTATCCAAGAAGATTACAATGTATACAAATAGGCTATTTAAAAGCATTGATATACTGCATATAACCACCTAACTGAAAATTCCCAGCATAAGCAGCACTCACAATAGACAAGGATGGGGCAACAGAACTTATATCACCAGGAAAAGATTCTCAGGATACTCAAATTAACGTTTATGTTGAGCAATTAAGGCAAGGGCTCCACTACCAAAATCTGAGACCTAACTGTTTATAACTTCTATTCAATCTTCTAAAAAAAAATATCTATACAGAACATACTCAGAGGATTGATAATCCCTAATCTTGTTAACATCATTATAAGAACAATCAGGATTACAAACACAATTCACAATCGGTCTTAAATTAATATATTCATCCATATTACTTATCTCCTCTTTATCATCACTTTCAGAAAAGACATTTATCACTCCTTAATTGATAATTATATCTTACTATAGCTTATCCTATAATTACAATCATTTTTGAAAATAGCCACTTATCAAATCTTGATTAATAACAATATTTCCATTTTACTTACTCTTAAGTCCTTCTTTACCATGTTTTCATTTAACATAATATTGATACAACCTCTTTAAACTTACGTTACAGATAATCAACCTTTTTCGTTATTTCATCGATTATAATTGATATATTCTAACTCATTCATATATCAACATAGTACCCATCATATACATTATCACATATATTCTATACTCTTAGCACAACTATACATATTAGATCTCCATAATAATAATTCGCAATCTTAGCAAAATTTAGATCAATTGATCTAGCTATCATAATATAACCACATCTCAATATATATGACCTAATTCGATTAGATCAAACTTATTCTCAAATTCTAATCCCTCATGATCCATCTGTTCGACCTTTGAGACCATACTCATTAATAACAATTTACTTCAAATTATTTTATTCATATATATATATTCTGCTTTCTGTAATAGCAGTGCAATCTCACATAATTCTCACAATATAATTATTACCTATAGTTTATTCACTTAACAATGTTTCCATCAATTAATTTATCTTATAACAAAAATATATTCAGTATCATTTTCAATCACATTTCATAATTTCTCCCATCAATCATCTCCTCGTATCATCACATCATTACTATGTTTACATAATCACTTTTCTAACCATTTTTCATAATTCAAAGCATTTACACAGTTCTCTTCTCTTTCCATACTTTTTATAATTATAAACAAATTTTTAACATAGAACTGATAAGATACAACTTTACCATTCATAACTCGTAACCATGTTCCTTGAAATAAATTTATCAACCTTACCCACATAATACTACAATCATATCATCTTAGTCCCAAATCTACTGATAACAAAATTAATCAGCCAATTACACTTACAAATCATACGGCCAGAGTATCTTAATAATCACGTCTGTAGTTTATAAATCAATATTATTTTTTTTTTTTTATACTTTGCTATTCCCAAGAGTTATCATAATTCAACTTTGTTTCAAAACAATTTACTCATGATCATAAGATCATCGTTAGCTTAACTCATATCAACAATATTACTTATAACACTTTTATGCACAACATTCAATCATATCCAAATTTCATTTATTATTTCATTTTCATTTTCAAAATAGGCAATCATGCCTCAATTATAATTCATTTGCATTCTCATAGCCAACAATCATGGCTTTTCATCACATCAATACAATTCATCACATTATCATGTTCCATATTTCATATAGACATGTTTCAATCATCTCACTTCTTCATTTAAGTACTCACAAGTAATTACATTGTACATCTATTAAGAATGATCATCATTCATATATATATATATACATAGCAATATACTTTATTCATAGATTTAGAATTTTCATATCTTACCATATTTCAAGGCACAGTAGCACAATTCATCATTTAAAATATTTATCATAATAATTTCATCGTCCAGTGTTACCCGAGCTCTTTCTCACTCTTCATTTCATCTCATAGCCTAACTCCGCATAGATTAAGACCTAATCTCTCATAGGTCCACTAATTCATACTATATTATTCTCCATACCACTAGACAAGTAATTATATCCCATTTACATACATAGGTCACATTCACAATGTGACTTGCTTTCCACATTTCTTACATGTGTACACATAATCATACAATCAATTTAATTTCTCTTTTACATATCATCAACACAATTTAACATCTATTACTTTTCATTGTACAACATCATTCTTATCCCTTTTTGATATGACTTAATTTATTTATCAACTCAACACATATACATTCTAATCATGAGAAAACTTCACAAAATCTTAATCACAATACTAAGGTGACATCTCTCTCACATTTATTTTTAAATGTATTTAGTATACCATCTTTATATCCATTTGTTTACCATTCCATATATATATCACTCATATGTTTATATATATACACATTACATCCAATCATCTACACATTGAGCCCAAAAATCTCTATACAATTTCCAAGTCTAATTATCACAGATCTTAGTTTCTTGAATCAACATTGTTCAATCCAATTCTCACTATCAATCTTATCACATGACCTTACTTCGCACAAGTTTGTCAATGCAAGTGTAATCATTCTCAAAATTAATAGCTATGTAGTTGTATAGGTTACAAACACGCAATACTATGCGTACATTACATTCTCAAGTGATCAACTCAATCCTTGATCACTAACATACTACATCACTTTATCACATTCTAAGTAGTCAACATTATCACGACTATTCCATCAAATTATATATTCGTAATTCATTTTTAAATATGCAATACTATACAGTCCACATAGCTCATATACTTACTATACATTAAATTGTCAAAATTCAAGTATTCTTTATTGAAATTTTATTTACTAATCTTATTTTATTTTACTTTCCTGCAGAACCTTATTCAAACACTATCATCCTTCTCATATACTTCCAATTTATCACACATCACATAATGCCACATTTGAGACCAACCTAGGTGTTAATGCATATGCATGTTTTACAAATTCTATTTTCAAACTTTTCCTCTTTACTTCTATTTAAACTTTTCAAAACTCTTCTTTTTAATTCATTTTAAGCATCTCAAAACTTTTTCTTTTTAAATTTCACTTAGGCCGAGAATCTCGAACCTAAGCTCTGATACCAAAATATTTGTAACACCCCGATACTCCATATAACTACTATACATATACCTAGTATACATACAGTACCTATATAAAGCATAAGGATGTCACTTTTTGTCGCCATTTAAGAAAATCCTTTAACAGAGTTCAAATCACACTATATTAATTGAAAGAAACATTTACGAAATCATTATACTTTAATGATCTTACATATATATTAATCTTACATTTATCAAAATTTCCTTTATACAAATGAATATGCTTCATAAAAAGAATTACATTATAATTCAAAAGATATACATGTATGCATCACCCTCTAGTTGGTCTCGACAAACTCATACTCTTCTCGTGGCTAACCGAAAGACTTCATACCTTCCACCTAGTCACCTGCGCGATAATACATCCGCGCTAAGCCCGAAAGCTTAGTAGTACAAATATAAAATATAAACGTACATTATAGAAATTCTAACATATAAAGATATATCAATTCTAAGTACTATTAATTTCTTATCCTGTTTATATTTTCCTTCTTAATTGCACCCTTCATATGTCTCGTCTAATTTCATATATATATACATATCATTATCACCAATCACAGATCCATCACTAATACTCATCATCAATATATCAACATACATATTACATACCATAATTCATAACATTTCATGTTATTACTCTATTCACAATTCACCAATTATGAATCACATTTCCAACAAAGGCAATCATAAATCTCATTACTCATTTAGTTCAACCTTTAGATAACACATTAAAACAAAGACAGACTCGGGCCCAAAACACACTAATATATTATTCAAAGTTCAGAGTCAACTGCTTTGATCATATTCACAATAATCAAGCCCGTAGGCAACATGTATCATATTTCTATCCATGGATAGTGTAACAGACCCAGTCTCTTGGACCATCAACCCATTAACATGAGGAGATCCTCAACCCGGCTAAACTGTTACAAATGGAAGTGGTTTACGGGCCTCCCATTTCACCATCATTCCATTTTCACATTTCTCATCTGGAATCGGCTTACGGGCCTCCCATTTCGCCTATCCAGGAATTCATATCATAATTACCAATTGGAATCGGTTTACGGGCCTCCCATTTCACCTATCCAATGGTTCATAGGCATGCCATCAAAACAGGACTCTGAAAGTTGAATCAACATATTAGATATACAATTCATTAATTATTTCATTATCAATTTCCATTTCAATTGAATCATCATAGCC
The DNA here is from genome assembly GCA_947685225.1 of Garcia nutans. Classification (NCBI taxonomy): domain Eukaryota; kingdom Viridiplantae; phylum Streptophyta; class Magnoliopsida; order Malpighiales; family Euphorbiaceae; genus Garcia; species Garcia nutans. The sequence goes on along the minus strand of CANTUV010000059.1, from coordinate 9,170,281 downwards.
AATCACAATGGCATCATATCACATTTGAATCATCATAGCCAATCACAATGGCATCATATCACATTTGAATCATCATATTAATATACAACATCAATTACATTAATTAAACAAATGTATCATTATTCAATCATATCATTCACCTCATTATAACTCAAAACATTAGTTCACATCTCTTTATGTCTCAATTTACACTAAGGTAATTTATTATAAAAGTAATTATAATAATAATAAATTGCATTGCACATACCTTTGTGAATGATCCTCATCTCTTCCACACTATACAAGTCATAATATTAATCACATTATAACACTTCATCACTCAAGTATACATAATCCAACACATTACACATTCATTAAGAATTATCTCTATTGTGATCCTTGACAACTCAAATGGATGATTTATTTAACATGTGTTTGAGAATCTTGTTGAAAATTTGGTTACTTCAATAAAGTAGAACAAAACGTTTCTCGCGGTCGCGCCAGACCCAAATACGACCGCGTTACTCAGTCAAAAGATGAAACCTTACCACAGTAGGTTTCGCGGTCAGAAGTCCGACCTAAGTCGCGACCGCACCTCACAATCAAAAGATGAACCTTAACACAGTAGGTTTCACGGTCAGAAGTTCGATCTAAGTCGCGACCGCACTTCAATAATCGCGACCGCCCCAATTCACGGGTCTCATGCATAAACCCTAACTTTAACAAACCTTCTTTTGTTTAACATCAAACACATTATACACAACATAACCTCATTTAGAATGGACACAATCAACATCCTCAATACTTATTTACATCATCAAAACACATTAATAACACATTTGATACCACAACACATTTACAACCAAAAGAATGTTAAGCTTACACATTATATGCATGTTTGTAAACAAATAGTTGTACTTACCTTAAGCACCAAAATACACCTTCTAAACACTTTCTTTCTTCAAGAATCCTTCACTTCTCAACTTAAAATAAAGCACCTTCTTCCAAAACCTTATCCAAAACAATACAATACAATACAATTTATCACTACCAAATCAAAACCCTAAAACCAACTTTACTCTTTCTTCAATCAAACCCCAAAATCTAAAATCACAAGAATCAATCACTCACAAACACACTTCACACACTCATCCACACTTCTAACATCACAAACACACCATCAAAATCAACCCAAGCTCAAACAATACAAGAGATCAAGAAATAACTTACCTAAGTTGACAAATCTTCAACTTAATCACTTGATTCTCCCTTCAACTTGAGCTTAGAACTTCAATCTCTCCCTTGGTCTCTTTGTTTTCCTTTGTCTTGTGAGGGAGCCGGCCAAAATGAAAGAAAGAAAGAAAAAGAAAGTGGCTACGGTGAAGAAGAAAGAAAAGAAAGAAACCAAAAAGTCAAAACCACTTTTCCTTCAAATCCTCTCCTCCAAGCAATTTATTTTTATTAAAATAATCCAAACCAACCTCTTCCACTCATAATTCCACTAATTATTTAATTACTCAAAAAATATAAAAATATCTTCCTCCACTATGTAGCATTGACCATCAAGGTTGACCTATGTATATGTGATATATATTGCTATATACCCAACATATACACTTCTCTCTACACAATATTCACCTTATTAACTTAACACAACATTCTCTTCTCAAATTAACATATACACAAATCAAATAACACAACAACAATATCAAGACTTCTAGGGCATATTTGGGGATATTACAATTCTCCCCCTCTAAAAAGAAATTTCGTCCTCGAAATTACCCAATACAATAACAATTCATTCTTAACAAAACATCACCTTAATCTTCAATAAAAGAAACTTGAATAACCTTCGAGACATAGGACCCCAGTTAAGCTCTTGATTCCAATCACGATGGATAATCTATAATCTTATAACATTGTTGAACATTATCCAAGAAGATTACAATGTATACAAATAGGCTATTTAAAAGCATTGATATACTGCATATAACCACCTAACTGAAAATTCCCAGCATAAGCAGCACTCACAATAGACAAGGATGGGGCAACAGAACTTATATCACCAGGAAAAGATTCTCAGGATACTCAAATTAACGTTTATGTTGAGCAATTAAGGCAAGGGCTCCACTACCAAAATCTGAGACCTAACTGTTTATAACTTCTATTCAATCTTCTAAAAAAAAATATCTATACAGAACATACTCAGAGGATTGATAATCCCTAATCTTGTTAACATCATTATAAGAACAATCAGGATTACAAACACAATTCACAATCGGTCTTAAATTAATATATTCATCCATATTACTTATCTCCTCTTTATCATCACTTTCAGAAAAGACATTTATCACTCCTTAATTGATAATTATATCTTACTATAGCTTATCCTATAATTACAATCATTTTTGAAAATAGCCACTTATCAAATCTTGATTAATAACAATATTTCCATTTTACTTACTCTTAAGTCCTTCTTTACCATGTTTTCATTTAACATAATATTGATACAACCTCTTTAAACTTACGTTACAGATAATCAACCTTTTTCGTTATTTCATCGATTATAATTGATATATTCTAACTCATTCATATATCAACATAGTACCCATCATATACATTATCACATATATTCTATACTCTTAGCACAACTATACATATTAGATCTCCATAATAATAATTCGCAATCTTAGCAAAATTTAGATCAATTGATCTAGCTATCATAATATAACCACATCTCAATATATATGACCTAATTCGATTAGATCAAACTTATTCTCAAATTCTAATCCCTCATGATCCATCTGTTCGACCTTTGAGACCATACTCATTAATAACAATTTACTTCAAATTATTTTATTCATATATATATATTCTGCTTTCTGTAATAGCAGTGCAATCTCACATAATTCTCACAATATAATTATTACCTATAGTTCATTCACTTAACAATGTTTCCATCAATTAATTTATCTTATAACAAAAATATATTCAGTATCATTTTCAATCACATTTCATAATTTCTCCCATCAATCATCTCCTCGTATCATCACATCATTACTATGTTTACATAATCACTTTTCTAACCATTTTTCATAATTCAAAGCATTTACACAGTTCTCTTCTCTTTCCATACTTTTTATAATTATAAACAAATTTTTAACATAGAACTGATAAGATACAACTTTACCATTCATAACTCGTAACCATGTTCCTTGAAATAAATTTATCAACCTTACCCACATAATACTACAATCATATCATCTTAGTCCCAAATCTACTGATAACAAAATTAATCAGCCAATTACACTTACAAATCATACGGCCAGAGTATCTTAATAATCACGTCTGTAGTTTATAAATCAATATTATTTTTTTTTTTTTATACTTTGCTATTCCCAAGAGTTATCATAATTCAACTTTGTTTCAAAACAATTTACTCATGATCATAAGATCATCGTTAGCTTAACTCATATCAACAATATTACTTATAACACTTTTATGCACAACATTCAATCATATCCAAATTTCATTTATTATTTCATTTTCATTTTCAAAATAGGCAATCATGCCTCAATTATAATTCATTTGCATTCTCATAGCCAACAATCATGGCTTTTCATCACATCAATACAATTCATCACATTATCATGTTCCATATTTCATATAGACATGTTTCAATCATCTCACTTCTTCATTTAAGTACTCACAAGTAATTACATTGTACATCTATTAAGAATGATCATCATTCATATATATATATATACATAGCAATATACTTTATTCATAGATTTAGAATTTTCATATCTTACCATATTTCAAGGCACAGTAGCACAATTCATCATTTAAAATATTTATCATAATAATTTCATCGTCCAGTGTTACCCGAGCTCTTTCTCACTCTTCATTTCATCTCATAGCCTAACTCCGCATAGATTAAGACCTAATCTCTCATAGGTCCACTAATTCATACTATATTATTCTCCATACCACTAGACAAGTAATTATATCCCATTTACATACATAGGTCACATTCACAATGTGACTTGCTTTCCACATTTCTTACATGTGTACACATAATCATACAATCAATTTAATTTCTCTTTTACATATCATCAACACAATTTAACATCTATTACTTTTCATTGTACAACATCATTCTTATCCCTTTTTGATATGACTTAATTTATTTATCAACTCAACACATATACATTCTAATCATGAGAAAACTTCACAAAATCTTAATCACAATACTAAGGTGACATCTCTCTCACATTTATTTTTAAATGTATTTAGTATACCATCTTTATATCCATTTGTTTACCATTCCATATATATATCACTCATATGTTTATATATATACACATTACATCCAATCATCTACACATTGAGCCCAAAAATCTCTATACAATTTCCAAGTCTAATTATCACAGATCTTAGTTTCTTGAATCAACATTGTTCAATCCAATTCTCACTATCAATCTTATCACATGACCTTACTTCGCACAAGTTTGTCAATGCAAGTGTAATCATTCTCAAAATTAATAGCTATGTAGTTGTATAGGTTACAAACACGCAATACTATGCGTACATTACATTCTCAAGTGATCAACTCAATCCTTGATCACTAACATACTACATCACTTTATCACATTCTAAGTAGTCAACATTATCACGACTATTCCATCAAATTATATATTCGTAATTCATTTTTAAATATGCAATACTATACAGTCCACATAGCTCATATACTTACTATACATTAAATTGTCAAAATTCAAGTATTCTTTATTGAAATTTTATTTACTAATCTTATTTTATTTTACTTTCCTGCAGAACCTTATTCAAACACTATCATCCTTCTCATATACTTCCAATTTATCACACATCACATAATGCCACATTTGAGACCAACCTAGGTGTTAATGCATATGCATGTTTTACAAATTCTATTTTCAAACTTTTCCTCTTTACTTCTATTTAAACTTTTCAAAACTCTTCTTTTTAATTCATTTTAAGCATCTCAAAACTTTTTCTTTTTAAATTTCACTTAGGCCGAGAATCTCGAACCTAAGCTCTGATACCAAAATATTTGTAACACCCCGATACTCCATATAACTACTATACATATACCTAGTATACATACAGTACCTATATAAAGCATAAGGATGTCACTTTTTGTCGCCATTTAAGAAAATCCTTTAACAGAGTTCAAATCACACTATATTAATTGAAAGAAACATTTACGAAATCATTATACTTTAATGATCTTACATATATATTAATCTTACATTTATCAAAATTTCCTTTATACAAATGAATATGCTTCATAAAAAGAATTACATTATAATTCAAAAGATATACATGTATGCATCACCCTCTAGTTGGTCTCGACAAACTCATACTCTTCTCGTGGCTAACCGAAAGACTTCATACCTTCCACCTAGTCACCTGCGCGATAATACATCCGCGCTAAGCCCGAAAGCTTAGTAGTACAAATATAAAATATAAACGTACATTATAGAAATTCTAACATATAAAGATATATCAATTCTAAGTACTATTAATTTCTTATCCTGTTTATATTTTCCTTCTTAATTGCACCCTTCATATGTCTCGTCTAATTTCATATATATATACATATCATTATCACCAATCACAGATCCATCACTAATACTCATCATCAATATATCAACATACATATTACATACCATAATTCATAACATTTCATGTTATTACTCTATTCACAATTCACCAATTATGAATCACATTTCCAACAAAGGCAATCATAAATCTCATTACTCATTTAGTTCAACCTTTAGATAACACATTAAAACAAAGACAGACTCGGGCCCAAAACACACTAATATATTATTCAAAGTTCAGAGTCAACTGCTTTGATCATATTCACAATAATCAAGCCCGTAGGCAACATGTATCATATTTCTATCCATGGATAGTGTAACAGACCCAGTCTCTTGGACCATCAACCCATTAACATGAGGAGATCCTCAACCCGGCTAAACTGTTACAAATGGAAGTGGTTTACGGGCCTCCCATTTCACCATCATTCCATTTTCACATTTCTCATCTGGAATCGGCTTACGGGCCTCCCATTTCGCCTATCCAGGAATTCATATCATAATTACCAATTGGAATCGGTTTACGGGCCTCCCATTTCACCTATCCAATGGTTCATAGGCATGCCATCAAAACAGGACTCTGAAAGTTGAATCAACATATTAGATATACAATTCATTAATTATTTCATTATCAATTTCCATTTCAATTGAATCATCATAGCCAATCACAATGGCATCATATCACATTTGAATCATCATAGCCAATCACAATGGCATCATATCACATTTGAATCATCATATTAATATACAACATCAATTACATTAATTAAACAAATGTATCATTATTCAATCATATCATTCACCTCATTATAACTCAAAACATTAGTTCACATCTCTTTATGTCTCAATTTACACTAAGGTAATTTATTATAAAAGTAATTATAATAATAATAAATTGCATTGCACATACCTTTGTGAATGATCCTCATCTCTTCCACACTATACAAGTCATAATATTAATCACATTATAACACTTCATCACTCAAGTATACATAATCCAACACATTACACATTCATTAAGAATTATCTCTATTGTGATCCTTGACAACTCAAATGGATGATTTATTTAACATGTGTTTGAGAATCTTGTTGAAAATTTGGTTACTTCAATAAAGTAGAACAAAACGTTTCTCGCGGTCGCGCCAGACCCAAATACGACCGCGTTACTCAGTCAAAAGATGAAACCTTACCACAGTAGGTTTCGCGGTCAGAAGTCCGACCTAAGTCGCGACCGCACCTCACAATCAAAAGATGAACCTTAACACAGTAGGTTTCACGGTCAGAAGTTCGATCTAAGTCGCGACCGCACTTCAATAATCGCGACCGCCCCAATTCACGGGTCTCATGCATAAACCCTAACTTTAACAAACCTTCTTTTGTTTAACATCAAACACATTATACACAACATAACCTCATTTAGAATGGACACAATCAACATCCTCAATACTTATTTACATCATCAAAACACATTAATAACACATTTGATACCACAACACATTTACAACCAAAAGAATGTTAAGCTTACACATTATATGCATGTTTGTAAACAAATAGTTGTACTTACCTTAAGCACCAAAATACACCTTCTAAACACTTTCTTTCTTCAAGAATCCTTCACTTCTCAACTTAAAATAAAGCACCTTCTTCCAAAACCTTATCCAAAACAATACAATACAATACAATTTATCACTACCAAATCAAAACCCTAAAACCAACTTTACTCTTTCTTCAATCAAACCCCAAAATCTAAAATCACAAGAATCAATCACTCACAAACACACTTCACACACTCATCCACACTTCTAACATCACAAACACACCATCAAAATCAACCCAAGCTCAAACAATACAAGAGATCAAGAAATAACTTACCTAAGTTGACAAATCTTCAACTTAATCACTTGATTCTCCCTTCAACTTGAGCTTAGAACTTCAATCTCTCCCTTGGTCTCTTTGTTTTCCTTTGTCTTGTGAGGGAGCCGGCCAAAATGAAAGAAAGAAAGAAAAAGAAAGTGGCTACGGTGAAGAAGAAAGAAAAGAAAGAAACCAAAAAGTCAAAACCACTTTTCCTTCAAATCCTCTCCTCCAAGCAATTTATTTTTATTAAAATAATCCAAACCAACCTCTTCCACTCATAATTCCACTAATTATTTAATTACTCAAAAAATATAAAAATATCTTCCTCCACTATGTAGCATTGACCATCAAGGTTGACCTATGTATATGTGATATATATTGCTATATACCCAACATATACACTTCTCTCTACACAATATTCACCTTATTAACTTAACACAACATTCTCTTCTCAAATTAACATATACACAAATCAAATAACACAACAACAATATCAAGACTTCTAGGGCATATTTGGGGATATTACAGAGGAATTCTTTCCAAGATGAATGACACTCTGACTATCATAATAGAGTAAATATTTATCTTGTTGAAACCCAAGTAAAAATTTCTCCATCCACTGCAACTCTTTGCATGTTTCATTTGTAGCAATGAATTCTGCTTCTGTTGTTGAGAGAGCAACATATTTTGTAGCCTTGACTGCCATGATACAGCTCTCCTTGCAAATGAAATTAAATAACTTGATGTATACTTTCTTGAGTCAATATTACCTGTCATATTTGCATCTGTATATCCAACTAACACAGGTTTATCACCTCCAAAGTATAAACGTATTTTTGAGGTTCCACAAAGATATTTCATAATCCATTTCATAGTAACCCAATGTTTCTTACCAGGATTAGAAAGGAACCGACTCACTACTCTCACTGAATGAGCAATATCTGGCCGTGTGCACACCATGATATACATCAAACTCCCAACTGCTGAACCATATAGAACTTTGTCTATCTCTTCTTTCTCTTTTTCTGTGGAAGGACACCGTTTCGAAGTTAATTTAATAACTAACCGCTTTAGCCTTATCCATATTAAACATTTGAAGTACTTTCTCAATGTACTTCTCTTGTGACAACCACAATTTCTTGGAGCCTTTATCTCTGATTATCTTCATGACAAGAATTTGTATTGTCGGCCCTAAGTTATTCATAGTAAAAGACTTGCTCAATTGTTTCTTCAGATTGTTGATTCTGAAAATGTTATAGCCAATGATTAACATGTCATCCATATAGAGTAACATAATAATAAAATCATCATCAAAGAATTTTTTTTACAAATATATAGTGATCTGAAGTAGTCTTCTTCTAGCATTGCTCCCCCATAACTGACTCAAACTTCTTGTACCATTATCCCAATGCCTGCTTCAAGCCATAGAAGCTTTTCTTTAACTTGCATACATAATCCTCTTTTTTTTCTTTGAAATTCTTTGGTTGTTCCATATATATCTCTTCCTCTAAGTCACCATGAAGAAAGACAATCTTCACATCCATCTGCTTGATTTCCAAGTCGAGACTTGCAGCTAATCCCAGCACTGTACGAATGATGTCATCTTCACCACTGGTTAAAAAATCTCATTAAAGTCAATCCCTTTTTGTTGACCGAATCCCTTAACAACTAATATGGATTTGAATCGTGGCTGAAAACTGTGTTCTTCATTCCTTATCCTGAACACTCATTTATTCTTCAAAGCCCTTTTGCCTGTTGGCAGCTTCACCAGCTCAAAAGTCTTGTTCTCATGTAAAGATTTCCATTAATCTTGTATGCCTTCAATCCATTCACCCTATTCTCATCTGTCATAGTATCTTGGTAATCCTCATGTTCTCCCCTATTAGTAAGTAATAAATTTTGATCACTGGAGTATCTAGTAGAGGATTGTTTGACTCTAGTAGATTTCCTCAATAGTTCATGAGTTGTATCTGGTACTGGTGGCTGAAAAACTTCTTCATTAGAATCTTCATTTTGTTGATTCTGGATGGGAGCATCATCATTGGCAATACTCTACTAGCCATCTTCAATTTCATCTTCAATCTGCCTCGGCACCACTTTTGGAGGAATTAATTCAAGATTTGTTAAACTTCCATCAAAACTAGAAATATTCTTTTGGGCCTTCTCAATATTTTCGATGGTCTCATTTTCAACAAACACTGGATCACTGCTTCTAATAAGCTTCTTCTGAACTGGATCATAGAATCGATAGCCAAGCTCATCTTAACTATACCCAATAAAAATATACTGTCATGTTTTAGCATCCAACTTTGACTGCTCATCCTTTGGTATGTGCATAAATACATCGCACCCAAATACTTTTAAGTGAATATAAGAGACATCTCTTTTAGGCCATATTCTTTCTGAAATATCAAACTTCAAAGGAACACATGGTGAAAGATTCAGAAAATGAACTGCTACACTCAATGCTTCTGCCCAAAATGACTTTGGCAGCTTCGGATGTGAAAGCACACATCTAACTCTCTCAATGAGAGTCCTGTTCATTCTCTCAGCTACATCATTCAACTGCGGAGTTTTTGATAGTGTCAACTTGTGTCAAATGCTTTGCTCCTTGCAATATCTCTAAAGGGATCCAATATACTCACCCTCATTATCTGACTTGATATACTTCAATTTCTTTTCAGTTTTTCTTTTAACTAGGGCATGAAACTGTTTAAATATAACTTGATCTTTATTTTTTAAGGTATAAACCACAGTTTTCTTAAATAATCATCAATGAAAGTCACAAAATAGGAGGAGCCACCAATTGATATGGTTTTAAAAGGGCCACACATATCAGAGTGTACTAGTTGTAATATCTCTGACTTCTTTTCATAATGGGTAGAGTTCTTGAAAGCAACTCTATTCTACTTTCCTGCTAAGCAATCAACACATCTGCTTAAATGAACATTGCTCAAGCTTACTATATTCTTCTTTTTAACTAGCATTGACATTCTTTTTTCATTCATGTATCCGAGTCTTTTATGCCAGGTCTTAGCTGCATCATATTTCTCTACTGCATTAACTATGCTCTTAGAGATTTTAGCTTGCATCAGATAAAGAGTAGAGAATTTCTTGTCTCGGGCCACAACAAGTGAACCTTTGGCGAGTTTCCACTGTCCATTTTGGAAGGTATTACAGTATTGTTTATCATCAAGCTTTTCAATAAAAATCAGATTAAGTCTAATATCAGGAACATGCTTTATGTCTTTTAATAATAGCCTAGTGCCATTGTTGGTCTCCAATTGAATATCCCCAACACCAACAATCTTAGCAATATCATCATTATCCATTTTAATTGTTCCAAAGTCACTTAGTATAAAAGTAGTAAAGAACTCCCTCTGGGCTGTAGCATGAATAGAGGTACCGGTATCAATCACCAAACTGGTCTCATAATCAACTACATTGATCGCATCATCATTGTAAATGATTAGAAATTCATATTCATTTGTAGCGACAATTCTCTCATCATCACTATCATCTTTTCTTTTTATCTTTCCCTTTCTCCTTTTTCTATTTTCAGTAATATTTCTTAATATGTCCCTTTTTATGACAATGATGAAATTCAACATTAGCATATTTATTAGACTTGCCATGACTAGCTTTTCTATTTTTATCTCCATTATTTAATACCCTATTCTGGCTTCTCCACCTGGTGGTTGTAGCCATAATATCTAAGTATGAAGAGGAATCACCTTGTGAGCGCCTCCTCATCTCTTCATTTAGGATGTCACTCATCGCCGATTCTATTTTAACAACACCATTAGGAGCAGAATCAATTAATAAAATCTTTAAAGTCTCCCAAGACTCTGGAAATGAAGCGAGAACCATCAAAGCAAACACTTCATCATCAAAAGTGATGCCCATGCTCGATAACTGATCTACAATTTCTTGAAATTTATTCAAGCAATCTGCAACGAAATTGTCCTCTCTGTATCTCATTTGCATTAATCTTGTGAGATAAAATAATTTATTATTGTCGGTCTTTGAAGTATACAACTCTTCAAGTTTATTCCATAACGTTCGTACATGGGTCTCTCTACAGATATAATTATACACACTATCTTCAATAAATTATTGAATAAAATCATATACTTGCTCATGCTCAAATTCTCATTCTTCAACTGTCTTGTCGTCAGATTTACTCGTACTAAACACCGGTAAATATATTTTCATCACAAATAGGAGATCCTTCATCTTGGATTTCCAAATGTGATAATTTGTGCCACTTAAGTTTATCATTTTACTTGTCTTTGCCTTAATCTTTTCAAACTAAAAGGCTCTGATATCACTTGTTTTGCAGCGGATGTTAATAATACACAAATTACTTGTTATTATATAAGTAAATAGTATATAAAATATTGTACTAAAAATAAATATTAAGAAAATTTTTAGAAAAAGCTGGAGGGATCACAAACGATCTCGCTTAAAACTCAGTCTCATTGGATAAAATTTTACTATAATAATTAATAGCACAATATAACAAAACAACTACCCTTGATAATAGCTATAAAATTGAGATAAAATAGCACACTAGATTTAACGTGGTTCACCCTTTTACTTTGGGCTACGTCCACAGTATAAACTCCGAAAAATATTCTTCCACTATTGAAAATAGTAGGATTATAGGAGAGATAATTCTCTAAAAAAACTTCTAGCGGTACAATAATTTGCAATTAAGATAAACCCAAATAGTAGCACTCAAGTGTTTCCCAAACATCCCAAAAGTTAAATAACTTCAATATTTTGTAACTCACCAAATAATTATCTCTCAATTTTTACTCAACTCATCAAAGCAATTTTACTTTGGCTTATATCTCTCATAAAATTTTTGTTTTTCACTCTTGCTTCTTTTCTTAGTGTGTGTTAGAAGAAAAAGGGGAATACCATATATACATGCATTTCCATGTAATTATTGTCCTACCTTAATTAGGCTAATAACTATTTTTAATTAGTTTTATTTTTATTTTTTAATTAGTCAATGAAATATAAAAAATAATTGGTAATTATCAATAATTTTTATTCAAACAAATGAAATGGAAGAAATATAATTTTTATTCTTCTCTTTTTTTTATCAATTTCTCTCAACACAAACAAAAGCCAAGTTGTTCTATTTCCTTCATATTTCTCATAAATCATGCTTTTTTTAAGGTTTGGTATAAGAGGATTCTAGATACTTCCTTTATGCATATAAAATGAGTTAATATGCCACTTGATCAACTAATTAATTAAATTCATTCACTCATTCAATGGATTATGGATTTAACAGTAATTAGACTTTTGAATTAATTACAGACTAGGCTTACTCAATTTTTAGGTAAATAGTATTAAATTCAAAATATTGAATAATATAATAAATGGTAATTCATAAATTGTAAAAAAAAAAAAGTAAATTCCCTAAAAAAATTCTATCGTTTATTATTATGTCAAATAAATTTTATTTTAATTTAAGTTTTAAAATGATATATTATTAAATAATTTAAAATTACTAATTACATATATAATCAGGCAATCATTTCAACACATCATTGATACTAAATTTCAGTTTAACAAGTAAGACAATATATGATTAAACTAACTTAATTATTCACGCAAAAGAATATAGAACAAAAGACCATGCATAGCTCTGAATTGTAAATCAATATAAAATTAATAATAAAATATACTTTTACTGTAAAAAAAAAATTAGAAGGCAGAGTAACTGGATAAAAATTTATTTTCATGTTGAACCTGCAATCTAGAGGAAATACAGTAAACATAGGTGGGTGTTTGATTCAATATTGAATAATACTAACTAATGTACAAATTTGGTGTTTTAATTATATTACTATAATGAATACTTGTGCATTATGCCATCCATATAACAAATCATATTATCAATAAAAGATGAGAACTAGCATATATTATATATCATAATCATAATTCATATAATAACCATCCCTTATAGTCTTGTTTCATTCCAATCCCATCTCAAGCATATGCAATATGCAACATCAAATATAATGCAACAAACATAAACGTATGCATAATGCGAAATTCATATACATAATGTATACATTATTATTAAATAGACACTCCCAGAAAAGCTTTCAAAGTTCACAACAACTAATAACCACGCAAGCTTAATTCACATAATGTTGAGATGCTAATCTATGCTTATCAATTTAGTTATCTTTTCTTTTATAAATTTTTGAAATTTTTATTCAAAACTTAAGTATTTAAAAATAAATGTGAATTAATTAACAGAATAAATAATATGAACATTTAATATTTGTTTTAAAAATATATTTTTAATATATTAATAATTTTATACAAATAAATTAAATAAAGAAAAATAAAATAAAACTATAAGATAACTAAATGATAATAAGATAAATAAATTTTGATATTTTTTAATTATTTTCTTTTTTAATTTTTCACCTAATTTTTTATCATTAAATATTATAATTAATTACTTAAATATTATTTAATATAAAAACATTGATAATATATACTTCTAAAATAATTTATTAAAAATATTTTGAAATCTAATTTAAGATTTGAAAAAATATTTTATAGTCATGTTTCTTGGATGTTGTATTTGTATAGATCAATTTGTCCATTACTGGAGTTTGCACCCCCAAATAGCTCAGATATATCATCTACACATGCAGCAGAACAAGTGTGCATAAAGTCATACATGTAAGAAAATCATCTTATAGAAATCCCCTTGTTTTTGTTAAGTAATATATGTTTAAGTGGACATTAATTAATTTATTCATCTTTCCCTTTAATTTCCACTTTAGATCTTTCAATTTGAGGTCTACCAAGTAGATTTTGGCTTCATTATGAAGAAAGGTTCAAGATTTTTTGTCTATTTTATGTTTTTATTTTTTTTATTTTTTTTATTTTTTATTAATTACCCATTAATCATTTTAAAAACTTAATTTTAAATTTAATATTTGTTCTCCAATCATTCATACAAAATTCAAAATTTCATGTTATTTTTAATATTGTTACCCCTATTCAATGGTTATGATTTGCTTTTGTAGTGCAAAAGTGACATTTAGCATTTCACAATGATGAAAAAAAATAAAATACTTGTGTTCCCCAATTACTCGCTTTATATTTTCCTATATGATATGCATTAATATTTTAAACTTTAAAGCCAACAAAAATTCAATAAAGGGAGATGCGACTTTTTTTTTTTCAAGTGATAGAATTAAAATTGAAATATTAAAAAGTAGTACGTTCAATTAAAGTTTATTTTTATTCTATTATTAACTTATAATATTTTAAATAAATCTTGTAATAATTGAGGTTTACTGCTATAATATCTATTGATAATAAATATAAACACAAATATGCTAAAAAAATTCTTCTTAGCTAAAAATTAAATTAAAAAAATTAATTAATTGATGAATTAAAGAAACATATAGACTTAATAAAGTGTTGAAATGAAATGGTCAAAAGAAAAACTATTTAATTGCATTTCTTATTACAACTAAAATTGATATTTATTATATGTGAGAAGAGGAATACTTAGTACTCAAAGTTAGGAACAACACATATTTCCGAACACTATAGTATATGTTAGTAGTTGTTTATTAGATATAGGGAATAAGGTAAAGAAAAATTGGAAAAAATTAGAGAGAAAAAAAAAAGAAAATGAGAAATGCCCACTTGCTACTTTGTGAAAGAAGAGGGTGAGAATCAAATACAAATCTAATATTTGAAGAGAGTGAAAAAGAGGGTAAAAGTAGAGTTTTTGTCCACTTGAGAGAAGGTTAGCTTAATGAACTTTTCTTCCTCCACTTTATATTTATTAAGAAGGCATCTCCATCTGCCATTCTCAGTACACTAACAAACGACTCAAAAGCTGTGATATGTCAACTACTGCCTTCAAGTTTTGGCAATGTTTTTCTGTAGCCAAATTCCATGTTTTTTTTATCCGAAATTTTTTTTTTTTGTAAAATAAACTAACTACCAGGCATTGAGAGCCCTCTTGTTTTCACAAGCCAATTTCATATAGAAATTTTTAATAATATATATCATTAACAGACTTTTAATATTTAATAACACTATCAAAGTATTTTTACTATATTTACTTTCAATTGCTCCAAATATTAAACTAGTATTATATAATTTAATGAGTTAATATTTATATGTCTAAATATATAAGTTATTAGATTAATAATTAATATAATATAATATAAAATGAATAGAAAACAATAAGAAAAAAATAAATTTATAACCTTTCAATATCTCAAACTATAAATTGTAGTATTGACCTTATATTAGAATACATTCATTGATTAAGAAGTTTATTTATTTATTTATTTTAGAGATGTTGTAAAGAAAGCTATTGATTAGGAATTACACATAATAGATACATCTTTCAGCCTTGATGGCTTCATGAATGTAAATTTCTCCAATATTAGATTTCGGTTCATGCAACACATGGTATAATTAATAATTATCATAATAAAAATATTTGTTGACTAAACTACACATAAATCACATAATATAATTTGTTATTATTACTCTTACTATTGGATTAATATAAAATTTCCCAATTATTATATGAAATAAAATATTAGGCGTTAGGTAATTAACATTAGTGAATTCAGCAGCTATGATTCTGAATCTTCCCTATTTTTGGGCGGTTGCGATTATGAATTTTAAAATAAAATAAAATTAGAGATGGGATTAAGTGTGGTTAATTAATTAAAGTATTAAAGCATAATTCCCTCGTGTTTGTTTTTGTCGCATCAACCTTATTAATCATTCTTGTTTTTATCCCTTCTTTTGAAAAAGTTGAATTTTTTATTTTATTTTATTTTGGTAGATTTTTTTTTACATTTTTTATATAAAAATAATTGGATTAATTAAATGGAAGGGTGAAAATGGGTTTGAAAGAGACTACAAAGTGCAAAAATATTAATTAAGTGTTTCGATAAAATTAACAAGGCTCTCTATGTCATTAATTTGCTAGATTGCAGCTAATCAATACTTCGTCGTTTTGATATGGCCATCAATCATCATATTGTAATAGGATTTTTTTAAAAAAAGGATTGACATATATATATATATATATTTTAGGAAATGAGAAAAATGCTTGGAAAGTTGATTTTCATCTACCACTGTTCTTCTAATAATGAAAAACACATTTTGAGATTTTACAAACTTTTTCACTTTTTATTCATAAAGCTTCAAAATTTAAATTGTTTCATATAAATTTCTTTTTCATGCTGAAATTTTCTTTTGGTAAAAATAACATCTATTGTAAATTGGTTGTCAAAAAAACAACAATAAAATAACTGTAGAATTTTATTATTTGTGTTTTAACTGTTTAATTTTAAAATAATAATTTATAAAAAAAATAATAAAATTGAGAATAAAAAGCTATGAGAACATAAAAAAAAAAGGAGGCAGAGAGCAAAGAAATGCGCCTAATAAGAACAGAAATAGTGAGTATTATCATAAGGCAGAAACAAAAGGGTGGCATATGGCAATGGCAATGGTAGTGATGATGTGAAAAGATTGGGAAAATTATGACCTAATAAACCAGAGAAAGATTGAGACATGTGTGGCATTCAATTCATTACACAGCTAATTAAGTCAGGCTGAAGTTGAAGATATTCACATCCAAACAAAGCCTATAGAATTAGACATGCTTACTAGTACTATTACATATATATATATATATGTGTGTGTGTGTGTGTAAATATCATAACATGTGGTATGTAATCTCCCAAGCCATGTGCGTCCCATAAGGACAATATATTTTCCTGACCATTTCTCTTCTGCCAATGATTTTCTTGTATAATTGTATCCTATTTTTTATTTTCTTTGACTTAATAGATATAAAATTAATTTTATGTGTTCATTTTGGTTGTAAAGAAACAAAAATGGAACATGTTACACGATATGATATGACACAATAATTTATCAATCTTTAAACATATATAAGATATATAACGCTACAAAATATTAAGAAAACGTTACATAACATATATAAATATATATAAAAGAGATAATTATTTTTTATTAATTATATTTGAAGAGATACTGAAAATTTTAACTCGAAATCTAAGCAAAAGTTATACACACTTTAATTACCAAGTCACACGTTAATAATTAATAAATTTTACAGTTGAACTTTGGAAGCCACTTCCATTAAAAAAAATGAAAATGAATAAAAATATGTTACAATTCATATTTTTATTAGGCTATTTCCTGTTCCTTTTGATTTTTTTATTTCTTTTCCTAAATTAGAGTTTTTATTAATTAAAATTTATGATACACTATACCTCTCAAATTTTCTAAAAGTGTCCTACAAGTTTCGTTAAGATTTTAAAGTATTTTCTATAAGTTTCTGAAATTCAAAAAAAAAAAAGGAATTAAAAAAATTACTGAAATATTTTCTAAAGTTTTTGAGGGACCTTGATGTCTGAAACATGTTCGACACAGGAATATTGATCTTTTAGAGGTTTCAGTGCAACATAGATTTTTATAGTGATATATATATATATATATATATATATTTAAATTTTAAAAAGCTCCACCCTCATAAATTATTTTTGGAAGATCGAACCCCTGACCTCTCCGCGGAGAATAATATCAGGTGGCCACTGGGCTAATCCCAATGGTTATATATATATATATATATTCAATTCTATCTCAATTTAAAATTTTAGTTGCAATTCTACTTTTAAATGAAATGTAAAATGATAATAATAATAATATTTTTCACATTAATTAGAAGAGTGAAATTGAAAATGACTTTAGAACTTATCATATTATACTATTAATTTAATCTTTTAATTTTTTAATTGGAACTTTTTATTAAGTTTTCAACTTTATGATTTTAGTAAAATATGAATGACTCAATTAATTAAAATTGCAAAGTTGGAAAGCTCAATTAAGCTAAATCAAAATTTAAAAATTAAATTGATAATATATGAAAAATAGATATTTTCAACAGTGTAATTTAGCCCCATGACGACGAAAATAGCATAGTTTCCTCATTAATAAAAGAAGAAAAGGGCCTTAAAATTGGCGAACTAATAATGGGCCTATATTAACCAGACCTACTAAGACCAACCCATAATCCATATTCTCTAACGGCTACGACTATTTTCATATTTGAAAAAAAAAAATCTGGAATCCGAATTTCCTTAACGGCGTTAAACTGAAACCCTTTCGTTTCATGGCGTTAGTTTCTCCCGTTCAATTTCAAATCCACTCTTCTCTCCCAACGGCTCTCTCTCTGAAACTACTTTTCCTGAGTTTTCTTTATCTTTATCTCGAGTTTTAGTTTTCTACTATTCTTTGCGCGAGGGAACCAAGAACTTTCGTGCAACTGCTCTTTCATGGCGAATCTGTAAACTCATTACCAGGTACATATGTGGGTCTCACTTCTTTTTCTATTTTGGCTGTTTGGATTGCAAGAAAAGGAAGGAAAATTAGAGTTTTCTTTGGGAAAAAGGGTTTTATTTTCTTGGTAATCAAAACATAATGTTCTTTCTTTTTGCTTCACATAATTTGGGGTCTTTATGGCTTCGTTTGTTATGTTGTGTGTGTTCAAGTTAGCCCTTTGCTTAATTGACTGAGAATGTTAGGGAAAACATAAGAACAATGAGATCTTTTAATTTTATCTTGGTTAAATGGCCTCACTAGGCAGTATATTAGCTATGGGTTTTATGGTTCCTAAACACCAAAAATCATAGATTCAAAATTTTGATTAGTTTCTTTCTTTTTTACCTCAAATTTTCTCAGCAATTAACAGATTGTCAATTCAGTATAAAATCATCATAATACATCAAGACTCTTACGACGAGCAGAAGAGTACAATATTTCAATAGATTTCAGATTTCCGTTTGTTGTTCTGATTACATCAGAAAAGTTTGAAAATCAGTTTTCATATCATGGCTTTGAAATTTGTATGAGCGATTCATCTGTTTCTTTATCCAATTTGCTATGGTATTTCGGTATTTCTATAGCTAGTCCATTTCGCAACCATATTGAAAAGAGGTAAAAAGATTTAGGGTTGATAATTATGGTTCTGTTATCATTTTTCAGTCAATACTACATGAAAATTTACCAAAATTTCAATTACATTTTTAGAATAAAAGCAATTGCCAATGGTCAGCAAATAGAAGGGGAATTAACATTTAGATTCTGCAGTTATAGTAGCTATTCCCAACTTCAATCAAAATATATTATTTGAAACTTAACAAAATTTTAATAATAAAAGATAAAAATTGGTCTTTCCAGGCTCCGGCCTTGATGCCCTTGGTCAGATAAACAAAAGGGAGAACAAGACAAGTATAACAGGGAATGGTTATGCTTTTCTATTCTTATTTTTCTGTCAGATGTTACTTGAACTTTAACCAAATGTCAGCGATATTCAAAAATAAAAAGCCAACAGTTTTAGTCTTTCCTGCCAGTCCAGTTTGTTGCATTATTGACAATTTTCAGCAAGTATAGGGGGAGCTCTAATTCTTATTGTCTCAATCAATATT
Organism: Garcia nutans; assembly: GCA_947685225.1. Taxonomy (NCBI): domain Eukaryota; kingdom Viridiplantae; phylum Streptophyta; class Magnoliopsida; order Malpighiales; family Euphorbiaceae; genus Garcia; species Garcia nutans. The sequence continues at coordinate 9,150,258 of CANTUV010000059.1, read as the reverse complement.
ATTTGAATTGCATTGTTAATAGTAATATTGTAAACTGTTAATTTGTCATAAGATCTAGATTCTAGAGGGTTTTAAGCTGATTCTGTTATGAAAACAAAGGCTTACTCTGACACTTAATGGTTGAAGTTACTGGAGTGCCCATATTGTTGATTATCATCAGTTATAATTTGTTTTCTTCTTCAAATAAGAGCATTATCATGAACTTCTATTTGCCATCTGAAAGTTTTTTGTTTGCAAACAGATATTGTTTTGAAACAAGTTCCATAGAAGGAATATGGACAGGGTCATTGAAGAGTTAGATGAAGCTAAAGCTGAGATTGAGAAGCTCAGGGTGGACTTAAAATGCAAAGCAGAACTATCTGAGAATTTGAAGAAAGCACACCATGAACAAAACACTCAAATTCAACAAGCAAATTTAAAAATCGAAAAGCAGACTCAAGAGCTACATGAAAAGTCAGAGGAAATCTCTATGGCAAGACAAATGTGTGAAGATCTTCAATGTAGATTAAACGAGAAGGAGTCGATCATCAAACGCCTGAGCTCCTCAAATGATAAGCTTAGAGTTGATTGTGATGAGAAGCATAGAAAATGGGAAGAGGAAACACGAAGGTTGTTATTGGCTCTAGATGAGGCAACTGAGAAGAACATAGATCAAGAACAAAAAATTCATGTGTTTATGGCAGAGATTGAGGGTCTTAAAGGGCTTCTATCTGCTTCTCAGAAGAAGTGCATCCAAGCAGAGAAAAAAGCAAAAGCACCGAAAGAACTAACAGAAAGAGATCATATTATACTTAAATTAGAAGAGGAGAATAAGAATCTAGAAGGTCAGCTAAAATGGAAGAAAGAGCAGTTCAAACATCTAGAAGAAGCACATGAAAAGCTTCGAAACCAGTTCAGGGAAAACAAGAAAGAGTGGGAGCTTGAGAAATCTGCATTGGTTGATGAGATTTGTTCACTGCAGACAAACTTCGATTCTCAGACCAGGATCTCAAAAAATCTTCAAAACCGATTAAAGATGTGCAACCAAGCCCTAGCTCATGAAGAAAGCAGGAGAAAGTATCTGGAAGTTGAAATTTCCGAATTTAAAGCTCGCTTTGAGAATGTTTTCACGGAATGCCAAGATGCAAAGTCACAATTGGAATGCTTGAGCACTCAGAGGGATAAAGAAATTGCAGCACTGAGACATTCATTGGGAACAAAAGAGACATTTTATAAAGAAGCCGAGTATCGAGCTGGGAAATACGAGCAAGAAAATCAAGAGTTACTGACATCCCTTAAAGAACTTCAGGAAGCTCGGATTCAGGAAGTGGGAAATTCTTCTTCTCTGGCCAAGCTGCGAAACAAGCTAAGAAGCGTGGAGCAGATGCACCGAGATTGTTCCGTGAATCTTAGAGCTAAAGAAGCTGAATGGAACTCTCAGCTTGAAAAGTTGACCAGGGAGCTGAACAATTATAGGTCTTCAGTAGATAGCAAGGAATCTGCAGCAAAAGAGCTCAAGACTCAGTTGGAAAATTGTCACTCTGCAATAATGCAGCTGGAATTGCAGAATCAGGAGGCTTCAGTAATGTTGCTGGTGTTGAAATCAGTAATAACTGAGGCTCAATTGAGCCATAAAAATGCTGAGGCTGAAATGAATCTCCATGAAAAAGGAAGAGATGAAAATGTGTCTTTCTTGATGCAGCAGCTGGAGATAAAAAACACTGCTAAAACATTGGAGGAAAACAAAGAAGAAAGCCAGAAGGCTGCTGCCTTGCTGAGTAGAGTTGAATCACTGGACCTTGTTCAAGAGCAGCGACTCATGATACAGAAAGACCTTGAAAGGTGCAAGGAAATGCTTCAAGAATCATCCAGAACTCACCTTCTCTTCAAGGAGCAAGCTTTACAGACAAAGAGAGAGATGAAGGAGAAAATTAGAGAACTTTGTGATGCCTTGGACTTGGAAAGTTCCAAATTGGCCGCAGAATGTGAAAAGACAGTGTCTTTGTCAAGGAAGGCTGCATCTGTTGATATTATTGAGGAGAAGCAGCGATCAATGCAAAAAGAGCTTGAAAGGTACAAAGAAATGCTTGAGGAATCATCCAGGAAGCAGCTTCAATTAGAAGAGCAAGCTTTGAACGTGGAAACTGACTTGAAAGAAAAACTTAGAGAAGTTTGTGATGCATTGGACACTACACATTCTGAATTGTGTGAAGAGCGTGGAAAAGCAGCATCATTACTGAAGAGGCTTGAGTCCTTCAATCTTATTGAAGAGCGGAAGCAGCTCATGCAAAAAGAACTAGAGAGGTATATGAAAATGCTCGAGGAATCTTTTAAGTGCCAACTTCACTTAGAAAAGCAAGCTTTGCAGAAGGAAAATGATTATAAAGAGAAACTTCAAGAAGTTTGTGTTACCTTAGACAGAACAAATTCTGAACTGGCATCCAAAATTTGTGAAGGACATGCTCTTGAATTCGAGTTGTGGATATGGAAATCTATTGCTAAACGCTTAAATGATGACTTTGAAGAAAATCAGGTATTGCGTAAAGAATTAGAAGCCTCACTTCTTGCACAAGTAGAAGTTGCAGAAACCTTCAAGCAGGAGAAGGATGCTATAGAACATATGTTAGAAGTGAAGAATAGTAGAATAGATAATCTCCAGCAGCAGATTGAATTGTTTGAGCAAGAGCTTAAAACGAGAGAGTCAGACAGTGCCATTTCTGCCAGAATGGAGATAGTGATGTCCTCTGAGTCGGAGAAAGAGAGTTTACTCAGAATGATGAGAGAAAAAGACCAGATTTTGGAGGATCTCCAGAAAGAGATCGAGTGGCTGGAGCAAGAATCACTGAGAAGAGAACTTGAAGGTGCAGTTCTCACACATATAGGGGCACAGAGAACATTTGAGAATGAAAAAGAGAATCTTATCCAGCTTGTAGAAGAGAAAGATTATAGAATAGAGTCATTGGAGAAAAAACTTTATTGCTCACTTGTCTCTTTTTCTTCAGAGCTTGCTGATAAGCAGGCTGAGATCTCTCTCATCCATGAGGCTTGGGAAAAGATAGCAGCTGCTGAGATTGTAGCCCAGCTGGAAATTGAAGAGAAGAAATTGATGATTGTGGAGCTGGAGGATGACATCTGTTCCATACAGCAGAAACTGGAAGCACAGGAAAAATCTTTATCATCTTCACAACAGCAAGCAAAGGAGATTGAATCTGAACTTGAAGCAAAGCAAGTGGAGATGAAGAAATTATTGAACCTAATGGAGACAAAGCTGAGAACTTCTGAAGCCATGGTTGATAAGCTCAAGAATGAGAAAAGAAATTTGGTTGAAGATGTCATGAAGCTGTCAACAGAAAGGGAAAACTTGTCGGGTTTCATTGTAGGACTTGGTGACAGGATAAATCAATTCTCTAATGAAGATGTGCAGCTGGTTGGAATCTTGGAAAGGTTAGTGCAGTCTGTTGATGCTAGTGAATCTGGTTTAGCCTTGAAGTGTGATACCGAGCTTTTCAAATCTGTGAAAGGGGTTGTGACTACAAATCATTCTTCACCCACAACAAAGAAATTTCAGGCTGCTATTGGAGAAAGATCACCATTTCGAGAGCTTAACTAGAAACTTGAGAGTATTACTCTGATGAAGTCTATTTACTATATAGCCTGTCTGCGAGTCTTACTCTTCCTTGAACATGTCTCTTTTTTAATTTTTTTATATTGATTACCATGCAATTCTAAAGCATGGGATTTATGGTATTAATTTTGTATATGATTCACGTATAAGCAATCTATTTATGCCAAGAGAATTGCCGCAAATTCAGATTGATTTATTACTTTCTGAGAACCCAATTTCTCTTATCTATTATGTTAGAAGGCTAACTGTAGAATAGTTGACTAGCCACATTTCTAAGCTGTAATTGTGTGGGATTATGTCTGTTAGAATGCTAGGTGTAGAATTGTTGATTTGCTATGTTTATGTGCTTTTATGTATAGCCATAGTTAAGGAATAGTATAGCTGTAGTTATGTTATTAAGGTATGAAAATATAGGTTTATACATGCTTAAGGAAAGATGTAGAAAACCATTTTACAGACGTTTCTCTGTTAACATGTTACTTCACATTCATTAACAGTACAAGTTGTTTTGCTAAAAAAATTTTCTTGGTGATTACAAAGATCCAAGTGAAAACTACAAGAGTGCATATTTCTAGTTAAATCCTTATAGCACTTGATGCTAAAAGAGCTAAACAACAACAACGACAACAACAAAGCCTTAATTCCAAGCTAATTAAGATTGGCTATGTAGATTCTTTTTTCATTCGATTCGATTTAGGGCTACCTCTTATAATAAATTTAAAACAGTAAGATCATTTTGTACCACTTTTGTCCAAGTTAATTTTAGTCTACCTCTGCATCTCCATTTTGTACCACTTTTGTCCAAGTTAATTTTAGTCTACCTCTGCATCTCTTAGATATTTCTATTTTAACTAGTTCAGTTTTTCTGACAGTTGTATCCCTAGTTCTACGTTTTACATGGCCAAATCATCTTAATCTATGCTCTCTTATCTTATTCTCGATAGGCGCTATCCCTATTTTTTCTATAATGCTCTCATTCCTGATTCTATCTATTTTAGTGTGTCAACACATCCATCTTATTATTCTCATCTCTGCAACATGCATTTTACTCATGTGTTGTCCTTTTACAGTCTAACATTCACTACCATACATCATCGCAGGCAGTATAGCAGTGCAGTAGAATTTTTATTTCAATTTGACTGGCATATTTTGTTCACATAATACTCTTGTGACATTCCTCCACTTTATCCAACCAGTTTTAATCATGTGACTTACATCTTCTTCACAAAGGTATTTAAAATGAGCACTGGTTGAATAATAGGACTAAGGTATTTAAAATGAGCACTATGAGGTACTGCTACTCCGTCTAAAAAAACTCCGCCTCCTTCTCTATTCGCGTTATTAAATCTACAATATATATATTCAGTCTTAGTACTACTTAGCTTAAAACCCTTTGATTTCAAAGTACTTCTTTATAACTCCAACTTTTGACTTAAACATGTTTGGGTCTCATCTATCAACACAATATCATCTGCAAGCATCATACACCAAGAGATATCATCTTGTATATGCCTTGTTAGCTCATTCATGATCAAGGTAAATAGATAAGGGTTCAAAGCTGACTCCTTGATGTAACTCAATAGAAACAGAAAAATTCTTAGTATCTCCTCCAATAATGCAGACACTAATGATAGTTCCATCATACATATCTTTCAAGATTTGGATATATCTGATAGAAATCCTCTTACGCTCTATGATCTACCATAAAACTTCTTTAGAAACTCTATCATACGCCTTTTCCAAATCAATAAAAACTATATGTAAATCTTTCTTCATCTCTTTATACTTTTTCATCACATCTCTAATAAGAAAGATAACTTTCATAGTCGATCGACCATGCATAAAACCAAACTGGTTTAGAGAGATATAAGTGTCCAAATATAAACGGTGTTCTACAACTCTCTCCCATAATTTCATGGTGTGACTCATAAGCTTAATACCCATGTAATTTGAGCAATTTTTAATACCTCTTTTATTCTTAAAAATAGGTATCAGACTGCTTTGTCTCCATTCATTAGCCATTTTTTTGTACTCAGGATCTTATTAAAACAAAGTTGTCAACCAAACAACTCCTGAATCTCTCAAACTTTTTAGTATCTCAATAGGTATTCCATTCGGTCCACATGCTTTATCTATTTTCTAATCCGTCTAGTATACTTCACATTTTTCTCGGCTATGTCGTCTAAACCTTCAATGATTTCATCACGGTTATCATTAAGAAGCTTCTCAAAATAACTTCTCTATCTTTCCTTGATATCCTATTCTTGAACCAAGACTCTATTCTTTTTATCATTGATGCACTTAACCTGGTTCAAATCTCGATATTTTTTTTTCTTATTTTAGCCAATTTATAAATAGTCTTTTCTCATTTTTTTTGTTCTAAGTTTTTCAAACAAACTCTCCACAGCTTGTGCTCTTGCTTGCCTAACTGCCTTTTTAACATTTTTTTTGCTTGTTTGTAATGTTTAAAAGCCTCATTGTCACTACACTTTGGCAAACTTTTATACCATTCTATTTTATTGTTTACTGTTTTTTGCACTTTCTCACTCCACCACTAAGAGTCCTTTGAGGGATGCCCATACCTTTAGACTCTCCAAGTACCTTTCTAGCGACTCCTTTAATTATTGTAGACATGTTCACTTACAAAATCATTTGCTGACATATTCATATCCACCTCTCAACCTCTGGCTTTAACCAACTCTTCATTAAACATCAATTGTTTTACACTTTTTAAAGTCCACTACCTAATATTAGGAATTCCATTCTCCTTGACTTACTAGTCAAACTCTTAATCTTGACATCCAACACCACTAACCTATATTGAGTAGTCAATATCTCACCAGGAATAACTTTGCAATCCGTACATCTAGTTCGATTAGTTTTCCTTGTGAGTATGAATTCAATATGACTTCATTTTGTCCACTTTTAAAGGTTACTAGATTTGATTCCCTTTTAATAAAATATGTGTTTGCCAGAATCAAACCTTAAGTTATAACAAAATCAAGTATATGCTTGCCTTCTTCATTTCTAGTTCTAAAACCATAGCCTCCATGTGCATCCTCAAAACCTACTCTATATTTTTCTATATGTCCATTTAAGTCTTCTTCTATAAAGATATTCTCATCACTCGGGATCTCTTGCATAAGCTCATCTATATCCTTTCAGAATTTTTGCTTGTTCTCCCCATCTAATCCAACATGAGGGGCATAATCACTAACTATGTTAATGGTCTTATTCTGTAGCACAAGTTTTACAGAAAATGATCATATCATCTATTATTTTCACCGCTACAACCCTCTCCTTTAGATTTCGATCTAAAATTATACCGACACCATTCTTATTTTTGTCTATTCATGTATATCACACCTTATATCATGTTTTTTTAACTTCTTGAATTTAAGTCTCTTGAATTTAAGCAATACTGATTTTCTCTCTCCATAGTATCGTCTAGTTCCTTCAATTTACCTGTAAGAGATCAAATATTCTAAATTCCTATTCTGATTTTACTTTTCATTTGTTTTCTCTTACGTCTCTTCCTATCAAAGCCTTTACTCTTTTCTAAATTAGTATCCCCAAACTTACTTGTATTTATATTTTGGACTAATTTTTTTATCCACACTCGTCCTTGGTATGAGAACTTTTGCTTATTTCTCACTACACCCTTGCCTATTTCTCATTATACCCGGGCTCTGATGTAGCGTGTTGCAGATAGAGACACTCCAACGAAAATATCATTAGAATTCATATTATAAGATGCGATAAAATTTTATGCTGGTTGTTACCTACTGCAACCCTCCTTCTTTATCCGAGCTTAAGGCTGACTATGCATAAAAATTCAACACCATAGCCATTGCCAACCAATAATAAGCACACCCATTTTCTTTTTTTTTTTTTTGATAAAATGAACTTTTTAGGATTTTAGGTGCACATAGCAATTACAAAATTAAATTAAGCCGCGTAAACTTCGCGACTATTATAAAAAATTGAAATTCCTAAAAATATTAAATTAAATTATAATTTAGTCTAAGACAAATTTGAGTATTTTACTGCAGGGGTGGAAAGAATATATAAAACGGCAAAGAGCCGTGCGTTTTAATGGCCGCCGCCCAATTGGAAATATCATATAATACGTTCAGGAAACGAAAAAGGCCGCCGCGAAATATCTGACGTGGCATACACGTGGTTTATTAACAGCCAGCAAATGGATTCTCGACCAGAACGCACCGTATAAAGCGAAGCAAAGCCAGACCCAGGAACAGCAAAAGAATTTTCAGACCTGAGATTCTCCACTTCGTTGTCAAAATCTTATTGTCCATAACACACAGGTAATTTTCCAAAATTATTACTATTATTTTCTTTCTATATATATATAACATATATAATATGTTTCTGCAATTGAACCTTCTTAGCTTTCTCAATTTTTCAAGTGATTCAATTGGAACTGTTAATTAGGTGACTAGAGTTTGTAAATTTTCTTTTCCTTGGAAAACTTTATTGATTTCTGATTAGTTATATGATTTTTTCGATACGGTGATGGAATTAGAAAACGAATTCTCGTCTTCTTTATATATATTTCTTAATTTCTCTTTCTTTTAGTATGAATATGTAGTACTTAAGTTTTTAGGGCTTTTGATTTCCATTTCAACGGCATAATTAGTTATTGATTTTTGATTTATTTATTATATATTTTGTAGTACCATTACTTGATTCATGTGGTTTTGCTATGTCCATTTGGTTTTAGGTTTTTGAGTGACCCTAAATTTTCAGGACTAAAAATATCTGATTTCACATAAAATTTACAAATTTGACTTGGTTTGTAGATTGAATTTGTTAACTTTTGAGTTTCCAGCTCTTAAAAAAAAACTCACCATGACGGATTAAGTTAATTTTTGTTATTGTACTTCATTTTCAAGATGATGTTCTAGTGCTTCAAGATTGGCACATTGTCTATGATTGAATTGTTCAAATGGATAATTGCAGTGCAACTCTAGGAAAGGAGTCTAGTTGCTTTTTTTATTGCATAAAATCATTAATGTATGCGGACATTGAGAACTTACAGACATTAGTTTTATAACATCCATACATATGTTTATATGGTTTTGTTTGATTCCTGGACAGGCTACATTAAGCCTTCATTTGTTTTCTTGAAATTCAGTTAAACTTTAATTAGAAGTAATTAATATTAATATTAGCAAGATCTCTTTTAGCTTCATCTACTTTAATTTTGGTTCGTTCCTGAAATTCTTAAAATCTTATTTAGCAGGTGTTGGAACTCAGAATTTGTTTGGTTTGACAAGATCAAATTGGCAATTTAGAAGTTAAGCTTTTGAGTTGTGTATCTTACATGACTATTGGTATTCTATAGCATCACCATTTCAATTTGGCAATGGCTTTATCTGGTTCTCTGCAATTGTCCTATGATTTGGGACTTTGCAAGAACCAGGGGTACAAAAAACAACTCAAGGTATAGTTTCTTGCCTTTTTCTTTGGAGGGGAATTTTCTTCATCTTTTTAATTTTACAGTCTGAAGTATTATGTTTGTTTTCAGCATATATTGACAAGGAGCAAGCTACCATTCTTGAGTACCAGACTTTCATCAAGTGCTTCGGTAACATTTATATTTGATGTCACAGCTGTTGTTTTCTTGAAATGGCATTCTAGTCCAGTGACACAGCCACAGCATGTTCACTGGAGATACTCTTTATACCTAAAAGTGTTTGTGTACAAACACACTAACATATGATATGGCCTGCTTGAGTGATACATTCATTTGGTTCAAGTCTTTATTCAAAATTTAAATTTCTTTTATATATTATGGTTTCTAGCAAAGTATCTGGCTTCCATCTATTTGCTTGCTATTCAGATTTCTTTCCTGTATCATTGTTTTCAAGTGGCTTTGAAGCTTTTTCCTTGACTTGATAAATTTACTTAATCAGGATATGGGGTCCCTTAAATATGTTCATGTTGTTAAATATACCTTACACATTGTACATTCTTCTCTGCCCACTATCTTAAACTTTTAGGTGCTCTAACATGAAATTGGAGCCTGTTGCTTTTGTTTTCTCACGCTGTTGCTGCAATTCTTGGGCTAAGTTGCTCGATAGTTGCTTTCATCAAGCATGCATGTCTTAAGATTATCAAACAGGTTTAAGTTTGTTTTGCTAGACGGGCATGTCTGTGAGAAGGGATTTTGATAATTTTGATTTGTTATAAAGCTTGCATTGGTCTTACATAGTGTATATTCTTTTCTATTTCCAGCTTAACCTTTTATTTTGGATGATCTAATGTGATGTCAAACATTGCCAATCCTGTTTCTATATATCTTTCTCTAAATTGAGTGGAATGAAGGAGAAAATGCGTATATCTAACACAAGTAGAGGGATTTACACCTATTTAAGTTGAATTGGGTTGAATTTGGGCCACGTTATGGGTCTTAGCTCGAAGGAAGCTCCTTGTAGTCAGGCTTATAACTGGTATCGGAGAGGGTGTTTCTAGTAATCAGCATTTGCAGCCTCATGCCAATATCAATGTTTTTTATATTGAATGTTCACCATCAAAGTTATTCTACCGAATGGGAAACTTTGTCCTTACCATGCTGCAAGTGCAGTACCTGGAACTTCAATGTAATGAGTAGAAGACCATCATCTCAGCCTCTCATGTGAAAACATAAAAATTGATTTGCTTTATTCTTTAAATTGATTTGCTCTGTTCTTTGTGAGAAAGATAGAGAGATTTTATTCTTAAACAACCTCATAGAATCAACCAAAAAAATTTCCCTTAAAATACCAATATGAAATCGGTCTGCCATTAAACTAGTTGGCTTTACAATTATGATATTTTTCCAGCTGTGAAAATTCTTCAATGATGTTTTATTGTTTTTCCTAATGAGATCCTTATTATAGCTATTTTAGTGGTTCAAATCCTTTTGATATGTTATATTAAACTAAACATTCTGCAGTTAGAAATGGCAAATGGGGCAGGGCAGAATTGGCATCCCTGCCCCCTTATATATTTTTTTTTGTAATCATATGTTTTTATATATTAACATTGAATATAAATGCATATACACAAAATTTTCAATGCTATATGTTAATATTTATTTTCATATATTTATATTGTGCAATAAAAAGTATATATTTAAACATAAAAAAGTCTTTAAATATTTATAAAACTCAAACTATAATGTAAAAAACCTTTAAAGCCAAGGAAAAATTGGGGTGGGGTAGGGATTCCCAACTAGGTTTTGAGTGGCACACAGGATCCTTGTTAGGGTGGGTTAACTTCATAACTGATCGATGTTTTAAGTATTAGAAGCTCTCACATAGAAGAGAAAGGGCTCTTAAAACAAAGGATTAAATGCTCATCAGAGAGAGAAAAATGTAATGGAAAACAACCAAAAAAGAAGCTGTGGAAAGCGGCTGACTGCTGGAAAAAGGACAGGCAGCAGCTGGAAAATAGTCGCAGTGGGAGAGGGGATGGGGGGGGGGGGGGGTGTGGGTTGCTTTGATAGAGAGAGAGCTAGAGTTGATGGTAAGAATAATTGCTTTGTTATTGCTCTGTCATGATTCAATAGAATTGTGTTTATACTGATATTTTTTCTGTCCATGCAAGACTTTGCCTTCCAATTGTTAAATTCATTGAATCTGAAATTGTTAATGAAACTTCAATGAACTAAAAATGAAGTTTGAGAAATTGTTTTTGGTTACAGTTTCAGCAATGGGATTCTTGGAGTTTTCATCTATCAGCCAATTTGTACAGACCCATATGCCCTGTAACATATCGAAGTAATGCTTTTATGTGCCACTTTTTTCTAGTTCCAAGCCCAGCATCTGGACTTCCTGGCATGAAAGCTGCTTCCATGGCATTGACAAGGTACTTCTCATTCTTTCAGTTAACTTACCCCATAGATATATGTCCATGGAATGAGCACATGATATGGGTTCCTTTTCTTTCTTGAAAGTTGAAATATCATACACATAATTTTATGAAAAGTTGGATGGAAGTGTACATTGTATTTTCCATGGTCATTATTTCATCATTTGTTAAGAAGTTTACTAATATGGTGTTAAGGTGTCAAGAATCAAACTGATAATTATATCAAATATTACAACTCAATGAAAATAGTTTTTAAGAAAATACAACAATACTCATATTAGGTTGTGGCCACGGTCATATAGCACTACCCATTTCTATCACATGAAACTTTTTCTAAAGTGGAGATTTTTTTCTTGATTAATTTATTTTTTGTATAAATTGAGTTTTGATTAGAAGGTTGATAATTGTGACTTCAACCAAAATAAATTTACTTGGTTACCAAACAAATCTAGTTGCTCTCAAAGGAAAAAAAAATTGATATCATTCTGCTTAATGCACAAATTTACCGCAAATTTTGCATCCATTTGCAATTACATTGTATTTTTAACTTCTAAAAAATTTTACTTATTTTATTCGAATTTAAAATTTTAATTGCAATTACACTCAATAAATCAAATTGAGGAGAAATATGCACAATTTTCTCTTATAATTGACACTTTCATATGGTGTTCTAGTGTTCAGTTAGTGTTTTTCAAATATTCAGTGTCTCTGAGGAGATTGTAATTAGTGGTGGCACTTACAATGCATTCTGTGTATATTTTATTCAATTATGTTCTTGTAAACTTAATAAATGGTAATACTTCATGTTATCCAGGTCATATAATGCTTTACAAAGCAGTCCTGTCATTTTGAAGTTGGCTCCAGCAATTGGCGTTATCATATTTGCTCTATGGGGCCTTGGGCCACTCTTGCGTCAAAGCAGAAATTTACTCCTTAATGTATGTGGAATTCTCCTTTGCTTTTATTCTTTTGTTGCATATGACATTGTGTTGGGCTAATGCAACTTTAGCAACTTTTTTTCTTGTATGTGACAATATCTTGCAGAAGAATGATAATAGTTGGAAAAAGAGTGGTACATATTATGTTATTACCTCCTATATTCAACCTTTGCTGCTGTGGACTGCTGCAACACTTATCTGCAGGTCTAGGAACATGACTGTTAAATTACAAGGACTTTTAGACATTCGGCCTTAAGTGCATACCCTGTTGTCAGTCGTTGAAATAATGTATTGATCACCTGCAGAGTGCTGGATCCTATTGTTCTGCCTACAGAAGCTAGTCAGGTTGTTAAGCAGAGGGTTTTGAACTTTGTAAGATCATTGTCAACTGTAGTGGCTTTTGCCTACTGTTTATCATGGTAAATGTTTTTCCTGTCTCCTTGCTAGGGTCCTTGGTAATTTACTTTGCTTAGGCAGTTTGCTTATCCTTATGTTTTTTAGTAGGTCTGACCTCTGTTTCAGTTGTCACATTAAATCTGATTGCCATTATAATCTGATCTGAATGATTTGTTATCTTTTCCTTTGAAGTTTATTACATGATCAAGTTATAATATTTTGCTCTCCCATTTGTTTGGCATTCTCCAAGTTGGATTGCTTATTGACAGTTGCTTTCATGACAACTAATATGGGTATATAATTTCATGCAGTGTGATTCAGCAAACCCAAAAGTTCTTCATGGAGTCTAATGAGCCTAGCGATACAAGAAATGTATGTGCCAATGTTATAACATAAAGAACTTGCTCTAATGTACTTGTACAATTAGTGTACCAGCTTTTGCCTTCATTCCGATGTTATAGTTTAAAAGTTTTATTTCCATGGGCATCTAAACAAATTTTGACTATTATATTCTTTATAAACCCTATAGATTGGTAAAGCAAAAAAATATTATTAGTCGGGTCTCATAAATTGTGGCATGATGCAGTGCTCAATTATCTAGAAGGACTAATGAAGATACTGTCACTCACACATTCTCTTTTTCTTATTTTTAGTTTTTTTGCTCAGACAGCCTGAAAAGCTATATAGACAGGATTTTAAATGATTTCTAGTGACATAACAATATTTTTATTTTCTGGACAGATGGGTTTCCAATTTGCTGGGAAAGCTGTATACTCTGCAGTATGGGTAGCTGCTGTTTCCCTTTTCATGGAGTTACTGGGTTTCTCTACCCAGAAGTGGCTCACTGCTGGAGGCCTTGGGACAGTATTGCTGACACTTGCTGGCCGTGAGGTGCAGCTGAGTTTTCTATCATATTGCTTTCACTTGTAGCTCTTTCTGAACCTTATGTTAATTCAATTCATGCATAACCATGATGTGCAATCTATCTTTCCAACGAATACCATATGGATTTGTTTAATTCCCACATGACACTTTGATCGTTTATCATTGTAGATATTTACTAATTTCCTCTCAAGTGCAATGATTCATGCAACTCGACCTTTCGTTGTGAATGAGTGGATTCAAATGAAGATTGAAGGCTATGAAGTTTCTGGTACTGTTGAGGTTTGTATTGAAAACAGATCCCTCTAAAGTTTGGAGGACTAATGGAGGAATAATGTGTAGATGTGAAATATGATGGTTTCGAACTTTTAAATCCATATAATGCGTTAGTGTAACATCTCTGGGACTATGAACTGATATTTAACAAACTAATTTTTTTCTGGATGGTTAGTAAAACAGTCAATTAGTGGTATTTTTATGTTGAAGTGGGCAGTGTGCTTCAAGATAACCTTTTCTGATGTGCTTGTTCTTTTTTATTCTCTGCAGCATGTGGGTTGGTGGTCTCCCACAATTATAAGAGGTGACGATCGTGAAGCAGTTCATATTCCAAACCACAAGTTCACAGTGAATGTTGTGAGAAATCTGAGTCAAAAAACTCATTGGCGTATTAAAACCCACCTAGCCATTAGTCACTTGGATGCTCATAAGATTAATGTGAGGAGCAATTAGTTCATTATCCCTTCGATGAGTATAGCCACTTTTCATTCTGTATGATATGCCCTTTCTAGTAAAGTGATTGAGGACTTCTATGTTTTCAGAATATTGTTGCTGATATGCGCAAAGTGCTGGCCAAGAATCCTCAAGTTGAGCAGCAGAGGTTGCATAGAAGAGTTTTTTTGGATAATGTGAATCCTGAAAATCAGGCTCTCCTGGTAAGTGCTTATTCTTACAAAGAATTTTGTCTTGCTTCTTTCTCCCATCAATTATAAACCAACTTCCTATTTTGGCACATACCAAAATTAGAGTCCATTGCAAATCTCAACATGTCAAATTTGTTGCAGATCTCAAAATGTTAATTTTTTTGTAGTTACGTAAAACATCCCTTAATCCAACTCTACTTTGAAGCCTTGATAAATGATTGGCATGTGCCAATGCTTTTATTGCATTTTCATAAATATTGTTCTTTTGGTGAAGGAACTATCTTTGATGGACATGGGGATTTTGCTAGTTCTCTAATAAAAGTGTGCTAGTGATTTAAAATTTGCTGATTCTACAAATGTATGATCTGTCATTATCCACACTATTGTCTTGATTTATCAAGTTTCTGTTATAATTGTACTTTCTTACCGCCTTCCACTAATAGCTTCTGCTCTGCAGGACGCATGTCAGACATAATTATGTTCTTTGATCACCTTGCTTTTTCCAAAAAAAGAAATGAGATTTAGACATCTAAAATTTTTATAAGAGAAATTATTATTTAGAGAGAAAGAGATGCACTTACAGTATGGGGAATAAGAAATCCTCCTATAACTCAAAAACACAACTAACAATAAAAATGCATAATAAACAACATAAAAGTGTAATGCTCTCCAATTAGGTTAGATCATATTCAAAGAGAGTCCTCTAAAAGTTCCAAAAGCATAATCCTGCATAGAACAAAACCCCATCTTGTCCTACAATGAATTAATGGATGTGCTCTGATTCTTTGAAGATGCGTGCATTTCTCTCCACCCTACAACTCTGTATGACTGCAGCACGTTCTTTCATACAATTTTTTCTTCAAACCTAATTGTTTTCTTGTTTCAACCACAATCAATATCTATTTTAACCCTAATTGTGCTAAATTTTTCCACAATGTCAAGTTGCACACCTTAAATTCCTAAACAACATAGTCATGGAAAACGACATTCCACTTCCAATCGAGAAATACAGAAATTTTTGTTTTGAAATAAAATCTAGAATGACACGTCTCAATATAATTATCTTCTTAGCAAGAGAAACTTGGGTAAGCCCATATTCAGTTTGTTTGCATGCCTGCTATACTCTTCAAATATGCGTGCTGAAATCCTGACAAGAAATTTCATAAAATATATGTTTATTCCTAATGATTTGCAGATTTTGGTATCCTTTTTCGTTAAGACTTCTCATCATGAAGAATATTTACGTGTGAAGGTAAAGACATTGCTAAAGTCAAATGCTATTGATTGATAATGCAGAAAATTTAAGTTTTTCACGTTTGAGAATACTCATTTTAGGTTGTGTTTGATGATGAAACAGGAAGCTATACTATTGGATCTTCTAAGAGTCATCAGCCATCACCGGGCCAGACTTGCTACACCAATCAGAACAGTGCAGAAAATATATAGTGATGCTGATTTGGAAAACATTCCATTTGCAGATTCTATTTATAACCGTGGCGGAGTAGCATCTAACCGTCCTTTGCTACTGATTGAACCCTCTTACAGAATCAATGGAGAAGATAAAATAAAATCTCAAACTCGTCCAGGACGCGGAGACCAGGAAAATAAGGGTACATCACGATCTACATATGACACCAAAACAGGAAGTAGCCCAAAGTCAGACTCCAAGGCCAAAGAAGCACCAAAATCTGACAATAAAGTGGATGCCAAAATTGGTGAAACACCAAATTCTAATGCCAGGACAGGAAGTAGCCCAAAGTCCGACTCCAAGGCCAAAGAAGCACTGAAATCTGACACTAAAATGGAGGCCAGAATTGGTGAAACACCAAATTCTAATGCCAAGGAGCACAAAAGAACTGGAGCACCTTCCATGTCCGATGCCAAGTTAAGTGATAACATGCCAGTGAAATCAATACCAAAATTTGCACCCCTGGCATCGAACTCCAGAGAAGCATCAACTTCAGAAGACAAAACAGCAGTCGCTTTTTCTGATAACAAAAAGATCTCAGACAACAAGCTGCCCAAGAGTGCAAATCCTGGGAATGTAAGGCAAAATAGCCAGTTTGATAATCCTTCAGTTTCCTTATCAGGAGCTGGTACTGACAAAGCAAGTGGGTTGCAGGATTCCCAATTGAAACAGGGTGCTGAGAGACAGAAAGTCTCAGAGTCATCAGTGTCAAGACCTACTTTGGAGGAAAATATAGTTCTTGGTGTGGCATTGGAGGGTTCAAAGAGAACTCTTCCCATTGAAGATGACTTGGATTCGAATTTAACTCCAGGAGAGGTGAAGGAAGTGGCTGCTTCACGCAGAAATGGGATCATATCTCCAGCTGGTGAGAAGGATGGGAAAGATGGTCAAAATCCAACCCCTCCTCGTACAGCTTCTGGATATTAGTGAAAATCAACTTAAAATTGATTTTAGTAGATTTCCTAATTTTTTGGGTCTCTGAATTGCTGCTTGAAGGCTTATGAATATACCGCAAGTTCAGTGTATGTTCCACATAATTATTAGAGTTGACTTGTACTCTTGTTCATCGCCAGTGTCAATACACCAATTTCAAGATATACCATTACAGCCCAATTTGTCGGTGACTGGAGAGCTCGAGTCTCCCCCGTTTTCTGGTTAATGGTTTGCAAATTAACTAATATCCAGTTTTGAATGCTCATTCCAATCTGTGTTATTCTTCATTTTCATTCTGATTGATGTATAGGCAGAGACATTACGCTACACAATGAAGTTAAATGTTCTGTACTAGCAATTCTCATTATTGCCTGTGCCATGATCAACTTGTTAGTTACATTTATCATTCAACATTAACCAAATTTTTACCAAACAGAATTTTTTTCTGTAGACATGGTTTGTTTTATAGGGGAAAAATGATCTTTACACTATCAAACTAGTTGTATGACATTCTATTTCCAGCAAAGCAAAGAATATAAGGCTTGATGGTCAATGTAAAATTTCACATAAAAGTCAAGGCTTCACAAACAGAATAAGTACAAACACATCTGTGAACTATTGAATGATAGAGACATAATAATATTTTGTTCTGGTCTAGAAACGTAGTCCATAACCCATAAGTTGACAAATACACAAATCGTTGTCTATCTAAATCACTCCCAATCTAAATACGTAAAACCACATATTCTTCTCCCTAAAATACTCTGCTTTTCCATGTAAAGATGGAATTTCTGTTTATTTATAATATATTGCAAGCCACAAACAATAGTTGTGGTACCAAATCAATAGAATAATAACGATCATACCCTTTCACTTCCTATAGTATTGGATAAATCACCTCAAGCTTGACACATGCAATCAGGTGCAGGATATGTATAAATGGATTGTTTTGGCTTCCTTAGTCTGATCTGTCCTTGTCGTTCTTCATGCCCTTCAAGAACTGCTTGCTGGAAGTCTGACCAAGTAATGCTTTTGTTCAGGAATAGTTGGCCCAATAGCGGCATGTTTGGCTTTATGGTCTTCATGTTCTTGTAAGTGCGATGCCCAAGCTGTTTATCAAACCATTATGTTTGCAATCCAAACTTAATAAACATTTTCGGAAAACCATGTCAAAAAAAAAAACAGAGCAATAACAACAAATCATTTGTCAATTGCAAATTTATATTTCATGAATTCCACTATGTTTCAAATTCACCTTTTCATTTTGAAGTTTTGGGTAACTTCTCACATTCATAGCTAAAATATGTTCCTAACTAGGTGGTTCAATTTGTTTTAAGTGAAAATTGTCATTTGAATATCACCACTGAAACAAGCACGTAAAGTGATCATTTCCAAAGTTCAGCCCTGGCTCTCGACTAGCAATGGGCAAGGATGCAGGTTCTAACTGCCACTTCATGCCAAATTGTTTAGTGTAGGATTGGCTACTACTTCTATCTTTCAAGAATCATTATGGTGGAAGCATAACTGCATAACAGCCTTAACTGAATTAGTTCCGAATCTCTAGTTCTCTCAGTTGCAGTTCATAGCATTGAATGAAAATGCACCCACAACAGCACAGGATTGCAACAATTACAAGGACAAATTTCAGCAACAAGAGAAGCACGGAATCCAACGAGTTTAACATGATGATCGTATCCTGTTATACCACCCCAATGGATGCACCTTCAAGTTAATGATGAAAAAAATATGCCTGTAATACTCACCAAAGCATTGTGCATGTTCCCTTTAGAAGCAGAGATGAAGATGTCACTATGCAAGCCAACATAGTAATCTACTGCTGCTAACAAAGAAGCCTTTCCTTTAATCTGAGCTCGTTCTTCTGAAGATGCAAGACTCTTTTTGTCTTCCATTAGTGGAAACAATTCTCTTAAAGTTGAGATCCTAGATTCCCCACCATAAACCTGAAAAAACATGGTCATTCAAGTGGTCCTACTTCCATGGTCATATATATCATTTCAACATTCATAACCCAAGTTAATAGAATAAAAAACCTTGTGGGAAGCAAGGTATAGACGAGTACTGTTGTCAAAGCCCAGAGCTGCTAGAAGTAATCCAACCTCTTCAGGAGTTAATGGGCAACGACCCTGACTCCTCAATTCTTCGTCAGTGAACTGCGAGTTAAGGACCCTTCCCTGCCAAATTACTTGTCTGTATTTGGCCAAAGCCAATTTTTCAGCTTTTCCCCCACCAAAATCACAGGCTGAATGGGCAGCCATATCCTATAGAGACCAGGTCAGAGGTGGTCAGACAAAGGCACAAGCATTCATTTATCTACATGCTAAATTACAATGGGTAGAATTTGATGGATCAATCAATGATAGACACATGTACAAAAATACAAACCAAGCTTAGATCAATGTATAATACAGCTCATTAATACCTTATCAAAACGAAGGTGTATCACAACAAACTTCTTTGCGCTGTTTTCATCAATTGAATCTGTTGTCTCCTTAAGGTAATCAATACTAGGTACGTCAGTTCTTTTAGAAGGATATCTGAGGCGATTGACAAGAGCATCTCCAAGTGATCTAATATGGGGAACAAAAGCTAATGCTTGAAAATTAACTTTGCAACGCAAGCATTGGATATCCATTGGCAAGTTATCAAAAGTCAAACGGTGAGAGAATGGAGAAATGGCAGCAATCCCATAACTGCACCACATAGAACACATCACTGATTTTAGAAGTTGTTAAGACACAAAAATGAAGAAAAGAAGTCATGTATGCATACTTGCTTTTATCCTTAGTTTTCCATCAACATTGAAAAGATATGGCCAGTTATTAGCATATTGAAATCACAATACCATACAGGGAAATTGAAACTTCAGAATTGGAGAATAAGGTAAAAGTAACCACCAACCTCTGCAGTACAGGCAAGACATTGTCCAGATACCAGTTAGCAGAAGCATGAACTGGCGCCATCTTAATTCTGGTTGCTCGAATAGCAGTGGCATAATACTCCCTTGTGCTCCAGGAGAATTCTTCAGGCAGCTCTTTAACTATAGAAATGTCATCCTTCAACACATTAATAAAGTGATCAACATCAAATATATCCATGAATGAGCTGCAAGAAATAATAGACAACTTCAGAATAAGGCCTCCTTGAAATAAATAAGGAAACTTTTAAAAAAATTATGCTTATAAAACAATACCTTGAATCTTGCCAAACAGGATTGACTTCAAAATGTGGGATGACAAGAGTTGCATTCAGTATTTTAGCAACCACCACAGCATCACATATCTATGAGTAAAACAACTCAGCACATGAAAATTTGATAATATACCAGTACAAGTGTGTGATTGCTAGAATTGATAGAACAAGGAAAGTCGGTATTAGATAGTTTAGCCACTTGGCATCTTGGGAAAAATACAGGCTACAAGTACCTACCCCCATTCTCTGCTGGTTCAAACCTCCATCAAGAAATACCTGGAGATATCCTTCAGATTTTGCAGGTAATGCTGCTCAAACAATGATAAATCAAAATGAAAATGCAATATCATAAATGTTAACACGAAAACAAAACTTCATGTCACATTCTTAGTGCATGATTTCATTAGACTACAGAAAACAATTTGAAAAAAAATTTAAAAAAATTATTTTCAAACTCTATATTTCTTATCACTCACAAGGGGCATTTGTAGATTCAGCACATGATGATGACCTCCATCCTTGATCAGCCAAAGGAACCCAGAGATCAGACTGCTTTACCTGTGACTACAACAAGTATAGAGAGAGTGAATAGAAGTTTTTATTTATTTACTAAATAGGAACTTTATGATGATACTTTATTCATAAACAGTGCACTTTTACTTACAGTCTGACGCTGCAGAGCACTCTTTAGTAGAGATAAGTGTCTAGGTTTTGGAACACTCAAATCCTGCAGAAAACGAACAATTCATTACAATATATATTACCTTTACAGAGTCTATTTTACAGATATGGCATCAAATTAAAACAGCTATATAATGTAAAGGCATGTTCTCAGTGTGCATAAACTTACTCCATTCTAAGATTTTGACACTTCCAAGAATGTAAAACAGAAACAAATTTCAACAGATGCTATTTTATATTTGCTTAGATGATAGTTCATATAAAAGCACATGCCTTTCAAGAATCAGGATGCAACAAATTACAACACTGACAATCAGAACAAAGCTAAAGCTACCATCATGAATAACTTCCCCTTCATTCAATTCCCATGTAGCAAAGCTGCAGCCTTAGTCTATCTAATGCACTCAAATTCCAGATGTCAATAGGTTTATGTCCATTTACACTAGTTTCCAGGCTGATAATGTGCTGATGAGCATTACATTAGTATCACAATTTCCAAACGATGAAAGCTATTCTACTGAATATACTTTCATGTTTCCATCTTCCCTTGACCATCTATCGTTGTACCCACAAGAGCATAGAAAATCCAATTCCAGAAGTACTATATCCCTTCAGCACAAAAGCTACTTAAACCGTAAGGCATAGACAAAGGTCTCCCACCATCTGAGTCAAGTAACTGAATTCA
This sequence comes from Garcia nutans, assembly GCA_947685225.1. Taxonomy (NCBI): domain Eukaryota; kingdom Viridiplantae; phylum Streptophyta; class Magnoliopsida; order Malpighiales; family Euphorbiaceae; genus Garcia; species Garcia nutans. Next base: position 9,128,666 of record CANTUV010000059.1, on the reverse strand, counting down.
CCAAACCCTATATGGTAACCCGTCAATGGTTTCAGGTTTGAGTAAATATTAATGTATTATAGCTGCTAATATGACACTAAAAACCAATAGAATATGCCACTCAATTACTTGCCTTGACATTTTGCATTCAATGAATCTTGCTTGTCACTTTTACTAACCTACTGTAATTACAATTCTCATTTTTATTTCCATCAAATAGAAAATATAACAGAATTTACGAGAAAGTTCTGGTAATAAAATCATAAAACAACCAATAAAAAAAACTGCAGTTGAACTATTAAAATGAAATTTAATTCAAGAAAAATTCATTAAAAAAAATTATGTACAATAAAGCCGTTAACATAAATGGGTCGTGATCAAAAAATGAAAAGAAAAAAAAACCATAGAACATAGAAACAAGGAAATATTAACATACCTTGAACATAAAAGAAGAGGCATAACTCAATGGACTAAACAAACCAAGCAAAAGAAGAGGTAAAATCAGAACCATTAGTCCAGTAAGAGTTCCTCTACTTTGAAGAAGCTCCATTATCTCCCAGGAAAAACTAAAACCCACCAATCAGATCTCAAACTGGGTATTCTGGACTGTGGGTATTTTTCTTTGCTCTTGTTCTTGGTCCGTGACTGAGATTGACAAAGAAAAGAAATATTAATGGAAAACCACAGAAGCAGCAGCCCTTCTTATCACATGTAAACCCAAATATATATATAAATCGCTCCTTTTTTATTGTTCCTATTCTTCAGGTCTGTGAAAGAGAAAAAGCAAGAAAGAAAGAAAGAAAGAAAGAAAGGGAGTTAAAGCATCTCACATGGACACCTGTACAAGAAAGCAGTGACTTGATTATGGCGGTGGCGTCTCTTTCAACTGTTAAGGGCCCATAAAAATTTTAAAAAAATAATAAGAAAAAAAAGGAATGATTTTTGAAGAGTAGATTATAGTATCTTGGAAGATTAAGCCTGTTATTTGTGATGGGTTTTTGCTAATCATTCCAAAAAATTGCAGGTAAAAGTACTTCTTTTGGAGTGTACCGTTAGATTCGTGATGACTGATTACTGTGCTTCAACCTTTCTTTTCAGCTTTGTGTCGGAGCACCGACACTCTCGTGAGTCGCGACAATTGATTCTTTATTAATTATTATTTGGGTAACGTCATTTTTTTACCTTTCTTTTTTTAGAACTTTTTTATTACTGTTAAATCAAAATTAAAAAAATATAGATTTATATTTATATTTTTTATTATATATTTATTTTATTTATTTTTTATTATAATTTTATTTTAATATATAATATATTCATTAAATATTTTAAATAAATAATATATTAACTTAAATTATAATTCAAGATAAATGAAAAAAATATCAATTAAATGGAACCATAACTTGATTTTTCAGTAAATGAAAATTTTATATAAAAATATTTTTAAAAATATTATTATTTTTTAAAAATATCCATTTATATGATATAAAAAAAAATAGAAAATAATATACTATATAACTTTAAAAAAAGATAGAGTTAAAGACGATGAGAGATTTATCCATTGCTGTGCACTAATTCATTATTCTATTTATTCTCCTATAGTATTCATAGTAATTTTGATTTATTCTCATTACTAAAATCTTTTGACTAATGGTAATATATATATATATGCATGCTAATAATTCAATTGTATAGTTTAACATTTTTTAAAAAAATTATTAAAATAGACTCTACCAAAAAAAAATTTCTGAAAAATGACGCTAATTATAGTATTTTAGCAATGAAAAATTAGATATATTATTAATGTGATAAGATGGAATTAGATACCCTTTTAATGGACCAAAGTGCAATTAGGTTATTTTCTACTATATATTATATGATATTATTGATCTACCAATAAAATTTATGTGGCCCTTTCATTTTTCTTTTATTGGTAAGCTTTTGCATTCCCACATTAAATTTCATGTTTCAAAATCTATATATCTTATAGGTTCATGACTCCAAGTTTGAGTGTTTTTTTTAAAAAAAAAATTCAATACATTAAAAAAAATTGTAGGCACTCATAAAAAATATATATTGGTCGACATTGATTTTTTTCAAATTTTTTATTAATATTTAATTTTAAATAATTCTAGTCACTTAAGTCATATATTTTTTAAAAATATTTTAGTAGGTAAAAGAAAATTAAAATAATATTTGAGTTACTTATAAATCAATATTTCCACCCTATAGGTAAAAGAAATCATCCCAACATGAGGTTATTTCCATTTATTTTTATCTATTTTTTGAAAATAAATATTACAAAATTAAAAATAATATTATAGACTGCAGAGTAAAATAAATTTTCATTTTTAATAACTCTCAATAAATTAATATAAAAATTAATAATTATGTAAATATATTAGTTTTAAATTCAACAAATTAAGGCATTGTTAAATTAATGGCAATAAAGTGTATGCCTGGACACCACACCAGACAGTGCTATTTGATTTTTTATATTTATCAACTTGTTATTTTTATATATTGGATTGATATAATATTAACCAATTATATATTTAATACATATATATAATTAATATTTATAAAATAATATAATATCTCTTAAAAAATTGCCAAGAATTAATGCCTTTGATTGAACTTCTACAATGCTGAATCAATTCAACAAATTACATAGTGAAATAGATTATTGATGAGATGCTTTTAATTTGATTATAATAATTGATAAATAAAAGGATTTGAAAGTCAGTAATTTTCATAGAATAATTCTAAAATCTCAATCATTCGAAAATGCCAACATGCATATAGATATAGACATGACATAACAATAATATTTTTATAATAATATTTTTTTTATAAATGTCAGTATTATTATAATCTTTAATGTGAAAACTTATTAGATTTTAATTAGAAATAATGTGAAAGGATTAGACATTTAATAATAATTATCCATCCATATTTTCTCAAATTTTCACTATATTTACTACAATTTTTCGCCTAAAATAAAACTGAATAATTATGTTCTTAATTTGGATCAATCATTCCCTTTTCAATTTAATTTCATGAATTTCTCACCTCAAATTTTGTAGAATTATAATCTTAATTTTATCTGATATATAATCATATATAAGACTCAAATCTTCTCTATCATTTCCAACATATATTTGTTTATATATGTTAAAACAATATTAATTTTTCCTTTAATGGCATAATAATAATAATAACAATTCTTACACCAATATAATTTTTTTAGCACTTAAATTGTTAATTAAAAAAATTCAACATAAATGAGGATTTTTTTTTTCTTATTAGAAATTTTTTAACCTAACATGAATTGATATGTTTTGACGAAATCAAAGAGATTGACTTATATAAAAACTAACTTCTAATCTCTCACTCTATTGCTAAACTGAAAAAAATAATAATGAAAAAAAGAGTCCATGGTAAATCTGATTTGTTTTCATAATTGGTGTAACTACAATTCTTACACTAATATAACGTTTTAGCTTTTGTTCAGAATATATATATATATATATAACGTTTTAGCACTTAAATTGTTCAATGAAAAAGAAAAATCACCATACATGAACAATTTTCTTTATTAATCTACAATAAGGAGGCGGAACCAAAGGGGATCATAGGGTTCATTAACTCCCCTTGATTGATGTATATATGTATATATAAATGTATATATATATATATATATATATGTATTTTTAATAGTTTTAATAAATTAGTTTCTCTCTTGTTGGACCCTTTCACTATAGACTTTTTATATTTATATATTTTTTCTAATAATAATAGTTGGCAATTATTATTATTATTTCTTTTTTAAATATATCCTCCTATTCTAGTCCTAATTTTTTTAAAAATAATTATTAATATTTTAATTGTTATTTTTTAATTATATTTTTAATTGAGATAAAAAAATTATCTAATAATTTTGAGAAAAACTTAAGATTAAAAGAATTAGAATATTAAATTGCATAATAAATTATCAAAAAAAATTAAAAAATATCATATAATAACAAAAAATGTGTATTTAAAATTTTCTAGCTTTACAAGTCACAACTTTAAGTTTACATGCACGTAATTATGATAACACTGATATATATAAATTCATATTCTCTTAAATTTAATATATATATATATATGTATATATTTTAAATTGATAAATTTACTCCACCTATTGATTATCTTTAATTATTTTCAATTGTATTATAAAATTAATATTAATAACAATAGCTTTAGCAATATTATATGTGTTCATAATAAATAATTTAAGAATATATCTTATAAACTATACAATCTTACCACTTAAATGTGATTTTTTTTATTTTAGGAGAATATCATAATATATTTTAATATATTTGATATATTTAATAATATTTTTATATTTTATTCAATTTCATTAAATTTGTTAGCAATGAACTTATATGTTGAATTTAATTTTTTTTGTTTTAAAATTTTGACCCCCCTCGATGGAATCTTAGTTTCTCTATTGTCTGCAACATTACCTTAATATATAAAATATGATACTAAAAATTTAGAGTTATCGGATTATAAATTATTTAACATTGTTAAAAAATTAATCTATAATATTGCCTTAACGTTAAATGAAAAAATTAGAATTAAAGTGCTAAATATATTTTTTGTCGTCTTGATTCAATCTACAGTTTAAATTTACAATTTTATAATTTTAAAATAATACTCCCTTCGATCTAAAATAATAGGAATATTTATTATCTCGCACATATTAAAAAAAATGTTATTTAGTTAATAGATAATTTTTTCTATAATTTATCTATTTTATTCTCTATTTATACTAAATAGCTATAGATTGTTGCAAAAATAAAAAATCAAAAAGCTATTGATTGGGTCAAAGTAATTGTGATTTAGAAAATATAAATATTTAAATACAATTTTGTTAATTATAAAATATTTAAATAGAGATATAATGATTATAAATTTACAATGTCACTATAATCTAAATAAAGTAACAATATGACTATATTTTGAAACAAATAAAAAAATATCTTTATTATTTTGGAACAAATAGAGTATCAATATCACTAAATTTAAAACTTTGAAATCCATATTAGTTAAGCTACTATAGAACATTCGCACTTTCATGCTAGAACAAAAATAAAAATGCAAAAAATAAAAGAGAAAAAATATAAAAAACAATTATAGCTATAAAAAGCATATATGCTTGGTTTTATGATTTATTTATCAAGTTGAAAAAATAAATAAATTTCCATCCTTTTATTTTTGCCCTATATTTAATTAATATTAAAAATACCAAATAATCCATGATAAATTAATCCATATTCAAAAATAAAGAGTTACAACATTTAGAAGAATTACAATCATAGAAATCATTGTAACCATGTTAAGAATTGCAATCATAGAAATAATTAGAAAAGATATTTTTTGACTTATTCATATATATAAAAAGAGAAATAGATAAAGAATTTTTTAAATTTTCGTAATTTTAGAAAAAAAAAAAGGGATAAATTTCACTGGTCGTCACTGAAAAATACATCGGTGCACATTTTCATCACTTATTTTTAAATCGTCTAATAATCCGCCTTAAAATTTATCTCAGTTTTCATTTTCATCCTTACGTCTATTTTTCTATCCAAATATTTAACGGAGTTGATGTGTGTGGTGCCACATAGTATGTCACATTATATTAGGAGCTGATGTGGCATCATGTCAATCACCACGTAATCTACATCATATTAGGAGCTGACGTGACGTTATGTCAACCGCCACGCCATCTTACTTAAAAATTTTAATATTGAAATACATGACATCTTACTTAAAAATTTTCATATTGAGATATAAGGTTGAGATTTGAACCCAACATATCTAGTGTTAAAAGCCATATGATTTACCATTTTGGTTACACTCTATCACATGTAATCTTTATTACTTTATTTATATTTAAACTATATAGTCTTAAAAATTATAAATTATAAAATAATTTTATTTAATAATTAAATAAAATTTATTAATTTAAATATTTATTATTAATTATTAAACTTTTTTTGAAGGAATTATTTATTATTAAAATTAATTGAACAAAAAATTTAAATAATTTAAAAATTGAATCACATTTTTATTTAAATAATTAAATCATAAATTATCTAAATAATAATTAAAATTAAAATAATAATCATTAGACTTATTCAAATATAAAAAAATGAAAAGAACTAATTAGATTACTTGCAAATATAATCTATTTTTTAAAAAAATTTAAAAATTGAGTCTCTTAATTAATATACCTATGAATTTGCTAATTAATTGAATCCATTAATAAATTTTATTTAATTATTAAATAAAATTATTTTGTAATTTATAATAAATAAAATTATTTAAATAAAAATGTGATTCAGTTTTTAAATTATTTAAATTTTTTGTTCAATTAAGTTTAATAATAAATAATTTCTTCAAAAAATTTAATAATTAATAATAAATATTTAATTATTAAATAAAATTATTTTGTAATTTATAATTTTTTAAAACTATATAATTTAAATATAAATAAAGTAATAAAAATTACGTGTGATGAAATGTAGCTAAAATGGCAAATCATATGGCTTTTAGCACTGGAGTTATTAGGTTCATATCTTAATGTTGTACATCAATTTCAGAATCTTTAAATATTTTTTAATAAGTTGAAGGATGTGTAAATAATGTAGTATAATATGTCATTTGCCACATAGTATGCCACGTCATATTAGGAGCTGACGTCATATTAGAAGCTTATCTCAACGTTATATCTTGATATGAGAATTTTTAAGCTATTTTAATAAGCTAAAGTATGTATAAATGATGTGGCGTAACATGTTATTTGTCACACAGTATGCCACGCCATATATCAATATCAGAATTTTTAAATAATTTTTAATAAGTTGAAGGATGTGTAAATGATGTGGCGTAATATGTCATTTGCCATATAGTATGCCACGTTATATTAGGAGCTGACGTCATGTTAGAAGTTGATCTCAACGTTGTATCCTAATATGAGAATTTTTAAGTAATTTTTAATAAGCTGAAGTATGTATAAATGATATGGCATAATATATTATTTGTCACGTAGTATGTTACGTTATATTAGGAGATGATGTGGTACCACATCATCTTCGTTAAATATTTAAATAGAAAATAGGCGGAAGGACGACAATAAAAATTGGAGTAAATTTTAGGGATAATTATGGGACGATTTAAAAATAAAGGATAAAAATATACACTAGTGTATTTCTCACGAACTACCAGTGAAATTTACACAAAAAAAAAAACTAAAAGTATAAATTAGATTATGTAAAACAACGCATTTCTATTGGTGATTTTACGTTAAATTTTGTAAAAAATTCAAACTTATTTTTTTTGTGAAATTATCAAAAGTCAAATGATTTAACCCAATTTTTAAATACGTAATGCATAATTTAACAATGAACATAAAATCTTAAGATTAAATATTAGAAATGATAAAACTTAAAGTTTAAATATTGACATTGAATAATATAATATTTTAAATACTTAAGTATAAAATTATTTAAAAATCTTAATAATGGATTTTATTTCACTATAAATTTTGAGCTAAGGATATTCACATATTATTGTATGAAATTTTTAACTTGATTATAAATTTTTAAATAATATGCAAATGAATACATTTCAAAAATTAAAATTAAAATTTTATTTTAAATGTCCAGTCATATAAATTAAAAGACATTATTGACATTTAAATAAACGTTATCAAGCAAACTAAAATTTAAAATTTTAATTTTCAAGTGTTTATTAAAAAATGGTCATATTATAAAATACAAAATAACTTTTTCAACTAATCGATTATTTTCATTGAGAAAAAAAAAAAGATTACTTGATATATTGATGTAGATTCGAATACTTATGAAGATTTAATAATAGATGAAAAAGAAAACAACTTAATATTGATGGAGCTTTTAAAGGTAATCCTGATTTGAGTGGTGCAGGTATTGTAATTCGAGATTGTTTTAGTAAATGGTTATGTGGTAGAGTGGTGCGTCTTGGCATCTGCACTTCTATAGTTGTTGAGCTAAATGCTCTTATTTTTGGTATGCAACTAGCATGGTAACAAGGTTACAGAAAGGCTATCATTGAAATGGATTCCATAGAAAGTCTTAGAATGGTTTCTACAAATGATTTTCTCAGTCCTCGTTTTGCTAACCTTGTAAGTCAGTTTAATTTGTTGATGAATATGCAATGGGTGGTGAAACTACAGCATGCATTTCGAGAAGGAAACACGGTTGCTGATATCTTAGCTAATCTGGCGGTTAAAACTGTTCCGGTTGATGAGTTTTTTGTTACTCCTCCTCCACCAGCTCGTGTGATTTTAGAGGCGGATCGTCAGCAGGTCGCTTGGCCTCGTGTTTTAAGAATTTAATTGGGTATCCCCCTCCTTTATATACAAAAAAAAGAAAGAAAAAGAAAACAATTTATGTAATTTTATAACGTTTATTTTTATTAGGCCATATATTTAAGTGTCTGTAAATTTATTTTATCATTCTAATTGAAAATCTACACTTAATTTTTTTTGAACAGTCACATATTTATTTTTGGTGATTAAATATGTTTTTTGCATTTTTAATGTATAAAAGATTAAAATATATTGATTAAATTTTTTTATAAAATACTTTTGTCCAATAAAATTAAGCGATGTGATGCGCCGCTTAATTAATTGTTGGTGGGCCTTCTCACCGAACGACTTGTCGACTTGTCAATATTCGTCAATGCAAAATCGCGTTGTCGATATGTCGTTTACTTCTTTTATTTATTTATTTATTTTTGCAACCGTTGGACGTTTATACAACTGGTTGCGTGAGAAGTCTCAAGGAAAACTACAGGTCGTTTTGTTAATTATATAGGTGTATTTGGTCCTCTAGCAATTTTTTTTATTAATTGCAAGTGAGGGAGGAAAGCACCTATGACTAAAACCATGTGTCTAAATAAAAATAATATATGCTCTTGACTATCAAATACCTTACTGATTGTTCTCTAGCAAATAATATAGTATATATTTAACCTCTCGTTTGAAAATATATAAATTTAGAAATTATTTTATTAATTATTATCAATATTTCATACATAGTTAGTTCAATATATATATTAACTAAGCTGAATGTCGTTCGATTTTCCTTATAAGTTTTGCTGTTTAATTATATTATATTATTATTAGAAAGAGATCCCATATAATGCTACAAATATTTTTAGTCAATATATGTATATACTTATTTGAAAGTTTTTAATAATTTTAAGTAAATAGTTATTTTCTCATATCAAAATACTTTAAAATTGATAAGTATAAGTTGATTAACATAAAAAAAATCAAAATCAAATAAAATAATGAAATATTTTAAAAATAATCACATAACAGAAAATATTAAATAAATTATATTGAACTGCAACTGACAGTGAAAGAAAAATAAAGAAGAGAACAAAAAATGACGATAAAAAAATAATAATCTTCTTTATTATAATAGTAAATATAATTATCAAATAAAAATAAATGAAAGAATAAATAATAAATTAAACGAAATATTAAAAAAATATCAAAAATAAAAATAAAAATACAAAAAATATGATATATTACTTATATGTCAGTTGTGGAAGAAGAAAATAATAGTGTAACAATAATTTTTATTGGTGTTATATATATAACTAATTATTATTAATATGAAATATGATATCACAATTCTATTTGAACTCTTCAAATAAATTTAATTATCATCAATATTAAATAAGATATCATAGTTCTTAATAAATTAAGACACATGATAAATTGAGATAGCGATAAATAATGCAATATTATATCATCATTAATAATTTTAGTACAATAATATAGATTATATTATCAGTAGTGAAGGTAGAGGGGTTGGCTAGCCACGGCCTCTCCTATTAAACTTTAAACAAAATAATTAAATATATATAAAATTTTTATTTAGATATAAATTAATTATATTGTGTAGTGTATATGTTGGTCCCTAAAGAGTTATAAGTTTCTAATCTTTTTAAAAACACAATGAATTAATTAACAAATACTTAAAATGTTATTTTTTGAAAGAAAAAAATTGATTAGTGTGTAATGACAATGAATTAATAAAATTAAATCTCTTATCTTTTTTTAGGGTAAAAAATAAATAAGCTCTAATTATATTAAAAAACTTCTACTTTTCTCTTCTTTATCATTTCTACCTTTCAAGAACTTTTTCCTTTTTCCTTATTGTTTAATTAGAGTTCAATAACTTTTTTCTTTTTCCTTATTGTTTAATTAGAGTTCAAATTTTAAAGATTATACTGAATAAATCTTCAACTTCTTAAGAAATAAATCTTCAACTTCATAAGGTACATCTCTTTTATTTATAAAATTTTGAGTTAATCTAATTATTTTTTAAAAAAAATTAAACTAGCAATTGTATTGATAAATTGATTAAGAAAGTACTATAATATAGAATATCATTATTGCATGTTGCATTAGGTTAGAATTCATTGTTTGTTAACAATGAATTTTTTTATTAGAACTTCCTCAGTGGCGGAAGAAAAATATGCAAATGCTCGACAAGATTATTTACATTGAAAAAGAAATTGTTAAAAAATTTACGATAAATAATATCATAGATGACTTTCATTTAATGAAACAATAACGAGCAAAGCTAAAATAATAAAAAATAAAAGTGTATTTATAAATTTGTAATATTTTTTTGTATAATTTATTATTAGTAATATTTAGAAAATTTTATTATAGTATTTTTTTAATGAATTATTTATGGCCTCCTTTGATTATATTCCATAAATCCAACAATTTGTTTTTTCTCCTATAGACAGATGTCCTGGTCACCTTAGACCACAAGTGCTTGATGTTGGGGTGGTATTTTTGTTTTTTGTACAGAGGCTTAGTGTTTGAATTTGTGATTCTTATAATACAATATTTGAATTTGTGGGTCATTGGTGTTTTAGTATATTACAATGGTTGAAGTGCTTTTTTTTATTTATTAGATTTTGTATGTGGGATATATTCCACCATAGCTTGATATAATATAGTTCAATTCTATAATAATTTGATATGCCTCAAGTTATTTCGCATTTTAGTTTTTCAATCATCTCTTGAAATTGACTTTTAATTTTATGCTGGTAGAACCAGCTCTTATAGCACGGTGAATATGACTATTAAAAGCATAAAATGTTTAATAAGTATTTTTTTTGCCAATCATTTTTAATATTTAAGTAGAATATCTGATTTTTTTCCATGAATTAATAAAAAAAAATCAAAATCAAAATGAAATTCATAAATGTCAAATGAAAACAAATGATTATGGATAGTTTTTTGGTCTCATTGTCTTTGAAGAGGTGTCTTAGATTTGAAATGTATTAGTAAATTAGTATGTCAATAAGAAATCTACAAGTGAGCTGAATTAAGCAAGATTTTTTATTTTCATGAATCATCTTAATTCTAACTTATATATGACAATGTGAGATATTTTCAAAAGATAACTACACTAGTAGACGTTTAAAAAAATCATTCTACTTTTTTAAATTCTTTGTACAAGAAGCAAAATATGAATCAAAATATGATTCAAAGCAGAGGAGAATCCAAATTTGAATTGGATAAGCATCGAGTGAGTATTGTGAGAAGTCTAATGTTCTTTTGATATATTAAATTGGTGGAAAGTTAATTCACCTAGATTTTGAATGTTTTCTCTTATAGCTCGAGATGTATTAGCAATATATGTGTCAGTTATTGATTCTGAATTGTTTTGTCAGTTGTTGATCATGAATTGTTTAACTCCTCAAATGGAAAAAACTCTTATTTGTGGGCAAGGTTGGTTGTGGTCTCCGAATGAAAAGATTATAACGAGGATTATATGAAAGAACTTAAAATGATCAATTCATGTTAGGAATGTACTCGACCGTGCTGGGTTGGATTTCACTCTTGTCTAGAGCAATCCTAAGTTTAAATCAGGCTTCATTATTTAGCCCATGGCTTAGCCCTAGGCCTATGGGCATATATGACTTTGGGCCTCAAGCCAACTCGGTCGGATTAGGCTGGGCTCTCAGGTCTAATAAATTTTCTATTGTTATTTACAAAAAAAAAAACACATTTCTTAGATCTAAGAACAAATATGAAATAAATCACTAAATGAACAAAAAATCCAAAATAAATAATAACAAATCAACAATCAACCATAATAATAAATACAATCATTGAATAACAAAATATCTCTTTCACACATAAGAATGAAGCAACCAAAATTAAATATGTAAATACCAAAATTACAAATCTTAAATCTACAATTGCTAATACAACAAAAACTAAACGCCAAAAGCAAAAAAGATGTCGAGAAAATGGTGGCAAAAGAGATTAACAAGAGACCGAGATGCTGAGAGGGAGAGAGAGATTAAGACTTAACGAATCTATGGTGATGAGGCTGAGAGAAAGAGTGTGTTGGTTGATGTAACATCACTGGGAGAGCAATAGTTAGTTGAACGAGTGAAGTTGAGGTAGAACTTGAAGTGATAGACACAATCTTGGAGAAACAACAAGTGAGAAGGCTATGGTTATCTTTAGTGGCAAGAGTTTTATTAAAATTATTTCAGAATAGCAAAGAATAGGAGAGAGGCTAAGGTAAAATGAAAAGCAGAGGAAACGGGGGAGATAGTGACACACAAAGGAGATAAAATGAAAAGAAACTAAAGTTAGGTTTTTTAGGTTATATATACTCTCGAGTCAGGTCGGATTGGCTTGAGAGTTTTTTTTATTTATCAAATTCGAAGTCTTTACTCAGGTCTGCCACCCTAACCCTAAAATCTACCTTATTAGTAATTCGAGTCAACCCAACTTGGCCTAAACCACTTTGGTTGGGCCCAATTTCTCAGGTCCACAGCCACATGAATAAACCTAAGTTAGGTAAAATTATTTCCTTTAAGTAATATTAATGATTGAGAATGAGAAGCAAGTTTACTTTTATATTTACTATTTTGCTCTTATTGTACTTGTATTTTAAATGTATTTTATGTATTTTTATTATGTATTTGTGTTAACATCATTATTTATTTATTGTAATATATTATATTTGAATTTATATAAAATTTACTATATTTGTTAAATTTCATATTTTTTACTATACATATAGTAAAATAGTAAAAAATAGAAATTATCAGTTAACCATCCATTTTATATTGTTAACTAATAATTAGTTAATCATTTACTTATAATTAATTTTTTTTTAATTTTTTTTACTTACAATTCAATTTATCTAACAGTGAGAACTCTTAAAAATTAATATAGTATTATAAGAACCAACCGTTTCAGATTTATTGAAGGATAACATATGACCATCTTTTTATAATGATTGTGAATCTTTTTTAGAACAATTTGAAGTGTAATGGCCTTTGAAATAAAAACATTCAATAGTACCCACATCCCTACTTTTTGGCTTACCTAGTGTTGCATAAGCCATTGGAATGGAGGCAGATCGTTGTTGTTTCGTTGCTGTTTGAGTGAGAAGCTGATGTTTCTCTCAAAACAAATTATTGGAATATGCATCCAAGGAGGGTAGGTGTCTCATTTCATAAAATTGGACTTGATATCTTCAAACTCATACCTAAATTTTATAAGATTAATTTTAGCAATTTCATGGAAAATTTGAATAAAATTACAGCCTTTAAGAGGTAAGGTAGTGTTAGGAAAAAGAGCGGGAAGCCTAATAAATAAATGATCAATCACAAGCTTGCAGTACTAATATCAGAGTTATATTTTTTTCCCTCAAATGCAATATTTAAAATGAATAATAATGAAAATATCAAATTTTATACACAAAAACACTAAAATTTTTATGTAGAAAAGACTTACATGCGAAGAGAAAAACTATAGGACCTAGTCCATTAAAAAAGTTTCACTAATCATCTCTAGTAGAACTAAAAGCATTCTCAATCAACAACAATCTCAACAATAATTTCAATAAACCATTACCTAGAAGGTGGTATTCCACAAAATACAAGAGAAAATATAAAGATCTCACCAATATGGGTATATAGAAAAGACATAAAATTAAAGTCTTCCAATGATTCACATTGTTCAAAATGTAGAGCTTGATAAGGAGAATAACATATCAAAATTTCATCAGAATTGGGTAGGAAATATTTGTAAATTGATTTTGTCTTTTTAACTTTTCATCTTCCTTTTTTTTTTGTATTTTAAAGTTAAATATTGTGATGCAGCCAGTTGAGTGTGACACTGCCTATAGATAATGATGACGGGGCTACCTCAGGGGGTCTTCCTACCTCTCTGAGCTCATACTCGAATGATGCCTATGCTCGGGCTCTAACCTGCAAGAAAAGAGAGAGGCGGATTGAGCTCCGCGGAGGAGGCTCCGATGCCTAAGTCAGCGCTCGATCTGTCTGAGCGTAAAAAGAGTAATCATGTAGATAAGAGTAGAGAAGATGATCTCATATCTGTGGGGTCTGCCCCTATATATAAATGGTGCAAGGGGGACAAAATCTGCATGTGTCAGAGAGTATTTAAAATTTTGGGATAGTGCGTCTGCCACATTAGGACTGTGTGCCTGTTGTATCAGAGATGTTCAGGGAGCTCGACAGGACAGGGGTGTCCAGAGCCGAGGTTAAGTCTTCTTAAGAGCCTGCCTAAGGGGCAACCGATCATGGAGCTCGATCTATGAGCTCGGTTAAAGGAGGGATAGTACCATTAAACCCCCCTCAAGTCATCTGATATTTATGTTAGATGTAAAGGTACCACGCAAGGGAGCTCGGATGAGCCCGAGTAACTATGCTGACTCATGAGATAGATACTATATCATAATATGCAGTATTCAAGTGTGGAGCTCAGTAATAAAGCTCGGTAAGTGGGGGTATCAACACTAGTCTCCTGTCGATCATTTGATATTCATGTCAAATTAAGACCTGTGATAGAGAAGGCAAGCTTGACAAGAGCTATAGAGAAATTGAAAGACATGAGATAGAGCTCAAAAAGCTCAAAAAAGAAGAGTTTGAAAAGCTCAAGAAGTGAGAGAAACTGATAAGAGTTCGAAAGTATTCCCTTCTGAGAAGTCTTATCATTTATGTTAAGGAGTCGATGAAGATTCTAGGAGGACACATGTCATGTAGAGGAGAAGTGACACTTCAAAAATTGAGGTAATGGTTTGGCGAAAATTGAAAAGACGTAATATTTGAAACAGTAAAGAGGGATGTCGGTTCACATGGCTGAAGTGGGCTCTATAAATAGAGGGTAGCAGGACAACATTCGATACACGATTCAAAAGAGAGAAGCTCAGTTCGTATGACAAATAAAGGCTTAAGAGCTCGGTTCCGGAGGTTAGTTTTGAGTTTCTATTTTAAGTTGTGCATTTAAAATTCTAGTAACGGAATGATGCGAGTAGTTATAGTCTCGAACGTGTCAAAGAAGGGATGAGAGGTGGGCTCTTAGAATATTGTGGGTGAGGGGACCCACCATGAGGAAGGGACTAGGGATGATGTTGGGTCGGCCATTACCAAGCATACCGAGCAACATATGAGGTCTCTTAGACTAATGATGAGGAGGAGGAAGAGGATGTAGTCGAAGTACCAGTGAATCCAAGCTCGGAGAAGTAAGGGACATCCATTCCTCAGTGACAGAGACAGACTTGGTAGGGATCCAGAAGAAATATCAAATACCAGAAGAATACAAGATGCTCATTCCTAGGGAGAATGCCTGAGCCTACGATACACTGCCCGAAAATCAACTGACTATTTTCAAAGAGGATTTAAGGTTGGGGGTGCGGTTTCCTCTGCGCCCCTTCCCACTGGCTTTCCTGCGATACCACAGGATTGCCCCCAGTCAGCTTAACCCAACGCTTGGAAGACTATCATAGGGTTTGAGATTCTGTGCGGTCTGCTCGGGGTTATACCTACACCGCACATACTGAGTGCCTTCAGCTTGCTCAGAATACATCCGGGAGCAGATGAAGACTTCTTGTACTTACAGGGAAGGTCAAGGCTGAGTATATTTGCGGGGAAACTGAACTCTATGAAGGCTTAGAAGGATCAGTTTTTCATCTTGGAAAAGCCTGATGGGTTTGGTTGTGAGAGCACATGGTGGGTCAATCCTAGTGGCAAACAAGTGCCAAGGGAAAAACTTAGCGAGGAAGAGCTTGCAGTATTTGAAGCTGTGGAAAAGGACATTTTGAGAAGGAAGAGGAATGTTCTAGTGTTGATAAAAGAGTATTTCCCGATTGGAAAGGCTCCGAAGAAAATTCAGGATGAGGACTGGGCGGGTAACTTAATTATCTTACACTCTCTTTGTTTATAAATTGTTAATGTTTTTGTGTGTCTAACTAACTTATAGTTTGGTTGTGCAGAGAATGGCTTGGGATTGACCAGTAGAGACTTAAAGAGGCTGGCAAAGAAGGAAGCCAAAAAAAAGGCTCGGAAGAGAGCCATGTTGGCTCAGGAGCAACCGAGCAAGCAAGGTGCTGGGAGCAGTGCCCCTTGGGAGCTGAAGCCTACCACAGAAGAACTGCATTACCTCTAGAAGTGATGCCAGAATCTAGGTGCACACAAAGAGGAAGAAAGCCGGCCCTTAAGGCGGGCAGAAGGGAGTCCATCCATTAACTCGCTGATAATTTTGGTTGGTGGAGGTAGTTAATGAGAAGCTGGTGGGTTTACACAACATCCCGTACTCAATGCAAGTTGTGGGTGTTCAAAAAGGTGCTTGGGCAAATATACCAAGCCATCCTAAAGGAGAGGCGAAAAAATGTACCAAAGAGCTCAGAAGACATAGCAAATGAGATGTTGATAATGTCCCATGAGGTAAGTATAAATCTGAATGCTGGACTTGGGTTAAAAAATTGGCATAGATGCTAACGAAAAGAAATATTGCAGGTTACCCAGCTTGCCCATACCATGGAGGATCGGGCAAAGGGCATGGAGATCAACTTTGCCCAAGCTGCCAAGGACGCTGACGAGGAGTGGGTCAAAACTAGAGAAATGTTTAGAGGCCAAATACAAAGAACTAAAGGGTGCTCAAGAGGCTCTAAAAAATAAAATGGAGTAGCTAAGCTCGATTAGAAAGACTCTCAAAGCCAAAAATGAAGAGTTGTACTATTTAAAAGAAGGTCTAAATGCGAAAGACAACGATCTACGCTTGGCAGAAGGTGCTCTCAAAGCCTCCCTGTAAGGGCTAGTTGCCGAGGCCACCAGAAGTGATAGGCGATAAGCTCGAGGTGTCTACGCCTAACAGCAAGCTGTGTCGAAGCGGCTAAAGGGAGAGTATCCAGACATTGATTTGTCCTTGATGCTGGACATAAATATTGACGAGCTGGCAGCAGAAGCAGAAGATGAAGATAAAGATGAGTGGATGAAGAAGAAGAGGACAAGGTCTAAGATGAGGAGGACCAAAATTGATAAACTTTTATACTGTAGGTCATACTTATACTCGGTCTATAAAGTTAAAAGGACCAGGCTTATTTTGTGTAATGAATTTATCGTAATTAATAAAATATTTTGTTTTAAACTCAATGTTGTGTTATTTTGTATGATATATTATTTGCATGAACTTTGGGGCTCGGTCAAAAATTAAACTTTATATGATGGCATAAATGCTCTGTGTTATGATGTGTTAAGTTAACTATAGACCTTATTCAATCTTACACAATCACAATGTGTGAATGGGTATGCAATTATCATAATGTGGCTTAGCAACCATTTATTCGAACCATAATGTGCACTCGGGCACGTATTACTATAATGTGCCCTGGACATGGCCAAATGCAACGAGCTTGGTTGGGCTTTCAGAAATCAAGTGGTTGGTTGAGTAGGGTGGATTAGTTACCCAAACCTCATAACATGCTTTACTATAACATGAATTCATAAATGGTCTGCGAGCAGTTTTAATAACTTAAGAAATAAAAATAACCTGCTGAAATTGCAAAGAGCTTACCTGCTCAAGTTGATCTACTATAGTCGAATGGGGTGACCAATTACCTAAGCATGATTTGGTGCAGAGCTACTCGAGCATCTTTATGGCTCAGGAAGAGCTGCTTAAGTTTATATTCTTGATTCAGATGGCTTCACATGAGCTAGTCAAATAGGGCAACCAATTGCCTAAGCACGACTCGGTACAGAGCTGCTCGAGCGTCTTTATGGCTCGGGAAGAGTTGCTTAAGTTCATGTTCTTGATTCGGATGGCTTCACCTGAGCTCTTCTGCCTAGAAAGGATTCTCAGCTTCTCTTTTCTTTGTAGATCCTTTGCCTAGACTGTTGGCTTAACCGTGGATCGGTGTGTTTTTTATGAACTTAAAGCTTTGGTGAATGTTATAGTCAATATTTGGCAATTAGAGGTAATGATGCCCCCTTTGTTGACTTAACATTCATGTCAAGCAGTTTCTTTGTCGTGCTGAAATAGCTTCTTTGGATCAGACTTACATTTACAAAAGAACGAGGGCTCAAGAATGAACATAAAAAATTACCAGTACAGAAAGTGCCCCCAAATTTACAAGCAGGAAAAATAAATATAAATTTTTATAGTAAGTGCATTAATGTCCGTATAAGACATAGAAGTGTTACCCTCAATAAGAGGTTAAAAGAAACTGCATAGGCGGGTGCTATAAGGAGATCAATGCGCGAGTCAGTGCCACAATAGTTCAATATTATAGACATGGTCGAATAATAAACATACGGTCTGGAAATGAACATAAAAAATATAATATGCTCAAGAGCACTACCACATATACATGGATGATATAAGTTAGGCGTGCGGAAGGGCAAAGTCATATAAACATGAAGAATATGAATCCGGAGTGCCCAAAGACACCACATAGTTCGGTATGATTGATAGAATTAATGTACAAACTTGAAATAAGTAATCTTCCTGCTATGCTATGTTGATTTTTTTTGTGAGGGTTATTCTATCTGCTCGAGCACGAGGTGTATCATAGTGTTCTAATATTACAATGGGCCTTAGAAATGGTTATAGAGTAAGCTCGGGTTATGCTGTGCTCTTTGGCAGCCGTGTACTGAGCGGTCTACTAGGCATAGTGGGTTGATTAACCCAAACTTCACTTCACTTCATGATGTGAATGTATTTATGCACTTTAAGAACTTGGTAAAATAAAAAAAAATGAAAAAGTGAGGTTGTAGAGTAAGTATGGGTGACCTGTTTTGAGGTACCATTTGCGGCGGTTGATTGGCCCGACCTATTTTGTAGTATAGCTCTAGGAAGAGCCTTCCAGAACCAAACGTGTGGCTCGGGGCACTTGTTTGTCTGTGCTACTGGCTTGGACCATGGCTCGGTTTATAGAAGTGAGAAGTTTCTCTGTGATGAGCTTGATTGTGCTCGGGTCTTCGATGAGCTCGAGTGTATGCTTAGCCCTCAGGGACATGCTATTCGGGATGCCAATGCTCGGTAATCAGGGATGTTAGTGCCTCCTCCAGTGCCTTGACATTCATGTCAAGCAGCTCCTTGGGCATGCTATTGGATGTTGGATCGGCTAATTGCTGCAATAATAGATTAGGCTTGGGAATAGCAAATATAGACATCATACCGAGTATTATAAGGTGCTCGATTTGAGCATTAAGATATGTAATTGCTGTTAGAGTTCGGTATATTGCAAAGGCATTATACACAGCAATAAAGAGTTAGCATTATTGGGATCTTTAGAGTCAATCCACTTTTATTCTAATAATTCTCATATGTGTCTCAAAAATGATATTTTTAGATGCTTTTCCAATTTCAGTTTGATTCTTTGGGAAGAACCGCTAGATTTTTGTCAACCTGTGAGTTATATCATTTAACATAATATCCCATTTCCTTAATTTGTTTATTATTTACATTTTGCAAACAAGCCTTGGTTGTTTATATATTATGGACATAATTATTATCATCAATAATACATTAGAAAAGCATGATGTGTGTTGGTGATAAGTTTGAATGACTATAATGATGCATATTTCTTGTGGTTATTGGATGGGATTGGAATTATATATGACCAGTTAGAATGGTAACATGGACATCGAGATGAGTGTGAGTTATGATAATGAGCTTGTGGCTGGCATGATTGCGGGGGGCTTGCTCATCACTCAGCACTGCTTGGTTGTCTTGCCTTCTTTGGGTTTATGAGAATTTGCGAAGATTAAGTTTGGAAATTTGTTCAATTTTCCATTTTTCCTTTTGCCTTCCATATGGAGTGATATGTAGTTCTAGTTGATTGGTTTTTTTAGGGACAGATTTTGGTTGTGAAAGAATTAGACCCATGGAAGAATGTGCAAATATGACCCTGAAATTTACAGAAGGTACAAATTGGCCCTTAAAAGTTTATTTGGGTTTATTTATATATTTAAAGTTTTAAAAAGCTGATAAATTAATCACTTCTGTAATAAAAAATTAACTATCATTAACTGTGTATTTAGTTTTTCATTAGAATATATAAATATGCCCTTTAAATTTAAGCAAAAATACGAATTAACACTTTCTTTAGTTCAATTATGTGCTAAATGATATTTTTATTTATTTATAAATTAATCTTATTTTATACTAAATAATATTTTGATTAAAATTATTTAATACTTCTTCTAATGAACCTTTAAAATCATTAATTCACATTATATATATATTACATCAAATATTTTATGTCATTTGGAGGATATATTTAAGAGATTTTATTAAAAATATAAAAAAATATTTTGAAAATATCCATTTTTTTTAAAAATTTGCTCATAGTTTTCAATTGAAGTTATTTTTTATTTAAAATATCAAATTTTAATTAGCTTTAAAAATATACCCTACAATTATTCAATTGAAATTATTTTTTATTTTTAAAATATTAATTTTTCATTTTTTAAATTAAAAATTAAAAACAATTTTTTTTAAAAAATTCGCATTTTTAAAATATTTTTTTATAATTATTCAATTGAAATTATTTTTTATTTTAAAACATCAATTTTTCATTTTTTAAATTGAAAATTAAAAGCAATTTATTTTTCAAAAAAATCTCATTTTTTATTTTATTTTTATTTTTTTAATATTTTTAATCAGAATATTATTTATTATAAAATGCTCTTGAAAAATGTTTGATTCATTTATAAATAGATAAAAATATCATTTTAGTACATAATTGAATAAAAAAAATTCAGTATCAATACGTACTTTCACGCAAACTGAAAGTGTATGTTTGCACCTTCCAACGAAAAACTAAATATAGTTAACAATAATTAATTTTTGGTCAAAAGAGGGACTAATTTTTGAATTTTTTTTAATAATTTGTACTTTTGCTCAAACTTTAGGGACATTTTTGTACCTTCTTTCTTAGATTCATCGATGAGTTTTGTTTTGATAGGAGTGAGAAGTTTCTCTGTGATGAGCTTGATTACGCTCGGGTCTTCGATGAGCTTGAGTGTATGCTTAGCCCTTAGGGACATGCTATTTGGGATGCTAATGCTCGGTAATCAAGGATGTTTGTGCCTCCTCCATTGCCTTGACATTTATGTCAAGCAGCCCCTTGGGCGTGCTATTGGATCTTGGATCGGCTAATTGCTGCAATAATATATTAGGCTTGGGAATAGCAAATATAGACGTCATACCGACTATCATGAGGTACTCAGTTTGAGCACTAAGATATGTAATTGTTGTTAGAGTTTAGTGTGTTGCAAAGACATCATACACAACAATAAAGAGTTAGCATTATATTAAAAATAGAAACTTTCAGATACATACAGTATCAGCACATAGCATTATAGTAAAAATTATTACACTGCTAGAGTGGTTACCTTAAGAGCTCGGGCGCAATGAGGGCGTGTTTTTTAAGAGCTCGAGTGCAACAAGGGCACATTTTGTAAGAGCTTGGGCGCAACGAGGGCGCATTCTTTAAGAGCTAGGGCGTAACGAGGGCTTATTTTTTAAGAGCTCGAGCGCAACAAGGGCACATTTTGTAAGAGCTCGGGCACAACAAGGGCACATTTTATAAGAGCTCGGGCGCAACGAGGGCACATTTTATAAGAGCTCGGGCGCAACGAGGGCACATTTTATAAGAGCTCGGGCGCAACGAGGGCACATATTGTAAGAGCTCGGGCACAATGAGGGCACATTTTATAAGAGCTCGGGCGCAAAGAGGGCACATTGATATGCACCGTAAGTACTTAAAGAATATGAGCGCGACGAGGGTGTGTTGATATGCACCGTAAGTGCTTAACGAATTTGAGTGCGACGAGGGCACTTAGGGGCTTGGTGTGCGAGGCACGGCGAGCTGCAATATATGTTAAGTTCATGCGAGGGCATTGAGATACACAATTAAAGTGCTTATAATCGGATGCACTACGTGAACGGTGTAATAGCCCGAGGCGCGCAAAGGCTTCGAGATAACATAGGGTGCACAAGGGCACCTTAAGAACCAAGGGCACATGGCATTATAATACGAACTATTTAAGTATCACACGATTAGAGTGCTTCCCTTGTGGGAACTGTGGGACGTACCTGAGGCTCCATCGCTTATATCAAGGAATAGCTTGTCCACGCTCATCGCACTATTGATGAAGGGGCTATCTCAGGGGGTATTCTTAGCTCTATGAGCTCATTCTCGAGTGCTGCCTATGCTCAGACTCTAACCTGCAAGAAAAGAGAGAGAGATGGATTGAACTCCGCTTAAGAGGCTCCGATGCCTAATTTAGCGCTCCATATGTCTGAGCGTAAAGAGAGTAATCGTGTAAAGAAGATAATCTCATACCTGTGGGGGTCTGCCCCTATATATAGATGGTGCACGAGGAACAAAACCTGCATATATCATAGAATATTTGAAATGTCGGGATGGTGCACCTGTCACATCGGGACTGTACGCCTGTTGTGTCAGAGGATATCCAGGGAGCTCGGCAGGACAAAAGTGTCCAGAGCCGAAGTTGAGTCTTCTTGAAAGCCCTTCTAAGAGGCAACTCATTATGGAGCTTGGTTAAAAGAGGGGTAGTATCAGATAACATGAATTATATCAGTATATTTTGCCTAAAGATTCATAAAACTAAAATAAAAATAAAAAAATAAAGAGACTATCTTGTTGGGGAGTAGCTAGCTAATTCATGTTCAAGCTAGAAGCTACGAGTTGCATTCTACTAACATAGAGTTTTTCTTTAGGCAAGTCCACATCTCGGCTGCAGTCATAAAAAATCAGTGGTGTTCAAGATGATGTTGGGGTTTGATAAATCTTAAGAGTTTACGCTATGCTTTGAGCAACAATAACATCCCACTTGGCATGCATGTTCATCCTATTAATTTTTGTTAGAAATGAGTTTGTAACCATCAAAATGACCCCATAAATTTTTTGCTTTGACAAATATCTTGAAGTTGAATACTCAAGCTTGAGTATAGTTTCTATCTTTAAAATGAATCAAGAAGGAAGCGTGTTTGTTTGAAAACAAGAGGATTCCAGAACTTGATCAAGAACAACAATTAAGACTAAATTAAAACTGTGTTGAGCAAGAGAACAAATTAACGATAAATATTTAAAATTGTGGCTCTGCTGCCATTATAAACTTCTTAGAAAACTCTGAGCAAAAAATATTTCATTTTCTTGGTGGAGAATTCTCCTTGTATGCAAAATACAAATTGATTTTCAGCCTTTATATAGCTATACACTAATCTATTTATATCCTAATTAAATTGTCTACAAGTCATAAAATGAACTAATTCTTGACATTTTAATTCTTTACAGTTAGATGAATTTGTTCGGTAGAAAAAATAAAGTAACAGTTGATAGTTGTCGGAAGTCCAAATAGTTGTTAAAAAAATTAAATCTGAAACTTTTTCTCATGAATTGGTAGCTGACTTCGATTTAGACTATATTATTGTTAAAAAGTTATTAAAAATATTTTCAAATTAATTTTTATGTAACTATAATAATAAATAAATAATCATTCAAATATTATAAATAAAATTTATAAAAAATTAGTTAATAATTTATAATATCAAGAAAGAACTTAATTATACAATAAAATAATTAGTTATAATTTTTAACTATTAATTTCATTATTCTTACACTACATGTTAGAACAATCAATGCTACAACACTGAAGATGGACCGTAAGTGCTTTAATTGAGGGCTCATAGCAAGCACGACGGCCCAATTCAACCATGTAGGACAATTAATTTCAACTTTGATAAAAATTTAAAAATAATTTTAAATAATTTTAAATTTATCATATTTATAAATTATTTATCAAAATACTAAAATTTATAAAATATTTATTAAAATATCATATTTTTATTAGTTTACAATAAATTTATAATGAATTTATCATATATTTATTTTGAGTTTATAAATATTATATAATTTATAATGAGTTTATAATAAAATAACTAAAATATTTATAGTAAAAAAATAAAAATTTTAAAAAATATGGTGGAGGATATCATTTCTCAATTAATTTATGCTATGCCGGCTCGGTATAGATTCATTATATCTATAATCTATCTTTTTATATCGTGTTATATCAGTGCAAAAAATTATTCGTATCATATTGGATTATAATGAACCAAAGATTAAGGCTAATAGTGATAGTAAATAGAGGAAATCACATTATATATTAACTTTTATTTTTTTTATTGCTGTTATTTTTATTTTTATTTATATTTTATTTTATTTTTCAATTTTTTATTTTCTTTATTTTTTCAAAAAAACTGTATTTTTTTTTTCAAATTGTAATTTTTTTTTTCATTTTCATTTTCTCTACAATGGCCCATTGTTTTAAATTTTCCTTTTTCCTTTTTGTTTCTTTCCCTTTCACGATAATGAAAACTTGTTTTCATGGAGGTGGTTATTTCGGGTATGTTCTTTTTATTTCTTCACTTTTTTTATATATAATTTCTTATACATTAGGTTTTCAATGTTATATTTGAAGTAAGATAAATTGTTTATTTTTCATTTTGTTGAAATGGGTTGGCTAAAAAGAGAGTGCAATTATGTCTCTTCTACATCCTAGTTGACAAAAGAATACTTTATGAAAAATGAATTTTGTTCATTCATTCACTGAGTTCGTACATGTGAAAATGTTTGCCGGATGGAGATGAGATGGTATGTTTTGAGGAAGATCCAACCCCTCTTTATATTTTTTTTACAAACCACATGATAATCTATGTCTAAATATTTTATGCATTTATGAAAAACGGAGTCAGTTGATATATGGAATACTGCTTGATTATCATACCAAAGGGAGATGAGGAAGTTGAATTGATATTGTTATCTTTTCTGGCGAGATTTTGGTGATGTTGTAACTAGTTAATCAACACCTATAGCGTATTTGAGCTTTTGAGTTTATTATCTTTCCAATGTCACCGACCATGATTCATTTGGACACAGAATCAACAAAAACTCTATTGAGGCTCTAGCGAAGTTCCGATGAGTCAAACATCTAACAATTTATTTTTATTTTGAGAGCTGTTTTTAAAATTAGTTTTTCGAAGCATCACAAGGGTAAGCCCGAAAAGCCTAGATTTTGATTTGAAATTAAATTTTGGACTGATTTAATTGGATATATATGTGCTTTGGGTTGTATTTAAATATTGGAAATTTATTAATTTTTAAGATTATTATTATTGTTATTTATAATTTAAGTTAATGCAAATTTATTATTATTGAGAACAAAGATAATTGAATTATGTAATATTTAGTTTATTTGAAGGATATTTAGAAAATTATAAAATTATTTAAATTAATTCAAGGTATTTTTAAAATATTAAGAATTATTTTATAAATAGTCAATTGAATAAATTTATTATTATTATTATTATTATTATTATTATTAAATGAGTGATAATAAAAGGTTTAAATTAATTTAATACCATATTATGGTATTTTAATATTTAATAGCTATTTATTACGAAGTTTTTATTAGGATATTTGTTGAGTTTGGAAGCCCAAATGAGACAATTGATTTAATGTAAATTGTCGTGGCTATTAGAAGTGTTTATTTTCTTATTTTTAAAGGGGGAATATCCCAATTATAAGAGAGATTATCGAAATTTCGATAGAATTTTTAGAGTCAATCCATTTTTATTCTAATAATTCTCATATGTGTCTCAAAAATGATATTTTTAGATGCTTTTCCAATTTTAGTTTGATGCTTTGGGAAGAATCGCTGAATTTTCATCAACTTGTGAGTTATATCGTTTAATATAATATCTTATTTCCTTAATTTGTTTATTATTTACATTTTGCAAACATGCCTTGGTTGTTTATATATTATGTACATAATTATTATCATCAAAAATACATTAGAAAAGCATGATGTGTGTTGGTGATAAGTTTGAATGACTGTAATGTTGCATATTTCTTGTGGTTATTGGATGGGATTAGAATTATATATGACTAGTTAGAATGGTAACATGGATATCAAGACGAGTGTGAGTTATGATAATGATCTTGTGGCTAGCGTGATGGCGAGGGCTTGCTCATCACTCAGCACTGCTTGGCTATCTTGTCTTCTTTGGGTTTATGAGAATTTGCGAGGATTAGGTTTTGAAATTTGTTCTATTTTCCATTTTTCCTTTTGCCTTACATATGGAGTGATATGTAGTTCTAGTTGATTAGTTTTTTTAGGGGCAGATTTTGGCTGTAAAAGAATTAGATCCATGGGAGAATGTGCAAATATGACCATGAAATTTATGAAAGGTGCGGATTGGCCCTTAAAGATTTGTTTGGGCTTATTTATATATTTAAAATTTTAAAAAGCTGATAAATTAATCACTCATGTAACAAAAAATTAACTGTCATTAACTTTTTTCATTGAAAGTTACAAATATATCCTTTAAGTTTGAGCGAAAATACGAATTGACACTTTTCTTTAGTTCAATTATGTACTAAATGATATTTTTATCTATTTATAAATTAATTTTATTTTATATTAAATAATATTTTGATTAA
The DNA here is from genome assembly GCA_947685225.1 of Garcia nutans. Classification (NCBI taxonomy): domain Eukaryota; kingdom Viridiplantae; phylum Streptophyta; class Magnoliopsida; order Malpighiales; family Euphorbiaceae; genus Garcia; species Garcia nutans. The sequence goes on along the minus strand of CANTUV010000059.1, from coordinate 9,101,757 downwards.
AATTATTATTTAATACTTCTTCTAATGAATCTTTAAAATCATTAATTTATATCATATATATTACATCAAATATGTTATGTCATTAGGAGGAGATATCTAAAATATTTCATCAAAAATATAAAAATATATTTTAAAAATATCCATTTTTTAAAAAAAATTTGCTCATAGTTTTCAATTGAAGTTATTTTTTATTTAAAATATCAAATTTTAATTAGCCTTAAAAATATACCCTATAATTATTCAATTGAAATTATTTTTATTTTAAAAATATCAATTTTTCCTTTTTAAAATTGAAAATTAAAAGCAATTTTTTTCAAAAATTTGCATTTTTAATTTTTTTTTATAATTATTCAATTGAAATTATTTTTTATTTTAAAAATATCTATTTTTCATTTTTAAATTGAAAATTAAAAGCATTTTTTTTTCAAAAAATTCCATTTTTATAATATTTTTTATTTTTTAATATTTTTAATCAGAATATTATTTATTATAAAATGCTCTTGAAAAATGTTTGATTCATTTATAAATACGTAAAAATATCATTTTAGTACATAATTGAATAAAAAAAAATTCAGTATCAATCCGTACTTTCACGCAAACTTAAAGCGTATGTTTGCACCTTCCAACGAAAAAATAAATACAGTTAACAATAATTAATTTTTTTGTTAAAAGAAGGGCTAATTTGTAAATTTTTTTTTTATAAAACTTTAGGTGTATAAATGAGCCCAAACAAACTTGAAGGGCCAATCTGTACTTTCACATAAACTTTATGGATATTTTTACACTTTCTTCCTTAGATCCATCGATGGGTTTTATTTTGATAGCTTGAAACTCTAATTTAAAATGGGTAATTCCGGTATCCCATGATGGGTTCACTATAAAAGGAGTCGAGCTCTCAAAGGGCCTCATTGGTGCTGCCATCTTCATCTCGAGTATCGGCATGTAACTTTTTAAATGTGTTCAACACATATGATAACAGCGGTGGTTGGTATTAAGGTTATTACTATGCTGAAGGTAAATATGGTTATAGATCTATTTGGAAGATGAAACAGAGCAAGAAGTGATGAAGGAAATTAATAAACAATAAATAATATCCACATGTCTATGCATTTGAAATACACTATCAAAATTAATTTGTTTATGTGCAAATGAGGGTTGTTGGATGAGCAAAAAATTAAGTATAAGGGTTATATGGTTACTCGAAGAGTATATGGAGCAAAATAACCAAAATATCCAAGTACAATAGGCTATGGATGTATTAAGCATAAAATTTATTATAATTTATGATTTAAAAATATGATATTATATAAAAAAAATTATATTCCCTCTATCCTAAAATAATTGTACAATTTATATTTCATACAGTGTAGATTGATGGGCATTCCATGATGGAGCCCATTGAATTAATTTAAATTAATTACAAATTAATTAATTAAAAGAAAAAAAGAAAAATTCAACTACAGACAATTATCAAGTAGTCACTGTCTGAATAAAAGGAAAACACAGAGAATGATAATTATCACACATCATTCTCTTAATTCTAAGAGTCGACTAAATTTATAATCTGATTGTGTCTCTTCTAATTATTTAAGAAAAATCATAATTATAATACCCTAAATGAAATACAATTCTAGTAGCCTAAATGTTGGGCAAATTAAATGAATAAAGTGAAGAAAAATCTTAAATGAAATAAAATTTCAATGAGCCAAAGTAATAGAAACAAAAACTTTAACGTGTTTAAATAGAAAATCCTACAATTTATAACGACTGTGAACGAAATCAGCTAACTATAAGTTGTAAAATAATTAATTACATTTATATAAAAAAAATTAGAAAAACAAAGTGATCTGCTAGAGTGGTGAAGGAATCATTGAAATGCAATGAAGTGAAATTTACAAGGTACTAAAGTGATGGAAATGGAAATTTTAAAATACCTTAACTATGATAACTAGTATGTATAAAAACCTTAAAACATTTTACTTTAAATGCATCATAACTTAATTAATAACATCTTAATATAATAACATACATTAGAACCATATGAGATAAATTAAAATTAAAAATTAGAAGTGAGAAGAATTTTAAAAAAAAATTAATTACAAGTGTATGTAGCAAGTTAGGCTATAAAATGGCTAAAAAGGGTATTCAAGTTAACAAAGAAAGTACATAAGACTTGAAGGGTAAAATTAACTTTTTACCCACTTAATTATCAGAAACTTTCTTACCAAATCAAGCAGGAGACTCATTTTCTTTGAAAAGAAAGTGAGTTTGGATAGCATATGCTAAAAAAAAGAAAAAAAAAGTCACACTTTTCTTCTTCTTCTTATTACCAAAATATCTCCCCTTTCTATCACAATTTTTTTTCATTTTTCATCAGTCATAGCTCATTATTAAGCTATTTTCTTATGTATAAAAATGATCCAAAGTGAAGAATTAAATCAACAAAATGATATAGAAGTATAGAGACAAAATGAACTCTTAAAGGTAAGAAATCTAGAAATTTTAAATCTTAATTTTGCAATTTTGTTTCCCTAACTTTAAATTTATTATTTATTGAACATGAACTAAAAATTATCATTTATACATATTAATTAACTTTTTGGGATGTTGAAAATTATTTTGGATTGAAATAAATTAAAAATGATAAAGCTAGAAACTCTAATCCCTAAATCTGTCCAAATTTAACAGCTTGAATTCTCAATAAATTAATTACAGTATTTTATTTATTTTAATATAAAAATAAGCTTTAAAATTTATAAAAATTTACAAAAAAGTATATTTGGATGATAAGAATACTGTGGTAAAATTTCAAGTCAAAATTATGAGAAAAAATGAGTGGGTAACTAAGTGAATATAAGCTACTCATTTTAACAGCCTGAATAAAGATCACTGAAAATTTTGCTACTGTGTTTAAATTATTTACCTATGTACATAAATGTAAAAATTAATGAAAATTTACAAAGAAGTCACTTAGGATGTTATAAATATCTTGGAGAAATTTTAGGACAAATGAATTTGAGAAAATTAATATCTATTTAAATGAAGGCAAACTGCTCAAATGCTGGAATTGATATGTGTTGTTGACTTGCGTTGAGTTAAGTATACCAAAATATATTTGATTAGACCATAAATATGAGCATATTATGTATGAAAATAAAGCTTAAAATGTTTAGTTAATGTCTTAAAAATATCAAATGTTAATTTAATGAACAAATAAATCAATTGACTATAGAAAGCTAGTGTGGTTAAATTGAAAGATTGTGAGTAATTGGAATTTATATAATTGAATATCGCTAATGTAATATGATTTTGTGATATTTAAATTCATAATTACAAAATAAATTTTGGAACATATTAAAATGTTAAAAGAATACATAGGTACCTACTGAATAAGTAAAGCAAGAATGACAAAGATAGTAAATTATAAGTGGCAACAATTATTTAAAATATAACATATATATATATATATATGAAAATGTAAAATAGTATATTAATACATAACCTAAATTAAACTAAATGAGGACCTAAAGAAATAATATAAAACCTCCCTAAGATGTACATTAATATGTAAAAAAGTTAAATAATATTAAAAAATAATTAATAAATTAAATACAAATAAGTGTACAATTAATGTATGGATGTGAATGTAGGTCAAGGATTATCACATAATCAATCAGTAATTATCAGTAACTTAGAGGAATCAAATTTGCAAGTTTAAGGTGAGTATATTGTTTATTCCTTTCTTTATTGCTATAAAATATTTGACAAAATGTGAACCATTTGATACATTTATTGATTGTGTTCATAAATTTGTGAAATTGTTAAATCTTATGTGGTCTCTTGGCTTATGTGATCTAACCAAGTCAATTGTTTAGCTAATATGATAAAATCCTAACTTGATAGGGTTATACCATCAGATTATGTGCACATAGCGACTTGTGATTAGTAGGGTAGAAGCTACTATCCTTATTTGAAGGTGGTGTATGATGGCATTGAAATGTACATAGTGATATATTTCCTTTAGTGTTATTGCTATGTGTTATTTGTCATATTATTTAATTTATTTTTGTGATATTGGTTCAGTTATTATGGTTCCTTCTTATGGATCAAATTTTATTGATATTTCTTTGTTGTACAGTCACATTGTGTTATTATTATTTTACATCTTTGAGATATTCTTATTGTGTATTCTATTCTTGTGGCACTATAATCTCACTGAGTTGACTACTCACCCAGTGGTCTGTGTGATTTTAGGTATAGGTTATCCAAGTCTATCAGCTTCTTAATTTCTTTCTTCCAGCAAGAAGTAGTAAACAATATAATTAGCTAATAATTATTTAATGTATTAAATATGTTTAGTTAGATGTACTCTAAATGCATCATAATAATGTTATAAATAGTTTAGTAGGATGTGGAGATAAATTATAATGTAAATAATATATATATATATATATGTAATAAATGACATCAAAATAAATATAAAAAGAATATATTATAAGATTATGGGATAAATAATTAATATGTGTGAATATATTAGTTTCGTTATAATTCTACGCGGTGCTTGATGCCTTTAAGCCTACCTGGATCCTAGGAATGTCACATTTTCTGAAAACGGGATGTGACAATAATATAAAATTTTTCTAATAAAAATTCACAAATTCAAATACTTAATATTCTCCGATTACACATATTTATATCATCATCTAACAGTGATCAATATTTTTAAATACATCTTTGTTATTGTTCAACACAATAATATAATCATTCTTTAAATAACCAATGACAAATAGTAATATATTGGTCCAACCTCTTCTACACGCGGATGAAAAGAAAAGAAGAAAAAATTTATGCTCTAATAGTGTCTGAAAATATTAATATATTAAGAGATGAGTTCAACTACTCAGTGAAAAGATAATTATATAATAAAGGGGGGAGCAAACAATGTTTTTCCTCATATATTTACTAATATAAAATTTCAGAATACCGAATAATAACTTTTCTTCTTAATAAAATATAAATTCATAATATCATATCATAAAATATAATCATATAATTTTATACACTTAAAATATATAGTCCATAGATGACATAATACTTTAGACGCAAGTAAACATATATTTACTGGCAGCTTAAGGGTAAAATATGGCATATTGGGCTCAGTGATGATGCATGGTAGCACCAAGAGCAAATAATCATGGTTATACATATGTGCAGAAGTGCCCCTCAAAGAACGACCACCTAATATACTCCCCAAAGACTATATGTAAACCAAGTGTTATCCCAATGACAATATCATAATCATAAACATAATTCATCAATTCTTTTAACACTCATCATTACATGTGTCTCTATTAAAAAATATATAATGAGTGCATTCAAAATAATTATTTAGTTGTATTCATAAATAATCATCATTTTCATAATTTAAATATTAATATATCATTATTTGTTCTCATTTTAAATATATTTATAAATAAGATTTTCTTTTTTCAAATTCCTTTATAAACTTAATTTCATCATAAAATAATTGTAACAAATCATGTATATAACTTAATAAAATATCGATGTTATATAATTATCTACCAACATTAATCAATAGCTTTGTTTATTTAATCAACTGTATCACCTCTATATTCTATAATTACAGTTGAATCTACACCTAAAGTGATATAAAAATAATAATTTATTGAAGTATAATCTAAGGTTATCAACTACTATGAGGTGAATGACATGAAAAGAAAATGTGATGATGATTTCTAAAATTCTAACAAATTTTCGGCGAAATTTTGACATAATTTGATCGTTCTTAAATTTTCAAAAATAATACTCTAATGAATATTCGTTCAATTTGTCAAGTAACGTACTCATCAAATTTTTCAAAAATATTTTTAACATTTTAATATAATTTAAATGTCTAAATTTATTGAGTATTTATAATATTTTAATATACAATTAAGTTATATTAATTTTTTTCATTTATTTTAATAGTGTAATAATAATTATGATGATTTTTATATTATTAGCTAATTAATTCAACTGCATTTAAAAAAAATCTTTATTTAATCTTTGACACTTTAAAAAAAATAATCTTGTATTTATTTTCAATTAAATTAAATTAATTTATATACATATTTAAAATTTATTTAATTTAGTTTTCAAAATAAGTTTGTGTTTATAATAATAATAATATCAATATATTATAATGAAAAAAATTTATTAAATAATAATAATGTCATTTATTTAAATTTTGTTATATTTTTAAAATATTAATAATAATGACACTAGTAATAACATTAGTAATAATAATAATAGTTACTTAAATATTAATATTATATAATTAATTTTTATTATTTAAAATAATTACTTAACTACCTTTAACTGAACCATAATAATTTATGTTAAATTTAGTAGTAATAATATTAATAATACTAGCTATTAAAATAAATCTATATTAATCTTAAAAGCAATAAATATAATATATTGATAATAGTAGTAGTAGTAGTAAAAATAATAATAATAATTTTAAATTGACAATTACTACTAATAATAATTGTAATAAATTTATGGTTAATTTAATAATAATACTTATTAGAGCTGGGCCTAACTCACCCTGAAAACCCGAGTTGACAAGAAGATGATTGCCCAGTCTTATAAGTGACTGGAGCTGCTCATTCCTTACCGATGTGGAATTCACATTCCCATCATCCCCCCTCAAGTGCAACCGGACCTTTCGGTTGACACTTGCTAACACAAGCCCTTTTGGGCGGACCGGCTGGCATCTCTTTATCAGCTTCGGTCATGTAGGGGTTTGGCTCAGGATCTAGCCCGTTTGGGCATTAATTGCTCTGATACCATATTAGAGCTGGGCCTAACTCATCCTGAAGACCCGAGTTAACAGGAAGAGGATTGTCCGGCCTTATATTTAACTGAAGTCATTCATTCCTTACCGATGTGGGACACATTCCCAACATCCCCCCTCAAGTGCAACCTGGACCTTTTGGTTGACACTTGCTAATACAAGCCCGTTTGGGCGGACCGGCTGGCATCTCTTCATCAGCTTCGGTCATGTGGGGGTTTGGTTCAGGATCTAGCCCGTTTGGGCATTAATTGCTCTGATACCATATTAGAGCTAAGCCTAACTCACCCTGAAAACCCGAGTTGACAAGAAGAGGATTGCCCAGTTTTATAAGTGACTGGAGTTGCTCATTCCTTACCGATGTGAGATTCACATTCCCATCAATACTTTATTACTATAATAACAATATTAATATTTAATTACTACTTAGTATTAATTATGTCTTAACAATTATTATTGTTTATTCTTAAATAAAGATAATAATAATTTAACAAATATATTTATATAATATAAACTTTAATAGAATATTTAATTTTATGAATTTTCAAACACAATATATTTATCACTAATTTTGATTATTTAGTAATTAACAAACTCAATTTAATTTATAAATAATTTAATTAACTTAATTCAATTTATAAATAAATTCCTTATATAAATAATAATTTAATAAGAGTATTTAATATAACTTAATTAATTTATTAATTTATACATATATTTATTCATATCCTCATACTTAAAATATAATTTATTTATTCTATAATTTACTAATAAAAATTTATAATTCAAGGACTTAATTTATTTTAACCATAAATATTTTTATTCTAAAGTTAATATACATATATATATTTATTTCTATTCTAATTACAAATAATTATTCAATTAATAAATAACTATATATACATATTAATAAAAATTCTTAAATATAATTTAGTGATAACTTTAAATTTACTAGCTAACAACTAACTATCAATTTATAAATTCATCAATATATATATATATAACATAAGTAATTTATTCTAGAATTTACTAATAAATATTTATAACTCAATTTAATTTAAATTCTTTTGATTATACTTTATATTAATGTTTTCATTTTAAATTATTCACATATTCACAATCTATTTATTTTAATATTTAATATTTATTATTTTTATTTTAAATTTTCTTTTAAATTTCCTTAATTAATCAATCAATTAAAATTAAAATTTTTAATATAGTAATTTCACAAATTTTAACTAATTTCTTTTAGATTAACTATTTATTATTTTTATTATTTGTATTTACATTTATTAAGAATTTGCTTTTTTTTAATTACTTCCAAATTTTATTTTAAATCATAAATTATTAATTAATCAAAATTAATTAATTATAAGTAATATTTAATTTTCAGTTCTAATGTATATAAACATGTGAGTTTTCAAAATTTATCCAAAATTAATAAATGAGATACAAAAAATACGCAATTCGTCAAAAAAGAGATCGAAAATCGGTTGAAAAGTTGATCGAAAAGTCACGTCGACGAGAGCTCCGATCACCGGTTCAGGTGGCGCATGCAGCTCTATCCGACGGCCATTCACGGCGGTTTAGATGGAGATGGAAAGCTTGTCGAGTTGCCTTCCTCGATAGCTGGCACGTGTCAATCAGAGGTGACCGAAAGTCGACGAATGGAGCTAAAAACATCGGACGATTTCTAAATCTCTCTCTCCTTCCTTCTCTTTCTCTGTGTCTATTTCCTTTCTCTCTGTCCTTTCTTTTCCTTCTCTCACTCTCTCTGTGATAATTTAAATTTTAATTTATTTAAAAAAAATAAAAAAGAAGAAAATTAAAATAAAAATAAAAATATATATGTATGTATTTATAGGAGAAAGAAAAAAAAAGAGAGAGAAAGAAATAGAAAAAATGAAAATGAAAAGAAGAGAGAGAAAGTTATATAGAGGGAGAGAGAAATAGTATACCGATTGATTTTTCTTAGATCTATCACTGTCCGGTGATTAACTATCGACACCTCTCACACCATTGAAAAGCCTATCGTCCAATGAGTCCAATGCCACTAAAATCGTCGCCGTCCGACGCCAAAATTTTTCTCACTCGCCAGTCGAAGTCAATCGGAGGTGTACTGCTATAGTAAACTTTATATTAATTTTGGCCACTTTTTGACCTCCTTTATCAGTAAGATTGATATTTTTAGAATTCTCTCTTCATAAGCTTCATTTTGGTATATCATTTGTAAATTTTAGACGACTTTTGAGTTTAGCTGAAATCCGATTACTGTTTTTCGGTAACAGTTATACTATTTCGGTTACCGTTTTTCAGTGACGGTGACAATATTTTGTTTACCATTTTCCAGCAACTGTGACACTATTTAAGTTACCATTTTTAGCGACGAAAATACTATTCTAGTGACTGAGTTACTATTCCGGCGATGGAAAAAATAGTAAAAACACATAATAAATAATAAATAATTGAAAGTTAATTATTATAAATTTTTTTTGTATTTAATTGGTAGAAATTTATAATTAGATAATAAAATAAATTATAAGTTATGATAGTAATTTTAGATATAATCAAAGAAAAAAATAATAATAATAAATATGTATAATTAATGATTGATAGTAAATAGATTAAAATTTGGATATTTTAAAGGTGTTAATCTAAAACTAATTAAATATAAAAATTTATAATTTAACGATTATAATTTTAATTGATTATTTAAAATAATAATTATTTACTTTGTTAATTAATTTAGATTAATTTAACCATTAAATAATATTGTTATCAATGTGGATAATATTATTATTATAGAACTAAAGATATTTGAGTAATTATTTTATAATAAAAATTAATTAAATAATTATTTTATAATGAAAACCTATTAAATAATACCAATAATTTGTAGAATAATATTTTATTCTTAATTTTATTAAAATACAGATATTAATTAGATTTAGTTAAAGGTGAATTATAAAATTATTTTCTTGATGCTATTTGAAATTATTTTAAAGTATATTTTAAAAAAATTAAGTAATTTTGTTGAAAATCTGATAATTAAATAAATTAGAAAATTAAATTAAATAACATTGATTTAATAAATTACTATCATTGTATTGTATTTGTAAGATGTGTGTTGAGGTATGTTGAGTCAGATTGAAAGCCCAGATGGGATAGTTGATTGGAGGATTATTGTGATATATTTTGGAGTATTATTCAATTATTTTGTTTCAGGGGGGAATGTCATAGTTATAGAGGAGACTCTGCCGAAATTTTGATAGAATCTCTAGAGTTGTATTTGTCTATATTTTAATAGCTTTTATTGTTGATTGAAAATACTTTCAGGCATCTTCTATTTTCAATCAAATATTTCAAGGAGAATCGTTGAGTTTTCATAAATCTATGAGTTATATAGAGTAATATAATACTCTGCTTCCCTAATTTTTGTTATAATTTCATTTGCATAATGCATCGACTGTTTATGCAATATATGTACAGTTATTATTATTATAAGTATAATATGTATTGAGCATGAGTTGGTTGTGCTTAATGCATATATTATGTGATGCCAGATAGAGTAAGGATAATGTGTGACCACACATGATCTGGGTATGGATTATGATATGAGTATATTATATGATGAGATTAGGACTGACATAATAACAGGGACATTTTCATGCTCAACCCAGCTTGTTATTTCGGTAGCGCTACTTGGCTAGGGCTGTGAAGACGGATTCTATGTATTGGATTCTAAGAGAAATGTACGGACTAAGAGAGCCATTTAGAAGGATAAGCTCCCCAGTTTAAGGTTTAGTGTGACTCTATTAACTTACTTATATTCTTGTTTGTTTATGTGATTTGTTGGTTGATTGGTATTTGTATGAGTACGTTATGCATGAGATAGTTGTATTATATTAATTAATATATAGCTCATTGAGTCGAACGCTCGTTCTTGTTCACCATTTTTTCCAGGTATTCTTTGAGCACAAGAGTACTACTTATTCAGGTCACCCAGCCTTTTTATTTCTCGGCAGGAGTGTTTATTATATGTGTTTTATTATATAATTATGTTATAATTATTTTTTAGAACTCCGCATGGTATTTCTTTTCTTGTCTATCTTCTTATTCATTTAGTTTCGCTATTTAGTTAAATATATTTATTAATAAATGTCTGATGATGATTATGTAATATTATGTTAAAGTATAATATTAGTAGGCTAGTGGGCCCGATTTGAGATAGTGACTACTGTCATCATCTATATCTATCAGAAAATGAGTTGTCAGGCTTACTACAAGTTCTGAAAGCTATGTGCTTTTTTCGTTCTCTAGTGTCGGTCACATGCCCTCGGATTGGGTCATGACACACACACACTCTCTCTCTCTCTTTAAAAAAATATATAAAAATAATAAATAAAACAACATCTCTTTCTTCATTCTAAGTATTTTTTGAAGGAAAACTTAAGAACCTATAAGAGATATTTAAACTGTGATTTTAATAATTATAATTCATTATTTATATAATGTGATTATAATTTGAGTATGCATATATATATAATCTTGGGAATTAAATACATAAAATCTTTGTGATTTCTTTTTTAAATTATCTCACAATGGTATAATAGCATTTGATTTTGTAATGCATGCTCAATTTTGTATTTTTCCATGTTTTATGAAAATTAACCATATTTTTTCTTAATTCGTATGGCTTATTTTGTGAATAAATAATTTTCTGTGTATAAATTAAAATTGAGCAATTTTTATTACATTAGAAAATAGAGATTACAAGCTTTCCAATGATATATTATATGCTTAGTTTGGACTTAAATGAGTAAGTTATGAATGTTTGAAATTAGAGTAATAATTATGGGAATTTGAAACTTACGTGATTTTTGTAATTAGAGGTTGAAGAAGGATGAAATTACATGTAGTTTTCAATGTAGTGATGACATCTTGTAAACGACATGTAGTTTTATTAAACTACAAGTCGTTTTTGTTCATTCACTTTCAATCATACTAATTAATTTTTTAAAAAAAGGAGAATGTATGCGTGTGGCTGTAGGGATACGAGCTTGTGTCCCAGCAACCCATGCTAGAGAACTTTTATTCACCCAACCAAAGCATATTTTAGGCTACTTAGTACTCATTAATATATCATAGAACAAAATCATTATTTCATATAGTAAATAATCTAATCAACTATTTTTTATTTATTATTCAAATAAATAATTTTTTTATTTGTGTATGTCACATAATATACGAATATATATATATATATATTGAGTTTATTTATAAGTGTTTGTCACATATATTTATATTTATTTATTTATTTGTGAATAAAAAAAATTAATTAATAACAATATTTTTTTCTCTCCTATATTTGTTACAGGAAATTATGCCTATAATTATAAAAACTCCTATACTTATTAGAACTCAAGCTAAACAGAAAAGAGTTAATATGATAAAAAATGATCTAGAAGATACAAAATTTAACCCATGTAAAAAATTGAACAAGTTGGATCTTCTAGTGAAACATTTTATTAATATAAATAAACAAATACAAAAAATTATTTGGAAAGGAGGTTTACTATATGAATGTGAAAGATACATGGCTTTGATATCAACTCTTAACAATTCAAATTTGAAAGGTCTTCTTGATTCAATTTAGAATAAAATAGGAAATAAAGACTATAAGATGTTGCAAAAAAATTTCATAATTGAATATGCAAGTTGGGTTACTAAAAAAATAGTTGGAGCCACTACTCGTAAAGGGCGCCATAAGATAATAGAAAATTCTTTACCTAAAGTTTCTTATGAACTAAATGATGAACTTCAACATAAACTATATTGTTCATTTCCTATTCTGAGGACTATAACTAGATACTAGTTTTTTTCTTTAAATTGCATGTTGAATATTTGCACTAGTTGGTTTCTTATAAATATATTTCCTTTTATGCAATGAAAAAATTTTATTATTTATTTTTTAAATATTTGCTTTATTGTATTTGTGATTACTATATGAATGTATTTATATATTCGTTAAGTATGATATAATTTTTTTATATTTAATTAATCATGTTAATAATAATTAAGTATTAATGTTTTTAAATGATGATTGTTGACAATAAGTGAGCTTTTTACTCTACACCTAATATGAGGCTATTATTAATGTGATTAATTAATATTAAGAATATATATATGTATATTATGAGCATTAAATGACTTGCACCATATCTTTGTAAATGTATTTAGAAATGACATCTGCTTTTAAAAATATTGTTGTTGAACTCAATAAGGGTAAGAAATCGAATGGCGATAATTATGAGATTTAAAGCATGAAAATACAATATGTATTGGAAGAGTAGAGGCTCTTAATGAATTCATGATTGAGCTTGAGGATGGAAATACAACTCAACACACGAGAGATTTTGCAGCTTACGAGGCTTGAAAGAAAAAGAATTATTTTGCTCATATTACATTGTTGAGCAGTATGGACTATGACATAATGAGAGAGTTAAAAAAGCATGAGATAGCAAAGGACATGTGGTCTGCACTTGCAGAAATGTTTGGAGGTAGTCCATAACCAAACTTCGATCTCTCACTATTAAGTTTGACACTTACAAGAAGAGGCTTGACCATACAATGAAACAACATTTAAAGCATATGTCAAACTTGATAACTGAGCTGAAAGATGCATGTCATGTCCTAACAGATGAACAACATGTTAGAGTTATTATTCATTCTTTGCCCCAGAGTGAGGAATATATGAAGATTCACCTAACCCACAATAAAGGCATTAAAACTTTAGAAGTTTCCATGAGACATTTAGAGCTAGAAAAGGATTGCCTCAATGCTAATAAGCTTAATATTGATGTGTATATGGCTGGTTCTAGCTTACAAGGTAGAAGAGGACGTAAAATATAAATTTCAAGAGTATTTTAGTTATTTTATTATAAACTCATTATAAATTATATAAAATTTATATAACTCATATTAAACCCACGATAAACTCATTATAAACTCTTTGTAAACTAATAAAAATTTAGTATTTTAATAAATATTTTATAAATTTTTGTATTTTAGTAAATATTTTATAAAAATGATAAATTTAAAATTATTTTTAATTTTTTTTTATATTTTTGTCAAAAGTCATTTATAGTATACAATGTATAACTAAACCCGACCCAACTAGAACTATAAATTTGCATATATATAATATTATATATTAAATATATTTATAATATAGTATATATATATATGTATATTTGATTCAACGTAATTGAATTCGGCCAAACCCAAATATATATGGGCCGATTAAAAATATATATAATTTATGTTGGATTTAATTTAAATTTTTTTATATAACTGGGTGTAATTGGATTGAAATATATTTTAAATTCGACCGAACTCGACTGATAATCACCCATAAAAATATATTAAAAAATAAAAATAAATAAAATAAAATTGTATTATTCCTTCAAAAATTATGATAAATTATCATTCAAAGATAGTTTTAAATGGGTGACCTACGGAATAGGCAATGAATGACATACAAATCTAACAATTTTTTTTTTCAGCTGAAAAAAAAAGTAATTGGAACCGAAACTTAGAGGGTGTTTCTCAAAACTGGAGCTTTTCAGCTTATTGTGAATAAGTGATTTTTAGATTATAATCAGATTAAAAATAAGCAGTTAAGCGTTTCTGTAAACTAGCTAATAATCAGCTGATAATCAGTTTATAATCAGTTAAGTGTTTCTGTAAAATCAGCTTATAATCAGTTTTTAATTGTAGAAACTGTCAAAATGACCAAACTGTCCATGAGTTTATTTATTGTATAAAAATAATTTTTTAAATGTCAATTCAAAATTTATTTTGCAATAATAATAATAATAATAATAAAATTTAATAATAATAATAATAATAATAATAAAATTTCTTTGATGGGAACTAAAGTGTTTAAGGTAGGCAAATTTGGAATATTGAAGATTAGGTAGGGATAGTATGGTCTTTTACTTGGTCAAAACTGCTTAAAAAATAAGTGCTTAAAAAAAAGTAGCAAAACCAATTTTTAAAAAACTGATTAAAATCAGATTATAATCTACTATTTAAGTTTTCAGAAACACTTAAATAAACAACTTATAATCTAAAAACAGCTTATAAGCAGTTTTGACCAGCTTTTAAGTTTTGAGAAACACCCTCTTAGTCCTACGTTCTAAAATGAATTAGAGATTGGCGGCTGGTATTTATTACTCCTGCCGAAATTGTCATTTAATCTAATGCACAAACAACTATAGAGAAAATTATTAAATTTATAGCATAAAGTGACAATTTATGTACATATATATTTTTCAGATGTGATTTGGACAGGGAGTAATTAGGAGAAAGACATAGTTGGCAATCGAACAAAATGAAAGGGAAGACTTCATTAAGGAGGAATGGCATTGATCTGATACTAAGTGACAAAACATTAGATTAGAGTAGTTGAACAGCTCACCAGTGCCAACTGCATCTTAATTGCTTGTCTAGTATTCTTTCTTTCTCTCTAGGTCCAAAACTTTCTTCTCGCGTCCTTTTAAAATCCAACCCTTCCCCTATAGAGTCCTTCAATTACTCTCATGGCGGGATTTTTGTCTCTTATGAGGCGCCTATACCTCACGCTTTATAACTGGACCATTTTTATCGGCTGGCAAGTCTTTTTTTCCCCCTCTGTTCTTTCAGATCTATTCATTATTAATTTAAATTATTTGTTGATTATTTGAGATTTCAGGTCTCAAGTATTGTTTCTTGCTGTCAAAACTTTGAAAGAATCAGGCCATGAACATGTCTACAATGCTGTTGAGAAGCCTCTTCTTCTCGCTCAGTCCGCTGCCATTTTGGAGGTTTGTTGTTGTTTCCAGTGCTGTACTAGGTTTTTATTTCTTTTCTACTTCTAGTTAATTCCGATTTCTAAATTTTACATTTTCTTTTCTGGGTTTGTTTTGATTTTTGTTTTTGAGCCAGATTCTTCATGGTCTAGTGGGTGAGTAAGTTGATTCGCTTTTCTTTTAATTGGTGTTCTCCATTTTATTGGCTATATCTTGAATTGAAGTATAGTGAAAAAGAATTCAATAATTTTGTTTGTGCTTTTGCTAAATTTTTGTTATTTAAAGGTTTGGTGAGGTCTCCAATAACAGCAACACTGCCGCAGATAGGTTCAAGATTGTATGTAACATGGGCCATCTTGTATAGTTACCCTGAGGTTAGATCCCTTTCTCACACTCACACTAGTTGCTAATGTAGTGATGAACATTTTAATTCCAGTATTAGAAGGCAATCGTGATATAACAATAGCGAAGTTCTGGTGTATTGGCAGATTCGGACTCACTTTCTTGTTAGTTCTCTGGTTATCAGCTGGTCAATCACCGAGGTAAGCATTGTAAATGAGTTTACTGCTGATGTCAATGCTAATTTTTCCCTCGGCTATGTTGTTTTGTGTTTCTGCTTTGATTTTGGTTTACTGAAAATATGGTTAAAGAAATGTAAAGGACAGAACATAATGGATTGGAATTGGTAGGGTCATCAGTGGCCTTTTGTTATAGAATACATAATCACCAATTCTATGAAAAAATTACTGAATTAGGAGTTTTCCAAATGGATGGGGAAATTTATATTTTTTTTCTTTTCTTTTTGAGTCTTTCAATTTTTCCAGGAGAATGATATCCTGTTTGTTTTTGTGAAATTTTCTTTTCAAGATTGTTTTTGGTTAAATCCTTTTAATATATGTTTGTGACCCTACCCTAAAAACTATCTGTTAAGTTTGGAAAATTCATTTCTATGTTAATTTGTTTATTTGGTTGTATTTGTTAGATATGAGATTTTCCACATTTAATTCATTTGTTTGGTTTGTTTGTAGGATAGTCTTAACACTCTCCCCATAAGTGTCAACTACCTCAGTTGACACTTAACAAGTTTAGGTTTTGTTTAGTTTTTTGTTTCGATTTGGTTTAGTTTTGAGATTTATAGCATTGTTTTGATACAATGTGAAATTTTCTTTTTCAAGATTGGTTTGGGTTTAATCCTTTTAAATATAGATTTTGGAAAGCTAACTATTAAGGTTTGGGAGTCAATTTCTTTACTAATTTGTTCATTTGATTGTATTTGTTAGATGTGGTATTTCTCATATTTAGTTCATTTATTTGGTTTACTAGTTGGGTGGTCTTAACAGTTTTGTTTGTTCCAATCAAATATAAAATATATTTGGGTTTTAATGTCATGAACAAAAATCACTCAAGTAGTAAGATATGATTTACAATCGAAGTTTTCAAGTAATGAACTCAAATATTTACATTATTTGATGTATTCTGTCAGCGAGGATCTCTGTATC
Organism: Garcia nutans; assembly: GCA_947685225.1. Lineage (NCBI taxonomy): Eukaryota > Viridiplantae > Streptophyta > Magnoliopsida > Malpighiales > Euphorbiaceae > Garcia > Garcia nutans. The sequence goes on along the minus strand of CANTUV010000059.1, from coordinate 9,084,550 downwards.
AAGTGCATATTTCATACTAAATGGGATAAGTTCCCTTTGTTAAAAGTTCATCTAAGAATGAATTGCTTTCGTATGTGCAAATCTGGCTTTTGCTTCATTAGTTGCTGTTATGTGTTCACTGTTGTTCTGTTTGGTAACACCTTGATTGACCAATCTTCATCTTGGTTTTATGCAACCACAGCTCTTAGTGTAACTTTATTGTTACTGTAGCTAAAGCATACAAAAGTTAATTGACAAAAAGTGGTTGATATGAGTATTCTTGCTATGCATCAATGGATATGGTAAAGAATGCGATATGCATCGACTGTATTTCTAGCACAACTAAAAGACTAAACATCTTTGGACATCAAAATATGCCTATTTGTCTAATCATCTTTTATATATATATATATATATGAGATGACCTGTAAACCAAAACTAAAGCACATAAAACAAGTTTTTCCATGTTGGATCAGCTCCAAACTTGTCTTTGGTGGATTAATGGTGAAAAAGCATAACATATCCATGATGCCCAGTTAAAAATTTTCATTGCTGGCATTTGCAGATAATTCGGTATTCTTTCTTTGGCACAAAGGAAGGTCTTGGTTTTGCACCTTCGTGGCTCATGTGGCTCAGGTATAGTAATCTATATGATTTGTTTACTGGCAAGGGATGGAAACATGCAGCTATGTTGTTATTAATTAATATTCAATTTGTTATGTGCAGATATAGCACGTTTTTGTTGCTTTATCCCACTGGTATCAGTAGTGAAGTTGGTCTAATATATTATGGTTTGCCATATATTAAGGTAAACAGTGATAACATGTTCTTATATCACTGTAATTTTGACAATTGAACCTTGACAGGCTTATACATCTGCATGAACCTGTCTTGTTGAAGTCTATATTAAATGTAGTAAATGTAGGATTATCTTGTTGGTTTTAAAGGTTGTACACATGCACACACAGAAATATAGAGGCTGTTAACATGGAAGTGCCTTGCCAAGTTGAAGGAGGTCTTGTGGCTGGAAGGACATAGTCCAAGACTCCAAATTCATGGGGATGTAGCAGAGTTAATTGAAAGTAATTAACTATTCTTTTGAGAATCTTAAGGGCCTTTTTCTTTGAAGGACAGTTACTATTTTGCATATGACCTTATTCTTTAAAGATCCATTTAAAAAAATGATCATTATATATGATTTTCATCGTCTTAGAAAAAATATATGATGATAGTCCCTAGATATATTATAGTGAATTTTAGAGAGCAAAAGGATATCGGGTAGATATAAAGTGTTGAAGAATATATATAATGGAGCAATCATTAGTGTCCGTGTAGTCAGAAAGTACATAAAATTTTCTTATTTCAATTGGGTTACACTAAGGTTCAATATTGAGCCCTTATCGCTTTTGCTTAATTATGGATGAGATAACAAAGTATATACCATAGTGCATGATATTTGTGGATGGAATTAAGTTAATAGATGAGATCTAGGTAGGAGAAAATAGGAAGTTAAAGTTATAGAAAAATACTTTGGAATCTAAGGGTTCTAAGTAGAATTAAGATTGATGGGAGGCTATGAAGAAAATGTTAGCCACATAATTGAATCAAGTTAGGTGAAATCAAAGAGTGAAACAAGAGTTTTTTATATGGTCATAAAATACTAATTAAATTGAAAAGTTCTACAACACTACAAGATGGTCTGCTATGATGTATAATAGTGAATATTTGATATAAAAGGGCCACACATTGATAAGTATTGTTGAAATGAGAATATTAAAATAGATATTTGGACATACTAGAACGGATAAACTTCATAATGATTGTATTAAGAAAAGGTGAAAGTAACTCTCGTTGAGGATAAAATGAAGGGAACATAAATTGAGGTGATTTGGCCATGTAAAGTGAAGATTTAGTTATGTGATAATCAGAAAGACAATATTTTAAGATAGATATAGCAAAGAAAGGTTGGATAAGCTAGGATAAGCCTAAACTAACTTAGAAAAATTCAGTTCAAATTAATTTTATGATCCTGTATTTCTCCAAAGGTACGTCCTATAATCACTTAGTTGAAAAAAAGAATTCATATAGCCAATTTCACTTAATTTGGGATTAAAATTTAGTTGAATTGAGTTGAGTTAATTGTTTGGAATTTGTGAACATGTTGATTTTTCATGATTTTACATTTGAAACACAAATCCAAATCCACTATCATTTGAAATGCATTCCTACTCAAAGGGGCCTTAAAGGAATTGACCTAACTTTTTTAGCTGAAAGAATTTGTTTGAAATCTGAATTACTAATGAACAGAATTGTCTGCAGAAATCCGAGTTGTACTGTGTAAGGATGCCAAACAAATGGAACTTTTCCTTCGATCACTTCTACGCTGCAATTCTTGTACTTGGAGTCTATGTCCCAGGTTCGAAATCAGTAACTCCCATAGCAAATCGACCCCATGTATTGATTGAGTTTGTTTGTTTGTTTTTTTTTTTGCTAACTATTATTAGTTAAATGTCATGAACTCTTGCAGGAAGTCCTCACATGTACAACTATATGCTGGGGCAGAGAAAGAAAGCGCTCTCAAAATCAAAAAAGGAGTAGAACGGAAACAAAATTTTCTCACTTCTATGGCTGATCATTTTTTATCCACGCAGTAAAGAATTGTAGTTAGGGGAGGTTTTTTGTCAGCGTAATTTGTACTTTCATCACATAAATTTGGTTATTATGGGTTGGACCGTTTTGTAGCTTATGAATATGAAAAAGGAGAAGAAAAACGAAAACCAGCTGTTACTGTTTAACCTTTCTATGTTGAAGAAATTAATTACTCATTTGTTTCACTTCTATTGTTTAAGGAAAAATTTTTAGTTCTACTTCAAATATCGCTATTATAAATTTAATGAATTAATTATAAAATTTTAAATTTACACTTATTATATTTCTCTATTCTTAATAATTAATGATTAAAAAATATTTAGAAAAGGATAATTAGATGAATTATTATAAATTTTTTATAATTTATAATTATTATTTTAATTTGTATGTTTTTTTTTATTTTTATATTATATTTGAAGTGAAAGGGAAAAAATAATATATAAAGTGGATTTTTTTTTCATTTTTATTTGGCTGAAGCACCACGAATGTTCAGAACATTATTTTTTAATGATAAGTTGAAAAATATATATGAAGCACCACGAGTGTACTGAATTTGTCTCAAGATAATTTATTGAATTTACTAAAAATTTTAAAAATACACCTTTCTAAAAATATGGGTAATTTTATTCTTCGAAGAATTTAATAACGCACTCATCTTTGATTTTTGCAATTATTGTTTTTCAATTTTACATTAGTAATCTCTTCGTCACTAGAATGGTTAATGACAGATAATGTGACGTTGTTAGCTAATGTGATATGTTGACGTGGCATTGATATTAGTATATCATGTCAGCGAACGTGGTGATATGGTACAATATCAACATATCATGTTAGATCCAAATATATATATATATATATTAGACATAATATTAATTCGTATATTCACGTGACACCACGTGATAATATCACATCAAATTGTTCTATTTAAATCCAAACCTATTTAGTTTTTACGTACTCATACCCATATCATTTACCATTTCGCTAGTTGTAAAATGAACATTCTTTTTAATTGTTTTATTTAATTGAATTGTTTTATCTAAGTTGATTATTTCTGCAAATTACATTATATTTACACTAAAAGAGTTAAAAGCAAAATTGTTTATGGCAGTGTCTTTCACAGTTTTATCCCTTTTTTATTTTTAATGCTTTTGTCTTTTTTTTTTTTTAAATTTTTTATCTTCCTTTTTATTAATAATTTAAATATGTAAAATATTTGTCTTTTATTAATTAAAATAACAATCTAATTATTTAAATATAGAATTAATTTAAAATATTATATCATATTATACTCTAAAACTCCTCTGGAAAGAAACATAATTTTCATTTAAATCATCTTTATTTTTTCATTTTTCAACTTTATCCTCTTTATTTATTTATTTATTTATTTATGCTTTTGTTTCTTTTTTTTTACTTCATTTTGTATCACACATAAGCATATGCATGGACAAATACATAATAGTCTTTTTTTTTTACTTCCTTCTTTTTACTTTTATTTTATTTTATGCTTTTCATCTTTTATTCATTTTTTATTTTTTTATCTTTATTTTTATTAACTGAAATAAAATAATTAAATAATTTAAATATAATATTTTTATTTTAATTCTTAGTTAACATTATGAATCATAATTTTTAAAATGATGACTTTTTAAATTTTTGATTATTTTATTTTAATTTTAATTGATAATATAAATTTAATTATTTTAAAAATAATTTAAAACGATCATGTTATTAGTTATAATTGGATTTATAGTTTTATATTATTTGATTTTATTTTTTATATATTTTTTACTCATTTAAAGATATTTTTATTATACTAACTTAGTTTAAATTTCAATATATTTATTTTGCTATCACTTTGTATTTCTTTTTACTCGTATTATTTTTAGGTAAACTTATTAATTTTTTTCACTAAAAAAATTAATAAGTTTATTTCAATATTCCCTTTTTTTTATATATATTAATGTGCTTTTTACATAAAATTTAGGTAACACTAAATTTAATATATTTATATAATATATTTTTAATCGTTAAATAGGTGAATATAGTCATTATTTTAATATATATAATAAATACTATATAAAAATATAATAACTAATAAATATATAGATATATAAATAAAATAGAAAAATTTACACACAAATTAATAATTTTTAATTAAATAACCGAGTGATGTATTAATTTTTTATTATTGTTTATTAATAATATTTAATATTATATTAGATAATATTAATATAAATTATCAATATATTAATATTTTTATATACTATTGACCATTATATTTAATATCTATTTTTTGCTTTTTTTAAAATTCTATTAAAGTTTTGTATTCAAATATTTATTATTTATAATTGTTAAAAATAATTATTTTACTAATAATTAATTTTTAATAATTATATATTAAATTAATTCTCATTCTTTTCTATTTAAATTTTATATTAATAAATATCTTTAATTTAAATTGTGAATAAATATAAAAAGTAAATATAAAATAAATAAAAATAAAAATTGTCATCTAAAAAATTTACCCCCGCAACATCATGCGGGCTTTCCAACTTGCATATGCTAAAACTGCAACAAGGAATAAAAATACTAATCCTTGTAGCTGTCAATTTCCTATTAAACCATAATTTTTTCTTTTATTTTTTATTTTTCATATATAACGTCTTCTTTAAAATATATTTATTATTTTTTTTTGAAAAATTTCTATTATGAATCTTTTTTATATAAGTTTTTGTTAAAATCTTATATATGATTTTTATATATAATTTATACTCATGACTGTATTTTTTAACCAAAAATTTAACCAAAATAATAATAATAATAAAGTTTTTATCAACCGATGCTTTTTGTTTTCCTACTTTCTTTTTTATGTTTTTTTATTCTTTCTTTTTCTATATGTTTCTTGTTTTTTTTATATTTCTTTTTTATGTTTTTATCCTTTTATTTATTATTGATTTTTTATCTTTAATTTTATTAATTGAAATAAAATAATAACTTAAATGTAGACTCTTTTTTATTTTTTATTTTTTATTTAGCTTCTAATGGAGACAGCAAATCATAATTTTTAAAATAATGATTCTTCATACTTTCATTTTTTATTAATAATTTATTTTAACTTTCAATTAAAATATAAATTTAAATATCTTAAAAATAATTTAAATGAATTTGCCATTAATTGTAATTGATTTTAAAATTTTATATTATTTGATTTTTAATAGATATTTTACTCACTTAAATATAGTTTTGTTATAACAACTTAATTTAAATTTTTATTTATTTATTTATTTGTTTTTCTATGACTTTCATATTTCTTTTTGTTTAAATTATTTTTAGATAAATTTTTAATTTTTCTTTCACTAAAAAAATTAACGAGTATGTTTTAATTTTTTTCCTTCTTTTTTTTTTTTACATATCGACATCATTTTTATATAAAATTAATGTAACAATGAATATAATGTATTTATATAAATTTTTTTTAATGTTTAAATGGACCAATAAAGTTATTAATTTTTAATATATATAATAAATACTATATAAAAATTATAAATATATAGAAATATAAATAGATTAGGAAAAAAATTGCGTTCAAAATAATAATTAAATGCTTAATTAAATAACTAAATGATGAATTAATTTTTTGATTATTATTTATTAATATTGAGTTAAATAATATTAAAAATATATTATTAATATATTTCTATTTTTTCATATTCTTTATTGATATATTTAATATTTTTGTTTTATTTTTTAAAATTCTATTAAAAATTTGCATTATAATATTTATCATTTGTATAACAATAATTATTTTATTTTTTTATATTTATTTATTCATAATTATATGTTAAATTAATTCTTTCACTTTTTTTAATATGTGTTATTTTCTACTTAAATTTTATATTAATATATATTTTTAATTTAAAATATATAAAAATGAAAAAAATAAATATAAGAAAAAAAATAAAAAAAATTACTACATAAAAATTTTTCCTCTCGCGACATCATGCGGCAACGTAGCTTGTATATGATAGAAGAGCCATCAAAATAAATAGTTAATTTTCCAAAAAAATCATGCTTCTTTCTTGAGTTTTCTGTTTTACCCGAGGCGAAGATAGACTTTTGAATAAAAGGAGGTAAAAATAAAAATATCTTATGTATATTTATATATTTATAAATTAATATATAAATTGATTAAAAAGATAAATTAATATGTAAATATTTTTTATATATAAAAATTAAAAAAGAACAAAAATAATTACTCTTTAAATGTCTTTATATTTTGATAGTAATTCATAATTAAAAAAATAACTATATAATTAAATAAAATATTAATATTTATATATATATGCTTCTAAATTCACCTAACGATACATAAAAAAATAAAATAAAGAAAAAAATATTGAATTATAAATATAATCTCTTATAAAATAATTAAAGTAAAAATTATCACATAATATTAGAATTATAAATAATAAATTCAATTCAAAGAGAAGAATTAAAAAATTAAAAATAATTACTTTTGAAAGAAGGGGGCAAAATAAAAATATCATATATGTATTAAAAATAATATAAATAATCACTTTTTTATATATTTATAAACTAATATATAAATTGATTCAAAAAAAAATAAAATAATTTGTAAATATTTTTCATATATAAAAATTTAAAAAGAAAAAAATAATTACTCTTTAAATGTCTTTATTTCTTGATAATAATTTATAATTTTTTTTTAAAAAAATAACAACTTTATAATCAAGTAAAATATTAATATTTATATATATATGCTTCTAAATTCATCTAATAATACATAAAAAAATAAAATAAAGTATTAAATTATAAATATAATCTCTCACAAAATAGTTGAAACAAAAATTATCGCACAATATTAGAATTATAAATAATCAAATCAAAGAGAAGAGAAGAATTAAAAAATATATACATTAAAAAATAATAAAATTTCAACCTTGTATTTTTTTCAATGAGTTTGTTTCTTGTCTCAATTTTTTTTCTTTTTATTTTTTAGTGTCAATTATTTTTTGGTCAATTTTTTTAAAAATATATATATTTATTTGAAAAAGAATGATTTATAGAAATTTATTTTTTTAATTTATTGTATAATTAAAAAAATAGAGGGGTAATTTAAAATTTTAAGAGAGGAATTAAAAATTTTTAAAATTTTAATAAATATAAATATGTATATAATTTTTTTTTTTAAAAAAAGGGGGCCCTTCTTCAACATGTAGCTGCGCCCCTAGTTTTACCCTTTCTTTTTGCTTTTATGTCTTTTTGTTTGTTTTTTTTTTCTTTTTATTGCCTTTTTATGTTTGCTTTTTTTTTTTACTCTATGCTGTTAACTAACTAAAATGATATTTGAGAATACATTATTTATTATTTTTATAAAATAATTTTAATTATACATGATTAATATTTAAAATATGTTATAATATTTAAAATTAGAGAGCAAATAAAATATACAAAAAATAAAAATAATTTTTAAAAATTCATAAACTAATTACACCATTTACTTATTTACATTCAATTAATAGTATCTTATAACAACTATACTAATGTTTTACTTATTTGCACTCAATTAATAATTTTTTATTTTTAAATATTGATTTACATTTTTTTTATTTAGAAAATATTAATCACCTTCTGTATTATTTATAAAAAATTAAAATATATATACTTTCGAAACAACGTGAGGACGTCATTCTATTATAAATTAAAATTGATGATAGAGATTAATATTTTATATTAAAAATAAATTATTTTTATTTTTTTAATATATATAGGCAAAAAGACAAGCAAATCACTGTTTATCTATGGTGATTTTACTTCTATATTAAATATTATTAGGAAAAAATCCTCGTATTACTTTGGAATATTTATATATTTTTTATATTTTTATTATTAATATTTAGTTTCAAAAACTTACTTCATTACAAGCCTTCCATTCTATTTTATTTTTTTCTTCACGTTTCTGAAAATTGACATATATTATTTTGTCATATTACATATATTACTTGTCATTATTCTATTTAATTCTATAAATCATATTAAGAAAACTATTAAAATGTATAAATTGTATAAAATACATAAAAACACATAAGTATAGAAATTATATTGAACCACTTTTATTTGAGTTATTTTAATTTATCCAAGTTAATTTAAGTTTATATCTCTCTGTTACCTATAACCTCCTTAATTTATTCACTTTTTTTTAAAAAAAATTATAATAACAGTTATTAATCTTTACTCTTAATAATAGTTATTAAGCTGATGAAATTAATATTGAAATATAAAATATAATAAATTATTATATAAAAAGGATTAATATGAATTAAACACACAATTATGCATGTCTTTATTTATAATAGTTATATAGATATGGTTGATTCATTTTTTTTATAGGCTAATATTTTTTTCAATATGTTGCTAATATTTTTTTGTTTAACAGTAAATTATTATTCATTTATTTACTGTTTATATACATCAATCACTGAACTTTTTATACTAACTTTTTTAAAAAAAAAATTAAAATTTTAACATTTTTTCTATTATTAGATATATTTACTTACTTATTTGTTGATGATATTTTTTTAAATTTGATCTCATCTGCTATAAATTTTTTTTTATATAATTATGTAATATTTACAAATTAATTCAAGTCTTCTGTCATCATTTAGAGCCAAGTCAAATATAAAATTATAACTTAATAAAAAATAAATTATATATATTCCAAAAAAAGTTGATTTTTGAAAAGTAAACTTGTTAAAGCATGTAATAAATATTCACTAAAATTAGTATGATGCAAAATTTCAAATCCAAAATTCATAATTTGTACAAATAAAAATTTTATTTGCTATAAATGAGCATGAAAAATAAAAAAAGATAGTAGTATAATAACATCTAAATTATAATTTGCAGAAAAGTGAAAAATTTTTACAAAAAATAAGTAAAATCAAAGCTAATATCTGAAAATAATTGACTGTAGGCATGGGGTCTTCCTCCTTAGTTTTGAGATTTAGATTTATAATGAAAGGGGAATAGATGATTTTGAAGTTCAGATAATCTTTGTATACAATTTGCTCTTAAATAATATTTTATCAATTATAAAAAAAATAAAAATTCTTATAATGATGTATGTAAGCAAGGAAAGCTAGAATATATCGTCTACTAATCAACTTTCTCCAATAATATTATTTAATCTATTCACGAACTTTCAAAAAAGAATAATACAAATAAAATTTAGTTTAAAAAATATAAAAGACATATTTAGCATCTTACTGTAACTACTTGTATCAATTGTTAAAAAACTTGTTATGCTAATTTTTAAAAGAAAATTAATACAAACAAAATTAAAGCATGAATGTGTCGTCCTCTAATCAACTTTCTCTAATAATATTGTTTAATCTATTTACTAACTTTAAAAAAAAAATAATACAAATAAAATCTAGTTTAAAAAATATAAAAAATATATTTAGCATCTTATTGTAACTACTTTCATCAATTATTGAAGAATTTCTTATACTAACTTTCAAAAGAAAATTAATACAAATAAAATTTAGATTGAAAATATAAGAGGTATACATAGTATCGTACTGTAATATGAATAATATTTACTACAGTATGAATAATATTTTTATACTTCACTTTTAAATTATAAGAATGATAATAGAGTATAATATAAAATGTATTTGTACGTTTTTAATAAGATGAAAGACCTACCAAAATGAATAGTTAATTTCTCAAAAAATAATACTTCTTTCTTGAATTTTCTGTTTTATCCTTTTTTGCTTTTGTTTCTTTTTGGCTTTTTACTTTTTTATTTTTCTTTTTGCCTTTTATATTTGCTTTTTTTTACTCTTTATTATTAATTAAATGTAATATAAAAAGTATTTGTACTTTTTTAAAAAATAATATATAAATTTATGATATGTAATAATAAATATCACAGTATGTCAATCAATCATCTAGTCATCTATTTATAATTTACTACTTCTTTAATTTTTTGTTTTTTTATTGAATTATATTCAATTTAAAATTTTAGCCATCTTATTTATATATCTAGCTTTAAATTTTAAATTTCTTTCACTATCAATATTAATTTTTAATTTTTATATAAAAATTTAAAATTATTTTTATATAAAAATTTTAAAATTATTTTTATATTTAAATTTAATTTTTAGATTTTAAGAAAATAATTAATGAATATTTTTTAATATTTATCCAAAAAATTATGTCACACCCTGAATTAAGAGTACGACGATCCTAGAGTTTAAGTCAGTATTATACGCTGAAATCTCATAGAACTTAGATCAAAATAATGAATGAAATCTCAATAAGTTTTTTTTTTCATTTATTTGTCACAAATATTTTCATATCTAGGTTCCCTTATATTACATATAATAAAATTTTCCAAATTATCTTTCTTTTTGCTATTCTTGAATACTATAGTGTTATTATCGTTAGAATAATACTACCTGTAAAATAAAACTAAAAATAACAACAATGTAAGATATAAGCTGCAACTCAGTGGGTGTTCTTATTTTTTAGTATGTGTTTTAATTTGTCTTTACGTTGTTAAGTGTCTTATTAAAACTTATGTGACATTTGTGTACAATTCAACAAACTAGCATACCATTTCACAATTTAAATCATACAACATATTTATAATTATGATAGATTCATATCAGTAGCAGTTTTAAGCATTAGCATATAATATGTTTAACTCATTTTGAGTCATACCACATCTACAACCATGACAAAGTCATAGCAATAGTAATTCATGACAAGTTGAATGAGTATATTTATAATAATAATAACTTAACAGTTTTAGCAAGTGACTGTCATAAACTCATGGATAGTGATACGATACTAACTCATTCAGTAATTACTATTTATTAGTTTAACTATATGGATTTTATCGTATAAATAGATAAATTACCAAATTCCAAATAATTTAGGTGGCCTTTCTATTAACAACACTTAAAAGTAATGCTCATTTTTTGATTATCAATATTTAATATTTAATTTCTAACTGAGAATTCAATTTATATATACATACATAAATACATATAACCCTCATGTTATAATAATATGCTCATAACAGAACGTGTATTTTACTCAACTTGAGTATAAAAGATATCAGTTTTAATAAAGAATCTCAGTATTTATAATTATATTTGTACTAAATTTAGATTTTATTTGAGTACTCTCATTTAGCTCATATATCATTTTTACTTTGTTAGAGTAAGTATTTGTACTCAACTTGAGTATAGCAAAGCACTTTAAATTTGGAAATTAGATAGCTTTGCCCTTATGTGTATTTCAGAATACCAATATATATTGTCTAGTGGTTTAATTCTATTAGAGTTGGGCTTTGTCAAACATAATTATCAAAAAATTAAGCTTGGTCATCAGGTTAGTCTCAGAAGAATCATCCGAAAGGTTATAAATGAATTAAATTGGTTTACTTCACTTTTTATTTATAATTTACTCTTACTATAATGATTTAATAATCGCTCATTCATTTATATAGTAAGATACTAATCAAGATATTTATGTATTACTATGCAAATAATATTATTTTCTTTAGTTTTAATTTCGGTACTAGCAGAGTCTTTACTATTATTTATTTATATAATTTTAACAAACATATTTTTTAGCTAGTCATACTTTATGACTTAAGTACATCTCATTTTATTAATCTTCTAATTTAATTTCATGAATTAAATATCACATAAATTGTATGTATTCGATAAATATGCCATCAACACATTAATCTATTCTTGTGTTTACACTGTATATACAACGTATATATAGCTTAGTATATGCTCTTACTTCCTTAATTAATTTAATTAACAAATTTAACTTGATTTTCTTAGCTTACTTACACTTATTTCATAAATTAAGTTTCAATTAAGGTTGCCTTTAATTATATTACTGTTATACAGTAAGTATACACAAGCTCATTTTCTTATTATTCATTGCTTACTACTATACTATGCTTATTATATTTTATTATTAGCATTACCATTATACACACACACACACACACACACATTAAGTTTCCATGTAAAAAGCAACAAGAGGACTTCTCATAGCCTTGCATTGTTCTTTTACTTTAATTTATAATATCTCATCGTAAATTTTCCACCAATCAAATTTTCTATAGTACACATGTTTGAAAACATATGTATATAATATTACTTCTAATCAAACACCACATTCCACATATAAAAGTAACCCCATGCATAACTCTATACATATAATATCATCACATGCATTAAAAATATTAAGAACATACATGAACGATAACAATCTAGCCAACTTTGTATGAATAATGATTTCATCTTCTCAAGTTCATATTTTACATTCTATTTGTGATAATAAAATTATAAATGGATATTATAGCTCCTTTTAATTAGCTCTTTCCATATATATAAATTTCATAAATTATTATTATTATTCTAAATGTGTATATATTATATATATACTGTATATATCCTATGTATATTACATAACCTTGTTATCTCTATTAAAAATTAATTTTACTTTAATTTTCTAGTATATATGTATATATTTCTCTGTTTATGTATATATTTTTCTTTTTTTATATATATACTGATACTAATATTTAATTTCTTCTTAATTTCTATTTTCACTTAGCATTATTCCTAATTCCTTCTCCATGTAAATAGAACCATTTATTCATATACAAATGAGTATTTATTATTTTATATATGTTTTTCTCATTTATATATATTTTCGGTAATCATTATTTAGTGACAATGACTATAACCATATCCACCACAAATTCTCACAAATTAATTTGTTACAACACTCAAAGTTGTCTTAATTATTTACTTTTAATCTAATTTCAACCAAAGATCACATACATAACCAAACAGTAGGCAATTTGAAAATTTTCAGTAGAATAACCAACGTTGTTTATTAAACAATTTCATCTTCATAAGCTTAATCTTCTACTTCACACGATAGAATTGAATTCTAAAGTGATATTTTTGTTCATCTCAACACACCCCATTTATAGATATAAATTTCATGAATTATCATTCATGTTTGAGAAATTGTATTTCATGTATATTTTAAATATATGTAGTATATATCTTACGTATATATTTCATTATTTTTAATACTACCCATAACAAATCCATATCATCATCCTCTAAAACCATTGTTCATCTATATGAACACTTAAACTCAAATCCTATTACTTTATTTCTTCGTTATGCTCAACATCATATTTCATTTTTTTTGTTCCTTATTCATCATAAATTTCTGGTTTAATTTCCAAATTTTAATCCTTTTTCATCTTCCATTTTAAAATTTCAAATAAGTCCTTTTCAAACAAGTTTTTAACAAACAAGACATTCAAGTCATATTTTAAAGGTTTTGAACACTCTGGTAGACTTTTTCTTCAAAAATTGCTACTGCCTTCCTCGTGTTTCCCAAACCCGAACCAATTTCCTCCTCCAAACTCTCTCTTCCTCTTGTTTGTTTGTTTGTTTTTTTTTAATTTTAGGTGTGTAGTTTTAGTTTATTAATTTTGTTAGCATGAAGAGGTCTTATATTGGCTCAAGAATGATATTTTTTTTTTCATTATTTTATGCCTATCATCATTAAAGTTTGAATTTCTTTGCAATTCTTTGCCAGAAATCTTATTTTATTCTCTTCATTTGTCTCTTTTAAATGGGATAAAAAACGCCACATACAAAGTCCATGATAAGCCTTGGTTTACTTTTCACTTTTCCATTGGTCCTTTATAATTTGTTTATCATTCCTAACCAAGACATATCATCTAGCTTTTATATTTACATTATTTATTTCAAGACACTTGTCCCTCCTCCATTTAGAAAGGTCTTGATTTGGCTGATCATTAGGGTGGTGGCACACACACACACACACACACACACACACATATATATATATATACATATATTAACCAACTATTCTAACATATACTGGTATGCATGCATTTGATTTCTTACTGACTCAACCCATATACTTTACTTAGCTCAATCCATTTATTTTACTGTAGCAAGATTACCATTTACAAACTGTTCCATCCCATTGAAGCACACTTTGTATTTATATATAAATTTTATTACTAGGTCTATATATTCATAATCCGAATCAGTATATTGTCTAAATTCTTACTTTTAAATTCAATTAATAAATTTAGTTTGTTTATACTACTTTACTAAATAATCTAACCACATTATACATATAAATGTACTTACTAACTCCTTCGTACCCATCATATGTACATGTTCCCAAGTAATTAATTTAAGCTATCCTATCAAATTCAAATTTTATTATCACATCAATTATTTCCAGCCCGAGTATACTTTTCAATTAATATTCACACAAAATTTCTTTTAAAATTAATATTTCTGCGTACCCTTTTATTGTATCCTACTTGGTTTGGGGTACTACAAATTACTAAATACATTATTATTTTAAAAAATTAAATATGTTTGATGCTTTTTATTTTTTATTTTAATTTTTATATCAGTATTTTCTTGAATATTTAAATATTAGATTTTTGTTATGTGCTAAAATTTTATATTATTTTATTAGAATTTAAATTTATTATGTTATAATTTTTTAATTCAATTTAATTTTTGACATTTTATTAATTTCAAAAATTAAATTATAAAATATATGAATATGTATATTATCTTATTAGAATATGTACTGTTAAAAAAATTCTTTAAAATGTCTTTTCAATATAATTACAATTAATCATGTTATTTAAAATAATTTTATATAAAAGATAATGTATTACATTATTTTTTTATACAATTTTATATAAAATAATATTCAATAAATAATTTATTTTATCAAAAAAATAATAATTACAATTAAATTTGGAATTTATTTTATAATTTATTAAAATAACTTTTGAAAAATAATTTCATTTTCTACAATCAAATAAGATTTAATATTTGATTTGTTTTCAATACAGTGAACATATTTTACTATAAATATTTTTATAACATATAAATATGAAAATTTTAATATTAGAATCTACTACTTTTTATGTACAAATTATATTAATATATAAATTATTTTTTCATTTAAAATATTATAAGCTTTTGCATAGGGTAGGCCCATTATTTAGCTTGTTGGATTCTAATTTATTAGGATAAATATTTATGTTTGGCAGGAGAAGAATAGTTTCTAAATTATGTTTGGCAGGATAACATGTATTGGTCTTTTAATTTGTACTATGAATCCTTAATTATTTTTATTAGTAAAAATATAAATTATTAAAAAGGCTAAAGATTCAAATAAATGCCTGAAGTATTATTATTGTCTCAGTTATTAAATCTGCCCTTTTTAATTAAAAACAGATTAAATATGCTCTTTTTTTTTTGTTAAAACCGGACATATAAAAATTTGTCGTTAAAGATAAATTAACTTATAGTTAAAATATAGAGATACACTACAGAACTTTATATTTTTAAATAATTAAAAATGTTAAGAATATATTTTTAACTAATTAAAAATTTTAAAATATATATTTTTAAAAATATTTAAAAATAATAAATTTTTACAAGTTATAAAAATAAATATTTTATATTCTACATGGTAAAATCAAAATTGCAATAATGATTTTTATTAATATTAATTTCTATATGATAAAACATTAATTTTCATAATTTTTAATTCATAATCTAATATTCATTAAATTTTGATTTTCTTATAAATTGTTAAACATTGATAATAGAATATGATTTTTCTTGTCTCAATAGAAAAAGAAAAAAAATAATTTTTATGATTTCTAAATATTTTTTTATTTGAAAAAATTCTAATATATATTAATTTTATTTTTTTATTTTTCCTTATATTTTTTATTTAATATTTTTAAAATATTTTTATTGTTTAAAAATACATTATTTTTTAAGTATTTTTAAATTATTTAAAAAAATATAGAGCGAAAAAAGCAAGTTCCAAGCTTCATCTCAACATTTTAACAAGAAGTTAACTTATTTCTAACGGTAAGTGTCTAAATGACAAGTTTTTAGCAGGAAAAAAAAAGAAGCATATTTGGTCTTAAAAAAAATTTAAGGGCTAAATTAAGACAATGATAATACTACATGAGCCCATTCGAATCTTTGACTTTATTAAAAATATAAAATACTTGTTTAAATAAAAAAAATTCAATCGGATTCAAAATGAAAGAAAAATTCTTGTTCTAATTTAACTCAAAAGGTTGATGATGGCCATAATAGCAGATTGTATAAAATGCGAGAAACCAAATTCAGTTTCTTTCTTATGATTTGAAAAAAAAAAATTGAGTTTCTTTCTTTTGGTGGTTGACAAGTTTCTGACAACCAAAAATAAAAAAAAATCAACACGAGCCAAAGAAAATTAAAATAAAAGACAAAACTTGGCACTACATATTGGGGAAATGTAAAAGATCTACAAAAAAAATTTAAAAAAAAATGCTGAATGCATACATAGCACTAAGAGTTGTTGCAACTTTTTTTATAGCTCATCCATGAAATCCCCCGGACTTCATTCTTCGGATTCCGCGGCTGCACTGGCAGCACTCAGATCCACTGTCAGGTCAAGTGTCTGATTCATGAATAATTATATGCTACAACCGTTGTAGCAATAAATGCCTACAACGGACCAATGAGATTCTTACACGTAGATTAAATGATTCATTTCATTGGTCCGTTGTAAGCATTTAATCTACGTGTAAGAATCCCATTGGTCCGTTGTAGGCATTTATTGCTACAACGGTTGTAGCATATAATTATTCATGATTCATAGCAAAAACTGATTAGTAAATATGTTATTGGACATTCAATTCGACTGTTGAACTTCGTATATTTTTTTACAGAGTAATAATTTGTGGTCAATTTGGTTCTGATTGAGAAGAGAAAACAAGATATTATTACTCTGATGATGACTTAGTACTATTGACAGTGGCGTAGCCAGGATTTTAGATAAGGGGGGTCCAATTCAACTTAAAATTTATAATTCACAAAAATAACATTTATAATAAAATAAATAAAACAAGAAAAATGTTGGATACAAAGAAAATTTAAAACATTAAATTACAATATTCCTCGCCTATTTTTCATTGATTGAAATCTATTCATAATTGTTTCATTGTCAATACTTGCAAATACATCTCTTTCAATATAGGTAACTAAACAATCATTTAGCAGCTCATCTCCCATGCTATTACGAAGTGAACTCTTAATAATTTTCATTGCGGAGAAAGCTCTTTCCACTGTAGCTGTAGCAACTGGTAAAAGCAATGCCAATTTGATTAACAGATACACTAAAGGAAAAACTTTATGCTTTTTTATAGCAACCATAGTTTTGGCGAGATCTCCAATTCCTTTTAATTCAGAAAATTTCTTATCCAAACGCACATCAACAATGAAGTTCTGAAGTTGAGATTGGAGTTCAATTAAATCAACTGGCGAAAAGTCAGAGGGATAAAACTTTGCAAGTTCAACTAATTTGCTCACATCAAATGCAGAAAATGAATCTTTAGGATCAAGACAAGCCATACACAAAAGCAACTTTGTATTAACTTCATCAAATCGACTATTCAACTCTTGAAGTTGCATATCAATTACTGAATAAAAAAGCTCAACTCGATAATGATGGAGATTTGTCATTGGTTCCATTCCCCGCTTTGATCTTGGAACAAAAACATGCTCGTCCATATTTATCACACTAATTTCATTTTTAGCACAAAATTCAAACACTTCTTTCAATAAATCCTCCCAACCATTATCTCTAACATCCTGCAAACGGAGTTTTGACACTTTTACCAAATTCATAGCATTCACAATATTTTGATCCCTCTTTTGTAAAACTTGAGACAACTCATTTGTGATTCCCAAAATCAATTTCATAAGATGCAACACAAACACAAATTCAAATTGAATCACAATATCAAACATTTTAATGGCCTCACCCCTTTGTGAATCATCAATCCCATTATCTCTAACATAATCAACAATATCCACAACTGAAGAAAATAAATGAATCAAATTAATAAGCGTACCGTAATGAGAACCCCAACGAGTATCTCCCGGCCTCTTCAATGTCATCTCTTGATTCAACCCTCGTCCATTTTTTATGATACCTTCTTCAATTCCTTTTGCCACTTTTTCCATTTGCAATTCTCGAAGCATTTCTTTTCTTTTACAAGAAACTCCAACTATATTCACCAAACGATTAATAGTATGGAAAAATGAACATACACTATGGTGCTTTTTAGCAACTGCAACAAGAGTAAGTTGGAGTTGATGGGCAAAACAGTGAATGTAATAAGCACTTGGATTTTCCTTTAAAATTAAACTTTTGAGGCCATTGAATTCACCCCGCATGTTACTAGCCCCATCATACCCTTGTCCTCTCAAACCAGATATGCTTAAGCCATAAGTACAAAAGAAAGACTTCAAACCTGCTAGAAGCGTTGAGGCACTTGTATCATGTACATGAACAACACCAATAAACCTTTCAACCACACACCCTTGTTCATTCAAATACCGTACAACAACACCCATTTGCTCTTTAACTGAAACATCTCGACATTCATCAACTAGAATAGAAAACAAATCATTGCCCATATCTGAAATAATAGCTTTTGTTGTCTCAAATGCACATGCACTAATGATATCTTTTTGAATAATAGGAGAAGTGAGCTTGTGATTTTCAGGAGCATTATGAAACACAACACTATTAATTTCTTCATTAGTTAAAGCCAATACTTTAACAAATTCAATGAAATTTCCTTGATTTAATGAAGTTTCAGATTCATCATGTCCTCGAAAAGGTAGACCTTGCATCAAAAGATAGCGAAGAGCAAGTAATGATGCATATAATCTACAGCGATACTCACGCTTTGACTTTTCAGAATGTTTTGAAAAGGCAAATTCAATGTGTTGCTCTTGATTCATTAAATCTTGACAAGCTAATCGACACCTATGATGCAAAGAATCGTGTTTTCCTACATGATCTCTTATTCTCTCTTTCTTTCGCCAAGTTGAAAAACCTTCAGATACAAAAGTATTATGACCTCTTTCACTATGTCCGGGTGAAAAAAGATAACAATACAAACAAAATACCGCATCTTTTTCAATACTATATTCTAACCAATCACTAAAATCATCAAACTACGATAATATAAATTTCCTTTCTCTACCTCCTTCTACTCTTTTAGGAAAAGTATGATTGCGTGGTTGACATGGACCTTTTAATAAATAGGCTCTACGTACCTGATCTCGGACATCAGGTGGATAACTCATTATGCTAGGTCGTAATCCCGGATCAGAAGGAATATTTTCTATATCAATCTCATGTTGTTGAATAGTAGGTTCTTTTGGTGGTACCGGTTGAACAATTGCTTCCTTATGTGGTTGAGTCGATTGAATATTTTGATTAACTGATGGCGACTCTTCACTACTTGGTCTTAATTTTTTAAAATATCGCTCCATATAACTACAAAGAATAAGAAAAATAATTCAATCACAATAGTCAATAGATATATAGTAGCCATTTCAATTTATCAAATACTATACATTAAAAATATCAAATTATAAAAGAAATAAAAAAATTCCAGATTATAAACTACAAAAAAATAATAATTTCAATTTAACTTCATACTACTTTTCTCAAAAAAAAAAAAAAACTTCATACTACAAAATCAAATTAAACATTTCAAATTTATAATGTCCTCAAGTATTCAAGCCAATTTCTTAATTCATTATTTTTCAAATTTCAATTCATTTTAGCAAGATAAAAAAATTGCAACAAAATAAATATGAGATTAAAAGTAAGTGGTGTACCTATTCTTAACTTGTTGCCGCTGCCTTGCTGGTGCCAATCGGTGAAAGAATGAAATTGAAAAAGGAAGAAACTGTTATCTGAAAAAAAAAAGGAATTAACGAAGAAGAAACGTGAGAAAGAAGAGAAAGAGTCACAATTAAGTTATTCTTGTTTGTTTGTAATGGGCAGAGTCATTGACAAATCTTGTTTGTTTGTAATGGGCTTGATTAAAAGGCTCAGTTTTAAAGATTGGAAAAAAAGGATGAAAAATGTTGGGAGCGTGGATCGAAGTTGCGTGCTCTCACATAGTAAGGTCAAGTTGTTCCATCTCAACCAATGTAATATTCATTCTCAAATATACCTAAAAAATTTTTATTTTTGACTGAGGGGGGAACAGGGCCCCATGGGACCCCCTTTATCTCCGCCTCTGACTATTGAACTATTGAGCCAATGGCTCGTTGACTACACAGAGTAGTGAAAAAATTTATATTCATTGGTACTCAAAGTTGATTGGTATTAGTAAATGGAAAAATTAATCTGTCATTGATTTGGGTATGCTTGGATCAATTAGCCTCTATAATAATAAAAATAATAATAGTAAGAAGAAGAACACTAATTTAGTTAAGACCAGCATTTTATCAGAATCCAGAAGTACCTTTCCAGTTATCTTGCTGTACATGGCAATCACATCTTGGACAGTAGTCTCAAAGTGTGTAGTTGCATCATAACTCTGCAGAGTAATTATAAACCCAAAATTATATCCAGTTTCAGCAAGAAATAACACTATGAAACCGTAATTGCTTTTCTGTTGAAATGAGATTAAAATTTATGCACTAACTGTGGATATGAAGCAGTTGTCAAGATCGTGCTGGTTACAGGGCTCATATCTGTCATAAGTGTCAAAAAATATTTCATCGATTTGTCCAAGGAGATCTATGCCTAGCTTCAATTCTGTTTCAGGATCATCAGTCTCTGCGTCTGTTGTTACAAATGCAATGTATTTCCCTTTTGGAGCTACATTGTGAGTATAGGAGCAGCAGAATAAGTACCTATGACATAAACCGAGATAAAATTAAATTATTAAAATCCGCAATTGTGTATGCTGGTGAGCATGATGCAACTTTTGTTCAATAAAAATGACTGTACACTGTGAATACCAGAAACGCAGAATTGATTTCGTCCCCATGTAACATTTAGATAGGCTCACATATACCATTTTTTTTAAGTAATTAGGTCCTGACTGGAGTGCAAATCTGTAACAACTCCAGGGACAATCCTGATACTAATGAGACAAACCTCATTGGCTTCATATTGAAGTACTTTTCTCATGCAAAGATTTATATGTCTCGATGATCATGATTTTCTGGTGTTCACCACCAAAGCTGAAAGCAGTCATATTATAGAAATAACACATACATATCTGATTTTCGCTTGAGTTGTTTTTGAGGAAGAATAACCTGGACCGAGTGAGAATCATGGGTATTTGGGATCGGATGACTCATAATACAAATAGCGCGAGCTACTTTTCCAATCTTCTTTACCTGTTATGATGCATAAATAGTTAAGAATTGAAGATTCCCTTTCATTTTCTAAGAAAAAGGTTAAGGGACAGTTATATTAGATATAATTGCAGTTTCTGATGAAATATTTGTAATATCAAATAGACACCTTTTTAAAGATTGTTATATTAAAATATGTATGAAACCCATGCCAATTTGACTCTAATAAATTCTTAAATTGCCATTTTAATAAACTTAGCCGAAAGAATTAAAGATTCTTGCAAAATTACCTTGTCAGGCAAATATGAAGGATCACATACAACTTTTTTACACTTCGCAGTTTCTCCTTCTGCTGAAACTCCGAAGGCCTTCCCATCTGCATCGAACTCTACCTGACATTTCAATAAAACCACAAAACATGAGTAATGTAAATTATAAAATACAAAAAATGCTTATATTGAATTAAAAGCAAGCTATCTGAGGCTAAACAGTGTAGTAATTTTTAGCAATATTACCTTGCATTCTGGCTTGCAAAGCATATAGGTGCCACCATAAACAGCACTCAAACGAGCAAATGCCTGTTGAAATTTGTTCAGCTAGAATCATTATAGCAAAAGAATGAATCCCCCTATTCGACTGTTTTAATGTTGTGAAAACAAACCTGAGGTAGATCTCCTAAACCATAAAGGGGATAAATGTAGGGTGGTCCTCCTCGAAAGCGTGCTAAGGACTCTGCATATAGCTATAAAGCCCAAAAAGATTTCAGAGAAAGCATAATGTTCCCATTCCCCCCAGCTAAAGAGCATAGAGAAAATTTCCAATGAAGTAAATCTTGATTTGTTAAGTCAGAATTACCTAGTCAGAAACAATGGTGAAAAAATCATTTCAAAGGAAGTAATGTGGTGAGATTTATTACCTTCATCCTGTTCACAAAATCCATAGCAGGCTGGTCCAAGTAAGTATCTTCTGTATAAAGTGCGAATGCATGCCCTATGAAGTCAACTGTATTATCATCCAGCCCATATTTCCTACATAAAAAAAAACATAAGTACGTTTTCCAAGCTATCTGTTTTCCTGAAGTGGAGAAAAGGAGAGATAGATCAAGATATTACGATACAACATCTCTAGCTTTAACCTGGTTGAGGTCAAGCCCTTCATGAGACTTGGGATCACTCTCACTATAATCTTGAACATAAATGAAAAACTTCCTAGCACGACGTTTCTCAAACAATCCCATAAGTGGGGATTTTAATGCTTGGCACTTTGTGTATCTGCAAAATGAATAATCAAGTCCATTTAAAGTGAGAAAATAAAGATACTATGATACATATATTACAGTAATTCAAGTTCTAGATGAAAAACCTTTCCTTTGTTGTACACAAAACTACCATCCACAGCCTTGAAATTCAGATACTTGGTGACATCAGCGTGGATGATGATGCGAACCAAGTCACCATTTGCCATCATGAACTGTTACAAGCACAGATAATTGTTGGATCCAGCTCGCAAAAAAAAAAAAAAAGGCAAAAGTTTTTGAAAAGTCGGAAGAAAACAAACAAAAAATATATATGAGTCAAAGATTATAGTTGCACCGAAAAAAAAAAAAAAGAAAAAAAACAAATCCACCGAAATTGAAAATTGAAAATTGAAGCCAGGCAAGGATGAGCTGTCAAACGTGATTTTCATCTAAATTTTTCTTATAAATAGAGACGAAGTTTAGCTTCATTTGATCAATTCTTAGATCAAAAATAAATTTGAGAAAGAGTATTGGGAGAGTAAAAAATAGTGAGGTTTATAATTTTTAGGGTGTTTTTGAGAAACACTTAAGTGCCACTATTTTTGTAAAAATCTCTCTGTGCACCTACTATTTTTATAGTGGAAGAAAAATATTAGGAGTTGGTCAAGTGAACGTAGCCCAAATAATTAAGGGTGAACCACGTAAATTTCTTGTGTGCTTATTTTATTTTTCTGGCATCATAACTATTATCGTTATTTTATTGCGGGGGCCCTAACAAGTGGTATCAGAGCCGAAGGTTCCGGCAGGTTCAGGTGGTCTGATAGCAATACCAATTTTATGGATATATTTTAAAAATAAATATACCACGACGACGAGAAAATTACGAGGAATCCGTTGGTGCAGTCCGTTCGGAAAACCGTTGCAGAATTAATTTTAAAGTGCATAGTAGCAAATAGTAACCCCAAAGGTGACGTACTATTCAAGTGCACTATTTACATATACGGTACTATTCACATGTATGGTACTATTTATATGTACGGTTACTATTTAGACATACGAGTCTATTTACGTATACAGTTACTATTCACGCATACGGTTACTATTTGGTAAATAATGAAATTTTTGTCAGATTCAGAATTCAACATGGCGAACGACGGAGCGATGATCAAATTAACGGATTTAAATTATTCGATGTGGAAATCTAGAATGAAGGACTACCTTCATTGTAAAGATCTGTACGATCCAATTGAAGGTGACGATGCAAAGCCAGAGGAAATGAAGGAAAAGCAGTGAGAGAAGTTAAAGAAGCAGACACTGGGTACAATACGCCAGTGGATAGATGCTAGCTTGTACAACCATGTAAAAAATGAAAAAGATCCCCAAGTTCTTTGGAAGAAACTAGAGAGTATGTACGAGGCTACAAATACTCAAGGAAAGGTGTTCATGATCCTCAAAAGTCATGAACATGAAGCTGTCAGAGGGACGATCAGTTACACAACACCTGAACGATTTTGAAGGACTCGTAACTGAGTTAGCAGTTAGCGGTATGTCCTTGGATGATGAAATGCAAGCATGCTTGCTGTTGGGATCTCTACCGGACAGCTGGGATACTCTTGTGGTATCATTAAGCAACTCAGCTCCAGATGGCGTGGTGACGATGTCTATGGTGAAGAATAGACTACTTAAAGAAGAACTTCGTAGAAGGGATGTTGCCAGTACCAGTTCACAAGCTCTTGTCACAGAGAATAGGGGCTGGAGCAAAAGCAGAGGTCGTGGAAATGGTAAATCCAGAGATAGATCCAAGTCCAGGGAGAAGATGGCGTGTTACCATTGTGGAAAGTAGGGTCATATAAAAAAGAATTGTCGTTTTCTTAAATAGGAGAATGTAAACCGAAGTCAGGATAATGACAGAAATACAACTGCTACAGTCGCAGCAGAAGATGGTGAGGTGACGTTAGTTTCTCATGATGCAAATTGTTGTCATGTTGGAGATGCAGATACCGAGTGGATAGTAGATTCCGGTGCTTCATACCATCGTGTTCCAAAAAGAGAATACTTCTCCACCTACAGACCAGGTGATTATGGCACTATTAGAATGGGAAATACTAGTGTTTCACAGATGGTGGGGATCGGTGATATCTGTATAAAAACAAGCGTCGGGTGCACATTAAAACTTAAAAATGTGCATCATATTCCAGATCTTCAGTTGAATTTATTATCTGTTGGTGTACTGGACAAGGAAGGATATCAACAACATACAGGTGACTGTAACTGGAAACTTACCAAAGGATCTTTGGTGGTGGCGAGAGGAAAGCTATGTTGCTCGCTATACAAAACGCACGCAGAGATATGTGCGGGTCAACTGAATACAATTGGAGATGATGCTTCACCAAATTTGTGGCATAGGTGGCTGGCGCATGTTAGTGAGAAAGGGTTGAATATGTTGGCTAAGAAGTCCCTCATTCCCTTAGCCAAAGGTAAAATAAATCCTTGTGATTATTGTTTATTTGGGAAGCAACATCGTGTTTCATTTCAGAAAAGCTCTAGACGGAGAGATAGCAAGTTAGAGTTGGTACACTCTGACGAGTGTGGTCCCATGGAGGTAGAATCTCTTGGAGGAAGAAGATATTTTCTTACATTCATTGACTATTTCTCACGGAAGACATGGGTATATTTGTTGCACACAAAAGATGAAGTATTCAAGCACTTTCAGCAATTCCATGCAATGGTGGAAAGAGAGACTGGAGTAGCATTGAAGTGTTTGCGCACAGACAATGGTGGTGAATATATCTCTAAGGAGTTTAGAGATTACTGTAGTCAGCACGGTATCAGACATGAAAAGACAGTTCCTGGTAAGCCTCAACACAATGGCGTTGCTGAACGGATGAATCGCACTATTGTTGAAAGAGTCAGATCCATGCTCAAAATGGCTAACTTACCTAAGTCATTTTGGGGAGAAGCTGTCAATACTGCTGTCTACCTAATCAACAGACTACCTTCAGCACCTTTGGAGTTTGATGTACCGGAGAAGGTCTGGACAGGTAAGGATATCTCATACTCTCACCTGAGAGTATTTGGCTGCAAGGCGTTCATGCATTTCCAAAGGAGCAGAGATCGAAGCTTGATGATAAGTCAGTTCCTTGCACTTTTGTTGGTTATGGAAATGAAGAGTTTGGCTACAGGTTATGGGATCCAGTAAAAAAGAAAGTTGTCCGGAGCAGAGACGTAGTCTTTCACGAAGATGAGATCGTAACAGATACAGCTGGGGAAAAATCTACAAATGACATTGTTGTAGATAGTATACCAGAGAGCATTCCTACAAATGATGCCACGGGAGAAGGAATGCTAGAATCAGAACAGGAAGAAGCAGAAGAGCCAGTTGTAGGGGATCAAGAGATCACTGTAGATGATGATGCAGAGAGTGTTGAGCAGGGGGAGCTAGAGAACCCCATTCCACCAGAAGAAGCTGAACCTCAGTTGAGAAGATCAACCAGAGAACGCCAACCATCTACAAGGTATTCTAGTTCTGATTATATTTTGATTACTGATGAGGAGGAGCCAGAGAGCTTCCAAGATGTGCAGTCTTGCAGAGATAAAGATTGCTGGATAAAGGCCATGCAAGAAGAGATGAATTCTTTAAAGAAGAATGACACGTACGAGCTGGTGAAACTTCCAAAAGGGAGGAAAACACTCAAGAATAAATGGGTGTACAAACTGAAGAAAGATGATGGCAACCTAGTAAGATACAAAGCTCGATTGGTCGTCAAAGGCTTTACTCAAAAGAAAGGTATCGACTTTGATGAGATTTTTTTACCTGTTGTAAAAATGAGTTCTATTCGAGTTGTGCTAGGTTTAGCAGCCAGTTTGAACCTTGAATTAGAGCAGCTTGATGTAAAGACCGCATTCTTGCATGGGGATCTGGAAGAAGAGATCTATATGGAACAGCCATAAGGTTTCAAGGTCAAGGGAAAGGAGGACATGGTTTGTCGCTTGAAAAAGAGATTGTATGGGTTGAAACAAGCACCGCGACAATGGTATAAGAAGTTTAATTCGTTCATGGTAAAACAAGGATACAGAAGAACAGATGCAGATCCTTGTGTATATGTCCAGAGATACCCTGACGGTAAATTTATCATCCTTCTTTTTATATGTTGATGATATGCTAATTGTTGGACCAGATGCAAAAATGATTAGCAGGTTAAAGGGTGATTTGTCAAAAGCGTTTGACATGAAGGATTTGGGATCGGCAAGGCGAATTCTCGGAATGGAGATTATCCGAGATCGAAAGTCCTGCAGGTTGTGGTTATTGCAGGAGAAATATATTGAACAAGTTCTAGAGAGATTCAATATGAAGAATGCTAAGCCAGTTAGCACTCCACTTGCCGCTCACTTCAAGTTGAGTAAGAAATCCTACCCATCAACATAGGAAAATAAGGAAGATATGTCAAATGTTCCATATTCTTCAGCGGTCGGAAGTTTGATGTACGCAATGGTGTGTACGAGACCAGATATCGATCATGCAGTTGGCGTTGTGAGCCGATTTCTGTCAAATCCCCAGAAGTCACATTGAGAAGCAGTAAAATGGATCTTCAGATACCTGAGAGGAACTTCAAAGTTATGTTTAACTTTTGGAGGAGGAAAGCCTGCACTTGTTGGCTACACAGATGTAGATATGGCCGGTGACCTTGATGAAAGAAAATCTACATCAGGTTACTTATTTACATTCTCAGGGGGAGCTATCTTATGGCAGTCGAGATTACAGAAATGTGTTTCTTTATCAACAACCGAAGCAGAGTACGTTGCAGCAACAGAAGCAGGAAAGGAAATGTTTTGGCTAAAGCGATTCTTTCAAGAATTGGATGTGCAACAGGAAGGATATATAGTTTATTGCGATAGTAAAAGCGCCTTAGACTTGAGCAAGAATACTATGTATCATGCACGGACAAAACACATTGACGTAAGATATCATTGGCTCAGACTTGCTATTGAAGAGAAGCAGTTCCAGTTACAGAAAATTCACACTGACAATAATGCTGCTGATATGTTGACGAAAGTCGTTCCAAAGGAGAAGTTCGAGTTGTGCGTTGGACTCTCTAGAATGAGCTCTAGTTAAAGAGCCGGTTAAGACCTCCTCCAGTATGTGATGTTGGAGCTGGAGGGGGAGAATTGTTGGATCCATCTCGCAAAAAAAAAAAGGCAAAAGTTTTTGAAAAGTCAGAAGAAAACAAACAAAAAATATATATGAGTCAAAGATTACAGCTGCACCGAAAAAAAAAAAGGGAAAGAAACAAATCCACCGAAATTGAAAATTGAAAATTGAAGCCAGGCAAGGATGAGCCGTCAAACGCGGTTTTCGTCTAAATTTTTCTTATAAATAGAGACGAAGTTCAGCTTCATTTGATCAATCTTAGATCAAAAATAAATTTGAGAAAGAGTATTGGGAGAGTAAAAAATAGTGAAGTTTATAATTTTTAGGGTGTTTTTGAGAAACACTTAAGTGTCACTATTTTTGTAAAAATCTCTGTGTACCTACTATTTTTATAGTGGAAGAAAAATATTAGGAGTTGGTCCCGTGGACGTAGCTCAAATAATTAAGGGTGAACCACGTAAATTTCTTGTGTACTTATTTTATTTTGCTGGCATCGTAACTATTATCGTTATTTTATTGCGGGGGCCCTAACAATAATTACTATCATTAAAATAAATGGCATTGGAATAGAAATCATAAATTGTAGAAAAAATAATTCAATTATTTATTTTTAGTTGGCTGAAGCAAAAGGAGCAACAGTATCACAAACCACGCTGCCTGCCTGTACCAGAGCTTCACCATCACCAGAAGTCCCTCACAATATCAGCAAATATTTATGTTCATAATAGTGTCAAGAATAAATTTGCACACAATTCAAAGTCTAAACTAATGAATATACTGGAAATATTTTCCTTTTTTTTCCTATGCTTGTAAGTTTGCTTGAACCAATGAAGATCATTGCAGGACGTGAAGTTATCCAATGATGCACCAACCCTCTTTGATTCGTTAACTGTTTCGATTTGTAGTGCTTTTAATTGGTGATTAATGTAATACAAAGATGAATCAAGAACAAAAAGAGCAATCAGGATCCAAATTTACAATTCTCTAAATAACTTATCAGGATTAGTACATATTTAGTGCTACTCACAGAAAGATGCAAAGAACTGTTTTCAGAAGCATAACAAATAAGAAAAATTGCAGTGACTTTAGATTCATATATATGTGTATATATTATAAAGGCTACAAATATACTACCATGTTTTTTACCGACTTCAACAACTTCCAATCAAGAGGGAGATGATTGAAATGTCAATTCTGCTGCTCCAACAAGAGCCTTGTTGCTCTTCTTTAGTAACCGTGTTTCTTAACATTATTCTACTGTTGAAAACAAACACTATGTATAAATCTTGCAAGATCAAACTTCAAATCAAAGTGGAAATTACATCAATTGATGGATTGGACTATGTCAGAACCCATCAATCCTCTAGAGCCAGATATTGTGTGCTTTAGTGAGGCCTAGGGTCCCAAATAAAGTAGGAAGCCTGTGACTAGGCTTAGGATCCAAAAAAAACAGTTATCTTTTGGGCATAACTAAGGCTCAATTTCACACATTGCAAGTTTATAAAACCCAAAAAATTCATAAGATAGCATCAATAATTTCATTTCTAATAATTAATGCCAATAAATATATAGCATAAAAAAGGGGATTAAAGATGGGACAATAAGAAGTAATAAACGATCATTTAAAAATACCTTGGGGATCATATCAACATTATAGTCTCTGCTTGCGCCCAAATTTTCTGGAGGCATCTCCTCACCTCTAAATCTCTTCCAGAGCTGTAATACCAAAGATGGGCTTGCGAGGAATCCTCATTTGATTTTACATCATTTTTTGAAGTGTTTAAATGGAGAACAGAAAAATATATAATTACCTGGTTTAGATTGAGGGAAGTGGACTCGCCACCATAATAGTCATTTCTATCCATATGCAGTACCTTTATCAAACATAGATAAGAAGATTTGAGCAACTAATTCAGGCATCATAAAATTTGAGAAATGAATTCAACAATTGAGATTCAATGATACTATACGGGAATGTATCAGATTAATGGAAATGAAACATACTTTGTGTCCATCAACAGAGAGTAAACCGCTGAGGATGCATTCTTTGAGACCTGTTCCTAATACTATCACATCATACTCTTCATCCATTATTGATCAATTTATGAAGGATGAAACCCGAAAAAAAAATTCAAAACTTGCAGAAAGAGAGAGATAGAGAAAGAACTGAAAGTTATGAGATAGAAATAAGGAATCCTGTTTAAGAGGAAAAAAATGGGAGAGCAAGTCTATGGCGGGAAGTGCCTTCTTATTCGGTTAAATCAGTTGTAATTACGCCACACGTATTTTTAACTATCTGTCCCACGTGTAAGCATAAAACCCGCCTCTGATAATAGAGAGGTATTTCAATGAGGATTTTTAATTTTCAATTCTCTTACATCCATTAGGTGTTTGATCGACCAATGAACATTAACAAAAGGCCAAAATTTTCTTCAAAATAATTCAAAATTAATAAAATATCAATTTTTTTAATATTCTTTTTTCGACTTTTAATTTCTAAACCATTTTCAGAGATATACATATAGTTTATATTTATTATATTATTATATTTCAGTTTTTGAGATATATATTTAATATTTTTAATATATCAAAAAAATATATAGAAAATATAACTATTTATAAAAAAAAAAGACAAATATATAATGTAATTTTCCTTTATTTTTTTCACTCAAATCCTTTTATTACATATTGCTTCTCGTATTACAACAGATGAGGACATGCACAGACAAGAAGTTTATTTGAACAATACAGTTTTATTGGTTTGCAAAAAACCACTAAATAGACTTGATTGTATCGGCAATGTCAATAACAAATCTATAGCTAATATCAGCTTTCAAAATTCTCTCCATTGCAGTGTTCACATAATCAATTGGGATAACTTCAACGTCTGCTGTTATGTTGTGTTTGGCTGCAAAATCAATCATTTCTTGTGTCTCTTTCATTCCACCAATGCAACTCCCACCAACCATCTTCCTCCCTATTAATAAAAACAACAATAATTCATAATTAATGGTTTTTTTTTATATCAATTATATATATATATAATGAATAATTATGGCCAAATATATATGTGACCTCTCAACTTGTAACATTTAATCACTTTCCCTTTAGAAATAAAATAACTATAATAATTACCATGTAGCAAAGAAAAGGCTGGTAGCTCAAGTGGCTTCTCTGGAGCTCCAACTAAAACAAGCTTTCCATTAGACTTAAGTAGACCAAGCAAAGGCATGAGAGGGTGCATTGCTGACACTGTATCAATAATTCCATCCATTGTGCTCATTGCAGCCTGTGCAACAAAAATATTTGTATATGAATTAAGTATTAATTAAGACTAGTAAGTCTAATTTTGGTTTTATCTTAAAAAGACAAAAGAACTAATAAGAATCTTGAATTTAAGCCTTGTAAAATTTTGTCAATTTTTCACTGATAGAAACTCTTTTGGGCTTCAATAAAATAGCAAAAAATTAAGCTGTGGAATCTCTTATTAAATACCTTCATTTGATCTTGGTCATGGCTAACCAGAAATGAGTCAGCACCTAGACTTGCAATAGCTTCCAGCTTCTTATTAGCTGAGGTGCTAATCACTGTTACTTTAACCCCCATAGCTTTGGCAAATTTGACAGCCATATGACCAAGCCCACCAAGGCCAACAACACCCACATGCATACCAGGTTTGTCAAGCTCATAGTATTTCAATGGGCTATACACTGTAATGCCAGCACAAAGCAGAGGAGCAGTAGCATCAAGAGGCAATTTATCTGGAATGCGAACAATGAAGAGCTCATCGGCCACCATAAAGTCAGAGTAGCCACCGTAAGTGGTGGTTCCATCATAGTATTTAGCACCGTAGGTAAGTATCATTTGTGGGCAATAATTTTCAAGATTGTGAGTGCAGTTATCACAGAAGTGGCATGATCCCACCATGCAACCCACACCCACCTTGTCTCCTACTTTGAATTTTTGGACTTTGCTGCCCACCTCTGTCACCACTCCCACAATTTCATGTCTGCATTGCAAATTCAAATGCAAATATTCTATCAAATAAATCATTGTATATTTGGATTTTTAGTAGCGTTAGTGAAAAATAGAATAATAATAAAAAAATTTACCCAGGGACTAGAGGATAAGTAGAAGAGCCCCATTCATTCTTGACCATGTGAAGATCTGAATGGCACATCCCACAATATAGAACTTTAAACGCCACATCTTTCTCCCCTGTTGCTCTGCACTTATAATAAATTAATGAAATCAACATTCATGAATTTTGTAATTTCATGGATATATAATGCAAAAGAATCAATACAAGAAAACTAACTGGATATCCGCAGGATGGTTTATATAACTCGAATTCTCATAACAATTATAAGAAAAGCAAAATTTTCATAGAGGAAAAGAAAAAGAAATATTAAAGAACCTCCTGGAGAATTTGAAGGGAGAAAGCTGGCCAGATTGGTCTCTTGCTGCCCATCCAAAGGCTTGTTTAGGATGTTCTTCGTCTGGAAATTTAGCTGCCATACTCTTGAAAAACTGATATGTTGGCAATATACAGGTTTTGCAGAGAGTAATAAAGATTCAATAATATTTATTGGATGATGTACTCGGTGGTACGTGAAAATGTGTATATATAGTGGAAGCGAGTAGGTTGGGTTGGAGTTGTGACGTATCAGGTGAGATCTCATTCGATGCTTGCGTAATAGCTGACCAGAGCATAGGAGAAGCCAAAAGAGACTAATATGGCATCAAATTTTTTATACTTTTTTAAGCCTCCTCTTGAAAATTAAAAAAAATCGTTTTTTGTCAGGTGTACATGGCAATTTGGAATACCGGCCCAGCCCACATTCAACGTATTTATGACCTTTTGTAATGTGTCGTATTTCCTTAAAAAAAATTTTGTATCGTATTGAACTATATTAAAAATTAAAAAGTAATTATTCAACACGACTTATTAACTCTTACATAATCATATAATGTCATACTGAATTATATTGTATCATGTCAATATATGGACTGGTCAAATTCTAAACATGTTTCATGCTAGGATCACTGTAGCCATCTAATATGTAAAACTTCTCAGACATTCTTTGATAATGAAAGTTAAAATCTTTAGATTTTAAAAAATAATATTTTATTTCAAAGAATTTTTTTTTCTGTCTCTTAGAAATGATTATATGATCTTCCAAGAATGTTGTATAAATTTACATAAGTGCATCAAAAATAGTTTTAAAAAAGAAAGCTAATGTTGTATATTCATTCATAGAAGTAAACCATTATCTAAGGCTTCCCGTGAATCTAGAAACAAATTCTCTAAGCACTTGAGGGAGAGAAGCACCTTCTTTTGCCATTTGTACATCTAACCAGACATTAAATTCAAGAATCTGTGATCTCAATTTTCTTATAGGTAAATCATCAAAAGTAAACCAAAGACCATTAGTAGATTTATTGGTTCTTTGATATTGAAATTTGAGATCATGTTCTATAGATTCTTCATCAGGAGGAGGATCTTCTATTATTGGTTCAGTTGCAGGAGGATCTACAGTAAAAGGAGGATCAACCATCAAAAGCTGAGAAATATCTACTTGATGAGATTCTGAATCAGAATCACTAGATATATCTTCATTTACAAAATCTGTCTTCTGATGAGTCAAAATCAAGAGCTGTAGTGAGAGTCATATGTTGTTGTGGAAAGGATTCAGATACTCATGGACGAGGAGGTTCTGAAACTTTTGCAGTATCAGCATAAGTCTTCTGAGAAGATAAAGTCTTCTGTATAACTAAAGGCATAGAAGATGAAGAAACTGAGAGTTTCTGAGGCTTTGTCGAAGGAAAGAATTCATGCACTATTCCAAAATTAGGTTTAGTTAAGGGCATAGGTTGATATGAAGGGGAGAAAATAGGAAAAAAAAGGACTAGAAATAATAGATTGAGATTGTTTTGTCAACAGATCTCTTTCCATTATTTCAAGTCTGAATTTCAGGATTTGAATTTCTTCCCTTTTCTGAAAAAAACTGGGTCCAAGATTCTATTGTTGGATCATCATTTTGAGTTTAGTGTCTAACTAGTGAATTCTTATAAGAAGAGAATTATGATATTGTTGAATTTTAGTAGACATGGATCCCAGAGCTAATGAGATTTTATCTATTTTAATATATAATTGGTCAATCTTGGAATCATTGAACATCAGTTATTTATTCTAAATCTAAGCATTCTGGGTTTACCAGTTAAGAACTTCTTCCCCTTGAGAAAGTTCTTTAAGTTGTCCAATGGGAAGAATAGTATTTGATTGGATGAATGGTTGAGTATTGATTTTAGTCTGAATATCAGTTTGTTTTTCCAGTGGTGGAAAATCTGATGATGTTGAAGAAAACATCATGCAAACTTGAGGTTGTCGTGTCTAGCTTAAAGGATGATGTACCAGTGGGGCACACCTTTTAAGGTTTTGTGGTTTAGATAATGCTTGAGGTTTTGGAATATCAAGAAGTCTTTTTGGTCGTAGGACTTTAAGAGCCTAATCATAGATAGGAAGAGGAAGTGGATATTCCTTCTTCTGAATTTCTAGAGAAATTCCTATCGAGGAAAAATTTCCTGAATCAGGAGGAGGGCATTTAAACCATGTAATTTTAGGTCTGCAAGAAGAGAAAAATCTATTAGGTCTAGTGAGTCTGGTTGAATTTCTAGGAGAATATTGAATATCTCTTATTTCTTCACAGCAAGTACAATAAGGGTCACATTCTCCTGAACCTGGAGTATCCCACATTCTTCTGAACCTAGGCATATATTAGGCTACCATCATATGCAAAACTATGAACTGAGATTTTTTCTGTATTTCTAGGGGAAACTAGAACTATCATGAAAGTATGAAAAAGTTATGGACAAGAACTAACACTTGCACCATCTGAATCCATTGAAGGTTCTTGAAAGATAATTTTAACTATACCATCTTTCTTTCTGGTGAATACAAGATTCATTGTCTAAACAAGTCTAGAATTCTACTGCTGCTTCTCATAAGTAGTAACCCACTCAAGAGGAGTGAGTTTCATAAGATCTTCTCTGGGTAGTCTAGGAGTCTGTACAATTATAAGAGTAGTATTTGTATCTGCATAAATGTATAGAGCATCAGTAGACACTCCTGGAGCAGATAGATTAATTGCATGGTCTTGCAATCTGTAAACTATCTAATGATGTATGGTTGCAGATAAAGATTCTTCAATTTAATCAGCTCTAGTAATTTGAAATTATATCTTTAAGGCATTTGACAAGTGCACATTATTCAAGGATAGATTATAATTGGAAAAAAATGTCAAGACAACACTTTTAACATTAAGTGTTGTAAACATAGTATCAATCACTGTGTTTTCAAAGTGAACATATCTAGTATCTAATAAGGAAAGTCTAGCAGTAACTGGAAGACCTTTTTGTCCATAGTAAGAGAGAACAATTCCAACACCTCCAAGATGGAGATGAGAGTATCCTTACTTCTTCTACTGAGAAATAAACTTCTGTGGAATCTCCATGTTAATATACTTTTCAACAAAGGTATAAGACAAAGAACATTGATTCAGATGAGAAGTCTGAATGTATTATTTTCATGAAGTCTTTTTGTGGAAATGAGATTGGAGATTTTCTTTATATAATTAGACTTCTGGAAAATCAAATATGGATTAAGAACAGGGAGTTGAGAACTATCAACTTTAGAGTCTTCTGGAATATGGGCTATTTCTACAAGGTGATCTATTTTATTAGTAATAGACTGAGAATACGAAGGAGGAATAAGCAAAGTGGATTTATGGTTAATAATTTCTTTTTGATAAGTAGTCATGGTGTTTATATTTCTTCTTCCTTTATTATTATTATATTATTTATCATATGAATAGTGCTTATGGCTCTGATACCACTTGGGGGTGTATAGATATTTAGACTCAAGGCTCATCATATCTGGAATACACAATTTACCATAAAGGTACAGTACATTGTTATACCAGAAAACACAGACTTCATTTGGTCTGTTCAGCACCAATAGCACCTATAGTCTGGTTTTTAGCTTATATACCTTAAAGAACCACAAATATTTCTAAAGTATCGAAACAGAATCAACTTAAGCTGCAAGTTCCATATAGTGCATACTCTATCCTCAATATGATTAACAGAATATTGTTTCACCTGACAATCTCAAGCATCGTTCATAAACACAACCATACCCAAGGCTTAAACATGATATATCTCTTTTGACTATCTCTAGTTAACATACTTAATGTTAATTCTTTTGGATCATTGTACACTATTCATAAATAAACATAATAATAACTAAGGTTGAAGAAGAAGAGATGTTTAGAACTGTATGATTTTATTTAGAGAGAGAGATTAGGCTATCAGATCTTATCCCAAACCGATACATAAAAGCTCCTTATATAGACAGAGGAGGAGCAAACTTATAATGATGAAGTTGTAAGTAATGATTTCAAAAAGCATAAAATAAAATAGATAGTGGGTGTACAAACACATCTCACTTACATAAATAGTACAAGCACTCATTATGAAGAGAATGAATTATTACAGATAAAATATTATTACAAACAGTAATTATTACTATTAGGTAAAGTGACTTAGAGACAGATTCATATTCGTATAGTCTTCATAATCTAAGTTATAAGAGGAACATACTAAAGAATTATATGTCATATAAACCATATAGTCAAAGTTGTCAGTCTGAGTGTGCTGAGTAGACTGAGCACTGACTAAAACTTCATCAATATCTATCTGTATGGTTGGTGTTCCATCAACATTTTGTTGAATTGAGGAGTAACCAACTATAGTGTCGGCTGGAACTTGACAACCAAATTTGCTGAGGTAGGTGGGTCTGGTAGAGCTGGAAGAGCTAAAAGAGATAAGGAGAAATCTCTTTGAGCTAGAGGCTAAGAATTACTGGGACTTTCTTCTGTCGTCTGTTCATATTTCATGTGTCCATAGTCAATAAAGTATTCTCCTGTAAGCTGGCAAGGGAGTTTTATCATTGTTTCAGCACACTATTGATTATGTCTGGTCTAGTTCTTGTTCTTTACCATTGAAGTATAAATCAGAGGTCTTCTGATTGTCTGAGGAAAAGCTCTTGAATTATTAAGTCTGCAGAGACGAACTCTTAATTTAATTTGCTTTAGATAATTGTGAAAGATTTGACCAGAATAAGTCTTCCAATAAACAACTTAATTTCTTGACCAAAATACTCCAGTTTGCGGATATTGAAAAATGAGCTTATGCAAAATGAAAATAGCATGATAACTTCTTGCCT
This sequence comes from Garcia nutans, assembly GCA_947685225.1. Lineage (NCBI taxonomy): Eukaryota > Viridiplantae > Streptophyta > Magnoliopsida > Malpighiales > Euphorbiaceae > Garcia > Garcia nutans. Next base: position 9,046,919 of record CANTUV010000059.1, on the reverse strand, counting down.
CTTCATATGGTTTCTGTCATAATTGGTTTTCATGAGTAATTTGCAAAAACTGTTGTTTCCACCATGAAACATCATTAAACCATTTAAGAAACTTCCAAGGCAAAGGATTTGCATGAGTATTAGCTTGAATATCTACAACAGAAATATAGTTAAGAATATCTAACACAGGTATTTTCACAACATGATTATACAATATTGTGAGACACCATAAAGACCATAATTCAGCTGAATATTTTAAATGAGAAGGACAAAGATGATAAACTAGCATCCATAGATATTCAGGATAGAATGCATTAATTTCTGAATCCATATCAAAGTGATTATAGATATATTCAATATATACAATAATGTGGGTTCTAGCAAATTCTTGAACTGCAGCAGGGGTAGTATAAGGGCAAGTTGGAGGAAACTCTATATTAGAGTTGCTCCACAATGGTGGGCTGGTTGAAAAATTTTTAGTTCTGTATCCTCTAAACATCATGATACAGGAAAACTATTTGCTAAGGTGATAATAGGGATACGTTTAGAGGGTCTAGATAAAAGGTGTGGGATCAAATTCTTTTGACCTTTTATATGCTCAATAGAATAGTCATATTTTGAGAAGTATTCTTGAAGTCTTAGGAATTGTTGAGAAGGTAGATTTTTCTGTTTAAAGTTTAAGGCTTTGGAGAATGAGGTGATATCAAGATTGATAAGGAAGTGATGACCAAACTTCTTGATTCCATATTTTACCTCCACTATCTCCTTATAACAAAATGATAGTGTTTCTCACTATTTTTAAATTGTCCACTTGCATGACCACAATAAGATTTTTCCATTTATTTTTTCAAGGAAAATAGCACCCTAAAATTCATCACTAGCATCAGTCTATAAAATTCTAAGACTATCAAAAGGGATATGGAGAGGAGTTGGATAAGCAGCAATCTTCTTAATAGTTTATACAACTTATGTTTCTTCAATTGACCAAGGTGGTGGATTTTTCTTTAGTAACTTGGATAATTGAATAATGGGCTGGGCTATTGCAGGGAAAAATCTCTGATATAATTAATTATGCTAAAAAATTATTGAATCTGCTTAAAAGTTAAATTTTTTTTTCAGGGAATTTAAGCAGTTCTTCTGCTATGTGTGAACCTGAAGTATAAACTCCATTTTTAAAATGTAAGCCTAAGAAGTCAATAGAGTTATGACCTATGATACTCTTCTTTTTAGAGATCATAATACCATATTGTTGAACAATAGAAGAAAACTATTGAAGTAGTTTATGATAGGCTTCTACTGTTGAAGAGAATAATAAGATATCATCAATGTAAATTAAGGTTGAATACAGGATGGGCTGAAAAATTCTGATCATAGCTGTAATATCCCAAATAATACCCTAAAATTTTAGAAATGTTAATTGTTGAAATTGAATTAAGGGATTTAAAGTGTATATATGATTAAGTGGAAAGAAGGGAAGTGTATATATGTTGTATATATGAAGATATATATAACATATACAAGTCGATATTTTATTTTTAGTCAATTGGGATAATTAATTATTTAAAATAGAAATTATGTGATGGTAGAAGATGATATTTATAATATAATAATAATTTAATACTTGGTGGGGATTAAGTGAAGATTTATGTGGTTAATGTAGTGGAGTGGTTATTGACCTATCATCATCTTCTTCTTTCTTCTCCAAGAGTCTGCCATCACTATTGCCAAAGGGAAAGAGGGGTTTTGTTGATTCCAAACTCAAGCAATTGAAGGATTTCAAGAGATCAAGTTGGAGTTTTAAGGATTTTCTTCACTTTTGGTAAGTTTTCAACTTATTTCTTTGATTTTTTTTGAGTTTGAGTATTTGAGTTTGGTGGATGGTTTGTGTAATTGTGTGTATGGTTGATTTTGGTGTGTTTGAAGTTGTTTTGTTTAATTGACTTTGATTTTGGGGTCGGATTGAAGAGAAAAAGGGTTAAATTTGGTGAAGAAAACAAGAGTTGTGGGTGGTGTTGTGACTTTGAATTGTGAAATATGATTGTGTTTATGTTTTGATGCATGTAATTGAGTTATTTTGATGATATGCAAGTTTATTATGGTATATTAATGGTTTTGGGTAAGTTTGTTTAGAGTGAAAAAGGGTAAAATAAAGATGTTTGTTGGATGCAGTGTTTTTGGTGTCGATTTTAGGGTTTTGGCCTGACACGCCCAGTAACACGGCCATGTCTTTGGGCGTGTCGCTGGTTCTATTTTCAGTATGGGTGACATGAGTAGTGACACGGCTATGTCACTGAGCGTGTCACAACTTCTGTGTAGTAGTAGTATTGACATGTCCAGTGACACACCCATGTCACTGAGCGTGTCATAACTACTGTGTTGTTAGTGGATTAACACGTCCAGTGACATACCCATGTCACTGAGCATGTCATAGCTTCTGTGTTGACTGAGAATTGACATGTGCAGTGACACGCCCATGTCATTGAGCGTGTCAAAGTTTCTGTATTGTGGGTTTAGGGCACAATCAGGGACACACCCGTGTTGTTGAGCGTGTCTTTTGTAGAGTTTTCCCTAGATAGTTCTTATTCTTATTTTCCTATGTGTATCGCTAAGTGAGTTTGTATAAGAATCTTTAGATTAGGTTTTAAAGAGATTTGAGTTACCGTAATCCAAGTGATATACACACTTAGTGAGTTTGAAAAGATTTGTGTGATGAAAATGGTTTGTGATATTATTGTATCCGGTATACATATATTACATATGTGGAGGTATGTGGTGTATGTATATGGGGTATAGGGGTGTTACAAATTATTTTGGTATCAAAGCCTAGGTTTGAGGTTCTCAACCTAGGTGAATTGTAAGAAAAAGAAAATTTTGGCTTTTAAATATGGTTTTAAATAAGATACATGCATTGGCACTGGCAGTTTCTGATCTTTGATGAGGTATTTTTCTGCTGTGTTTGCAGATATAGGTAGTGATGGCGTCTCAGTCATGTCAGTCCATAGAAGATAGTACTGAGAGTGTAGCTCCTGATGAGGGTAGAGATGGAGCTAGGGTTGAGATAGCTGGAGAGATACCTGCTCCAGTGCCAGAGAGACTAATTGCTGATGAGATTCCACCGGTTTAATTACGGCATATGGTAAAATTGTTGAAGCAGGCTCTAGTGCAGCAGCTGCCACCACAACAGTAGCCATAAGTACCGGTGAGCCAGTATGATAAATTGAGGAAGTTCAGAGCTGAGAATTTCTTTGGTTCTAAAGATCCTGCAGTAGCTGAGCAGTGGTTGGATAGAATTCAGAAGGTATTCATACAGCTGCAAGCTACTCCTGAAGAAAATTTTGATTATGCTAGATCCCTTTTGTAGAGAGATGCTTATGATTGGTGGAAGACGGTTCCACATGCTATGGATGATTCGCTAACCCTGACTTATAGTGATTTTCTGCGGGACTTTGAGCAGAAGTATACTCCGAGGGAGTATAAAGATGAGAAAGAAAATGAAATTTCTGAGTCTGAGATAGGATAATCGGACAGTGACAGAGTATGAGATCGAGTTCATTCGGTTGAGTCATTATGCCGGTGGGATTATTTCAGATGACATAGACCGATGCAGGAGATTTGAGGAGGGGTTGGGACCCTCTATTATGTGTATTGTTGTAGGTTCCCGGTACCAAGATTTTTCTCAGTTAGTTACAGCTGCCAAGAGTGTTGAGAGAGCACAGGGTATTGCAGTAGCTGCTACTAAGGGGGAGACTAGAGCTAGGAGACCTTTGAGTGAGGCAGGGTCTTCTGAGTCTATGATGGAGCAACTTTTTGTCCAAATGGCATGACTGTCCACTGATACAGAGCATCGGGAATACAAAAAGTTATTTGGGTCTATCTTCTGGCTTAATATCCAATTGCCAAAATCTAGCTTTTAGATCAAATTTGAAAATATTTTTCCCTCCTTAAGATGAACCATGAGTGTAGAAATTTTAGGCAAATGAAACTTATCATCTACAAAAAAAAATAAATTAAGAGGCTTGTAATTAATAACAAGTCTCTTTTTTTCTCTTAAAACTTCTGGCCATTTCGCTACATAAAAAGCTTGACAAGCCCAGTTGGAATTAGCAGGTTCAATTAAACCTTGTTGCAATAAGGATTCACATTCTTTTATGAGAAAAAAAAAGTTTTGAAGGAGACATTCCTGGATGAGAAGCCTTTGTAGGGTTTATATCTTCATTTTTCTTAAAAAGAAGAGAAATGAAAAACTATGCATTCTTCCATAAAGGCTTTGGATGAAAAAATCAGCATGAGAATCAGCACAAGCAGGGAGTAATGAAATTTTTATATCTTCAAAATCTGCTGGAACATCTAACAGAGAAAAGATTATCTGTATATCTGTGTAGGCTTTGAAAATTTTCTTATGGTGAATTTCTGTGGGAAGGATTTGAAGATTCTGAGCTTGCTGATAAATATCAAAATCTACTAGTAGGTCTTTATCTGAAAGGGATAAACTAAGAACATGTGTCCAGATAATACAGTTTGGAATGAACTGTATTTCAATCTTATTTTTAGTGATTAAATGTGTAGAAAATATATTTCCATCAGCTGCTTTGAAGTGTTCAATATGAAACTTCCAATAAGTATCTGGTAATACAACATGATTTATCATGGATTTATGAGCACCAGTATCCATGAAAGCTATTAAGAGAATAGCTCTATCATACTTAGAGGGAAGTATTGAAATTTGAAATAAAGTCAATAATGAGTGATTAGTAGAATAAGTAGATGGTAGCTATTATTGTTGTTGGAGATGATACTGTTAAAAATGAAAAATAGCAAAATTATCATCTTGATTAGAATCAATAGAACTAGATTCTGAATAAGAATCATCATCATCCATATGTAGTGGCATAATCATTTCTAGATCTTCTTCACTCTGTTTTGAGAGAAAAGATTCAGTATCTACATTATCTGAAAGAGATATTGAAGCTTTATTAATTTGTTGAATCAATTTTGCTTTCTTCATAGTCTTTTTAGGATAGTTTTTTCAAAATGTCCTTTTTCTCCATATGCATAATATCTATCTCCTGAGCATCTTTTCCTTTTTGAATAAGGAGATCTTCTTCTAAAAAATCTAAACATCTTTTTTCTTTTCTGTTTGAATTGTTAAGAATGTCTGTCTTTAAAGGAAAATCTATGAAATTTCTTTTGATGAGCACAAATACAATTCTTTTCCTTACATTTTATATTGAAAGAAGATGATCTTTTACAAGCAGAATTAAGGATTTTATCATGCTTCATGAACTGCTTGATATTTCTATGTTGTTTACAGTTTACTAAGTGCTGCATTAGTGAACTAACGAATTCCTCCCAAAGAAATTTGTTGGAAAGATCTGCCAGTTTGCTGAATAGAATGATTAATTTCTAATTGAAGTTCTTCAAGTAAAGAGGTGACATAAACTTGTTTCAGGCTAGGATCATTGTAGCCACCTAACATGTAAAACTTTTTAGACATTCTCTGATAATAAAAGTTAAGATCTTTTGGTTTTAAACAACAACATTTCATTTCAAAGAATTCTTCTTTGTCTCAAAGAAATGATTGTATGATCTCCTAAGAATGTTGTATAAATTTGTAGAAGTGCATCAAAAATGCTTTTAACAAAGAAAGTTAATCTTGCATATTCATCCATGGAAGTAAACCATTCTCTAAGGCTTCCAGTGAATCTAGAGACAAATTTTCTAAGCACTTGAGGGAGAGAAGTATCTTCTTTTGCCATTTGTACATCTAACCAAACATTAAATTCAAGAATCTGCGATCTTCATTTTCTTATGGGCAAATCATAAAAAGTAAATCACGGACCATTAGTAGGTTTATTGGTTCTTTGATGTTGAAATCTGAGATCATATTCTATAGATTCTTCATCTTGAGGAGGATCTTCTATTATTGGTTCAGTTGCAAGAGGATCTGCAGTAGAAGGAGGATCAGCTATCAGAAGCTGAGAAATATTTGTTTGATGAGATTCTAAATCAGAATCACTAGATATATCTTCATTAACAAAATTTGTGTCTTTTGATGAGTCAGAATCAAGAGCTATAGTGAGAGTCATATGTTGTTGTGGAAATGGTTCAGATACTCCTGGAGGAGGAGGTTCTGAAACTTTTACCGCATCAGAATAAGTCTTCTGAGAAGATGAAGGCTTAAGTATAACTGGAGGCATATAAGATAAAGAAACTGAGAGTTTCTGAGGCTTTGTTGAAGGAAATAATTCATACACTATTCTAAATTTTATTATTATTTTTAAATAAATTATATATAGAAATTGATACATAAAATAAAATAATATATATAAGAACATAAATTAAACAAATTAAACTATAATGATGCAAATTTAATTATAATAATATAAATTAAACTATAATAGCACAAATAAAACTATAATACCACAAATAATAATTAAATTATACACAAAAAAAAATTGAAAATCATATTAATTATTATGAAAAAAAATTATTGTTGAGAATTTTGTTTTGGCATATGGAAACATATAATATAATTTATTTAAAATTTTAACTTAATTATAAATATGAATATAAAAGAATTAATTGTTTTATCAATAAAATTAATTTTTTATATATATAAAAACAATTTATCGATAAAAATTTTTATAAGTAAAATTTTAGTTAACACTTGAAATATTTTGTTTTATAAAATTATGTTAGATTATATGCAAACTTAAATTGAAAATTATTTACATTTTAAGGTATGACCTGGTGGCAAGTGCATTATTTTTGAGAAAATAAATTCATGATCGATTCTTTCTTTTTTTAATTTTATTTATATAATTTAATTAACATTATCCGGACCGTGCTGAGCCTCCTATCCTACGGTGCTAGACCATCTGTTGTGACGTGCTAGGCTGGCCTAGTAAACCAAGTGCCCTAGGTCCAGTCTAACTTACAGAACTTATGTCATATTACAGTCTCGAGCCGTGCCTAACACAAGTATGGCCCGAATTGTGCTAGCCTGTGACGAAGTATAAAATTTGCTTTTGAATTTATCATATTATCATTGCATTAATTTTACTACTAAATTTTCTATCAAAGTCAATTAAGCTCATTAACTATATAAAAGTTTGATATAAATTTGATAATAATAATATTTAAAATAATGTGTACCCAAAGAGGTAAGAAAGCAAACAAAATCTAAGTAATGATGGGGTAGGATTTTTCTCTTGGAATGCAATGCTGGCAAAGTAATTCTAGGTTTCACCATACCGAAGTACATAAAAGTAAAAAAGTGGGCAGCTATTAATCAATTAGCCTAAAAATTTTGAGGAAAATAAGTAATCAAAGAAAAACTTTTCAATTGAAAATTTTATCAAATTTCCAAAACTACTTCTTCAATTTCAAATCTTAATACATCAAAATAGGAAATTGCTTGGCAGGCAACATATTATAAAAAAGTAAATAAATAAAATATATATTAAAATAAAATATTTAATGAGATAAATAAGTTAGATCCTCTTATTGAAAATAAATAAATAATAAAGTCTGCCAAAAATAGTCAAAAATAGAAATTTACATTTTCAAAGCCTAAAAAATTTGATAAAAAAATAATGGGTATCTCTGTAAAGGAATAAGTTTAATTTATTGGGCCATTTTCTATTAGGCTAGACTTAGAAAATGCCAACATTGTAATTTGGAGAAATTACATTGTGTAAGCTATCATGGGTTGCTTTTTATAAAAGTACAGAAGTAAATTTTTTTTTTAGTAATTACATGTAAGAAAGTGAATATCTAGATTTAAATTTGAGACCTAAATGAAAACACTATATATTTTTAATCACTGAACTACATCTTTGTGGTTAATTTTTTTTTCATTTATATGAAAACGAAATTTTTATTTTTTTAATTTTAAGTTTTTTTCATAAAATACATAAAATATCTACTAAATATCTATAATATCTGCATAATATATATCAAACATGTACAGAACATCTATTAAATATCTACCAAAAATTCACATAATTTATTTAACATTTTTAATTTTATTTTAAAATTTTTTCTTTCACTTGTCTACTGCTTTGAAGATTCAAATTCAAATTACTAGAGCTGACCAGATTGAAGGATCTTTACCTGTAACTATTCATCATCAGATAGTGTACAGATTATAAGATCATGCAACAAACTTATCTGCTCCAGGAGTGTCTACTGATACTCTATATATCTATGCAGATGCAGATACAGATACAGATACTACTCCTACAATTGTATAGACTCTAAGACAGCTGCCTCGGGAAGATCTTATGAAACTCATTCCCCTTGCATTATAAATCCAGTCTCTCCTAGAAATACAGAAAAAATCACAGTTCACAGTTTTGTATCTGATAGTAGTCAGATCTGTGCAAGAAAGGTCAGAGGCCACTTTATTTGGGATACCCCAAGTTCATGAGAATGTGACCATGGTTGTGCATGTTATGAAGAAATAAAAGATGTTCAATATCCTCCTATTAATCCAACTAGACTCACTGAACCTAAGAGATTTTTCTTTTCATGTAAATCTAAAGCAACAGGATTTTAGCGCCTTCCTCCTGATTCAGGAAACTCTCATTGGATAGAAATTTCACTAGAAATTTCGAAGAAGGAGTATCCACTCCCCTCTCCCTATTTATGATGAGGCCATTAAAGTCCTACGAGCAGAAGGACTTCTTAATGTTCCAAAAAACCTAAACCTAAAATTACCATAGAAAATTAAACGATGTACCACACTGGTGTATCAACCCTTAAATCAAATCCCACAACCTCAAACATGTATGATGTTTTTCTCAGCATCATCAAACTTTCCACCACTTGAAAGGTATACTAATCCTCAAACCAAGATCAGTACTACACCATTCATCTAGCCAAATATTATTCTTTCCACTGGACAATTAAAAGAACTTATACAAAGAGAAGAAGTTCTTAATTGGTAGACTCAGAATGCTCAAATACAGAACAATTATCTGATGCCCATTGATTCCGAGATTGATTAGTTATCTGTCAAAACTGATAAAATCTCATTAGCTCTGAGATCTATGTCCACTAAGATATAACAATATCACAGTTCTCTCCTTATGAGAATCCATCAATTAGACACTAAACTAAGAAGGATGATCCAGCATTAGAATATTGGACCCAGTTTTAATCAGAAAAGGAAAGAAATCCAAACCTTGAAATAATGGAAAGAGATATATTGTCAAAAAAATCTCAATCCTTTGTTTCTGACCCCTTTTTTTCCTATCTTTTCACCTGCATATCAACCAGTATCCATCACCAAACCCAATTTTGGAACAGTTCATGAACTATTTCCTCCAACAAGACTTTAGAAATATCCAGTTTCCTCATCCTCAGTTCCTCTTATTATACAAAAGTCTTCATCATCTCAAAAGACTTATGTTGAACCATTTCCTCAGCAACAAATGGCACTTCATGTGTCCGATTCAAATTCTTCTGAAACAGATTTTATAGACTCTAACTTTGTAGACTCTGATTCAGAATTCCAGCAACAGATATTTCTCAGCTTTTAATGGTTGATCCTCCTTCTGCTCCTCTTGCCACAGATCCAATTATAGAAGATCCTCCAGCAGATGATTCTTTAGAATTTGATCTCAGATTTGAACATCAACAAACCAATAAACCTACAAATGGTTCTTGATTTACCTTTGATGATCTACCTCCCAGAAAATAAAGATCAAAAATTTTAGAATTTAATGTTTGAATTGCTTTACAAATGGCAAGAGAATGAGCCTCTCTCCCATAAGTTCTTAAAGAATTTGTATCCAAATTTACTGGAAGTCTCGTAGAATGGTTTACTTCCATGTATAGGTATACCCTATTAGCTTTTTTCAACATGAAAATTTCTGATGCTCTTTTACAAATCTATACCATAATCTTGGGAGATCATACAATCATTCCAAAGAGACAAAAGGAAGAATTTTTTGAAATGAATTGTTTTTCGTTAAAAGCTAAAGATTTTGACTTTCATTTTTATAGAATGTCTGAGAAGTTCTATATGTTAGGTGGATATAGTGATTCTAGCATGAAACAAGTATATGTTACTTCTTTACCTGAAGAACTTCAGCTAGAAATTAATCGTTCTATTAAGCAAACTGGCAGACCACTTGAAAAAGTCTCTTTTAGAAAAATTTACCAGTTTATTTTTGTTGCACTTAGTAGACTATGTGAAAATCATAGAAGCATGAAGAAATTCAGGAAATATTATAAATTTCTTCAAAATACTTATAAATGCCCAGCTTCTTTTAACATCAAATGTAGAGAGAAGAATTGTGTTTATCCTACACAAAAAGAAATCTCATAGATTTTCTTTTAAGGATAAATGCTCTCAATCATTCAAAAAAAAAGAAAGAAATTTAGATTTTTTAGAAGAAGATCTCCTTATTTAAAAGAAAAAAAAAGCTCGGGAGATAGATGTTATGCATGTAGAGGAAAAGGACATTTTATAAAAAAAATTATCCTAAGAAGCCTATGAAAACAACAAAGTTGATTCACCATATCAATCAGGCTTCAATCTCTCTTCCTGATAATGTAGAGATTGAATCAATTTTTTTAGAATAAAGTGAAGTAGAACAAGAAATAATTATGGCACTTCATATTGATGATGATGACTCTTATTCAAAATTCAGTTTTGTTAATTCTGATCAAGATGATAATTTTGCTATCTACAATCTTTAACAGTAACAATTACTCTCTTCTTATTATGTTAATCACTCTTATGATGACTCCACTAGTCCAGATTTCAATACTTTCATCTAAGTATGATAGAGTTATTTCACTCATAGCTTTTGTGGATACTGGAGCTCATAAATCCATGATGAATCTTGTTATATTGCTAGATACTTATTGGAAGTCTCATGTTAAACACTTCAGAGCAGCTGATGAAAATGTATTTTCTACACATTTGATCACTAAGAAGAAGATCAGAAAATAGTTCTTTCTAGACTGTATTATCTGGATTCATGTTCTTGGTTCATCTCTTCCAGATAAAGACCTACTGATAGGTTTTGATATTTATCGGCAAGCTCAGAATCTTCAAATCCTTCCTACTAGAATTCGTCATAAAAAATTTTTTAAAGCTAATACTGATATACAGAGAATCTTTTCTCTATCAGAAATTTTAGCAGATTTTAAAGATATAAAGATTTCATTACTCCCAGCTTGTGCTGATTCTCATACTGATTTTTATCATCCAAAGCCTTTATGAAAAAATACATAGTTTTTCATTTCTCTTCCTTTTAAAAAGAATGAAGATATAAACCCTACAAAGGCTTTACATCCCGAAATATCTCCTTCAAATCTTGCCCTTGCCAGAAAAGAATATGAATTCTTACTGCAATAAGGATTGATTGAACTTACTAAGTCCAACTGGGCTTGTCAAACATTCTATGTAGAGAAACGTTCAGAAGTTCTTAGAGAAAAAAAGAAACTTATCATTAATTAAAAGCCTTTAAATCTGTTTCTTGAAGATGATAAATTTTATTTGCCTAAAATTTCTACACTCATGGTTCATCTAAAGGCTACAAAAATATTTTCAAAATTTGATTTGAAAGCTGGTTTTTGGCAATTGGGTATGAAGCCAGAAGATAGGCCCTAAATAGCTTTTTGCATTCCTGATACTCAGTACCAATGTGCCTTTTGGATTGAAAGTTACTCCATCACTGTTTCAAAAGGCTATGATTCAAATTATTTAGCCCATCGTATATTCAGCCCTGATCCATATTGATGATATCTTACTATTCTCTCCAAGCCCATCATAAGCTACTTCAATAGTTTTCTTCTATTTTTCAATAGTATGGTATTATAATTTTAAAAGAAAAGAGTATCATGGGCCGAGATTCTATTGCCTTCTTGGGCTTACATTTTAAAAATGAAGTTTACACTCCAGGTCCATATATAACAGAAGAACTGCTTAAATTTCCTCATAAAAATTAAACTTTTAAGCAGATCCAACAATTCCTTAGTATAGTTAATTATATCAAAGATTTTTATCGTGCTATAGCCCAGCCCATTAGTCAATTATCCAAATTACTAAAGAAAAATCCATCACTTTGGTCAATTGAGCAAACAAAAGCTTTACAAACTATTAAGAATATTGCTGCTCATCCAACTCCTCTCACTACAAAAAAACACGCTATCTGCGACGGACAGAATCCGTCGCAGATCCGTCGCAAATCCGTCAGAAATCAAGTCTTGCGACCGATCTGTGACGGATACGATCCGTTAATAAAAAAGGCATCGCAATTTTCAATTTGCGACAGGCCATCGCAAATTGCGACGGATTTGCAACCACTCGGCGGTTGCAAATCTCGCGCTTAAATTTTCGCGGGTAAAGGGCAGCCGTCGCAGATTTCGTCGCAGATTCCGTCACAGATTTTCGTCGCAAATTCGTTGCAGATTGCCGTCACAGATTCCGTCGCAGATTGTCGTCGCAGTATCTGTCGCAGATTCCGTCATAGATTTTAAATATCCGTCGCAGATTCATAGCAAATCCGAAGTAATTTAATATTGATTTTTATTGAAACTATTTATATTATCAATTAATTTTGTGAGAACTTTATAAATACATTTGGAACATTTAAACACAATCTAAAAAAACACTAATTACATTGATAAAAATAATTCTTTTATTAATCTTCAATAGAATAAAATATTTTACAATTTAACTATACAAGTGTTAAGAACACTACTATAAATAATCTATCTTGAAAATAACAATATAGATCTTCAATTATCATTTTCCATTGAATCATGACTTGCATCATCATTATTAACCTGCAAATAATATTAAAAAGAGTAAATGAAAAGAATAATAAGATACACGTTAACAAAGTAATACTAACCGTGGTGTGTAGGCTTTTTCATTCAACTCGTGTAGCTGCTCAGGAATTTTGTATATACACAAGCTGTTTGTCGTCGGGTGCAGGTTTTCCAGCTCTCTTTGCATTGACTTTGCTAATTCATTCACATCAACTATTGTCTGAACAGCTGGCGCCGTTGCCTGCAACCAGAAGAAATAGAAATTTTATTTTATTAGAATATATCAATAATTTTGCTTATGCTTCTCATCACATACGAACTAATTGTTACTCGAATAGCTCAATGCAACAACTAAAAGTCTTAAAAGATAATATTTAGTGATAATCAACAGGTATTCTAACCAATAAACAAGGAACCAAAGAATTGAGCAAGAGACAGAGGCCAAGCAATCAATTAATAAATTATTATTGCAATCAATTAATATTATATTTTGGACTTAGATAAGAACTTTGTTATTAAATTTTCATAAAATAACAATCAGGTCTCTTAGTCTTAACATGGTAGCAAAGAACATTTTTTCCAATCTAATTATATAATTAAAGATGAACAACAAGGCTTTCACTTGGCCAGCTTATAAAACATATAGCCACATGTATACAAAAACAACAGTAAGCTCATTAAAAAACAAATTAAGGTTGAATAATTTTAGCAATAGCATCAAAATATTCAGATAAACTGAGATCCCACCAATGATAAAAATACAAAAGTAAACACAAAATGTTAATATGGTGAGGCTAAGTGAGAAGAGCCTTTTACTTCGTTGATCTCAGAGGTGGTCTTTCGTCACTAGTCAATGTTTGCTTCCAAGAATTGAATTTGTTAGTCTTATGTCCTTAAAGCTCTAAACATTTTTAATTAGGTTTCTTGTATGCTTTTGATTGTAGTAGTAAAATAATTCAATGTCATGCCTCCTTCTCTGGAATTACTCTAGAAATTTCTTAGGATTAAATATTAGGTCAATCCAAGTCCTCCCACAATTATTCCCATTCGTCCTAATTTCAAAGGTGTACATTCTTGTGTCTATTTTTTTCCCCACACTCGATAGAGATGCCACTAACATTTTAACAATTAAATAGGGAAATTTCAATATTTCACTTGCCTGATCCCACGTTTTCAGTGATATCATATCTGCATATACTGCAAACCAAGCTTCCATTCTACATATGTACCATTGCAACACTTCATATGCAAGTCCTTCTTGCCTGCAGAGACAGAAGTCACCAGAAGCACCAAAAGATAAATCTCAATTAAATCACATTTCAGGATCTTATGTATCACAATTTCTTCTTTTCCTTTACCTTAATTCTGGATGCTTGTGTAGCACATGATATATTGCTTGGAGAATAGACATGTCATTTGAGTGTTCTTCTCTTACTGTCTCCGTCTAAAGGAATCAACAAAGAACTCAGATTCAATAATGAAACCAAGAAGAATTCATTGCTTATTAAGTTTGCTGGTTAGCCTTTGCTGGAAGTTTGTTCATTACTTCATTATTGATCGATAGGAACAAACGCATTTTTTATTCACTTCACAGAAAGCAACATAATAGTGACTCAGCACATTTTGTTCATTTATATCTCATTTCTTTGTTTTTGATAAGTAGAGGAGACGCAACACATGAAATCAAACAAACAAACGGATAAATTAAAAAAGGAAATCATCAAACCAAAAACAACAAAAACCCAGCAACCCGTACAACCAAAAATCTATATAGTTCCAACCATTTAACCATTCCTCATAAATTTCAAAAACCAAAAACAACAAGCATTTTCCATTCAATGCAGCAACCAGTAGAGAGCATTGATTGGTGAATTTATAAACCATAATAATTATAATAAAGTGAAATATATGGCATAATTTTTTTTCCAAAGATATATATCATCCAAAAAAATTATGATAAAATTCAATAAATATTATAAAAATATATGTCAAATGAGTTCCATCATACCTGGATGCAAGTTTCTACAAGAGTTCAGATTAAGATTGCAAAGCTCTGGACAATTAAGGTACAAAGCCTGCATTTTTAAGTTCACAACTTAAGAGAAGAACAATTGAAAACCAAAACCACCAGTACTAAAATTTTAAACGACAGATGTCTCACATCTAAGCCAAAACATTCCCATAAGCTCAGTTTCTTCAATCGTCCGTGTTTTATAATAAGTTTTTGGCATACGAGATGTAACTTGCTCTGAAATGTTGTCTACAACTCGCCATCTCCACTCCCATCAGATGTTGGACACTGAGAACTTGGGTCACATATGGTCATGCCACAGTCCATGAGTTCAAGAAGAGGCAATTGAGCAGTAGCAAATTGAATTCCACCTGAGATAAAAATACAACCATTAGCACAATATCGTGTATGATAGAAATCAAATTATGTAACAAAAATGTAAATGCAGCTTATTATAGATGTAGAGCTTGGCCATGGAGCATACTTGAAGTTATGTTTGGACAAAGAGCAAGGAGGAGTCTTGATAGTGTTCCAGGGAAGACATTACAGATCATACTGATACCACTATCACTGATGCTAGACCTGAAGCATATAGCAACATCAAAAAATGCAATCTTGAAAATTAATTGTGAAATGATCATCAACCATCAGTGGACTTCAGCCCAATACATACCCACTTAAATCAAGCAATTCTAATTTTGAATAGCTTGAAGCAATGGCCGCAACAGATGCATCAGTAATTTCAGTTCCAAGAACAAGAGAAAGCATTCGTAGCCCCCTAAACCATGAGCAACCAGACAGTCATTATCACAAACATCCATTTAACAAATGCAAATCCAGAGTTTATAATTCTGTAAGCTGAACAGATAATGAAAATAGAAGACTAAATAGCACCTTCGAACTTTCATTAAACATCATCACATGATAACACACAGAATAAATAACAAAAATGAGCCCACTAGCAAAAACTTTCAACTAACCTCAAATTAGCAGCTGTAAGAGCTAGCATAGAGGCGTGGGAAAGCCGAACTGATTCAATTTGTAAATTCTGTAACCTAGAGCAGCTCCTTCCTAAAGCATCCACCACAGCTATAAGATCAGTACTATCATTTTCTTGGTGGGAAAAGTCAAGAGAAACCTCTTTCAAATTGGGACAGTTAAAGACCTACAAGGGAAAAACAGATAAGGAAGTAATTTAAATGACGATATGTTTTACAAAAGGACTTTTGTCCCAAGTGATAACGCTTCATTTCTAAAAGGATGACACCAAATCAAATAAAAAGACAAACTAAATATTTACCGTTTTAGACAAAGAATATAGATCTAAAAGCCAAAGTGTAGACAGACTCGAGGAACAGAGAACAAAACCTCCTAGATTTGAACAGCCTTCCATCTTAAGGCTGGTAAGGCAACGTTTATCAGCAACAAAACAACTCAGTTCATCACTGCATGTAAAAATATGTACAAATTCATCAATTCTGCATTAGTCAACCAGCATTGAGTCAATCTTGTCTCATTAGACCCATCACACAACCAGAAGTCTCATCAATCATGACTCAATCCATCATTTGACATGATAATCACTGACATTATATCAAGATAATCTCACAAGTAATATAGTTAATCTGCAAACCAGTTATTGCCAGCAGACTGGCTCATTGGCAAGAATCAGGATCAAACTTAAACAGCAATAGAGAAACTATAAATAACTTGCTACCAACTAGAAAACAAATAAGGCAAACACAAAAGATAAAGTAGTCTGCAAACCAGTTATCGCCAGCAGACTAGCTCATTTGCAAGAATCAGGATTAAACTTAAACAAAAATAGAGAAACTATAAATAACTTGCTACCACCTAGAAAATAAAATGAGGCAAACACAAAAGATCAAGCAATGATTGCAAAAATAAGACAGATTTATACCCAGTAATTCGATTGACAGCATTTGTAAATGTAGAAATCTCCATACTCTCCAGGTTGGGATGGAGACATATTAATTTATTTACATAGAGTCGGCGATGGAGATTGTGAGAGCCTGAGAGGCTGATAGCGGCTGCTGTGCTTTTTGATTTAGGTTAGATTGATTTTAGGAGTTCATGAATATTTTAGGTTAGAAATTGGTCGCAAATGCGTTGCAGATCCGTCGCAAATGCAGAATATTTTTGTAATGAATGCGACGGCAATAGACGGTAGCAGATTTCCGTTGCAAATTATTTTTTTTTGTGTTTTCTACAACCAATCTGCGACGGAAAATTTTTTTGCCAAAAAATATACGCGGGTCTCTCTCCCGCCAACTATCCGCGCCAACTTTTGCGACGATTATTTGCGACGGAATAATTTTCGTCGCAGATTTACTATGGATTTGCAACCGATTTGCGACCAATTTCTCAAAATTCCTCTAACTTGTCCTTCCATCGCAAATCCGTAGCAAATTTGCGACGGAAATAAGTCCGTCGCAGATATCCGTCGCAAATGCCGAATATTTTTGTAGTGTCTCCATATTCCTTCTGATGGTCTTAGAATTTTGCAGAAAAATGCTAGTGATGAATTTTGGGGTGTTGTTTTTCTTGAAAATATAAATAAATAAAAAACCTATTACTATGGGCATGCTAGCGGATAATTCAAAGATAGTGAGAAACACTATCATTCTGTTTATAAAAAAAATCTTGGAGGTAAAATATGGGATCAAGAAATTTAAATTTTATCTTCTTGGTCATCATTTCCTTATTATCCTTGATAATACCTCATTCCCAAGAGCCCTAGATTTTAAATAAAAAATCTTACCTCCTCAATAACTCCTCAGACTCCAAGAATTGTTCTTCAAATATAACTATTTTGTTGAGCACATCAAAGGCTAAAAAGAATTTGATTCTAGATCTTTTATCTAGACCTTCAAAACCAATACTAGTCATCACCTTAACCAATAGTTTTCCCTGTCTCATGATTTTCAGAGGATACAGTGCAACACCCTTACACCTTATATACGTATAATACATACACCTAGTATATATAAAATATGCATATATAGTATAAGAATGTCACAATTCAATTTAATAAAAAATTTATATTTCCTCAATCCTCAAAATATTTATACAAATACATATATATATAAACATATAAAACCTCACATTTTATTCAATCTAGCAATTAATAATGGCTTTTCATAATGTATTTAATGCAAACATAATAATTTACATGTTATAACACCATATTAATTAATGTTCAAAGTATCAAATAGTTTAATACATTTTTCATCCAAAATGTGTTAAGCCCAATCCAATGCCAACATATTTAATTTATAAAAAAATTATACTTACCTTAGAAAGCACTCTAAAATAAGCTTCAAAACTCCCTCCAACCTTCTCTTTCAAGTTTCCCTTCAACACTAGGGTTGGGCAAACTACTCTCTTTCAATGTCTAAGCCAAATATGATCATAAACAACCATTTAATATCACATTCTAAGACATACTCAATATCAAATCATTTAAATTAGGAATTACAAATGAAAGACAAAGAAAAGAGTTATTTTGGACAATTTTCTCAAGTAACACACCCAACAACAAGGGCGTGCTAATGACCGTGTCATTAATCCACTCTTACAGAAGCTTTGACAAGTCTAATGATATGGGCGCGTCATTGCCCGTGTCATTAATTCTGCCTTATAGAAACTTTGACACGCCAACAACACAGGCATTTTACTGGTCGTGTTAATTATTTTGCCTTACAGTAGCTATGACACGCTCAGGGACATGACCGTATTACTGGTTGTGTCATCAATGTTGAAACTCAACACCCGTTGACACGTCTAACGATATGGCTACGTCACAAGCCGTATCAAGAAAAATTTATGCATTTTGTACACTCAATCATTCAACACAACCACTTTCAAACTCAACTTAATTTCAATCATTTCTTCAATCCAATCTTAAAATCATTATTAACTACTCACAATAACTTCATACCCAAATAAGCTATTAAAACATGCTAACACACAATTTCAAAATTTACATATCATATTCTTCCATAGAATTCCAAAGAACTTGCAAAATTAATAAAGAAACTTACTAATTGATGAAGAATTCTAAAAAAACTCCACTTGAATTCTTGAAATCCCTTGTAAAATTGGTGTATGGTAGAAGAAGAAAGCTCCTTACTCTCTCTCTCTCTCTCTCTCTCTCTCTCTCTCTCTCAACTCACGAAAAAGAAGAAAGGAAAAGAATATATCTCACCTATTCCTTTAATCCCATCCTTATCTATATATATAGATATTATAATCAACCTGCTGGGGTTAGTCCAGCGGGCTAGCGACCCAACCCACTAGGGAAAGGTCGCGGGTTCGAACCCCCACAAAATGTATTTCCGGGGGTTTGAACCTTCTTTTTTTAAAAAAAAATTATATAGATATTATAATCACTATACACTTAATTATACAATATATGTGTGATGCATATCTTATGTATATGTATATGTCTTATATATGTCATGTTTATTTCAAATATATATTCTACTTTATCACTTAAATTTTTTTTATTTTTCATTTAAATTATTTATTTAATTTATCCAATTTAATTTTAATTTATTTTATTTAAATTTTTAAAAATTAGGGGTATTATAATTCTCCCCCCTTAAGAAAATTTCATCTATGAAATTACCTACTATCAGCTCTGGAACAACTGAGGATATTGACTTTACATCAATTGCTCACTCTCCCATGTTGTCTCCTCAGTGACATGATCTTTCAAAGAAATTTCACAAGTGGTACTTTCTTGTTCCTTAACTCTTTCACTTCTCGTGCTAAAATTGTCATTGGTTCTTCTTCATAAGTCAGATATGGGCTCACCTCAATGGATTTCACTGATAAAATATGAGATGGGTCTGACTTGTACCTCCGAAGTATAGAGACATGAAAGACATTATGTATCAAGTCTAACTCAGGTGGCAAAGCCAACCTGTAAGCCACTGGACCAACTCTCTCCAGAATCTCATATAGTCCTATGAAACGAGGACTCAACTTCCCTTTGCGACCGAATCTCAAAATCTTCTTCCACGGAGACACCTTCAGAAATACTTTATCTCCCACATTGAACTCTATATCCTTCCTCTTCAAATGTGTATAGAATTTCTGCCGATTTGAAGCTGCTTTCAAACGACTCCGAATCCATTTCACATTCTCTTTTGTTTTCTTAATCAAATCAGGACCAACCAGTTTACCTTCTCGAACTTCATCCTAACACAATGGTGTCCTGCATCTTCTGCCATACAACACCTCATAAGGTGCCATCTCAATACTAGACTGATGATTGTTGTTATACGCAAACTTAATCAGTGGTAAGAATCTGTCCCAGCTCCCTATGAAATCAATGATACAACTCCTCAACATATTTTCTAGAATCTGTATCACTCTCTCTGACTGCCCATCTATCTGAGGATGAAAAGCAGTACTAAAATGCAATCAAGAACCTAATGTATCCTACAAACTTATCAGAAATCTCAATGTAAACTGGAGATCTCGGTCCGATATTAAAGAAATGGGGACTCCATGTAACCTCACTATCTCATTGATATACATCTCAGCTAACCTATCCAGTGAATAATCCATCCGAACTAGAAGAAAATGAGCTGTTCGTCATCTGATCAATAATAACCCAGATTGCATCATGCTTCTTCTGGGTCAAAGGTAATCCAATCACAAAATGCATCGTCACTCGCTCCTATTTTCACTCCAGTACTAACAATGGCTGAAGCAACTCTGAAGGAACTTGGTGCTCAGTTTTCACTCTCTAGCAAGTGAGACATCTAGACACAAATTTTGTTATGTCCCTCTTCATACCTGACCACCGATAATACAGTTTCAAATCTTGATATATCTTGGTACTATCAGGGTGCATAGCATAAACTGACCGATGTGCTTCCTCTAATACCATCATCTTCAATCCTGTATCATCAAGAATGCACAATCTATCTTTATACCATAGACTTCCATCATCTTCTACATGAAAGCCTCGACTCTCTCCCTTTTAGCAATCTAACACAATCTTCTGAATCTTTTCATCTGCCAACTAGGCTTCCCTAACCCGATCTAATAACACTGACCTCAATTGCAATTGAGCTATCAATACACCATCATCACAAGACTCAAATCTAGCATGTGACACTCTCAACTAAATAAGCAACGAGAGTTAATAAGCAGTCAAACCTGCCAAAGACTTCCGACTCAAGATATCAACAACAACATTTGCCTTGCCAGGATGATAATCAATTAAACAATAATAGTCTTTAATCAATTCTAACCATCGTCTATGCCGAAAATTCAACTCTTTCTGAACACCCATATACTTCAAACTCTTATGATTAGTATAAATGAAACACTTCCCCCTATACAAGTAATGCAGGCAAATCTTCAATGTAAAAACTGTGGCTGCTAATTCTAAATCATGAGTCGGGTAATTCAGTTCATGTGGCTTCAGCTGCCGAGATGCATAAGAAATGACTCTACCCTCCTATATTAGAACACAAGCTAAACCATTATGTGAAGCATCACTGTATATCACATAAGATATACCTTTCACAGGCAGGGTAAGAACAGGAGCCTGAGTCAACATCTCCCTCGGCTGCTCCAAACACGCCTAACACTGATCTGTCCATATAAATCTAACTCCTTTTTAAAGTAATCTAGTGAGTGGTGTAGCTATTATAGAAAAACTCTTCACAAACCGACGATAATAGCTTGTCAAACCCAGAAAACTTCTAACCTCTATCACAATCTTCGGTGCACTCCAAGTCAAGATAGCCTCAACTTTACTCGAATCAATTCTAATATCCTCTGCTGATACCACATAACCGAAAAAAGTTACCTGATCGAGCTAGAACTCACACTTAGACAGCTTAGTATACAACTGCTTCTCTCTCAAAGTCTGCAATACAATCCACAGATACCTGATATAATCCTCTTAATTATGCGAATACACTAAAATATCATCAATAAAGACCACCACAAATTGATCTAATTATGGTATAAACACTATGTTCATCAAATTTATAAATGTTGCTGGTGCATTTGTCAATCCAAAGGGCATCACTGGAAACTCATAATGCTCATACCTCGTGCAAAAATTTGTCTTAGGTACATCCACATCTCTAACTCTCAACTGATGATATTATGATCTCAGATCAATCTTAGAAAATACTACTACTCCCTTCAATTGATCAAAGAGATCATCTATCCGAGGTAATCGATACTTAATCTTGATGGTCACCTTATTCAACTGTCTGTAATTAATACATAATCTCAAAGTGTCATCCTTCTTCTTCATAAACAAAATAGGTGCTCTCCATGGAGATACACTAGGGGGAATAAATCCTTTATCAAGCAACTCTTATAAAAGCACCTTCAACTCCTTCAATTCTGCAGGTGCCATCCGATAAGGGGTAATAGAGATAGGAGTGGTACTAGGCAACAAATCAATATCAAACTCTACCTCTCTCTCTCTCAGGAGGCACCCCTGGCAACTCATTAGGAAAAATATCTGAAAACTCAGCAAATGTAGGTATACTTGTCAAGCTGGGACCCCACTACTCTAGTATCTACAACATGAGTAAGATAAGCCTCACATCCCTTCCAAATCATCCTCTTAGCTAAAATAGTTGAAATAAACATGAATGAAAGATGTTTATGCTCACTAGATAACACCACTTCACTACCATCACATGTTCTCAAGGTAGCACATTTTTGCTGACAGTATACCATAGCTCCATCCCTAGATAATCAATCCATGTCTAGAATCACATTATACTCATTGAAAGGCATTTTAATTAGGTTATCGAGAAACTCCTCATCCTGAATAACAATCGGACTATTTCGGTGCACTTTGCTAACACAACACTATACTCTAAAGGATTTATAACCAAAACATCAAATTCTATGGACTCAAAATACAAATCACTCACAGGCGGTATGGATGTACTAATGTATGAATGAGTCGACCCAGGGTCTATCAATGCAAGAACTGAAGTATCAAATAAAGTAAAAATGCCCGCTATAACAGTTGAACCATCCAGCTATCTCTATTTCATATAAACCCGCTGTCATGGCCCTGCATCCTCTGGTCTACTTCTTAATGTAGAACCTCCTCTATGATCAGACCCTGATCAACCACCTCTACCAAAACTTCTGCCACCACAACCCCCTCTGACACTGGGTTTAAAAACTATAGTATCTGTCGGTCTATCATCTGGTGGCTCAGGGCAATCTCTGAGAAAATTGTCTAGTGATCCACATCTGTAACACACTGCTGGTGCACCAGTCCTCTAGCAGAAACTTCCATGTGTTCTACTACAATGAACACAGGTAGGTGGAGCAGACCTCTGAGTCACTAGAGCACTAGCCAATGAGGCTACAGTTCTCTGTCTTTATTATTGTGCTGACCTGCCAGGATGCCCCTGACTCCTATTGAACCTCTAAGGATATCCCCCTCAACCTCTCTTCGATGATGAAGACCCTGCCTCACCTTGGGGTCTCCTACCTCTGCTATCCTTTACTCTGGCCATTATTGCAAGTCCCAGTGCCCTCTTTATACTTCTGGCAGCTGCAACCAATTGAGAAAAACTCTAATACTGAAAATGTGCCACTAAACACATGATAGAGGGTCTCAGCCCTTCCTCAAACCTTTGGCATTTGTCAAACTCATCTGAAATAATTTCTCCAGCATACTGGCTCAGCCGAATGAACTCAGTCCCATATTCAGTCACTGTCCCGGTGTCCTACCTCAAACTCAGAAACTTCATCTTCTTAGCATCCTTATACTCCTTCGAAGTATACTTCTTCTAGAATTCCGGTAGAAAATCGGCATAAGTCAAAACTGGTGGATCAGTTGTACCATAGGAAACTATCTTCCACCACTTATAGGCATCCCCCTGCAGATGTGATCTAGCATAATCAAACTTCTCCTCTGGACTAGCCTGTAGCTAAATAAATACTCTCTTGACTTTGTTCAGTCACTGCTATGCTACAGCAGGGTCTATAGTGCCAATAAAATCTGTGACTCCAAATTTTCTCAGCATGTCATACTTCCACGTCTGTAACTGCTGCTGCAATTGTGGCGGCGGCTGCGGCTGCTGAACTGGAACCTGCCTCAACAGCTCCACCATATTTCGTACCCAGCCAAGTGGAATCTCCTTAACTGCTAGTCCAACGGGCATAGAAGCAGACGCCTCACCAGTAAACTCAACACCAGCTTCAACTCTACCCTCATCATGAGCTACACTTTTTACACTGCCCTCTACAGACTGATTTATTTGAAATGTCATAACCACCAATTTATGCAAATACAGTAGAATTTGCCACATCAGAAATCAGAAAATGTCAGTGCTAAAGCATGTATCACAATTGAAAATCATATTTAAAATTTCTATTTTCTCTCTCTAACAACCCACCTAGACCTAGGTTGAGAACCTCAAATCTAGGCTTTGATGCCAAAATAAATGTAACACCCTCACACCCTATATACGTATAATACACACACTTAGTATATGTAAAATATACATATATAGTATAAGAATGTCACAATCTGATTTATAAAAATTTTCATTTTTTCTCAATCCTCAAAATATTTATATAAATACATACACATATATATATATATCAGAACACATAAAACCTCACATTTTTATTCAATCTAACCATTAACAATGGCTTTTCATAATGCATTTAATGCAAACATAACAATTTACATGTCATAGCACCATATTCATGAATGTTCAATGTATCAAATAGCTTAACATATTTTTCATCCAAAATGTGTTAAGCCCAATCTAATGCCAACATATCTAATTTATTAAAAGTTTGTATTTACCTCAAAAAGCACTCCAAAACAAGCTTCAAAACTCCCTCCAATCTTCTTTTCCAAGTTACCTTTCAACACTAGGGTTGGGCAAACTACTCTCTATCTCTCTCAATGCCTAAGCCAAATGTGATCATAAATAGCCATTTAATATCACATTCTAAGACATTCTCAACATCAAACCATTTAAATTAGGAATTACAAATAAAAGATAAAGAAAAGAGTTATTTTGGATAATTTTCTCAAGTAGCACGCTCAACAACACAGGCGTATTAATGACCGTGTCATTAACCCACTCTTACAGAATATTTGACACGTCCAATAACATAGGCATATCACTGTCCGTATTATTAATTCTATCTTACATAAACTTTAACACGCCCAACAACACGGGCGTGTTACTAGTCATGTCAATTAGTTTGCCTTATAGTAGCTACGACATACTCAGGGACATAGCCGTGTTACTGGTCGTATCATCAATGGTGAAACTCAGCACTATTGAAAATATAATTTAAAATATTAATTTTTATTATTTTATTGAAATTTAAAAAAAAATTAAAGTAAAATACTGATTGTAGTAAGAAATGAGGTATTTTAGTGAAGAATGAGATACTTTTAAAGATTTGCTCCAATTTTTTCTAGAAGAATAAATATAAATATATAAATTTTTGTAGTATCTTTGAAAAAAAAAATTTGGATAATTTTATAAATGTCCCTTGTAATTTTGACTTTGGCTATTATTACTAAACTACTACCAAGATAGATTTTTATTAATTCGCTTTATGAAAATTAGGATTGTCTGTTATGCACCATAGTAAAAAATGATATTACATAAATAAGTAATTTTCACTATGTGGAAATGCTTTTTTATTACTAATTGATGAATCAAATTTTTTTTGTTAAATCATTGCAAAAAATAATTAATTGTTAACTCATAGAAAAAAAAATATGATTTAAAGATCATAAAAAAAATTGTTCCTCAAAAGTTATTTCATATACTCAACAATTTTGTAGTGTACCTTTTAATAATTATGATGAAAAATCTATTTCTATAATTTAAAAGAGAAGGGAAAATCACCATAGATGAACAGTAAATTTCTCAATCTCTTTCCCATTTTGCCCTACATTTTTTTTTAGTTTTTGTTTTAATTTTTTAATATAATTTGAAGACAATAATTTATTTTGGTTCAAGTATTGAATAGAACAATTAATGTTAACTTAGGAATGAGTTACACATCATATATTTATAAATAAAATAAATTTTAAAATTTGATTAAAATTTTAATTAATTTTACTTTATTCTATAAAATTAATATTAAAATTTTAATTGATTGAAGTCTAATATATAAATATATATATATGTAAAAAATAATATTTTTAAATATTAAGTATGTTATATAATTTTTTTTATTAATTATACGTAGGGAGGAGGAACACCTAAAAGGTTCGAACCCAAGATATAAATAGAAACAACACACATTTTTAGTCATCAAATTATATTTTAGTGGTTAAGTCTGTTATATATTAATTTTATTAAAAATTAAAATTTGTCAACTAAATTTTTAGTACTATTTTATTTATATTTTTTTATTTCACTATATATATATATATTTGATTATTCATTTAAAAAGTTATTATTTTTAATCTACGGTATACTTTATCAAAAACGAAGTTATAATAATTTTTCTTATTAAGTGCATATTTTGAAAAAAAATTAAATTCATTGAATTTTTTCACTAACCATAATTTTTTTAAAATTCACTAATATTAAAAATTTATTTAAAGATAAATATAAAAAATTAGAAATTTCTTGATAGTATTTCTAATATGATATCAATTTTTAAGTTTTCTACCGAAATATTATAATAATATTAAAATTACATACATATTGCATCGGAGATATATATATTTTTTTATAAAATAATTTTAATAATTTAATTATACATGAAAAATATTTAAAATATATTATAACAGTTAAAATTATTTATTATTTTATTTTAATTAATATTATTTCTTCTTAGCCCTAGATTACTATCATTATAATAAATGGCATTGGAAATCATAAATTGTAGAAAAAATAATTCAATTATTTATTTTTAGTTGGCTGCAGCAAAAGGAGCAACAGTTGCACAAACCACGCTGCCCTGCCTATATCCAGAGCTTCACCATCATCAGAAGTCCCTCACAATATCAGCAAATATTTATGTTCATAATAGTGCCAAGAATAAATTTGTACACAATTCAAATTCAAAACTAATGAATATACAGGAAAATTTTTCTTTTTTTTTTTTCCTATGCTTGTAAGTTTGCCTGAACCAATGAAGATCATTGCAGGACGGGAAGTTATCCAATGATGCACCAACCATCTTTGATTCGTTAACTGTTTCGATTTGTACCGATTTTAATTGGTGATTAATGTAATACAAAGATGAATCAAGAACAAAAAGAGCAATCAGGATCCAAATTTACAATTCTCTAAATAACTTATCAGGATTAGTTGACATCTGCTGTATTTAGCGCTACTCACAGAAAGATGAAAAGAAATATTTTCAGAAGCATAACAAATAAGAAAAATTGCAGTGACTCTAGATTCATATATATGTGTGTATATTATAAAGGCTACAAATCCAGTACCATGTTTTTTACTGACTTCAACAACTTCCAATCAAGAGGGAGATGATTGAAATGTCAATTCTGCTGCTCCAACAAGAGCCTTATTGCTCTTTTTTAGTAACCACGTTTCTTAACATTATTCTACTGTTGAAAACAAACGCTATGTGTAAATCTTGCAAGATCAAACTTCAAATCAAAGTGGAAATTACATCAATTGATGGATTGGACAATGTCAGAACCCATCAATCCACTAGAGCCAGATATTGTGTGCATTATTGAGGCCTAGGATCCCAAATAAAGTAGGAAGCCTGTGACTAGGCTTAGGATCCCAAAAAAACAGTTATCTTTTGGGGAAAACTAAGGCTCAATTTCACACATTGCAAGTTTATAAAACCCAAAAAAAATTCATTTCTAATAATGCTAATAAATATATTGCAAAAAAAAAGGGATTAAAGACGAGACAATAAGGAGTGATATAACAATCATTTATAAATATTATGGGGATCATATCAACATTATAGTCTCTGCTTGTGCCCAAATTTTCTGGAGGGTTCTCCTCACCCCTAAATCTCTTCCAAAGCTGTAAAACCAAAGATGTGCTTGCGAGGAATCCTCATTTGATTTTACATCATTTTTTGAAGTGTTTAAATGGAGAACAGAAAAATATATAATTACCTGGTTTAGATTAAGGGAAGTGGACTCTCCACAATAATAGTCATTTCTATCCATATGCAGTACCTTTATCAAACATAGATAAGAAGATTTGAGCAACTAATTCAGGCATCAAAAAATTTGAGAAATGAATTCAACAATTGAGATTCAATGATACTAAACAGGAATATATCAAATTAAAGGAAATGAAACGTACTTTGAGTCCATCAATAGATAGTAAACCACTAAGGATGCATTCTTTGAGACTTGTTCCTAATACTATCACATCATGCTCTTCATCCATTATTGATCAATTAATGAAAGATGAAACCCTAAAAAAATCAAAACTTGCAAAAAGAGAGAGATAGAGAAAGAACTGAAAGTTATGAGAAAGAAATAGGGAATCCTGTATAAGGTGAAAAAAATGAGAGAGCAAATCTACGGCGAGAAGTCCCTTCTTATTCGGTTAAATCAGTTGTAATTACTCCACACGTGTTTTTAACTATCTGTCCCACGTGTAAGCATAAAATCCGCCTCTGATAATAGAGAGGTATTTCAATGAGGATTTTTAATTTTCAATTCTCTTACATCCATTAGGTGTTTGATCAACCAATGAACATTAACAAAAGGCCAAAATTTTCTTCAAAATAATTCAAAATTAATAAAATATCAATTGTTTTAATATTCTTTTTTCGACTTTTAATTTCTAAACCATTTTCAGATATATACATTTAGTGTATATTTATTATATTACTATATATCATTTTTTGAGATATATATTTAATATTTAATAAATTGAAAATATATATAGAAAATGTAAAATATTTATAAAAAAAAGAACAAATATATAATGTAATTTTCCTTTATTTTCTTCACTCAAATCCTTTTATTACATATTGCTTCTCGTATTACAACAGATGAGGGCATGCCCAGACAACAAGTTTATGTGAGCAATCCTGTTTTATTTGTTTGCAAAAAACCACTAAATAGACTTGATTGTATCGGCAATGTCAATAACAAATCTATATCTAATATCAGCTTTCAAAATTCTCTCCATTGCAGTGTTCACATAATCAATTGGGATAACTTCAACGTCTGCTGTTTTGTTGTGTTTGGCTGCAAAATCAATCATTTCTTGTGTCTCTTTCATTCCACCAATGCAACTCCCACCAACCATCTTCCTCCCTATTAATAAAAACAACAATAATTCATAATTAATGGTTTTTTTTATATCAATTATATATATATATAATGAATAATTATGGCCAAATATATATGTGACCTCTCAACTTGTAACATTTAATCACTTTCCCTTTAGAAATAAAATAACTATAATAATTACCATGTAGCAAAGAAAAGGCTGGTAGCTCAAGTGGCTTCTCTGGAGCTCCAACTAAAACAAGCTTTCCATTAGACTTAAGTAGACCAAGCAAAGGCATGAGAGGGTGCATTGCTGACACTGTATCAATAATTCCATCCATTGTGCTCATTGCAGCCTGTGCAACAAAAATAATTGTATATGAATTAAGTATTAATTAAGACTAGTAAGTCTAATTTAGGTTTTATCTCAAAAAGACAAAAGAACTAATAAGAATCTTGAATTTAAGCCTTGTAAAATTTTGTCAATTTTTCACTGATAGAAACTCTTTAATAAAATAGCAAAAAATTAAGCTGTGGACTCTCTTATTAAATACCTTCATTTGATCTTGGTCATGGCTAACCAGAAATGAGTTAGCACCTAGACTTGCAATAGCTTCCAGCTCCTTATTAGCTGAGGTGCTAATCACTGTTACTTTAACCCCCATAGCTTTGGCAAATTTGACAGCCATATGACCGAGCCCACCAAGGCCAACAACACCCACATGCATACCAGGTTTGTCAAGCTCATAGTATTTCAATGGGCTATACACTGTAATGCCAGCACAAAGCAGAGGTGCAGTAGCATCAAGAGGCAATTTATCTGGAATGCGAACAATGAAGTGCTCATCGGCCACCATAAAGTCAGAGTAGCCACCGTAAGTGGTGGTTCCATCATAGTATTTAGCACCGTAGGTAAGTATCATTTGTGGGCAATAATTTTCAAGATTGTGAGTGCAGTTATCACAGAAGTGGCATGATCCGACCATGCAACCCACACCCACTTTGTCTCCTATTTTGAATTTTTGGACTTTGCCGCCCACCTCTGTCACCACTCCCACAATTTCATGTCTGCATTGCAAATTCAAATGCAAATATTTTATCAAATAAATCATTGTATATTTGGATTTTTAGTAGCGTTAATGAAAAATAGAATAATAATAAAAATTTTACCCAGGGACTAGAGGATAAGTAGAAGAGCCCCATTCATTCTTGACCATGTGAAGATCTGAATGGCACATCCCACAATATAGAACTTTAAACGCCACATCTTTCTCCCCTGTTGCTCTGCACTTATAATAAATTAATGAAATCAACATTCATGAATTTTGTAATTTCATGGATATATAATGCAAAAGAATCAATACAAGAAAACTAAATGGACATCTGCAGGATGGTTTATATAACTTCGAATTCTCATAACAATTAGAAGAAAATCAAAATTTTGATAGAGGAAAAGAAAAAGAAATATAAAAGAACCTCCTGGTGAATTTGAAGGGAGAGAGGTGGCCAGATTGGTCTCTTGCTGCCCATCCAAAGGCTTGTTTAGGATGCTCTTCCTCTGGAAATTTAGCTGCCATACTCTTGAAAAACTTATATGTTGGCAATATACAGGTTCTGCAGAGAGTAATAAAGATTCAATAATATTTATTGGATGATGTCCTCGGTAGTACGTGAAAATGTGTATATATAGTGGAAGCGAGTAGGTTGGGTTGGAGTTGTGACGTATCAGGTGAGATCTCATTCGATGCTTGCGTAATAGCTGACCAGAGCGTAGGAGAAGCCAATAGAGACTAATAAAGAAAGTTGACTTGTTAGTTCACATCAAATTTTTTATACTTTTTTAAGTCTCCGCTTGAAATAAAAAAAAATCATTTTTTCCCAGGTATACATGGCAGTTAGGCATATACATGACAGTTAAGCCTCCGCTTGAAAATTAAAAAAAAAAATCATTTTTTCCCAGCCCAGTTTCAACGTATTTATAACCTTTCTTATTGCATCGTACCGATTTAAAAAATTATTTTTATCATATTGAATTATAATTAAATTTAAAAAGTAATGATCAAATACAATTTATTTCATGCATAATCATATTATGACATACTGAATTATATTATATCATGTCAATATATAGACTAATCAAATTCTATCAGTATAAAATTAATAATTATTTTTTTAAATAAATTATATATAGAAATTGATACATAAAATAAAATAATATATAGAATAACATAAATTAAATAAATTAAATTATAATGACATAAATTAAATTATAATAACACAAATAAAACTATAATAACACAAATAATAATTAAATATTATTATAAAAAAAATTATTGAGAATTTTATTTTGGCATATGAAAATATATAATATAATTTATTTAAAATTTCAACTTAATTATAAATATGAATAAAAAAGAATTAATTATTTTATCAGTAAAATTAATTTTTGATACATATAAAAAAATTTTATCAATAA
Source organism: Garcia nutans (assembly GCA_947685225.1). Taxonomy (NCBI): domain Eukaryota; kingdom Viridiplantae; phylum Streptophyta; class Magnoliopsida; order Malpighiales; family Euphorbiaceae; genus Garcia; species Garcia nutans. The sequence goes on along the minus strand of CANTUV010000059.1, from coordinate 9,015,419 downwards.
AAATTTTTATAAGTAAAATTTTTATTTAATACTTCAAATATTTTATTTTATAAAATTATGTTAGATATTATGCATAGTTAAATTGAAATTTGTTTACTTATTAAGATATATGATCTAGTGATAAGTATATTAACTTTTGAGCAAATAAATTCACGATTGATTCTTCCTTTTTTTAATTTTATTTATATAATTTATTTAATATTATTCGGGTTGTACTGAGCCTCTTGTCCTATGATGTTGGCCCGATAAGTTAAGTACACTAAATTCAGTCTAGCCTATAGCGTTTATGTTAGACTATAGACTCTAGACGTGTCTAACACTAGTATGACACGAATCGAGCTAGCCCAATTGTCATATATAATATGAGGAAATATAAAATTTGCTTTTGAATTTATTATATCATCATTGCATTAATTTTACTTTTAAAGTTTCTATCAAAGCCAATTAAGCTCGTTAACTATATAAAAGTTTGATATAAATTTGATACTCATAAGTATTTAAAATAATGTGGACCCAAAAAGATAAGAAAACAAACAAAATTTAAGCATTCATAGGGTAGGATTTTTTTTCTTAAAATACAATGATGGCAAAATAATTCTATTTTTCACCGTACCCAAGTACATAAAAGTAAAAAAGTGGAGAGCTATTAATCTATTTATAGTAATATTATTGACTATATAATTCTATTTAATTAATAATATTATATTTATTTGCAAATGATCTATATAAAATAAAATACTTGATCCATTAAACTTTACCAATAAATTGGTAAAATATTTTACTCAGAAAAAAATAAAAAAAAATTACTGAGAAAGTGAATTAAAAGATCTACATATCAAAAGATAATCATACCCTTAATTTTAGATATGATAAAATAAAAAAAGAGATATTATAAAAATAGTTTGGGTATTGCTTAAACTTTTCTTGTAAAGTTAGGTTGCAACCAAATAAGTTAATATTTTTTTCAATTCATTTTTCTAATATTTTGTTGTATCTTTCAAATAAGATAATATAATTTTTTCCAATAAAATACAATCTCCTTGATATACCTCTGTAAAATACATTCTCAGTAATTAATTTTTTCAATAATTTACCAAATATACTATTAACCTAAGAATTATGAGAAAAATAAGTAATAAAAGAAAAACTTTTCAATTGAAAATTTTATTAAATTTCCAAAACTACTTCTTCAATTTCAAGCATACAAATCTTGATACATCAAAATAGAAAATTACTTGATGGACAACATATTATTAAAAAGGAAATAAATAAAATACATATTAAAATAACATATTTAATGAGACAAATAAATTAGATATTCTTATTGAAAATAAATAATAAAATAAAATTTGCCAAAAGCAGTCAAAAATAGAAATTTACATTTTCAAAACCTAAAAAATTTGATAAAAAAAATGATGGGCATCTCTGTGAAGCAATAAGTTCATTTTCTATTAGGTTAGACTTAGAAAATGCTCAAATTGTAATTTGGAGAAATTACATTTTATAAGCTATTATGGGTTACTTTTTTTAAAAAAAGTACTGAAGTAATTTTTTTTATTTTTTATTAATGAGGAGAATATCAAAATTTAAAGTTGAGACTTAAATAAAAATAATACATATTTTTAATCACTAAAGTACACCTTTGTAGTTTTTTTTTTTCATTTATATGAAACATGTTTTTTATTTTTTCAATTTCAAGTTTTTTCCATGTTAATTTTTAATTTTTAATTTTTTTCTTTCTTTATTTATATTTTTTTATTTAAAAACATCATATATACAAAACATCTACCAAATATCTATAATATCTGCATAATATCTATCAAACATGTACAAAACATCTATTCAATATTTACCAAAAATTCACATAATTTATTTAATATTTTTAATTTTATTTTTAAAATTTTTTAATTCACACAATATTACATATAATAAACATAATAAATACATAATATACATATAATATTTACAATATCTACATCACATACATCAAACATATGCAAAACATTCATCTAACATCTACACAACATTTACATAACGAAATTAATATTTTTTAACTTTATTTTTTATATATCTATAATATGTAATATTTATTTTAAAATAAATTTAATAATTTTTTATAAATATATTTTTATATATTTCTCTTTTTTTATTATTTTAGTGAGTGTTATTTGTTATTTGTAATCAAAATTAAGAATTTTTTTTTATAAAAATTATTAAATTTTATATGTTGAAAATATAATTTAAAATATTAATTTTTATTATTTTATTAAAATATTTTTATATAATATTAAAGTTTAAAAAAGTGAAAATTAAAATAAATATTGATTGCAGTGGGAAATGAGGTATTTTGAAAAAAATATATATTTTAGTGAAAAATGATAAGGTAATTTTAAAAATTTGCTCCAAATTTTTTTAAAAGTATAAATATAAATATATATATATTTTTGTAGTATCTTTGAAAAAAAAATATTTTTTGGATAATTTTATAAATGTCCCATATAATTTTAACTTTGGCTATAATTACCAAACTACTACCAAGATGGATTTTTGTTAATCCACTTCATGAAATTTTGGATTGCCTATTATGGACCATAGCAAAAAATGATATTTGCGTAAATAAGTAGTTTTCACTGTGTGGAAATGCTTTTTTATTATTAGTTGATGAATCAAATTATTATTTTTTTTTTTTGAGAAATCATTGCCAAAAACAATTAATTATTAAGACAGAAAAAAATATCATTTAAAAATCTTTAAAAAAATAGTTCTTAAAAGTTATTTCTTACACTCAATAATTTTGTAGCATATATTTTAATAATTATGAAGAAGAATCTATTTCTATTATTTAAAAGAGAAAAAAAAATCACTATAGATGAACAGTAAATTTTTTATTTTTTTATTTTGCCCTATATTTTTTTTTATTTTTTAGTATAATTGAAGATAATAATTTATTTTGGTTCTAATACTAAAGAGAACAATTAATGTTAATTTAAAAATAAGTTACACATCATATATATATATATATAAATAAAATAAATTTTATAATTTGATTAAAATTTTAATTAATCATACTTTATTCTATAAAATTAATATTAAAAATTTTAATTGATTGAAGTCTAATGTATATATATATATATGTGTGTGTGTGCGCAAAAAATAGTATTTTTAAATATTAAGCTTGTTATATTTTTATTTTTATTATATGTAGGGAGGAGAAACACTTAGAAGAGTCAAATCCGAGACCTAATTGAAAGTAGCACAATTTTGATCACTAAACTATATCTTGATGGTTAAGCCTATTATATATTGATGTTATTAAAAATTAAAATCTGTCAACTAAATTTTTAGCCCTAATTTATTTTTTTTTATTTCACTATTTATATATATTTGATTATTTATCTAAAAAGTGATTATTTCTAATCTACGGTTTACTTTACTAAAAATAAAGTTATAATAAATTTTCTTATTAAGTGCATATTTTGAAAAAAATTTAAATTCTTTGAATTTTTTCACTAACCATATTTTTTTTAAATTCACTAACATTAAAAAATTATTTAAAGATAAATACAAGAAATAAGAAATTTGTTGATAGTATTTCTAATATGACATCAATTTTTAAGTTTTGAGTCTAGATGTCATAATAATATTAAAATTACATATATACTATAATGATGTCTTCATATTATTTCGCGGATATGTATTTTTTTTATAAAATAATCTTAGTAATTTAGTTATACATAAGAAATATTTAAAATATATTATAACAATTAAAATTAATAACTATTTTATTTTAATTAATATTATTTCTTTTTAGCTCTTACTTTTATCATTAATTACTATTTTATTTTAATTAATATTAATTCTTTTTAATCCTTACTCTTAAAATTAATTATTATTTTATTTTAATTAATATTATTTCTTTTTAATCTTTGCTCTTGTTATTAATTACTTTTTTTAAATTAATTTTTTCCTTATGTATTAGTATTTTGTCGTTATTTGTTTTTTTAAAAAATTTATATCTTTAATTGCTCTTCATATATACTAGAATTATATATTATCTTGGCACTTATTTTTTGTATATTTTTTTTCTCCCTGATTTTACTCTTAGTTATTATAATATATTTTAAATTTTCTTTTGCACAGTCAAATGACTAAATTTATTTATAAATAAATAAAATATATATTTTCAAAGTAACGCGAGAATATTATTCTAATACAAATTAAGAGGAAACAAATTAAAAATCATAACTATTTTATTTTTTTAACAAAACTATTTTGAATTAGATATGTGCTTAACTAGCGGCTGGATCGCATATTGGAGTTTAGATTCAAATAATGGGTTAGGCCTTGGGTTGCTATTAAGAAATTTTGGGTCAATTCAACCCGATCTAAAACAAAAACAAAATAGAGATTTATAAATTAAAATTAAAAGCAAATTAAATTAAAATAATATCAATGCAAATAAACTCAACTAAAGGACTAATATCAATTTCAGTTTTAAATATATATATATATATATATATACACAGATAGTCAGTGCATATACTCCTCAAGCTGAATTAGATGGAAAAAGCAAGTAAACATTTTAGGAAGATATGAATAACTAAATAAGTTTATGTAAAGCATAGTAAATGAGGAGAACATCTTTATACAAGGAGACTTAAATAAAAATGTAGAAAGATATAAAATAGAGTTTGAGAATATGCATGGTGGATATAATTTTAGAATTAAAAATAAAAGAAATGACTAACTTTGAGTTTGCAATAACCTATTGGTTTAATATTGATATGTATACACTTTATTGAAATAAAATCTCATCTAGTAATTTTTAAAAATGAATAAGCCAATGAATTTTTATAGAGCTGAGACTCAAGCTTAACTAAGCTGATAAGTTTTCCAAGTGAATCAACTTGTGAGCTAAGATTAAATTCAAATCATTTAACAAACGAAAAACTTGAACTTTAACCTAAAAGAATTTTTTAAGTTAATATCCAGACCAAAATCAAATAGTTTAAATCATTTACAACCCTACATACCGTGCAAGTTGATTGATATTTTTATACTTCCAATAGCTAATTCAATCTATTTAATAAATTAAAACATTTAATAATTATTAGCAGATAAATATATTCTTATAAATTTTTTTTTGCTCATTAACTAATAGCTTATTGCTATATATTTGGAATGTGAGGGTCGTTGAAAATTATCATTAAAAAATTATTTTTCTCAAATTAATTTTTTCTATATGATTTCCTAACATGTTAAATTCATAGCCTTAAAATTATTACAAATAATCCTCGTGTTGAGAGTCTGTATCCTTCCTTTTATAATTTCATTCCATATAAGTTAAATATTTCATAGAGGATATGATATATGGTGAAAAGCTTTTAAACAAATTATAAAGATTTTAATTTTTTACTATATACATATATAGATAGGATCGCTTGAAATTGAAAAAAAATTAAAAAATCAAAAACAAAATAAGCAATAGAATATATTATAATGATTTAAAAAAGAAGAACCAGTTTTTTTCTTGCCAGCTATTATTATTATTATTCCATTCTTTTCAAATCCCGATAAACAGAAAATCCCTCAAGTATACAAACTTCTCTCTGTAACTCCTAACAAACAAGCAATACTACCAAACACTATCTTCTTTTTTCAGCAAACCAAGTTTGTACATTGCATTAAATCAATTCAAAGGAGTCCAAATTTAGCTAAAAGAAGATATAAATATATACAAGCATAAGTTTCGTAATTAATAAAAAAGTAAATTCAAGTTCATGGCTTCATGGATCTGTCAAAGATACACAGATTTTACATGCCTGTGGAAATTAGGCAGCCAGGGGTTAAAACAAATTAGACAATAGCATTAATTAACTTTCAACTATAAACCAACCATGGTTTTGTTTAGTTGTTGATGAACAAAACTCGTTTTGAGCTCTCCCCAATTACCCAGGATACGGTAACCTACCAAAAATGGAAATAAAACACAAAGGAATTACATTCCGTTAGAGAAATGCTTATCTACACCAACGATGGAAAAGAGAAGGAGATGGTGTTAGAAGTGGAAAAGTGAAAAAATATGAGAAATATTTAATCAAAGATTTTGAGTTCGAGTCGATATTATACAGCTGCATTAAAACTGGCTAAAGAGAGTTTTACGGCTCTTGTAATTTTATCCGGCTTGACTACGAAAGAATGATTTATACAAAAAAAAAAAAACATGACATATACACTAACCCCAACTTGAGAGACGTATCCGAGCTTTCATAGTCATGCGGGGGGCCATTTGAGTTGCAGGCATTGGTCACAGAATCAGATGACTGCCCTTCCTCATAAACTACATTTTCTGAATCAGTAGTAGCCTGCTTTCGGCCATTAGAAATCTCCATGACCTTCAGTACAAACATTTTGTTGCTGTTACTTGCAGAATAATTAGCAAAATTATTAAGGTAGAGAGAAAGAGAGAACCCATACTTCTTGTCTTAGTCGCTCATTCTCTTCCACTAATTGCATTCCCTACTTGTTTCAAAAAGAATAATAAGGTTAATAAAGGAAAGTTCATATGAAGAAATGTTCTAAATGGAAAACATCAAATTAAATCATGTATTAGGAAAACATCAAATTAAATCATGTATTAGAAACAACAGATAAATGAGTTAATTCATTGCAAACACACACCTATAATCAGTAAAACCAGCTAAAACCGTTACCTAGCAAAGCAGTATATAACTTAGCCTGTGCAGAAGGCAAAGTACCAAAACAAACCACCCTGCATTAGAACTAGCAACACCATTCGTTTCAACAAAACTACAAATCTACAAAAAAGAATAAAAAATAAAAAATAAAAGAACTGCAGCATAACAAACACAATTCTTAATTTCTTACCAGAAGTGAAATCTCTTTGCCAAAGTCATAGAATTTTAGTAATTCAATAAAGTAAGTTCGATACCAAATTGTGACTGATACTTGCATAAGATATAAGTGCGCACAAATCCCGCATATATAATCATTTCCTTTAGAGTTATGGCCTTCATGGCCTTCTTATTCAGTGACTAAAGAATCGATGTCAATCCAAAGATTATCAAGTTCAAGAAGTTACCTTTCTTTGAAGTTCATCGATTTCTTTCTTGATTTTTTCTCCCTGAGATCAACAAAAGGTAATATTGGCAGTGTTTATAACTGAATGAACAACACACTTCTGATCAAACTATCTCACAAAAAGAAAAATGAAAATTATTTTAGGACCTTCTTTTCAATCACAGAGGTTAATCCAGCCTCGAGAGACTTCTCTAGCTGCTGCAACTCTTCCATATTTAATCCATGGAGCTCTTCTCCTCTCATTTGCCTGTTATACAGACAATTTAACATATTGAATTGAATTGCATGCAATTAGTAGACTGACATACAAATCAATTCTCATACCTCAATTGACGGCTTTTCTCTGCAACCTCCTTGCTCATTCTGGAGTGGTTACTATTATCTACCAGCTAAAATACAAATATTTTCACTCTTTTAGCAACCAAAGATGGAGAATTTTTTTTTGAAAAAAAAAACATCATGGAATACCTTGACATTAATTAGAATTAATTTCGCAGACTCACTATTTCTATTTGTACCATTAATATTCCCAAATTTCAATTTTTTCCGATATAATCGTTCAATTTCAATTTCTTTCCATCAAAATCTCTAACTCCGTTTTTCGAACAGAAATAATTACGAGGACTTCACATGACGTCATATTCAGCTTCATGTCCAAACAATGAAAAAAAATTCATATTATTTTCCACATCCAAGTCAAAGGTGAATATACTTTTCACACATGGACGTGAGAAAATTATGTGAACTTTCTATCTGTTTTGAATATGCAGCTCTACATGATGCCATGCGAAATTCACATAACCATTCCTTGACTGAAAAACGAAGGCAAAGATTTTAATTAAAAAAGAATTCCAAAGATTTTCAAGCTGATGAAATTAATTTTATTTAATTACATAGTTCATAGTGCTTAACATAAAAATAGGAATGATATCATTTTCTTAATGAACATTCAAATGATTACCAAGAACTAGGAATGATTGAAAGAATTTGTACAAATAAACTTGAAAATCGGAATGTGAGATGTTCATTTTAGCAACAAATATACAAGGAGAAAGGGCAGAGAACAGTGGCAGAACTTATGATCCATACAACATTAGATTGCATGAGATACAACACTCCCTACCTTCCCAGTAAAACAGTAACCATAAAACAATCCAGAAAAAATAATTGCAGAATTCTAACTTAATCCTTTGAATTTGTTAGGCTCTAACAGAAATGCTAAAAAGCCTAATAACATACAATGCATGCAAGCAATAAAAATTCATGCCCAACAAGAAAGCAACACAAACCCACCCACCTGCAACTCAAGAGACGGTTGTTCCAGCTTCTCAAGATTCTTGGATTGCAAGTTATGCCTTTCTAGTATTTCCTTCATGCTTCAGCAGACAAAACTTTTCAAGTCATTTCATTGATTCTGATAAGTTCTTCTAACAATAAAATAGAAAGAAAGATCTCTATATCTTGAAGGGCACAGACCATAGTTCATTTCTCTTCTAATCGATGAGTAAAGGCGGCAATTATTTATGTTTCTACGTGTAGATTTAAGATTCACAAAAATCAAGTGAAATTATACATGTAATAATTATTGAAACCCGAGTTTTCCAACTCGAAAGGGAATATGAAATTAGTGCAACCAATGTTTGACCTACCACAAGCACTGAATTTTTAGGTGAAACGCATAATGATGAAAATTTCATGATGAAGCAACAATTACAAGACATTTACAATTGAAGTTTAAATTAATAAACTCAATCACTAGGAGCTACAACATAAACATAAATCAATTCAATTAATAAATGATAATTTACAAGCCTTTTCATGAAAAGACAGTAAAAATTCAATTCCTGGATGTTTAAAACTAAATAATTTTATTCAAGAAGACGACACATAATTTAAACACGATAAAGAGAAAAATTGCATGGCATTAAAAGTCATTGTAATCCATCAATAAATAAAACTCCCTTCAGTTCAAAAATGATAAATAAAATTCCAGCCTTCAATGAGAAAGATTTCTATTCTGTATTTTTGGACATTTCTTTTTCCGCAGAAGTTATAAAAGAAACGAGTTTGAGCTCACATTTCCTTCTGATTCATTGACTAATGGAAAAATTAATTTCTTTCTAAGCATTTGCCGGTAATAGTACGAAGCGGTCCTTTCTAATTTTGCAATATATACATATGCACGCATGTTCTTTGTTTCTAATTAGTTTCAATATCTCCCTCCAAAAGATGCTAAATTCTCATCCAGCATTAGTCACTGAACAAGCATTTTGAATTCTAATGCTTGAAAATCATTGTGCCAATAATAATGGTGATACAAAGTTAGTTGCTTCAAGCATTCAAAGACTCTCGTTTACATCCAGAGAAAAGTAAGACTCTCGTACACATCCCCCATTTCCAGCTTTCCAACTTGAGCTATTTAGGAAGTCAGTCAGGGACCACCCACCAAGGAAGAAACACATAATAAATTAAAAGGACAATATGCTCAAGATCCAACCTTCTATTTCTTTGTTTTTTCTTCGATGTCATCTCTTTACTAAAAATTATGAAAAAATTACCATTTGAAACCTAACTCGACAACCAAATGTTATCTAGTTTCTCTAATTCATGCTTAGTTAACTTCAATAACTACCTTGATCAACCATTTGTAACAGTTACCAAGTCAACTCATGCTTGCTTCTTTCAATGTATTATTTAAATTACAACCTTTTGTTTTCTATATACACAAAGCAAGTTTTCTCATCTTAGATTATTTTCTATCTAATCCCATAGAACATAAAGGGAAAAGGGACCATAACAAGCATCACTTTTATCAGGAATAACATAAAATACATAAATAGCAAGAAAACAAGTCCATAAAAGAAGCAAAGTGAAATAAAAAAAAAAGAAGCAATATTAATAATCATCACAACACATTCCCATTTGCAGTAACAGCAGAAAATTAATAACATTAGCATCTAATTACGCAATATATTAAATAAATTTTAGGAAAAAAAAAAGTAATATGAGATCCCAGAAAAAACTAAGTGACGTGAATATACAAGCCTATAAACAGTAACAACCTTTTTAGCTTGTAGCAGTCTGAATCAAATCTTATCAGTACACAACAATCAATAATATCATATCTTACCTATTCACCATAGTCTATATAATCCTTCAACAATACCGATATGTTACCTTCTGTTATTTTTATTTATTTATTTTAAAGCAGTACTTTTTAACACAAAACCCGGAAGGAAAAAAAGAAAAAGAAAAGAAATGCAATAACTTGTCACACCCTTGTTCTTTCTTTTTGTTTCTTTCATTTCAAAATCTTAAAAAAACATTACAAGGCCTCCCTTGCTAGGGGAAGAAATAAAATAACTTCCATTATGAAAGTAAAATATAGAAAGGGAGAGAGAGACCTGGAGCTGCAGTACTCAAAGAGCTTGCCAGTAGAAGAGAAGATGATAAGAGCAACATCAGCATCACAAAGAACAGAAAGCTCCTCAGCTTTCTTGAAAAGCCCTCTTCTGCGTTTGGAAAAAGTGACTTGTCTTGCCGTGGCGTTATCGATCTTCTTGATCTGAATCTTTTCTCTCGCCATTATAAATAAAAGAAAAAGAAAATTTGTTTACAAAAAGAAGAAACAATTAATGAAACCCAAAAAAAAAGTTCCTAAGTTTCTCAAAAAGACCTTCCTTTCTCTTATAGTTTTTATGGCACAGGGAATAAACCAGTATATAAATAGAAGAAATATGGAAATGAGTAACTATAATAAAGAAAGAGTGGGACAGGTCGAGAGTGGCAGTGGCCGCATTTTGCCAAATTTAGCGAAGAATCTATGACAAAAACCCTAGTTATGAAAGAAAACAAAGAGAAGAAAAAGAGCAGAGAAACAAAAAGATAGAAAATTTTAGACCAATTACAGATCAAAAAACGGATAGAAAGAGAAGAAAAAGGACGATATTGATTCGTTGAGAGAATTTACTAGTATTTTTCTTTTCATTTACTAGTCTTAGTTTGGGTTTTGGTGCCCCATTGCCACTTTCTTTTCGTTGCTTTATTGTGAGAGAGTTTCAGAGAATGCTACCAATCAGAGAGAGAGAGAGAGAGAAATTAATATTTAGAAAACAAAAAAGAAAAGAAAAAATTTTGGTCAAACATAATAAGTAAAGTGTTTTTATAGTGAAACAGGAATGTTCACTGTTTACCTCCTTGGGCTTTTTGTTCCAGTAAAAGGTTTAAGGATTTATTTCATAATTTTTTTTGTAATTAGGGTAATTATTATATAATTAATATTTTTCTAATTTTTCTTTCTTTTCTTATATTTTTCTTTTTTAAAATATAAAATAAATTTATATTTATAAATTAAAAATATATCTATAAAATATAAATAAAATTATATAATTTTAAAATAAATTATACATACATAACTAATTAAATTATTTAAAATTTATTCGATACAAATAATGAATAATAATAATATATTATAAATAATTTAATTTTTTAATAAAATATTTATTTTATCTTTTATCTATAAAATTAAATTAAATTACCTTCGTACGAAAAGTATACATGAAGTATAAAACTTTATAACAAAACTGAAATTATATTTAATTTTATTTTAAAAAATAAAAATAAAATGTTAAAATTTATATTTATATTGATATAAAAATTATTGAAAAGATAAACCATAAAATAAAATATATGAAACTTAAAAAAAATATAAAAAACTTAAAAAAAATAAAACTCAAATAATCATTAAAAAGAAGTAGGAAAAAAAATAGATGAGATTGTAGCCTATCAATAAATTAGTGGTTATCTCACCTTTAAATTAAAGATGAGAACAAAATATATGAGAGTTCTTCTTTTATGAAAATATACAAGAATTCTAATTTTTTTTTCATGGCAAAATTATTCTCTTTTAATGAGAAACGTATATAAAATAATTTAAAAATAATATGAAAGAACTAATTATAATAAGATTTTTGATAAAAAAAATATAAGAAAATTTAATATATTTATTATATTTATAAAATATTTATTAAAATATTAAATTTTATAAAATATTTTATTTTTATTAGTCCATAAAGACTTTATAATAATTTTTTCTCATTTCATAAATTTTACACAGTTTATAATGATTTTTTTATAAATTTATAATAAAAATTAAAAATTAAAAAAAATATACGATGGGGAATATATTTTTTATTATTATATGTTTTTTTACGTGTTTATTTAAGTAGCACATGAGCCTCTAGCTCTTGCTCAATTTTTCCTTAACTTGCGGGACTTAAGATCAACGGATCATAGGCTTTACTTTATTCGTGATTTTCTGATCTCCTCTGGATTTACTGTTCATCATATTTATAGGAAAATTAATAAAATCTCCCACTCTCTAACTAGCTTAAGTATGCTTAATTTGTGTAATTTTTATTTCGACTCTGAAGCTTCACTTCTTAAGGTTATAAGAGGCTTAGTGAGAACCGAATGTATTGGTTTACCTTTTTTTAGATTTAAATAAATTATTTCCGGCGGTGCCACCCGTCTTTATATAAAATATATATATATATAGTAATTTATATTAGCAAATAAAAATTTTGAAATTTTTCTTATCTTCTACTCTTTGTTTATTTTATTTCTATTATTTTTTGTTAAAATTCCTTTATAAATTAAAATAAATATTAAATAATTAATAAGATAATATATGTAATATATATGAAAGTTTGAGAATTTTAAAATTTTCAAATAATCACCTTATTTGAATAAAGTAAATAAAAATTAAAATTAAAAATAAATAAGATGAATGTATCAGAATATAATTATTATCGTTAAATTATCTCATGATTTTTAATTTCACTAATTATATTATGAGTTATAATTTAAATTTTATATTAATATATAAGAGCGGAGTGTTGGAATTTAAATTTGGAAATGATTAATTTGGAAGAGAAGGAAAATACATTTTTAAATTTAAATTTAAATCTAAAATATCCAAAATATGAAGAAATTCAAAATATCAAAATTAAAAATTTTCACCTTATTTCCTCTTTTTATTTTTTTTCTATTCTGGATTCTCGTTTTTATCATTAAAAAAATAAAATATGTATAAATAGTACATTAAATAATTGTGATTATGTGAATAAATTATCAACTATAGCAGTAAAAGAATGTGTTGAATATTATGGTTTGAGTTATGATTAAAAAATAAAATATAGAAAATGTCAATATAAATTAGATTTTAGAGTTTATTTTAAAATGACTTCTACATAAAGTTACAGTTTCAAAAATAATATTTTACAAACTAAATGATCCTTAATATTTTTCTAATAATGCACTTGTAAAATAAATTATTTTAATTTTAAGCCTCATGCAATCATTTATATGTGTGTTATATTTTGATATTAATTTAAAAATTAAAATACTATATAATTTTATAATATTATATCATTTTATTTATAAATTTATTAATCAATAAATATTAAAAAAAATTAAACCATCAGTTTTATAGTAAAAAATATTATTATTTCCACTTAAATTTTAAATTTAAATCCTAAATATTTTTTATAAAATTAAAAAATTAAAAAAATCAATTATAATAATAATAATTAATAGGAATGATAAATAACGTTGGTGCGGTCAGAAGAGCCATACCGGGCCGTGTTTATGATAAGCAGTGCAGCGGCCGGAAGTAGCAGTGATAGAGATCTGTGAGGCCATTTCCTTCACACTTAGGCCATCTCTAACCGTTTGCACCATTTTTTGCATTATTTTAGTGTAAAACACTAAAATAGCGTAATATCATCTTCAACCATTTACACTATTTTTAACACCAAAAAAATATTCTTTTTATATTCTTCTCTCTCATTAATATTATATTAATTTTTATCTTTAACTTTATTTATTCATTTCACTACAAAAATTTCCTATCATTTTATATATTAACCTCATATATTTACTTATAATATATATATATAATATCACTATTTCTATACAAAAAAAATCCTAAATAAATAATTTATTATAAATACTACATATATTTAATATTATATTAATACAAATTAAATTTTTATAATAATTAAAAATATAAAATAAATTAATAATATATTATATTATATTATATAAATTAAAAAATTTAGATCTAATAAATGAAATAAATACATATATTAGACATAAATAATAATACATTAAATATAAAAATATATTAATTAAATATTAATAATAAAAATACATTAATTAAACAGTAAAAAATAATAATAAAAATTTGGCGTTGCTACAGTAGTGCGCCATATATGGCGCACTACTGTAGCAAATATTCAATTTGGCGCAGGTAATAACGCATCCTTGGAATGAATCTGCTGCGCTATTCTAAAGAATAGCGCAGCGTTGGAGTTGCCCTTAGGCACTTACAGACATATAACTGGGCATGCCTCCGATACATCATTTCATAATAAAAATATTAATTATCCCATCAAAACATTTTTCAATTTACAAAAAAAAATATATATTTTTATTGTGTTTATAATTATATAATTGAGTTTTGATTACCCTTCTTTTCACAGGCACGCCACATTCTTTATTTATATTTATCATAGTGACATTCACTAAGTTTTTGTTTTGTCTTTTTTAAAAAAATTATTGACAAATGAATTGGGTTCGAATTGTGTCCCTTACTATTGAGTTTGAAAGCGAGTAAAATATTTATTTTGATAAAAATGTAATAAATAAAAAAAGAAAAAATATATAAAAATGCACAAATTTATATAATTTAGTATTAGTCTACATCCACAACGAAGTAGAAAAATAAATTTATTAATAATCAAAAAGTGATACAAATTTTAAAAATAATACACACAAATAAGATAAAAAAAATTAATAATAAATATTTTCAAAAAATACCTTCAAAATAAAATCATATTATTTTATCACTTAAAAAATATTATCTCATATATATTTTAGTCCATAAAAATTCTCTATTTTTTTTCTCAAAATTTGATATTTTAAGAATGAAGAAGAAAGGCCTATTTATGGGCATTATCGACATGTTAAAAAACACATTGCATCAATTGAGTTTGCAATTGCAAATCAATTTGCAATTGCACGGCGGCTATTATTATTTTTAATTAAGTTGTGGTAGGTCTCACATTATTTAAGTGAGACCCTTAATAAATTTTTATCTCATATTTAATTGGTTGGGACGACTTTTATACCAGCAATTTTTTTATAAGTAATAAGCCAAAGCAATATATTTATATAACTTTAATTGCCAATAAATTGCTTACAGTTTCACCTCGACTTAAATTCATTATAACAAATTAGAAAATTTTTCTTCACATTTTCTAAATAGTCCCTTAAGATAAAATCAGCGATTACCAGAACCAATTAAGTTCAAGTAATGCTTAGACTTGCTTAACATTGTCAAACTCTTCTCACTATTGTGTCCAAGCCACGTATATCACGTTATGGTCATATTTGAATTTAAATATATAAGAAGAGACTGCAGCTAAATCTATGACAGTAGATACTTGCAATACATACAATTTACCAATTTGATTAGTTTTCATTACAACAAGAGAATTTTTCAGAACATTCAAAACTCTACCTCTACCAGAAAATCTGCAGCCAAGATTATCCAAAGCAGATAAGGAGATGAGATTCTTCTTCAAATTAGGAACATATCGAACATTAGTCAACATTCGAATCACGCCATCATGCATCATAATTTTAATAGTGTCAATACCGACAATCTTACAAGGCTGATTATTACCCATGAACACAATTCATCTGCGTACAGATTCATAAGAGGAAAATCAATCTCTATGGATACATATATGGAATGAGCAAGCAGAATCTAAAATTCATCATTGTTTGGATTTGACATCATTTTCAGTCACGGTGTATATATCAATGTCCTCCTGAACAACACTGGCTTTGGCGAATTTCTCTTTTTTATTATATTCTTTATTCTGAAGCTTAAAACACTTCGTTTTAATGTGCCCTTTTTACTTACAGTAATTACAGGTCAGATGATTATTCTTTGACTCAGAATATCTTTTTCTAACTATTAAAATTTTTTAATCATTAGAATGGCTACTAGAGTGTTCTTTATCTAAGAGCTCTTTAGAATACAAAGATGTTTTCACTCCCTCCAACTTTAGAGACTTATTACTGTGAATCAATATTTCTCTAAAGTTTTTATATGATGAAGGTAACAAACGAAGTAACATAAGAGTCAAATCTCCATCTTCATACTTAATCTCCATATTTGCCAAGTCCAAAAAAATGGAAAAGAATTCATCAATATGAGACTTAATTGATGTACCCTTCACAATAGAAAGGGTGTACAAACAGTGTTTGGCAATCAACTTGGTATTGAGGCTCTTTGTGATATGCAAATATTCTAACTTATGCCATAAATATTTAGTTGTGTTTTAATCAAGGACTTCACGCAAGACTTCATTGGACAAACATAGTTAAATTGCTGATAGAGCATTTTCATCAATTTTGACCTTTTTATTTTCATCCATCATAGCGGGCATATGATCCTTATCCAATAGCGCTTTATGTAAACCGTTTTGCTTTCAGATTGCTTTCATCTTGACTTGTCACATAGCAAAACTTATATTATGTTCAAATTTTTTAATATCAAATTTTGATATCGTCATAATTAATCCCAAATAAATATTAGCAAAGCTCTGATACCACTTGTTAGGATTGAAAGCGGAAGCAAAATATTTATTTGGATAAAAATACAACAAATAAAAATAGAGAAAATAAACATAAATTTAAGTGGTTCAGCGTTAGCCTATGTCCACGGGCGAAGAGATAAATAAATCCACTAATAATCAAAAAATGATATAAATTTTAAAGAGAATACATACAAATGAGATAAAAAAAATAGTAATAAGTGTTTTCAAAAAATACCTTCAAAATAAAATCTCACTATTTTATCACTCAAAAATATTATCTCATATATATTTTACTCCTTAAAAATTCTCTATTTTTCTTATTCTCAAAATTTGATATTTTAATAATAAAGAGGGATTGCCTATAAATAGGCCTTCCCAACGCATTAAAAAATGCGCTGCATCAATTTGCAATTGTAAATTGAGTTTGTAATTGCAAATCAATTTACAATTACATGGTGATGGGACAGCTTGCAAAACTTGTTTAGATTATGCATCACTAATCACTTAACAATTTTTTAAATAATTTTATACATAATCATAAACTCATGAATTAAATAGCACAAAATTATTTGACTTAATCATAATTATATCATTTGAAAATTTGTAATTGTAACTAGCAAATTTAATATCTGAGTAAAGGATATATTGACTTATAATATTTATAATATTTATTATTTATATTTATTTAGCACTGGTTTATCGAAATATCACTAAATTTCGGCTATCATTCGTTAAACTTATGTTATTATTTAGCTAAAGATGATATAATATTGGTTTTTATGCAATTTTATCTTATTGAATAAAAATTATTTTTTCATAACTATCATACTAAAAAAAGATTGTATTCATTGAACAACTACTGAAAATAAGTTGTTCAGCCATTTAACTATGCATTGTGCATTAATTGTGATTAATGTTTGATAAATTTATATCAAAATATGTGTACTATGAAATTAAATGAAAAAAAAATTATGATTATTATTTATATTGCCATGTTGATAAAGTCATTCTAGTGTTGCTGACATTGATGAAAAAGTGATGATAAGTAAATGGAGATGAGGAAAAAACTCTTCCCATTAGCCAAGGCGAGATGAGATGGAGACAGGATTGTATACCCACCCTGTAAAGATCTTTGTCCCTGCCCCGTGGAGACTCAATATAGTTTATATAAATATATATAATATAAAATATATATTATAATTGCTTTTACGTATGGACAATTCCTCAATATCTTGTTCATTTAACAAAATATTTTCTTTGTGCGGCGGTAAAACAAACATATTTTTTTTAGAGAGAAATGTTATTTTACCAATCGAGTCACAAATATATAACATATTCATACCTAATAATTCTTCACAAAGTAGTAACCAAAGGTATAACTTGTACATATTATAATATATAATATATTATATTATGTATATTGTGTTTTAATAATTTATACGTGTGGAATAAATTTAACTTGATGCATTTTATCTTATTGTATTTTTTGAATCTTATTGTATGTAATTATTAGATTATTATCTTATTAAATATATAATTATTATATATTATTAATTTTTTATATTGTTAAATTTTAATTTAAAAAATAAAAATATATATATAAATTTTTCGTGGGGATCCTTGTTCTCACTGGGATGTCCATAATGGCGGGGACATGGACAAATCTTTCCCATTTTATGTGGGGAAGAATGAAGCAAGAATTAGCCGCCAAGGAGGGAAGGGGATGGAGATTGTCCCTTGCCCATGCTTCGCTTTATTGTCATCCTTAACGATAAGTGTTGTAGATTATATTGGTCATTTCAACAATAAAAAGGTACACTTGTCCTCGCTAGGATGTCTAATAACGGCAAGGACATGGACAACTCTTTCCCATTTTATGTGGGAAAGATTGAAGCAAGAATTAGCCGCCAAGGAGGGGACGGGGATGGAGATTGTCCCTTGCCCATGCTTTGCTTTATTGTCATCCTTAATGATAAGTGTTGTCGATTACATTAGTCATTTCAACAATAAAAAGGTACGCTCTATGTATATAGTGTTTTGCAATAATAAGTTAGTTTATAATTTTAAATTTTATAATTATTTGCAAATATTTTTAGAATAAAAATGATATGATTAAATGGACTCACGAAATTGCTAAAAAATTAGAATTTATTATTATAATTAAGTGATATTGTCGATATGTCATCAAATATGATGGTTTTTTTCTTTCATGGCACATGGAAGTTATTGAATTTAGGATTTCATTGCTCTACTAATATAGATTTTAATACTCAACAATGTACGTATATGTACCATGAATAAGTTACCATAAACTAGAATTTTGAGTTTACTAAATGAACCATGAATTTTCTTCCCCTTGAGTATTAATGGATCATTATCGCAATAAATCATAATAGTTGTAGCATTTTAACAAAGGTCGTACCTAAAAAAATGGTTTGCATTATAAAACAAACTATATAATCATTAATATCCAATGTATATACATTATCTTTGCATGTTATACTTTTCACTCCTAATTTTGTATGCAATGTTAGAATTGTATTCAACAAGTACTAATAAGTTTTTAGGCCCTACAGGAAAAAAAAACATCAGAATTATCTTTTATTTCATTGCTAAAAGATTTGCCGCTATCACCACCATTACCACTATTACAAATGTCCTCCACCATATATCTTGTTTCTCATGATTAAGAATACACTTGGCTAGATCCTTTTTTCTTAAACCCTTACGAGTTTTTCTATATTGTAGTAGTTCTCTGTACGAATTATTCAAAAATTATTTCCGCTTGTTTATGGACACAACAACTCATTCTGAAACTATAGACAAAAATTATTTTCGCTTGTTTATGGACACAACAACTCATTCTGAAACTATAGACGAAATGCAGGAGGATTTACTATGTGTCATATATGGTAAAAAATGATAAAATAAAGAGTAATTTTTAAAAATACTATAATATAATAAAAAATAGTAAATATGATTCACATATTTTACATCATTCAACTCACAATAGTTGAATATTTACATCGCTTAGTATCTTTTGGCTAAACATTTTATAATGTTCAACCACTATTGATTGAATAATTTAATATGCAATAGCAACATTCCACTAAAGTGTGTAATCGGTGCAAATAAAAGTAGCCACATAGAATGCAGTCTACTGATTGTTGCTATACAAACTTATCAACCTTATCAATTGTGAGCCTAATACTCAAGATATGGAATAAACTTATTGAACACGTATACCCCACTTTCTCCAACAATTAGTTTGGTTGTGAAGAGGATAATTTATAAAGAAATGTCACAATATATAAGGGAAATTTGGGATATGAAAGGTGCCTATTACAATCAATAAATTCAAGCTATTGAAGAATGAAACATGGCCTTCTTTTTCTCTTAATTTGAGTTATATGTTTGCTTTTATGAATTCTATGCTTATAAACCAACATAAAGTAATAGAATAGTCCAACAAAAAACAAATCTCTAAAAAACAAAACAAAAATGAAAAAATATTGAGACTGAAATGAATCTCTAAAACAGAAAACTCATACCTAACAAAAACTTAAGATATACCTCATACCCGTAACCCAAAACACATTCAAAATATTAATGGATCTCTAAAAAGCAAAACAAAACAATCAATCAAAAACTCAGGGAAATAGATCTTACATCATAGTTCCTCCTTTAGTGGATTCTTGAGCAGGCAAGAAAAAGATCCATCACACAAATTCTTTCTTCTTTTGCTACAGAATTCTCGAGAGAGAAGATTCTTTTCCTGTTTTGAAAGAGAAGAACGTAAACTTTGCTGATATTTTTGGAGAGATAGGCACGGGTGATGTGTATTAATCAAAATTGGGCATAATTATAATATAAAAGATACTAAGATCTTTTGGTAGTGTAATAATAAAAATTTAAATTTTAACATTTTTTATAAGTGTATTAATGTTTTTGTTGAGTGTAAATATCACCCAACAAATAAATAGCGATAAACAACATTGGAAATAAATATTGTCAAGAATTGTTCATGTTATGAAAACTCTTGGTAAAAATAAATTGGCCTTTACGTAAGAAATATGAAAAAATGGACCAAAGAAATAATGGAAATTTTCTAAATCCAATTGAAATGATTGCAAAATTTTATCCATTAATGCAAGAGCAACATTCAGCAAATTAAACATTAATCTGGGCAGGAAGAACCACTATACAATTTAGAAAGCCCTGATTCCTTCCTCAGATTTTTTATTTTATTATTATATATTATTTTTTAATAAATAGATTTTGGTGTCTCTCAAGTTGTAATAGCTATAAGTCTAATTCAATAATTTTAAATATCTTGTCGTGAGATTATTAAAAAAAATCTAATAATATTAATTATTGGGTTAAAAATTCCCCAAAAATAAAATTATTTTCGAAAATATCAATTTTTTTTAAATAGTCCTATTTCAACTTTCATACTAAAACAATTGTTGGGAAAATCGCTATTTTCCCGCCCCTCGGACCGTCTTTAAGCAGGAATAAATGAGAAAATAATAAATAATGACTGAGAAATTAAAGAGAATAAAACACAATGATTTAACGTGAAAAACTCCCGAATGAGGAAAAACCACGGTCGTTGTCTAACGACAACCAAGAAAAATATTCACTATGCGGCAAATTGTTACAACCACAAATCACAAAATATTTTTCTAACCGACACCCACAAAACAACCCCCAAATATTTATACTCCAAGGAACTCTAAGAGATTGATTCTCTAATTCCTAATATAAACTATTTGGTATTTAACCTATAGCTCTCCTTAAGCTATATTTTGTGTTTGCTTGGTGTATTTACAAATGGAGAGAATGAGCCTATTTATAGGCTTCAAATGCAAATAAATTGTCAAACTAAATTAGGTGAAAATTAAGTGAAAATTAGGCACCTCCCATTTTCACCTTACATTTTTGACAATTTCTTCCTTGTTAGGTACCTTGCATTTTTGACTTTTTTTTTCATTTTTATTTTTCAATTTTGGTGTGCTACCACCAACAATCTCCACCTTGAAAAATAAAAACATAACATTGTCTGTTACCGACAATCATAATTCTTAACGTCAAGAATTAACATACTCCACCATAAAAGAGTATCGCCACTTGGAATTATTTCGTCAACTCCAAGAATTTTCAATCGGCCATGTCGGATCCCGCTAATAGTTTATGGTGCAACCCTCCTGTTGACTTTTCCGAGAGTTCATTAGCCATCGACATCATTTTTCCACCACATGCTTTGCATCAACTGTCAACCAATGTCGCACGCATTTCTGTGGACCAGCTACCAATAATCCGTCCTCTTCCATGGCATCTCAATGGGTAGCAATCATGCCATGAGGACACACTTCTCTCAACTACAGAGAAAACTCATCATCTCCTTCGCCACAGGAGATCACATTGGCAGCAACAACGTTAGAGCTTCTAGCCGAATCAGCTCCACCGCTCTGGCAATCCTTCCTCACGTGTCCAGTTTGACCACACCCCCAGCAGACAACTTTCCTCTTTCCGGAGCCTTTATTCTTTTTCCTGATACCGACAGATAAAGCTGAATTCTCATAAGATTTATATTCCATTTCATTCAGTCTTCTCTCCTCAGTAATGAGCTTACTAACCACATCCGCATACACCACTTCCTTACTACCATATTTCAGAACAGGCTTCATGTGCTCATATGTTGAAGGAAGTGACAGGATGAGCCGGAGAGCTTTATCTTCATCTTCGGTTTTCACTCCAAGAGTTTCCAATTCAGAGATGATACCGTTGAGGACACTCAGGTGATCGGACAGCTTTGTACCTTCCGCCATTTTCAACGTATGAAATTGCTCCTTCAAATATAACCTGTTGGATATATTTTTTCCCTGATACAATTCTTCCAGTTTCTTCCACAACTCCTTTGTCGTGGACAATCCAAGCACATTAGCAAGAACATTTTTTGCTAAACACATGCGAATTTGACTTGCCGCCTTGATATCCAGCTCCTCCCATTCTTCGTCACTAATCTTGGATTTTTCTGAGTCTCCACTACCACCGCCTTTTCCTGAATTTCTTCCGCTGACTGGTTTACCCTGCAAAACCTTATGTAGTCCAGACTGTATCAACACGTCTTTGACTTGCACTTGCCACAGTGCAAAATTCATTCTCCCATCAAATTTCTCAATCTCGCATCTCATTGCCGACATGCTTACTTTGTGCTTAATAAAGGACCAGAAATAAATATTACACCAGGTAAATTCCCAAGTAAGAGGAGGAGTCACAATGGTCTCACTTAAAATCCACTTGCCTTAGACTAAATTCGTGTCGTTTGACAGAATTTACCTCGACATGTAATTCTTTATCTCACCACCAATACTCAAGCACACCAAAGCAAAACGGCTCCACCTTTTCCAAAGCTCCACCAGCTCCAAAGGCTCCACCAGCTTAAAAACAAAAATAATTTTTTTTTTAACAAAAATCTTTTCTGATGTGGAAGATCAGACCAAGCTGCAACCACAGAGCATACTAAGATTTTTGACAAAAATTATAACACCTAAGCTCTGATACCACTTGTTAGGAAAATCGCTATTTTTCCGCCCCTCGGACCGTCTTTAAGCAGGAATAAATGAGAAAATAATAAATAATGACTGAGAAATTAAAGAGAATAAAACACAATGATTTAACGTGGAAAACTCCCGAATGGGGAAAAACCACGGTCGTTGTCTAACGACAACCAAGAAAAATATTCACTATGCGGCAAATTGTTACAACCACAAATCACAAAATATTTTTCTAACCGACACCCACAAAACAACCCCCAAATATTTATACTCCAAGGAACTCCAAGAGAATGATTCTCTAATTCCTAATATAAACTATTTGGTATTTAACCTATAGCTCTCCTTAAGCTATATTTTGTGTTTGCTTGGTGTATTTACAAATGGAGAGAATGAGCCTATTTATAGGCTTCAAATGCAAATAAATTGTCAAACTAAATTAGGTGAAAATTAGGTGAAAATTAGGCACCTCCCATTTTCACCTTACATTTTTGACAATTTCTTCCTTGTTAGGCACCTTGCATTTTTGACTTTTTTTTTCATTTTTATTTTTCAATTTTGGTGTGCTACCACCAACAACAATATCATCTTTTAGAGGTATACATTTAGTGTATTTCTAGTATATTAATGATATACTTCATATTCAAAAGTATACATTTAGTACATTTAGTGTATTAAAGTATACTAAATCAATTGAGTATTAGAAAAAAGTTAAAAAATGACATGTAGAGTAATTTTTCTTTTAATTATTCAACCATGTGGTTTTAAAATAATAATAAAAAATACTCTCTTCAATTATAAGAAAAAGAAGTTTTACCATATGCTTTACAAGATGATAATAACCAACTCTAAAAGAATATTTTTATTATTTCAATTTTTTATATCCTACAAGTTCATGAATTTCCTCAAGTTGCAACTCTCAAAAGCAATGTTTGAGTTTGAATGCAATATTTTTTATTTTTTGTACACCGCGAATTCATTTGAACAATATATTAATGCAGCTTAAATGGTTAAATTATTGAATTTTTGTACAAGATGTGCATGGTTCAAACCCCCTGCATCTTATTGATTTTTAGAGGGACAAAAATGTGACAAGGGATATATAATAAGTGTAATTTATTAGATGAATTTTAAAACTCAATTAAGTGAGCTGACATGGTAAATTATATAGTTTGTCAAGTCAATAATTGAAGGACTATTAAGTAGCATTTTGAAGTTAATGGATTATGTTGTGACAATGAGTATTTTTAAGGGATTATTAGTGTAACCCTTTGGTTGCCATAATCTAAATTTATGTGGTTGCCATCATTTCGTAGAGAAACATTTACAATATGTTGGTCAATCACTAACTTTAAATTATGAAATGGATCAAAAAGAAAACTTTAAACTATTGTTTTTTATAAATAATTTTTTAATTATGCTAATAAAGTATTATAGTTGAAAACTAGACCAAAAAAATGCTTTACTCAAATAACTTTTTTTTTTGAAATTTACTCCATGATCGTCAATGAAATAGCTATATCTATTGTATCATTAATTTTCTCGAAAAAAGACAAAAATTATTGTAAATAACAAAAAAAAAGGAGAGTTATATTTTCAGTTTATTTTTATCGTAAAAGCAGAGAATTTTATAACATTCTCAAATATGGAATAGCTATTGTATCGTTTCTTTTTTAAAAATATTGTAAATAATAAAAAAGGAGTTCTGCTTTTTTTTTTTTCTTTTGTGTTGTATCATAAAAAAGAAGAAGGAAATATGGTATAAATATATATATATTATTATTTATTTTTTTAAAAAAATATTCTAGAATATTAGTGTATTATATATATATGGTAAATGTACATATTTAAAAGTGTGATGATATACCTAATGCCCCATTTTTTTTTTTTTATCAAAGATATACCTAACACCTTTGATATAGTACATGTATACCTCTGAAATAAATAATTATAAAATAAAAAATTTAAAAATAGATACAAGAAAAAGATAAATATTTTTAAAAATATTGACATATTTTAACGAAATCCTATAGAGGATATTATACGACAAACGCTGTTTCCTATTCTTGCGGAAGTTATCTTTTCTTTTCCATTTATACAGTATAGTTGATAAGGTGTTAGCTTCTTTTGTCGGATGCAAAATTTTTATCTTTTTCTATTTTTTAAACTTTTTTATTCTGTTTTTTTTTTCTTTCCTTTTTTCATGCATACTTATATTTTTATTTTTTATACAACTATATAAATATTTATTTCTTTGAAATATTTTTATTTAATATAAATATTGAATAATAGATTAGTATTATGTTTTATTTTTTATATATAAAGATGTATGTATGAAGTATAATTTAAAATTAGTTAACATAAATTATATTTTAAGTTAATTAATTAATTATTTTTTAATTATATAATTATATATAAATTATGTTTTATTTATACGATAAGTATATATTTTTATATATAACATATATGAACATATAACAACATATATTAATTTATATATTAATATTTTATTATACATCAACCGATATATATTGTTATATATAACATATATAAATGTATAATAATATATCAAATGTATACCAATGTTTCTTTTGTAAATTAATTAATTTATATTATTATATGTAATATATATTAACATATATTGACATATATTAATTTTTATATTATTATTTTATTATAAATTAATTGATATATGTTATTATATATAATATATATTAACATATATTAATATATATCAATATACATAGATTTGTATATTAATATTTTAATTATAAATCAACTGATATATGTTATTATATGTAATATATATCAACATATATTAGTTTATATATTGATATTTTATTATAAATTAACTGGTATATTATTATATGTAATATATATCAACATATATTAATTTTTATATTAATATTTTATTACAAATCAACTGATATATATTATTATTTATAACATATATTAGTGTGTACATTGCTATTTTATTACAAATTAACTGATATATATTGTTGTATATAATATATATCAATATATGTTAATATATATTAGTTTATATATTGATATTTTATTATAAATCAACTGATATATATTATTATCTGTAATATATATTAACATATATTAATTTATATATTAATATTTTATTCTAAATTCACTGATATATCTATTAATGTTTCATATATTAATAAATAACAGTATATAATTTTTATAGTTTATGTTAAAATTATTTTAAAAAATATAAATAAAATAAAATATATTAATATAAACAAAAAATTAAATTTTATTTTCAAAATGATAGTATATATGGATATTTATTATGTATAAATAGAATTTTAATATATATATTTTTAATTTAATATTTTAAAAATTTTATTTTAAATTTAAAAGATGAAAAAAAAAAAGAAAAAGAAAAACAAATAGTCACTGTTTCCACTGTGTTATAAACAAACAATGATCAAAAACTTAAAAATAAAGAGCGCAACTATAAACCGTGATAGTCACCATATTTTTTGTAATTTAAAGAAGCGAATCCCGTAAAATTGAAAGAATTTTTTTAGCGACAATATTTTTGAAAAGTATTTTTATTTTCAGGGTAGTATTGTAAATGTGCCAATCCTATGTGGTAATTGAATGAGTTTTTTTATGAAAATATAAGAAAAATTAAAAATAATTTCAAATTTATCATATTTATAAAATATTTAACAAAATCTTAGAATTTATAAAATATTTATAAAAAATATAAATTTTTATTAGTTTACAATAAATTTATAATGAGTTTATAAATTTTACATAGTTTATAATAAGTTTATTATGAATTTATACTAAAATTACTAAAATATCATTAATAAAAAGATAAAAAATTTTAAAAAATATAATAAATGATTTTATTTTTTTTTAGGGTTTTTGACAAAAATATAAGAAAAATTAAAAATAATTTCAAATATATCGTATTTATAAAATATTTATTAAAATACTAGATTTTATAAAATATTTATTAAAATACTAAATTTTTATTAGTTTATAAAGAGTTTATAAAATTTTACAAAGTTTATAATAAATTTATTATGAGTTTATAAAAAAATAAATAAAATATTTCTCATAAAAAATAAATTTTTTTTAAAAAAATTATAAAAGGTGTCATTTTATTTTTTTCTTATTGAATTAGTGGAATAATAAATGGGCCTGAAATTTTCAAGTTTCCCATAATGATCTCTCCTGGTTTCTGCTGCCAGGTCCAAGGCCTATTGAAACATTTCAACTGTGAGTTTTTTAATCATGATTTTATTAGTTATTACTCTTTTTCATTCCAAATTATACGTTCGTTTTAGAAATTTTCCACCTTTTTTTTAAATCTCTTAGGATATTGAGAATATATTTATCATCCTTTTTCCATTTTATCCTTTTTTTTTTCACTAAATTTTTCTATCTAGTATTTTATTTTTGAACATCAAAATAGAAAATATGCTTTAGTCTTTTCACTTTAGAATTGAGATAATTTAATAACTTTTTTTAATCCATGTTCCAAAAACTTAAACAAAAAATATATTATTATGGAATGAGTATCTATATTATTATATTAATAGAGTTGAGTATGGATCCTATAAATTTTCAAATCCATCCAAATATCTAGATGGATAATATTATTATAAAAAAAATTATTGAATTTTAATTTTTTTTAAATTAAATTATATTAATTTTTATAATATGAAATAGTTTTGAAAATTAGACTATATTCATATTAAGAATCATATTAAACCAAATTAAATTATACCAAATTGAATAATCGAAATAAGAATTGATTTATTATTAATAATATAAAATTATATTTTATTATATTAATTTATTACTTAATATTTAATATTTTATATATAATTAAAAATTTTCTAATTCAACTAAAGTAAATATAAATATAAATAAAATTAACGATTATATAATTTTTAATTTGTCATCAATCTATATTGATTTTTAAGATTTTTATTTTCTAATTATTTTTCAACTAGAAAATTAAAAATATGGAAAACATGTTTAGTTAATCTCGTTTTCCATTTTTTATTTTTTATTTTTTTTGCTGTAATATCTATTTTTTATCTTTTTCTATTTTTTAAACTTTTTTTATTCTGTTTTTTTTTTCTTTTCTTTTTTCATGCATACTTATATTTTTATTTTTTATACAACTATATAAATATTTATTTCTTTGAAATATTTTTATTTAATATAAATGTTGAATAATAGATCAGTATTATGTTTTATTTTTTATATATAAAGGTGTATGTATGAAATATAATTTAAAATTAGTTAACATAAATTATGTTTTAAGTTAATTAATTAATTATTTTTTAATTATATAATTATATATAAATTATGTTTTATTTACACGGTAAGTATATATTTTTATATATAATATATATGAACATATAATAACGTATATTAATTTATATATTAATATTTTATTTTACGTCAACTGATATATATTGTTATATATAACATATATGAATATATAATAATATATTAATTGTATATCAATATTTTTTTTATAAATTAATTAATTTATGTTATTATATGTAACATATATTAACATATATCGACATATATCGACATATATTAATTTTTATATTATTATTATATTAAAAATCATTTGATATATATTATTATATATAATATATATCAACATATATTAACATATATCAATATACATTGATTTGTATATTAATATTTTTATTATAAATCAATTGATATATGTTATTATATGTAACATATATCAACATATATTAGTTTATATATTGATATTTTATTATAAATTAACTGTTATATTATTATATGTAATATATATAAACATATATTAATTTGTATATTAATATTTTATTATAAATTAACTGATATATATTGTTATTTATAATATATATTAGTGTGTATATTGCTATTTTATTATAAATTAATTGATATATATTATTATATGTAATATATATAAACATATATTAGTTTATATATTAATATTTTATTCTAAATTCACTGATATATTTTGTTAATGTAACATATATTAATAAATAACAGTATATAGTTTTTATAGTTTATGTTAAAATTGTTTTAAAAAATATAAATTAAATAAAATATATTAATATAAACAAAAAATTAAATTTTATTTTTCAAAATGATAGCATATATGGATATTTATTACATATAAATAGAATTTTAAAATAAAGAGCGCAACTATAAACGGTGATAGTCACCATATTTTTTGTAATTTAATGAAGCGAATCCCGTAAAATTGAAAAAAAAATTTTAGCAATAATATTTTTGAAAAGTATTTTTATTTTTAGGGTAGTATTGTAAATGTGCCAATCCTATGTGGTAATTGAAAGAGTTTTTTATGAAAATATTAAAAAATTAAAAAAAATTTAAAATTTATCATATTTATAAACTATTTATCAAAATACTAAAATTTATAAAATATTTATCAAAAATATAAAATTTTTATTAGTTTATAATGAGTTTATAAATTTTACACAGTTTATAATGAGTTTGTTATGAATTTATATTAAAATTACTAAAATATTCTTAATAAAAAGATAAAAAATTTAAAAAATATAATAGATAATTTTATTTTTTCTTATGGCTTTTGATAAAAATACAAGAAAAATTAAAAATAATTTTAAATGTATCATATTTATAAAATATTTATCAAAATACTAAAATTTATAAAATATTTATCAAAATGCCATATTTTTATTAGTTTATAAAGAGTTTATAAAGAGTTTATAAATTTTACATAATTTATAATAAATTTATTATAAATTTATAATAAAATAATTAAAATACTTATAAAAAATAAAAATTTTTAAAAATATTTTAATGGGTGTCAATTTTTTTTTTATTGAATTGGTGAAACAATAAATGGGCCTGAAAATTTCAAGTTTCCCGTAATGATATCTCCTGGTTTCTACTGCCAGGTCCAAGGCCTATTGAAACATTTCAACTGTGAGTTTATTAATCATGATTTTATTAGTTATTACTCTTTTTCATTCCAACTTATACGTTCGTTTTAGAATTTTTCCACATTTTTTTTAAATCTCTTAGGATATTGAGAATATATTTATCATCCTTTTTCCATTTTATCCTTTTTTTTATTTTTTCACTAAATTTTTCTATCTAGTATTCTTATTTTTGAACATCAAAATAAAAAATATACTTTAGTCTTTTCGCTTTAGAATTGAGATAATTTAATAATTTTTTAATCCATATTCTAAAAATTTAAATAAAAAAGATATTATTATGGAATGAGTATCTATATTATTATATTAATAGAGTTGAGTATGGATCCTATAAATTTTTAAATTGATCCAAATATATAGATGTATAATAATTATAATAAAAAAATCTATTGCCTCTTGTTTTTTTTAATTAAATTGTATTAATTTTTATAATATGAAGTAGTTCTGAAAATTAGACTATATCGATATTAAGAATCATATTGAACCAAATTAAACTATACCAAATCGAATAATGGAAATAAGAATTGATTTATTATTAATAATATAAAATTATATTTTATTATATTAATTTATTAATTAATATTTAATATTTTATATATAATTAAAATTTTTCAAATTCAACTAAAGTAAATATAAATATAAATAAAATTAACGATTATATAATTTTTAATTTATCATCAATCTATATTGATTTTTAAGATTTTTATTTTCTAATTATTTTTCAACTAGAAAATTAAAAATATGGAAAACATGTTTAGTTAATCTCGTTTTCCATTTTTTTATTTTTTATTTTTTTCTGTAATATCTAAATGACTTTCTTTTTTAAATATTTTCACATAAACATATAATTAAATAAATACTTTCACATAGACATATAATTAAATAAATAAATTCATAATAATCTAAATATTTAAATATTTTTATTTTAAAAATAAAACCACAATTAAATAATATTTTTCAAGTGAAAAAAATTTAATTATTATAAAATTAACTTAAAAATATTTTCAAAATTTAAAATATATTATAAACAAATATAATAGATAAATCTAAATAAAAAATTTATTCCAAAAGAATCAAAGTTTAAAAAAATAATTTAAATTTAATTATAAAACAAATGCTCATATTTTGTAGGGCTTTGCATTTGCTTTTAAGAAAACGACTAAAAATAGTTTTACAAAACTCTATTATATTAGATGATAAATATAGAAAATTATTTTCTATTTTTTCAAATAGAAGAATTGGTATAGTTATTTTTTAAAAAAATTTCCTAATGATGAAAAAATATATATTTTGGACTAATATTCAATTTATGAAACCATAGTCTAAAAGTAATTTTTTTCATATAAAAATGTGAGCAACTTACAAAAAAATAACCTAGTATAACAAACCGCATAAACAACACGAAGAAATAAAAAATGAAGTCCAGTTAGATGGTGCTCTAAAATAATTGTTCCAATATCAAAATCCCTAAAATCTAAAATTAATTTTTAAATATATAAATTATATGTAAAAAATATGTTTTAAACTCAATTAAAGAGAAGACTTGGTTTTGAAAGTACTCTTATCCTTTGTTTGGTTTTTTAGCGATGCAATGAAAAATAAAAAGAAAAAAAAGAGAAAAAAAAATAAAGAGAATAAAATTTATATTTACTTCACCTGTATTGGTTATCTAATTAAAATATGATAGAAAGTAAAGTTTATAAAGTTTAGTTTGTCTACTATATCCTCATTATTTTAAAGTAATAAATAATAAATTAGTAATTTTAGATTAAACTTTTCTTTTTTTAATTTTTATCATTTTTTCTCAAAATTGGTGGGAGAGGATTTTGGAGGATTAAACTCCTTTTTGTAAAATGACATTAATGATTTCCTTTCAAGCAAAATTGGAAAATGTTCCACTCCCTTGAGTTTGAACTTTCTACTTAATTTCAAATTGAATTACAAATTATAATATCAGTGATCTTAAATAATAATGACTTATAATCCAAAAATAATTTATTATCAAAATTATTTTTACTAAGTATAGAATCGAAATTGTGGAATATGAACTGATCATTTAAAAAATAAAAAATAAATTAAAAACAATGCTTACACCATAATGTATAGATAAAAGTTCAGTCATCATATGAAAGACATCATTATCTCCGCAATAATGGAGTATTCATCATACTTATAATTAAGATCGTATCCATCTTCACAAAAATCCAATAAGTTTTGATGTCATATCATATAAAACAATTAATTACAAATCATGATATATAGCAATCGATATTTGAGGTAATTATCATTATCTTGCCTTTAAGCCAAAAGAAAAATAAATTCCCTACTCATTTCAAGTAATAATACAAATAAATCATCATTTCCCTTCCATATATGTTTCACTATTTCAACAGCACAGACAATTAAAATCAACATTATTAATTTGTTATTGGACCTAAATGTGATAAGCTAATGATTTATTTATTAGTGGAATATATTATTTGAATTCTTATATAGTTCTTTCATTTAAAAGAATGAATTCTATTTTTAGAAAGACATAAGTTAAAATATGAAGTTTAGTTTAATTTTACATTTATATTTGAAATAAATATATTAAAAAAATAAAAAAAACTAGAGAGATAGATAGATGAAATAAGAATATTTTTATCATTAGTATTTTTATTATTCATGATGAGTTTCGGTCGGATTTGAATATTTATCATTGGATACTCATTATTCGAATCCAGTTATATATTTTAATTATATATTTATTAAATTTTATTTTAATTATATCATTGTGTGGTATGAAATTATATTAATAAAGTTGTGTTAATATTAAATATTTATTTGTAATTATTTAATTGAGATAAATATAATTTTATAATTTAAATTTTATAATATTTTTAAATTTTTATACTTAAAACGTATATTTAAGTGAGTTCGAATAGTAAATAGGTAATATTAAACAGGTACGAATATAACTATAATTGAATTTAAAAAAAATGAGTAGTTTAAAAATTAGGGACATTTACAAAACTACTTTAAAAAAATTTTATTTCAAAGATACTACATAAAATAAAAATATTTACTCTTTTAGAAAAAGATTAAACAAAATTTCAAAAATACCTCACTCTTCATTAAAATAAGAATTTATTTTTTAAAAATATTTTTTTTCTCACTACAATAAATATTTTATTTCAATTGTCATCTTTTTTTAACTTCACAATTGAATAAAAATATTATAGTGAAATAATAAAAATTAATATTTTCAATTATTTTCAATATATAAAAATTAAAATTTTTGATAAATAAAAAAAATAAATTTTAATTATTAAAAATTAATAACACTAAAAAAAGTAAAATATATAAAAATATATAATAAAAATGATTAAATTTAGTTTTAAATAAATTTTACATATAAGTACATAAAAAAATAAAAAAAATTACACATAATTTATTTAGTAGATGTTCTGTATATATTTCATATATGTTGTAAATATTTTGTAGATATTACGTTTATGTTATATATTTGTTATTTAAGTTATGTGTAATTTATGTAAAAATTATTTAATATTGTGTAAATATTGTGAGAATAAAAAATTAAATAAATAAAATTAAATAAATATTAAAAGCATTATATAGATGTGTTGTAAATGTATTTTGTATTATTCAATGTGTATTTTTATATGTTTTATATATGGTGTATATATTTATTTTTTGTGTATAGATTGAAAATATGAAATTAATTTTTTAAAATAAAACAAAAAAATAAAAATAAAAAAAAATAAAAATAAAAATTAGTGTTCAAAACATCTATATATTCTATAATTTAAAATAGAAGAGAAATTTACTGTAAAAGAACAGTAAAATTCCCATTATCTTTCCCATTTTGCCCTAATTTTTTTGTTTTAGTTTTTTTAATCTATTTTATTAAATAAAATATGCTTAATAAATAAATTATATTTTAATAACTTCATTATAAAATTATAAAAATTTTTATTTTATTTTTATTTTTTAATTTTAAATATAGTTTAGTTCTTGAATTTATATATTAAAAATAATTTATTAATTTTAAATTAATGTGTGTTATGATAAATTATATAAAAAATTTAGTAACTTATTATTTTTATAATGAATTGTATAAAAAAATAAAAATGTTTATAAAATTATATTTTATTAGAATCATAAATATAATTTATATTATTTATTTATTTAATTAATCTTAAAATTTATATTTCTTTAATAATATTTTTAAAACGCTTTATTAATAAACTAATATACTGTATGTGTCTATGTGTTAGTCATCTTTACAATATATTTATACTATTAAGTAATATAAAAATAACAAAATCAAAATTAGTTTCTTTTTTATTTTTATAATTTATAAAAATATATAAATAATTAATAATTAAATTATCTAAGATTTTTATTTTTCATAATTTTAAACAATGATTAAAGAAAAAAATGAAATGTCAGCTCAAATTTTTTTTAATGCAATAATATTTTATTATTGAAGATCATAGCTTAATGATCTAGCAAAAATCTACGCTTAAAACGATTGCTCTAATTAGATTATGAGCTACCGTATTAACAAGTTTATTGAATAAAATTTTTTTTATAGGTATTTATATTTTTTATTATATAAGTTGAATAAAATTATAGTGTCTTAAAAATTTAAAAAAAATAAAAAGAAACTATTTTCATATATTGAAGGAAAAAATTAAACTCATAAAATAGTAAAATATTTATCTCATCTGATAATTAAATATTAATTTTTATTTTATAAGTTATTGAAATAATTTATGAAGAAAAATAATATTTTTTATAATTTAATAAGACAAAATAAAAAATAATTAAGAGATAAAAATAAATTTTATGAATACTAAATATAAATTTTAAATAGTGCCTTGACATATAAATATAAATATATACACACATTTATTTATAAGAATATAAATTTATATTTTATATTAAAATTATAATTAATATTTATATTTATGTATTATGATAATTATTAATTATAATTGTTATCTATAATTGAATTAGATTAGTATAACTTATAACATATCACTCATTATGTGAAATTTATATGTGTCTTAAGTATATTATTAATTATAAAATTAAAATTTTTATTGCTATAACTATATAATCTATTAACCAATCTATAAATTTATCCTGGTATCTAATTGAATTTTATAAAATAATATAATTATTTATGATTTTAATATATGATTATTGTATATTTTTATTATTATTTAATTTTATTTTTAATTATTATAATATATTTTAAATATTTTTATATATAATTAAATGATTAAAATTATTTTATAAAAAATAAATATATGTATTTTTAAAATGAAATGAGGAAATCATTATGGTATAAATGAAAAAAAAAATTTCATTTGCCGTATTTATAAAATATATACACTATAAATATCTCTGAAAATTAAATAAAATGGGATTGAGGTAGAATAATTTTTAATTGAACAAGCCCGCCAGATCAGCAAAAGACAAAAAGCAACTAATCCACATCTTTTTTTCCCCCTTTTTCCTTTAAATTTATTTAATATTTTATTATTTGAAAAAGAAATGGAGCGAAGGACTGGACAGCCCTCAGGTCACGTGCATCACCACCTCAACAACACATTAACGCAGCTCCTTATCCGAATTCAGAGCCCAATATTGAAAAATACTTCAAATCTGATTTCTGAGAGCGATACGTAACCAAATACTAAACGCATAAAATTAGTGTTTCTAAAGCACATACAGTGTCCTTCTATTTAACTCCTCCATTAATACGTCGCCGTTTCGTCCTTCTTCATCTTCATTCTTCCTCCGTTAAAATCTCTTTAGAGCGAAAACCAAACCATTGATACCAAGAAAAAGAAAAAAGAAAAAAAACTCAAATTTGACGATGATCTCTAGAGACTTTAAGCATTGATTCTCTCTCTTTTTCTTTTTTTGTTAATTTTTCCAGTGAATCTAGAGAGAGATTGTGTGTGTGTGTGTTAGGGTTTAATGGCGGAGCAGAGAAACCGGTGGAACTGGGAGGTGAGTGGTTTTGAGCCTCGGAAGTTATCATCGTCGTTTGAGCCGGAGGAACACAGAGTAGCTGCTCCACTTGTAAGGAGATATTCGATCTCTGCTATGGCTTCTTCTTTGCCCAGAGAGAATTCGGAGTTGTCGAAGCAGGCTTTGGTTTCTAAAGTTCACATATTGAAGGATAAACTTAAAGTAATTTTTTTTAGTTTATTTTTTTAGTTAATGTATTTTGTGTCATGTGTTTATTATTGTTTTTTTTTTTTTGAGTTGATTAGTTGTGAGTTTGAGTAATTAATGGTTTAACGATGAGTTTTAGTAATAATGTGGAAAATGTTGGCGAAGAAATTTGAGTTACAAGGAAAGGACTGAGTTCTATTAATGATGAGTTGGCATCACCAATATTTCCCCCAACATTGTGAAATTTATCTATGGAGAAAATCAGATGGATAAGGTCGGTTGCAATTCATGTAGCTCTTAAGTTCATTATAGAGTTTTCTTCTCTTGAAGGAAGGAGGTAACTATTTTTCAGTATTTGTAAGCAGCTGTCTGAGCATACTAGTTTCATTTTGCTTAATATAAATAGAAAATAGCATGTAAAGATTTTTAGGGAACCTCTTATTCTTCTTGTTGTGTTGTTATCATTTTCTTCCTTGTTCTTCCTCTTGAATTTGAAGAGAATTTGGAAGGTAGGGTATATAAACATAAATTTTAGAGGAAATTAATCATGACATAAAATGAACTTTGAGGTCAGGACCTTGTTTTCCAGCCTTGTATTGTTATAAATGGGTTTAATTGCAATCTGATTTGCGTTGGTGCTTTCTAGGACTATATATGGGATCTACCTCTATAAGGAAACTGTGGAAAGGGACCGCTGATATGATATGGCCCCTGGTTTGGGATCTAGTTGTGGGTCTTTGAAACAAAGGGTCAGGTTTATAAAAGATAGAAGAAGAAGAATTTCCTTTCTTTCTACCTATTTTTACAGACTTAGAGAGGATCTGAAATCTCTTGAGTTAAGTACTTAACAACTGTGTTTAAGAAATTTTTTTCTGATATCTATTCAATGGTTGCTGCCGTTTAAATACAAAAATAAGGAAATAACCATCCCCTATAAAGGAGGGATTATCAACAGGAAGTGGAGGGCTGTTCTCCTAGAAATGAGCAACAAACAAATAATAAATGGAGGATTAACCTCCTACAAATGGGGAAATAAGGAATCAGCTTTAACTAATTTATTTGAAAAAAAAATCTGAAAAATCTTGACAGCAGCAGCAGTAGCCTCCAGCAACACTTCAGACTTGTAACATGATACTTGTTGGAAATTCTTTATATTACAGTGCTCTGCAGCAGAGTAATTGTGATTGAATAAGTTATATGAGGATTTAAAAGTAGAACCAGATTGCATTTTGAATTTGTTATTTTTTTTTTCAATCTTGAAAAATATTATTCACAATACATGATGTTCCCTGGTGATCCTGCAAGGATTAGTTGGTAATTCTGTGTGCCTTCTAATCAATCTGCCTAATTTAATTTATGAGATTGCTTCAGTGAGGTTTTCACTTTAATCTGTTGGAGGGGTGGAAAAAAATTCCTTTTTCTGGATGGCCTTTTTATTGGTCTCATGGCTGAAGAAAGGCTTGTGATCATATAAAGGATTTATTTGGTTATATATGTGAACTAGGACACATTATTCATCTCTCTGACCACCAAGCTGAAGATTTTTGCAGTTTTGAGCAGTTGAAATCAAAATATATCATGCTTGGGATCTATTTTCATCAGTGGAAATTTCTTTTTCTGAGAAAATTCCTTGATGGATTCAGTTCACTCCATCTGCACACAATTCCAGTTTTCTATGACACTTATACCACAACTGAGTCTCCCTAACACACGTTATTCGGTCAACGGTTGATAGACATACTTCCTCTCTCCCATCAGAAACTCATTTTGTTCTTGTTTTCATCATGATTAAAAATTATTTATGTCAATGCAGAAAACCATGAGAATGTTTGGGCTAATCAGAACTCCACATTTTTCAGTTAGTTTTAGTTTTTTTTTTGACTTTTAGTGTTAGTTTAATTCATAAAGAAGAAATTACAGTTAAATTATGGATGTTTTGTTGACTTCTGGTGACCAACAATGACTTCATAGCAACCAACTAGAGTCAATTATTGGTTCTTAAATTTGTGGGTGCATGTCTATTCGTTTCATGTGAGTCTTTGCCCCCATATTTTTTGAGTTTGTAGAAATCTAGGAAGTCATTTTCCTTGAAATGGTTAGTTATTTTGGTACGAGAGAAGTATTGCTTTCTCTTGCCACATGATCAAACACTAGAAAATGTGAAATACAGAAAATATTTTCTGAAAATCAAACAGATCCTGACACTTAAGCATGGTATGCCACAAAGTTTTAAGGGCTTCCAAATAGGATTCTTTTCTTTGATTGGCGCAAACTGTTGTAGAGGATTGTAATTTTAGGGAAATTTCTAAATGATTAAACTTAGGGGCTAAATGTAACTTGCATACATTCGCAAGTAGAGGAGATACTTCTTTATTTATGTTTGCAGTGCTTTAGATTTTGTAGATTACGTCTTGTTTATGATTTTTCCTGCTTTTGCACTTGGGAACACCTTGATGACCTTAACCAATTATTATTGACATTGATTATAAAGAAAATTTATCTTATCCTGCTCTTGAACAGCTTGCAAAGGAAGATTACTTGGAGTTGAGGCAAGAAGTAAGTGATCTGCAGGAATATTCTAATGCAAAACTAGATCGAGTAACACGTTATTTAGGTGTTCTTGCTGAGAAAACTCGCAAGCTAGGTAAGGAATAGAGTCTTTTACACAAAGATACTGCTTATATTTTATACTTTTAAATAGACAATCTTCCCTCCTTTTGGTGATGTTAGTTTTATGTTTGAGAACTTGGTTCAACGCATCAGATGTGAAATGTCTATTATTTTTCTAAGCTTGGGAGCAATACATTTGCATGCATACAAAGTGTTGATATTACATGCTCAATATTAATGTACTATGGACATTATTAAGTCTTTGAGATGGTAAATTTATGAAAGATATGCGAATCTGCAAAGTTTTATGTGCTTCACACTGTCACTCCATCTTTGCTTCTTTTCTCAAGGTTTTGTTGTTGGTGGATTCTGTTGATGGATTTGAACTTTATCTAAATATAAATGTCAGATCAAGTGGCCCTTGAAACTGAGGCTCGCATATCTCCATTGATCAATGAGAAGAAAAGGCTGTTTAACGACTTGTTGACTGCCAACGGTAATATTCTTCTTTAAATTTTCCCTTTCTGAAAACACACACATACTCGCACACTTTGTTGTGCATAAGCATTCCATGTGCGCAGCATATTATCTTTCTAATTTGTCATTTTTTATCCTGAAATACACTTCATTCAGCTTAAACAAATTTTTGTAGCAGTCATATGGACAAATTGTATTTTTCAATTTC
Source organism: Garcia nutans (assembly GCA_947685225.1). Taxonomy (NCBI): domain Eukaryota; kingdom Viridiplantae; phylum Streptophyta; class Magnoliopsida; order Malpighiales; family Euphorbiaceae; genus Garcia; species Garcia nutans. The sequence goes on along the minus strand of CANTUV010000059.1, from coordinate 8,975,620 downwards.
AGGAAATATAAAGGTTTTCTGTCGTGCAAGGCCATTATTTGAAGATGAAGGTCCTTCCATTATTGAATTTCCTGATCATTGCACTATCCGAGTCAATACTGGTGATGACACCATTGCCAACCCCAAAAAAGAATTTGAATTTGACAGAATATATGGGCCTCATGTCGGACAAGGTTTGTTTAAATTTTTTTTATTTGATGTGAAACTTTTATTTATTTATTCACATTACTAATCAGTGTTGAAAAAAGGGAAAGTGTTGTAGCACTCCATTTATTTACTTTGTCACTGTCAGTGTGCTATCTTTTTGTTTTTTGTCATGCAGCTGAACTGTTTGGTGACATTCAACCATTTGTGCAATCAGCCTTGGATGGATACAATGTTTCTATATTTGTATATGGACAAACTCGCTCTGGAAAGACACATACTATGGTTGCTTCTCTCTCTCTCTCTTGCTCTCCATTTCTTTATTCATACTTGTTCTCATACTTATGTGATGATTATCTTTTTTCGTCATGCATGTACATGTGTAAGAGTGTTTTCCTAATCCTTAATGCTCTTCAATAAGTTTGGGATTATCAATTTAGGACTCTATCCATTGACGGGGATGCTCTGTCACAATGTCTTATGGCTGCAAATTCTTTGCCCTTCACATTAAATATAAAGATAGTCTTTGAAATTGGCATTGATAGTCTTCGAAATTGGCATGGTTAAGCTGGACTCATTTTTGATATATAAATCTAATATGATTTCTCTTGGTGGAGCTGAACTTCCTTTGCCAGCTTTCTGTTGGAAGCAGCTTCTAAGTAACCAGATGATCCATATAACATATTCGTATTGATTCTTACTGGTTTTCTGGCCTTAGTATGGCAACTTTTGTTCCACTTTAGTAGGCCTTTGGCATTTCGCAGACTCTTGTATGTATCGCACGTTGCTTCATTGACATGGTTAAACTTTTCTCAGGAAGGATCTAGCCATGATCGTGGTCTATATGCTCGCTGTTTTGAGGAGCTATTTGATTTAGCTAACTCTGATTCCACCACTACTTCTCGATTCAATTTCTCGGTTACAGTTTTTGAGCTCTACAATGAACAGGTTGTGCAATGATCTCTTATGTCATTGTTTCCCTTTTTATTATATATATATATATATATATTTTCAAATTATTAGGGTATATACATATTTTAATGCTCTAATGTGAGCTCTTGTCATGCTCTTTATTTAGGTACGTGATTTACTATCAGAATCATATACCAGTCTGCAAAAGCTTTGCATGGGATCAGCAGATTCTTTTATAGAGCTTGTGCAAGAAAAAGTTGATAACCCTATAGACTTCTCTAAAGTCTTGAAAGCTGCATTTCAGAGCCGGGGAAATGACACATCAAAGTTCAATGTTTCTCACTTGTATGGTCCACGTTTTATACCTTCAAATTCTCACTTTCTTTCACTCACACAAAAGTGGTTATCTGTTAATAGGGTGCTGATTGTTGATTTGATTAATTCATCTACCTGTCTATCATAAGAAGTATATACAGACTGTACTTTTCTGTCCAGAAGGAGCTCCCTTGACATTGTGGTATAAGAATACCATGATATTTTGTGAAAATTATTCAAGTAAATTAGGTATTAATATTTTATTACTCCTGAATTTAACACTTAAATTAGGTATTAATATATTATTTCTCCTGAACTTAACACTTAATTGCTCATGCTTTATGCATCAGTATTAAATATGATTGACAATACTAGTTCTCTTCATGAAACTAAACTTTGGTCCTTACTGAATTCATGTCCATCTGTGGACAAGCAGTAATTATCATCCAAATTAGAGTATTTTCTCAATAGAAAACTGTGAGTTTTATTTCCTAAAAATAACCTGTGATAGTAGTGAGTCCAATCTAAAATCCATGGATAACTCCCGCAGATTTTCCAGAACACTTAGAATTACTAATATCCCCTGGTTTTAAAAATTATAGAACCTCATAAAAAATCTAATTAGCAGTATTGGAATTAAAAGAAACACAATCATAACTCATTAGACTCAGACAAGACAACTGATGGTACCATCTGGGCCTTCATTAATCTTGGAGCATGTCTGAAATTTTTTATTGTTCAAGCTTTTTCTTTTGGAGCCTCTTGTCTCTAGAGTCACCTGTGATCTGTTTTTCTGATAAAAGTAGGTTTAATGATGAAAGTGTCAAAGCTGTAAGCTTAAAGTTATATTAATTCATCTCAAGAATAAAAGATGATAGCAAAAACCAAGCTTGTTTATGGTGTTAAGACACTAGTTTTCTGCAGCAAATTTAGATATCCTTGCTCCTTTTTTGATATACTGAGCATAAAGTGTCAGGTGTGTTATGGTTTTGACCTTAAGTTCTGATCTCTAACTAATTTAAATTTCTCGTCTTCCCTTGTCAGGATCATAACAGTACACATATATTATTACAATTTGATCACTGGAGAAAACTTGTATAGCAAGCTTTCTCTTGTTGATCTGGCGGGAACTGAAGGTTTAATTACAGAAGATGATAGTGGGGAGCGTGTAACAGACTTGCTGCATGTTATGAAGTCTCTTTCAGCGTATGTCATATTAGCACCTTTTGTTCATTAAGTATTTTCTTGGTGCCAATGTGGTCAAATAAAGAATTTTGAATCTGAGATCCCTGTATCTTTCCTTTTTTTTTTCCTGGAAATAGAATTGTGCGTGTTCCTGTGATTTCTTCTCTAACTTGGCATGTAGAACTTCCCATTTTATGCAGGAGTTTGGGACGCATGGTGAATATGGTGGGCTTAGTATCCATAATCCAATTGTTTTTTAGATTGTTGAACAATAATTTTGGCATATAGGACCCATGTTTCTGATTTTACTCTATTCATTTCATTTTTGTGGTCTTACTATTATTTATATTTTCTATGCAGGTTGGGAGATGTTTTGTCTTCTTTGACTTCAAGAAAGGAAGTTATTCCTTATGGAAATTCAATGCTAACACAGCTGCTCTCAGACTCCCTAGGTATCACACTCTTTTCATGTATAAATGGATTTTTTTCCCACTTTATCACAGTCAGAATTGTAATAGAAATAAAAATGGATTTTTATGATGGATATAGTGGTTTTCTAGTAGTACTTTTGTAAAATATATAGTGGTAGATTTGCTGAAAGCTCCAGAGTATTTTAGGTCCTTCTTATGGATGTACTTTGATGACTGATATGAGCCCTCTGCAATATTATCTTGTATCATACATGATAGATAATCTTGGTTCCTACTTCTCTTGTTTTTTTTATCTAGTGAAAGTCTTGAGCATTGTTGTTATTGATCTAAAGAGAGTTGTTATGATAATGTATTTATGTGGTGCTTGGCTAAATTGCTTATTTTTTATTTGCTTTTCTTACTTCCATTAATTTCTTTGCTAAGGGAGATCTAGCAATTATTCTATCTTGAAATATTTTTATTTTGTATAGGTGGAAGCTCAAAAACTTTGATGATACTCCATGTGTGTCCAAATGCTGCAAATTTATCAGAGACATTATCATCCCTCAATTTTTGTGCCAGAGCTCGAAATGCTATGCTGAGCCTCGGGAATCGTGATACAATTAAGAAATGGAGAGACATAGTAAGTTATTGTTACTTTTGAACTCAGTGGCAATTCCTCATAATTTGTTTATTGGCATTTTTTGTCTGTTAAACTTTTTCATTTGCAAATGCTCTCTAATGCTGGACAGGTCTAAGGCAAAAAAGAAAATCATAAGTGTCAAAGAGGTTGATACGTGTTTGATAATTAGAATAAGATCTTGAATTTGAGCATACTGGCTTTCAATATACTATCTGTCAAAGGTCATAAATAGACGATAAAAAAAACAAAAGCAGCTTTTTTTTTTCTCCCTTTCTTTCTTTTTGGGGAGAAGAGGATGGGGATGGGTTGGGGAGATGTTGCAGTCCCAGCTTATGGATCGACTTGTGGATCTACTTACAGAGCTGGTTTACTGACTGAAAAATCCTGTAAAAGAGTTGCAGTTGGCGGCCTTTCTTCCTTCCCTTTTTTGAAAAACCAGCAAAGGACACAAAAAGAAGCCTGCTGACAGCAAGGGCTTGTTATAGAGACCCTTCAGAACTCCTCTTTCAATAACATGAACTGCAAACATGTAAAGGAATTAACCACCCAATACACCCACAAACAATGAACTGAACTAGAAATCCCTGCCAATGCTTACTGATTACAATAAAAGAAACTGACGAAAGTAATTAATTAAAAATAAAAGAACCAGTTGAATTAATTTAAATCCCAGCAGTAACTCCCTTCTTTTTCCATGTGCTTGATGTTGATAAACCTGTCCAAAAGGGACCACCCTAACTGATCTTTTGACTTCACCTTGCTCCCCAGAACCTGTGAGTCCTTAACAGGGGAACTGAATGATAAAAGAAAAAATAAGGACCAGAAATGCCTTGAATTGATCTGACTTTCCTTTTCTGTTTTTATTAAGAAAAAAGAAAAAAAGGAAAAAAAGGATCACAATGTGGGGGACAAGTTATTCTTCTGCAAAACCGAATACACAACTATCAGCAAAAACATAATGATAGGACTAAACAAGTAACGTTCTCTGATCGAGCTAAATAAGGATAACACTGAAAGATGTTTCCTTGAAAGCCTCTTAAATTTAAGTCCACTGAAGCTGGAAAAACTTCCTTGAGCAACAAGAAATCAATGTTACACTGATTTTGATTTTAGGATATATGTACTTCCACACCTATCCAGATACTCCTTGATACTGGAAAAAATGCAAAATTCTAAAGAATGTATCATCTTTGCTATTGTCAAATCCTCTCTATTTTAAACCAACATAAGTCTGCAAGGAGCAATGCTCCTCAAAACTACTAAATGATGATTCCAAATTGCCCCACATCAAAATGTGAAAACAAGTGAAAATGAGTCTCAATAGACTTACTAAAAAGAATGCACTATGACAGTATTTTAGCAAGGTCTACTTTTTCTGTAGTCCAATATTAGCATTCACCTTGTGAGAACTATAAACCAAGTAAAAGCGCAGAACTTCAACCCAAAAAAATGCCCTTATCTTGTGCAACTTTTTAACTTTCTGACTTTTATTGGGTATAGCGAGAGGGACAAATAAGAAGGGAATAGAAGAGAAAAATAAAATGGGAATAGGACTTGCAAAAGAATTTTCATCAAATCCTCCTATCCATCTGAGGAAGCAACTGAACAAAATCAAACAATAGATAACATTGTCTTCTCCTGTTCATCAAGTTTTCTGTAAGTAAATCTTAAAGTTCTAGGGTAAGATATTGCTGTCTTGGCCAAAAAATAAACAGGACCATTAAGCAAAGCGAATATTCTGTAAAGAGTAGGAAAGGGATGGGAAAAATGTTACTGAACACGTCAAACATCTTCCCAGAAACAAACGAGTCCCCTCACCAATCATGTTTCAATGAAAAAAAAAAAAAGAAAATATCTGAGATATGAATTTCTTTTGGCTCTCACAAATAACATTTTACTCTATTGCTTCCTGCTCATTCTGCTAACAGGGTTCCTTCTTGCTCTAAATTTATTTTGTAATTTTTGAGTTTTTGTTGGAACTGTTGAGTCCATAGCCACTCTAGTAAGCACGTCATAGTTTGAAAGTTCCCTGCTGGTTCTTTATGGATCTAGCATCATCGTAGAACATGCCAATTTTTTAGTTTGTGATGTCCTTGTAGGCAAATGATGCACGGAAGGAGTTATATGAGAAGGAAAAAGAAATCCAGGATCTGAAACAGGAGGTATCGGGACTAAAGCAAGCACTTAAAGAAGCAAATGATCAGTGTGTCCTACTTTACAATGAAGTTCAGAAGGCATGGAAAGTGTCTTTCACGTTGCAATCAGATCTAAAGGTTTGTAATTTGAATTTTGTATGGTTTCCCATTGTACGAGGAGTTGTATGCTACTTGGTATCTTGGTGTTTGATTTTCGTTTTTCAGTGTATTGCTTGAATTGTCTTAGTCATTAGCTTAAAAAACTAGTAAGTACTAGATGGGGCTTAAGTTCTTCTATTTTTTTAAAATTGTATTTATTTTCCCAGAAGAGGAGCCTTGGCGCAACGGTAAATGTTGTCGCCGCGTGACCTGAGGTCACGGGTTCGAGTCATGGAAACGGCCTATTGCAATTGCAAGGGAAGGCCGCGTGCAAAGACCCAATGGGTCCGACCCTTCCCCGGACCCCGCTTATTACAGGAGCATCCGTGCACCGGGCTATTCTTTTTTTATTTATTTTCCTAAATGATGGCATGCATCTGTGATTCGCAGAATATCTACATTTGCATTCTGGATGGGGAGCGGGTGTTGGTTTAAAATGTCTTTGGTTCCCTGCCTTCTCCCCGCCTTCAAAATTTGTCTTACATTTAGTTATGCTGCCACTTCAGGTAGGTGTGATGCTGAGATGTTTCATTGCTCTTGTTTGATTGATGCAGTCTGAAAATGTGATTCTTGTGGACAAGCATAAGACTGAAAAGGAGCAAAATGCTCAGCTCAGAAATCAAGTAGCTCAACTGTTACAGATGGAACAGGAGCAGAAAATGCATATACAACAACGCGATACTGTAATTCAGACATTGCAGGTTGGTGCTGTATCAATTTTCTTTTTTCTCTATTGGTATGCATTGACAGATTTGACATGCTAGATTCTGAAAGTTTTTGTGGACCTACATGGAATTATTTTTTAGGTTACTGCTTTTTCTACTTCAACATGAATATAAAGTTGTTTATTTAATATATCAAGGGTTGTGACGGGCTCTGGATAAAATTCTTATTTGCTGTCTAACGTGCTCTGTTGACACTTTTCTCATCTGAGTAGCGGGTTTGTGTTTTCAGCTTGCTTTTATTTTTTATTTCCTTTTTTTATTGGCAATAATGATTGGTTAAACTTATGAATGACAAAAGAAAATTATAATTATGGTTTCCATTCTTCTCGACAAATTTTGTTTTATATTGTTGCATCATGATGTAAATGTTCACTTTTTGATGTAGGCCAAAATTAAAAGTATGGAGTCACAACTCAATGAAGTGCTTCAATCTAGTGAAGTTAGGTCCACATTTAGCTCACAACCTGGGCCTGGAGTTTCATCAATTTCCAAGGTAACTGGGGACAGCATGGATTCTTCTGCTGTAACCAAGAAACTTGAAGAAGAGCTCAAAAAACGTGATGCATTAATCGAGGTCTGCTACACTTTTCAAATGTACAGTGCAATGATTAATATAAGAATATTTGAAATTGGAAAAAATTGCATTAACATTGATCCGCCTGTGAGAAAAAGCTCTGGGCAATGCATATGCGTGAAAATGCTTGCATTTGCTTTTCCATATGAATTTGTATGGGGGAAAGGAAGGAAAAGAAAATGCTAAGGGGCTTAGGCCTCTTTAATACAAAAAAAAATTCTTAGTTTTTTTTATTGATACTGGATCCCTTTATGATTTATCTCAATTCTACCTTTGTGGACTTGCTTCCTTGATTTAATTGACTTTTCTGTTCCTATTTGCAGAGATTGCATGAAGAAAATGAGAAATTGTTTGATAGATTAACAGAGAAAGCATCTTTAGCTGGATCTCCCCAGGTATTTATTTCCACCTGATGTTAGTTAGACAAATTTTACATCATTGTTCTGGTATCCTGTATCTGTTTCTTTACATCTAGCATTGGTGGTTTCAAAATGTTTGTTTATTATGTTTGTAGACTGGTAGGCATGCTTTGAAATTATATTTTAGATAAGGCTGTCAAAAGTTTATACTAGTCAAGGTAGCTTCTATATGTCTATCTGTCACACCCCATTCTCTTAATTCTAAGGGTGGACTTATCTTACAATCTATCATAATATTAGTTTACTAAATAAACATCACTCATAATTTAATTTACTAAATATTCTTCAATTACACAATCTAATAGATATCAATATTCTTAAATACAACTTATTATAGTTTACTACAATAATATGGATAATTATTAAATAATTCTAAAAGACAATTATATTGACCCGATCTTAATTATCCGCTAAAAGAGAAAAATATAGAGATGTCCTACTGCTTTATTCTCCAGTATCTGAAATGTTATATAAATATAAGGGGGCGAGTCCAACTACTCAGTGAATAGATAAATATGTAACAAGGAAGAATAAATAAAGTTTAATAATAAATGTAATATAAACATTATCTATAACTCAGCTGAATAAATATAATTTTAATCTTAGTTATCTTGTATATACACTCAAATATATATCTTTGCTATTCTAACTTCAATCCAAGAGTGCATGATTACCTATCTCGAAAGCTCAAGGAGAAATAATTTCAATACACATTGTAGAGTAAATTATCCGGGCCAAGGATAATTTTATAATATCTTTAAATTTATATAATATCCGTCATCAAGATGTGATCAGACAAGCTTATAAAAGAGCGTATATAAACTAATTTATCAATATAATAAAATCAATCATTTATATATATAAAAATTTAAACTACAATTATTTATTCCTACTTAATAAGAAAATAATTAACATTCAGAAATAAATCATCACTGTAAATAAATTCACTTAATAAATACTTTTCTCAAAATCATATACAAATAAAATACTTTAAGAAAAATACAATGTTACATATTTACGTACTTACCTGGGCCAAATACTGTATTTGTTTAATTAACTGGTTCTTTTAATAATCTATAGCTTCAACTGGATTCGCTCCTATAATAATATTATTTAATTTAAATTATATCCTAGTCACTATAGATGTTTGCTATGAATATGACGTATAATTTCGAGTTCTTAAACTCTAATGACGTTTTAAAAATTTTAAAATTTTGAAAATTTTTAAAGTAACTTTACAATGAGTATTTATCTAATTTCTAAGGTACAACTATCTATCAAATTTTCTAATAAATATTTTCAACAATAAAATTTTAACTGTAAGAATATACTAAGCATTTATAATAATTTTTATACACGATTATATTACATTATTTTAGTTTATTCATTTTAATGGTTTATTACTATTAATAATATTTATTTATTAACTAACTTATTCATTTACGTATTATATATTATCAATTTTAATCTATAATATATTTATATATTCTTAGCTTTAATAAATAATTTCGTGCCAATAATAACAATACTAGAATAAGAAAATAATAATAATATTATTTACTTAATAATACTTTATTTTTATTTTCTAACAATTACTCATAATCAAATTACTAAAAATAATAACATTATTTAAATAATTATTTAATTATCGTCTTAAATTTACAACTTATATTAAATTTATTATTCAGTTATATCAATGATAATAATAATAAAAATATAACTATTTAAATATATATTTAGTAGACTATTTATAATAATAACAAATTTTAAGTAAATATTGGTAGTGTTAATTATATTCTTACATATTGTTATAATAGTAAACATTTAATTATAATAATAGTTATAAACTTTTAGTTAAACAATTATTTAAATTTATACATATATGCTTAATATTAATAATAACAGTAGTAATACTAATAGCATTAATTATTTTACTAATTTTGAAAGTTACTAATATTTATGAATTTTTAGTTATAATACTTTACTACTACAACACTAATAATATTAATAATTTATTATTACTTAACATAATGTATATTTTTTTACAATTATTATAATTTATTCTCAAGTAAAAATAATGATAATATAATTATTATAATTATATCAATACTAATCATATATTTATAATTAAATTATATTTTGTTTTACCACCAATTTAATCATTTAATAATTAATTAACTCTTTTTTATTTATAAATAATATGATTAACTTATTTCAATTTTGTTTAATAAACTATTTATTTATTATCTTTCAATTAATTTATTTATCTCACAAATATATTTATTTATATCTTTATACTTAAAATACTATAAATTTATTTTGTAATTTACTAACAAAATTTATAATTCAATAATTAAACTTAATTTACCCACTAATATACATATATATTTATATATTAATAAAAATTCATAATTAACTAATAACTAATAACTACTTAATTTATAGTTTTATTAATTCAATTTATTTTTATTAATTTATTCTTTAACTTAATTATTTTAATTATACTTAATATTTTATTTATATTTTTACTGTCTATATTAACTAATTATCTTTTACTTTAATTCTATTTTTAATAACTATAATTAATTAATCAATTAATATTATAATTCCTAATTTCACTAATTTTTTTACTAATTCCTTTTTAGTTTATCAATTTATAAATTTTTCTTGTAATAATTTAAAATCTAATTTTCTTTATTTATTTCTAATATATCATAATTTCTACATATAAATTAAAATCCTAATTTCTTTATTAAATCATAACTTAATTAATTAAAGATTATTTTATTTTTTAGTGTTTAATTTATCATAATACACATATATATAGTGTTTCGTAAATACTCATCTATAATTCACAAATGATATACCAAATTGAAACTTAAGATGAGAGTATTCTAAAAATATCCGAGTTAAAAAAATATCCCAAAAAGTGGCCGGAAATTGCCTCCGAAGATGACGCCGGCATGAGCTTCGGTGAGGCGATCGGACGACGCGTGCGGCTGTTCCCGGCGGCGGATTACGGTGGTTTTGATGGAGCGAGTTATCTTCACTGATGGCCAGCGCGTGACGCTTAAAGATCACCAAAAATCGATGAAAAGAGCAGAAAAAATTTATTGCTCCAAGAATTTCCTCCTCTCCGATCAGTCTCTGATCCAAAATCCGAGACCCAATTCTATCTCTCTCTCTCTCCTTTTTCTTTTCTTTCCTTTTCTGTTTCTTTTTTTTTGTTTCAATTTTTGAAAATTCCAACACTTTCTTCCTCTTAAACACAACCCACAAAATATAAAATAAACCCAGCATTCTCAACATTAAATGGACAAAAATTAAAGTTTAACCATTATTTTAACTTTTAATTATTTATTATTATTATTATTTTACTCATAATTATTAATTATTACATTATTTTTATTATTTTATTTAAAACCATTTTATTTTGTCTACCACTATTTTTATTATTATATATATAATATATTATTTATTCATTTCCACTAATTTGCCACTAAACTTCATTTTCTTATTTTTTTTTATTATGATTATTAAATAAGTTTTAACTTAATTTTTTTTTACACTAGTTATAACTTTAACTATATACTTACTAAAGTTTTACAAGATATTACACCACCTGTGTACTTCCAAACCTCTATTTTGTCAACGCATCTATTATTGGTTTATGATGGTTCTTCTGTTTCCCATCTAATAAGTGGTTTCATATTTCTAACTTTATGTTCTTTCTCAGCTGTCAAGTCCATTATCCAAAGGAAATGTTCAGTCTCGGGACATTGGAAGGTGTTATTTTACCTAAGTTATAGCAGTTATGATTGTTTTTCATGTTCTCTTTACTTTTTTAAATATTTTTGTAGTTATACAATGAACCTTTTTTTTTAACAGGAATGATAACGACATTAAAGGACGTTCTACGGATTTTGTTCCTTCACCACTACCAGATAAGACTGATGGCACAGTTGCGTTGGTTAAATCAGGTTCTGAGAAAGTAAAATCCACACCAGCAGGAGAGTATCTTACTGCTGCTCTAAATGACTTTGACCCTGACCAATATGATAGTCTTGCTGCCATTTCAGACGGAGCAAACAAGCTTTTGATGTTGGTATGCAGTTTTTTATTGTTCTATTATTTCGTCTGGTGTTTGGACAATAACTTTACTGTCTCTTTGTAATTTGTGTACTCTGTTGAGAAAATTTGTTTTGCTATCATAATGTGTCATAATTTTAAATGGGGACTAAAGGAGTCCTTACTTTGTTTTACCCCTCATAGAGAAGGCCAGAGATCAGATTTATTGTGGTGCCTCTAAGACCAAAAAGCTTACACATTCAAGTTTCTTTATATTTGACTCTTTGCAAATGTTTTATTTGGAAAATGATCCTTGGAAATCTCAGCTTGGGACTTCTATTATTTCCTCCCTCTCCCCTTGTTCTTTCTAGTTGTGTCCGTTTTGCTTTATATTGTCCAGCTACATTGCATCTCAGGGTAAATTGATGCTTTTTGTCTCCTGCTATTCAGGATTAATTATCATATGGCGTGACTGTTCAAAAACGCACTTGCCATTATATCTTTCTATTGCTTTGGTTGAAAATTGTTCTATTGAATTGCCTCATGTTTTCTGTTGATAAATTAGGAACATTGTGCTGATCGCAACCCCATCCCCCTCTTCCTCATGGTCACTGATATTTGCAGGTTCTGGCAGCAGTCATTAAAGCTGGTGCTTCTAGAGAGCATGAAATACTTGCTGAAATCAGAGATGCAGTATTCTCTTTTATCCGTAAAATGGAACCTAAAAGGGTCATGGATACCATGCTTGTTTCCAGGGTCAGAATTTTGTATATAAGATCTTTACTTGCTAGATCCCCAGAACTGCAGTCCATCAAGGTAATGTGCATTTGATGCTAGCTTTTGTTTAGTTCTTTTCTTGAGCATCTCTATTGTCACTTTTTTTTCCCTGAGATGTCTCTATCTGCTATTCTTTTTTGCTACATTTCTAGGTTTCTCCCATTGACTGCTTTTTGGAGAAGGCTAATACTGGACGAAGTAGAAGTTCCAGCCGAGGTAACAGTCCCGGAAGATCTCCCGTGCGCTATGCAGATGAACAGATCCAGGGATTTAAAGTGAATATTAAGCCAGAAAAAAAGTCTAAGTTGTCATCAGTTGTTCTGAGAATGCGAGGAATTGATCAGGTAGCTGCTGTCATATTGGTTATTTCCTTCTTTTTCGTCCCAATTTCCTGCACACTTTCTAGATAAATTCATAAGCATGCAGCCCTACCTCCAATGGCTAAAAAGTACTTACCCACAGGATCCACAGAAAAAATGACAGCCAAAATTCAACCAAACAGAATAAAGACGAAAAAAGTAAAAACTTTAGTTTTGAATGAACAGGACTTTAGTTTGATGTTTTAACTTCTCTTGTCTCTTTGAATGGCCATGAACCTTTTCTTTTAGAACCACTTGTTGATGCTTTTGTATTTTCTAAATTCCCATAATTTGAAGGAAACAATCTTTCCCGGGACATGGCATCATGTTGCAAGTGGTCTCTGAGAATGTTATAATTGTGTCCACAGGATACATGGAGGCAACAGGTTACTGGTGGAAAACTAAGGGAAATTCAAGAGGAGGCAAAAAGTTTTGCAATAGGAAATAGGGCTCTTGCTGCCCTCTTTGTTCATACTCCAGCTGGGGAGTTACTGCGGCAAATCAGGTCCTGGCTTGCAGAAAATTTTGATTTTCTTTCTGTTATGCGAGATGATGCATCAGGGGGCAGCACTGGCCAGTTAGAACTCCTTTCAACTGCAATAATGGATGTCTGGATGGCTGGATTGGGTGCTGCACTGCCTCCCAACACAGATGCTCTTGGGCAACTTCTGTCTGAATATGCAAAGCGGGTTTATACTTCCCAATTGCAACATTTAAAGGTATATTTTTCATTGGTTGAGTGAACTATTGTCAGATAGCTCTGTTTGAATGAGCATGTTTGATATGCTCCATTTGGACTATAGATGCTCAAGGACTGAACCTGCCAATAACCTTTAGGGACAGAGCTAGATCATTTGGCTCTCAATTTGTGGTGATAAAAGATATAGGTGATACATGAAGAATATTTAGGGCCTTATGCTAAAATTGACCCCATATTATCAAAAAAAGATGGGGAATTAAGTTCAATTATGTACTTTGCATTAAATAATTAAAGAAATAATTTAAATATGTTCTATTTTTAGGTTTTTATTGTAAACTTGCTATTTACAAATCCTTGTTTGCAATCTTTTGGTTTTAATAACTACTCAATTTTTCAGAACTTACACCATGAGACTGATTATCCTCTTATTCACGGTTCTTACATTGTTCCAAATTTTGGTTGTGATTAAAAAGCTTAAAGCTTCAAGTATCTTAATCTTGTTGAAACTGTTGATTTGTAAGTAATTTATTTTCCTGTTCATTTGCAAATTATATTTGTGAATTGAATAGTAAATAGATGGCCAACTAATAATGATTTCTGGCTCTACTACTGTTGCACTAGAATTGACATAATTTATATTCCTTTATTTCTTGGTGGAATTATTTCTAGTTAATGTTAAAATACTATTTGCTTTCTTTTAGAGAACCTCTTGGGGAAGGGTATCAAAGATTTTGACACACATGAGAATGTATGTCATTAGGTAAACTTTTCGAAGTATTGTTTTCCCATATGAAATAATCAAGTCAGGTTTTGGTATTCTGGAGAGGAATTTATTGATGCTGGCAAGGACTGTCATGCCTTCTTGTGGGCATTGTGTCTGGAGAGCATTGTTTTGGTCAAGACTGCTCCAAATACTGATACGTAGTGGACTATTTCTTTAATTGGCTGAAGTTGTATATTCAGCCCAAATTTATTCTGCTGTACTTGCTGGGTTGGTTTCTTTAGGATTTAAGTTACAAAAGCAAAAGGCATGTGAAATAATATCTTTTTATTCTTTATTATTTGTGTGTGCTCTTTGGAGGATGTGTTTATGGCTGGGGGCATTATTTGGTACTTCCTAATGTTTCAGTGTTTTTTTTACCAGGATATTGCTGGCACCTTAGCAACTGAGGAGACAGAAGATGCTACACAAGTTGCAAAACTGCGTTCAGCTCTTGAATCTGTTGATCATAAGCGAAGAAAGGTAGAAGTTTTTGTCTTTGATGTCGTCCTTCCATATATTTCATTGTTGTCTATAAAACACACTATCTTTCTTGGTTTTTGTTTATTATCATTAGATTTTGCAACAAATGAGAAGCGATGCAGCCTTGTTAACATTGGATGATGGAGGTTCACCTGTTCATAATCCTTCTACTGCTGCTGAGGATGCACGACTAGCATCTCTTATTTCTCTTGATGGAATATTGAAGCAAGTCAAGGTTTCCTCTCTTTGTGAAACTATTCTGCTCGTTATTACGATCACTGTCTGGAAGTGGAATAAATAACAGTGATATACTTACTTTCTGAACAGGATATAATGAGGCAATCTTCTGTAAACACCTTGAGTAAAACTAAGAAGAAATCCTTGCTTAATTCTTTAGATGAACTTGGTGAACGGATGCCCTCTCTTCTTGAGATTGATCATCCATGTGCACAAAGGCAAATAGCAGATGCTCGTCATGCAGTTGAGGTAATACATATATTATTGCTATCCTTTTTTCCCTGGCATCTGCCAGGCCTTTTTTCTTTCACGTACATGTGTCTTTCTGGCCAATGATTAGATGAAATGTCAGAACTATATAATGTGATTTATTGGAAGGTTTGGTTATGATTGAATTAAATTTAGAAACTGAGTTGTTGCACAAATTGATTGGGATGGTTGAGACAATGGAGCATAACATGTACATTTTGAAGTAATCATCTGAACTTCATGCATTTTGCGTGATCCTAATAATCTTAAGTCTCCACTTTAATAATGATCCTCTAAGTGAATTGTTAAAAAAAATAGAGTAAAATGAAAATGAATGAAGTTTTATTTTTCAGAAACTTGTTTTTCTGGTGGTTGTGTTTATAAGTTTGAAGTAACAGCAATGCTTGAAAAATATAATCACATAATAGGAAAACAAAAAACTAAGCCATCTACATGAAAGAACAAATTTGTCTACTACAGGTAAAATCCTATAAAATGGATGTACTTGATATTTATGCTTGTTCTTATTAGTTCCAGGAAAGAAATTGTTTTGAAAATTTCAATTGCTTGTGGATTTTGTCCTAGTTTTCACTTGATTGCAGATCGTACATTTTCCTTTCCCTAATTGTTGTGTACTGTACATTGCTGCAGTCAATTCCTGAAGAAGATGACCACCTTCATGACTCTGTGCTTGCTAGAAAAAGATCGGCAGATTTGGGGTCTGGTACTGAAACTGATGTGGCACAGTGGAATGTTTTACAATTCAATACAGGTTCCACAACATCATTTGTCATAAAGTGTGGAGCAAACTCAAATTCTGAATTGGTCATTAAAGCAGATGCCAGGGTTCAGGAACCTAAAGGTGGCGAAATTGTAAGAGTTGCTCCAAAACCACCTGTATTGGAAAACATGAGCTTGGAAGAAATGAAAGAAGTATTCTCCCGACTTCCTGAGGCTCTAAGCTTGCTAGCCTTAGCAAGGACTGCAGATGGCACTCGAGCTCGGTATTCTAGACTGTATAGAACTTTAGCCATGAAAGTCCCTTCATTGAGGGACCTAGTTAGTGAGCTTGAGAAGGGTGGAGTCCTAAAAGATGTGAGATCGTGAAGGCAAAGCTTATGACTTCTGCTATGATGTTTTCTGTTTGGACGTGTTTATAATTTATTAATTTTTTTAAAAATTTTTGGTGGGAAGGGGAATTGGAGGAAGAAGAAGAATTGCCTGTCGTGAGAAATTGGTGTTGTAGACTTGTAATTTTGTTGTGGCCGAAGCAAATCTTTGTAGTTGAAATTTGTAGTGCATTTACAATGTATTGAATCACACGTATGCTCTGAAGTTATTGTCGATATAATGAGCAATTTTTGTGTATTAATTTGTTTTCATGCATCAAGGAATCATTTAATTGATGTTATGTTTTATAATGCAATATAACATATCACAATTTTGTTTTTATTTTTATTTTAAGGCAGTTTTAGAGACTAATAACTTCGTAAATGTAATAATAAACGCAATCTCTGTAATTCAGATGTAATTTTAGTTGGGGTAATCACAAAACTACCTAAAAATATATAATTTTTATTTTAAAAATATTATAAAAACTAAAAATATTTTATACTTTTATAAAATTTTTAGCAAAATTTTAAAAATATTTTATTCATTGGTAAAACAATCAATTTTTTTTAAAATTATATTTTTCCGTTATAATTAATATTTTACAATAATTTTTTTTTTCAAAATTCACTATTAAATAAAAATATTTTAATAAAATAATAAAAATTAATATTTTAAATTATTTTTCAGCATGTAAAATTATTAATTTTTATAAAAAAAATTATTAATTTCATAAAAATTAATAAATTTTGATTAAAAATAATAAATAAATACTCACACGTAAAAAATAAAGTTGAAAAAATATTAATTTTATTAAATAAATATTGTGTAAATATTCTGTATATATTTGATATAAATTATAGATGTTTGATAGATGTTGCATGTATATTGTCTATTGTCTATTTGTTATCTAAGTTATATATATTTTATGTAGAAGTATGAATATTGTATAAATGTTGTGTAGATATTATGAGAATAAAAAATTAAATAAATAAAATTAAATAAATATTAAAAATATTATATAGTATGTTTAGTTGATGTTTGATAGATGTGTAGATATTTAGTGTATATTATTTATATATTATTTTTAATGTATGTATTTTGATATATATTATTTATATGTTGTGTATATATTGTGCATATATATTTTTTGTAAAAAATATTTTTAAATAAAAAATAAATAATGAAAATAAATAAAAAAACAAAAAAAATAAAACAAGAAAAAACAAAAATCAACGTATGAAAAAATTTGCCGTGTTTTTGTATAATTGAAAAAAATAAGAAGTGTAGATTGGCCACTGTTCTGAAACGAAATTTCAAACCGAGATAAGGGGGCGTAATTTCCTCTGGGGTGGGCATCCAGTGACCAATTGAATTTCACTTTGATCAAAATTTTCATATATTAAATTTATTAATTAAATTGATTAATTTTTAATTTTAAACAATTTGATTAATTAATCAAATTAAATTTATCAGTTTAGTTAATTAATCGAATTAAATTTGTCGGTTCATTTAATTAATGAAACCGATTAAAATTTTTTTATTTTATAATAAAATTTATATTTACAATAAAAATATTAATATAATTAATTAACTAAACAAAATTTATTTAAAAAATAAAAAAATAACTTTATTTTATAATAAAAATATAAATAAAAATATATTTAAATTAAAAATTTATATAATTAAAAAATTA
This sequence comes from Garcia nutans, assembly GCA_947685225.1. NCBI lineage: Eukaryota > Viridiplantae > Streptophyta > Magnoliopsida > Malpighiales > Euphorbiaceae > Garcia > Garcia nutans. The sequence goes on along the minus strand of CANTUV010000059.1, from coordinate 8,957,560 downwards.
AACTAATAATTAATAAATAACTAAATAATTTTTTTTAAAAAATATTCGGTTAATGGTTAACCGATCGAACTGAATCAGTTAATCATTAACCGAACTAAAAATTAAATTTATCTAAACTCTTCGGCCGAACCGATCAAACTAATTTATGATCGATTAATCAAACTAAATTTTCAATCGGTTAATAAAAAATTTGATCAATTAATCTAATTTTGTCCACCCTAATTTTCTCAATTTCGTTTATAATACATCTAGCCCCATGCATATTTGAGGACTTTTTGCGGAGGGAGACCCTTTTATAAATAAAATTGAATGAAGATATAAAATTTTCATTCTTTTACTAAAACTATTGCATATGATTTTTTATAATATTGTATTTAAAATGAATAAATTTGAATTATAAAATTTATTTATAAATAAATTTAATATATAATTTATTTGTAGATAAATTTTTATGTTTGGTATAGTGTAACTAAAAATGAATAATTGAATTGAATATAATTTTATTTGAAATAAATTCTCAATTACAAATTTATTGGTTTTTTTTTTTCAAATATACTCATATTATTACAATATTATATTTAAAATTTATGCTCAAATAATGTTAAAAAGAATTTTTTTTTAGATTTGTTGCTATAATTTGATAATAATTTATTTCTCGATTAGATAATTATTGTATATGAATATTTTATTTATTAATATTAAAAAATAATATTTTTAAATTTATATGAATTTAATTGATTGAAAATATTATAATTTTATTTTTTATAATTTTTATTCAAAATAATAATTTTTTAACATAATTTTAGGCGAAAATATTCAGATTTAAAAATTTTCACTTGCTACATTATTTTTATATTTATAGAAATATCTTTTATTTTGATAATCAATTTCATAAAAAGGTTTATAAATATAATATATTTTTTTAAAATTTTAAATGATCATTAAAATGAAACCCAATAAAATATTAAGATAAAAATATGACTATTAATGAAGCAAAAAGGGCAAACTTTCAAATTGGATATTTGGATTTAAAAAAGTTAAAAATAGAAGATATAATTTTGTTAAAAATTAATTTTAAAATTTGAAAATAGGAAAAATAATAAATTTTGTGGAATTGATATGGTAGGAAAGAGGAAAACTTGAAAGTATATAGAACAAAATGGGTATAGATCTATTGAGAGTAATTTTATAAAAAAATATGAGTTTATTAATTTTTAAAATTTATTTGCATATTTTACTAATTTTAGCATAATTTAGTTTACATTAATTGAATTCAATAGATTTAATTTTATAGAATTGAAATAAATAAAAATTTTCATTACAAACAAATAATTTTTAGAATTTAAATAATTTTTATAAAATTTTATAGAATTTATTTATTCTAAACATGATGTAAATGAAAATCAGAATCTATAGAAAGGGGAATTATGAATTGTAGAAAAATCAGCCCAATAGTTAATTTATTTTCTTTCTTGTAAAATTCTACAATGGCAAAGCAAAAATATAGATTATTAAACTAACAATAAATAAATATTTTTCTTTTCTAAATTTAAAAAATGTTAATTTTTTCATAGATTTAGTATATTAGCTATTTTTCTTCACTATGTTGTCCTAAGTTCTTGATATGTTATATTGATGGTGTCTGAAGTATTGATTAATTTAGATTTATTTAATGGCCCCTTCAATTTTTTTCTTTTTATTGGTAGTTCCTCTAGTTTGAACTTTTATAATAGAAAAATATTTAAGTCAATGTGTCATTTAACACCATTAATAGTAAGATGTTGTGGCACTACATCAACGCATGCAATTTGACATAGCATCTTATATGGAACCATATTCTAATGTGGCACATTGTCAGCATGCCATGTCATCATATTTAATATTGTTATGTTAAAAATAAGTTAAATTGCATCTATCATCCCTTAAAAATATATTAATGCACTTTGCCTTGCCTCAAATTTTCACTTTATAACAAAATTTGATATAAATATTATTATTTAAATATATTTAACTACATTAATTTATTATTAGTTTATCAAAATAATTATATATAATTTATTAATGTTAAAATTAATTTATTCACAATAAATATAAATTGTTTCTTTTAAATAAATAAATGAATGAAATTATTTATTTATTATTTTTTTAAATTTTATAAAGCTTATTCATTATTTATCAAAATAAAAAATTAATTAAATAAAAAATAAATTTAATATTATTAATATAATTAAAATTAATGAATATAAAATTTTTATTTTATAATCATTAATATAATTAAAGGTAATGATTTCTAATGGTTTGGAGGACACTCATTAGAAATCTGAACACTTACTCATGCTTTTTCTTTTTCTTTTTTTCTTACTCAAGCTTCATTGGTCTTACTTAGCCTCTAATTTTATTCAAATAATGTAAAATAATTACTTTCTTTCTTTTTTTTCTCTTTTTGCAGAAGTAATTAAAATCTTCTCCAATATATATGTTGGTTCAGTTTAATTGTTTTAACTTTTGTTAGCTATATATGATATGCCCTAGCTCCAATTTCTCATATAATAATTAAACACATCTTGTTTTAATTAATATATGATATTTGACATCATATTGATATGATGTTGTTTTGATTAAATTTTAAGACATATTATCATGATGGAGATTTTGACAATGAGAGTCAATTCTTTTATAATTTAATGAGAGTTAAGTTTTGATTATAGAATCATTAAATAACGCTTTAATGATTTAATTAGATCAATATATATGTGATGGTCTTTATAAGATAGAGATTAGTTGTTTTTATCACCTAAATCATATATATATATGGTACATATGAAGATATGATCATTGAACCGACTTAATAAAAAATTTCTAATGATTAAAATTACCAATAAATTATCAATAAGATATTATTTTAAAGAATACAATATAACAGTTTTCTTTAACCTGAGATCATTATAATTATTGGCTAGTTATTTATTATACTTTGATACTAGATACCTATTATCTTAGAGCGCATTAACAAGACATAGTGCATTAGAATTAATGCACATTAGAAAGACTCCCGATGAGGTTTAGTGCATTAGTGCATTAAGAATAATGTACATTAATATATATATAATAAAAGAATAATAGTGCTTAGTGCATTAAGAATAATGCAGACCAATAATATATATATATATATAATAGAATAATAATAATGCTTAGTGCATTAAGAATAATATAGACCAATAATATATAAAATAAAATAATAATAATGCTTAGTGCAGTAATATGACAATTAGATGTGTTTCTTTCTTTCTTTTTTTTTTTTTAAATGTGGCATTTAGAGTTATAAGTGTCACAACTCTAGGGATATATATATTGGCCAAGACATACGAACATAGATATATGAATTACAAGTTTTAAATGAGAAGAGCGAGAGATAGTAACAAAATTAAGAAAGTCCTAACCTTGTAGAAAATACTTAGAAGATTAAGAGAGTCTTAATCTTATAAAAATGTTTATCCATTTTTAAAAGTTAGTTTTTAGTGAAAATTCTAGCTTAAGGTTTTAATTTGCTTGCAAGTTCCATTTGTCAAAAGATTGACAATAAAATTTAGTCTTGGTGTGGATATATATAGAGACTTCATACAATCAAAGTTTTAATATTAAGATCTCATTTTAGGTATATTTAAATATATTTTCAATATATATATAATTTTAAATGCAAATACATATATTCTGGATTGTTCTAGACTTTTGCTGTGTATTATAAATTTCGAACAATTCATCAGTGGTATCAGAGCCATGAAATTTTATTTTTAAATTATATTTGAAAATTTTTAAATATAATTTTAATTACTGGTAAAAGTATATTTTGTTTGGATATTCTCTAAAATTTTATTTTATTATAAATGAAATAATATAATATTATCTATTGAGAATAAGATAATAATTAAAAGAGGATTTCCAAATAAATCTTTAACATGAGATGTTATATATATATATATATATTTGTTTTATATTTTATATTTTTTTGGATTTAAATAATTTTAATATAATAGTTTTACATAATTATTTAATTTCCAAAAGATGTAATAAACATATGATATTAGGAATATTATTTATTTTAATAAATCTTATTTATATGTGATATAAGGATTTATTTAATACATGTGATGTATACGTGGTTAAAATAAATATTTAATATATTGAATTTTGTTTAGTGGTTAAAATAAATAATTAATATATTTAATTTTGTTTAGTTGTTATATGCTTATGTTATATGCTATATGTGATGTAAATTAATTTAAAAGTAATTGCATGTAGACAACTCAAACTAAATTCATAGTTTATGAGTGATTTGATCACCATATTGTTAAAAAACTTATTTTAATAATAATAATTTTCTCCTATTTAAAAAAAATTGAGTTCTTAAATAATAAAATATAAGATATTTTATTATATATCTTTCCATCAAAATAAATAATTTTATTTATTTCTTGTTTATAAGGAGTGACCTGATAAATAAGAGATTTGTAGTTTAAAAATAAAGTAAAATTATTTGTTGCATAATATGCATATATGGAAAGAATTTTCCAATCTTGCACTAAAAATTTGGATTATCTAGTAGAGCATAAAATTCGATTAATTCTTTGTCATTATTTGATGAACTTAGTTATGCCAATAGGAGTGACCTGACAATCACGAGACTACTGGGCATAGAGCTATTTAAGGAAATTGCATATGGATGCAATTGGCAAGGGTACCCACTTTTAAAATTTATATGAGAAATGACTTGACAACCAATGGACTCATTCATATTATTAAAGAATTTCTTTACTCCACTAAATAGAAATAAAAATTTCTTAAACTATTACAAGAATATATAGTTTTATTTATTAAAAATATCATTTAGACTTTGTCCATGTCTTTATGATGATATATAAATGTGTTCTTATATTATAGTATTTTCTTTTCTTATGACTTATAGATTTCTCAATATGTCTGCTATATCACTTCGAGGCATACTTGATGCCAATAAATTAGTTGGACCAAGTTATGATGATTTGTACTGAAATTTGAGAATTATTCTCATGCATAAAAAACTTATTAATATGATTGATAAGCTTGTTAAATAACCATCAAAAGTTGATGCTAAAACTACCAAGACTAACCAGAAATACTTGAAAGAATGTCTTATTGCTAAATACATTATTCTTGTTTCTATTAATTCAGAACTCCAGAGGAAACATCAGGATATAGATCCACCTACAAACATTGAACATCTTAAGAAGTATGGTGCTCAAAGCAAGACAACAAGATACTAGCTGTCTAAAACATTGTTTGGATCTAAATTGATTGTGAACTCTCCAGTGGGATCCAATGTCTAAAAAATGATTGCTCTTATTGAAGAACTTAAGAAGTTGGGATGCAAACTGGGCAAGGAGCTCTCTCAACATTTGATCTTGCAGTCATTACCTGAGTTCTATTCACAATTCATTATCAATTTTGATATGAATAAAATGGATTGTGATATTCATGAGATGTATAATATGTTGCTTAACTATGAGTATCAACTTGCATTTGAGAATAAGAAAGAAATTGTTATGTTGGTTAGCAACTCTTCTAATAGGAAGGGTAAAGGTAAAAACAAATGAAAAAGGAAGATTATTTTGCGTAAGGGTGGTGTGACCAAACCCAAAAGTAGAGTAGACAAAGCTAACAATCAGGTGCTGAGCGTTTTTTTTTTTGGTAAGAAGAAAGGACATTGGAAGAGAAATTGCAAGGAGTATCTTGTATCTCTTAAGGAACAGAAACAGCATAAGACTTTCATGAAAAATATTTTTATAATTTCTTTAATTGTTACTAATTCTTTACTATGGGTATTAGATACTGGCAGTATTTTTAACATCTGCAATATGTTACAGGGACTACATATAAGTAGAAGGTTAAAGAAAGGAGAAGTTAATTTTCAAATTGGGAGTGGTGCAAGAGTTGTACCTCTAGCTATAGGATCAATTTCTCTATTAATGCCTACGGGAAAAATACTTATGTTGAAATATTGTTATTGTATTCCTAAGTTTGTTTCAAATATAATATTAGTTTCTATGTTAAATAAATACGGTTTTTGTTTTGTTCTAGGTAATAACATCTGCTCTATTTATCATGGTGATATTTTACATACAAATAATTATCTCTAACATAGTATTTATGTCTTGCCTAATATGATTAATAATTCAATTATGCATGTTTCTAATCTTAAAATAAAAAAAGATGATCAAATAAATCACACATACCTTTGGCATCGTAGACTTTCTCATTTTGGAGAGAAAAAAAATTCACAAGTTGCATAAAGAAAGTTATCTTGACAAGTATAATTATGAATTATATCTAACTTATGAATCTTGTCTCAAAGGAAAAATGACCAAATCCCCATTTATTGGAAGTGGAGAAAGAGCCTATGAATTATTGGGTATATTCACATAGATGTACGTGGCCCAATGAAAATTCAAGCCAGAGGAGGATATTCTTACTTTATCATATTCACTGATGATATGTTAAGATATTGATTTATATATCTTATGAAACATAAGTCCGAGTCTTTTGAAATGTTCAAAAAATTCTATAATGAAGTTGAGAAATAGATTGGTAAAAGTATCAAATTACTAAGGTCTGATAGAGATAGAAAATATCTTATTAATTTGTAAAATCTCACCGCTTTAAGATTCTTTTTACACAATACCGATTTTGTCCATACCTAGATTTAACTTTTGACGTTTTAATGCTTAACCCATCTTATTTTTTCATTTATTTTAAATATCCAAGTTATTCTCATCATTATACATAGTTCAGTATCTATATATTTTAGAATATCACTGTATAAAAATTTCAGACATTATATTAAGAATAATGCATGCCAATATATACAAGCAATAAAATAATAATAGTGCTTTATGCATTATTGCATTAAGACTAATGCACACCAGTAATATATATAATAAAATAATAATACGGTTAGTACATTAAGAATAATGCTGACCAATAATACATATAATAAATAATAATAATACTTAGTACCACCAATAATATATATAATAAAATAATATTAATGATTAGTGTATTAATATGGCAATTAAATGTGTGTGTGTGTGTGTGTGATTTTTTTTTAAATGTGATATTTAGAGTTGTAAAGTGTCACAACTCTATGACTGTATATATTGGACAAGGCATACCAATATAGATAGATGAATTGCAAGCTTTAAAGAGAAGAGTGAGAGATAGTAAGAAGATTAAGAAAGTCTTAATCTTATAGAAAATAGTTAGAAGATTAAAAGAGTCTTAATCTTATGGAAATGTTTATCAATTTTTAAAAGCTAATTTTTTAGTGAAAATTTCAGTTTAAAATTTTAATTTGCTCACAAGTTTTATTTACTAAAGGATTGATAGCAAAACTCAGTCTCGGTGTGGATATATATAGAGACTTTGTACAATCAAAGTTTTAATATCAAAAACTCATTTTGGATATATTTAAATATGTTTTCAACACACACACACATATATAATTTTAAATGAAAATAGATTTATCCTGAATTATTTCAGACTTTCGCTGCGTGCTATGAACTCCGAACAATCTATCAACTTTAATCATATTAATTATTATAAAATAAAAAATTTTTATAATCATTAACTTTAATTATATTATAGATATTAAATTTTATTTTATTTTTAATTAATTTTTTGTTTTAATAAATAATTAATAAGTTTTATAAAATTTAAATAGATTAATTTTTTAAATAAATATTTTCATTTATTTATTTATTTGAAAGATATAACATATATTTAATTGTAAATAAATTAATTTTAATTTTATTTATTTTTATAATAATCAATTAATTTATATATATGTAAAAAATATTATTTATTTATTTCAATTTTTATTTGAAAGTGAAAAAATGACAAAAAAAAATGCTAATATATTCTTAACGGATGATAAATACAAACAATATTAAAGTGCTAACGTAGCATGCTAACTGCATCAATATATAATTCCATGTAAAATGTCACGTCAATTTATATGCGCTATATAATTCAATTTAAAATGTCACGTCAATTTATATGCATTAATGCAATGTTGATATGATACTATATCCATGTCATCAGTGAAGAAAATGAAATTAAAGAGTCATAAAATGAGTTAGTCAATACTTTATAAATGACCAGTATAATTTATCCTTGTTGTATGGAGGAAATTTTCAGTAATTCTGCTACCATTAATATTCACAAATATTTACAGGAGCAAAACGAGTATGAGTGGCTACACCAATGCCTTTTCATTTGTGTCATGAATGAGAATATTTTTAAATTTAAATTATTGTATCCCCACTGTTTGAATATCATAAACATGACTAGACGTTTTACATTTGTATGCTGAAAAGATACTTTTATGGAATTGAATTCTTTAATTGGCCTCAATTTATATGCATTAATGTAGTGTTGATATGGTACTATATCAATTTTCCATGTCAATTTTCCATTAACAACACAAACAACAAATTAGTTAAAAGATTTTTTTGTTATAAAAATTTGAATTAAAGAAATCATTGGTGAAGAAAATGAAATTAAAGAGTCATAAAATGAGTTAGTCAGTACTTTATGAACGACCAATATAATTTATCCTTGCTGCATGGAGGAAATTTCTAGTAATTTTGCTAGCATTAATAATTGGACATAACAAAATTTTTAACACAAATATTTACCGGAACAAAAAGAGTACGAGTGGTTACATCAATGTCTTTTCATTTGCATCATGAATGAGCCTATTTTAAAATTTAAGTTCTTATATCCCCGCTGTTTGAATAACATAAACATGACTAGTCATTTTACATTTGTTCGTCGAAAATAGACTTTAACGGAATTGAATTCTTTAACTAGCGTCAATTTATATGCATTAATGCAGTGTTGATATAGTACTATATCAATACGCCATGTCAGTTTGCCATTAACAATGCCAACAACAAATTAGTTAAAAGATTTTTTGTTATAAAAATTCAAATTAAAGAGATCATTAGTGTAGAAAATGAAATTAATGAGTCATAAAATGGATGCTTTCTAAAACTATAGACTTTTAAATTGCTTTCTAAAATTCATAACCCCAAAGAAAATGGATGCTCTAAACCCTACCACTGGCATCTCTCTTTGTGAGAAAGAGGAGTCGCCGCCCAACCCTAACGATGACCATTCAACGAAGAAAGTGCGCATACACGAGGTTAATCCAGTGTCAGAGGATGCTATTCCTTCAACGAGTGGTATGCTAGAGCACTCAGATACGCTTATGGAGGAGGATGTTCCTACTGGTTCACAGGAACATACTCCTAGTCCCGTTGAGCCATTAATCTCGAATAACCATCTTTCAATGTCCTTCAGAGATAAACTCTGTAACTTCGATCATAATGAGAAATTGAAAGATGATTTTGAGGTTCTGGATAATGATGCAAGCATTGAATTTGAGGCTGGTATTCCGGTGATTAATTTCTCAAATAGAGTTCACAATCTCATATCTCAGTCTATAAACAATTCAGTGGTTTTAAAACTCCTTGGAAGAACGGTTGGGTATAAAACCCTCCTAGGGCGTCTCCATAGCATATGGGAGCCTAGAGGGTCCCTTCATTTGGTGGATTTAGATAATGACTATTTTTTGGCTAAATTCTACGAACCCAACGATTATTTAACTGTTATTGCCAGAGGTCCATGATTGTTATTTGGTCACTATCTTACAGTGCAACCATGGACCCCTTTTTTCTCTACATAAAACAACATGACCTCAGTGATGGCCTAGGTCAGACTCTCAGCATTGCCTATCCAATATTTTCATAAAGGAGTTCTAAGGGCCATTGGGAAAGCGATAGGCAATGTCATCAAAATTGATTACAACACTAAAGCTACAGAAATAGGAAAATTTGCATGGATAGTTGTTGTATTAGATCTTACTAAGCATTTGGTTGCCAAGTTAGTGATTGATGGTAAAAAGCAACTAGTGGAGTATGAATGTCTACCGGCTATTTATTTTGAATGTGGTCTTTGTGGGAACATAAAGGTTGATTGTTCTAAAGGTCCTTGTTCTGAAACCACCCCTAGAATGATGAATATTGCACCTGAATTAGGCCAAACCTCAAGAGATACTGATCAAGATTCTATTTATGGGCCTTAAATGCAAGTAGCTCGTCGGGGACGAAGGAGTGTCCGGAAAGGAAACAAACACGAGGAGGTAAGAATGGTGAAAAATATGAGGAAGAATATTTTAGGAACAAGATTCGATCTATTTGCAGAAATCATGGAGGATCATGAGGATACACCTTCCACTAATTTTGCAAGAGGATTACTAGATAAAAATAAGGAGACTGTTACTGAATTCAACTTAATAGGTAAGTATGGGCAATCCAAAGAAGTTGGTAAATCTTATTGACTATTTAATAAAAACAAAAGTGGCAAATGGAGTCTGACATCATATTAAAGGGTAAGAAGGTGACATTACCCATACAAAAGAATGATAATATTCTCATGCACGGTAGTAATTCCTCAAGTAAAATCAATAACAAAGGATGCCCCCAGGAAAACCCCTTGACAAAACCTAATGGGATCCATATATTCCTTACCAGACTACTTTAGACCCGTCTAGGAACTCAGTGGTGCTGATAATGGAAAATAATGAATTGATGATGGATGATGTTATTTCTTAAGAGAAATACTTTGCTCACCTCTCTTTAAGGGACAAAAAGATAAAAATTCCTAAACCTCCTGACTTAGGAACCAAAGGGATTAGGCCGAATAGGGCTTTCAAGAAAAGCCTTAAAGGTTAAATGGAAAACTGATGAGTTTCTTCCAAGTTCTACCAGCATTATTGAAAGCTTGTTAGAGGATTTGAAAGGGGATGTTGCTTTAAAGGTTAGGCCCAAAGTTGTTGGAAAGGATTCTGTGTTGAGTCCAGAACAACAGAATATAGCTTAACTGAGATTCGATTTCAGACTTTTTTTATCTTCTTCTTTTGTTTTATTTTTCTCTTATGAATTTGCTTATTTGGAATTATCAAGGTGTAGGTAATAAAAAGTTTAGCAGAACTCTCATAATTTGGTTTCTATGTATAACCCTTTGATTATTACTATTTTAGAACCTTGTATTGCAGGTGTCAAGGCTGATAAAGCCATCTAAAACCTGGGATTCGACTACTCGCACCAAGTTAAAGCTTTTGGCTTCTCATGAGGCATTTGGCTCCTGTGGAAGACGAGAGTGACTGTGGATATTATTCAAAATCATCGTCAGTTTATCCATATCTCGGTATCTCTTGATAATGGAATTGATAAATTTCATTTTATTATTGTCTACGGTAGTCCATAATCCAATAAAAGAAATTTTCGGTGGGATCTTTTATTTGATAGTCTCTTTCAATCTAATGATCCTTGTTTATTAGCCGAAGATTTTAATGCCATTTTGGACATTGCCGATAGACAAGGGGGTGCTCTGACCCGTAATAGAGGGTGTAATTATTTTAATAACTTTGTGAATCAAAATGCTTTAAAGTAATTAGATTTATTTGGTCCTAAATTTACCTGGAGGAGAGGTAATCTTTTTCAGAAGCTTGATCGTGCTTTGTGCAATTATATTTGGTTCATGAAATATTCTGAAGCAATGGTTCATCACTTGCCCAGATTAAATTCTGATCATAGACTAATTCTCATCAAGTTAAGTCAGCAGGTTGGCAAGTCTATTGGTGTTAAACCTTTTAAATTCTTGGCTGCTTGGCTTTTTCATCCCGACTTTCATAATTTAGTCCAGACGAGTTGGTTTGATACATTATCTTTGAGAGATAATATTGATAACTTTAAGAATAAAGGCAAATCTTGAAATGTGGAGGTATTTGGGCATATTATTAAAAGGAAGAAAGAGCTCATTATTAGACTTAATGGCATTCAAAAGGCTTTGAAAAAAAAGCATTTTGCACATTTATCTACATTGGAAGAGACACTTATTAAGGACCTGGAAGACATGCTTATCCAAGAAGAAATTCTTTGGCTTCAGAAGTCTAGATGTCAAGGTATTGCTTTTGGAGATAGAAACACATTCTATTTTCATGCCAAACTTTTAGATAAGAGGAAAAGGAATAAAATTGTAATGCTTAAGGATGATTTTGGCAATTGGCAGGAGGATGATAAAATTCTTAAAACTATGACCCTTTCTTTCTACAAAAGTCTTTTTACCAAGGACTCTGAGGTTATGCCTAGAATTTCTCTTTATGGAGATTTTGCCTGCTCTTCTTCCTTCCATGGTGGATAAGTGAGCTGCCCATGTTTTGGACTTTGAGATTCATTAGGCTTTGTTTGATATGTAACCCGTTAAAGCTCCATGTAGTGATGGTATGCATGCTGCTTTCTTTCAAAACCAATGGAATATTATGGGTAAATCTATTTGTTCTATGGTTAGGAAAGTTTTTAACCATGGTGAGTTAGAGCCTGGTATGAATGATACTTTGATCACCCTTATTCCCAAAGTGGAGAAACCTCATCATATTAAGGATTTGTGGCCTATTAGTCTGTTGAATGTGACATACAAGATTGTTACTAAAGTTATTACTAATAGGTTAAAGGACATTATGCCTCATTTAGTGCTGCCTAATCAATCTAGTTTTATTGCAGGAAGGAATATTACTGTCAACATAACAATGATTCAGGAAATGATTCATTCCCTTAAAAACAAGAAAGCTAAGGAATGTTGGATGATTATTAAGGTGGGTTTAGAAAAAGCTTCTGATAGATTGAGATGGGATTTCATTGAGGATACCCTAAAGGATATTAGTTTTCCCCAACACATCATTTAGGTCATTATGCTTTCTGTTTCATCCAACTCAATGAAAATTCTTTAGAATGGGATACCAACTGAAGAATTTTGGCCTTCTAGAGGTATTAGGCAGGGTGATCCCTTATCCCCTTATATTTTTGTGTTTTGCATAGAAAGTCTGTCTCAACTTATAACTAAGCGTGTGGGGGAAGACGTGTGGAATCCTATTACTCTCAGTAGAAGTGGTCCTCTTCTTTCCCATCTATTCTTCGCTGATGACTTAGTCATCTTTAGTAAGGCATCTAGAGATCTATTCATCTACTTCAGGAATTTTGTGCTAGTTCAGGTCAGAGAGCTAATACCAATAAGACTAAAATATGCTTCTCTCGTAATGTATTGCCTAATGAGGCATCTTGGATATGTAATGTTTTTGGATTTCAGAAAGTGGATAATCTTGTTAAGTATCTTAGCGTGCCTTTGCTTTATGAAAGAGTTACCAAGGATACTTATAACTATATCTTGGATAAGATTCAAACCAAGCTTTTCTGGCTGGAGTGCTAGTATGTTATCGATGGTTGGACGGATCACTTTAGCTAAATCAATACTTGCTGCCATCCCTTCTTATGTTATGCAAACTACTACCTTGCCTAAGACGTTTTGTGATAAAATTAATGGGCTTATCAGACAACTTGTTTGGGGATATTCCAAAGAGAATAAAAGAAAAGTTAACTTTGTTAACTGGAAAGATATGTGTAATCCATGCATCAATGGGGGTTGTGGCCTAAGGAAAATGGGAGACCATAATAAAGCTTTCTTAATGAAGATTGTTTTTGCAGTGCTTACTAAGGAGAACTCCATGTGGGTTCAGGTTCTTCAGCATAAGTCCAAACATGATATTGGCAATCTCAATATTCCTAATCTAAAATCCTGCTCCCATTTATGGCGCAATTTACGTTTAATTTGGGAAGATGTGAACCTGGGTATTTAATGGAACGTTGGGAATGGTGAGCATATTAAGTTTTGGGAGAATAATTGGTTAGGAGACTATGGGCCTTTAAAACTCCTTGCTTTTAAGCCAATTCAAGAGACTGACCTCTCAATCAAAGTCAAAGATATGGTCACCATTGAAGGTAAATTGGATTGGAGTGTCCTTCAAGAGTTACTTCCTGTAGGGATTCTTATTCAGATTGCTGTAATCCACCCTCCTTGTGTGGAAGTTGGTGTTGACACCTGCTTTTGGGGCTTGACAGGCTAGGGAGAGTTTTCTGTCAAATATGCGTGTTCCTCTGGTTAGCTAGGTAGAATAAGCTGCTCACCAATTGCGAAAGGAGAAGAAGGCACTTAACTAACTATAAAGGATGTGCTATTTGTGAAGTGCTTAAAAAGATGCTGACCATGTGCTTCGCAATTGCATGGCTGCTAAAAGTATCTGGAAAAGAGTTATTCTTAGTAATTTGCCTAACAATTTTTTTTCTTGTAGGTACGAGGATTGGCTTATCACTAATCTAAAAGGTGGGCATCCTTGGATCAAGGATATCCAGAACTGGAGCTTGTTGTTTGGCATTACTTGCTGGAGCATTTGGAGTATAAGGAATCAATTCATATTCGAGCAATTCTTTCAAGGTCCTGGTGATCTTCTTTGGTCCATTTTTTCTTCTTTTAGTCCCTTAAAGCCACTAAATCTATGAAGTTGATTAATGGTAACAAGAGGCGAAAGGAAAAGCTGCTCATTGGTTGGAGGAGACCGCCATCGGGATGGGTTAAGATTAATACATATGGGGTTGTTCGCTCTGATCAAACAGTGGCCTGCTCTGGTGGTTTAATCATAAACGCAGCATGTGATTGGGTACAAGGATTCAATCATTTTTATTGGAGCATGCTCAGTTATCCAAGCAAAGTTATGGGGTGCCTTGGATGGTCTTCATATAGCTTGGGACATGGGCTTCAGAAAAGTTATTCTAGAATTGGATAGCTTGATTGTAGTTCAACTTCTGTCTGCAATAAAAGTTGTTTCAAATGCTAACTGTAACATCATTCAAGCAATCAAGCTACTCTTGCCTAGAGATTGGAGTGTTCAAATCCAGCACACTTATAGGAAAGACAACATGAGTGCCGATTGGTTGGCTAACAATGGATTCAACCTCAACCAAGATTTTGAATATTACAATCAAGCTCCTCCTCCTCTTAGAAGTATCATTGCGATAGATTTAATAGGGTCTCTTAACCAAAACCTCAGTGTTTCTTATTTCTCTTTTTTCTAGCTTTTACCTCTTCTTTGTTACAAAAAAAAAAGTCATAAAATGAGTTTGTCATTACTTTATGAACAAACAGTATAATTTATCTTTGGTGCATGGAGGAAATTTCCAATAATTTTACTGGCATTAATATTTGGACATAATAAAATTTTTAACATAAATATTTACATGACCAAAAAGAGTATAAGTGGCTACACCAATGCCTTTTCATTTGTGTCATGGATGAGAATATTTTAAAATTTAAATTCTGTATCCCCACTGTTTGAATAGCATAAACACGACTAGTCGTTTTACATTTGTAAAACAGACTTTTAAGTAATTGAATTCTTTAACCGGCGTTTTGAGATCAGAGATCCGCTGGTGAGCTCTAATCCCCCCAAGAATGAAGAAGAGGAAGCAGATGATGATGATTTCCAAAACAACATCGTGTACTAAATTAACACTGTTTACATTAATCGCAGTTATCATTCAATTGATCGGTCTCTCCCTCTTCGTCATCGGCTTCTTTCCTGTCAAACCTGCTCTTTCCGGTGTCAGGTTACCACTTTTTTTCTCACACTTTACCACCTCCTCCGTGTTTGGTTCCCAAAGATTTTTTTTTTCCATTTTTTATCTTTTAAACTTAAATTTATTAACGGCAGTGGCGAAGATAGCTTTTACCCACCAGATTACGATGCCGGCGGCGAGAACCGGACCCAAACAGAGATGGCTCTGTCTCCGAATCAGCTAAAATCTCTATATCAGGAGCTCTCTGGGATCCCGCCCTTATTTGACCGATTAATTTTGATGGTATGAAATTTTATTCTGTTGTCTACTAATGCCAAAAGTTTCAATTTGTCATGTAAAACCACCGTATGTCGGTTTAGGTTATTGATGGTCTTCCGGCAGAATTCGTGCTTGGCAAGGATGGCCAGCCTCCGCGTAAGGATTTTATGGAAGCCATGCCTTATACTCAGTCATTGCTATCTAATGGAATTGCTGTTGGGTACCACGCAAAGGCTGCACCTCCGACTGTTACTATGCCTCGATTAAAGGTGAGTTATTAATTGTTGTTGCATTGTTTTGGTCCAGCTTAAGTATATTATTCTTGTTCATTTACCTTTGTTAGCATATCTTATCGCAGGCTATGGTTTCTGGGGCAATTGGAGGGTTCTTGGATATGGCTTTCAATTTTGATGCACAGGCCATGTTGGACGACAATCTCCTTGGTTAAGTTTAAGATATCATTCGTGTAATTGTACTTCTTATGGATCTGCCTTATGATGCTAATTGCTGATCCAAAATTTGTGTTGCAGGTCAGTTTTTTAGGATTGGTTGGAAAATGGTGATGTTTGGTGATGAAACATGGCTTAAGTTGTTTCCTGGATTATTTGCAAGACATGACGGAGTTAGCAGTTTTTTTGTAAGTTTATTTACATTACTGGCATTTGATGCATTGCTTTTGTGCTAGTTTACGATGTGCTTTCTCTCTTTAATGTCCTTTCAAGACGTCATGAGTGGGTACCGTTAATGTTGATGGCACTTTAACTTTTGAGTCTTACATGTTTCAGCAGCAATATTGCTTGAGAAAAACTTACACTTCTTAAAGAAGATTGTGCTGCCACTATTTAACCTGAAGAAAGGTCTATTTGGTCCCATGATTTCTTGAGACCATTTTTCTGCCCTACTTGAAGATTTCTGGTTGGGCTAGGTTGAAATCTCAAGTTGCTAAACAGAATATTGTTTGTTGTTTAATTTGGTGTGCTAGTGGGCCTTCTTGCTTATTCTGACTTGTTTATGATGTAATTTTCACTGCTATTTGCATTTCTTCTTGCCACAGGTTAAAGACACAGTACAAGTAGATCAAAATGTTTCTCGGCATTTGGGGACTGAGCTTAGTAGAGATGACTGGAATCTTTTGGTTAGTATTTTTCCTTTGATGGTGATAATTTAGTTGAATCTATTTAGCCATTGAATTTTGTGGACCTTTTAAGAATTGTTGTAGTACTGTGTTACTAATTAAGCAATGCTTGCTTGGCATCTTTGCTTTTATTTTATTTTATTTTATTTTTTAATCTTTTTTGGTCTGTTATTGCTATTGTAGTGTTGGTTTCGTCTCTCTATGTCTGTTTGGAAGGGGTCGGAGGGAGGACGGGTTTGGAATTGTTTGCTCATTAACCTGTTAGTTGTTAGAATTTCACCTTAATGTCAATTAAGAGAATGTTGTGTCCTATTTATGGTCTACCTATTTGTGCTTTATGTGTGGCTTTTTAAGTCTAGTTCCAAAAGCTTTATCCTTAGTGAAAAGAAGAAAGAATATATTATAACGACCAGTTACCAGAATTATAGCTCTTGTCAGCCTTAGAGCTATATGCACTATTCTTCCATAACTGAAAAGTTAAACTTCTCCCTATATGAGTTTTGTCTCTCTTTCTCTCTCTCTCTTTTTTTTCTCAAGCTCTTTGGATAAGCTTAAGGGCTGGTGGCATTTGCTATTGCAAATAGCAGCTTCTGGACTAAAGGCGGGATGGAATCCTTATGGGCCAATGAAAAATAGCTACTTGCAACTCGATATTTTATGGTTCTAAAATTGATTTTGAAAATAGTTCCAAATATGAGCTATTTCCATAATTAGTTTTGGGCCCACAATAATCAAATGACAAATAACTAGGGATATTTACAAAACTACCTTAAAAAAAAGCTATATTTCAAGAATACTACAAAAAATAAAATTTTTACATTTTTACAAAAAGTTAAGAGTAAAATTTCAAAAATACTTCACTCCTCAATAAAACAAGTTTTTTTTTTTTTTTTTTTTTCTTTCAAAAATACCTTTTCTCTTACTATGATCAATATTTTACTTTGATATATATATATATTTTATATTTTTTTAAACTTCACTATTGAATAAAAATATTTTAGTAAAATAATAAAAATTAATATTTTAAATTATTTTTAGCATATAAAAATTATTAATTTTTGTAAAGAAAAAATTTTAATTTTAATTACAAAAAACAAAATAACACACAAAAAATAATAAAAAAAATATAAAAATATATTAATAAAAATCATTAAATTTATTTTTAAATAAATTTTACATATTATATACATAAAAAAAGTTTTAAAAAAAGGTGGTAATTTCGTTGTGTAGATGTTATGTAGGTATTTCGTAAATATTTTATGTATGTTTGGTGTATGTTATGTAGATGTTTGGTAGATGTTGTGTATATGTTATCTAGATGTGTGAATTTAAAATTAAAAAAAAAAATATTGAATAAATTCTATACATGTTTAGTAAATGTTATGTGGGTATTATGTAGATATTTGTTGTTTGTTGTATATGTGTTTTGTATATGTGATATGTATATTGTGTATATGTTGTATATATATGTATATTTATATATATTTTGAGAATATGACTTTAACAAAAATTATTTATGAATAAATAAATATAAATTAAAATTAAAAAATGAAAAAAAATAAAACAGCAAAAAAAATTGATTTTTAAGGTAAAATTGAAAAAGAAAAAAAATACGTCTTCACAGTTTTGAAAAAAAAAGAAGTCGTCGGCCATATAATTGAAAAGCAAAACCAAAATTGACATGCAGAGGGTAATTTCCTCAAATACCTATTGCCTATAGGCCCAAAAGTTGCTATACGCAATAGCAATGCCAAACTCGCTCTTGGTATATCCCACTGAATTCCTGTATGAGGAGTGTATAACTGCATATATAAGGTCATATAACCTGTCCGTTTAGGATCTTAACACCTTTTGAAGCCATCCTTACTTGATTGTTTCATAAGGACATAGTAACCTGTCAATTTGGTATCTAAACTCATATTGAAGCCAGTTTAATTGATTCTTTCTTATTATTAAAATTGTGGAGTGCATAATTGCATATATAAGGTCATATAACCTGTCACTTTGGGATCTAAACCCATTTTGAAGCCAACTTTACTTGATTGTTTCATAAGGTCATATTAACCTGTCAATTTGGGATCTAAACTCATGTTGAGGCCACCTTTAATTGATTATTTATTATTATTAAAATTTTGTCTTGAATGTGAAATAACATTTCTTATAGGAAGTTTCAAAAGTTAAGGATGATCACATTTAGAGATTACAGCAAATGAATGCCATGTTTCTGTTCAGAATGTTGATTGAATAGACTTCTCTCCCATTACTCTCCCTTTCTTTCATCTTATTCTTCTATCCTTGAGAAGGAAAATCTTAAATTTTGGTAGCTCCTCTTTAAAAAGGGGATCAGGAATACAGATAATAGGAGAAAGTTATATTTCAGTAAGTTGGTGTTAATCACAACAAGAAGTACAACAAAATGTAGGTCACAACTTACTAGGCTACAGGAGAAAGAACATTATGGTGTAAAACATATATGGTGGACAACTGCTTGTTGAACAGAAAAACAAATTGGTGTACAAACCCTGATTTAGTGTGCTGGATTGCTGCATACTTGCTTCCTTGTTTTACTCTATGTTCTTCTCTATTTTGACACTAGTTGATCTCACTAGTTCCTTCCCATCCATCATATTGCCATTTAGGTTGGAGCATTAAACATGATAATAGTTATTTTGTTTTGTTTCATATATTTCCACTTACGAGATATAATGTGCTTGCATAAGAAGATGTTCAGTTTGAAAATCTTGATAAACTGTTATTTAGATTCTTTTTCGATCAATTAATTTGTTCTAATGTTGGAAAATGTGGAGCATTTTTCATTTGGATTGATATTTATGTTTTATGCTTTTATATAGTTGATAATAATTTATTCAGTTTCTTTGAAATGTGGTATTTTTCTCCAGTAATATGATTTTCACTCTAGATTTTATTTCTAGATTCTTCATTATCTAGGCTTGGATCATATTGGACATATTGGTGGGCATAACAGGTATTTTCTTGTCAATTTGCTCCAATATTGTTATGAGTTTTTGGCTTTTATTTCTTGACCTTCACTTGCATGTTTGTTCAACTACTTTAGTTTTCTGATGGGACCAAAGCTCATGGAGATGGATGAAATAGTGAAGATGGTTCATTTAAGTACTATTCATACTCATGATAATGATCAGAGGCGTACACTACTGGTTGGTGCTGCTTCATTTTAACTCTCTTCAGTTGACTTTTACTAGTTGAGACTATCATTAAGAACAACTGGATTCCTATCATGTAAAAACATGCAAATTCTGCATGACTAATAAATGATGATCCATAGATCTCCATAGAGCTCTTGCTACTTTGAGAGGGATTATTAGGGATAATGTCCAATTTGGGGCCTGTCTTATACACTAAAGTTCAACATAAGTGCTATAGAATTTTTTGGTCCAATTTAATTTTTGCTCAATTTGGGACCTGTATATGCTTTAAAAAAGTTAATAAAATTAGTAAAGCTAATTTGTGGGACCCACTTCATTTTTCAAATGATAAAAAATTAAAATTTGAAAGATTATATTTTGACATAATAAAAAACAGTAAAATTAAAAACTTGAAAAATTTTAAAAGAAGAGGAAAGATGAACCTAGAATTAGGTTCATCAAACCAAAAAGATAATATACAACAGTATGATTTCTATAATTGAAAATATTGCTTCTTCTTCCCCACTTTCAAACCACATGATCATTCCCCTATCCTATACCTTTCTTTCTCACCTAACAAAATGGTGTTTGGCGTCTTTGATGGAGTACATCACTACTTGTGACTGTTGTTGAGGACTTTGGATCAAGCTCAATGGTTGAGTTTTAGAGGAACAAGCACCAATTGGTGTTGGCGCAAGTGATTTGACAGTGTTTGTACGCAGAGGCGGCAATTTTTGACCTGACTCGAACCCAGTCAGAATGTGAAATAGTCCGTCCTGAAAATTTAAGAGCCAAAAAAAGAGGTCGGATAAACTTAAGGGAGTGAATGGACCCAAAAATTTTTACTGTACTCACTTTGAACTTTTGTGTACAATAGAGGCTTTGGGCATTATTTGGGATTATTAGGTAGAACTTTGTGTTGAAAGTTAAATTATCAATTCATAACCCAATACTCTTTTAGATTATTGAAATAGAGCAACATCACTAGTAAGTACTTAGGGTACCAGTATCAATTAATTATTATGAAATATGGACACAACTCCCAGTTGTGTGCAAATGGTTATGGTGAGATATATTTTTACACTCAACTCTGAATTTACTCAGAGATAGTGGCATCACTACCATGAGACATGGGGATCCAACATGAACATGGATTAAGATTTTTTATGACTAGTTAGGATTTTACTTTCACTGTTGTGTAACCATATGTTATTTCTTTGTCATGTATGTATGTTTTAAAAATTTTCTAGATGGTAGTAAGCGATCATGGAATGACTGAGAGTGGTAATCACGGGGGTTCTTCATATGAAGAAACTGACTCCTTAGCTCTTTTTATTGGGCTGAAAAATTGTGCCTGTCCTCCTGCATCAGCTTTGGATGATTCTGTTTACCAGGTAATCAAATTATGCAACCTTTTGGCTGGTTCTTTTTCCTTTCACCTGCCATTGCAAAAAGTAAAACTATTAATTTATTGACCTAAATTACATCTGCAGCCGGGATAAGATTTAAATGTCTTTGTAACTTGGTCATTAAAATTTTAGATCACATGTATTATGTAATAAAATATAATGATGAGATTCTGGTTTTTAAAATCTTAAGTAGATAGGCATTAATATCCTACATAATATGCCTTGATGTCAACCTTAAGTTTTTATACTGGCAATCTCTTCCTCATTCTTAATCTTCTATTTCATTTTTCTCAAGTTACTTAGTTTTTGTGTTTTCTTGTAACAAAAAGGCTTGAGACATATTTTCCAATTGATTGTTGACAGTACTGGTTGATTTAAAGAACAAATTGTTTATTAAGCTTTCTGCTTTGGGATCTGCCAAAATATTACCCTCTGCGATGCCAAAATATTGTCCGCTTCGATATCTTTTAAATTATCAAATTATCTTTAACTGTTACTGTCAAATTTATATATAAAAAAAAGAAAAGGTAGTATGAGCTTCATATAGATGCTCTTTTAGCATAAACTGTTCCACCTAGAGAACTGAAATTTCTCCTCTTCTAGAATTTTCCCATTTCCAAAAGCAGTAGAAGCTGCCCCTTTATCTGATTAGGAGCCAAAATTTTGTTTGTGGTCTGGAAACCGAGGGAGCTCCTGAATATTTTAATACCTCGCTAATGTGTACAGGCAGTTGCAAGGATAGAGCCCAAACTTTACCTAGCTGCTTTCTGAAAATGAGGAAATCCTGGTGTCTGTTCACTGTGATACTTGAATTCCATCTTCTTAGATGGCTAGTAAGTTTATTCTTACTAGTTCAATGACATTTTAAGATTATGAAGATTTTTTGAAATTACTAAAAGGAAAAAGTGGCTAATATCAAATTGCTTCATGTGTGTTTGGATTCCTCTACCCAATCTCCCCCTACTCTAAAATCTATTTGTTTTGTTCAATTGCTGCATTAGAGAAAATTTAATGTTAGCAAATAATTTTAAATGGACCAGGTTGACATTGCTCCAACTCTATCTCTTCTATATGGTGTGCCAATTCCTAAAAACAATGTTGGTGTCCTGATTTCAGGAACTTTTGATTCCATGACAGGTCAGCTCTTTCCAATCTCTTTGAACACCTGTGTTGTATATATCATAAAAACCTTTTAAAAATGAAAAAAAAAAATGGAGGAAAACATTTACAAGATCCGATCTAATTTGTAAAGTTTTCAGTAGGGAATAGCATTAGATCTATTTGATGCATCTCTCCATATGCTTAAAATGCTATTAGTGAAAATAAATAGCCCATCACATCTTTCTATGGAAGGACAATTTTAAGGGTAAAAGGGTTTCTCTATTAACCATATGTTTGATGTTATGACAAATTATGGTTTTCTTTCTACAGATGTGCACTTGTTCTCTAGTTTATTTTATACTATGATGAATTAATTGTTTAGATGCATATTTAGTCGCAGTGGTGGAACTAAGAACTTTGTGAAGGGGGAACAAAATTTTCAAGTAAAAAAATTGCAAGCGAATTAAAGATAAAAATTAAACATTTAATATTATAGTAAAATGTAGATTTTTGTTATAAATTTCTATAAAAAAATTTATCTATCAAAATTTTATATTATTTATTAAATTTTAAATTTTTTTATGTATTTTCATTTTAGTTATTGGATTTATTAATTTATTTACAGAATTTTATTAAATTATATTTTATAAAAATACTATTTCAAATAAGAATGTTAATTTTACCCAATTCATAATCAAATTGCAAAATTCTAGCTTTAATCTAATCACAAAACTCTAAATATTCACTAATTAAAAAAAAAAAAAAATATATATATATATAGTACAAAAAGCTAATAATATATATCGTGTGAGGGGAGGGGAAGGGAGGGTCCATTGCCCCCCTAGGACTCCCTTGCCTCCGATTCTATTTAGTCATCCGGTTGTCCATGAGTTACAGAATCTAATAGGTGCTTTCACTTGTAATATCTAGGATAGACATCTTTTTTGTGCTTGGGTTACTTAAGAACTAGTTGAAGAATGGCTGAAGTGATAAATGTGTTCAGCATTTAGGCTAATTTGGCCATCTAATTCTTCTAGTCTAGTTTTTCTTTTTCTTTTTTTTTTTGCTCTATCAAGTTAGGTGTTTGGAATAGGAAATAATCTTTCATCCAACGTTTTTGTTTTGATATAGATCATGATTATAGCATAGGAGTTTAATTTTTAGATTTACATGTTGTGTAGAATGTATGTGAATCCGAAGGTTATTGCTTTGGCTAGTGTCACGTGTAATTGATAGAACTGACAATTTTGTGTAATTATTGTCTTTATCATTTCAAGCCTTTTGGGATGATTGTTGATTTTCCATTTGGAATAGTCTTTTTTGGACTAAATAGAGAAAGTTTGTTGGTAGGATGGATGTGAAACTATTTAGGAATTCTGTTTTGGGAAGTTTTATGCTTTAATGCTTTCAGATGAGTTTCTTTAAGTTTTATTCATCAAGATTTGGAAGTGTCTTTTTCTTTGAAAATTTCCCCATTTTGGCTGTTTGCTAGATAGCATAGTAGCATACAGAGCCATGTGTCTCGAAGGAGGCCAAGCCCCCCTCTCTTTGTCCGCTCGCTTCTCTACCCAGAGCATTGAAAGCACAGAGGGAGTGGACCGCCTAGAGGGGGAATCCTTAGCTCTCAGCTCATACACAGGGCGGGAAGCGGGCTTGCTCGTTTCCAGTGAAGGAGTGAGCGGTTCTCTAGGATCTGCCACCTCAAGGACTGAAATGTTTGAAGTAGTATGGTTGAGGTCATGTGTTGAATAGGCTTCTGAGTATGTCATCCACCTTGTGATCTTCTCTCCTTCTCTCTTTCTTCCCTAATAACAATTTTTTTTAAATAAAAGAATTTGTGGGCCTGTCCCTAATCTCACAGTTCTTTTATTGTATTCAGCACTGCATGTGATTTTCTTTGATATTCCTGCAGAACGGTGCATTTATAGTCACAAATAATTCATTTTCATGTTAACTGCATCTTAATTCATATCCTAGCTGAAGAATTTATATGTATCTCTATCTGGGTAAAAGCTGTGACCCATATGAGGCAGACTAATTTTGCATAGTACTCATTTATTTGTGGGCATTTTCGGTTTTGGTCATGCATTGATGTGTTTGACTTAGAGGCGATAGGAGTTTAGCCTAAATAATGCAAGCTACGGTTGCTTTCTTGCTTCTATAGAAAGATAGGTATCTATATGAAGTTATTAACTTATGAATTACAATGGGCAAACAGATTATACTATTTTGTTGTGCTAAAATGTGCATTTCTTCCAAAATTTAAATTCGGGGGTCAGGATATAGTTTGATGATTTCAGATGACCAACAACTGAAGGCACTGGAGTTGAATTCCTGGCAGTTGCTCAGATTAGTGGAAGCTCAATTGCCAGGTTTATCATGTGCAAATTTCCCCTGCAATGGCTTCATTAGTGGTCTGGAGCCTGGAAGTGGAGAATTGAGTGGTAGTACAGAGAAGATACTTTGTTGCTTATTTATGAATGCTGCAAATCTTCATAATGCCTGGAAGTCCAAGAAAGAATTAGGGTAGGTTTCCTGCATGGGATGCCATCTGATATAATTACCATGAAACAAAATTCTGTTGGATATATTTCTCATGCTTGCATTTCTTTCTTTGTTATCTAAGTAGTGATAGTGGTTTTTTTTTATTATTGATCTTAATAGGTCTGAAACTAGGGATGATTATAGCAGGACTGTTGCTGCCTATTATCGATTTCTCAAAACTGCAAGTGAGTGGTTATCACGCAGAGTCACTGATGTATGTATGTTGTTCATCAAAAGTTGTTGATTTGACTAAATAACGTCTCTTGAAAGAGTGAACAAATTCTGGTTGTATATATATGTGTGTTATGAAGACTGTAAATAAGATTTGCTAATCTTGTTTTTTTTGTTGGCCTTCCTTTCTATCAAGAAGATGAATCATAATGCTCTGTTCCTTTTGTTGTTTGCAGAAACCTCTTTTCTTACTGGCTTTAGGGTTTGTAGCAATGGCCTTATCATGTCTGATATTATTAAGCCTCATAATTCACATGTGTAGAGACACTTACTTTGGGGAGAAGCAACACTTTTCTAGCACAAATAATAGCAAGCACAGCTGGTGTTTAGACGAGGCCTTTATTTTAGGTGTTATTTTGTTACTTATTATGAGTATGGGTTCAAGTTCGATGGTGGAGGAAGAGCAATATATTTGGAATTTTTTTATATCCACATCATATATGTTATTGCTCCGAAAAACATTGCAGTTGCTTCCTGTGAGAAGTGCAGGTGCAAGTGCATTATGTTTGAAGGGAGGGAATGAAAGAAGCATTTTTCAAGTGTGTTCCATTCTTCTGCTTCTCATTTCTGGACGAATTTTGAGGGGTTGGCATCAGGGTGGTGTGAACTGGACTCATCTTCCAGACATTTCAAAGTGGCTTGAACAGGTTGGGGCTTACAGTATAAGATCAATTCAACTAGCCTCAGGCCTCCTAGTGATATGTTTAGGATTAATTGCTTTATTTTTGTTTGGATCTAAGAGAAAATTTGTTCAAGTGGGTAGAGTCTTCTTTTTAATATCTGGATTTCTGGTTTTATGGCATATTATGGAATACCAAGACAATGTGTTTGTGTCATCCAATTACCGGGCTACTATATTGGCACAGATAATCTATGCAATTCTGGGTTTTGTCACAATTGGCACTGTTTTAGCCTTGCCATGGCTTATATCCATTGTGACATCTGGTTCATATTCTAGACGTAAAATAAATTCATCAACTTCAGTTTCCGTCGACATGCAATATAATTTTCCATTGCTAGAGTTTAGGGATTCTTCATATTTAATTGGGTTGGTGTACGTGTTCTGTTGGTGTCTCCTGCAACTGTTGCTCCAACGGCCAATCAATTCAATGCCTATCTTTTTACTTCTGATGCAAGTCTTGACCAGCATGCACTATTATTCCTATGTTGGGCCACTTAATAAAGAATGGCTTGAGGTTAGTTCTAATATCTTTTCTTGTTATGACCTAACGACATATATCAGCATAAGTGTCATTAACTATGACTGTTGGTCGGTCATGTTGCTGCAACTTTCTGCAATTCTTGGCTGTTAATATTGCTGCAATTTTCTGCAATTCCTGGCTGCAAATGTCACTGCAATTTTCTGCAATTCTTGGCTGTTAATGTTGCTGCAATTTTCTGTAATTTTTGACTGATAATGTTACTGCAAGTATCTGATCTTGATGTCTCTACATCTTTCTGGTCTGCTGGCTGAGGATGGGGTCTGCTAGGATTTTATATGCAACCTTCCTGCTATTTCTGGTGTTTTAATGTTGCTGCAATTTCTGTTATAGGATGTGGCTGCAATTTTCTGGTTCTTGGTATTTATACAATTCTCTGGTCTGCTGGTAGTTTGGAGCCTTGAATTTCTGATTATGTTGCACTATTGTTAATATTCCCTTTTGTTCTTTGTTGTGCTATGTACAAGGGATAGTATCTTGATCTGTGTTTATCTTCGGTTGTTCTTTGATTTTGATAATTTTTCGGGTGTACTTTGAGGGTTTTTCATATATTTGTGGGACGTTTGATAGTTCAGGCTTATTCGGATTTCGGGTTTTTTGTGTAGTTTTCGTTCCACAAATATATTTTTCCTCATTAGTTAATAAATAAAATAACCGAATATAAAAAAAAAAGGTACCCAAGTCCTCATCAAATGAAATGGCGCTAGTATATTGCATTGTTTAGCCAGCTGTATCAAGAGCCATGCTGAAATTGGCAATTGAAAAATTAGTGGACTGCAATTTGTAAAATTATGTTCTCACGTAAAGTCTCTGATATATTAAGCTGGTGTGAGATGCTTCCGGCCAGATTTTGCTCTTGCTGAAGTGTGAATAAGATGCTGAAGTGTGAATAAGATTTGTGTTTCCTATAGGACTTTGCTGATTTTCAGCAACTCCAGTGTACCTTCTGTATTTAATTATGTTGGTCTAATGAAATATATGTCATCGATTCATGTGCTGTTATGGAGTTGCTAATTTTGTTTAGAAAAAGTCTTGAATATATTTCAAGTACTAATGTGTGGTATCTGTTTCTCTCTCTCTCAGGTTGCTTCATTGTACTACATGGGAATGGCAGGACATTTTGCTCTTGGGAACAGCAATACTTTAGCTACTATTGATGTTGCTGGAGCTTTTATAGTATGTACCCTTGCTTTTCTTTAGTTAGTATTTCATTTTTTCAACATCCAATCTTAATGCAGATGATCTCATTCACACTATATTTTAGATTTAAGCGGCCATGTTCATCTAATTTTCAAGCATTGATTTGCTCATTGCCAGGGCCTCTCAAGTCACTCTACATTACTTTCTGGCATTCTGATGTTCATTATCACTTATGCTTCCCCCATGCTCTTTCTTCTTAGCATGGTGATATACATCTCCATGAAGGACCCAGGCTACCCGCCAACTCCCCAGAGTGTAGATTCAGGGTATTTTCTAAAAAAGATGCTTGGCTTTCCTTGCCTGGTTCCTCTTGGCGTGAACTCCATTC
Organism: Garcia nutans; assembly: GCA_947685225.1. Lineage (NCBI taxonomy): Eukaryota > Viridiplantae > Streptophyta > Magnoliopsida > Malpighiales > Euphorbiaceae > Garcia > Garcia nutans. The sequence continues at coordinate 8,929,404 of CANTUV010000059.1, read as the reverse complement.
TGCTGACTGCATACACCATTGTATTGCTGTTAATGAGGAACCATTTGTTCATTTGGAGCGTCTTCTCTCCAAAGTAAAGCCACACTGAATTGCAGTTAGTTAACTATTAGTAGCTTGTAAATATTAAAATATGGTGGGACTGCTATTTAATAGCATCAGAAAACGACTGGTGCTACATAACTTTCTCCATAAATTCTAACCTAAATTGGCTGTTCGCAGATATGCCATTTATGGTAACTAATGGTATGTGTTCTTACTTCAGGTACTTGTATGTTTGTGCGACGACTATTTGCATCTATTTAGGTGTAATCGTGGTGGCTGCAACTGAGATTTATATATATTTGGTTCTAACCCTGAGGAGAAGAAATCAGGTTTCAATCAAGTAATAATTTCATGTGAAGAATCTCTAGCCTTGATCATCTTTTAAAACATAACTGACCAAATGGTATGTTTCACCCGTATTTCAATTTTTTGGTACTTCCAATTATTTGATTAATGAGAAAACACTTGTAATGCTTGTAATGAACTACTAAAGTAGTTAGATTTGTTAACTGTGTGACTGACCGAGACACGAGTGTAGCTGGGTATACTGAATTGAGTTGAATGTAACATAATGGAATGAAATAGATTTTTGCTGGTTTATATATTTTTTTCCATTAAGATTATAATCCATTAAGTTCAATTACATCAACTAAACAAACTTAGCATGTACCTGGAGTTGGAGTCCTCCAACTAACTGAGGAGATTTTTCCTTGGTAGTTTTAAATTTTGATTTGATTCCGTTCTAATAACTAGGGCTTTAAAATGATTCCAATTTCGTTCGTTAAACTATTAGTTTTTAGCATGATTTAGCTTAATGAAGAATTATAAAAACTTGCAAGAATGAACTCCCAAGCTTGTGAATTTGGATAAAATTTTATTTAGAACAACGCTTTTTTTTTTTTTTTAATATTATGTATAAGTAATTGTGTAATAAACATGAATTAAGTTAGAAACTAATTTTGATTATAGGTAAAAAGCATCAATTGGCTTTTGTACTCTATTGATTTTTTTCTCCCGAGTCTTACTATAATTTTGACCTATTAAGTCTATGTACATTGTTATCTTATGTTAAATTGATTCTTTTTTAACGGAATATTTTTTTGGTCGGAAATTTTACATTGTTAACCATGATGATAGAGGCTTAATAGAAAAAAGCAATATGGTATAGGGACCATTTGATGCTTTTTTTTTTTCACATTAAAAATTTTGCATGAGTTTCACGGCGTTGTTGCTTTGTATGCAAATGGACTATTAAAAAGATCAATTTAATATGAGACAACAATATATAATAATTTAATAAATCAAAATTATAGTAGAATGGCTCAATAGAAAAAGGAAGTATGATACAAGGGATAATTGATGCTTTCTGCCTTAATTATACACAAAAACGACATCTATGAAAAACAGTGGATCTACATTTAAAAACTCTGGGAAATTTGATACAAGTGGCATAATCTCATATTCATCCAAAAAAAAAAAGGCAACTAGTATATGGATAAAAAAACGCATAAAGCTCATATTTTTAGCTTAGACATCACAATATATTAATAAATCTTTCTGAATTTGAATTTTGATGAAAATTAAATTAAAATTTTTTCATTATAAAATTTCTTTTTCATACTCAACAGGAAATAAATTATCATTTTCCTAAAATAATTTTGACATATTTTTAAAAATGCATAATGAATTAATTTACCTTAAATTATAGATAAGTTTGCAGTGTACACTATTTTTAATAATTTGACTATCAAATCTTAATTTAAAATTTTAATTACTGTTAACAACATGTTTAATTTTTTCAGATCAAATGATAGTAATGCTCATCCACATAAAGAAGAGGCCCAAAAAGCCTTGATATCAGTAGTTGAAAATGGTAGTTACAGAAGAGATTGATGCTTTGATGCTAACAGTTGTGGCGTGGGCAGTTATTGGAAAAAGTGCTCTCTATTATCTCCATACACTAAGAAATCATGCCATGAAACTAGGAAACCAGGAAAGAAAGAAAGAAATGAAAGGAGAATAGGGCCAACTCTTTTCCACAGAAAAAACTAGATCAAACTTAGTAAAATTAGTTTTCTTTTAGAGTCTTATTTAATTGTAGTTATTTTTCTTATGATAGCCTAGTAGTTGTAGTTAAATAGAATTTGTTTCTTTTGGCATGATATAATTTTCTTTTAATTTTTTTTCAAATAAACAGACTTTGTTCAAATTAGATATTGTCGTGGAATTCAAGTGATTTATTTGCAAAGAACTTGAGAATTCTTCTTTCTTTATAATTTGGTCCTTTAAGAAAATATACAATTGCTTAATTGAAATCAAGTTTAAAAACCATTCAAACTGAGTGCTTACACTTCTGACACGCCCACTCCACAGCCAATTAAAGGCCAACAATTTTTTTTTAGGCTTTGAGAAAATAATATTTGCACGTCCAATGGGACTGTTCGAGAGCAATGCCACCAAAGAAGAATATAAAAGATACTATCGGACCCAGTGATTCGAAGGTAGCCGCTGCAACAGCAGGACAAGAAAGATACATCCCATCAATGGTGGAATATATTGAAAAAGAGGTCCATACTAGAGATTCCTGTAGCACAACATGGTGTAGGTAACACTAAGGGAGGGTTTACCGTTATTGAGGAAGGAGATCGACAAACCTTAGCAAATATATTCAAATAGATTTTGGAGTAAAAAAAGAGGCTCAGGAGTCACAATCAATAATTTGGAGTCTCAGATGGAATCCTAAAGAAAGTTCTAAGAAGCACAAGTTCAAATGCAGAAACAACAAGAGTTAGTGTTACAAACCATGAGTGAAGGAATAGAATCGCTCTCAGGATGCTAGTCAATCTGTGCCGATGTAGGTATACGACCTTTTAAGTAAGTGATAGAAGAGCTCGGAAGGCATTTTGTTAACATGGAGTCACGAGATTGGTATAAGCTTCAGGGCCATGCTGAAAAGAAGTATGTTTCTCATCCTATAAGGGAAGAGTTAAATGGAAACAACATGGTAATTAATGGTAATGGCTGCATTAATGGCAGGCCAAATCAAGCCCAACCGATTTTTGAAATGACTAATCCTCATATGCAACTACAGGTTTATGATGTTGATTTTCCACAGCCTCCAGTTTGGAGACCACCACAGTTAATTCCACAGGAAAATTGGCACCGAGGGAATATTGATATTAATGATGTTAGGGAGGATGTTCAAGAGCTTTACGGACCTGGCCTGAGACAAATTGGCCATCTAGAGTTCGTAAAACCTTATCCTAAAATGATAGACCAGTAGAATAGTTATCCAAAGGGATATCATATTCCAGATTTCTCTTTATTCTCTAGAGAGGATGGTCAGTCTTCTATAGAACATATTGCAAGGTTTACCATTCAATGAGGTGAATTGGCAAATTATGACAACTTCTCTTTTTACAAGTTAAGGTTGTTTCCTAATTCTCTAACAGGAAATGCATTTACTTGGTACACAGCTGTTTTCAGGAATTTGATCTTCACTTTGGTAGGGAATGGAGTGCTAGTTTCATACTCAATTCTTTTGGATTGAATATGAAGTATGTATAGCTGAATTATTCAGGATTAATTAAAGAGATGGTGAAACTACTGATCAAATTATTGCCAAATTCAAGAAGATGAGGAACAAATGTAAAGTGTATTTGCCAAGGATAGAATTTGTGAAGATGGCTCAAAGGGGTTTGGATATGGAGCCGAGGAAGAAATTCCAAGGGATGGAATTCAGAGATTTTTATGAATTGGCCGCTAAAGTGGCCGAATATGAAAAATTACTTCAAGAGGAAAGACAGAGAAAGAAAATTGTTATGGGAACCTATTTCCAAGAAATTAGTCAACCAAAGGCTGTTGTAGCTGACTTGCACATTACTAGTATTGTGACTTGCCTTTTGTTAAAGAAAAGAATACTAGAAGCATGGAAGAAAGCCCCTACTTCAAACACATAACCATAATACACATTCGATGTTTCAAAAACAGAGGTTATTTTTTATTTTCTCCTCAAGAAAAATTTTATAAAACTTCCTCCAAATCATCATATTCCCAGTGCTGAGGAATTAAAAGAGCAAGAATGCTGTAAATTCCATAACTCTAAGAATCATTCCACTAGTTCTTGATGGAAATTTAGAATGCATTACAGGATAAGATCAACAAAGGAATTCTCAAATTTCTTGAAAAGAAAGAGGCTATGTTAATAGATGAAGACCCCTTTCCTTCTGTGAACTTGGCCAACTTTGATTTACGGTCATTGTTGGATGCTAAAAGGGGTAGAAAAGAATATAGAGACTTAAGAACAGAGAATAGTAAAGGAAAGCAGAAGGTCTGGGTACCCAATAAATATGGGCCATAGTAGAGATTTGGAAAAGGAAAAGAGAGTGACAAAGTAGACATGCCTAAGTGGAAACCTCAATTTGTGGCACCTCCACCAGTGAAGGTAGAAAATTAATAGCACGAGGTGGAGCATAAGAAATTTCCACAGCCACTTACGAGAACATAGAAAAGAAGAATGTTGAGGCAAAGCTAAAAGAAGATAAAGTGCAGAGGATGAAGCACTCGAGGAGAAAAATATAGACAAAGAAAGTTCTGAAGACAATAAACAGGAGCTCATAATCATGATCATGGAAGTATAAAAGTCAAAGTCCAAATTTGGCCAGAAGGCAACAAAGGATGAGGAGTGTGATTCAACAGATGAAAAATAAGTCTTCAGGGGTGGATTTTCTGTAGGAAAGATTCATATTTCTTTCAAATGTTCAGTTACAAAGTTAGTGCTCCCATCAAATTTTATGGCACAAAATAAAGTAACAAAAGCTGTAGTAGAAATAGATTTGACTCGAGGGGCAATATCAAGGCTGGAGATCTCAGATGAAGAATATGGGGATATAACTATTCAAGCCTCTCGGCTGAATAGTTCCAAGAGAGTAGTGTTTGAGAAACTATCTGTGGAAATAACAAAAAATATTTGTCCACTTTATATTAAAGCATATTTTGATGGTTGTAGGATTACAAAAGTATTGGTGGACAATGGGCTATCTGTTAATATTTTACCATATAGAATATTGAGCACTTGGAGAAAAAATGAGAAAGATTTAATTGCAACATATGCGACTGTGTCAACTTTAATTGGTGAGGTGATACCTGCTGTTGGAATTTTGCTAGCACAATTGTCCGTGGGGAATCTAACTTCAATGGCAGCATTTTCTATGGTTAATTATTCAGCTAGCTACAATACTTTATTAGGTAGAAATTGGATTCATGTAAATGCTTGTGTCTATTCTACTTTGCATCAGGTTCTTATACTGGAAAGGGAATGAAGTAGAAACCATTTAGGCTGAGGAAAAACCTTTTATTGCATCTACAAAATGCATTGAAGCCAGGTATTATGAATAAGGGTTTGGTCCTATTTGTTTTAAAGGTTAAAAGAAGAATGGTAGTCCTAGGAAATTTTATATGTCTTATGTGGATAAATAACAAATGCAAGTTCAATCTAAGGCTCTATTCAAACCTACTAAAATAATGCCTTTTAGGCCATTGGGTTTACCGATCATCAAGGAGGTGGAATGATTGAGAGAACCATAGAGGGAGAAGCAGTAGCTGCAGCTGCCATATGAAAATGTTACCTGCAGCACATGTGTGAGGAAATACAATTTGAAGATTTGGTTCAAGCACCTAGAAAGTTTGAAGATGCCCAATCTAAAACTCATGATGCATTGAAAGAAATTAATTTGGGAATATCAGATGATCCTAAAGTAACATATGTGAGTTCATTACTTGCTGGGGACTTCAAGCAGGAATTAATAAGTATGTTATATGAATATAAAGATTATTTTTCTTGGAGATATGAAGACATGCCAAGGTTAGATAGAAGACTGGTAGAGCATTGTCTTCCAATCAAATCATGTTTCAAGCTATTTTAACAGCCACCTAGAAAAATGTCCAAAGATGTGGAAACTAAGGTGAAAGAAGAAATAGAAAAATTATTATAGGCTAAATTCATTAGGCATGCAAGGTATGAAACTTGAATTTCTAATATTGTATCAGCAGTGAAAAAGAATGAAAAATTAAGAATTTATGTAGATTTTAGAGATTTAAATGTTATAGTCCAAAAGATGTATATGTTATGCCTGTGGCGGATATGTTGATAGATTTTGCCGCTAAAAATAAATTGTTATCTTTTATGGATGGATATTCTAGATATAATCAAATATTAATTTCAGAAGATGACATTTCTAAAATAGCATTCAGATGTCCTGGCTCAATTAGAACTTTTGAATGACTTATAATGTCATTTGGGTTAAAAAATGCTAGTGCAACATATCAAAGAGCTATGAACGTTATATTTCATAACATGATTGAAAAATTTTGGAAGTGTACATTGATGATATAGTGGTCAAATCTAAGAAAGCTAAAGACCATATCCATCATTTGAGGAAAAGCTTTAAGAGAATGAGAATCCATAAACTAAAGATAAACCCACTAAAATGAACATTTGGAGTACGGAGAAATTTCTTGAAATTCTTGGTGCATCAAAGAGGTGTGGAAGTGAATAAAAATAAAACAAGGGCAACAATTGAGGCTTAACCTCCATAGAATAAAAAGGAGTTACAAAGGTTTTTAGGCTAGATTAATTATTTGAGGAGATTTATCTCTAATCTGGCTAGTAGAACTAAAGTTTTCTCAAAATTATTGAACCTGGAAGTTTTTGAAGAATTTATTTAGGGTTCTTAGCATCAAGAAGCATTTGATAAGATAAATGAATACATTATAAGCCCTCTAGTATTGGTGCCTCCCAGGGAAGGTTATCCTTTGAAGATATATATTTCAGCTACTGATAATTTCATTGGATGTTTATTAGCACAAAATGATCCTCAGGGGAAAGAGCAAGCTATCTATTATCTTAGAAGCTTATTGATTACTATAGAGAAAAAATATTCTCTTATTGAGAAACTATTCCTAGCTTTATTTTTTTGCATGGACCAAGCTTCGTCACTACATTATTAGGAGTAGAGTGAATGTAGTGTCAGCCACAGACCTTATTAAATATATGCTAAATAGACATCTCATGACTGGAAGAATTGAAAAGTGGGCTATAGCTTTAGCAGAATTTTTATAGATCACCCTTCTTTAATACAACATAGTGATAATGATGAGTTGCCTGTGTTCTCTGTAGAAACTAATATGTGAATTCTAAAATTTGATGGATCTAGTATCAGTGCAGCAGCTAGCACTGGGGTTGTAATTACAACACCAGATGGGGTTAAAATAATGTCATCATTTAACTTGGGATTTGAATGTACTAATAATAAGGCTGAGTATAAAGCATTAGTGATCAATTTGGAGATACTGCAAGATTTGAAAGCTAAAAATGTGATGATAATAAGAGATTCTCAACTGGTATTAACGTAGGTGGCTGGGGAATACAAGTGTAATAGTATAATTTTAGCTCCATATTTCACTACAACAATTTGGCTAATAAATATCTTTGGTGAAGTTGGCTTCATGCATATTCCGCTGGAAGAGAATTGGAAAGCAAATGAATTAGATCAAGTGGCATCAGGATTGAGGATGACTGAAGAATTAACAGAAAAGCTTATTGTAGTACAAGGAAAAAATCATCCTTCAATTAGCAAAAGAGGCATACAGGTGGAGTCCTTTTCACTGGATGTCAATGTGATTGAAGATTGGAGACAAGAAATCAGGAGGTATTTAGATTATCTCAGTCGGAAAAATTCATATCGAATTAAAATCCAAGCATTGAATTATGTCTTGATAAATAGTAAATTATACATGAAAGGGCAAGATGGGTTATTGTTAAGGTGTTTAGCCTAGCCTGAGGCTTTTGAAGTGATGAAATAAATGCATAAAGGAGTGTGTGGAGCACACTAAGCTGGGGTGAAGATGAGATGGTTAATCTGGAGACATGGCTATTTTTTACCATCTATTTTGAAATATTGTATCCCCTATGCTAAGGGTTGTCACTAGTGCCAGAAATATGGAAGCATTCAAAGAGTTCCAGCAGAAGACATGCATGCCATAGTCAAACCTTGGCCATTCTGTGGTTGGGCTATTGATTTCATTGGGAAAATATATCCAACTTCTTCTAAGGGACAGTTTCTTGATCATGGCCACATATTATTTTACAAAATGGGTGGAGGCCATACCAATGAAGAAAGTAGAACAATAGGGCATTATACAATTCATCAAGGAGCATATTATTCACAAATTATGTATTCCCCAGACCATAACTATTGATCAAGGAATAATATTTACAGGGGACGAGATGAAGGATTTTGTTGAGGATTATGGTATCAAATTAATAAATTATACTCCTCATTATCTTGAGGCCAATGGGTAAGCTGAGGCATCCAATAAAATTCTTATAAATATTCTGAAGAAGATATTGGAGGATAATCCTAGAGATTGACATAAGATTTTACCAAAGACACCGTGGGCTTACAAAACCTCAAAGAGAAGTGCCATAAGGGTTTCTTCATTTTCTTTGGTTTATGGGCATGAAGTTGTTCTACAGATGGAAATTATAGTTCCTTCACTTAGAGTGGCATTACAAAATTAGTTAGTGCCAGACAAATACACAAAAGCAATGGCCATGGAGTTAAAAGATCTTGAGGAAGCAAGAATGCATACACTTAACCATATGTTGGTGCAAAAGAAGAGAACCGTAAAATCATACGATAGGAGAGCGAAGAAGAAGAATTTTGAGGCTAGAGATCTAGTTTGGAAGGTGATTCTGCCTATTAGTACTAAAGACAGAGAATTTGGAAAGTGGTCTCCTAATTGGAAAGGTCCTTTTAGAATCCACAAAGTGCTTAAGAACCACATCGAAGAGTAATAAATAGCAAATATTTAAAGAAGTATTATCCTTCCATGTGAGAACTGATGGAGTTCAAGTAGTTACCGTTAGTATTATTTTAAAGCTGTGAAAAAATGTAAGGCCAAATTATGGCTTGCCTCTTTTGTAATGAAATTGCACTTAATGGAATCAAAAGTTGGCCAAACAGCCACCAGAAACCAGGAATCAAAACATTAAAGCAAAAAAAATCAAATAAGTACAATCATCCCACAATACTGACAGATAAGATAAAAGCCAACTCATGGCTAGATAAAAAAAATCCTACATTAAATCATGGCCACAAAAGTTTTAAAAGAAAACTATGGCACTTACAGTGAGTGGATGTTGGTAGATTGAAGAGCAGCGCATTTAGTGCGGCAATGGGTTAGAGCTTCTTATGTAATAGATAAATCTTTAGTGCAATTGGAAGCACTGCCTTTCTGGGATTGGAGTGATTATCTAAAGGCATCAACATTTTACTTTAGTGCGCCAATCTTTATCCCTCAGCCAACATTTATTTTTGTTCAGTCTTAAGCCTATCAATGGCAGCCAAGTGCTATTTGATTTGGGCATCACGGTCACATAATTGAGACGTCAAAATGTTAATTCATGAGGCACAACTCTTTTTAAGTTGTATTTTAGCTTCATGATTAGCCTGATCTTTCTGGATTCTAGAAATTTTTTCTGCATAATCTGCAGTAATCTTAGTAGCTGAAACTATGGCTGTAAACATTGATTCGACTTCTTTTATTAAGTTAGCAACTACTTGTTTTTACTCCTCCTTGGTCAAAGAGGATAGAAGACTTGACAAGGACGCTAAAAGAGTGTCTCTTTCAAGAGGAGCCAGAGAAATAATGTCCTTTGAAAGAAAAAATGACTATCGTATTCTTGGCTAATTCAATGACTGCAAGGGTGACAGGATTTGTGGCCAGAGGAAGTGGGTTCACCATTTTAACTAGAGAAGTAAGGTGCACGGTTTCATCTTGCTCATCAAGTATTGGAGCAATAATCTTTTCCCAAGATAGTTTCTGTAGAAAAAGCATTAGCAGTAATTTTTTAATCAAGAACTATAGAAAGTATAAATACGGAAATTGTTAATACCTTGGAGTTGATGAGCTAGCAATTGGACAGACAAGAGTCTTCATTAGTGAAGGGAGATTAGTATCAGTAGATAAAAGTGCTAGACTGGTAGCAGCATCCTTTGGTTCATTGGATGCAGTGCTTTCTTAAATACCGTTAGAGGAAGAGTCCGAAGAGTCCTACCTTTTGGAGAGCATATGATTAGTGGATCTTTCTGCAAGGGAATAAGACATGAGTTAATAGATAAAAAGGAGATTAATAATTAATACCTTAGACTTACCTAGGAGAATATCATCAGCATCTGGAATCTTAAAGGGAGTCTCAACTGTATTTGAGAATTGAGTCTTCAAAGGAATTCTATTAGATTTTTGTGAACCTCAAGTTAGAGGAGGTTCTGTTTCATTTTGATCTTCTTACTACCAGATTTGGACTCTTTAGGGGAAAATGGAGTTCTAGTCGCCCTTGGAGTGAGAAATATAAACACCTAAGTTCAAATCTTCGGCTTAGTTAATATAAAAGGGTGTATAGTCAATTGGGAAAGATGAAGATTGATTAGCTGAGGAAGGTAGAAGTGGTTGAATATTTAAATGCCAACAGTCATTGAAAGCTAGAAGATATGATTTAGAGACAAAAGTGACGTGATAAGATAAAGGAAACTATTGGGCCACAAGTTGTTCAACAACCTGTTGAGAAAGGGCCTTACAAAATCTTGGAAGTCCAAAGGTATAATCAGGGATGATTGGGGAAAAGCCAAATAGAACATTCCACAGGTTTGGAGCATAGATGTAGACCCTTAATTTTAGCCCTAAGTAAGATCGATCTCAATTAATAGCGGCCAAGTTAAATTCGATCCGACTTTAAAATCATAAACCTAACTTCAAGCCCTAAATTAGGTCGGTCCAATTTAAAAAAGAGGTCCAAAGAGAGCTTGGTTCAACACATTCAACTTGGTGGAGCCAATAAATTAAGTTTTGTTTTTGATATTTAATTTGTTTAAACTTACAGCAACTACTTCCATTCTTTAAATAAAATTATCTCATGAAATAGCTTGTTCAAACAATATTAAGCAATTATTTGTTTTAAACTTCCAGTAGTGTGGTGTTTATTTCACCCAGTAGGACATAATTATAATTTAAATTCGATTCAAATTTAATTTATATGACCTTAAAATCCTAATATTGTTTTCAAAATCTTAAAACCCTAATTTAAACCTTAAAACCCTAATCTTGTTTTCAAAATCTCAAAACCCTAATTTATACATTAAAACTCTAAATTGATATCTAAAACCCTAATTTTGATTAAAAAAAAACCCTAATTTTACAGTTTTAATCTTTATTTAGCTTAAAAATCTTAAATATTGCTAAGAAACTTTAATTTGATGGAAAATCCTAAAATCCCAATTAAAACCCTAATTTTATAATTTAACCCTAGTAAAATGATGGAACTCTAATTTTAATTTTTAATCTATTATTATTTGTTTATGATGGATGAGTGGTGATGAATGATATGTTTAGATTATTTTATTGATGATTGATTTATTTTATGATAATTGAATTATGTTCATGAACTTATATTTTGGATTTTTAAGTATTTGTAAAAGGCATGTTTCCACTTTGTGAGTGTCTTGCTTATTTTAATTATTTATTTTAAGGAGTTTGGGATAGTTGTAAATGACATATTTTTACTTTTTGGTGAGTGTCCTATTTTATTTATTTGTATGAACATTTGAGGATTGTAAGGGTATATTCCCATCTAAGAATGGGTACCTATTTTGTTTGATTTGTTATTATAATATGATGAAAGTTTATTTTTAATTGCATGTAATATGAATAATGTCATAACAATATAAGAATTTAATAATATTTAAACATAAAAATGAGGCCGATTCTAATAAACTGGGAGTTATGAGGGTGCTGGGTTATTCTCACCTTTCCCATGCGTATCCAACTTTTCAAACCTAATAGGGAAGTTGGAAATTTCTTAGGAATCGAGTCATCACCCCTTTTTATTTTTTCTCGGACCATTTGGGTGGTGACTCCAAATTCTTCGCATTTAAGCCCTTGTTCTCTAAAGCCCATAGCCTAATAGCGTCAAAGTCACAAGAACCATTCCACCGAGAGTGGAGTAAAAATCTCCGCTCATAGTGGCGACTCCACTAGGGATAAGAGAAGTTAATTCCGTTGGTCTTTATATTATTTTATTCTTTATTATTATGGTATCATTCATTGCATCATTTAGATTTACATTTTGTGTGAGTTAAGATGCCCTGTGGAACCCGTATTGTATATGTGGAAGTGATACCATACTTTCACTCAAGGTATGGAGATCAAGCACTGCATAACCACTCATAGCCTTATATCTTTTAGTATATAATTGTCATGGGAACCTAAGCCTTTTCAACCCAAAGACTAAAGCTCATGTAGTTGGCCTAGTTAGTTTCTTTAGGTTTACCCTAATTGCTTATTGTTTGATTATGATTAACATGTCTTGGCATGAGTTTGGCCTATTTGGTTTATTCTTTCCTAATATGTCCTAATTGTGGTGTAAGCGCAAAACTTTTTTATGCCCAAAAGTCCAAAATTGTATTCAAAATTTTCAAAATGGACTTTAGGCATAAAATCTTTTTTATAGGTCAAAGATTATTTTCGACCTTATGGCCCAAACATTAAGAGAAAAATTAATTTGTAAACCTTTTTTCAAAGGGCTTCAAGATATTTTTAAGGAATGACCCTTAAACCATTTTTTTACTCAAAATTTCTACAAAGGATCAAAACTTTTTGAAATGGGCTTTCAATTAATTATGTCAATTGTGAAATATTAAAATCAATTGTGGGCCTTATTTGCACCAAAAAATGCTAATAATGGGCTTGTTTATAGTTGCTTTTCCAACTAGAAAATATACTTATGATAAACTCTTTAATTTAGTTTTAATCCACAATATAGCATAAAAGTTATTTTCCAATTGACCCAACGGATTAAGGCTCAATTAGTGGGACTTATCATGGATTGAGTTCTTATTTGAAGATACAACTATTGGTTATCTCATCCGAGTGATTATTTCTAAAAAAAGAATATCCCTTGTTGATATTTTTATTGACTGAAACACTTAAGGAAAGAGACTCGCCAATCATGTGTAGAAGATATAAGGTTGGAAAGAACGTCTTAACTCTATCTGTTTGTTTGCTCATGCATACATGGATTATATTACATTGCATTAATCCTTTCTGGCTCACAGACCTATAGTACAGCAGTTTAAAAGCTTACGATAATTCGACCTACGTCGGTGACTCAGAATCCAGTGAAGGATTAATCAACTTTACATCGAAATCAATGGATCGTGATCAAGTTCAGAACCTAGTGAATGAGGATATTGCATCCAAGATGGAAGAACTAAAGGGGACCCTGGCTGAGGCTGTAGGAAGTCAATTAACTACACTATTGGAATCGAATACTGAAACATCTGCTAGCACTAAAAAATAGAAAGACAAAGGAAGGCTAAGGTAGGAGAGGTAGCCTTTAATGAGGGAGAAAATGATGATTATGACTGAGATCAATATTTTCAAGATCAAAAAGAAGATAAGAAAGAAAAGAAGACTATAGAAAAGAAAGTTGAATCCGCCGATGTTGAGAAGATGATTGTTGATTTGGAGAAGAAGTTTGAAAAGAAGTTGAAAATTGAAGAGGTGTTGAAGGTGGACAAACGATTTGAAGATGATGATGCAGTTCCTTACAAATTCAAGATTCTTGCTTTTGCTAAGTACAATGGCACAGAAAATCCCCACTTGCATGTTAAGCAATACATCACTGCCATTCAGTCTACTAGAGCTACTAAGGCTCAAACTCTAAGGTATTTCATGCTTTCACTATATCCTGTTGTAAAAACTGTTGTAATACTTTAGAAGAAAATATCCAAAAAGATTGAGATTTGTTGTACAAAGCCTTCATTCAACAATATGGGTACAATTTTGAGCTAGAAATAACCCTAATGGAGGTCGAGACTATCAAACAGAAGCTGAATGAGAATTTTATTAATTATGTGAAAAGATGGAGAAATAAAGCTGCTCTTCTAAAAAAAAGGCCCGATGAGTCTGACCAGATCAGAATGATAGTGAAAGGTATCATGTCCAACCTTCATGAGAGACTATCTCACACGCTTATCAGAGATTTCAAAGATCTTCTCCAAGCTAGCTTGCAAATAGAATAGTGAGAAACAGGAGAAGAATCACTTTTCTAGAAGAATGAATGAAAGATAAAATTACCAATCTGGCAATCAGAGTACACAAAAAAAATTAATGTCAATGCAACTAATGGCCAAGGAAATAGGAGGCAGTTTTCAGATCTGGGAAGACATTTATTCTGGATTTTCAATAAGCTACAGAAACAAGGCCTATTGCAGCCACTAGCTTTTCGACCATTACCAACTCCCCTACCACCAAACTTTGATTCTAAATCTTTCTGTCGATTTCATCAGACACAAAGGCATGAAACAAATAAGTGTGTTCGGTTAAGGCATGAGGTCTAGGATCAGATTGATAGTAGTAAGCTGTATGAGCCCAACAAACCTAGCACGAATGACAAAGTACCCCCACCTTCAACCTTCATGATAGAAGGAAGACTAAAGAAAGATTTTGTTTTATCCTCTTTTCTTCACCACTAGAATGTCCAAGTAAATGAAGTATTTTTCACTCAGACTCAACAAACTCCCTTCGGCTTGTGTGTTGCTTATTTTATTTTCTTTCCTTAGAACAATTATGTTTTTTTAAATTAAAATTATTTGAATAAATTAATTTTGTTGCACTTATAATTTTATTGATTTTTACCATTTTGGTGCTCAATCGATGATGAATCTAGCTTAATATTCATAAATTAGTTTATCTATGTATAATGATTTGAATGGTTTTACTAGGTGAGAGAATTGTTCTATAACATTGAGTTGTGTATGCTTACTTAGAGAGGGCTTCTGTATAATTACCCGTGTCTAGTCAATCTTAGAACATACATTGATGAACTTTTGAGATGAAATTGAACTCTATCTATTTAAGAGAGAGATGATCTAGGCATTATTTAGTGAGCTAACAACTAGTAATCCACCATGTTAATATCAATTCCTAGTTTGTCCTTTTGAGGCTTCATGAGAATTTAGATTGATTTTTATTGGCTTGTAAACATTGATAACCTACCCTGACATGGTATGATACTTAAGATAATTTTGATTATCACTGAGCTACCAAGAAGTAAGAAGATCAATGAAAAGAATATTTAGTCAATACCATAAGGATAGTTGAAGTTTACCTAAACTAAACATAATATCTCATATCTATTTTATCATTGAGATGGCATCTGGGCAACGAAAGAATTCATCTTCATTAAAGTAGACTCGTGTTACTCCATAGTCAAAATCATATGATAGTACAAACAAGACAACACTTTTAGAGCTAGGACAAACAAAAAAAAATAAAAAAAGGAAGAAAAATAAAGAAAAGAAAAAAAAATAAGAAAGAAAGGAGAAAGAAAAAGAAAAAAAAAGAGAAAATAATAAAAGTTTGAATTGAAAATCTAAAAGGGCGGTTTAGAAAGCTAACATAGTTCTTTTTAACTGAAGCAGCAGAAGACACCACTTAGCTTATGAGAAGAGTTTGGCGTAAATTTAACCAACCTAACCAGAGACTCGACTAAAATCAGAGAGATAAGAGAAAGACCATCTTTCATAATGTCCAATACAGCTCTGTGTCAGCCATCTTGAAAGACTTCCACATTATATTCTAAAAAGAGAAAGGGGCGGAATGATGAAGTGCCAAGTAAAAAAAAGGGAGAATTAGTCCCGAGTTTTTGCAAAAGGAAAAAGAGGAAGATTAAGATTTTCCTAATTAGATATAGATTTATGCTAAGAAGGTGGAAAAATATTCAAGTTCTATATTTTCATAAAGCCAGAAGGGTGAAAATGATATCTAGAGTTTAATATTTTCAACTGTCAGCGATTCCAACAGAACATTTATAATGTGAAGGTTTATCATTCGTATCACATCAACTCCAATTTAAAAAATTACCTCCGCTTAACCCATGTCCCTTATAGACCCCATTTCAAACTTGTTAAAAACTTGTTGATCTCTTTTGGTAGGTAGAGTCTATTAGTGGAGATTGTTTAAATAAGTATGCATATGAGATAGATAATATTTAAAACCAATGAGACATTTGGCCAAGTAATGTATATGTGCCTATCTGAAGTGCAATAGCTCTTGCTCAAATGGAAATAATTTCCAAATTTAATACGATAACTAGGGTTATCATCTTAAAGATGAAGTTGTAAATGTGACATCTCCCAATGATCCAATGCAAGGCCTACATAAATATCCTGAAGGTAAAATTGGAAGTGCCTCAGCTTATCATCTTGGTTTGTGAGTCAATAGAACCACTGTAAGTATCATTCATGCATATTATGCATCCATGAGCATCTCATATTGCACTTTTATTGTCTTGTATTACATATCCTTGTCAAAGTGAACAATCAATACTCTTGAGGTAAATAATCAGTAGTAAATATAGAATCATGGGGCATAAAAGGCCCTTACTTGAGAAAAATCCAATCCCTTTGCAAATATGGAGACGTATGTTTGTGTAAAGAACACGACAAAAGTATCGATTGAAGCCTAATGGGCACAAAATCATCAGTTTAAGCCTACACAGGAGGCATAACTTCTCCTTTCAATTTTTAGTTTTATGCATGAACTAAATATTTTCAGATTCTCTTTCAATGTTCTATCATGCAGGGGGTAAAGAGAGGATATGAGGGCTAAGGGCTAAAAAATAGCTGAATTTTTTGCAAAGCAGAATCCATTAAAGAATGGAATAAATATATGAAGATATAAATGACAGAAGGCCAGTAAGTTAGAAGAGCTGAAATTGAATGGCTAGAAGACAGTCAAAACTCTCAACTGACAGAAAGACAGTCAGCTAGAGGAGCTAAAATTAATTAGCTAGAAGAAAGTCATAACTCTCAACTGACAGAAAGTCAGTCGGCTAGAAGAGTTGAAATTGACGGCTAGAAGAAAGCCAGAATCTCAACTGACAGAAGGTCTGTCAAACCAATTCATGGGTCCAGAATCCAAATCACTCATGGATCCAAAACATAAATTCAGTCTTGGATCCAAAACCCAAATCCAGTCTTGGATCCAGAACCCAAATCAACCTACGGGTCCAGAACTCAAATCCAATCTCAGGTCCAGAACTCAAAATCTAATTTCGGCTCCAAAATTTAAATCTAATCTCGAGTCCAGAACCCAAACTCAGTCTCTAGTTCAAAACCCAAACCCAGTCTCGGATCTAGAATCTAAAATCCAATTTTGGATCCAGAACTCAAATCCAATCTCGGATCCAAAATCCAAAACCTAATCTTGATCCAGAATTAAAAATTCAGTCTCGAGTCCAGAACTCATCCTCATCTAAGATCAACTCAAAGTCATTTTATTTTTCACTCTCTGAATGAATTCAAGATCGTTTAAGCAGGGGACAAAATTGTAGACTTTTAATTTTGGCCCTAAGTAAGTCCAATCTCAATTAATAGGGGCTAAGTTAAATTCGATCTGACTTTAAAGCTTAAACCTAATTTTAAGCCTTAAATTAGGTCCATCAAATTTAAAAAAAGGGGGCCCAAAGAGAGCTTGGTTCAACACATTCAACTTGGTGGAGGTAACAAATGAAGGTTTGCTTTTGATATTTAATTTGTTTAAACTTACAGAAGCTACTTTCATTCTTTAAATAAATTATCTCATGCAGTAACTTGTTCAAACAACATTAAGCAATCATTTGTTTTAAACTTCCAGTAGTGTGGTGTTTATTTCATCCAGTAAGACATAATAATAATTTAAATTAGGTTCAAACTTTATTTATATGACCTTAAAACCCTAATCATGTTTTCAAAATCTCAAAACCCTAATTTAAACCTTAAAACCCTAATCTTGTTTTCAAAATCTCAAAACACTAATTTAAACATTAAAACCCTAATCTTATTTTCAAATTTTCAAAACCCTAATCTTGTTTTCAAAATCTCAAAATCCTAATTTATACCTCAAAACCCTAAATTGATATCTAAAACCCTAATTTATGAATATAAAATGCTAATTTTAATAAAAATCTTAATTTTACATGTTTAATCTTTACTTAGCTTAAAATCCTTAAATTTTGCTAAGAAACTTTAATTTGATGGAAAACCTTAAAATCCTAATTAAAACCTTAATTTTGTAATTTAACCCAAGTAAAATGATGGAACTCTAATTTTAATTATTAATCTATTATTATTTGTTTATGATGGATGAGTGGTGATGAATGATATGTTTAGATTATTTATTAATGATTGATTTATTTTATGATGATTGAATTATGTTCATGAACTTATCTTTTGGGTTTTTAAGTATTTGTAAAAGACATATTTTCACTTTGTGGGTGCTTCTCTTATTTTAATTATTTATTTTAAGAATTTTGGGATAGTTATAAAGAACATATTTTTACCTTTTGGTGGATGTTCTATTTTATTTATTTGTATGAACATTTGAGGATTGTGAGGTATATTTTCATCTAAGGATGTGTACCCATTTTGTTTGATTTGTTATTATAATATGATGAAAGTTTATTTTTAATTGTATGTAATATGAATAATGTCATAACAATATAAGAATTTAATAATATTTAGACTTAAAAAGGAAGTCGGTTCTAATGAATCGGGCGTTATGGGGGTGTTGGGTCATTCTCATCTTTCTCATGCGTACCCAACTTTTCGAACCCAATAGGGGAGTTGAGAATTCCTTAGGAATCAAGTCATCACCCCTTTCTATTTCTTTCTCGGCCCGTCTGGGTGCCGACTCCAAATTCTCCGAGTTTAAGCATGTGTTCTCTAAGGCCCAGAGCCTAACAGTGTCGAAGTCGCAAGAACCTTTCCACTGAGAGTGGGGTAAAAATTTCCGCTCACAATTGGTCTTTGTGGAAATAGGGCAAGCTACGGGATGGACTTTAAAAGCATATGCTACTTCAACAAACAAGAATCTGGGAGTTGTGAAGATATAGAATAAGCATTTTCTGACTTCATAATAAATAGGGCGATCAAAGATAAAAGATTTAAGCCATAAGGGCATGTCCACTATGTCATGATAAGTCTAGGTAATTATGTAGTTAAAGGATCGGAAAAGCTCTAAAATTTTAGAGGAGCTTCAAAATTGATAAGTCTTTCTCCTAAGTAATAGTTGGGATTTTTAGGAAGAGGAGAATGTACAGGAGGGAAATATATGTACAACCATAATTGGACTACCCACATGTGACAAGTGAGTTTTTCAGAGATAAAGCATTTATGAATATTGAAGTATAGAAAGCTAAGGAAAATGGTACCTAAGACCAAATGATGACCAGCAGCTAAAACTTTTGCCAAGGTTTGGTATTTCATACTAGGTTTGCCACCACTAGGACAAAAGACATATCGACAAAGAAGAACCCAGAGGAACTCGACATGTTCTGAGTTAGAAGAGGGATCTTTTAGATGACACCTGGTACAGATAAGGTTTTCATTAGAAGATTGGCTAGTTGAAGTGGCATTAACTTTAAGGTAGTCTGGTGATTCAAAAGGTAAAAGACAAACAACATCATCACCAAGCACTGGGAGACCTATAAGATAAAAAAAATGTCCTTTAGGGTAATGAAAATTGGGCCACTTCCAAAAAGAAAGGAGTTAAGTGTAGGGCACCAGAAATGAAGAGCAATCCCTACAAGTTCAGTGCTAAAATGAAGGGTAGTGTGACTCATGGTGACAAGCTGAAGAATTCCCATTCAAGACCAAGCTTTTTGGTAAATAGGCTGGAAGCATTCCACCCGTTGATACCATTTCTCATTGGCACGAGGCTAGGATTTGGAAATGGAATCGACACTTTCAAACAGAGTGTTAGCTTTTGAAGAAACATAGAGGGTGGAACGATTGGTGTAGGGATTGGAGGAACTAGACATGGGAAGAGAAGGTCATTTGTCCTAGAACTAACAAGCCTAAATATTTAAGTGGAATCCATGTGGACAAGCATATATAAAGGAAAAATTATCAATGCAAAAATAGAAATAAAAAAGAACAAGGGAAAAGTAAAGGCAACTTACTCGAAAGACAATTGAGGCAGTAGGTCGTCAGCTAGAAAACGTTGGAGCAATTGGTCCTTCAGAGAATCAGTAGTGGAAGCCATGACGAGAATGGGAAATTCATAGGATGAAAAACCAATAGAACTTAAAGATCTAAGAGTCGAAGTATTAGGCTAGATTTCAGGTGAAATGGAGCTTTTAAATTTAGAGTAGGAACCCGAGAAAGTAGAGATAAAATCAAAATTAGCATGTACTTCAGTTTCTTTAAAACCAAATGCATGCAGGGGGAATTAGTTGGCAACATGTTTAATTTTTCAGGCCCAATGATAGTAAAGCCTATCCACAGAAAGAAGAGGCCCAAGAAGCCTTGATATTAGTAATTGGAAATAGCAGTTACATAAGAGAAATTGATGCTTTGATGCTAGCAGTTGTGGCGTGGGCAGTTATTGAAAAGAAACTACTCTCCATTATCTCCACACATTAAGAAATCATGCCATGAAACTAAGAAGCCAGGAATAAAAGGAAGATATGAAAGGAGAATAGGGCTGACTCTTTTCCATAGAAAAAATCGAATCATACTTAGCAAACTTAGTTTTCTTTTAGAGTCTTATTTAATTGTAATTATTGTTCTTATGATAGCCCAGTAGTTGTAGTTAAATCGAATTTGTTTCTTTCGGCTTGATATCATTTTCTTTTAATTGTTGTTTCAAATAAACAGACTTTGTTGAAATTAGATGGTGTTGCTATGAAATTCAAGTGATTTGTTTACAAAGAACTTGAGAATCCTTCTTTCTTTTGATCCTTTAAGAAAATATACAATTGCTTGATTGAAGTCAGGTTTAAAACCCATTCAAACTAAGGTGCTTACACCTCTAGCACACCCACTCCATAGCCAATTAAAGGCCAATAATGTTTTCATCAGACCTTGGGGAAATAATTACAATTATACATTTTTTTATTTCTATTTGAATAGAAAGTTAACTTTCATTTTTTATCTTCTTCCTCGTCCATTCATCTCTTCACTCCCAAGTATCAGTCTCTACCAAAATCAAAACAAAGAGGAAAGAGAGCCATTATCCATCTTTTATTCAAAACCAAGAGATCCCATTTTTTAATTCAAAGCCAAGAGAATCCTTTTTATCATCTTGCTTCTAGGGAATTTTTTTTTCTTTGTCCTCCACACACACACACACAATATATATATATATATATATATTGATTTTGAATCTTCTTTTAAATCTGGTAGCAAATCTGGTAGATTAGTCCTTAAGATTTACGCCTGTCCTTAACACGGGTCTAAATTATTTTTTAGCAAATCTTTAATACCACTCTAGATTTGCTGGTATCAGAGCCATCTTCTTTTAGGGGTGGTAGTAGATAGATTATAGAACTGTTTTCATAGTTAAATCTTTGATTTATAGATCTAGAAGTGGACTTAGTGTTGTCTAGGTATTGGATATGCAGTAAGACTCGTGTTAGCCGACGGACAGGCGTTTAGGGCAGTAAGTCAGTGGTCGCTACCAAAACCAACATTAATAAACTTTAAAAATCTATTTTTCAAAAATTTAAAAATGGAACCATTTCTATGTAAATCTGCTAGTACAACTAAATCAGATAGTTCTGAGTCATCAGAAGTTAAAAGGATAGTTAATAGAAATGAAGTAATTTTAGAAGATTTTAATAAATCAATTGATAATTGGGTAATACTGAAGATAGATAAAGAACATATTTATAAAATACCAAAATTAAACATATTTAAAAATGATTATATAATTAAAGCTGAAGAAAGAGATGTACAGTTAAGTAAACCTTTTGAGAAAATAACTTTACTTTCTGCAGAGTCAATAAAGCATCATAAAAATAAAAAATATAAATATATACATATAGGATTAGTACAAATAGGTATAAAACCTTTAACTAGAGAAGGATTAAATACTAGTATTCTGGCTGTGGTCAGAGATACTAGGTTTGTAAATTTCAATGACTCACTATTAGGAACTATAGAAACCAGTCTGAGTAGTGGTCCAATTTCATTTGACTGCTTCCCAGATATAACAATTTCATTAAATGATCCAAATATATTAAAAAGTGTAGTTTTAGAAATCAAGACACATAATTATAAAATGCTTGAAGGATCTATTCCTGTAGCATTAATGTATAAAATAAATTACAAAGCTATGGTATCTGCTTTTGCTACAAAATATATAATGCAGCCTAAACTAGGAGAAACTAAATTTCTACAGACAGATTTAAGTAAAGCTAACACAGTAATTCCTAAGACTATTCAGTGGAAAGATATTAGTCTCCCTGATGAATGGGTTTTAGAGGATGTTGTTCCTCTTCCTGAACCAAAGACTATAGTTAAGCCTAATATAGAACTCAGTAAAATTGAACAGTATGAAGACGGTAAAGTAAAATTAAAATTCAGTTGACATAGTGTAAGCAGTAGGTATTCAGACTCTTCCTCCTCTGTATCAACAGTAGATATAGGTAGAGCTTCACAGTTACCTTCTGTAATATATGCTTCATATAAAGAAAATGAACCTAAACTTGTATTGCAAACAGTAGTAAAGCCTAGGTATTCTACTTCAGATATACCTGAATCTAGTAATAAACTAAAAAGTGTAGATTATAGTACAACAGTACCACATTTATATTATAATCCAACAGGAACAATGAACCCTTTGGAACCAAACCCTAATTGCAATCAATCTCAAAATATAGAACACTCACCTTCTCCATCTATGTCTCCTACAACTTCCTTCATGACAGGAAATGTAGAAAGCATGGATAGAGAATTAAATGTAATAAATAAAGAATTTATTTTTAATTATGATAAATTAAATAAAGAATTAACAGCAATTAAAAATAAAGATAAATTAGAAAATGTAATAAAAAAGGTAAAAGATTTTGAATCAGTTAAAGAAGAATATATTGACTTTATAAAATATTATGAAGTTAATATGAAATTCTTTGATTGGTTTAAAAGAATTTATAGAGGAAAACTTAAAGCAGAGAAATTAATAAATCCAGTAACCATTAGAAATAAAAATACAGAATGGAAAGTAAAAGATAAAATTATACAGAGTGAACATCCACCTAAAGCATCAAGTGTATTTTTACATGGAGATAAAGAAATAAAAATAGCAACATTTAAAATAATTTCAGAAGATGACCCTAATAGAAAAATTTTAGAGCAAAATAATTTTAGTAATGCACACTTATTGAGTATAGGACAACAATTAAACAGAATAGAAGATACTATTAAAGAAAGTAAGATAGTAAAAATTGAAAAAGATATAAAAGATAGAAAACTTAAATCTCATGTTTTTAAACCTTTTGAAGTTTCTAAAACAGGACAAAAAGAAGTAAAATCTAAAGATTCAGATTTTGTTAAAGCAATTAAAGAACAGTTAAGTAAAATTGACTCTTCTTCTGGGTCAAAACAGGTAGTTCAAGAAACACCTCAATCTAAAGCTTCTAAAACTATAAGTATAGTCACACAAGAACAAGAATCAGAATCAGTTGAGGATTCTCAACCTGAATCTGAAGATATTGAAACCTTTAGTAAAGCCCTAGAGCCACAGATAAATCGTATAACATATAATCAATCTATAGTACCTAGAATGTCTACCCCAGACTTAGGTATAACAGATAGACCAAATGTCCTATCACAATATAAGTATAATGCCTCTTCAGTTTATGAATAGAACATTGATAGCCTATCAGAATATAATATTCTGAGTCTTCTTCAACAAATGACAATGGCTTTAATATGCTTAAAAAGGAAAATGAAAGTTACCTTAGATTTCTCCACAATGTGGTTTGATTTCAAAGCTGACAAGTCATGAAACAGTTACGGTATTGTTGTTGACAATCTGCTTTAATTTTTTTAATTGTTATGTATTAGAATGACAGGCAGTGTCTACTATTATTGTTGAGATTTATGTTACTTATTATTGCAATGTTCATACTTTGCAGTGAGTGATAATGTATTACTGTGATCAGGTTCTTGATTTAGTTCAAGTTTTACATGATATGTCCTTGCTAATACAGATCACTATAATGTTGATAAGGAAACATACAACATAGAGTTTGTAATATCTGTTGTCTGGTTGTGTTCTGTGGCAGTCCTCTATATTTAATCATGCTCAACTAACATTCTGATATTATGATTTTGTTTTCGTTATGCATAGCAATGAAATTCAATCGGGTGTTTAGTACTTAGATTTCTAATAATTAAGGTATTGAAATAAGCTTATCATTTAATTGGGAAATATGTAGTTTAAGTGCCAAATTGGGAAATATGCAGTAGTTATCTATCGTTTAATTCACTGGCCAATAGACCTGGTGATCTGACATGAACAGAGTTTATTAAGTATGCTTTAATAGCATTAGCAAGTTTGCACAAACTTAAGTTGATAGAAAAAACCAACAATATACGCTAAGCATTCTGCTTTTAACTAAAGCTATCAATTAGTTCAGCATAGAGCAATTCGTATTAAACTTTTTTTTTTCCTGTTCTTAAAGAATAATTTCCTGACATATATTTTGTATTACTTTATTATGTTCTTTTATGATACATACTAGCAATAGTCTCAGGACTGGAAGGACATTGGATGCTGGATAAAAGATATATGCAAGAAAATTTAAGGTAATTAAGAGTACAAGATCTTGGTAAAGATACTATGCATCAGCATTTGATTTTCAGATTGTGTTATTTATTAAATATGATTTGTAATCGTGCTTACAATAAAATGTTATTATATGCAGTACCCATTTTATTAATTTGCTTTAGAAAGCAATGTTTGTGTTGTTATTCCACATTAATTAGCATTTACAGCTCTTCAAGTGGAAGAAAACTTGCTATAAGTGGCAGAATTATGTGTCTTCCATTGTTTTACTGCAGCAGAAAACATTTTCATCCCATCTTTCTAAGGATCAACTTCCCTAGGAGGCAAACTTCTACATGCTCCATGGTTTTGTTGCAACAGGTATATTCTGCGTTCGCATGTGCTGTGTAATTGATAACTTTTACTCTCTAAAATAGTTTGATTCTTTGCTAAACAGACATATTGTGCTGCAGCCTTTTTCAAGTTACCATAATTCAGGAACATGTTCAAAGCAAATCAAGTTTCATTCAGCTGAAAAATTCATGGGTGTAGTGAACTACAGAAAAAATTCACTGGCTACATCCACATCAAAGAAATCCAAAGTAATTTCTGCGCTGAAACATAAGGAAGCTGAGAGGAAAAGGCGAGTTCGAATCAATGGTCAGTATGCAAACCTGCGAACTTTCCTTCCAAACTTGATGAAAGTAGGTAACAAACTCTGAATAATACAAATGATCCATAATTTTATGTTATTCTGATTAATACAACTGTGCTGAACCACAGAGGAGCAAAGCATCAGTGCTTGCAGCAACAATCCAGCGAGTGAAACAGCTGGAGAATACAGTATCAGAATTGAAAGAAATATATGGGGTTGGAAGGCTGGATTGTGCATTTCTTGGTGGAACAGAAATGTTGAGAGTAGAGTACAGCAAGAGACAGGGCCAAAGGCTTGTTAAGGTGATGTTCAGCTGTGAAGATAAAGGGAAGCTAATGTCAGAAATTGCAAGGGCAGTGAAATCAGTGAAAGGGAAAGTTAAGAAGGCAGAGACATTGACAATGTCTGGATGGATTGAGTGTGTTTTGTGGGTGCAAGGAATTAATGTGAATCGACAATTGGAGATGCTAAGGACAGCTTTAGATGCTATTATAGACCCAAAAATGCCAAATAACAAGCCTGCAGGGCTCTCCTGATTGTTGGTTAGGTGAGGATAGGAGTTTAGAGGATTTTATACAATATTTCCCATCATGTTACAATTTCACTCAACACCTTGTTTAGATGGCCAACAACATATTCAGTAATGTATGATGTGAAGGTTTTTTTTTTTTTTCTAACAGGATGTAATGAATTAGAGAATTCACTTAAAATATATTATTTTGAAAAGGGCTAATATTTTTTAGACCATAATTACTTTAAATGAGTCAAAAAAGACAATAATGTCTTTATATCTAATAAAGTAAAAAAAATATCAGCTACTTCTACGTCCTTGCGTATTTTTTCTCTTTTTCAACTTTCTCTCTCTTTTCTTTTCCAAAATATGAATCTGCAATCATTAGATAGACAAAGGAAAGTTTTATCATTTTTTTTCTCATCATATACGGTATATTTTCATTTTTTCATTTAGTCGAATTTATAATTTTTATTACGATATTTTGAGTATGAAATGATAAATATTTGAAGAGAAAATGGTTTATTTTGTTATATTTAATCAATATTTACATCTCTGTTCAGTTCATCTTCTTTTTTTCCTCTAAACCACTCTGATTTATGTTGATTTTTAAAGGAAAAAAAATTTACAGAACAGCCCTACTCTCTCTAATTTGCTCTAACTCACATCAAAATGCTTCTTTTTGTTATAAAAAATTCTCCATTACACTTTCTAAGACAATCGGATATTTGAATCTTAAAATAAAATGTCTAATTTATGTTGATTTTTAAAGGAAAAAAAGTTTATAGAACTGCCCTAATTTTCTCTAACTTATTCTAACTCACATCAAAATATTTCTTTTTCCTGTAAAAAAATTCTCCATTGTACTTTCTAAGATTGTCTGTACACTTGAATCTTAAAATAAAATGTCTGATATATTAATTTTTTTAAAAAAAAAAAATTTATAGTACTGCCCTAACTCCTCCTAACTCAGCCTAACTCACATCAAAATGTTTCTTTTTACTATATAAAAATTTTCATTGCACTTCCTAAGATAATCTGCATACTTGAATCATAAAATAAAATATGTCTGAATTATATTATTTTTAAGAAAAAAAATTACAAAATTGCCCTAACTCTTATCAAAATACTTTTTTTACTATAGAAAATTCTTCATTATACTTCATAAGATAGTCTGCATACTTAAATCATAAAATAAAATATATCTTATTTGTGTTGATTTTAAGAAAAAAAAAAGTTTACAGAACTGTCTAGCTCCCCCTAATTTGCTCTAACTCGCATCAAAATATTTTTTTTTACTATAAAAAATTTTTCATTGCACTTTTTAAGATAGTCTGCACACTTAAATCTTAAAATAAAATATGTCTGATTTATATTAATTTTTATAGAAAAAAATTTATAAAATTATCCTAACACTCCCTAACTTACCCTAACTCATATTAAAATGCTTGTTTTTTCTATAAAAAATTATCAATTGCACTTTCTAAGACAGTCTACACACTTGAATCTTAAAATAAAATATCCCTGATTTATGTTAATTTTTAAAGAAAAAAAAGTTTATAGAATACTAATATATAATTTCTGTAAACTTTTTTTTCTTTAAAAACCAACATAAACAGACATATTTTATTTTAAGATTCAAGTGTGCATACTATCTTAGGAAGTGAAATGGAGAATTTTCTATAGCAAAAAGAAGTATTTTGATGTGAGTTAGGGCAAGTTAGAGGGAGTTGGGACAGTTATATAAACTTTTTTTCTTTAAAAGTCAACATAAATTAGACATAATTCACTTTAAGATTCAAATATGCAGACTGTCTTATAAAGTGAAATAGATAATTTTTTATATCAAAAAGAAACATTTTAATGTGAGTTAAGATAAGTTAGGAGAGTTAGGATAATTCTATAAATTTTTTTCCTTTAAATTTAAAAATTAACATAGATCAGACATATTTTATTATAAGATTCAAGTGAACAATGAAGAATTTTAGGAGTGGGGGCAAGTTAGGAGAGCTATGACATTTCTGTAAATTTTTTTTCCTTTAAAAATCAATATAAATCGAACATATTTCACTTTAAGATTCAAGTATCCAGACTGTTTTAGAAAGTGCATTGGAGAATTTTTTATAGCAAAAGTAAGTATTTTGATCAGAGTTAGACCAAGTTAGGAGAGTTAGAGCAGTTTTGTAAACTTTTTTTCCTTATTTTAAGATTCAAGTATCCAGATTAACTTAGAAAGTGTAATAAAAAAAATTTATAGCAAAAATAAATATTTTGATGTGAGTTAGGGCAAGTTAAGGGGAGTTAGGGCAGTTTTATAAATTTTTTTTCTTTAAAAACTAACATAAATCATGGAGTTTTAGAAGAAAAAAGAAGATGAACTAAGCAGAAATGCAAATATTAGTTAAATATAATAAAATAAATCATTTTCTTTTTAAATATTTATCATTTCACACTCAAAACAATGTAATAAAAGTTGTAGATTCAACTAAATAAAAAAAATAAAAATATGTCGTATATGATGAGAGAAATGAATAATGATAAAAAAAAAATTATCGATCTAATGGCTACATATTTACATTTTGAAAAAGAAAACAAAGAAAAAGTTAAAAAAGAGAGTGAATACACAAAGAAAAAGAAGAAGTAGTTGAGAGTTTTTTATTTTATTAGGTATAAGGCTATTATTATCTTTTTTAATTATGGTCTAAAAAATATTAGCTATTTTAAAACAGTATATTTTAGGTGAATTGTGGACTTATTATTATACGGTATAGTATTATATAAATATTATTTATCATATTTGAAAAAAATTATATAATATTATGTGATTAAATAAAAAGATTTTAATAACATAATATAGCAACATGTGCATATTCCGAAAAGTATTGAATTAATATAATTCCAATTTTAATTTTTAAAATAAAAATCCTGATTTGTAGTTAACTTAGTCCTTTTTTTTTCCATCAATTTACATTCAAAGGAAATGGACAGCGGCCAAGTTTTTATAGTTCTATTCATTTACAAATATTTTTTAGGGGCTTTTATAAAAATGTCAAAAAAATTGGACTTTTGATAAAAATACAAGAAAAATTAAAAATAATTTTAAATATAATATACTATATTTATAAAATATTTATCAAAATATTAGAATTTATAAATTATTTACCAAAATACTAAATTTTTATTAGTTTACAGAGAGTTTACAATGAGTTTATAATTAGTTTATAATGAGTTTATAAATTTCACATAGTTTATAGTGAGTTTATAATAAAATAACTAGAATATCTCTGATAAAAAAATAAAAATTTTTAAAAATATAATGGAGGATGTCATTTTTTAAAAAATTCAAGTTTATTATGTTTTAAAGAATATATTTAAATTTATAAGAATTTATTATTAGTTTAAATTTATAAATGTATATAGTTTTTTAAGAGTTTATTATAGATTTATTATAAGTTTATTATAAAATAATTTTAAAAAATTATTATAAAATGATAAAAATATTTATGATAAAAATAAAAAAAAATATAAAAAAAAATGGTGAGAAGTGAAATTTTTCCCAGTGAGCTTCTCTTTCTTAATTAGTTGGTGAGCCCTGAGCAGAAGCAGAGCTACAAATGTCGAGCCATGATCCGCATATGGCAATTGGCAAGAGATTTTAACGTAATTAAAGACTTTATAACGGGTAACTTGGTCAGATTAGAGGTCAATTCAAGTTTAATTTAAAATATTTTTATTAAATTCCGCTTAAACTTATCTTGAATTATTTTAATTAAAATTCACTTCAAATTCCAACTGAAGTTTACAATAAATTTCTCAAGTTCAAGCTAACCTGCTTTTATATAGGCTTAGTTTTTGAAGATGTGAAAACAATTTGGAAAATTACTATCCATGTTTTTCGATTTTCAATTATAAAAAAGATTCGTATTAACAAAGGTAATCTGTAATTACTAAAAAAATCAAATAAAAAGTTTATTTATAAAATAAGTTTCGAATGTATTCTTCATTATTTAAATATAAAATAAAGGGTATAACATTAATATGAAAATTAAACTTGACCCTTTTAAGTAGTTTTTAACTTAGTTAATTATTAAGTACTTAAAATTTTAATTTTAAATACTAAATTACTTTATCAAATGCCACTGAATTTATATAATTAATTTTTTACTGTAATATAAACACCCCATAAAATAATTTAAACAAAATAAAATATTTAATTATTCAACTATTAAACACTGACATCGTATTAACTTTACTTTTTACAATTGTTGATAAATATATCACCACTATCCACCCATGGCGCAGGTAGGTCTAAGTAGGGACTGTAATTGATCATAACCCAGCTATATTTTGAAAAGTTAAATATTGACTGATTATAAAATAGTCGAGTTTAAAATCAAACTCGAAATGAGTCCAAGCCGAATCTAAATTTATATTAAGCCAGCTTATATATTATGTATCTCGAGATTGAACTCGAGCTTTATTTAAATAAGTTTAACGAACTCAACGAGCTTATTTCAGTTTTTATTTTTTATTCATTTTTTTATATTTTTATAAAAGTTATATTAAAATTAATATTTTTATGAAAGATAAATAATATGATTATATATTAATAAAAATAAAATATTATATTATTATAATGTTATATTTTACTATAAATTACTAATTTATTTTATATTGTATATTATTTAATTTATTTATCATATATATCATATATTAATAAATTATATAAATTAAAGTAGTCAAAAAATTAATATATTTACATATATAGTTTAATATACATAAATTAAATTATATATATTTTTAATTAAATATACTAAACGAGTTAGCTTACGAGTTTAATTCACGAACTTTTTAAATAAACCAGCTCGCGAGATAACGAGCCGAGTATTTCTTAACTTGAGTTTGACTTATTTAACAAACGAGCAGTTCGAGCTCGAGCCTGAATAAGCTTTTATCGAATCGAGATCTAAGCTGAGCTCGAGTAGCTTGGCTCATTTATAGTCCTAGGTGTAGGTTGGAATGAGTATTTCATGTCATGCATCAAAGAGGAGGAGAAAAAAAAAAGACATGGAACAAGAAGTAGACCAATTTTGGACTCGCATCCAACATTTTCCTATGCATAAGACTATGATTTGCTTCAAAGCGAACTAGGAGGATATACAAATCACTCCAGGTATGGTGATGGGATCATACATTCAACAATTTTTTTTTTGTTCCATGTATAAAATTCAAGTCTGACTCACCTCTTATAAAATACAAGTTCTCGACTACAATGAGTTTTGATAGCATCCTCCAATTCCTCAACCTTACCAAAATTGACTGCGAACGAAACCATCGCACTGCGTTGTAGCTGTGTTAATCATGTACTAGATAAGAACACAAGCAAAAATGGCAAAAACTTCAAAGTTGCTTTCCCAAAGCTTATAGACTACCCTTTCCAGCCCATAGAACAGCATTAGAAAAAGGGGTAAGAGAAAGAGGAAAAAATTGTGGCAACTGGTATTTAGGGAAGAAATAAAACGATGCAACTTATTGGTATCAGTATTACTATTTGCAGGTTATTTAACAATAAGATGCTTGTATTACAGTGGCATCTGCAGAAGCAATAATTTACCACTGAAGAATCAACTATTGACTTTTCAAAAACCTGTGCAACCCACTATCGCCTCTTTCAAATGAACAAGGTTGATGCCAAAGTTGGCAACATGACAGAAACAGCAAGAAGCAAAAAAGCCAGTCCCAAGTATTATAATACATAGGAATTTTAAGGGACTGAACAATGGAAAGATAATACGCATAATTGGAACAGATGAAGGATTAATAGGTGAAGACATTTAACTGCTAAATGAAGGTATGATAATACCCTTTAACACCCACTAAAACAATCAGTATGCATGCATCTCAAGAAATTAAATTGGCTGCATCAGTTCTTCTATGTACAAACAAGACAACCACTAAAACAATCAGTATGCATGCATCTCAAGAAATTCAATTGGCTGCATCAGTTCTTCTATGTACAAACAAGACAACTAAACAACAATCATATCATGCTCACCTGATGGTGCAAAACTCCTATGAGATCATAGGGAACCTCCACGCCCATCATGACTACAAAATCAACATTCAATATCAAATACAACATTACTCCCACTCTCACAATTATCATCTTGACCAGCTTTCAAATACAGCATATATTGAATACAAATTTTCAAATATAAAAAGAGGCAAGGAATCAGAAGAAACGAATCAAAATACCTTGGATTTTACAAGACAAGTTGGAGCATTTCTCAAGCATTCAGAAGCAACTCCACCATAAGCCCTGACCAGTCCTCCAATACCTAATCTGATACCTCCAAAATACCTACAAAAGATTCAATACCATAAAAAATGAGAATTAAACCATAAAATACAATCTATCCAAACCAAAAAAGCCCGAACTGAATACATAAATAATAAAAGTGAAATAACACTCATTACCTAATTACGACAACCATAACTCTATCAATTCAAGAAGAATCAATAGCAGATAGTATTGGTTTTCCAGCATGTCCTGATGGTTCTCCATCATCATTAGATCGAAATTGATCACCAATCTATCACACAAACAATATATTGTTAAAAGGAAATTGAAAAATCAAACTACTAAAATTAAAAGGCTAAATAATTATGAAGTTTTTGTGGTTTTGCATATTACATTAATCAGTTCCTGTATTTTTAATATCTAATTTTTGCATTTCTGTGTTTTTAAAAATTAAACTGTTTAGTCATTTTGTCAATATTTTCATTCTAAAATCATTAGTCAACTACTTTGATATTATAAAATAACTTATTTGTTATTTCTTTATATATATTTATCTTTGTTATTTATTAAGTTTATTACATTTTTAATTTTATTTTATATATCATTTGTCTACAAAATAATAAAAGACATTATTTGTATTATTTGAAATTATTTTTTAGTAATATTTATAAAATTAAAATAAATGATATATATAGATTGTCTGTAAAATAATAAAAGATATTATTTATATTATTTAAAATTATTTTTTAATAATATTTATAAAATTAAAATAAATTATGTGTAAGAAATATAAATAAAATTAAAAATAAATATGATTTAATAAATAATAAAGAAAAATATATATAAAGAAAGAGCAAATAAATTATTTTATAATATCAAAGTAATTGACTAATATTTTTAGGATGAAAATATTAATAGAAGAATTAAATAATTTAATTTTTAAAAATAAAAAATATAAAAATTAGATGTTGAAAATATAAAAATTAATTAATGTAATATATAAAATTTTAATAACTTTATAATTATTTAATCAAATTAAAAATCAAATAATGTACCTTATGGCCCCAGCAATTATGAGTGCCCGAGGATCTCTAACCTAAACCAAATCAATCAATTAAGTGAATTAATTATTAGTGCTCGTCCATTATTAGAATAATAAAATGTATATATATATATATATTGTTGTGGAAATTGAATTAATTTCTCACCAATTATATATATAGTGTATGAACAATTGCACCAATAATTATACTAAAAAAATTTCCAGGAAAGAGAGATGGGTCACAATGGACACTCTTAAATACCAAGTCTTTCCTTAAACAAAATTTTCCTAGATATATAATCATTAGTACAAAATACCACCACAACTATACCAAAAAATAGTTATTAAGTAATTAATAAAGAGAACACCAAATTTTAACGAGGTTCGGCCAATTTTGCCTATGTCCTCGGACACCACCAAAATAATTCTACTAATATTAAAGAAAAATTACAAAGGAAAGAGAGAAGACTTAATTTTGGGATGATTTTCAAATGAGAGCTAAGGGGTTTATATAGGCTTCAAAAATGGTTGGTGAAAATTAGGCACCTCCATTTTTTACTTCCATTTACCTAAGTTAGGCACATCCTATTTTTGACTTCCAATTCCTAAATTAGGCACCTCCTATTTTGACCCTAAAATTGGTTAATGAATTTTCATAATAGATAAATAGCCAAAAATAATAATTCTCCACCTTGGCTATTTTTCTATTTACAATCTACAAATCTTCTCTCAAAAGAAACTATTTTCAGTGGTGTATCCAATTGCACTCTAAAGCGCTCATCTTCAATCCAACATCTATGATGTTCAGAATATACCGTAGAATCCATTTCACAGCTTGTCAATGTTTCTTGCCAGGATCATGCATGTATCTGCTCACAACTCTAACTGCTTGTGAAATGTCTGGCCTTGTACACACCATAGCATATCAAGCTACCAACAACATTTGCATACGGAACCTTTGACATGTACTCCCGTTCCGCTTTATTTTTAGGAGATGAAGATGAACTGAGCTTCATATGAGGTACAAACGGTGTACTTATAGATTTTAACTTTTCGTTCAGTCCAAAACATTGTAGTACCTTCTTCAGATAATGTTTCTGATTCAAACAAAGCTTCCCTCTCTTTCTATCTCTGCGTATCTCCACATCTAAAATTTTCTTTGCTTCTCCCAAGTCTTTCTTTTCAAACTCCTGATTCAGCTGAGTCTTCAACTTCTCAATTTCTTCTAGATTCTTTGAAGCTATCAGCATATCATCAACATACAGGAGAAGATATATGAAAGATCCATCTTGTAGCTTGAGCAAATACACACAATGGTCATATTTGCTCCTTGTGTATATCTGCCTCATCATAAAATTGTCAAATCGTTTGTACCACTGCCTCAGAGATTGTTTCAATCCGTACAACAATTTTTTCAATTTACATACCCGTTTTTCTTCTCTATCAACCTTGAACCCTTCTAGCTGAGTCATATAGATTTCCTCTTCTAAGTCTCCATATAGAAATGCAGTTTTTACATCAAGTTGAACGAGTTCCAAATCCAATTGTTCTACTAAGGCCAATAAAATTCTAATGGAGGAATATTTTACAACTGGAGAAAATACTTCATTATAATCAATTTCTTCCATTTGAGCATAGCCTTTAGCTACCAATCTTGCCTTGTAGCAAACATCATTCTTGTCAAGAAATTTTTCTTTCTTTATATATACCCATTTGCATCCAATTGCCTTCTTTCCCTTTGAAAAATTAGCTAGCTTCCACGTCTGATTCTTTCCAAGAGACTGCATTTCATCAACCATGGCATTCCTCCACTTTTCCTTTTCTGACCTTTGGACAGCTTCATTATAAGTGCTAAGAATGCCATCATTTGTAATCAGGGATGCATAAGCCACCATATCATCAAATCGAGAAGGTTTGCGAATCTCTCGTCGTGGCCTATTTGTTGCAATAGATTCTTATTGCTGTGGGGGTTCTTGGGTTGGAACCCCTTCTTCATCTGACTCCACCTCTACCATAGGAATATTTTCATCTATTTTTTTTGTTGCTGGGTCAACAATTCTTCTTTCAAACTCCATCTGCTGTGGAGTACCATCTGTTTGCTAAACAATTTCATTTGTTACCTTTTTCAACATGGTAGACTCATCAAAGGTAACATCTCTGCTAAAGACTATCTTCTTTGTTTGTGAACACCAAAGGCGAAGTCCCTTCACACCAGTGGTGATCCCCATAAAGAGCGCTTTATTTTCCCTCTGATCTAGCTTTGATTCCTTAACATTGTAATATGCAGTGGAACCAAACACACGTAAGGAATCATAATCAGTAGTAGATTTTCTAAACCACATCTCCAAAGGTGTTTTACCACCAATAGCAGTTGATGGTAAGTGATTAACGAGATAGCATGCATATGTAATAGCCTCAGCCCAAAATTGTCTGCCCAACCCAGCATTGGACAACATACACCAAACTTTCTCCACTAATATCCGGTTCATGTGTTCTACCACCCCATTCTGTTATGGTATTTCTCTAACTGTGAAGTGTCTAAAAATGCCTTCATCTTGGCAGAATTTCAAAAATGGATCACTTTTATACTCTCCACCATTATCTGTGTGGAGACATTTGACTTTTCTGCCCGTCTGAGTTTCCACCATCTTTTTTCATATGAGAAAAACTCTCAACACTTCATCATTTGTCTTCATAGTATACACCCATACTCTCCGAGAGAAGTCATCAATAAATGTTACAAAGTAGTACTTTACTCACATTGAAGCTGTCTTGAAAGGACCCCACACATCTGAGTGAACATAGTCCAAAATACCCTTGGTATCATGGATTGCAGTACCAAACTTCACTCTAGTCTACTTGTCTTTGACACAATGCTCACAGAAATCTAATTTTTGGGGTTGCACTCCTTTCAATAATCCTTGATATGACAACAGTTTCAAAAATTTATCACCAGCATGTCCCAAGCGCATATGTCATAATCTAGTTGCTTCCAACTCTTGATCATTACTGGAAGCTACTACTACTGTCCCAATAATTGCATTACCCTGATAGTAATACAAGTTATTGGCCTTTCTTAATCCTTTCATTATCATCAGTGCACCGAAGATGATTTTCATTACTCCATCTGCTGCATTTATAATGAAGCCCTTTGATTCTAGGACTCCCACAGATATGACATTCTTCTTCAAACTCAGTATATATCGGACATTTGACAGTATTCTAATTGATCCATCATGATTCTTCAATTGGATTGAACCAATTCCTTTAATCATACATGGATCGTCATTTACTGTGTAAACAGTTACTCCTTCTAGTTCTCTAAAATCAAAGAACCAATCCTGATTGGGACACATATGATGACTACAACCAGAATCAAGTAGCCATACACTAGAAGAGCTTGTTGATGATACAACAGTTAATAAAAGGTATGAGTTTTCATCATCACACTCAGCTACATTTGAATTCACGACAGCTTTTCCTTTATCAGATTTGCTTTTATTACTCAGCTTGGAACAATTTATCTTCCAATGCTCTTTCTCCCAGCAAAAGGCACATTCATCTTTAGCTGGTTTGGATTTTGATCTCCCCTTCTTTTCTCTCTTTCTGCTTTGAAAGCGACCTCTCACTATCAATGCTTCCACTGTTCCACTTGAACTCTCTTTCTTGTCTTTTTTTCGTAGTTTGTAACTGTATAGTGCAGCAGTTACTTCAAAGAGAGTCACTTCAATCTTCCCATAGAGTAGAGTTGTTTCAAGAAACTCAAACTCCTCTGGAAGAGACCCCAACAGCATCAAAGCCAAATCTTCATCTTTGAAAGTCACATTCAAATTCATCAAATCAGCTACCAGCTGATTAAAATTGGTGATATGCTCATTCATAGTGGTACCAGGAACATAAGTGAAGCGAAACAATCTCTTCTTCATATAAAGCTTGTTCTGACTACTTTTCTTCAAAAAAAATTTCTCCAGTGCCTTCCACAATTTTCTTGCAGAAACTTCCTTACAGAACGCATATTTCTGTTCTCTAGAAAGGCACGATCGAATTGTACAACAAGCCACACGATTGATGGCTTTCCAATTTTTTTATCAATGTCTTCTGGTTTCTCTTCTTCAATGGCAATGTCTAGACCTCACTGAAAGAGAGCGTCTAGAACCTCACTTTGCCACATACCAAAATGACCCGTACCATCAAAAAATTTCACTGCAAATCTAGCATTTGACACAGCAGTCATTGACCAAATTGACAAAGTGGATGCTGTCTCCTTTGGAATGGATGATTTTCCTGAGTCATCTATCATTTTTACTTTAAAAAATTATTTAATAGCTAACAAATGCGGAATATAAATAATCCAAGAAAATCTTTTCTGATGTGGAAGATCATACTAGGCTGCAACCACAGAGCTTAATTAGAAAACCTTATCTCTGATACTAATTATTGTGAAAATTGAAATAATTTCCCACCAATAATATATATAGTGTGTGAATAATTGCACCAACAA
This sequence comes from Garcia nutans, assembly GCA_947685225.1. Taxonomy (NCBI): domain Eukaryota; kingdom Viridiplantae; phylum Streptophyta; class Magnoliopsida; order Malpighiales; family Euphorbiaceae; genus Garcia; species Garcia nutans. Next base: position 8,891,698 of record CANTUV010000059.1, on the reverse strand, counting down.
TTATACCAGAAAAATTTCTAGGAAAGAGAAGTGGGTCACAATGGACACTCTTAAATACCAAGTCTTTCCTTAGACAGAATTTTTCTAGACATATAATCACTAGCACAAAATATCACAACTATACCAAAAACTAGTTATTGAGTAATTAATAAAGAGAACACCAAACTTTAACGAGGTTCGGCCAATTTTGCCTGCGTTCTCGGACACCACAAAAATAATTCTACTAATATCAAAGAAGAATTACAAAGGAAAGAGAGAAGACTTAATTTTGGGATGATTTCCAAATGAGAACTAAGGGGTTTATATATGCTTCAAAAATGGTTGGTGAAAATTAGGCACCTCCATTGTTTACTTCCATTTACCTAAGTTAGGCATATCCTATTTTTGACTTCCAATTCCTAAATTAGGCACCTCCTATTTTGACCCTAAAATTGGTTAATGAATTTTCATAATAGATAAGTAGCCAAAAACAATATATATATATATATATATATCTACCTGATAAAAGAAAAAGGCGGATTGTTCATCGGAGATGGAACCAGCAATGGCTATGAATTTGCACTTTTTGATTTCTTTTTCGAAACTTACTCTCTCTTTGATGGTAGTGTAGGCACCGGAATTGCTAGTGCGAGCTAACATGGTTCTCGTTCTCTTTAAACTCGAAATTCCGATGAGTGCCGCAAAGATATGGTGGCTTAGCCTCTGGCAGTGATGGTGGCGGTAAATGGATATTGCTACTGTTGGTGGTAGCACACCAAAATTGAAAAATAAAAATGAAAAAAAAGAAAGTAAAAAATGCAAGGTGCCTAACAAGGAAGAAATTGTCAAAAATGGGAGGTGAAAATGGGAGGTGCCTAATTTAGCCTAATTTTCACCTAATTTAGTTTGACAATTTATTTGCATTTGAAGCCTATAAATAGGCTCATTCTCTCCATTTGTAAATACACCAAGAAAACACAAAATGTAGCTTAAGGAGAGCTATAGGTTAAACACCAAGTAGTTTATATTAGGAATTAGAGAATCAATCTCTTGGAGTTCCTTGGAGTATAAATATTTTGGGGTTGTTTTGTGGGTGTCGGTTAGAAAAATATTTTGTAATTTGTGGTTGTAACAATTTGCCGCATAGTGAATATTTTTCTTGGTTGTCGTTAGACAACGACCGTGGTTTTTCTCCATTCGGGAGTTTTCCACGTTAAATCATTGTGTTTTATTCTCTTTAATTTCACAGTCATTATTTTATTTTCTCATTTGTTCCTGCTTGAATACGGTCCGAAGGGCGGGAAAATAGCGATTTTCCCAACAAGTGGTATCAGAGCTTAGGTGTTATAATTTTTATCAAAAATCTTAGTATGCTCTGTGGTTGCAGCTTGGTCTGATCTTCCACATCAGAAAAGATTTTTGTTAAAAATTATTTTTGTTTTTAAGCTGGTGGAGCTTTGGAAAAGGTGGAGCCGTTTTGCTTTGGTGTGCTTGAGTATTGGTGGTGAGATAAATAATTACATGTCGAGGTAAATTCTGTCAAACGACACGAATTTAGTCTAAGGCAAGTGGATTTTAAGTGAGACCTTTGTGACTCCTCCTCTTACCTGGGAATTTACCTGGTGTAATATTTATTTCTGGTCCTTTATTAAGCACAAAGTAAGCATGTCGGCAATGAGATGCGAGATTGAGAAATTTGATGGGAGAATGAATTTTGCACTGTGGCAAGTGCAAGTCAAAGACGTGTTGATACAGTCTGGACTACATAAGGTTTTGCAGGGTAAACCAGTCAGCGGAAGAAATTCAGAAAAAGGCGGTGGCAGTGGAGACTCAGAAAAATCCAAGATTAGTGACGAAGAATGGGAGGAGCTGGATATCAAGGCGGCAAGTCAAATTCGCATGTGTCTAGCAAAAAATGTTCTTGCTAATGTGCTTGGATTGTCCACGACAAAGGAGCTGTGGGAGAAACTGGAAGAATTGTATCAGGGAAAAAATATATCCAACAGGTTATATTTGAAAGAGCAATTTCATACGTTGAAAATGGTGGAAGGTACAAAGCTGTCCGATCACCTGAGTGTCCTCAATGGTATTATCTCTGAATTGGAAACTCTTGGAGTGAAAACCGAAGATGAAGATAAAGCTCTCCGGCTCATCCTGTCACTTCCTTCAACATATGAGCACATGAAGCCTGTTCTGAAATATGGTAGTAAGGAAGTGGTGTATGCGGATGTGGTTAGTAAGCTCATTACTGAGGAGAGAAGACTGAATGAAATGGAATATAAATCTTATGAGAATTCAGCTTTATCTGTCGGTATCAGGAAAAAGAATAAAGGCTCCGGAAAGAGGAAGGTTGTCTGCTGGGGGTGTGGTCAAACTGGACACGTGAGGAAGGATTGCCAGAACGGTGGAGCTGATTCGGCTAGAAGCTCTAACGTTGTTGCTGCCAATGTGATCTCCTGTGGCGAAGGAGATGATGAGTTTTCTCTGTAGTTGAGAGAAGTGTGTCCTCATGGCATGATTGCTACCCATTGAGATGCCATGGAAGAGGACGGATTATTGGTAACTGGTCCACAGAAATGCGTGCGACATTGGTTGACAGTTGATACAGAGCATGTGGTGGAAAAATGATGTCGATGGCTAATGAACTCTCGGAAAAGTCAACAGGAGGGTTGCACCATAAACTATTAGCGGGATCCGACATGGCCGATGGAAAATTCTTGGAGTTGACGAAATAATTCCAAGTGGCGATACTCTTTTATGGTGGAGTATGTTAATTCTTGACGTTAAGAATTATGATTGTCGGTAACAGACAATGTTGTGTTTTTATTTTTCAAGGTGGAGATTGTTGGTGGTAGCACACCAAAATTGAAAAATAAAAATGAAAAAAAAGAAAGTAAAAAATGCAAGGTGCCTAACAAGGAAGAAATTGTCAAAAATGGGAGGTGAAAATGGGAGGTGCCTAATTTAGCCTAATTTTCACCTAATTTAGTTTGACAATTTATTTGCATTTGAAGCCTATAAATAGGCTCATTCTCTCCATTTGTAAATACACCAAGAAAACACAAAATGTAGCTTAAGGAGAGCTATAGGTTAAACACCAAGTAGTTTATATTAGGAATTAGAGAATCAATCTCTTGGAGTTCCTTGGAGTATAAATATTTTGGGGTTGTTTTGTGGGTGTCGGTTAGAAAAATATTTTGTAATTTGTGGTTGTAACAATTTGCCGCATAGTGAATATTTTTCTTGGTTGTCGTTAGACAACGACCGTGGTTTTTCTCCATTCGGGAGTTTTCCACGTTAAATCATTGTGTTTTATTCTCTTTAATTTCACAGTCATTATTTTATTTTCTCATTTGTTCCTGCTTGAATACGGTCCGAAGGGCGGGAAAATAGCGATTTTCCCAACAGCTACTGCTACAGGCATTTATTTTTGGCTTTGGTTTGGTCCTATTTTGTTTTCAGGCGGGGTTGCCGCTTGTTTTAATAATTAGCATTTCTATGTGCGGGCTCAAGTCGCAACTTCAACGACGTCGTTTCAACGATTTGCTAAGAAAATTATCATTTCAGATAAAAATAACTATTGTAAAATCTATTGTAGGTGAGGTTTGGATAAAAAGAAAATAGGCTTGCCGTGAAGAGTAGATTGATAAGGTGAGGTATTGGAGAAGATGGCAAATGTTATTTTTATAAAGGCTAAAATGGTAAATCGCCCTTTTTTTTGTGTGTGTAATTTGTCTTCTAATGTCTGGAGAAATATTTTACAAAGATGTGCAATTAGTAGGGAGCTCCTATATTGGAGGCGAGTAATCAGTTGGTTTTCCGGCAAAGCTAATAGAAAAAGCCTTCTAGCAAAAATTAGAAGATGTGTTATTATGACCGAAGTTTATTTTCTTTGGCCAAAAAGAAATCTTGTCTTTTTTTTTTCATAATAAGATTTGTGATGCACAAAGAGTGATTGGAAAAAATTAGAAATTGTGTAATTCTTAGTTTGTTGTCGGATCACGCTATTGTACAGAATAGATTTACAGATAGGTGGTAATTCTTTCATTGTTTGTTATGATTGTAAGTAATTTTGAGAGAATTTTTGTTTATTTGCTATATTTTGCTGCGGGCTTTGTACTGTCGGGATGTATTCCCTATCCTCTTCCTTTTGGGCAATAATATGACTACTGACCCAAAAAATACTATGGATTAGAGCAACAGGAAAGAGTAAAAAAGAATTGATGATTGATATATATTTCACCGATAATAACAATATTTAGAACTATAAAATTAATCTCAACTCAAACCTCAACAAAATGTTTGAGTTGATATGTTCCTAATAGATACATGGGAAGGATTAGCCTACTGTTCACTACTACCAAAATTGGGGGGGGGGGGGGGGGGGGGGGGTTAACTTTTCTACAATCTTCTTTCTTTTCTTCCATTTTTCTCTTAATTGTATCAGTATACAAAGAATGCAGGGTTTTCCATGCCCTCCAGGCTCCTACATCCTATCTCCAGCTGCTCCCTGGGTGCGGTTGTCTCCAACTATCCTTTCTCCTGTGTAAATCTGCATCAGCACTCCTATACAATGTAGGAGCGTTAGCATCTGCTGAAAACCCACTATGGCCATACCAACCAGGGCTCGTTTCCCCAAATAGGAAATCTGAGAAGTCTTCGCTCTTCACAGAGTCCTTGGTGCTTGCAGTGCTGCAAGAACTTGCATCAGACCAACTGAAAAGGGAAGAACTCTCACTTGATGAATCCAAAGAATGGAATTTCCAATCATCCGGATCAGGCAACTTATTTTTAGTCAAATCATTCCGAGTCATCTGAAATGGGCATTTTCCATGCTTCTGTTGTGCCTTAGAAGAGTCAGCACTTGGAATGATGGACTTAGACTTTGCCTTTGAAGTACTGAAGCTGGAAGGAACAGCTTCCAAATTTCTTTTCTTGGGCTTCACACCATATGTCTCTCGATCTCGTGGATGATGCCTAAAATAAGAGAGCTAAAATGTAAACAAACACAAACAAGATTTGCTCCAAATTGAGATGCACAGTCATTTTACCTTGCGTAAAGAAGCATGTATGCTTCTTCTAATAAGACCCTCTCCAATTCTACAGGCATTACCTACAAAATATAACGCTCCACCAATAAGATATGCTGATTTGAAAATAAATCTGACCATTGTTATCATAATAATCCCCAAGTATCAGGTCTAAACTCGATTTCCTCTTTATGTCTAATGTTTCCTCCACTTAATTTTTTATCTTTTGGGGAGATAAGGGGAGAGATATGTGGAGAGAGCATGTTCAAAAATTTTAAAAATTAAAACAATAAAAAACACCTACTTGGCCTATCAGTAGCAATAGACACAAATTCAAATCCCCCTTCCCCAAGGCTCAAAAATAAAAGCCAGAAGCTCAAAACCAAATAGAAATGTTATGCAGCACAAGTGAATAGTCACATACTATGCTGTCATTGACCCCAAACCATTCGCCACGGGAAGTCTTTATATAACAGATGTAATGACCAGTAGAAGTATCATTCATAATATCCCTGTGAACAACCACTGCATAAAGACTGTACTGAGAATATTTATCACTCTTCCCACACATATATGGAGCCATGTCAAGGACCTCAGGAAAACGAACTGACTTGTTCAGCTTCCCAAAATTACCAGACTGCCAGAGAAGAATATAGAACCAATAGAAGGAAAATGGCATGAAAAGTGTAAGTTCACCTTCGGTCAAAGAATTAAATAATGGTAAATGACTTGACTACATAATTACCTGGAAACGCTTCAACACAATTGTAAGGATATTAGGAGCCTCTACAACTGTCAGCTTCTTCTTAGCTTTCACATAAGATTTACATCTGATTCAAAAACAACAGCAGCAATAATAATAATGAAAATTTCAATTTGGGTGGAAAACATCTCAAACTGATTAACCAAAGCTTGTAGTTTCTATTATATTTCTAGATGCATTTTTAGGAGCATAACATCTTTGACACTACCTGGAAAAACAAAAACTTACGGTTTCCTTTTGTTTGCCTGCTTTTTCATTTTCAATTATTACTTCTAAAATTTTTATTTTTTCTTAAAAGCAAATACAAAGTTAGTTAATAATATAAGAATTCCACTTCACAGGATAAAAGAAAAAGCGTAATCACAAGAAGGAACACAAATATATATATATATATATTCTTGCATTTTAAGCATTAATTTCTGTTTACCTTCAAAATGGAACCTACTGACAGACAAAAGGTAATGAAATTAACCTTCCAACACCTACGATTCTTAAGCAACAAAGACCCAAGCTAATGAACAAACCTGCTGCATTTGTACTTGTTGTCTCCGTCCAACATTTCATCAGCTGTAAATTGTGCAAGAGCTTCTTCTAGTGTGTCAATATCCCCATCTATCTCAACAGTTAAATCCATTATCCGTTCAGATATATAGGATTTCTCAATGCACCTCAAGCAAGTTATCTGAAAGTCCCAATCACAATGTTAATGGTAGAATTATAATATGGGTTGATAGGGGAGTTAAATAAGAATGTACCCAGTAGAGTACCACCAAATACATAAACAACCTTTGATTGAAGGTGACCGCCGAAAGTTAGTCCTACTAGAGTTGTTTCTTCAGCCAATGGGCGGCCTGAAGCTCCAGCTTCCTTGAGGCATACAGACTGCATAGTATCAACAGCATACCTGGCACATCAACGAGTAACACTGTCATACACATTTTACAACAAACAAAATTCAATGTTTCAAAACTGATGAGAAATTGAGAATATATAAACCAGAAATATTATCATGACCAGTTCACCTCAAGAATTCATGGGCATCTTCTTCTCTCCCATGACCAAGATGACTACCAATTTTTTGTATTTGGGATAAAATCCTAATTGCTGACAAAGGGGACTCCCCTTCCCTTGCTTTCAGAATCAAAAGTTCAAATTCACAAATGAAACACCACTCCTTCTTCCGACCTGGTAAAAAAGATAAATACCATAAGATGAAGGAACCTTTCCAGTAATAAACTATTAATAAATTCTCAAAGGAATAAGGAAGCAAACTTGCATGTGTTGGAATGGAGCCTGTGAATGAAGTATGAAGTCAAAGGCGGTGTAAACACCAGGCACTGGAGCACTGTGTTAGCATAACAACTGAACAAATTTCAAGCAAAATTATATTACTGTCGAGACAAAAAACTACACATGTCAAAAAGTAGATGCCTCTAAAAGGAATAAATGAAAAAATGACAACATCAAGCTTCATGAAAATAAAGAAACCACCAGTCCAAATATCAAGGTTCTAAACAATTAATCAAAATATCAAGCTCATGCATACAATGACTTACTGCGTGACTTTAGCATGCAAATAAAGGACATGCACCAACCCAACACACCAGAATTCAAGCTCTATGTTAAAACTCCTTACCTATTCCCACAATTTCTGAGCCCAAATGGTCTTAGTTCTTCATCACAATAGTAAAGCTTCACAAACAGTTCGTATGAAAAGATTCTCTGCCAAAAAAATAAAAGAAAATTACTGAATATAATCTTAATAGAACATATGCACTCTGGATAAGCACATCATAGTAAACACCCTCAAGCACACCATAAAAATATGTTTTAAAAACCTCATGATTGTGGGATTGCTTGACTTTCAACTGCTGAACTTTTCTCAATACAGAATGTTTCAAGCCAGTAGAAGCGGCCCGTGAATGATCATTGGAAGCATTAAATGACAAAGATCTGGCATCTTTACCCTTAGTTTGCCGTGAATCATCTTCCCCATCATCCGTTACAGAATCCAACCTCAAACTGCTCAAGGATGTTGAGCTCTTACACTTTGAACTCTCAGCAACTAACGTTTCTGATGATGAAGCTCTCCTAATGGACTTCTTATGGCTCAATTTTGTTGGCTGGACATCATCAGACATGACCTTGCCATTTGGAAGCAGAGAATCACAGTCAACCCCTTCATTAGAATAACTGGATTTCACCTTATTTGATTTACTTGGACGAGAAACACCATTTACATAAGTGACCGTAGTCTTGGTAGATTTTGGAGGAGGCAATTTAGTTTCTTGCATTTCTTCAGTACTAGCTGTGATGCCAGGCATATCAGGTAAAACATCTTCAGGGGATCTCTCTGATCTTCCTGTACCGTTACAGCCAAGTTCTTTATTGGTTGAAACATTAGTTAATCCACTTCCTGCAAGATTCATTTCAGATTGTTCTTCTGGAAATCTTTCACAAAATTCACTCTTTTGCTCCAAACACATAGTGTCAGTTGGGGGTCGACATTCATCCTTGTGACCTTGTCTCCAGTGAATTATTTGACACCTACCAGAGCTACATAAGAGGCAAATTTAGTGGTCAATACAATAGGTAGACAATATTGATGCAACTATGCATTTTTCGAGTGCAAATACAACTGATATTCAGTAAGGAAAAAGTCAAGGCCTAATCTGCAGTCATATTTTCTGAAGCATTTATCACAAAAATAGGTCTTTACTATAGAATTTTAACTTTAGGCATACAAATAATGTAAATCCAATGAGGGTCATGCTCCAAAACAACTCCAACTTATAGGAATAATGTTTTTAAACCGTTAAACAAAAGATATTCAGGAAGTTGCTCAGAGGCATAGGAATCTAGCAAAACACAAAAGAAAATATCATATGAAAAAAACTGCCTTAAATTTGTGAATAAACCCAACCTAGTCTACCCAACCAAAAACAGAAACAATGGCAAAAATTCATGTAGGCTAAGTTGTGGGCTTACATTCTCATGTATAAAGTCGCCAACATTAGTGAGTGCTCTATGTACAATAACCAAGAAATGTGAATCCACACATAAAACAGCAAAAATGAGACAGGCAGTAGAAATTTTCCACATTGCTGTCCCGAATATCATGAACTAAGAAGGTCTGAATAAATGTTATTTTTCAACTAAAGCACATTCCTAACTACTATATTTGACCAATGTCTTGCCTTCCTGATCATAGGATGCCAATAAAAGACTGTTATAGCAGCTTAAAGCTGGCATTGAACATTTTAACAAATCCTATGAGCTTAGTTCCACAGGATTTGCAAACACAAAAAGGTTAATGCAGGTGAATAAATAGAGATAGTTGAATATCAAGCCTTCTTCCTCATACTCATAATACATGGTTCAGTTACAAATGTTAGATTGATCATTAAATATTAAAACAATAAACGAAAAGAAGGGAAAAAAAAGTAAAAACTGAATATCATATAGATATATAGCATCCTGGTCAGCAACAGAAAAGTTCAGAATTTAATGAGGCTAAATTAAATACAAATCCATCACAAATTAATATTAATCATTCCAGTCCTTATATTTTTTTTGTAAAAAAAATAAGTAGAAAAATGCTAATTTTGTATAGATTATGGAATCCATTTAAACAAAAGTTTGGATATTTTTTCAGTTTGTTTGTTTGACTGGTTACAAAGCCAAAGACCACAAAAAGTTTAGATCTGAAAACTTAAATTCATTGGATGCTAATTCTTCTTAACCAAATGGCAAATTCCACCCTCAAACCGATGGACTTGCTCTCATCTTTGAAAAAGTTAGTTCGTTTAATCAAAAAAAAATTATTTATTGTATACAAACCGAATCTGTTTGAAATTGAATATGTTTAATTTTAATATACTTATGAAAATTCAGTCAATTTTGTTTTCCAAGCTTTTCTATGGAAATTGATGAATATACCACTCTAAACCTATTGCTTGCCAGTATTTTAATCGTTTGTGGCTGAAGTTTGCTTTTAAGTTACCAAATTGAAACTGTCTTATTGGGCATGGGAATAACATTTGTTTATCTCTTAATGCCAAGCTGGAAAATATTCAAACCCTAAATTTCACCCTATTAAAGAATGAGGTCCAAGCTTATTAACTAATAACTATCAACGACATAGAGGTTCACCAGTGTCATATTCCATTTGAAAAACTAGCAAAATTTCATCTTTTTGAACTAAATCACACCTGCACCGTACTAGTTTCTTCCCTCCATAATCATCAGTAATTAAACAAATATTTTATGCTTTATTTCCCCTCTGAATGAATAAGAGGAACTACAAAGCAGAGAGGCCATATGAACATGAGATATGAAGAGAAGAATAACAATAACAGCAACAAAAAAAATAAAAATGAGCATTCAAAACCATATGACCATAGCTACACTTATAAAGCCAAACTCTGAAAAGATAATAGTTCTTGCCGGACCTTTAAAGGAAGTACTGGAAATTCAAGATCTAAAAGGTCCCAAAAGAGCAATATTGGTGATTCAGTCTTAAATATGCCACGCAGTGGAGCAGGAGAAGAACAGTGTCAATTGAACAAAATCAGTAAAGTAGAATTCATTAAAGGATTTAAAAATTCCAATAAGGTTTAATTTATTTATCTTTAGACAGGTAAGTAGGAACCACAGTAAACAACAAGGGCACGCATATTCATGGAATAAAGCTTGGGACTTGGTGGCCTAAAATGAAAAATCAGTTATTCACTTTGAAGCAACCATGGTCCGTGGCTGGAAAACACTTCCACCACCATCCATAACTAGAATATTACCACTTTAGCACTCAATTAACAACGACCACACATGAACAGTCAAGATTCTTACATAAAAACATTCTTCATTCACAATTGACATATCCTCCTCCCATTTGCAATTTAAATATCCCCTCAAACTTGCAACTTAAAATGATGTATTCCTCTCTAAATTTCAGCATCCCATCTATTTAATGCCTTCATATTGGTGCAATCAGCAACAAAAAGGCTAAAGCAAAATCAATCCCGTTGCAGTTAACATGAAAAATTTTAAAAAAGAAAAATCATATCCACTCAATAATAAATAAAAGAGCACAAATTCCTCTCATAAGATTTATAAATTCCATCCTTTTTAGCATTTTAACTTTATTATTGAACTAGTGCTGGATATAGAAGGTACCCCAACAGAATTTGTGTTTCAAAATTAAACAAGAACCATCCAACAAAAATAAATACATAAAACAAGCACTTGAAAAACTAAAGAAACAAATGCAAAGAACGCACCAGTAATGAACGGATTTGCATCGGGAACAATTTTTGGTGGTGGGAGAGAAACACACGGCGCATTGGCGCGGTTTTGGGAAATAATTGTACTCATAAACAGCCTCAAACTCAACCAAGGCAGACTCTTTGGAGACGAAATCGACAAGCCGTTTGATCTCCTCTTTCCTAGCCACAGCATTGCGCCACTTATGGTGTAACCAAAGGCAAAGAAGCAAAACAAACACAAAGAAAAGGGTTTGGAACCCTATAATTCCAGGGATAAGCATTTAAATCCACTATCCAGTGCCGAGAATAAGACCAGAGCAAAGAAACCCTAGAATTGTAAATTTGTTATACATGAATTCGAATGGCGGCAATGGTAATGGTGGTGGTGATGGGTAAAATGGGAGTTTTATATACTATCTGGCGATTATTGATGATTGGAGCATTTGGAGGCAGAAAGAAGAGAGAGTAAAGACTACGACACTATGTTGAGAGAGAGAGACAGAGAAATTAAAAAAAGCTTTAATTTTTCTTTGTTTGTTTTGTTGGATTTGTGGAGTTTGCTCTGGTTTTGGCATTGTCGTGGTAAATGAAAAATGTTTTTGTCGTGTCGAAGGAAAACCTTAAAAAGTTCGGATTTTTAGCTGTACAAATGTAAATGGAAATACTTAACATGTGATTGAGGTCTAATCTGGTAATCATGATTTATATGCGGTGTTGTAACTGTAAAATAAAAGCTTTTATGATATATCCCACCAATCATGTTAACATTTTAAGCAATAACTCAATCATGTTGGATTTGAGTTTTTCTCTTGATGAGATTTTGTTAATTAAATTGTATACAACATTATTGATTACCCATTTTCAATTTAAATTTTTTAAATTCAATTTATGACTTAAAATTTTGAATTTATTATGTTTTTACTTTAATTTGATTGTCTAATTATTAATATATTAAATATACATAATATGTTAAAGGAAAAAAGGAAACAATAATAATAATAATACTCACACCTCATACATTAGAATTGAGCTCTAAAGATCATGTTGAGTCTATTGTTCTAACTCATTATATCTGTCAGAAAAAAGAAAAATAGTTACATTTATTAACTCTCAATACTAAATATGATCTCAAAATAATAGAGGTCATCAAATTATTTCGTGCGTTTGGTGGCTTAAAGGTAATGCTTAATTTTGTAATGATATCTAATTTAAAATACAAAGTATTAATTTTGTAGAATATTATGAATACTTCTTATATTATTTGAGAAAAATTATCATATTCAAATGATCGTTGCGTTTAACGATAATATCTTAAATCAAATGTTTCTTAATCTTTTACATGAATATGATATGTAAAAATGGAAACATTTAACTCACATATCACAATCTAAATTATACAATAAATTTTTTTTATTTTAATTATTCTAATATCCTATAATTCAAAGATTACATACTAATCCGAACTCTTATCAAGCAGGCATATTAAAAAAAATAAGTACTTTTTTTAATTTTAAAAGTATTTGATATCTATAACTCAAATTTAAGACATTTGATTAAAGAAGAAAAATTTTTCATCATTTCACCTCACTCTTTGAGGATAAATCAGACATTAAATTATTAACACACTCATAACTCTAATTTTCTCAAATTTTTTTGTTAAAAGATTACTTCGCAAAATTAAAATTAACATTATAATAGAGATGAGCTTTAAAAAGCTCAAACTCAACTCAATATAAAATAATTGAGTTCGAATTTAAACTCAAACTGAGTTCGTATTCTGGTCTGAGCTCATTTTGATTCAGCTCATATATTATATATTTTTAATTTAAACTCAAGTTCGATTCAATTGAGTTTAACGAGCTCAACAAATTTATTTTAATTTATATTTTTCATTCAATTTTTTTAATCTTTTTAGAATAAAAATACTAAAATTAATAATATTTTATTATAGACGATGAACAATATAATTTTATATTAATAAAAATAAAATATTATATTACTATAATTTTATATATTATTATAAAATATTAAGTTATTAAATTATTTATGTTACTTATATAGTATACTAAATATTTAGCTTGTATATTAAGTAGTTATATTTTTATAGTATTATTATTTAAATAATCATTAATTTTTGTAATTTATATTATATAAAAAATATAAAAAAAAATATATGATGTAATGTATTACTTTAAAATAATAAATTTATTCTTCCAAATAAAATATATAATCTAATATATAAATTGAATTATATATATTTTTAATATATAATTTAAAAAAATATAAATATTTTTAATTCAACATAATAAATAAGTTAATTTTTGAATATAACTTATGAGTTTTTTAAATAAAATAACTGGTGAGTTAATAAGCTAAATATTTTTTTTACTTAAATTTAATTCATTAAATAAATGAGTAACTCAAATTTAAATCTAAATAAATTTTTATTATTTTAAACCGAATTTAAATAGTTTGTCACTTACATACGTAGTTAAAATCATATTTTTAAAAGTAATGCAAGAATTCAACTATTCTTTATCCGAGGCCGGCTCTTTTACTTTCTTGCTAGATAGAGGCTATGCTACGCCTCCTTCAATTACCATCAACGGTGACCCTACGAACCATTTGTTTATTTATTTATGTTTTTTTTTTCGTATTATTTTTCTGATTGGGTATTCTTTCCATTTACTATTTGTAACTTACTTTCTTTTACAGGCAAAAATGTGATATTTTATCTAATTAATAAAATAATTTTAAATTAAATTAATTAAACGGCTTCTAATTTAATTAGTTAATTATCTTTTCGTCGATCCTCATTTTAGTCTAAAAATTTTCCACCTTTACAACATTTAAAGCCAAGCAAAAATAAAAATCAAACTATTCATGATGACAAAAAAGAGGTTAAAAGAAAAATACCATAATTTGAAAACGAATAATTTGAAGGTTTGCTACTATTTTGCAAATGATAACAACTTCAAAAACAAAAAATAAATATACCTTTAATTTAAATATTTTGAACACAATGGCAAACAAGCGTCGGTTTGGCCGAGTGGCTAAGGCGCGTGCCTGCGAGTGTTTGAATCTCTCAGGCGACGATTTTAATTAATTTTTAAAATTATTTTTCTTTTTTGATGTCAACTGGGTCCGCGTGACTCGGTCAGTTGCAGAGCCCCTAAAGAATAGGTTCTGTTATTAAATGATATTCTGACACGTGGATGCCGCAAACTGAAACCTAAAGGGTCATAATGAAATATTTTATTAGTGGGAATCCAAGTCAAGATTAGCAATTGGCCCCATTGAATGGACGGTTCAATTATAATTGAATTTGTCCCTTTTCTCCACCACCCTTTACACATCCATTACCATTATTATATTGCTAAGGGGTTTCCTCAAAAGGTTATCAAATTCAAATGGAAACCACCAAGTTGGCTACAATAACAATAACAAAATCTTAATTTCAAACTAATTAAAATTAATTATATAATTTTTTTATTTAAATTAATTTATAATTATCTTTTTTAATAAATTTAAAATAATAAAATCTTTTTATATCACTTTTGTTCAAATTAATTTAAGTTGCTTCTACTATTAAGATAGCTATCTGAATTTTTAATTATTTCAGTATTCTAATTTAATTATTTTTTTATGATTAAAAAATAACTAAATCCATAATAGAAAAATTAACAAGAAAACATTTGGACTCAAAATTAAATTAGTGTAGAAAGGTTTTTATATATAGAAGTATGAAATTGTTGACTGTATGTCATTAATAATTAATCACTGTGTTTCCAGTGAAACATATAGATTTATATAGAATCTCTGTATAATCACATAGCAAAATAATTTTAATTTTAATTTATTAGACCAAAAAAAAAGTCAGACTCTAAAATTGGTCGTGACTTAATTTAAGACCGTCCAAATAATATTTTATTATTTTTAGCACATATAAATATTTGATATTTCTGCTAGAAGGTATAATATCATAATAATACAAATTAAATTGGAGATAGGTTTCATTTGTTTCAAATATTTGAATCGCGTCGATGATAAAATAAACTTTTGATTTTAACTGTAAAGTCTAATTGAATAAATCAAAATTTATTATTTTAATAATAACTATATATTTGAAAAGGTTATTATTTTTTATTTTATTTTAAAAAAAAATAAAAATATAATCGATAAGATCATTAAGTTTTAAATTTTATTGATTAAATAATTATTCTTTCAGGCTAAATATGTAATCTATACAATATGGTTTTGACATTGTACATTTTTTAATATAAAATATTTTATACTAATAAATTTTTTTATAGTAAAATTATTTTTTGACATTATATTATTAAAATTTTTTATTTCTTTATTTTTAATAATTACAATTTTAACAATTATAATATATTTATATATAATATTAAAAGAGATAAAATTAATACAATATTATACCAAGTGGCATAATACTAATATTTTTTTTAAATATTAAATTAAATTATTATTTATTAGAATAGATAATTAATTAATTGTTATAGATATTTATTTAAAGAGTTCAAATAAGATTAGAATATTCTATTTAATATTTATAATAATTAGTTATTATCTAATAATATAATTTAAATTTTTAATTAATTAATAGAATATTTATCTAATAATTAGTTATTTGTCTCATAACATTAATTAATTTATAAAATTTTAAATTTATTATCATTTGAAGAGTTAAAACAAGATTATGATATCCATATTGATAATAATTAGTTACTATATATTATACAAAAATAAATTAAATATTAATAATAATATAAATTAATTATAATTATTAATTTTTCACATCTTTTACTTAAAATTATTATAAAATTTTAAAATTATTATATATATATATTAATTAAAAATACATACAGCACTGTGCAAGTACTATTTCAGTAATTTTTAAAAACATAAAACATATTCTTAAAAAGTATAAAATAAAAACTAAAAATAGTACTTAAAAACTAAACATATTTTTAAAAACATAAAAATAAAAAATATACAACACAAACAAACACAACTTAATTTAATTTTTTATTCGTTTCAGTTTTTAACTTGAAAAAATAGTAGTTTTCGGTTATCTAATTAGTTATTTTAAAATTAATAACGAAATTATTTAAAATAATTTATTCGTTATCTATGAATATATTAAAATAATATTTTTAGCAATGATATATCAAGTGTGTCGAGTTTATTTATTAAAAATATTTAATAAATAATTTTTTAATAATAATTTTTATTTTTTATTCATGTATATATTAATAATATAGCTTTGTTCAGAAAAAATAATATAGCAATTAATGTTATTCTATTAATTTTTATTAGATTATTTTATTACATTGGACTCAATTTAATTATTTATTTAATTTTTAAAAAATTTCAATTAGCTTAAATTTTAATTTGATTTAGTTAACCGCTGAAATCATATTCAATTTTTTAATGGCTGACGATTTTGATGGGTAAATTTCACTGATTGTTACTCATAAATACACTAATTTATATTGTCATTCTTCATTTTTTAAGTATTCTTATAATCATTCCTAAAATTTACTACACCAATGCATACTGTCAATCTTCATTTTTAAATCATCCCATAATCATTCCTAAAGTTTACCATAAAATTTCTAAAATATTATCAAAATATTTAACATCATTCTGTTTATTTTTTTCATCTAAATATGTAACAGAATTAATTTGATATTTGATGTGATGTCAAATAATATATCACATCATATTAGGAGCTGAAGTGACGTCATTTTAACCGCCACGTTAATTTATTAAAATTTGATTAAAATTCTCATATTAAGATATTTGATGTGGTGTCAAATAATATACCACATCATATTAGGAGCTGATGTGACGTCGTATCAACCGCCGCATTAACTCAACACCTCTACTGCTAAAAGTTATATGACTTACCATTTTGGCTACACTTCATCACATGTTATCTTTAATACTTTATTTATATTTAAATTATACAGTTTTAAAAAATTATAAATTACAAAATAATTTTATTTAATAATTAAATAAAATTTATTAATTTAAATATTTATTATTAATTATTAAACTTTTTTTGAAGGAATTATTTATTATTAAACTTAATTGAACAAAAAAAATTAATAATTTAAAAACCGAATCACATTTTTATTTAAATAATTTTATTTATTATAAATTACAAAATAATTTTATTTAATAATTAAATAAAATTTATTAATTTAAATATTTATTATTAATTATTAAACTTTTTTTTGAAGGAATTATTTATTATTAAACTTAATTGAACAAAAAAATTTAATAATTTAAAAACCGAATCACATTTTTATTTAAATAATTTTATTTATTATAAATTACAAAATAATTTTATTTAATAATTAAATAAAATTTATTAAGAGACTCAATTAATTATCAAATCCATAGGTAAATTAATTAAGAGATTCAATTTTTTAAATTATTTTAAAAAGTAGATTATATTTGCAAGTAATCTAATTAATTCTTTTCATTTTTTTATATTTGAATAATTCTAATAATTATTACTTTAATTTTAATTATTATTTAAATAATTCTAATAATTATTACTTTAATTTTAATTATTATTTAAATAATTTATGATTCAATTATTTAAATAAATTATTTAAATAAAAATAGGATTCAGTTTTTAAATTATTAAATTTTTTTGTTCAATTAAGTTTAATAATAAATAATTCCTTCAAAAAAAAGTTTAATAATTAATAATAAATATTTAAATTAATAAATTTTCTTTAATTATTAAATAAAATTATTTTATAATTTATAATTTTCCAAAACTATATAATTTAAATATAAATAAAATAATAAAAATTACATGTGATGAAGTATAGCCAAAATGGTAAGTAATATGGCTTTTATCACTAGAGTTGTTGGATTCAAATCTCAACCTTGTATCTCAATATGAGAATTTTTAAATAATTTTTAATAAGCTGATATGGCAGTTGATATGACCGTCACGTCAGCTCCTAATATGATGTGGCATACTATGTGACACTATATCAGATGTCACATCATCTTTATTAAATATTTGGATGAAAAAATAGACGGAATGATGACAATAAAAATTGTAATAAATTTTAGGGATGAATATGGGATGATTTAAAAATGAAGAATAAAAATATGCATTGGTGCATTTTTCAGGGACGAAAATAGATAAAAAGATTTCAAATTTTTATTATTAAAAGTTTGTAGTTTATACTGTAGGATATGTGTTTGCACATCATTGGCTCTTAACGTCGTTAAAGATTGATTGATCATTGATATGGCAAAAGATATTAAATATAAAATATATAAAAATATCATGTCATTTCATGTTTTTATTATTTAAAACAATTTTTCTCAAAAAAAATTTTATTTAAAAAAATAAAATAAATTGTAAATATTACATAATAAAAATAAAATAACATGGTATTTTTACATATTTTCTTTAATTATTATTTTTGAACTTATAAAATTCATTTTAATTTATATATTTTATTATATATGTCTAATGAAGAGAAAAACTTTCGGACTCAAAGCTCGGCCAGCGGGCTCCTGGGCTCAATGACTATATGGGAGGATCTGCAAGACAAAGAAGAGGTTCAGGCTCCAGTGAAAAAACTCTGATGCCTAAGTTAGTGCTCGACCTTATAGAGATTGTAAGTAATTAGTGGTTAGAAGATAATGAGATGACCTGTAGCATTTTACCTTTGTTTATAGATGGAAGATGGTGGAAGACGAGCCCTGAAGATGGTGAGAGACAGGCTCTGCTGATGATGAGGGGCAAACTCTGCAGGTAGTGGGAGATAAATTCTACCGAACGTGGAAGACAAACTCTATAGAGGGTGAAAGACAAGTTCTGTTTTGTGGACATTTAGTTAATGCCTGAGATTTTTCTTTTATTATGCATGTCTTACAAGTATGTTTACAAGTGCACTGTTCAAAGCATTTTACATAGGCTATTGAAAATACTTCTTCAAGTTGTCAGCATTCCATGTTCTTAGCACTTCTTTTCCGTTCATTGTCTGAAGCTTGTAGACTCCACACCTTAGTGTGCCGGTTATCTTGTACGGGCCTTCCCAATTCGCACCTAACTTTCTCAGTCGTGCAGCTCCATGTGTTGAAATGACCCTTCTTAGCACCAGATCTCCTTTATTGAATAGTTTGTGTTGGATTCTTTTGTTGTGAAAACTAGCAATTCGAGTTTTGTAAGCTTCTACTCCAATCGCAGCTTGCTGTTTTTTGAACTCGAGGATGTCCAAGTTGTATTTCATGTATGAATCTTCATCCTTTGAGTAGCTAAGGGTTCTTCCTAAAGGGATTCTGATCTCGATTGGGATGACGGCCTCTGTGCCATAAGCCAACGCGAAGGGCGATTTTTCTGTGGCCATCCTGAGAGAGGTGTGGTAAGCCCATAATACATTGTAGAGCTCCTTTATTCATGAGCATTTGGCGTCGTCGAGCCTTTTTTTCAATCCTGTGACTATAATTCTTTTTATCACTTTTGTTTGTCCATTCGATTGAGGATGATATATTGAGATAAACCTGAGGTCTATCTTTAGCTAGATGCAATACTCTTTGAAAGGCCTGCAATTAAATTGTTTGCTATTGTTAGTGATCAGGACATGGGAATGCCGAACCTGGTGATTATCGACATCTAAAAAAATTTGATTACGGAGGCTGGAGTGATGAAAGCTATGGGCTTGGCTTCAACCCATTTTGTAAAGTGATCAACTGCCACAATTAAGAATTTTCTCTATCCCGTGGCCTGAGGAAAAAAAATAGGTCTTTGTTCATTGGCAGGCTGGTGCTATAGATTGGCATGTCTCTAGAACTTGTCACACTTCTGAACAAGATTTTTTGTATCGCTATCCATGGAAAGGCCAAAAGTATCCCTGTAATAGTGCTTTCGTTGACAAAGCTCGGGCCCCTTCATGTGCTCCATAAATCTCTTTATGTATTTCTCTGAGCAATTAATCTCCCTCCCCCTCAATTACACGCCTGCTCTAAGGATGAGAGAAAGACCTCATGTATAGGACTCCATCATAGATCGAATATAGGCTGAATTTTCTTACTATCTTCTTGGCTTCTACTGGATCTGTTGAAAACTCTCCAGGATCAAGAAATTTGTAGATTGGCAATCGCCATCCTTCTAAGGGTTCGGCTACCAGGGTGGAAGCCACATCATAGCTCGGTCTTGTAATGATTTCTATGAGGACTCCACAGTCAGGGGCTCCCTTTTTTGCAGCCGCGACTTTAGCCAGCCTACCAGCACATTCATTCCCAGCCCGTACTATTTGATGAAACTCCCAAGAACAACCTTACCTCTCAAGAGCTGAAAGGAGCTTCGCTAGGTATTCCTTGTAGCGTACCATGTTCACATCTCGAGTCTCATACTTTTCTATTAACTTGCTGACAACCAGCTGGGAATCAGATAGGATTTGGAGACAGTCAGACCAACTTTCAAGGTAAGTTTCAAGCATAAACAAATGGCTTCGTACTCCGCTACATTGTTATAGGCCATACAATCAAGTATGGCTAAATACCTGATAATAATTTTCCCCGGACCTTTGAGGACAACTCTGATACCTGATCCTTCTCCACATGATGCTCCATTTACATTCAGTATCCAAGCCTCTTTGGGAGTGGACTAGCATGGCTACTCATAGAGTTCTGCAATAAAGTATGTCAGGACTTCAGCCTTCATTGCTCTTCTTGGCTCATAGCGAATATTAAACCTTCCAAGTTGGGTTGCCCATTCAGTGAGTCATCCAGAAGTTTCTAGTAGCTACAAGATCTTTTTGAGGCAAGAGTTTGTGCGTACAATGATGGTATGTACATCAAAGTACAACAATAGTTTTTCTGAAGTGGCTTTCAGGGCCAGTGCTAATTTCTACGGGGGGAATACTTTAGCTCAAGACCCTTCAAAGTGTGGCTGGCATAATAGATTAGGTACTATTGGTTACTTTCTTCCCTGATCAAAATCGAGCCCACAGTAGCTAGCAAGACTGAAAGGTACAAGAATAATAGCTCGTCGTATATCGGCCGACTGAGGAGGGGGGCTAACTCAATAATTTTTTAAGCTTGGTAAAAGCTCATTGACATTCCTCAGTCCATTAGAATTGCTTCAATTCAACAACAAAATTTTCATAGAGATACAAGCGTCCACTCCTACAAGCAATGATCACCCAAAGATTGCATTGTACACAAAGTTCATATCCACAACCATAAAGCAGACCCGATAACTCTGAACAACCGAATCATTTCCCAACTGTACATCCAGAGTCACCGACCCTGCTATTGGCACCGCTCTTCCAAATAAGCCTACAAGGTAGGCTAAAACTGGCTTGAGAACATTGAGGGATAGATTGAGCTTCTTGTAGACATCTAGAGTCAACAGGTTTGCTGTACTTCCTATATCAACTAAAATGCACTGAACAAGGTAGTCTTGAATCACAACCACGACTACCAAAGATTCAGCATGGGGACCGAGCACTTGATTGGACTCCTCAATGCGGAAAGTAACAACTGGGCTTTCACCTTTTTTATTTTCAGCTACAGAAAAGGACCTCTCTAGCCTTGTGCTTTCTGGAGGTACCTATTCCATCATAATGTTCTCCGCCTGCGATAATATGTATTACTCCAGTTGGGTTTTTCTTCTGGCAATGTGAGGAAGGCTCATAATCATTATTTGATCTGCTATAGCCCCGGGTCTTGCTACAAACTGCCATAACTCCCCAACTTGTTTCAGCCTTTCTATCTCCTTTTGAAACTTGGTACAGTCATTGGTTTTATGACTAACACCTCTATGGAAGCTGTAGTATTGGCTTTGGTCTTGGTTGGGATCTTCTCTCATTGGCCTGGGCTAGTTGACCTCTGCGTTGTCCCTGGCCAACACAGAATGGTGGCAGGCAAGGCACTTAACAGGGTTAGACTCTCTCAGGCCTCTACAATGTGATAAACTCTCTGAGAATGTTGCTGGCCAGATGGTCGGGTAGTGCTTCGGCTGTGACTTTTCCATGAGTTTTTCAGCTTTGAAGCCTTAGAGTAGTCCGATCTAGGGGTGTTTGACTTCAATGGCTCTGCTGACATTTTTTACTATTGGTCCACCCTGGAGGCTCAAAGTTCTTCCTATATCCAGTCATTTTTGTCTATACGGATGTACTTATAAGCTCGGTCCATAAGGTCAACAAAGTTTTTTGAAAGATTTTTACTCAAGGAATCAGAGAACTGCTTGCACTCTGTATTACGGATCATAGCCTCCAGGGCTAACTCGAAGTTTACCTTAGGAATCATGTTGACAGTTCGATTAAACCTCTCAACATAATGTCAAAGTGTCTCTTTGGGTTTTTGCACAATTTTGAGTAGATCTGCTGAAGTTTTCCAGGGGTCAATGGATGTCACAAACTTATTGATGAAAAGCTCAGTCAACTGCCCAAAATAGAATATGGAATTTGGCTCTATACTTTTATACCAAATATGTGCATTACCAGTTAAGGTTTCGGGAAAAAGTTTGCATGAGGCCGAGTCTGAAGTGGTATATATCAGGGCGGTATTGTAAAAGCTATCAACATGTACTCGGGGATTAGACGAGCTGTTATACTCTTTCAATTTTGGTATGTGGAAGCTTAGGTAGGTATCTATTAAAATTTCTTTGGATAATGGGGATCGAAAGGTGGTATCATATTGTAGTATGGTTCTTTTGCATATCTTTCCGATTCTCTCATCAACAAGGGCATTGAGATCACCCTCGGATACCTTTGCCTCCTTACGCTTCGGCCCGGTGGGGTGTTGGGTAAAGTAGACCTCTGGTTCAGAGTTAGAGTCTTTCGGAGAATAGAGTCTCCTTCTAACTTGGTTTTTAGTCCCGGCGAGTCATCTCTCACAGGGTGTTGGTCAAATTCATTGGAGAGGGTTGGGGGTAGTAGGTCTAGGATAATGTTTGAGGATGATTTAATTGAGGTGGGGCTTGATGGGCAGCTGGGTGCTCATGGTCGGGATGAGGCTTCTCGGTCTAGTGTCTTATAATATAGATTTCTTATAATAGAGATTAAATCTCTAATAGAGGTGGTCAGGTCTTAAGTTGTCTGTTTTGTCAGGCCTTCTGAAAATATTGATATTTGGTTCATCTGTACTAGGGGAGTATGAAGCTGAAGCGGGTTTATTGTAGAGGGTCCAGCTATGGGGGCTGGGGTTGCTGAGGGGCCAATGGCTTCTGGTTCTAGTGGATTCGAGATATGATCAGATGAAGCATTTTGGGTGACGTATTGACATTGTAGGGTGTAGGGAGTCTGAATGTGTTGATTTTGTGGTGTGAGATGGTGGTTTGGTCTGGAATGAGTTGGGGTTTGAGTCATTTTATCCATCTTTGGGGATTATTCAGTCCACGCTCACCGCACTAGTAATGACAAGGTGGACTTCCAGACGCAAAGCTTGGCTAGCAGGCTCCTGGGCTCAATGACTATGTGGGAGGACCTGTAAGATAAAGAAGAGGCTCGGACTCCGGTAGGAACACTCCCATGTCTAAGTCAGTGCTCGACCTTGTAGAGATTATAAGTAATCAGTGGTTAGAAGAGAATGAGATGCCTCACCTGTAACATTTTACCTCTATTTATATATGGAAGATGGTGGGAGACAGGTTTTGCAGATGGTGGGGGACAAACTCTGCCGATGGTGGGAGAAAAACTCTATAGGCGGTGGGAGTCAAACTCTGCTGAACATGAGAGACAAATTTTACAGATGGTGGGAGTACCGAAAAATATTAGGAGATATAAAAAAATTACAGTAAACGATGCATTGGTCAACTAACCGAACCCAAACAACAAGCTCGGCCGAAGAGGATTCTACTAGTCCCGTATATCGAGTCTGAACAAAAAGCATGACTCGTTCCGAGCTAACTAAGCCTCGGTATATTGTGATGGTTCGACTCAACTGCTTATCGCTGATCTATGGATATACACCAATGTCAATCCGATTTATAATTATTATTATTGAACAATATAAAATCTTTATAAATATTTAATTTTTTTTTATCGAACATTATAAATATTTAATGGGTCAAAATACAAAAGCTACGTTCTATATATTAACAAAAATTTATACGATTTCTTTTTTGCGGCTATGGGTGTTAATATGTAAAAATATTCATCAAATAAGTAATTATTTTTTTTTGTCCTTAAATAATTAATTATAGAAGTTTATATCATGAATAATATATTAATATATTAGTATATTATATTTAATAGTATATAGACATTTCTAGACCCTAAAATGGGCGGAATAGGCAGAAGTCAATAATCAGGGCAAAGAGAGAAAAATAAGAAGTTTCTTTTTTCATTTTTATTTAGTAATAATACTATGAATATTAAATTAAATTAAATTATTTGCCATAAAATTAAAATATTAATAAATAAAAAATATTCAAAAATAATTTTTATTTTTATTATTAATAAAATAAAAAGTATCATCACATTATATTTTTTAATTAAATTTATTTTTATTTTTTTACACATACTTTTATTAAAAATATAAAAATTTATTCAGACAAAAATAAACTCTAATTATAAATACATACGACAAACCGAAAATTGATTTAATAATTTTTCAATATTAAAATAATAATAAATTATTTATTCCTAAAAGAAGTTTGATTTTTACAATAATTAAGTGATTTAAAATTTACTTGCCATTTACATTAAATTATAAAAACAAAAATATTATTAATTATTTTTTATTATCATATAATACGAAAAACAAAGAAAATTAATTAATTTGGGTTGGACCAATTTGTAATCCCCCAACGAGACCCTTCAAAGTCCAATTGGGTTAAACAGCCGCGTCAAACAATAGGTAACAGCCAAATCCAACTTTCAAATTTCACATTTTTTCGCGTAAGAAACCTAAATATAATAATAATAATAATAATAGGTAACAGCCAAATCCAACTTTCAAATTTCACATTTTTTTGCGTAAGAAACCTAAATATAATAATAATAATAATAATAATAATAATTTCGCCCACATTTCGTCTGTGCTATAAATTCACCTCTCTTTCTCCATTTCTTCTCAAAGCCAATCAATTCATTTTCCATTTTCTTTGTAATCAGCATATGTCTCAGAGACCTAACGTCCCTCACTCTTCTTCTATAGCCTTTGCTCTTCATTCCCATCTCCTGGTTTCCAGTGAGATGAACCCCAACTCCAATTGGTCTTCTTGATTTTTTCCCCATTAATTCAATCTTCTTTTCTTTTTTTCTTTCTGTTCTTCAATTTCCCAGAAAAAATTTTGTAGACTAATTCATTGTTTTAATTCTTGGACAAATTTAGAATTTTCAAGAAATGGGTCTTAAAGGATTTTTTGAAGGCGGCGTAGCTTCCATTGTTGCTGGTTGCTCCACCCACCCTCTTGATCTCATTAAGGTACGCATGCAACTTCAAGGTGAAACCCACGCGCCAAATCCTTCTGCAGCTACTGTTCAATCGCTCCGCCCTGCTCTTGCTTTTCATACCACAACGACCACCACTATTCACGTGCCTCAACCACCTCCACCTCGTGTCGGTCCCATCTCTGTTGGTGTCCGTATAATTCAACAAGAAGGTGTCGCCGCTCTTTTTTCAGGTGTCTCCGCCACCGTTCTCCGTCAGACTCTTTATTCCACCACCCGCATGGGTATTTACGACATCTTGAAACAAAAATGGACTGATCCTAATACCAAAACAATGCCTTTATCGAACAAAATTGTTGCCGGACTTATTGCTGGTGGCATCGGAGCTGCCGTTGGAAATCCTGCTGATGTGGCAATGGTACGTATGCAGGCCGACGGCCGTCTCCCAACAGCTCAACGCCGGAATTATAAAAGCGTTATCGACGCCATTACACGCATGGCAAAGCAAGAAGGATTTACTAGCCTGTGGCGCGGCTCATCTCTTACAGTGAACCGCGCCATGCTAGTTACAGCATCGCAATTAGCATCCTATGATCAATTTAAGGAAATGATTTTGGAAAAGGGGTTGATGCTTGATGGACTTGGGACACATGTGACAGCGAGTTTCGCGGCGGGATTTGTGGCGGCTGTAGCGTCGAATCCGGTGGATGTGATTAAGACAAGAGTTATGAATATGAAAGTGGAAGCAGGGGAAGCGCCGCCGTATTCAGGGGCGTTGGATTGTGCGTTAAAGACTGTGAAGGCGGAGGGGCCGATGGCCCTTTACAAAGGGTTTATACCGACGATTTCAAGACAAGGACCGTTCACGATTGTGCTTTTTGTGACCTTGGAACAGGTCCGGAAGTTGCTTAAAGATTTCTAATGATGACGATAATGGAATTTAAAGTTTTCTATAAAATTATGCAGGTTAATAATAAAAAAGAAAAAAAATGATTTTGAGTTAAATAATCAAATTTACGTGCGCCTTTAATATTGGGAATCAAAGCAATAGAGATTGTACGGGGTGGGTTTTATGCATTTATATTTTAAAATGTATTAGAATTAATTATTTAATAATATATTTAATAGATTGCATTAGTTTAATATCAGTGGATTTTAATTAATATTTTAATTTATTCTAAATTTTTATTATATTAAATATATGATATTATTTATTAAATATTTTAATTAATTTATTTCGTATCGAAATAAAAAATTTAATTTGAAATATATATATATTTTAATAAAAAAATATATATTTTTTTTATTTTTATAAAATAAAATTAAATTGAGTGAGGGTGCAAGTTGTAATATAAGAGTGAAATTAAAAGATTAAAAAGAAAAAAAAGAAATCCAAAATCTCAATAAAGGTATATAAGAGTTTGTGAAGAACAAACTACAAAGGGAACGCTTGTGTATGAGTTTAAAACATGTCAAAAGACTCAAAAGTATTTGATTTTGTGAAGAGTCTAGCGATGGCGTTTGTAATGGAAAAAAAGCATTACCATACAAAATGGTTGGTCTTTTTTTCTTCCTTTAGAGAATTATGAGCCGCAAAGTTGGTTGATCTTGACTTGTGCATAAATTGGTTATAAATTTCTTGTACATTAGTTAAAATCTAATTATTGCTTTCATAACATGTTTTCATTAATTTCTTTAGGATTTTTGGAAAAAATGGGCTTTTAAATTAAAATTATTAGAAAATTGAATTTGGGATTTGCGTTCATTTCACAATTGAAATATCAATATGAGAAAAAAATGTCAAAAAATAGAAAGAAAAGGGAGTTGGGGTTGGTGCATGAACATGTTTAAATTCTAGTACATAACCTTTATGAAAATTAACGTGTCTAATACTTATTGGCTATTGCTCACTAATAATAATTATAATAAATAATATTTTCTCATTAACAAATACATTTTTATTTCAAAATTATGAAAAATTAGTTAAATTTATTAAAAATATAAATATATATATATTTTTCTTATTACATTCTTATTTTATTATGAAATATATTTATTAAATATTTTTAATAAGTAGTACTAAAATATATATTTAACATATTAATTAATTTATTAAAATGATAATGAGTTTTAATTAGGACAAATAAAAATAAAAGTATATTTATCCATTTGGAATGAGATAGTATAATTCAGTTATTGATAATATAGATTTTTAAAATTTTTTTGTTTGCTAAAAGGAGGGCAAAACCAGAGTTACAAGTAAGCAGAGCATTATTCTTTACAGTAAATTCTCCACTAAGAATATATAATGTTTGAGCAAATTGCTCATAGAATGTAAATCCACTGGAGAAATTTCTCATAACCCATTACTATATTATTTCAACTTTCTATGATTGAATGTCCAATAAATTTCACATAAAAAATTAATTATTGGACTGTTAAGATTGCTAATTTGGTAAAAATGATTTTGTTTGTCTAGTACAAGTCAT
This sequence comes from Garcia nutans, assembly GCA_947685225.1. Classification (NCBI taxonomy): domain Eukaryota; kingdom Viridiplantae; phylum Streptophyta; class Magnoliopsida; order Malpighiales; family Euphorbiaceae; genus Garcia; species Garcia nutans. The sequence goes on along the minus strand of CANTUV010000059.1, from coordinate 8,863,768 downwards.
TTCTCAACCCACCTTTATATATTAATCCTTTTTTACCTTCGTCTTATGAACATAAACATATTTCTTATTTCAAAAAAATTATAAAAAATTATTAATTTTTATTAAAAATATAAATTTATATACATTCTTTCTATTATATTCTTACTTTATCACAAAAAATATTTAATAGATAACATTAAATAAAAATACTATAGGTATTTAATATATCAACTCACTTATTAAAATAATAAATAGACTATAATTTAAGATAGATAAAAAAAAAGTAAGCCAATTTATTTGGGATGGAGCGAGTATTATGAATTACTTTATGTCACTAAGTATTTAGATGCTATTTTTTTAAATTTTGTTTAAAAAATTATATTTTTCAATAATATCAATAATATAATAATCAGACATTCAAATTTTATATATTAAACTTGAATAAAAAAATTTCAAATTTGATGTATAACATGTATTTATAATAAAAATAATTTTGATGTGGACCGAAATGAAAAGTTTGTTGGCATGTACAAAAAAACATTTTTTTATATATTATTAATAAATTTTGAAAATTTGATTAGAATTTAGAAATACATGTATTATTAGAGAGAAGATGGGTTTGGTAGAATAGGTTTTGCCTGCTCTACATGATGCAAGACATGTCCGTATTTGCTGCTATAATTTGGATTTCTTCATGCACTCGGTCTCTGTGAGATATGAAAATTTTATATTAAATTTACTTACAATTTCTTGAACTATCAATAGAGACGGAATAAGGTGAAGTCGGGTGGAAGCTGTCGATTTTCTCTGATCGATTATCGGCGTATATTTTTAAGGTAAATTTCTGTTGATCGAAGCAGCAGAGGTGGAAGTTCAGCCCCCAGCCTCCCATCTCATTCTTACATGTATTGAAGATAAATTTTATCCATCTCTTTTTAATAGGCTGATTTCACCATTAAAACTGTATGATACTCTAAATATTATTTAGAAGAAATTATGTTCTCTGTATCCTCTTTTGAGTTTCAATTTTCAAAAATAGCGCCTGAAGAATTACTTTTTTCAAGGGTTATGTATAAAAAATAAACTAAAAGGTAAATCTGTTTTCAATTTTACAGAGTTTAAACAAAAATTTCAATTTTACGCACCAACATTTTTTTTCCTGTAAAAATACGGTAAACAAAAAAGAAGTGGACCTGAGCCGCGGAGCATACACCTATTAATATTTTACGCGCAGATGTGGACCAAAAAAGCATGCATTCATTCTTATCTTAGGCACATATATTTTAAAACATAATATTTAAAAATTTTTATATAATTAAAAATAATTGATTAATTAGATTAATGGAGTCTAATTTATGTTAAATAATTTCAAATTATATTTTATATACATATTTTTATATATTTTAAAATAATTTTACATATACTATAAAAATTATTTAAAAATATTTTTTTAATATATAATATAATTCATACTTATATATATATATATTTAGTTATATATAATATATATTGACATATACTCACATATATCAATATATATATATACATATATTGATATATATATATATCCATATATATATTTATATATATTTACATATATTATTATTATATAACTGACATATATTCATGTATACTATTATATTATTATTCTATAACTAATATATATCTACATATATAATTATATATAAACATACATATCAGCGCCCAAGAGTATCGTAGCCGGTCCCAAGCCCGGATAAAGGAGGAGGGTTGCGGTAGGTTGGCGGCCAGTGTAAAAATTTTGCCAAACTTTCTATGGATTCTCAAAACTATCATTATACCGTTGGGACGTGCTCACCTAGGCACGCGCTACATCGGCACCCGGGTGTAGTGTTAAATGAGCAAGGGGTTCCATCACATCGACGCCTGGGTGTGGTGGAGTATGAGCAAAGGTTACCATGCCATGGACGGGTATGGGTAAAGAAGTTAGTCCCGCCATATCAGCGCCCGGATATGGTGTCAGACAGGAAAGGGCTACCGCATTATGGACGAATGCGGCTAAAGAAGCAAGTCCAAGGGAGCCGATTAAGATTAGGTAGTTGGAATATTGGCACTCTCACTGGGAAGTCTATAGAGCTTGTGGATACTTTGAAAAGAAGGAAGGTTAGTATTGCTTGTTTGCAGGAAACCAGGTGAAAGGGAAATAAAGCAAAAGAGATTGGTAACTCAGGATATAAGCTGTGGTATTGTGGCTTGGATAACAATAGGAATGGTGTGGGCATTATTATTGAGCCTACGCTTAAAGACAAGGTGGTGGAAGTGAAGAGAAAGGGAGACAGGATTATCTCTTTGAGGCTTGTTTTGGGAGATGACACTATTAATGTTATTAGTGCTTATGCTCCCCAAGTAGGTTTGGACGGAGCATCCAAGGTTCAGTTCTGGGAAGATATGGATGATATCATGCAAGGTATTCCGGATAATCAGCAAATCTTCATTGGTGGGGACCTTAACGGACATGTTGGTAAGGACAGTAATGGTTATGACAGGGTCCATGGGGGTTATGGTTTTGGCAACAGGAATGAGGAGGGAAAGAGCATTTTGGATTTTGCGGTGGCTTATGATCTAGTGCTGGCGAATACCTGCTTTGAAAAGAGGGGGTCACACTTGATTACCTTTAAGAGTGGACGAACCCAAAGTCAAATAGACTTCATACTTACTCGAAGACGGGACAAAAGTAAGTGTAAGGATTGCAAGGTGATTCCGGGTGAAGCATTGACGGCGCAACATCGTATTGTGGTTTTAGATGTTAAGAATAAAAGTAGCTGGAGGAATGATAAGAAAATATTGAAACCAAGGATAAGATGGTGGAAATTGAAAGACCTAGCTCAAGGTACCTTTAAGGAGGAGTTACTAATGGAAGAAATTTGGAACTTTGAGGCTAGTGCAGAGGACTTGTGGACAAAAATGGAAGGTGGCATTAAGAAAGCAGGTAGTAAATTGCTTGGGATCTCTAAAGGGGCAGGGCCTCGACCGCACGATGCATGGTGGTGGGATGAGGAGGTTCAAAAGGCTATTAAGGCTAAGAGGGAATGGTATAAAAAGTTACCGAATGCGGTTAATAGCGAGGCCTTTGAGGAATATAAGAGGGCTAAGAAAGAGGCAAAGAAGGCTGTTAGTGTAGCTCGTGGCAGAGCCTTAGAAGGGATTTATCAAAAGTTAGGTACTAAAGAGGGAGAAATAGGCATTTATAAGATTGCAAGGATGAGAGAAAGGAAAAGCAGAGATTTAAGCCAAGTCAAATGTATAAAGGACGAAGATCAAAGGGTGTTGACAGGAGATGTTGAGATTAAGGAGAGGTGGAAGGCTTATTTTGAGCAGTTATTCAACCCTGAACATGAACAAGATTTTCAAGGTCTTCATGCAACAAATGATTATATCAGCTGGTCTAGGAGGATCTTGCATAGTGAAGTAAGAGAAGCCTTGAAGTATATGAAAGTTGGTAAACCTTGTGGCCCGGATGGTATTCCTATAGAGGTTTGGAAGAACCTTGGAGAGGTAGGAGTTGCCTGGTTAACTAAACTCTTTAATGCTATTGTGAAAGGACGTAAGATGCCGAATGCCTGGAGGAAGAGTATCATGGTACCCATATATAAAAATAAGGGAGACATTCAATGCTGTACAAATTATCGGGGTATCAAACTTATGAGCCATACTATGAAATTATGGGAAAGGATTATTGAACACAGATTGAGGAAGCTTACAAGAGTTTCGGAGAATCAGTTTAGGTTTATGCCAGGGAGATCTACCATGGAGGCTATTTCTCTTCTAAGAAGACTAATGGAATTGTATCAAGAGAAGAAGAAAGATCTCCACATGGTATTTATTGACTTGAAAAAAGCCTATGATAGAGTACCAAGAGAAGTGTTATGGTGGGTTTTGAAGAGGAAATGAGTCAACGGCAAATATATCAACATCATCAAGGACATGTATGAGAATGCATCCACTAGTGTGAAAACACCTGGTGGAGACACTGAGGCTTTCCCTATTACTACCGGATTGCATCAAGGTTCGGCCATGAGTCCATATTTATTTACCCTGGTTATGGATGAGCTAACCAGAAGCATACAAGACGATGTTCCTTGGTGTATGTTGTTTGCTGATGACATTATTTTAATTGATGAGACTAGTGCTGGTGTAAACCGTAAGTTGGAAGTGTGGAGAAAAACCCTCGAGGACAAGGGTTTTAAGTTAAGTAGGAGTAAAACAGAATATATGCACTGTGAGTTCAGTCTAAGGAAGAAGCAAGAACATGAGGTTAAGTTGGATGGAGTTTTGGTTCCTAAAACCAAGCACTTCAAATATTTGGGTTCGGTGTTCCAGAATGATGGTCGTATAGATGAAGATGTGGCTCATAGAATACAGGTAGGGTGGTTGAAGTGGAAGGGTGCGACTGGGGTTCTATGTGATAAGAAAATACCTCTGAAAGTGAAAGGTAAATTCTATAGGACGGTTGTTAGACCTGCGATGCTCTATGGTAGTGAGTGTTGGGCACCAACGGGACAACATTTGCATAAGATGAGTGTGGCAGAAATGAGGATGCTAGGATGGATGTGTGGACATACCAGACTGGACAAAATTAAGAATGTTCATATTCGACAAAAAGTCCAAGTAGCGGACGTCGGAGATAAGGTGAGGGAAGGAAGACTTAGATGGTATGGGCATGTTTTAAGAAGACTTCCTAATGCTGCGGTTCGTAAGTGTGAGAATTTGTTGATTGAGGGGGGCTAGAGGTCGTGGCAGACCTAGAACTGTGTGGAAGGAGGTGATAGCAAGAGACTTACGTGCCTTAGATCTTGATGCGGATTTGATTAATGACAGACTTGAATGGAGACGTAAAATCCGTGTCTTGGAAGGGGCCTAAGGCTGGAGTATCTTTTTTGGTGTCTTTTGAGCTTATTTTGTTGAGAATCTATACAGCCGACCCCAACTTGTTTGGGATTAAGGCTTAGTTGTTGTTGTTGTTGTACTAGTTACATACATAGAGTTATATATATTTATATATAAATATATATTTACATATAAGTAAATATATAAAACAAAATCAATATATTAGTTATATGATAAGAATCTAAAAAATTATAAAAACTATTTTGTTATCACATTTTATTAAATATATATATGATGTGCATTTTAGGTTAAAGAGTAAAAATAAAAATAAAAATAAAAATTTGTAAATTGCTACTAAAAAAATTGAAAATCTTTCTTAGGTATTTTATCGAATATGACATTACATTTTTAAAGGAAAATAAATCCCTAATTAATACATTTGAAAAAAAAAGAATCAAAAACAAAAAATAAATCAGAACACTTATATATACAACATAGCCACCAAAAATGTCACAGAGACTTGAGAACAAGAAAAACAAAAAAAAAACAGTAATAAAAAAATTAGCTTGGTCTACTTTTATAATAATGAAATCCATTAAAAAAAAATATCAAAATCAAAGAACAAGAAAACTTTGATCTACTTTTATTTTTGAATTGCATTTATACATTGGTTCAATTATTGTTATTGTTGGTGTCTCCTACAGTGTTCGTCTAACTGTTGGTGCCCACTATTATAGACTTGTGTTTGTTGTCAGAGGGAAAGATACCTTTGAATTTTGAATTATTTATGTTGTATATATATTATTCAAAGGGAAAGATACCTTTGAATAAAAATTTTGAATTATTTAATATTTTTTAAAAATTTTAAATTACCTTTTTTTTTAATTTTTTACAATAAGTTAAAAAAATTATAATAAATTATTTATTTTATAACTAATAGTTCTCTTTTAAAAAATTAATAAAAAATTAATAATATAGAAATATAAAAAAATAAAAAAAAGAGATAAAATTTTTAACTAAATTAATTTGAATTCATTTAATGAATTGAATAATTTATTTATTTTAATTATTTTTAAAAAAAATATATTTATTATTTAATTATTTTTTTATTTTATATTTATTATGAATAATTTTATAAATTTAAAATTTTGTATACATACATATTAATATTTTTTTATTAATTAGTTTTTTAATAATAAAAATATATTATTAATAAATTAATAAAATACTATTAAAATAAAAGAAGAGATAAATAATTAAAAAAAGTTAAAATTTGTAAAAATAATTTATTTTTTTTATTTTAAAGTCTAGCTTCGTCCTTGTTTATTGTAATGGCCATTTTGTGTGGAGTTGGATTGGGTTTTGGATGTTTTGTTAGTAATTAGAACAAAAAAAAAAAAAAAAAGAGTATTCCAAGATGCATGCCAACAAGAGATTAAAGAAATTAGCAGCTGTGTCATGAAATCTGTAGCAGAAGCAAAAGGATCGTGTAAACATATGAAGAAGAAGAGGAAGAAAAAAGTGCGTACATTTGAAAAAGTTCAAAGAAAAAGTAAAAATTAAAAATTAAATGGCTAAAAAAAATAATAAAAAAATGTAATAAACATCTGTAAAATTGAAGAGAGAGGTTAAAATTTAGTATGTGATATAATTTTTTCTTTTTTCGATAGTGTAAAAACACTGCTAATATTTTGTTATTTTTTGATTTGACGTTAATTTTTATTTTTTTCAATTTATTTTTTTATTTTTTATATCATATTTTTAATATATATATATATAAATAAAAATATATATATACATAATATATATAATAAAATAAATAATATCTATCATATCTACCAAATATATACTAAACATTTATATAATATTTTTAATATTTATTTAATTTTATTTTTTATTCTTACAAAATCTACACAATATTCACATAACTTCTATATAAAATATACATAACTTACATAACAAATAGATAATATATAGACACTATTTATCAAATATCTATAACATATATCAAACATACACAGAACATCTGCCAAACATTTATACAACATTTACATAATAAAATTAATTTTTTTAACTTTTACATATATAATATGTTTAATTTGTTTAAAATAAATTTGGTGATATTTATTAATATATTTTTTATATTTTTGTATTTTTTGAATTTTATTTGTTATTTATAATTAAAATTAAAATTTTTTTATTATAAAAATTAATAAATTTTATATATTAAAAAATAATTTAAAATATTAATTTTTATTTTTTAGTAGAATATTTTTATTTAATAGTAAAGTTTAAAAAATAAAAAAAATAAAAAAAAATATTAATTATAATGAGGAAAGAGGTATTTTAAAAAAAATTATATTTTAGCGAACAATGAAATATCTTTAAAAGTTTGTTCTGACTTCTTTTAGAGGTATAAATATTTTTATTTTTTATAGTATTTTGAAAATAAAATTTGTTTCTTTAGATAATTTTGTAAATGTTCCTAATTTTTATCATATTAAAAAATATATAATATAATATAATTAAATATTTTTATTTGATTTGATAATATTTGATAATATTATAATAAGTTATAAAAATGAAAAATAGTTTATAAATATATATTTGATATTCAAAAAAAATTATTAACTAAATTTTTTAAAGAAAAAACTTAAAATTATAGAAAACCTTCAAATTGGTAATTAAAAAATTTACTAAAATTCATGATTTTCAAGCCATTATTAATATGTCACAACATACTTTATAAAATCATAGCAAATCATCATCCAAACAATGGCTTCATTCCATAAGCTTCCTTATCATCTATGGAAATGGGGAAGAAATAAATACATAACAGAGCACAAATTGAAACTCAAGCTTGCAGAAAAGAACAACGTGAATTATATAAATATAATAAGATGATGAAACTAAGAACAATATGAATTATATAAATATAATAAGATGATGAAACTGTAACTCAGATGAATTATAATTGAAGTTCTCAAAAATTTTACATTCTCTAAGAAAAGAGGGCAATTTTACGGCGGAGGCCGTGGTGATGAGCAAACTTTACAGGGATCAAAATTGACAAAACTTCATTGATCATATTGTGTATATTTTTCTTCAAAAGTGTGATATTTTTCAACTGGGATTTCGCCATTGCTTCTTCAATGTAAATATATTGAGCCAGAATAACGATATGCGTATATATTTACATGGAATAAAGAATCTAAAAATAGTAATTGTTGTCCTGACTGTTTACAGCATCTTTACACAGCACTGACCTTGCTTCCATTATTGATCTTGGCGGCTCCAAGTCTTTCTCTTGCAATGCATTTCCAAGTAGTTGCTGCATTTGTGATGCGAAAATGTCATCCAAGATCTGCAAGATCAAATGATTTTTTTTTCGTATGAAATGAATTCTATATGAACTACCAAATACTATGGATGTGAAGCAAAATCAAAGCTTTCAACTTGAGATGTACCGATTTCTCTAACATACTAAAAAGGTTAACAAAACTGCAACTAACTATAATTGCCAATGGCAATGAGTACCCTAGACCAAAGAAGGAAGGAAGGGGGGCTGTTAAGAAATGTATTAGAAAAGGTAAAGGGGCTCATAATTTACTAGCTGTTTTTACAGAACCTGTATACAGATTCCACTGGAAACTTTGAGCACTCGCCAAATTTTTGATATTGTTTCCTCGGAGAAAATTAGAAAAGTTTTCAACCTTGTGAAAGATTTCGACGATATTGAACTTCATATAGGAGTATTAAATTTCTGCTAAATGAGATTCAATTGTTCAAGACTGATGATATAGCTGCAACTTTCACTGCCTAATTCAAACTTTGAAAACAAAGATGAAATAGCTTATACAGGAGCAATAGAGAGCTCAGTGATCTTAGTGTGACTTACAGAAACAGCAATTCGTGAGCCTTTGTACCAAGATCCATTCTCTCTCCTTTTTTGCAAGAAGCATAGTATCTCCTAGTTGAAACAATGATTACAATGAAAATGATAAGAGCAAAAAAAAAAAAAAAAACCAAAATATTGATGATCTAGACGATGTTGAAAAATGTGCAATCCATAAGTAATATACCTGTCCCATGCGGTCCCAGAAACCTCGGCAAATGGCTATGAACACATGAGGTTCAACAACAGATTGCAGATGATCTATTGTCTTCATCAGAAGATCTTTCAGAGGCTGCATTCTAGTTTGTAGATCTGACTCCACCATAGTTTCCTTGGAATCTTGGATTATGCTCTTCAGTTTTGTTGCGCTCTGCATCTTTGTCTATATAAAATTATGAAAGAACAGCATTACTGTTTCTGAATAGCAGAATCCCATACGTGCAATTTGATGTGCAGAACAAGAATACACAACTCTGAAAATGACATCTCAGAATCCCAATGACTTTTCAATAAAACACGAAAAAAACAAGGTGTAGCTTTGAATGTCTAATAAGACTAAACTTCATAGTTGAAAAAGAAAACACTATTACTAAACATTGACAGCTTCAAATAGGAAATACCAAACACAAAAATAATGACGGCTTCTTGCCAGAAGACACATTAAGTATTTGTAGTGAATGTGGTGGTGTGATAAAGTATGTTTCTTTGGAAAACATTTGCATGCAAAAATCTGTAAACACGTTACAACATGCTAACCATTCTAAAAACTAGGATGATCCTCCAAAATCTGGTAGTTCAAAGCAATATTGCTTCTAAATATTTTCTCAAATGACACAAAACAATGTGTCAATAAGTCATGAAACAACAATAACTGAATTTTCACTGTCCATAGACAAATAATTCATTTATTATTTCCAAAAACATATAATTTTCAACAAAATGATTGAAAGTAAAAGAACACCCACATTCTCCACAAGTTTTTCCACAATTGCTTGGAGGTAACTTCTGAATTTAGATCTGAGCAACACTGTAACTTCACTAAGATATTCTCCTGTCACTGTATCTGCACCATCAGGTTTGCTCGAAATCCATGACTTCATCTGGGTTTCTATCTTGGGGCGCAGCACGTCCAGCATCCTTTTCATGGAATTCAGAAGAACCCCCAACTGAAACATAATTATAAAATATTAATAGTTAGAATAACAAAAATACAACATTTCTAAGATAAATGCAACTGGACATAGATGTGCACCTCATCAGAGACAATATAAATTTCCCCTGTCCGTTTGGCAAACTTTTGAACATATTTGAGGCCAAAGATCTTTTGTGTGAGATTGTCCTTCAAAGGTGATAAGAAATCAGCATACTGCTTGTCCAAAGATTCAATAATAGCCTTTTCAACATTTGCAATAGCCTTTTGATTGACATAGGAATTATGCTATCAGTACTTGAAACCAAAGCCAAATACAGATAAAGAGTTATAATAAGATCAAAGAGCAAAGAAACATACATTCTCCAAGACAGCAATATACTCTGGCCAACGAAAAATTATTACTTCATATTCATTCAGTGTGTCCTTCAGTCGCTCATACATCTCATCAACAAAAGGAGTTGTTGAATTTTGTGTTGTGACACCAGACCACTTTACCTAAAAGTAATCAATTTATAGGAAAGTTTCCATAATAAAAGCAACAGAAAGGAAAAACACCACTCAGTATGAACTGTTATGATGCAGTATAACTAAATCCATATTTGCATGTGTTATGCATGCGTCCACCTAATCTGTCTACATTTTGGACATTATGCTAACCAGCTATTATACCTAACTTATAAGTTGTTAATGAACCAAAAAACTGAATTACATTAGAAGGACCTACAAACAGCACATGCAATTTAAGCACACAATTTTGAATTTGTAAACAGGAATGCAAACATTCTGTGACCTGCCCTAAATTATACGTAATAAAGCAAAAAGAGTACAGGCATAAAAAAAATGAAATTATTGTCAATTTGGTTGAAACTCCGCCTATACATGAGTTTCTTGTGTATAGCCGGTCCCAAGCCCAGGTAAAAGAGGAGGATTGCGGTAGGTGACAACCAGCGTAAAACTTTTGTCACATCTCATGATATGGATTCTAATAATAATATCGTTGGGGCGTTCCCTACTTGTGACGCGCTACATCGGAGCCCGGGTGTAGTGAAGAATAGGCAAGGGTGTAGGGCGTTCCTCGAATGCGACGCTCCATGTCGGCGCCCGGATGTGATGCATAATAAACAAGGATTCTCACATCATGGACGGGTGTGGATAAAGAAGTTAGTCCAAAATACAAATAATAAGAGTAGTACGAGAAATACAGGTTTAGATAATGGTAAAAGATTTTATAGGAAGAAACATAAGAAAGAACAATTAGGGAGTAAGATCAGAATAGGAACTTGGAATATTGGATCTCTTACAGGTAAACTGAGAGAACTTGTTGATACTATGGAGAGAAGGAAAATTAGTGTTGCTTGTATCCAAGAGACTAAATGGGTTGGAGGGAAAAGTAAAGACGTTGAGAATACTAGGTATAAAGTGTGGTATACAGGTACAGATAGAAGTAAAAACGGAGTAGGTATAATTTTGGATCGGAACCTAAAGGAGACAGTTATATCGGTGAAAAGAGTAAGCGATAGGATTATTTCAATTAAACTTGTGATCCAGAATGAGACCATCAACATAGTTAGTGCATATGCCCCTCAAGTTGGATTGGATGGGGAGAGCAAGCAAAATTTTTGAGATGACATGGATGAACTTATGCGAGAGATTCCAAATGATGAAAATATTTTCATAGGAGGAGACTTAAATGGACATGTAGGAAAAGACAGAGTAGGTTTTGAGGTACATGGAGTGTATGGTTTTGGAATTAGAAATGAAGAAGGTAAGAGTATCCTTGATTTTGCTTTAGCCTATGGTTTGATTCTGGCAAATACATATTTTATAAAAAGGGAATCACATTTAATGACCTTTAAAAGTGGGCAAAATAGAAGTCAAATTGACTTCATACTCACAAGAAAAGCCAATCGAACTCGATGCAAGGATTGTAAGGTTATTCCAGGTGAGGCTTTGACCATTCAACATAGGTTAGTAGTTTTGGATATCAAGTTTAAGAGGTTGACTAGTAGGCCAAGGAGGAACAATAGTCCTAAGATTAGGTGGTGGACTTTAAAAGGTGAAAAACAATTGTTGTTCAAGGATGAGTTGGTCAAAACTGGAGTGTAGGAGAGATGTGAGTATGTCATCAAATGATATGTGGATATGCATGTCTACAACTATTAGAAGAGTAGCTAGAAAGATTCTTGGAGAATCTAAAGGGTGTAGACATCCCTCGAAGGAGTCTTGGTGGTGAAATGAGGAAGTGCAAAAAGAGGTAAGAAATAAAAGGGAATGGCATAAGAGTTTGCCCAAGTGTAATAACAATGATGCTTTTGAGCAGTACAAACAAGCAAAAAAAGATGTTAAAAAAGCAGTTAGTCAAGCAAGATCGCAATCTTTAAAAAGTTTGTATGAAAAACTTGGAACAAAGGAAGGAGAAAAAGCTATCTATAAATTGGCTAAGATAAGAGAAAAGAAATGTCGTGATTTAAACCAAGTTAAGTGCATTAAAAATAAAGAGAATAAGGTTCTAGTTCAAGAAGAGGATATTAAGGAATGGTGGAGAAGCTATTTTGAGGAAGTTCTTAATGGTAACCATAGTGATAACATTGAGGGTTTAGACGTTACGCCGGAGAAAAATGTGAAATACACTAGACGGATTAGATTTTCGAAAGTTAAACAAGCTTTGAAGAGGATGAAAGTTGGTAAAGCCTGTGGACAAGATGAGATACCTATTGAGGTTTGGAAATGTTTGGGAGATACAGGAGTTACATGGTTGACATTTTTGTTCAATAAGATCTTAAGTTCAAAGAAAATGCCTAATGAATGGAGACAGTAATTTGATACCTATTTTTAAGAATAAAGGAGATATCCAGAATTGCTCAAATTATAGAGGTATAAAGCTTATGAGTCACACTATGAAATTGTGGAAAAGAGTTGTGGAATACCGTTTGCGGTTAGATACTTGTATCTCCTCAAATCAGTTTGGCTTTATGCCTGGTCGATCAACTATGGAAGCTATTTTTCTTATAAGAGATTTGATGGAAAAGTATAGAGAGATGAAGAAGGACTTACATATGGTTTTTATTGACTTGGAAAAGGCGTATGATAGAGTCCCTAGAGAAGTTTTATGGTGGGTCCTAGAGCGTAGGGGAATATCTATACGATATATCCAAGTTTTAAAGGATATGTATGAGGGAGCTACCACCAGTGTCCGCACCGTGGGAGGGGATACTAAGAATTTTTTTCGTTTCTATTGGTTTACACCAAGGTTCAGCTTTGAGCCCTTATCTTTTCGCCTTGGTCATAGATGAGCTAACAAGACATATACAGGATGACATCCCTTGGTGTATGATGTTTGTAGATGATATTGTATTAATAGATGAGACTCAAGCAGGGGTAAATCAAAAGTTGGAGTTATGGAGAAGCACTTTGGAATCTAAAGGTTTTAAGTTAAGTAGGACTAAGACTGAGTATATGCATTGCAGATTTAATAGCGAGAATAGAGAAAGAGGCAAAATTATTTTAGACGGAATAACAGTGCCTCATAGTACTTATTTTAGATACCTTGGCTCAATTCTTCAAGAAGATGGGGGTTGTGAAGAAGATGTAAATCATAGGATTAAAGCTGGTTGGATGAAGTGGAGGGGTGCTACAGGAGTTTTATGTGATCGAAAGATGTCAATTAAATTAAAAGGAAAATTTTACCTAACTGTAATACGGCCTGCTATGATGTATGGTAATGAGTGTTGGGCAGTAAAAAGACAACACATGAGTAAAATGCATGTTGCGGAAATGAGAATGATAAGATGGATGTGTGGTCATACTAGGATGGATAAAATCCGCAATGAGTGCATTAGAGAAAAAGTAGGGGTAGCACATATTGAGGATAAGATAAGAAAGCATAGATTGAGGTGGTTTGGCCATGTGAAACGAAGACCTAGCGATGCGCCAGTTAGAAAAACCGAACAAGTTAGAGTAGATATAACTAAGAGAGGCAGAGGTAGGCCTAAACTGACTTGGTCAAAGGTGGTCCAAAATGATCTTATGATGTTACATTTATCAGAAGAGATAACCTTAAATCGTATTGAGTGGAAAAGAAGAATCCATATGGCCGACCCCAATTGACTTGGGATTAAGGCTTTGTTGTTATTGTTGTTGTATTGTCAATTTGGTTGAAGTAACTCCTCAATGAGGTAGGATGATGTGAGGCTAGATCACATCATAGGGTTTCTGTTATATAAAATATTACGAGCCAAAATAGGAAAATACAAGCTGTACATAGTCATATTAGTGCCTATAACCTAGCTGCTATGCAAGGAAACATATCAATAATATTTATACAGCTATAAACACAAATCAACAGAAAATAAGCAGTGATAATTATAAAGAAACTAATATTAATAATAATCCATCGACAAATGACTATGAAATGAACATTACATTGCTAAGGAATAGTTAAATATATCACAAAGCATGATATCTAAATCAATATTGCTAATCAACCAAGTACAAATGCGAACCAAAATCATGCTGTGAAATCAATACCTTGTCAAATTTGCATAATTCGAGCAAAGAAAGACGTCTGTCTTGGATCCAGAGGTTTATATATGAGTGAAACAACTCTTTTGCATCGACTCCACCTTTCACAGGACTATTGAATATACCAAAATGAAAAAGATTGTAAGTAATGAGCACTAGAAGCTCAACATATTAATGGTGATGGTATGGTAAATAAATTACTTAATGTTCCATGAAGCAAGATCGTTTTGAAAGTCAGCTGTTGCAATAACAAGTTCAGCTGCAGGAGGTGAGGGACCTGGAGGAGGACATGCAATAAGAAAGGTGTGCAATCTATTGGAGAGGTCCACGCTATATATCGAAGCACACAGATTTGGAAGCTCTATAAAACTGAAGATGAAAAAATAACAGCAATTAATATTGGAACTCAATAAATAAGTAGCAAACCATGTATCAATTAGAAAAAAAAAGGAGTGGGGTGTGGGGATTAACACTTATCTGCAGACTAATTGCAATGAGGAATATAAAAGAGAAATTAACAAACAGCATTTTTTTATAAAATTCCAAATTAAAGCAGCGACAAAGATTGAACCAGTAGCATATAGAAAGATACTTTTACCTCGGGAGGATATGTTGATTCTGGATCTGTATGTCGGTGCAAATATCGTTCCTAATACTTAAAATAAGTGACTTCATCTTTTGATAAGAAGTTGAAAACATCACGGGATCCATCAGTGTGCCCTCACTACCGTTTATAAGTTCATCTATATCAGTCACATGCCTTCTTGACCTTTTCTTTGCAGCAGCCTGAAGGGTTTTGGCATTATAAGAAGTACTTGTGGCAAAGTAAAAAAGGAATCAAAAAAGGAAAATCAGTTTTTAGAACCTGAAAATATCGGCAAAACTTCAACTGTGCCTCAGCACTTGAGATATCATGCAGGAGAGAATATAGCTTGACAGCAGGTGCCAATGCAGCAGCTGCCAATCCAGTGGCAGGACCAAAAATATCCATCATACCAGATGTTGCTGATTCATCCAGTGACTTGTAGTTCTCAAAGACCAAAACGAGAATCTGTTGAATTTGATCCTCAACCTCTCCAAGGATGCGATTCTGGTTTACATTTTGTAAATCACTGACATTAGTTCTCCGGTACCCTCCACATTTCAATATCAATTTTAATTAGCAGTTTTAGCAAAGAGAAGCACATTCCTTGAAAGAAACAGAAATAAGAAAGGAGCATCTCCAATGTCAAATGTGTAAAATGTGGAGATCTGAATTAGAAGGAAAGGAAAAGAATCAAATTGGAAGTCAATAGGTTATTTATAGCCAGGAATCATATATGAAGGTCATACTCAAGCTACCACAAACATGAGATAGTGGAAAACTCATATAAAGGTTGGGTAGGCGGGGACTTTACATTTGAGCGGCAGTGCTCTTCTTTTGTACCAAAAAAATGAAGAAAAAATTAACATACTATCACTTCTTGTTTTCACATTTCCCTAATTTGAGTCAAGACTTTCTAAACGCTCATATAAGATGAGCAGAAAGATGACATTAGCCAATGAAAATGCATGCCCTAGGCTAAATATGTATAGTACATGAAGAATAAGGGAAAAATGTTCATAACTTATAGATCATGGAATTAACTAAAAACTTAAATCATACCTCTTGATGGCTCAACACACTCTTCCTATTACCCTTCATGATTACAGGTTGTAATAAATCATGTACCAAGTCAAGACAATCTTTGGTGGGTGTTGCCACATCCATGACATAAGACAGATATCTGTAATGATCACACATAACAGACAGCAAATTAGTACGTTATGTGGGAAGATGTTCCTGAATTAGTATCACGAAACAACCGTTCTGCCTAATTCCAATACCTTAATTTGGTGTATGCATCCGATACTCCATAATAAGAAGCAAATTCAGTCACTAGCCACTTCCATGGGCCATTTAGCAATAAGTTTCTTTGTTGAAAATGTTGAACTTTCATTGCAACTTCCAAAACAAAGTCATATGCTACAGTTTCTGCAACACAACCACACTGGACACGAGAAGTACCATTAAAGATATAAAATAGATTACCTTCTGATTTGTGTGCAATTTCTACTGGATGAAAAACCAGTAAGAGCAGAATCACCATAAAACTATAACCTCCAGATAATTCTTAGAAAATAAAATCTACTAAATACCTTCGGATTATTACTCTCATCTGGAGTAGTTGAATAGTTTATGTACAACTGAATTCTGCCAATGAGTTCATGCTCTGGCTCATGGTATATGGGCCACCATCGAAGCTTGTCACTCTGGCATTGAATAGCAACTTAAAACTTCTAGTTTTTGTAACATTTACAACTGATAAAACAAAGTCTTACTGGGTCATCAGCAATAGCAGCAATTTGAGCCAAGACACGGCCACAATACTGTCCTTTGGAATCTTGAACTTCAATGATCAAATCATCACTATGATTATCAGGGAAGCTACATTGCAAGAACATAAATTTCATTGATGAAGAAACAATTAGAAAAAACAACTTGAAAATGATAAAGACACATACAACATGTGAGTTTCGCCAGATCCTGGTTGCATTCTAACTGAATCCTCTTCAGAATAACTTTTCAACCTCAGCAAGCAAGTATATGTTTCTGATAACACCAGAGCATAAAAAAAAGGGGTCAACCATTATTCTGAGAGAATCAAGATGACAACAAGTCAGGTGCTACTCATCACATCCTAATAATTTCAATTAATTTGTTTCATTTTTCGAATCTAAAAATAATATTACTAAAACATATTTATTTTGTTATTTGGTGTTTTAAAATAGAAAAGCAGGTTGTTGCAATAAGAGAACCATAAAGTGGTTTCCCCTGTTTTATCAACCCGTTTTTAAGATACAAACTTTTCATACTGAAAACAAAAACAAAAAACCAGTAATAGAAATGATATTAAAAGCCCCTAAACTAATATGTCTATTTTTCTTCTTGTCTAGTGGGCCTAACTCATTGGAAGAGTGAATGATCAATAAAGATAAGGAATCAAGATATGTCAATTACCTATCTGCCAAAGTACATTAAACAAACTAAAAATGACATTATTTATTTAAAGTATCTTTTTCCTTATCATCACTCCTTTCAACTCTTGAGCTAACAGTTTTCCAGTTTCTACCATCAGCCAATAAAATAGTTCAAAGAAGTTGCTTTATCTAAAATGTGCATCAGTGCTGTGAAGGAGAACCTCATAATATGAATGCATTTCTTAAAAGTCAATAGCATCTGCAATGTCAAAATTATGGTTAAGGCATGACACCTGCTCCAGGACACTTCCCAATCTTATAATCTGAATTATTCTCAACTGCATAATTCTGTGATTTTAAGTTTCTCTTATTTTAATGGGCAACACATAATCTTCCAACATAGCAACTCATATAGCTAGTAGCACTCAACAAATTGATGCAAAGGTCCACATACCTGGCACCACTTCATATGAAGAGGGGCTGTTGCGCAAAGTAGTCACCCCATCTCTCAAGAGCTTTGAGACTTGTTTGATATACTGAGTGCTTGCACGCATGTATGCCAAGCTTTGTTGTGAAAACGAACCATTTGGAGGAATATGAGGAGTCACATGAACTTTTCGTACGGCTTCCCATCCAGAATGTAATGTTGAATTTAAAATTGACAACTGTCGACGAAGTGGTTTGAGTTTCATCATAGATGGGTTTAAAGATGAAAAACTACAGCCAGGAAGGGGATCTAAACCCATTTTCACTTTACGTACTGCAAAATAACCACAAGTCAAAAAGAAGCCAAAAGCCTTAAAATGCAAACTACAATAATGAATACATAATAGTACCTTGCATTTTCATTTTGCCAAAAGTTCTCTTAGATTTTGGAGCAGCTCCCTCACTTACCAATTCTGAAGATCGTTTCGTCAAAAGTTCTTCTTCTGGTTGTAACAATATTTGCTGTAAACTAGGATATCATGGAGGCATAAAAAATAAAAATTTAAGAAAAAAAAATGAAAAACAGGGATTTTATGCACAGTTCAAAATAAAACTCAACGCAGCATGTCATAGAAAAGTTACCATAATTATCTGCTTAAATTCTAGGAGATGAAAATACACAGAATTCTTTAATCCTATTACAACACCATCCTGTCCTATATGCAAAGGGGATCTTGAAAAAAAGATGTTGAATATAACATATATTCAGTTCTCAAATTTCATAAAAAAAGGAAACTCCAGATGATTTTGTTTCAGTAAGCCTCTTCACCACTTTCACTTTTGATATTAAGAATATTGACCAAAAATTGAAGTTGGTTCTATGCCAAAAACAAACAAACTATATCAAGAATAAAAACAGCAAAGAACTTAAGCTACTATAAGTTCAAATATGTAACCCATTTTCTCACACCTAGTTTGCATTTTCACAAACACCTTTCACATATCTTCTTATGCCATTCATAAATTAACAATTAAAAGAAAAAGAGAATTGAACAAGAATTGTAAACCACCAATAGTAAAACTTAATAAGTAGTATAAAAAATAAAAACATATTTAAGGAGAAAAATACACCCACCCAAATGAATTGCGCAATGCTGCACATTCATTATTTAAGAAGTAAATTGCTTCTTCAGTGCAACCCTTGGCCCATGAGTGAAGACAAAGTCGGACACAAGCATCATAGGAAATCACAGCACACCAAGGACCTTGTGCACTGATCCAACCACGAAGCAATTTAGAAAAGTAAATTGAAACAACAATAGGACCATAAAATAACCATATTAGATAGGGATAAATTAAGCCTCATTGAAATTAAAACCAAAACCAATATATGCCTATTGCTACCTACCTTGCATGAAATGTGGGGATCCGAGCAGGTAAAGAACTTGCCGGTGCATTAACTTCTCTGCCAGCTGCAAGCCTATAATACATAACAAATATTTCTAAGTTTTCATGAAAAATGAATATGCAAAGAAATCAAAATATCCATACTGACCTTTCAGATTGGTCAGGAATCCCATTTTCAGATCCATCCAGTACACTATAGCTAGAATGAAATTGTTTTGATGTTTTTGGAAATGGAGTTACATAACTATTTGAAGTTGTAACATCAACTAAGCCATTGACTCTAAAAGTTGACATTTTCTCATCCAATTGTTCAAAGTCTACATGGATAGGAGGTGCACAGGGCATATCATTGTAAAGAAACTTTTTGTCCTTCAGTGTCAGGTCCTGGAAGTTATGCAATGCATTCATTCAATTAAGGGCAGCTTGGTGGCACACAAGACTAGAATCATTAATTGACTATTAGATGAAGCAGAACATAACAATTTGGTCTAGCATAATCTTGTTTGCATGTCCAGAAAAATTGGCAATCAACAACAAGAAAAAGAGATCATTTCATAACTCACCTAAGAATCTATGGAGTTTACACCAAGAAACTCAAGTATATACCAATCTGAATCATTGCACTTCTTTCAAAATAATCAAAATTTGCAGAAATTTCAGATAAACAGTTGCAAACACAGCCAATCTATCGAAACCCCATTCAACTCAAAAGCTGGAAAAACATTTTAAGAATTTGAACATATTAGTTAATATTATGCCCTGCTATCAACAGGTTAATCGTTCAATTGACACGTAGGCCGTATTATCAGCTGATTTTACATACAACCCGATAGTTTCCTTTGACCAGCTATGATTCAACTCCTAAATAAATTATCAATCACTTTTGGTGATTTCCAACTGACCATGATTACAACTTGGAGAATATCTTGGTCTCATGATTAGTAACCCCAAATTTAAACTATTTTAAAATGATTTGCAATCTTACTTATTAGTATCAAAAGGCATTACAGAGCACAGTGAAGCTAACAGATGCAGACATAGAAAGGAGAAATATAGCCAAACCAACTTCTTTAAGTACCGCTGTTGGCCATTGTAAAAGGTTTCTATGGTTGCAAAGTTGAAATAACCTGATAGTCCACCCTTTGTATTTGATGTTGCCACCTGATAATGAAAGGTACTTAATGGTTCTAGAAGTCCCATTGTTTCTTGTGTATTAGATAAAGTATAATGATAATACAGCCTGAATTCAAATAATTAAGAAGATTCAAAGAAGCATGCAAAAACATGTAAAATTTCAGCAATGCTGATCCTGTATGAAAAAGTGAAAAATAAAAGTAATCTGGTTTAACTGTGCCAGATTTGTATCATTGGCTTAAGCACATAACGCATAAACTGCACATCTGACACTAGTCGCTATGCATAGGCAAGACAGCATCAGAACCAACTAATCTCTTTCCAAATGAACGCTCTCAAGGCTTGACCAGAAGAACTTAGTTTCAAAAATTCCCACACGATGACATTATTAATGTTGCCATAAAAAATTGAAAAGAAAATTCAGTAACCAAAACAACGTGTTTCACTGTTAAAGAATCAGTCCGTCATGTTAAACAAGTAATTATTGTTTTGTATCACCAAGAGGTTTATTTTGGAAAGAAAACCTGTTTATGGAGGGCAGCATAATTAGTGCTTCTCTGTTGCATAAATGAACCTTCAGTGCTAATGTCAGAATCTGAAAGTTCTTCTGCTGTTCCTCTTTCAAATCTCTCAGCGAAACTTCCTTGTTTCTGCCAAACTGACTCACTAGACATACTTAAATTGGAGTGAGTTTTATCGATGCCATAATTCCCATTCCTTTTCATTGGAAAGGCATGTCTAGGAGCTGCAACATTGGGAATTTTGTCATCTTGGGGAGACGACTCCAATGAGTACTGCCCCCCATAGGCTTCATCTTCTGAGTCAGAAGATATGTCCATGTCTGATCCAGACCTACCACCTTTCACACTCACTGTTACTGCTTGAGGCAGAGGAATTGCATCGAATGCCAAATGCCCACTTCTAAATTTGGCTGGAGAAGATAATCCAAAACCTCTTCCACCCCTTTTTATATGACCAAAAGGGTTAGAACTTGGTCTCTCAGTTAAAATTGAATTGGAAATAATATTTCTCCTTGTAGCACCTCCCTGTTACAAATTCTGAAAACTTAAATCAACCCATATAGTAACTATATACCATATAAAATCAAATCATCAGCCATAAACCCCAAATTGAAGGATTTCCATATTGGCTCACCTCTTGAACCCATCTATCTGTGAACATTGTCTCTCCTTCTTGACCTAAACCTGAAATTCAGAAAGAACAATTTCAATGAAAACACTGAAACTATTACAGTTAAATTTTTTTTAAAAAAAAACCTCCTTTAGATAAAACAAAACCAAAAACACTCCTTTAGATTAAACAAAACAAAACAATTACAGTCATTAATTCATCCTGTAGATTTATTGTCTCCACTTCTTCGTTTCATTTTACCAGTAACCAAACTAAAGCACAAAGTTAAAACCTTAAAAAAACAGAAACTTTACCAAATCAACAAGTCAACAATGCCAACAGAGAAAATACCAAAAACCCAATTTGAAACTTTTACAAGTCTAAAACAAAACTCTGTTACTTATTTTAATTAATCACTCGCCAAACAATTAAAAATATAAAGTTTTTAAGATCTAATATGATCATCATTGTAACTCTGAGCAGCCCATACTAAAAAGATATAAACTATCCTAAGATACACACCACAAGGAAGAAAATCTGGATCAAAATGAATAGCCCCAGAAGAGATTATCAATATAATCACTCCCCTGTGATGTACAAAGAAAACAATGCATATCAAAAGCGGAAACTTTATTAATGATTCAATGCAGTTAGTGTAAGAGAGATAAAAAGAGATATACAGAGAAAGAGAGAGTAGCATACTACTTACAGGATAAATTGAAGAGAGAGCAAAATTTATGGCTTTTTTTTCCTTTTTTTCTTCTGCTGTTAAGTGCCTCTGACTAGGGTCTCTTTTTTATTCTTCTCTTGTCTACTGTTTCTTCAAGTTCCCTCTGCTTTTTATAATATTTTATTATTTTATTTATTATTATTTTAAATTTCTTTTTATTTTTTGTTAATAGATGAATAAAAATAATTTAAAAAACAGAAATGAAAATGTGATTTCTATTTTTTAAGAAGATTTTCAGAGATAATTAAGGAAATATTTTTGGGTTTAATGAGAAACGTTGGATGGGATATTACTGTTGACGGAGGATTTAACGGAGACGTGCGACTAATGTGTGACCTGACGTGGCAGATGATTACGCGCGCTTTTATAACGGTCAATGATGTTTTTGTTGATGTTACTTATTTCCTTCTATATAATAATAATAATAAGGTTGTATTTGCTTGGTTGAACATGCAATGTGTTTTTTGCATGACTCAAAATGGTTTACTTGTTTGATAAATAATTGAAATAATTAAGAAAAATTAAAGAAATTATTTTCCTTTTTCTAAAAACTTATAATAAAAATTATTAAATATTAAATAAAGAGAATAGATAAGAAAATAGAGAAAATATAATCTTAATATTTTAAAATTATTACCTTTATCTCGTATATTTTTATTAAAAAAATAATTAAAATTTTTAAATATTATATAAATTATTTTAAATAGATAAAAATATTCTCAATTACATTTTTACAGTTATATTTTATCGATTAACTCACTAATAACAAGGGTATAATTATAAAAAATTAATTAATTTTTTAAATTATATAAAATAATAATTTTAGTATAATAAATTTTTTTATATGTAAATGATAATTTCACTACGGTGAACGAAATATACGGTAACTAATCATATGTTATTATTTTATTTTCATAATATTATTATATTTAATTTCTTATTTATATGTCATTATTTTATTTTTCATAATATTTATTATATTTTTTAATGCTTATGAGGTAATGGTAATTACCATAATTAATGGTAATTAGCATGATACTGGGACCCACATTGATTTTAGGGTCCAATCCAATCCAAGGACTTGGCGGCTCCTGACTAGTGACTCCTAACTGGAAGTGTGCTGTATCCAGAGTTAGAAAAGTTCAAATATTTTAATTTAATTTAATCTTTTTAAAAATACTTTTAATTGGCAATCGCTTAGCTAGTAAGAAAGAGACAGCCTTATGCTCTGTTGGCTGGCTTTGTTTCACATCACTTGCTATTACTTTCCCTTGGCCTCTAATATTTTATTTTTATGGAAAATATTTTTTTGCATTTTCTATTATTTACAGCACCCAAAAAAATTAATAAATGATAAATATTTCTTAATTTAAAAAAATTAAAGAATTTTTGAGAAAAAATAACTTCTTTTAAAAAAAATGTTATTTTCAAACATAGATAAATTACGAATGTATACTTATTAGGAAAATTTATAAAAATAATTTGAAAAATAAAAAAAATTATAAAAATATTATGCAATAAAAAATTTATAAAAATATTATGTTTATATTAAAAATTTATAAGAATACTATATTTTTACTATATGTTGAATATATTTTAGCATGTTAAGAATATTTTGATATATACTGAATATATTTTGAGTATATATTAAAAATATTTTTAATATATGCTGCAAAAAAAATTTTAAAAAAATGTTTTGTAAACTGAAAAAAAAACATAATAAAAATAAAATTTTAAAGAAAAAATAATATGTCATGTGATCTTCTCTGCTTATTAGTTATTACTTTGTGGATCTAAGAGACTAAGAGTAGTCAATAATCCGTTAACTTAGTCCAATTCAGCTTTGCACGAATAATTTGGACCATGATGGATCGAACTGGGCTTAAATTTTAAAAATTCCTAATTGAATTTCCGTCTTTCACATTGAGGAAAAAAAAAGGAATATTTATATAACTATTTTAAAAAAATAAATTTTACTTTAAAAATACTACAAAAAATAAAAATATTTTTATTTTTATAAAAATTTAATATAAAATTTTAAAAATACCTCATTCCTTAATAAAATAATTTTTTTCATAAATATCTCTTATCTTACAACAATTAATATTTTACTTCAAAATTTTATTTTAAACTTCACTATTAAATAAAAATATTCTAATAAAATAATAAAATTTAATATTTTAAATTATTTTTTATCATATAAAAATTATAATTTTTTATAAAGAAAAAAATTTAATTTTAATTATAAAAAATAAATAACACTAAAAATATATAAAAAGTAAAATATATAAAAATATATTAATAAGAATCCTTAAATTTATTTTTAAATAAACTTTACATATTATATACATGAAAAAATAAAAAATATATATATATAATTTTATTACGTAGATGTTTGACAAATGTTCTATATATATTTCATAAATGTTATAGATGTTGTGTATATATTATATTTTTATTATCTAAATTGTGTGTTTTTTATGTAAAAGTTATTGAATATTATGTGGATGTTATAAGAATAAAAAAATTAAAAAAAATAAAATTAAACGAATATTAAAAATATTATGTAAAAGTGTTATAAATGTTGTAAATATAGTTTGTATTTCTGAGTATATATTTTATATATTTTGTATATATATTTTATATATATGCTTATTTTTTATGTGTATATTGAGAATATGACATAAAAAATTATTTCTAAATAAAACAATAAAAATTAAAATTAAAATTAAAATTTAAAAAATAAAATCATCGTTACAAAATATAAAATAAAAAAAAATTTACGTGTGTCTTAGTTTTGAAAATAAAAACTCTCTTTCATAAAATTGAAATGAATTGGTTGTTGAATGTAAATTTCTCTATAAAAAAAATGCTTTATTCAAATATGCTAGAAAAATCACTTGATGTGACAAAAAATACTAACCTTAAAATTTTTTTATCAAAAATACCATATTTTTTTATCAAATAGTATTAAATATCAAAAACTATATATGGAGTTTATTTTTAGTATATATTGAGTTTATTACACACAAATTACAGAATTAATGATTTTTTCATATATTATAGATATATTAATAATAAACATATTACAAAAACAAAAATACATAATGATGTTTGCACAAATATATAGACCTTATTATATATATAGGGTTTACACTTAATATATATAAAGTTTATACTTAGTATATAAAAAAATAAAAACACATATCGACATATTGTACAAATATATAGAGTTTACATTTAGTATATACTTAGTATATAAAAAATTAACCGTTAATATATAAGGAGTTTATCAAACAAAGACCCTTGTCTAAAGAATGTACACTTATACTTTGGCCCATAGGTCGAATTTTCATAGGAAAAATTTCACTTGCAATTATTCAACTTTGAAGTCTCTGGGACCAACCAAAACTAGTTGTGTATATACACATTAAAAACAGTACTAATATAGTATACCGGTGATGAAACCAGAAAAGAGGGAGGGCCTTTTTTTATTAAAAGAAAACAATGATAAAAAATAAATATGCTAATATACAATCGTGAAATACTTGTCAGCTTTTGGTTTAATAAAACAAGACAATTGAATCCTACAAGTTTACATG
Organism: Garcia nutans; assembly: GCA_947685225.1. Lineage (NCBI taxonomy): Eukaryota > Viridiplantae > Streptophyta > Magnoliopsida > Malpighiales > Euphorbiaceae > Garcia > Garcia nutans. The sequence goes on along the minus strand of CANTUV010000059.1, from coordinate 8,837,924 downwards.
TTTTGAAAACGACGCAAAAATAGATTCATTGTCAATAGTTGAAAAAACTTCCTTCTCTATGTATGCTATCAAACTATCATTCACCTACTCATCCCCCATCCTATTGTGCAAATTAGTCTTAACCATATTAATAGCATAAAATGCTCTCTCAACAGATGTTATAACAACTAGTAGGAGCAGTCCCAATTCAATGAAGTGGTAAACCACGAAAAATGTTATAACATTTATAGTTTGCACCAACTTCTTCACAAGAATTCTTAAATCTTGAATAGAAGAAAACTTAGTATCAGTTCGTACATCATGGATATAAGTTTCAAGTTGCTAGGGAAGCATCATAAGCTCAGTGGAGGAAAAGTCTTTTGAATAAAGTTCAGTAAAATAAACTAGCCTATCAACATCAAAGTTAGAGAACGAGTCCCTTGGATCAAAGCATGATATGCAATGAAGTAATTTTGTGCTTATTTTAGGCAAATGATTATCCATCTCTTGTGCAATTAAATCAAGAACCTATAATTGTACAAATAAAATATTAAAATAATAAAATAAAAAGGAAAAAATTAAATGAACTTAATTAAAAGGTTTAATATATATAATTACCTCACAATATATCTCAATCCGATAATAGTGATAATTAGTAACTATTTGTCTATCTCGCTTCATTTATTGATGAGAGTTTATAATATCTTCTGTGTTAATAACATGGATGGAATTAACCACACAAAAAGTCTCAACATCCTCCAAAAATTTCTCCCATCCTGTTTCCCTAAAGACTTTCAATGCCTTTTTTAAGTACCTCAATTAAATGTGTAGCATCCATAATGTTTTGATCCCGAAGTTGTAAGGTATTTGATAAATCATTTGTGATTCTTAATAAATGCTTTATCAAATGCAAAATAAACACAGAATCACAGCTTTCCATTCTACAAATCAAACTTCAGCATAATCCTCTTATTTCATGATCATTGCCATCATCATATACATTATGAAGCACTTTTATAACTGATGGCCACATTGAGTATAGGTGAAGTAAAGTTACATAGAGCGATTCACATCACGTGTCACATGGCTTGGCCAAACTAGGTCCTTGATTTTTGCCTCTACTACTTAGAATTTCTCCACTCTCAAGACGTTGAACTACTCGATCATGTTCATTTTGTCGAAGTTTGTCAACTCTTTTATAAGATGATCTAGTTCCATTGGCAGTCATACTAATATAATTAAAAAAAGGATAACAAGCCACTTTGTTTTCATAACAACAACAATCACTAACTGAAGTTGATGGGAAAAACAATGGACATAACTTGCATATGGATTTTCTTTCAATATCAGTGACTTCAACCTGTGAAACTGATCTCACATATTTGATGCTCCATTATATCCTTGGCCTTTTAATCTTGATAAAGATAATCCACGTTTAGTGAACAAAGTATCAATTGCTTTTTTTTTAAATATTTTTCAGATGTATCAATAACATGAACCATGGCTAAAAACAATTCTGTTACCTCTCATCTCTTGTTCACAAATCTAAGAACAACTGCCACTTGCTCTTTCATTGAGATATCATGAGACTCATCAACCAAAATAATGAAATTGCTATCCCCCAAGATCATTTAATATTGTATGTGTCTAATTAGTACAAGCATTAGCCAATAGTTTTTAAATCAAGGGTGAAGTCATTTGATTGTTACATGAAACTTTCTAATTAACAACTTCACCAACATTAGCATTACGTTCACTGTGCCATTCAAGTAACTCTAGGAAATTTCTCTTATTAATTGAAGTTGATGACTCATTATTGTCACACCCTATTTTTAGAAGTGTGATGGTTCTAGGGTTCAGGTAGGCTTAAGGTCATCAGAAACCACGTAGAACCAACTAATTTATAAATTCATATAAATTGGTTAATTGCACTAGTGAATTAAAACTGTATTATTATTTACTCATAATTTTATGATATATTATTATTACACATTTATTTTTATATTATATATTATACTTAAATATTTTTTTATTGCATTATAGTTTACTTTCACAATTTACTAAACTATTCACAATAGTACTATGGGGTAACTAGAGTATGGTACAAACATAATTATTTCATTGCATATGATAGTATTTGCTTATTATATTATTCTCAAGCTTCTTGCTGGAAGAAAAAATCAAGAAGCTGATGGTCATGAGTCACCTCTACCTGAAACCACAGACGATGGGGTGAATCGTCAACACAGTGAAATTATAGTGTCATATGGGTAGAGTATGCAATAAAAAATATTTTTTTAAGGTTCAAGAATATCTAAATAAATAAGGTGGCTGCACGATAACAGTATAACAATAAAATTCAATCCACAAAAAAAAGACCCACAATAACTGGACCAATATCACAAAAGTAAATCATATAATATAATAGATAACACATAGCAAAAAAAACATATTATTATTCCAGTGCTATCACATATTATATTCACATAAGGGTAGCTTCTACCCTATAAATTATAAACTTCTATGTACACATAGCCTGACGATATAGCCTCCATTAAGTTGTAATTCTGTCATATTAGCTAATCAAATGGCTTGGTATGATCACATAGGCCATGAGGCCACATTGATTTTTATAATTCACAAATGCAGAATCACAAACAACAAATGATATCAAATGGCTTAAATATCAACAATGATTAAATTTTCATCAAATAATTTCAAAAGTAACAAAGCAAGGGATGGTCACTATAACTCACCTCAAATATGCAAATTTCTCTAAGTCATTGAGAATTATTGGTTAGTTTGATGGCAATACTAGACCTATATTCACATCCAAATATAAATCGCACATTTAGATTTATTTTTAATTTATTCTTTGTCATTTTTATTTTAATTATTTATTAGGTACCTATATCCTATTTTAATATCTTAATAGACCCTAAAATTTATTTTATAATTATGAATTCAAATATCACAAAATTATATTATAATAGAGTTATATAATATAATAAGTTCAAATATGTGTCATATGCCTATAAAAATATATTGACTTCTTTAAGTCATTTGATTTACTTATTCATTAAATTAATATTTATAATTTTGGAAACATTAAACAAACATATGAAACTTTATATTCTTCTATTATATGCTTATATTTATAACAAAATTAAATATATATTTTTATGCTCAATTCAGTCCCAAGTTAACAAAATACCTAAATTTCAACATTTGAGTAGTTTGTATTCATTTAATTGTATATTAATTTCTTCAAATTCATTTGCCCTGAAATTTTTTCAGCATGTTCTCAGCATCATATATAATCTCTTTGTAAATTTTTGCAAATTATAGAGTTCATTTATATAGGTAAATAATTCAAACACAGCAGCAAATTTAAGTGATATTTATTCAGACTATTAGAATGAGCAACTTATATTCACTTACTTATTTACTTATTTTTCCTCATCATTTTGACTTGCCCTTTTACCAAAATCTTTACAACGTCCAAATACATATTTCTATAAATATTTATTAATTTTAAAGTTGGTTTTCATATTGAAATAAATAAAAACACGGTAGCTAAATTCTTAAAAGTTCAAGGTATATAATTTGGACATATTTGAGTGTTAGGGATTCTAACTTCATTCCTTTCAATTTTTTTCAATATAAATCAATTTTCAACATTCTAAATACTTATTAAACATGTATAAATAATAATTGTTAGCTCAAATTTAATAAATAATAATTTAAAGCTAGAGAAACTAAATTAAAAGATTAAAATTTAGAATTTTCAGATTTTTTACCTTTAGGAGTTTCTTTTGCCTTTTCTACTTTTATATCACTTTGTTAATTAAATTTTTTTTTATATTTTAGATCACTTTTAGACATAAAAAATTAGTTTAGAAAGGATTCATGACTGCTGGAAAAATAACAAAAATTATGATAAAAAAAAAGAGGTGTTTTGATAGAAATGACAAAGGAAAAAGAAATTGAGAAAAGAATAAAACTATTATCAACTTTTTAATCATAATTTACCTAAGCTCTTCCTATTCAAAGGAGCTGACTCACCCATTTAATTTGTTAGAAAAATGGCTAAGAATTAAGTGGGTGAAATGCTCATTTTGCCCCTCAAGTATTACATATTTCTTTGTTAACTTGTATGACTTTTTAGACTTTTCACACCTTAAATTGCTACTTATATTTGTATTAATTTCTTTAAAATTATTTTTACTTCTAATTTTTAATTTTTAATTTATTTTATTTGATTTTGATGCATATAATTTTGTTAAGGTTTTATTAATTAAGTTGTAATGCATTTTGAGTATAATACATAAGATTTGTTTATACATATGAGTTGTTGTAGCTAAGATATTTTAAAATTTCTATTTTCAATATTTTAGTGACTTGTAAATTTCACTTATATATATATATATATATGATTCTTTCATCACTCTAGTATGTCATTTTATTTCTCTAATAGTTTATATACAAATATAATTTGTTATTTTATACCTTATAGTTAGTTGGTTTGATTCACAATTGTTATGAGTTATAGAATTTTCAATTCAAGTACTTTAGAGTTTTTATGTATATTACTTTGGCATATTAAAATTTTATTTCAATAAAGATTTTTTCTCACTTTATTTATTTAATTTATACAATATTTAAACTACTAGATTTGTATTTCATCCAGGGTATTACATTCTATCCCCCTAATTAAAATTTATCATCGAATTTTCTAAAATAATAACCCACTAAAAAGTTGAGGATATTTATCTAACATCTCAGACTCAGTTTTCCAAGTATATTCTTCTACTGATTGACTTTGCCACAAAACTTTTATCATAGAAATATTCTTATTTTTAAGTTTTTAACTTGCTTATCAACTATAGTTACCCGTACTTCCTGATAGGTCAAATCTTACTGTAAGTACATTGGTGAAGCTTGTAAAAAGTGGGATGGATCAGAAATATATTTTCAAAGCATTAAAATATGGAACACTGTATGCACTTATTCCATATTGGGTGGCAATACCAAATGGTATGAAACTGATCCCACTCTTTCTAAGATTTCAAATGGACCAATGTACCTTGGTGAGAGCTTTCCTTTCGTACCAAATCTTATGACTCCCTTTATTGGCGACACTTTCAGAAATACATGTTCACCAATGCTAAATTGAACATCTTTTCTTTTAGGATCTACAATACTCTTCTGGTTATTAAAGGCTATCTTCAAACGTTCTTGAATTATGGTACTTTCTCTATGATTTCTTGAATAAGTTATGGGCCTTCTATATATCTTTCACCAATTTTATTCCAACATATAGGGGATCTACACTTCTTTCCATATAATGATTCGTAGGGTGCCATCTGTATGGTTGAATGGTAGCTATTATTATAGGCAAATGTTTGTCCCAAATGCCTCCAAAATCCAAAATGCACAATCTCAACATATCTTCTAAGGCTTGGATAATTCTTTCTGTTTGCCCATCTGTTTGTGGATGAAATACAGTGCTGAAATCTAACTTTGTTCCCAATATCTCTTGTAACTTCTGCCAAAATTTGGAGGTGAATTGTGTTCCTCTATTAGAAATGATGAAAATAAGCAATCCATGTAAACTTATTATCTTATCTAAATATATTTGGACATATTGGAATACAGAATAAGTGGCTTTTATAGGTAGAAAATGAGCAGATTTCATCAATCTATCAACAATCACCCATATAGAATCATAGACGGCAGATATTTTAGGTAATCTAACTACAAAATTCATAGTAATCCTCTCCCATTTTTATTCTGGCAGTGTTAACTGTTGTAATAGCCCAAATGGCTTCTGATATTTAAATTTCACCTGTTGGCATGTTAGACACTTTGTTACAAATTATGTAATATCCTTCTTTATACCAGCCCACCAATAAATATCATTTAGATCATAGTACATTTTGATAGTTCTAAGATGGGCATTATAGTTTGCATAATGAGTCTCCTTCATTATTTGTTCCTTTAGACCACCTACTGGTGGTACACAAAGTCGATTGTCACATTTCAACACACCTTCATCAATCACAAATTCAGAAGTCTTGCCTATGGCAATGTCTTTTTTTTATCCTCACTAATTATAGATCTTTATTTTGTAGTTTCTTGATTTGATCAATCAATAGTGGTTTGACAATGAATTGAGCAATCAGTGCTCCATTATCAGATAAATCAGATCGTATACCCAAGCCATATAAGTTCTGAATCTCTTTTACTAATGGTTGTTGACCTACATGAATGTGTACTAAACTCCCCAAATATTTCATGCTTAAGGCATCCGCTACCACATTAGCTTTTCCTGAATGATATAAGATCTCACAATCATAGTCTTTAAGTTACTATATCCATCTACGTTGCCTACGATTTAGATCTTTCTATTGAAAGATGTATTTGAGGCTCTTATAATCTGTGAATATCTCACATTTTTCACCATATAAGTAGTGTCTCCAAATCTTCAAAACAAATACCATTATTGCCATTTTCAAATCACGAGTAGGATAATTTACTTCGTGCTTCCTATGTTGTCTGGAGGTATGGGCAATCACCCTATCATTCTGTATTAAAACACAACTAAGTTTCACTCTGGATGCATCGCAATACACTGTAAAATTTGCCTCCTTCAATTGGTAATACAAGAATAGGTGCATATGTCAAATATTCCTTCAATCTACAAAAGCTTTCCTCATATTTGTTGTCCCAATCAAACTTTACCCCCTTTATGGAGCAATCTAGTAATTGGTGTAGCTATTTTGGAAAAGTTTTTTATAAATTTTCTATAATAACCAGTCAATCCCAAAAAAGTCCTTATTTCTGTAATATTTATTGGTCGAGGCTAATCAGCTACTGCTTTAATTTTCTTAGGATCTACTTATAACCCTTCACTGGTGATCACATGTCCTAAGAAAGATATTTTTTTTTTGCCAAAATTCACACTTAGATAATTTAGAAAATAACTGATTCTTCCTCAAAGTCTGCAATGCTATTCTTAAGTGTTCTTTATGTTCAGTCTGGCTCTTGAAATAAATCAATATATCATCTATGGAAACAACCATAAATTTATCTAAGTATGACTTGAAAACCCAATTCATAAAATCTATAAATGTTGCAGGTGTATTAGTGAGACCAAAAGGTACTACTAAAAATTCATAATGGTCATATCTAGTACGAAATGCAGTTTTAGATACATTTTTCTTCTTGATTCCCAACTGATGGTATCCAGAACAAAGATTTATCTTAGAAAAATATCTTGTCCCTTGTAGTTGATCAAATAAATTATCAATTCTAAGTAGAGGATATTTATTCTTTATAGTCATCTTGTTCAATTATATGTAGTCTATACACATTCGAAGTGAATCATCTTTTTTATTAACAAATAATACTGGTGCACCTATGGTGAACTACTAGGTCTAATGAAGCCTTTACCTGGAAGATCTTGTAATTGTGCTTTAAACTCCTTCAACTCTATTGGAGCCATTTTGTATGGAGGAATAGAAATAGGTATTGTACCAGGTAGCAAATCTATACTAAACTCTATTTTTCTCTCTGAAGGTAAAGTGGTCAGATCATCAGAAAATACATTAGGAAACTCTCGTACTATAGGTATCTGATCTAAGCTAGGGGATGAAACACTAGTATCTCTGACATTGGTCAAATACCCTATACACCCCTTTCTTAATAATCTTTTAGCACTAATTGTTGAGATCATATTGTTTAGCTCTTGACTCCTATCCCCTTGAAATTTAAAATTTTTTCCTGATAAACTATGAAATATTACTCTTTTACCATTACAATCTAAGGTGATAAAATACTTAGACAGCCAATCCATTGCCAAAATAACATCAAACTCCAACATTGGTAATTTTATCAAATCAACTCTCAAGATTTTATCATCTATCACTATTTCACAAGAAGGATACATACTTTTAACAATAATTTTTTCCTCTAAAGGAGTAAACACAGTGAGAAGAATAGCAAGCTGTTTGGAAGGTACATATAATTTAGAAGCAAAATAGGTGGACACAAAAGAATGGGTTGCCCCTGAATCAAACATCACCCTTCCTTTAACAGATTGGATGCAAATAATACATGTAATAGCTACATTTGATGCTTGTGCCTCCTAAGGTGATAAGGTATACACTCTTCCTTTATACCTACCAGACGGTGGTTGAACTGTAGATTTCTCAGTAACACTGTCTCTTCTAGAATCTCTTCTAACTCCACTAGATTTAAGATTCATTTCTTTCTACACTGTGGTCTGGGACGTTTGGGGTCTTATTTCTACTACAATCAAAGGACAATCTTTAATCATATGATCTTTTTACTCACATTTAAAGTATGCCCTAATCTCCTTGTAATATTGACCTTTGTGCATCCTTACACAAGTCTGACATGGAGTGCGTACAGGAGGCCTTTGAATATTAGTATTAGAAAATTCATGGGTAATAGTCCCATATGGCCTTTCTGTAGATGGTCTAGGTGGAAGTCCCATTGAGATTCTTAGTGGATTGGCTTGTGACATAGATTGTAATTGTTGCCTAGCACTAGGTGTCCCTGCTTCTTTTCTGCCTCTCTGTCTTATAAAACTTTCAGTTCTAGCCTTCTTCTTATGTTCTCGGGCTTCCATCTCTCTATTTTCTATTATTCTTACTTTGTCCACTAGTTTGGAGTAAGGATCATAATCACGAGCAACCAAAATTATGTACAGTGAATTAACTAATTCTCGTTTAAATTGATGTATTATTACTGCTTCATTTGGTACTAGAGCATATACATACTTTTCATTTGGTACTAGAGCATATACATACTTAATTAATTAAATCATCTTGCATATTCAGATACTGTCATACCAGGTGTTTACATTAACCTCTTAAACTCTAAAGCCTTGGCTTGCCTAACACTTTTAGATAGAAACTCTTGTAATACCATCTTTGCAAATTGCTCCCAAGTCAAAAAAATATTTCCTTTCAATAATCCAACCACAACTCTCTTGTACCATTCCTTTGCATCACCTCTCATCTAGTACCTTGCAAATTTAATTGCTTTCTTGTCTGGACAACGATGTATTTGAGTCTTTGATTTCATTTCCTCTAAAAACTATATAAGGTCTTCTTCTCTTTTATAGATTGGAGGACTAAGTTTTAAAAATTCCGCTAATAATTTTCTTTCTTCATTTGATTCCATCTATAATGGTGGAGGTGGAGGAACTTGGACTTCAGGGACAATAGCATGTTGTTGTTGTTGCCTTTGTTGTATCATTATTTTTATCATCAACTCATAATTTTTCTATAATTATTCAAGTCTTTCCAACACCCCAGCTATTCTGTCTTTAGTTGTCGGTAGTTCTAGGGGAGGAGTTATTACATTCTAAACTCTTTGCACAAATTCCTCAGAAGGAACAGCTCCCTCAAATCTAATTACCCTAGGTCTTTTACGGGTATCTAAACTATAAGAGAGAAAATAATTATTCAGTTAGCTTATGAATTAACGCAGATCTAGATAACAAAGAAAGCAAGACATGGTAGAATAATCCTAAGCGCCATAGTATTATTATACATTTATGCTTATGAACCTTTAACCTATATGTTATTATAAACCTAGTCTCTGATACCATTTCTGTCACATCCCATTTTTAAAAGTGTGACGGTTCTAGGGTTCGGGTAGGCTTAAGGCCACCAGACACCATATGGAACCCAGCTAATTTATGAATTCATATAAATTGGTTAATTGCACTAATGAGATCAAAATTTATTATTATTTACTCATAAGTTTATGATATATTATTATTACACATTTATTTTCATATTATATATTATACACAAATATTTTTTATTATATTATAATTTTTTTTCATAATTTGCTAAACTATTCATAATAGTACTACGAAGCAACTAGAGTATAGTATACATATAATTATTTAATTACATATGATAGTATTTGCTAATTACATTATTCTAAAGCTTCCTACTGAAAGAAAAAATCAAGAAGTTGATAATCTTGAATCACCTCTACCTGAAACCGCAGACTATAGGGTGAGTCGTCAACTCAGTGAAATTATAGTATCACAAGGGGTAGAGTATGTAATAAAAATATTTTTTTTTAAGATTCAAGAATAATAAATAAATAAGGTGGCATCACAATAATGATATAACAATAAAATTCAATCCACAAGAAAGACTCACAATAACTGAATCAATATCACAAAAATAAATCACATAATATAACAGATAACACATAGCAATAACACTGAAGAAAATATATTATTATTTCAGTGCTATCACACATCATATTCATATAAGGATAGTTTATACCCTACAAATTATAAAATTTTATGTGCACATAGCCTGATGGTATAACTCCCATCAAGTTAGAATTTTGTCATATTGGCTAATCAAATAGCTTGGTATGATCACATAGGCTAAGAGGCCACATTGATTTTTATAATTCACAAATGCAGAATCACAAACAATAAATGATATCAAATGTCTCAAATACCAATAATGGTTAAATTTTCATCAAAGAATTTCAAAAGTGACAAAACAAGAGATAGACACTATAACTCACCTCGAATATGCAAATTTGATTCCTCTAAGTCATTGAGAATTATTGGTTAGTTTGGTGACAATACTCGACCTACATTCACATCCAAACATAAATCGCACATTTAAATTTATTTTTAATTTATTATTTGTCATTTTTATCTTAATTGTTTATTAGGCTCTTATGTGCTGTTTTAATATCTTAATATATTCTAAAATTTATTTTATAATTATGAATTCAAATATCACAAAATTATATTATAATAAGGCTATACAACAGTGTAAGTTCAAATATGTGTCATATGCCTATAAAAATATATTGGCTTCTTCAAGTTATTGATTTACTTATTCATTAAATTAATATTTATAATTTTGGAAATAATAAACATACATATTAAACTTTATATTCATCTATTATATGCTTATATTTATAACGAAATCAAATATATTATGTTATGCTCAATTCGGTCTTAAGTTAACACAACACCTAAATTTCAGCATTTGAGTAGTATCTATTCATTTAATTGTATATTAATTTTTTCAAATTCATTTGCTCTGAAATTTTTCCAACATGTTTCCAATATTATATATGATCTCTCTGTAAATTTTCACAAATTATATAGTTCATTTATATAAGTAAATAATTCAAACACAACAACAAATTTTAGTAGTATTCATTCAGACTATTAAAATGAGTAGCTTATATTCACTTACTTAATCACTTATTTTCTCTCATTATTTTAACTTTCGCTTTTACCAAAGTCTTTCCAACATCCAAATACATCTTTCAGTAAATTTTTATGAATTTTAAAGGTCGTTTTCATATTAAAATAAATAAAACACAGTAGCAAAATTATTAAAAGTTCAAGATGTATAATTTGGATAGATTTGACTGTTAGGGATTCTAACTTCATTCCTTTCAATTTATTTCAATATAAATCAATTTTTAACATTCTAAATACTTATTAAACATGTAGAAATAACAATTGTTAGCTCAGATTCAATAAATAATTATAACTTTATATCACTTTGTTGATTCAATTTTCTATTTTAGATCACTTTTAGACATAAAAAATTAGCTTAGGAAGGGTTCATGGCTGCTGAAAAAATAGAAAAAATCGTGATAGAAAAAGAGGTGTTTAGATAGAAATAAGAAAGGAAAAAGAAATTGAGATAAGAACAAAATTATTGTCAACTTTTTAATCATAATTTGCCTAAGCTATTCCTATTCAAAGGAGCTGACTCCATTTAATTTGACTGAGAATTAAGTGGGTGAAATATCCATTTTGCCCTTCAAATATTATATTTTTCTTTGTTAACTTGTATGCCCCTTTTATCTTTTCACACATTAAATTGCTATCTACACTTGTATTAATTTCTTTAAAATTATTTTCACTTCAATTTTTAGTCTTTTATTTATTTATTTTATATGATTTTGATGCATATAATTATGTTAAGGTATTATTAATTAAGTTGTAATGCATTTTGAGTATAATACCTAAGATTTTTTTTATACATATGAGTTGGCGTAGTTAAAGTGTTTTAAAATTTCTATTTTTAACACTTTAGTGACTTGTAAATTTTACTTCTTTATATATATATCAATGATTCTTTCATCACTCTAATATGTCATTTTGTTTCTCTAATAGTTTATATGAAAATATAATTTATTGTTTTATACCTTACAATTAGTTGGTTTAATTCATAATCGTTATGAGTTGTAGAATTTTTAATTCAAGTACTTTAATGTTTTTATTTATATTACTTTGGCATATTAAAATTTTATTTCAATCAAAATTTTTTCTCACTTTATTCATTTAATTTATACAATATTTAAGTTATTAAATTTGTATTTCAACTAGAGTATTATAATTATGTTCACGAAAAGGCATACCTTGCCGTTCACAAATTGAAAATCATTCAAATAAAAAAATTATTGACTTATTTTATAAATATTTATAATTTATACATAAATTACAAAAAAAAAAAAAAAAAAAAACTATTATCGGGCCTTATGCATTTGCATGTTGGAAGGAAGCCAAGAAGGTCAAGCTGGGACTTCTTGATTTCAACTAAAAGTCTAAAAACTTTAAAATATAAAACTGCCAAAGCAAGTTTGTCTTTTTTTAAAACACCTTTTTTTTACCCAGCAGCCAAAACGCAACCGTTTGGCATTAACACTAAAGTTTTTTATTATTATTATTTTGTAACCCAAAAAATTTTAAAAAAAATTTGCTATCCCTATTTATCTTCTTCTTCGTGGGGGTGTGGTCATTCCTTCTGCAAGCAAGGGCATTAGACACGGGAGGACATGGGCCCTCACCTCATAGGGGCAGAATGATGATGCCGACAAGGAGGGTCTGGTGACCCTCTGGTCCCCCATCATTCCGCCTCTTGGTATATCCTTTAAAGATGTGCTTGGTGCCTGAAATACCTGCACGTAAAACCAACAACCAAATCATGAACTCATCATAATGTTCTGATACCAAATAATCAAGATTCTTCCTAAACATGTTTCCTCATCAAAACTTCTGCAAGTTCCCAAATGAAAAGAAAGTTTAAGGGACTATTTCTTCATAAATAAGACTTCCCAAAAAACAATCTAGAATCATAATTTTTTTCCCTTCTCGTTTCTAGAAATGAGAAGATAATACAAAATATCAAATAAGATTCTTTATTAATTTTCTTAGAGCAGAATCAATATAGATAAGAAGCACTAGGTTTTGTCAACAAAGGGACACAACCCAGATGGAAACGTTTTATGTGCTATTGATTTTGATGATTGCAAGAAAGTATTTGTAGAGAATCAAAATTATCAAAAACAAAGTATCAGAGGATCCTATTCCAAATAGAATCATCTTGTTTTACATAATGAAAAATTCCTATAGGAGAAAACATTTAAGGATCTTAGGCAAACTTCAGTAGTGTTTTGACTTGGAAAACTAATTGAGACTTTTAAGAAATATCTATAAGCAAATCATGTGTAATGGAGAAAAAACATATCCTATATGAAAATTGGAGAAAAGGTAATGTCAGCATGTAGCAATAGAGTTAAATATAGAGATAAATTGGTAGCCGAAAAAGGCAAGAACATGATAATAAAGAAGGGGTTAGTTTTAATATATGCCATAAAGATTTCCAACATGAATGATTCAAAAACGAATTGATGGAGAATCCCCAAAGAACTTGGAATTATCGCCACAAAATCATGAAACAAAATAAAGGGTTCAAATCGTGGTATCCTATAAAACAGAGGCGAAGTTATGAGTATTAGATCTCTTTAAAATTTATATATATATATATTATTAAAATTTTTAAAATATTTAATTGTTCTCTTTAAATTAAAAAAAAATATAATATTTTTATTTTATTACCTTCACTAAAAAGTCTAACATTGCCCTGCTATAAACTAAAAAATATCCCAAAGCTCAAGTAGCATTTAGTGTTTGAACAAACCATCCAGAAGAACCTTTCATTTTAGTACCTTTGCGACATTGTAGAATCAATCTTTCAATAATAGATTCTCGTAAATTTTGAAAACGTTTCTTATCTCGTTCACTTGATTCTTCAATTCATTTACTTGGATTTGAATTCAGAACAGATTTCTCCATATTTTCCCTAAATTTCTTCATTTAATTACCTTTTTAATTCATAAAACCTCTCTTTCTCTTTATCCACCTCCTCTATCTCCTCTAATTCACTCTTCAAAACACTAAATCAATATTATGATTTAGATATGCTATATTATGATTGGTCACCAAACAAACATTGCTCCATGGATCAGATATTTGCTAATTTCGAAGCTAACATTTGTGCCTTGTCCACTTGCAATTCCTTTTCTGCCTGCAAAAATTAAGAATTAATTTCATTTTTTTACTCTGCAACAGAACTGAGGGGTTGAAATCAGAGACTTGGACAAGAAAAAGAAGTTGATTTTTGGTATTTTTCATGTGCTCTAGCCTCTCTCAAAAAGCAGAGGACAGAGCCATTGATACTCTGAAAAATGAATGTCTCGAGATGTTTGAATTCTATGGCAGCAGTAGTATAAAAAAATGGCAATTTTAAAATAAATAATAAAAATCTAGAAAAAATATATAAAAAATAGCAGTTTTGCAAATGACAAAAAATCATCACGCAAAAAAGTAAATATTTTAAAAAAAATTGCAAGGAGTGTAATTTCCTAAAAAAAAAAAGAAAAAAATTACACATTATACCTCTTTTTTATTTGAAGAATTTACACGGTTTACTATATTTTAGTTTTATATTTTCAGATTTACGGGTGTTTTATTATTATTTTTTTTTTTCAAATTTATGGATTTTGCCTTTTTTATTGTAAAAAAAATGGTGATTTTTGTTATTTTATTATTATTTTATTTCTATTTACATTTTTATTTATAAATAAATTTATTTTTCTCATATTTTTAATATATATATAATGCAAATACGTGCATGACATATACAAAATACACATATAATAAATAGTAATATACATACAATATATACTAAATATATTCACAATAACATATACTAAATATATTCACAATATTTACGTAACATCTACATAATCTATTTAATATTTTTTAAAATTTATATATACACAACATACATAGCAAATACATAACATATAAATAATATCTACACAATATACACAACATCTATATAATATACACATAATATATCAGTAACATACATGTAATATCTGTATAGTAAAATTAGTTTTTTTAAACTTTATTTTTTATGCGTATAATATATATAATTTATTTAAAAGTAAATTTAATGATTTTTATTAATATATTTTACTTTTTTTTTATATTTTTTGTAAGTGTTATTTTTCATTTATATTAAAAATTAAAAAATTTTCTTTATAAAAAATTAATATATTTTATATGTTGAAAATATAAATTAAAAGATTAATTTTTATTATTTATTGGAATATATTTATTTAATAGTAAAGTTTGAATAAAAAAATAAAAATTATAGTAAATATTGTTTGAAATAAAAGAGAATATATTTTTGAAAAAAAAATATTGGTTGAATTATTTTTGAAAATTTTAAAGGTGTAATATTTTTTAAAATAAACTTTCTATATATTTTCACTATTCGATTTTAGCGCACTTAGTTTTTTTTTTTTTTTTTAAATTTTTATGCTTTTATTAGTTTTACTTTTCATATAGTTTCTTTTTTAAATATATCTCTTTTTCTTGTTTTTTTTTCCCATTTTCTACGTGTTTTTGTTCCTCCATTTTTTACTTCTCTTTTCCCCTTCTATCCTTCTCCCTCTTCTTTTTCTTTCTTTTATTTTCTTTTTTATTTATAGAAAATTGATTTAATCTTTCATATTATTTAAAATTATTTAATATTTGGTTGTCCATATTCAATATTTGTATTTTTGTTTGTTTTTGTTATTCTTGAATATTAATATTAAAGATTTTGTTATTATTTAATGGTAATATATTTTACATATTTTATAAGATATTTCAAACAGTTATTTTTTTGTGAATTTTTTCATTTATTCCTTTTCATTTTGAGACTCAAGCAGGGGTAAATCAAAAAGTTGGAGTTATGGAGAAGCACTTTGGAATCTAAAAGTTTTAAGCTAAGTAGGACTAAGACTGAGTATATGCATTGTAAATTTAATAGCGAGAATAGAGAAATATGCAAAATTATTTTAGACGGAATAGCAGTACCTCATAGTACTTATTTTAGATACCTTGGCTCAATTCTTCAAGAATATGGGGGTTGTGAAGAAAATGTAAATCATAAGATTAAAGCTGGTTGGATGAAGTGGAAGAGTGCTATAGAAGTTCTATGTGATCGAAAGATGCCAATTAAATTAAAAGAAAAATTTTACCGCACTGTAATACGGCCTGCTATGATGTATGGTAGTGAGTGTTGGGCAGTAAAAGGACAACACATGAGTAAAATGCATGTTGCGGAAATGAGAATGATAAGATGGATGTGTGGTCATACTAGGATGGATAGAATCCGCAATGAATGCATTAGAGGAAAAGTGGGGGTAGCACCTATTGAGGATAAGATAATAGAGCATAGATTGAGGTGGTTTGACCATGTCAAACGAAAACCTAGCGATGCGTCAGTTAGAAAAACCGAACAAGTTAAAGTAGATATAACTAAGAGAGACAGAGGTAGGCCTAAATTGACTTGGTCAAAGGTGGTCCAAAATGATCTTATGATGTTATATCTATCAGAAGAGATAACCTTAAATCGTATTGAGTGGAAAAGAAGAATCCATATAGCCGACCCCAATTGACTTGGGATTAAGGCTTTGTTGTTGTTGTTGTTTTATTTATTTTATTTTAGTGTTTGTTTAAGTTAGTTTTTTTATTCAACGTGTGTATTTAATTTTTCAATATATGCACATCATACAAAGATATATTCACTATATACATAATATAAATATTATATTCATACAATATATATATAATATTTATAGGCAAAGTCAGAATTTTAAAAAAAGAGGAGAATAATTTTTTTTTTGAAAGTCTTGACTTTATCTCTGATTGTCCTTCCTTATCTTTGTTTTAGCGCTCTTTGTATATTTCATATTGTTAACTTATCATTTTATAAATTTATTAACCTATTAATAGGCAATTTATTTATCAAAAAGTATTAATCAAATAAAATATTAATATATATATGTGTGTGTGTGATGATGCCTAAATTTATGTGATAATACATAAAAATTAAATAAAGAGAAAAAATTAAATTATGAATATAATTTTTTGAGAAATAATTAAAATAAAAATCATTAAATAATAGTAAAAATAAAAATAATAAAATAGAAATCAAAAGTAAAGAAAAGAAATTGATAAAATAAAAATACAAAATTAAGCCCCTAGCCTGGACGGGCCGGGTTGGCTCAGGCTAGTAGGGCCAGCTGGGCTAACGAGTCAATTTCTTTTTTTTAAAATTTTGTATAATAATATTTTTTTAAAATATAAAATTAAAATCTACTGCACTTTTTAATTTATATATGTATTATATAATAATATAAAAATATTATTATATATATAAATATATTATATATGTCAGGTTGAGCCGGATTGGAATAAAATTTCTTCGGGTCTGAAACCTGACTCAAAATTAAGGAAAAAAAATTAAAATTAGACCTGAGGCCCGACCTAAGAATCTTTTAACCTCTCCCCATCTCGTCAGTTGCTCGGGTTATTGGGCCTCATAAATACCCATATTTTTTATTATGTTTTATCAATTTTTTAATCCATTAATTCATTAAATGGGTTAAAATTAATTTTTTTGCACAATGAGTTAAAATTAATTTGATTAAAGAGTTTGTCTATTTAAAAAATTTTTTTTTGAAGAGTATCAATTTTTTTTATCAATTCTTTTAGAAGAAAAACATATTTAATTGGTCAAGAAATAATTTATTTGAATTCATTTTCTTTTGTCTTTTTTGCAAATGCTAAAAAATTGGAGGCAAATTAAAATTTTGAAAGAGAGCAAATTAAAAATTATTAAAATTTTAATAAATTAAAATATATAAAATAATTATTTTTTTTCAAAAGAAAAGGCTTAGTTAGTCTCCTTCTCCAAAGAATGACTCCACCACTAACAACATTTACACAACATATACAAATATATATTGTATGTACATATTGTGTAATTTTATATTGTATTTTAACATTTAATTTTAATATGATATAAAATTATATTGATATATGTTGAATTATACTTAATAAAAAGTATAATTTTTTAAAACTATTTTGTAAATATTGTGTATGTGTTTTATATTTTTGATATATATAGCATATTTTTAGTTTTAAATCATATATTATTTTTTTAATATGATGAATATATTATATATTTGTATTGATACAAGTTGAATTTTAAATGATAAAAAATATATTTCTCTTTTAATGTTTAGCATATGGTTTTTTTATACTATATTTTAATTTCTAAATCATATAATATTTTTAATATGATATATATGTTGTGTATTTATACTAATATATGTTGAATTATAATTAGTAAGAAGTATAATTTTCTTTTACTATAATTTTTTTACTGTTTATAAATATTATATAGATGTTATGTAAATATTTTATTTTTTGATATATATTGTGTATTTTAACTATTGAATCATATATTTTTTTAATTTAAAATTATAAAATTTTAAATTTAAATTATAAGAGAATAATTAGATAGCATAATATGTATAAATTAATTATTTTAATTAATATCTATGCAACATCTATACAATATACATAAATAGTAGAAATGAGGAAAAAAATATTGATATTTTTGAAAGTTGGACGTGCTTTTGTATAAAAGTCAAAAACACAAATTCACTGTGGTATTTTTTAGAACAACTTTCTTTCTAAGGATAGTTATTTTTTAAAACAAATTTGCTATAGTATTTTTGAAAATAACTTTCTTTTCAAGGGTAGTTATGTAAAATTTCTTAAAAATGAGAAAATTATATGAAATACTTATATTTTCTATTTTACTATTTTTTTAGTTTATAAATATATATTTTTTTATTTTTTACACTTTTACAACATATGCAAAAGATCTACTCAACATATACCCAATATCTATAAAAAAAAATATAACGTGTTTTTTTTTTTGTTTAAATAATACTTTTATACATTTTTTATTTATGTAGTATTTTTGTAAATTGTTTTACTTTTTTCAGTTACCCTAAAAAAATTACAGAAATTTTAGATTGAAATTTGGGTTGAATGAACTCTGTCTCAAACCAACCCAATCAGACCCAAGTTCTTTTAAAGGAAATTACATCATGTACTTTCTCTTTATTTTGTTTTTAATTATACTTTTGTTTTTTTTAATTGTTTCTTTTTTTTATTATCTCACAGGTTTCTCCACTCCTATCCATTTAACGGCATAAGTATAAGACTAATCATATTCGGGGCATAGTTTAGAGATTAAAGCTCGTTTGCCCTTTTCAAAAATGTATTTAGTGGAATTTAAACTATTATCTCTTCTCACTTGCTTAGTTATGTTTTAACCCACGAAACTATCCATCTTAGATAATTGTTTCTTTTTTATTTTTAACGTTCATTAACCTTTTTTCCCCCTCTATAAAATACATAATCTCTCGTCTCTCACTCTGTAATCTCTCTCTCTCTTTTTTTTTTTCTTTCTTCTCTTCTTTTCATTCATTCCTCAATTTCCATTATCTTCTCCATCATCGCCGCTTCCTCCTCCTCATACTCAATATCACCACGTCCATGGCCGCCTCCTCATCTCTATTTCGCTTTATTTTTGCTCCTGTTTCACGTCTATTTCACATCCGTTTCACTATTTTTCCCACCATCAAGCTTAGTTTGGTCTCTTTCTTTCCTTCTTCAGCTATTCTTGGTCCTTGCAAGCTTATATCAGTGCTATCAAGTTTAGATCACTATTATCTGATTTTTTTTTGGTTTTCAAAGACATTTTTTTCTATTTGTTTTTTCAATTTCATCAAAATCAAATTTGTTTTGATTTTGGTAATAATCTCTACAAGAAGAATTAGAAACACAAACCAAATTGGAAAGATATATATTATATTCATATTTTGTGTTAATAAATATTTTGATATATTTTGTTTTGATTGTTTTGTTCTTCAATCATAACGATTGAAGATTTTTAAGTTCTTTAATTATAAGGAATGTAAATGTTGGATAAAATGCTTCAAAAAAAAATTTTCTTTTGTAAGTTTTTATTATTATTATTTTTTTCAATTTTGTATTTGGTGAATGTGTATATACCATTTTTATTTGAGTCATAGTTGTTTAATTTTTTTTGTTGACTCGCGTTTATGTTATTTAGTTTGGAGACTAGAAGAGTAAAAAATAAATAAAATTTTCAGTGTTTTATGATAGATAAATAACATATAAACAAATATATAAATAGCATATAGAACATATAAACAACATATATATAATATATAAAATATAAAATTAATATATATAACATATAATCGACATATAAATGAATATATAATTAACATATACAATAAACAACTTATAAAAATAGAGTACTTTTATAATTATTGCTTGCATTTTTTTGTAATTGTCTCTTTTTTTTAAAAATTTTTATCTTTGATAGTATTATCGTCTTTATTGATCAAATATCTACATTACATATTTCTAAATTTATAAGATGGAGAATTTTGAAGTTTCAATGCACAAATTTACATGGATAAAATTTCACAATTCGAAATAATAAATGCTTACAAAATTTTGATAGGAAGTAAAAAAAATTGAATGTGTAAAATTTTTTCATCCAAAAAATTATGTAAATTAAATTAATGATGCGAGAGTATGACAATCTTAATACTCATGTCAATAGATGGAATTTTAATTCATTTAAAATATTTTTATAAAATTAAAAGAATATAATAATTACCTTAATATTTATATATGAGTTAAAGATAATAATTTTAGAGGAGCCAAGGCAACCAATTATCATTTAAATTTTATCAATTTTTCTATTTTTTAAAATTTTTCTCTATCATAAATCAATCAACTATCTCAAATCTAAAATGATATATATATATATATATATATAATTGAGACATACTCACTTTAAATTTTAATCAATAAAAGAACAGAAAATCTATGTATCCACTTTATATATCTTTTTTATTGTCTTTTTTTCACCTACCAAATTTATAATTATTTCTCGTTTTTTTTAATTAAATGAATATAAACATGCACATCCGGCTTCATATTTATTAACTTGCATTTTAATTTATAAATTCCATTTAAAAAAAGATATTGCATTTTTAAATAATTTATTTTAATTTTTATATACATTAAATATGAATTTGTGAATAAATTTTATATAATTCATTATCCTAAATATAACAAGTGACTATTATATAATGAGATAAGATTCACCTATTATTCAGTGTAAAGTAAATAAATCATTTGAATTTTAGCCTAAAATAGCATGTATATTTAAGAAATAGGTAATTTTTTATCACATAAAAAAAATTATTAAACATCACAAGCTTGGGCGGATCTACGGTGGTCATGGGAGTCAATGGATCTTTGACAGAGGGGTAAAATAATTTTAAAAGAAAATAATTTTAAAAGGAATAATAAAACAATAAACTGTTAGGCAACATAATATAGATATATAAACAGATTAATTAAAACAATAAATAAGAAACAAAAATAAGAAACAGAATGTAAAAGACTATATTAAAATAAATTAAAAAAATAATTCAAAAGCATATATTAAAAACATATAAAGAATAATTATAATCTCTTTTAAATGGTACGGCGGCATTGTTTCATACCTGGTGCAAAGGAGGGCTTCAGACAAGTGCAAGTCTGACGTTGCTCCAATTTATATTTAGGTTTCCAGCCTTATATACCACTTTAAAGATTACAATTAAATCTTTAATTAAATTTGTATCTTAAGTCTAAAATATTTTAAGTTTATCAAAACACACTCTTAAGTCTATTTGTTTTAGTATACCTAATTATACTATATGTGGTATAAATATACGGATCTCGTATAAGTATACAACATAGAATATAGAGAGGAGAAAGACAGAAAATGATAGAATATAGAGGTCATTTTCAGTCTGTAAGTAATGCAAATATAATTTCTGATGTTTTAGTTCCAGATCAAGCTCAACTTGCATGTTTTTTGCTTGCAAGAACTAGAACAGAGCATACTTAAGAATGGAGAATGGGAGAAGCAATCTAAATAAAATTTAACTTTATTTAAATAAAAATAAAATACAATACAAAATTAAAACTTTAAAAATACAAGTTATAAATATATAGCTACCTTATATAAGGAGATCAATAGGTGTGGAGTACAGAACTGGAAAAAATGTATAAATGAGAGAGGAAGGGGAAGAAAGAAGCTAAAACTAGGCTAAGAGATTCTCTTCTGTCTTCTGGGTTGAGAGAGAAGTGTTTCGGATCCCCTTTCCCTTCAGAATGAGCTTCATTATATAGACAGAGGCTTTAAAATTTCACTGTTCTTGTCACATGCTTTGGTACTGTAGAGGAATAGTAACCTGTCGTTACTATTTGCTTTAATGTACCTTCACGCGGCTGGAACTGTAGATGAATAGTACATTGTCTGGGGTACTGTTTGCTTTTACTGTTGGGAACTGTGGATGAACAATTCTTCTGACTTTACTGTTGGTTTTCCTCTTGTGAATACTGTTGATGAACAGTATCTTGTCAGTGGGCATCGTCTTTATTGACTTTAATAATTTGAGTGGAGAAATTAGGTTTCTCCTGCCTTTAATCAGACGAATCTGAGTCAGATTCAATTTCTGACTCAATTTTCTTTTTCTTTTTCTTTTCTTTTCTTTTCTTTTTTCTTTGTCTTTTTTCTCTTTTTTCTCTTTATCTTTTTTCTCTTTATCTTTTTCTCTTTTTTCTCTTTTCTTTTTATTTTTTCTTTACTTTTTATTCTGATGGGGGACAATATACCATAGCAATCATTCTCATTACTGGAACAGTAATCCGAGTCAGATGTCTCGGTGGAAGATGACGTCATGGATGATGAGGACGAATCCGAAGAAGAGGAAGGATATTTTCTTCTTCTGGGTGAGGCTTTAGAGACTTTATAATGGATTTTAGTTGAAGATCCAGCAGAGCAGGTTCTACTGGGCTTAATGGGCTCAGATGTTGAGGGAAGAGACCCAACCATCTGTTCCATTAAGGCTTTATATTCTTCTGCAGTCTTGGCAGCTGCAAGAGGGGCAATATTCTAGGCTCTTTGAGCTCCAAAAGAGACGGATAGCCTTAGGTCAAGACCATTATGGTTTCTCTTTAGGAGCCATGCTTTAACAGTCTCCTCAGTGGTAGAATTGCGAAAGGCAGTCCACCACTTGACTTTAGACTTCCTTAATATAACAAGGATATTGGTACCTGGAAGAATTGATGATTCAAAGTACCATTGATATACCCAAGGTATATTGAAAGTCAAACTAAAGAGAAGAAGATGAGGAAAGTTCTTCTCATAAGGATTAGGGTTTAAGTGAGTTTTATAATGCTGGTAAGCTAATTGTACATCTTGTGGGAGACAACGCTCATCATTACTACAATAGTACCACCAATCAACAAACCAGGATGGGAGGTTATTAATCTTTAAATTGGTCTCACAATAGATGAGCCAGGAATGAGTTTTACCAGGGTTTTGAAAAAAACAGGGCTTTAATCCATGCTTCTATATAGTCCCAATAGTTATATGAGGAACAACATGATAAAGAAGGAAGGGTTTTAAATTGCACAGGAATGTGCAAAGGTCTTCCCCATTCAGAAGGATGGAGAATTTTCTTTATTTTAAAAGAAGAATAAGCTATGACAGCTTTTTCTTGCTGATTATAATTGTGTTTTAAAAACAAAGAACCTGAATCCACAAGAATATGAAGATAATATTCTTGAGGTTTTGAAAATTCTTTTGGTTTAAAAAACCATCCTTTAGGGTATACGGTTTCAATTATATACCATGGGTTTAGCTGAGCAGACCCAAAATCAGTAATTAATTCTGTAGACCAAAAATTTTTATTATGCCAAAAAGTTTTTGACTTTAAAGGAAAATTTGAAGAAACAATTTGAGTTGAAGAGTTTGAAATATTCAACTCATTTTTAGAAACATTTTGAGTTAGGGTTTTTAAGGATTGACCTAACTCTGTTTTAAAAGGGATTAAAGAATTCATACCTGGGGCTTCAGGAGGCGGGAAGCCCATATTTGCAAGAGCTTTAAGGACCTCTGGAGATTGGGCCAGCTGAGAGACCCATATATCCATTTTAGCTTTATCATCTTCTGCTTGGACAACATCAGCCCAAGACTTTATAGGTTTAGAATTTGCAATACTATCTGAATGATCAGATAGGGTTTTAGGAGAGTCATCTCTAAGGGTTTCCTTTTCTTTATTGGCTGTTTTCTTTTTTCTCCCCATGATTCCTAAGAAGGAATTCACGAGTAAGGAAATCAGGTAAACTATTGTTTTCTCCTTTAATAAATTCAATATCAAAATCAAATATACTCAAAATAGCTTGCCATCTAGCAAAAATCTGTTTTGAGGCAAGATTTTTAACATCTTTTTGCAAAACATCTTTTGCACTTTTACAATCAATTCTCAATAGAAATTTTTGATTTAATAAATCAGATTGAAATTTTGAAATACATAAAACAATACTCAAAATTTCTTTCTTTATAATAGAATAATTTAATTAGGTTGGACTCTAATGTCCTGAATAGAATTGGACTATGGCTTCTCTACCCTCTTTAACCTGTTTTAAAATCCCACCAAAACCTATATCTGATGCATCAGTCTCTACTATTTTGGAGGCTAAGGGATCAGCTATATGTAGGCAAGGAATAGTTTTAACTAGGTCTTTAACTTGTTTAACTATATCAGAATGGACATCAGTCCATGGGCCTGGGTTTTTCTTTAGCCTATCATGCAGAGGTTTAATAGTCCTATTTAGGTTGGGAAAGAATTCTATAACATAATTCAAACAACCTAAAAATCTTTGTAATTGAGCTTTATTAATTATCTGATCAGGAAACTTATCCCCAAAGGCTAAGTTTCTTTCTATAGGCTCTATGATTCCCTATTCTATATAATGTCCTAAGAACCTAATCTTAGTTTGAAACAGAGACATCTTCGTTTTACTTAATACTAGACCATTATGTTTAATTATCATAAAAAATATTTTTAAGTGTTTAAAATGTTCTTCTATAGTTGTTGAATAAATTAAAACATCATCAATATAAACAATACAAAATTTAGTGTAAGGGTTAAAAATATCATTCATCACTCTCTGAAATTCAGAGGGTGCATTTTTTAAACCAAAAGGCATAACATTCCATTCATACTGTCCAAATGGAACAGTGAATGCAGTCTTATACCTATCTTTAGGGTTAATCTGAATTTGCCAAAATCCGGATTTCATATCAAATTTACTAAAAATATTTGCTTTATATAACCTTCATAATAAATCTTTTTTATTTGGAATAGGGTACCTAATCCATTTTAAAGCTTTATTTAAATGTTTATAATTTATTACTAATCTAGGTGCACATCTTTCTATTTCAGAGGCCTTGTTTACATAGAATGCAGCACAAGACCAAGGGCTTCTAGATTTAGTTATTAATCCTTTATTTTCTAAATCATTTATTTCTTTTTTACAAAATTCAATTAAATCAGGCGCCATCTGAATGGGTCTAGCTTTAGTTGTAATAGACTTTTCATCAAAGCCTATTTCATAAGGTAAATCAACCATATGTTGCTTTCTATTCCAGAATGCATTTGGAATATCAGCACACAATTCTTTTTCTATTTGAGATTTTAATTTATTAATTTTATCTTGCGTAAATTTATTATTTAACTGTTCATTTATTTTTTGTAAATGATAATTATTCTTTAAATTACAAAGTTGTTCAGACTTTGCTTTTATAAGTGCATTTATTTGTAATTCATTTATTGAATGAGCCTTTAAAAGATTTAAATTTCTCTTTTTTGGTTTTTCCAAAAATGGAAAAATTATTTTTTGCTTTCTAACTTTAAAACTTATACTATCATCATTTACTGAATAAGGTGTTATTAAATTCATAAATGGCGTTCCTAAGATTACCATATGATGAATATTAGTTAAAATAAATATATTCTTTATTTCTAAATTTTTATCTATAATAGAGGCTTCTGCTTTACCAAGTATATTTAGTTTAGATTTATTTGCTGCAGATAAACTTTCATTAGTTTGTTGCCAAAATCTTTTTGGTACTAAACTAGATTTAATGCAGTTTAAATCAGCTCCCGTATCAAACAATGCTATAGTTTCTATATTATAATTATCTGAGAATTTTAATTTTAATTTTATTAAATATTTTCTAGATGTTATTTCATGTAACATAAAAATTAAATTATCAGGAATTTTATCTTTACTAATTAAACTAATTTCATTATCAGTTTCTTTACCATTTATCTGTTCAATATCTTCTTCAACTTCTTCATCAGAAGAAGAAGTTGAGTTCATTAAAGATTTTATTATCTGTGAATCTTGTTATTGTTTATTTTTTAATTCTTTTAATTCTAATTTAATTTCTTTAATTTCTTTTTGTAAATCATTTATGGTTGATTTATTTTTTACTGCTTTATTCTTGTTTAGTATTGTAGTTAAATCATAAGTTTGTTTACTAGTACTAGGTGACATAGAATGCTTTGGTTTATCATTTTCTAATATCTTATTTAACATTTTTTCTTGAATTTTAGGATCAGTTATATATTTTATTGCTTCTAATATAGATTCTTGTTCTTTAGTTAATACATTTAATGATTTACTACTACTATCTTCAGAACTTGATTCTGTTCCTATTTTATCTATCTGATTTAATTCCTCAGAATCTGAATAATCTTCAGAACCTGAATATTCTAAATATAATTTATGAATTTTATTTATTACAGATTCCTCTAAATTTAATTCTTGTAATTTTTTTTATCAAATTTATAAAATCTTGATGTGTGGCCTTTTCTTCCACATTTATAACATGTTAAATCTTTATATGATGTGAATTTTTTATCTTTTTGTTTATATGATTTTCTACTAGGTTTTCTATATTTATAAGGTTTATAAGGTTTCTGTTTTTTATAATAATCATCTTTATCTAATCTTTTATTATAATTCTTTTTATGATATTTTTTATAAGGTTTTTTATATTTTCTTGTAGTAGAACACTGTCCATTACAATCTTTATGTTTCTGTGTTATACTATAATCAAATTGTTTACAGAAAGAACCTAATTCTTGTTTAGTTTTTCTCATTTCATATTTTAATGATTTTTGAAGTTTTATATCTTGACAAAGTTTTAATCCTTCTTTTTAAACTATACTAAAAGTTGTCCATAAGTCAATAAGTCATAAGGAATAGAGTTTCCATACTCTTGTTTTATATGGTTCCTAACCTTTTCTCCTAAGAAGAAAGGTAATCCTGCTAAGAATTTTTCTTTCCAGAAAGCCTGGTTGGAATCTTCTCTAAGCATTATTCTGGTTAGGAAAGTTATTTTATAAAACT
Organism: Garcia nutans; assembly: GCA_947685225.1. Taxonomy (NCBI): domain Eukaryota; kingdom Viridiplantae; phylum Streptophyta; class Magnoliopsida; order Malpighiales; family Euphorbiaceae; genus Garcia; species Garcia nutans. The sequence continues at coordinate 8,810,338 of CANTUV010000059.1, read as the reverse complement.
GAAAATCACTAAGTTTCTTACATCTAAGATTACTTAATAATTCAGCATTTTTATCCTTTAAGTGTGTAGGGTCACCTATAAAATGAAGTGATATAGTCAAGATTAGTGTTGCCACTGCATCTTGAATAGTATCACCAAATTCATTTAATATAGGTATCCCATCTTCATATGTTTTTATAGCATTTAGAATTTCTAAATGTTGTTCATCAGTGAGATGATTATCCCACCAACCTTTAAGTTGACCAGTAAAGCCAGCTATAAGAAGTTCAGCTATTGTTTTATCTGAGGTTTCAGTTTGGGTTCTATAAGCATTGGCAGCCATTGTCATCTGCTGTAGAAGACTCAGAATATTGTATTCTGATAGGCTATCAATGTTCCATTCATATACTGAAGAGGCATTATATTTATACTGTGTTAATGTATTAGGTCTATCTGCTATACCTAAGTCTGGGGCAGACATTCTAGGTACTATAGACTGATTATATATTATACGATTTATTTGTGGCTCTAGGGCTTTACTAAAGATTTCAATATCTTCATATTCAGGTTGAGATTCCTCAACTGATTCTGATTCTGGATCTTGAGTAACTATACTAATAGTTTTAGAAGTTTTAGATTGAAGTGTTTCTTGAACTACCTGTTTTGACCCAGAAGAAGATTCAATTTTACTTAACTGTTCTTTAATTGCTTTAACAAAGTCAGAATCCTTAGATTTGACTTCCTTTTGTCATGTCTTAGAAACTTCAAAGGGTTTAAAAACATGAGATTTAAGTTTTTTATCTTTTACTTCTTTTTCAATTTTTACTATTTTACTTTCTTTAATAGTGTCTTCTATTCTATTTAATTGTTGCCCTATACTTATTAGATGTGCATTACTAAAATTGTTTTGTTCTAATATTTTCCTATTAGGGTCATCTTCAGATATTATTTTAAATGGTGCTATATTTATTTCTTTATCTCCATGTAAGAATACACTTGATGTTTTAGGTGGATGTTCACTCTGTATAATTTTATCTTTTATTTTCCATTTTGTATCTTTATTCCTAATGGTTACTGGATTTATTAATTTTTCTGCTTTAAGTTTTCCTCTATAAATTCTTTTAAACCAATCAAAGAATTTCATATTAACTTCATAATTTCTTATAAAGTCAACATATTCTTCTTTAACTGATTCAAAATCTTTTACCTTTTTTATTACACTTTCTAGTTTATCTTTATTTTTTACTGCCGTTAATTCTTTATTTAATTTATCATAATTAAAATTAAATTCTTTATTAATTACATTTAATTCTCTATCCATACTTTCTACATTTCCTGTCATGAAGGAAGCTGTAGGTGACATGGGAGGAGAAGGTGAGTGTTCTATATTTTGAGGTTGATTATAATTAGGTTTTGTTCCAAAGGGTTCATTGTTCCTGTTGGATTATAATATAAGTGTGGTACTGTGGTACTATAATCTACACATTTTAATTTATTACTAGATTCAGGTATATCTGATGTAGAATACCTAGGCTTTACTACTGTTTGCAATACAGGTTTAGGTTCATTTTCTTTATATGAAGCATATATTACAGAAGGTAACTGTGAGGCTCTACCTATATCTACTGTTGAAACAGAAGAGGAAGAGTCTGAATACCTACTGCTTACACTATGTCTACTAAATTTTAATTTAACTTTACCGTCTTCATACTGTTCAATTTTACTAAGTTCTATATTGGGTTTAACTATAGTCTTTGGTTCAGGAAGAGGAACAACATCCTCTAAGACCCATTCATCAGGGAGACTAATATCTTTCCACTGAATAGTCCTATGAATTACTGTGTTAGCTTTACTTAAATCTGTCTGTAGAAATTTAGTTTCTCCTAATTTAGGTTGCATTATATATTTTGTAGCAAAAGTAGATACCATAGCTTTATAATTTATTTTATACATTAATGCTACAAGAATAGATCCTTCAAGCATCTTATAATTATGTGTCTTGATTTCTAAAACTACACTTTTTAATATATTTGGATCATTTAATGAAATTGTTATATCTGGGAAGCAGTCAAATGAGATTGGACCACTACTCAGACTGGTTTCTATAGTTCCTAATAGTGAGTCATTAAAATCTACAAACCTAGCATCTCTAACCACGGTCAGAATACTAGTATTTAATCCTTCTCCAGTTAAAGGTTTTATACCTATTTGTACTAATCCTATATGTATATACTTTTTTTTATTTTTATGATGCTTTATTGATTCTGCAGAAAGTAAAGTTATCTTTTCAAAGGGTTTACTTAACTGTACATCTCTTTCTTCAGCTTTAATTATATAATCATTTTTAAATATGTTTAATTTTGGTATTTTATAAATCTGTTCTTTATCTATCTTTGGTATTACCCAATTATCAATTGCTTTATTAAAGTCTTCTAAAATTACTTCATTTCTGTTAACTATCCTTTTAACTTCTGATGACTCAGAACTATCTGATTTAGTTGTACTAGCAGATTTACATAGAAATGGTTCCATTTTTAAATTTTTGAAAAATAGATTTTTAAAGTTTATTAATGTTGGTTTTGGTAGCGACCACTGACTTACTGTCCTAAACGCCTGTCCGTCGGTAAACACGGGTCTTACTGCATATCTAATACTTAGACAACACTAAGTCCACTTCTAGATCTAAAAGTAAAAAATTTAACTATGTAAACAATTCTATATCTATCTACTACCACCCCTATATATATATATATAATTTTATAATTAATAATTTTATATCCTTTTAATATATCTTAAAATTAGATATATATAATTATACCCTTTTTTATAAAAGTATATACCTTTAATGTATCCATTTGAATTATATATATAATTATATATTAATAATTTTTTAAATATTAATTTTTTGACTTTTAAATTTTTGTAAATAAATTAATAAATAAAAAAATTAGAATACAAAAATATGTAAAAAATTTAATAATTTTAAAATTTAATAAATAATATAAATTTTGATTGAAAAGTTTTTTTAATGGAAATTTATAATAAAAATCTAAACTTTATTATAATATTAAATGTTTAATTTCAATTTAATTCACCTGCAATTTTTTTTCATAGAAAATTTGTCCTCCTTTTAATGGCTAATAAGGAAAAAACAAATTGGCCTACAATAGAAATAAGAGCTAAAATCCTAAAACAACACTCTAAAAGGAGGAAGTTAGCAGGAAAACAGAAATTAGTCTTGCCATGTCAAGGATCCTGAACATCTTCAAATGTGAATACTATTGAAAGTAAGGAAATAAACAAATCCTTTTTCCATAAGAGGGACATCATCAAAAAGAGCTTAAATATATTTGATACTACCCAAGAATTACCGAGCTCCTCAAGAAGAGCTATAGAAGAGCATGAGCACCTAACTGAGCTTCTCGAGAAGAGTTATAGAAGAGCATGAGCACTTAACCGAGCTCCTCGAGAAAAGTTATAGTTGTATGTCAACCTTTAAGGATTTGTTCGGCAACATCTGAATGATAATTCAGTATTCTCTTTCCTCAACACAACCGAGCTTTGAATTCAGAAATGCCGAGCTATAGACTTAGCTGACAAGATTTCGATACATCCAGAAAATTCATTGATACAAACAGTTAATTGTTTCCTACCTCTCAACTATAAATATAAGTGGATCCCTACAGGTAAATGTATCCTTTTCACAATACAAAAAACTCATTTTTTGCTAAGATAATTACTGACTTAGGCATCGGAGTTTTTTAAACTGGAGCCTAGTTCCTTAATCTTTTATTTGGCAGGTGACTAATCAACCAGTGAAGAACCTGAACTTCAACCCAAGAAGAAGTCTTGAAAGTCTATCTCGTCATCAGTGGTGTGATCAGCGTGGACTAGCTGATCCCCAAGCAATAGGTAAAAAAACTTAAGATCACACCTCAGGGTCGTCAAACCATGTTCAAATAAAAAATGAAAGACTTCCTTTACCGCCCTATACACCACAAAACATGCCGCCCACCCTAATAATCATCCCCAAGCCGGACCATCAAATATAGACCATACAACACCAAGACCTTCCACAACTACACCTGAAGCAGAATCAGTTTCAGCAGCTCTCTCCACTTTACTTACCCCATTGATACAACTAATTTCAACAGAGTTTTTGGACTGCAAATTGGTGCAAGCCTCCCTCAACCGCAAACACAATCTGAACCCCTGGTGGTTAAAACCTGAACTTTTCTTCCATTCCATCAACAACCATCAGATTTTACACCTCTCCAACTAACATATACACCACAACCGGCTTGTAACACACCTTCCTACCCACTAAGAAATTGTCCTCCCCAATTTCAACCTGAAGTTAATCATCACCCTCAAATGAAAAATGACACCATGGACCTGAAGAATCGGACTAGGAGAAGGCTTTGTTCCCCCGAGCATTTTGTCTCCTAGGCATCTACTTATTCAGAAAATACTTCTCAAAAACTTAAGAAAGATGTGCCATTCATAGAGGAAGATATCAAAGCTTTATTTGATGAAAGAATAAAGCGAGCGCGCCGGGGAGTAGAACTCCAATATGATACTACCTTCCGTTCCCCCCTGTCTAAGAAAATCCTCAGTGCTGTGTATCCAAACTTCTACATACCGAAATTCAAAGAGTATGATAGAACAGCGAATCCCCGCCATCATATTGACTACTTTTCAACACAGCGCTAATTTATACCACTTCAGATCTTTCCTTATGCAAGCTTTTCCCAAATACCTTGATTGGTAATGCGCAGCTATGGTATAAGAACTTGGAACCACATTCCATACATAACTTCAGCCAACTCACCGAACTCTTTGTAAACAAATTTATGGCTTCTATAGATCCTGGCCGAACATCCTCATATTTGTTCAAAGTTGTCTAAAAACCCAAAGAAACATTGAGAGAATATGTGGAAAGATTCAATAACACGGTGGAAAAAATTCCCAAGGTGAACTTTGACACGACCTTAGAGGCGCTGATCAGAAATACAGAGTGCCGCCAGTTTTTAAATTCCTTACGCAAGAATCTACCTCAAGATTTTATCCAGCTAATGACCCAATAAATATATCAAGGTGGATGAAAGTTCTTGGATTTTAGAAGAGCTTCATTATAGTGGTCAAGATCAAGGCCAGACCTCCAAAAGTCATGATGAACCCAATAAGTATGAATCATCTAAACATCATCCCGAACCTTCAAAATCGGATCCCCATAAATCGCACCACTATAGATCCATTAAACCTGGCTCCTCTTGGAAAGGTTATAACCACAACCCAATAAGGTTGTCACACCATTTAACCCCGCACCAAACTTTCCATGTATCTGAAGCACATGAGCATTTTACATCGTTGAATGCTTCCCGAGCCAGTATACTTCGATGGCTCAAAAAGAATGTTGAAGTAAACTGGCCCAGCCCAATGAGAAGATCTTAGTCGAGATTGGGGGTTATATTACAATTTTCATCAAGCTTATGGCCACAAAACTGATGATTGTGGTATGTTGAAGCATGAAATTGAATGACTAGTCCGAGAGGGATGCCTCAACAAATTTTTCGCTGCATTTGGATATAAAGATTAATCGAGGTCCAACTCTGACTATTTTCAAGCCTCGAAGAAAGCCCCGACATGGATTATCCATGTCATAACATGTGGAGAACATTATGACATAGTAGATGCTTCCAGAAAGTGCAAGGCAAAAGAGGTCATCTCAGTGACAAAAAATCATTGGCAGAAAAGCTCGATCATCACTTTTTTCCCGGAAGATTCTCACTAGATCGTTGGATTGTATACTGATGCTTTGATAATTGAAGTAGTTATTTGAGAATATTTGGTCCAGTGTATCTTAGTAGATACTGCCAGTGCCATTAATCTTTTGACATTCCGTTTATGTTCCTTTGGTTAGTCTTTCTGGACACAGTGTCTCGATACTCAGCTTAATTATGCTCAATGTCCAGTTGAGAGACGAGTCAGTTGTCAGAAACTGTTGTGCTTGTTTTATGGTGGTTGATATGAAATTTGCGTATAACGTAATTTTTGGACGCCCACTGCTCGTAGGGGTGGATGCTTGCATTTATATGAAAAGCTTAGTCATGAAGGTCCCAGCATATAACAGAGTTGCAATCCTTCGAGGTAATCAATAGATGGCTCATAATTCTCATGCTTTCCTTCTTAAAGATGAAAACATGGTTCTCCAGTACACTCTCTTGATGTGCCTGGAAAATCCAAATCCTGAGCTGAGGCTGCCGATATGTTGAAAGACATAACAGTGGAAATTAATAAAATTTTAAGGATAGCAAGCTCCAGTAGCTTGAACAAAGAGTACACCCTAACTCAGACTTTAAAGCAGTATCAAGATGTCTTCGCTTGGGAGCCCACTAATGTTACTGGATTCTCTCCCGAGCTTATGACTTATGAACTCCATGTGCATCCTATAACTATTCCCATTAGGCAAAGAATACGCCCTAACTCAAACTTTAAATCTAAAACTTCACATGAACATCCTGCTGACATTATGGAGGTTTTCAAAATTCTTAAACAAACGAATGTGAAGCTTAATCCAGAGAAGTGTGCATTTGGGGTTCAATTAGGAAAATTTCTGGGGCTTATGATATTCCTAATATCAAAGAGGTACAGAAGTTGAATGGGAGAATTACAACGCTTGGAAGATTCATCTCATGCTCGCCCAAAAGGTGTTTATCCTTTTACAAGCTCTTAAAAAGTGTCAAGCAATTTCAATGGACAGATGAGTACCAGCAAGCGTTCCTTAAACTAAAGCAGTTCCTTAGCTCACCTCTTTTACTTAGCCGGCCAGCACTAGACGAGATACTCTATTTGTACCTCTTAGTAACATCGACAGCTATTGGCTCGGTTCTAATAAGAGAGCAGGACAATCAACAGTTTCCAGTTTACTACACTAGTCATGTCTTGAAGGGTCCTGAGCTCAGGTATCCACCATCAGAAAAATTGGCTCTGGCCCTCCATATTACCTTAGAAAGACTTCTATCGTACTTTGATGCACACACCATCATTGTACGCACTGACTCGTGTCTAAAAAAGATGCTTCAGAGACTAGAAACTTTAGGGCATTTGGCAGAATGGGCAGCTCGGCTGGGAAGATTTGATGTTCGGTATGAGCTTCGGCAAGCTATGAAAGCACAAATTTTGGCAGACTTTGTTACTGAATTATATGAGCAACCTCTTGAAGCAAATGTCAAGAAGGCCTGGCTCCTCAACGTAGATGGAGCATCTTGTAGTAAAGGAGCTAACATCAAGATAATTCTCCAAAGTCCAGGAAAGATATATGTTCTGTATTTTGCAAGGTTGGATTTTTCTACTTCTAATGATGTCACCGAATATGAAGCTGTCAGTTTAGGATTAAGGCTTGCCTTGGAGGTTTGACCTGAATTCTTATAAATTTTTTCAGATTCTCAGTTATTAGTCAGTCAACTGACTGGGAAATATAAAGCCTGGGAATCGAACATGACTCGCTACAAGGAGCATGTGACTAAACTCCTTTTTAATTTGGAGAAAAATGGTGGATCTTGGAAAATCTATCAGATCGTACGGGCAACGAATGAGCAAATTGATCATCTAGCTAAAGCCGCTGCTTTCAAAGAGGGGGCTTCTGAGCATGGGGTGCTCACGGAGGTTATACGATGTCCGAGTTATGAAACCCCAATTGTAATGATAACATAACCTTTAGAAGGATGGAGGCTTCCGATCTAAAAATTCTTAAATTTAGGTGAGCTGCCAGAAGATTCGGTAGAAGCTAAAAAAGTTGTCAGAAAATCAAGCTTATATGTAATTCATGATGGGCTTCTGTTCAGGAGGTCATTCTCAAACCCTTAAAGTAGGTGTGTATCAAAAGAGGAAGGAAACTATTTGTTAAGAAAAATTCACGAAGGGATATGTGGAGCACATGAAGGGGCTCGGACTATTGCTTGAAAGGCACTCTTACAAGGATATTTTTGGCCATCTATGGATGATGATGCAAAGGAGCTGGTTAAAAAATATGATAAATGTTAGAAGTACGCCAATTTGCAACATCAGACGCTGCAAACATGAATCCGATCAAAAGTCCATGGCCTTTTGCATAATGGGAAATGGATATTCTAGGCCCTTTTCCTCCAGCCACGGCCCAGAGAAAATTCTTGGTGGTTTCATTAGATCATTATACAAAATGCGTGGAAGTCGAGCCTCTTGCGACTATCACCCCAACTATGATCATCAAGTTTTTTAATAAAGCAATTATTACAAGGTTCGATATTCCTCATATAGTTATCATGAACATATATGAAACAATTTGATTGTAAGCAATTCAAGGAATACTCTGCTAAACTTAGCATTGATCTTCGACTTATTTAGGTTTATCATTCACAGGATAATGGTCAAATCGAGTAAAGAAACCAAACCATTTTGATGGGGTTAAAGCAAAGACTTGAGGAAGCTAAAGGTTGGTGGGCAGACGAGCTGTATAATGTACTGTGGGCTTATCGAATATCACCAAAAGCTTCTACTGGAGAAATCCACTTTGCAGTGGCATACGGAACTGAGGCAGTTATCCTTATTGAAATTGGCTTGCCATCAACCAGAACCCTTAACTTCTCTGAAGATCAAGAGTTAGACTGCAGGTACAACCTGGATATGTTAGAATTTAAAATAGATTAAGCAATCATAAGAGCAAAAGCCTTCAAAGCTCGCATGGCTAACTTTCATAATAAAAGAGTTGCTTAAGCTCGTACAACTAGGGGTGTAATTCGGTCGGTATGGAATGGAATCGCCTCTATTCCAATTCCATTCCAAAATATTTCGGTATTTAGAATTTTATTCCATACCAATCCAAATATTATTCGGACTTAAAAATTTCGTTCCATACCATTCCATTAAAATTCGGTATGGTATTCGGTAATTCCAAAATTTTTCCATCAAAACTAAAATTAGAATAGATTTAAAATAAATCTGAAAATGGAAACATTATATAAGTTTAAATTTCAAAGTAGCTAAATAAATTCATAAAATTATATCATTCAAGTTAAATTACTAAATAAGTACTTAATAATATTCTTTTTAAAAACAAATGCACTTAATAATTTAAGAAAAGCTTTTCATCTCAAGTAATCCTTTGAACCTCTATATCTTTCCAAAAAATTTCTTCACCGCATCATGGTAGTCTTGACAAATCTGAATATTAAAAAAAAGAATAAATAAAAGGTTGTTAAAATTTGTATTAAATAAAATATTTAAATTAAAATTATGAAAGTTATTATATGTACCTTCCTCAAGTTGTTGAATATCTTCTTGTGATTCTTCATAATTGATTGGAAATGGAGAAACACGAAGCCAATCTTGTGCACATATAAGAGCCTCCACGACTTTAGGACTCAAAGAACTTCTAAAATTATCAAGTATACGACCTCCGGCACTAAAAGTAGCTTCAGAAGCAACAGTAGAAACAAGAATGGCTAACACATCACGTGCCATCTCTGCAATTATTGGAAATCTAGAACCATTGTGCTTCCGCCAAAGTAAAATATCAAATTCATTTACATCCTCAATGCAATCTTCTTCAAGATATCTATCTAACTCAGATTTGATATACTCTGTATTTTTCTCGCATTTATGCTTATTGTATTTTTCTTTCATTATTTGTCTTATTTTTTGAGAAGGTTGAAAACTATCCACCATATCATTAGAATGCAGATTTATTTCAGTAACTTGTGCCCCAACCTCATTTGTAGGTAAACCACCAGCACCCTTATACTATTCAAACATGCAATTAATTGTCTCTCTCACTTTTTTAAGAATACTAGATGAGGTATAACAATCAAACAATTGATTAAGACCCCATTCTAATAAGCTCATTTTGAAGCGAGGATCAAGTACAATTGAAATAAAAATCATCATGTTCATTTTTTTAGACTTTCCCCAATACTTGTAGTACTTATCTTTCATTTTTTCAGCCATAAAACTCATGTTCAAATCAGAGCTATTATTCAACTCATTCAAAAGAGCATCTACAGCAACTATCTCATGAAAAAAAATTATTAGATGTGACATATAAAGAGCCAAAAACACGCAAAGTCAACTCATAAAAATTTTCTAAGAAAGTCACCAACCTACCAACATTAACCCAATCATCATCAGAAGGCGTTCCACCCCCATCTTTATCTTTTAACTTACTTTCATAACGAGTATCCTCTAAGTCATACCTATCAAATGCCTTTTTAAACTTGTAAGCAGCATCCAACATCATATAGGTAGAATTCCATCTAGTAGAAACATCAAGACACAATAATTTTTTACTTTGAATTTTCTCCTCTAATGCACATTTTTTGAACTTTTCCAATCTAGATGGAGATTGTTTCATATATTTTATAGCTTGTCGAACACGGAGAATTGATTCTTTTGCCTCATTCAATCCATCCCCAACCACTAAAGTAATTATATGAGCCACACATCTCATGTGAAGAAAATCACCTTTAAAGACACTACCACCCCAAGTATTAAGTCTAGTTCTCATATAATTGATTGCTGTATCATTCGAACTTGCATTATCAACTGTGATAGTAAAAACTTTTTCAATGCCCCAATCTAATAAGCATCTCTCAATTGTTTTTCCAATTTGCTCACCCTTATGACTAGTAATTGGACAAAAATTTATAATTCGCTTTTGTAATTTCCAATTGTCATCAATATAATGTGCTGTGAGACACATATAATTGATTTGTTGTATAGAAGTCCATGTATCAGTTGTGAGACATATCCTCCTTTGGGGTAAAACTTTTTTAAGTTCTATCCTTGAATCACAATAAACTTGGTAGCAATCTTTAGCAACTGTTATTCGTGAAGGAACACGAAAAGAAGGATCCACAACACTAAAAAGATATTTAAAACCTTATCCCTCAACACATTTAAAAGGAAGTTCATCCACAATTACCATGTATGATATAGCCTTTCTCAAAGCAATTGGGTCCAAGCATGCTTGAAACTTTAGATTATTCACACCATCATTTTCTTTTGTGACACAAGGAAAGTTAAGTTGGGTTTGCTTACGATCCTTAGGCCTAGTATATGGATATTTAGGACATCTGTCTAAATGTGCCAACAAACCGCTTGTGCCTAATAAGGAGGTGTTATATCCATATTGTAAATTACAATGTTTGCATTGAGCTACCATACCTTTTTTAGGATCATTTTTTCGTACAAAGTGGTTCCAAGCTACATATCGAGGGGCCATCTTTTTTCTTTTTGTAGTAATCTCTTTAGAAGGAGCATTTGCTTCATTAGTAGGTTGAGGGTTCGCACCTTCTCCGTCTATGAGAATTGGTTCGCTATTTTCAGTCATCTGATATTGAAAAATATATATACATATATATATTCAGTAATACTCACAAAACATTTAATAACATAAAAGAAAAAAAATTATTACCAGTAACGTAAAAATAGTTTTTATTACAATATCATAATGGTTGTTACAACTTTGGAGGAAAAACATAATATAATCCTATATATATGGATCTAATGATTCTAAATAATATACTATACATATATAAACTGACGCTAGCAATAAAAGTTGATGATTGTGTCAAGAACCCTAACCTATATAAATATAATCCCTAAGCCACCATTAGTTGTAAAGCAAATAAAATAATAATTATCATAAATTGTGCCAATAGGTAGGATGAAAAGCCAAGAAGAAAGAGTCAGTATTTTAACCTTTAGGATTTGTAGCAAACTAGCAGCTTTCCTGTGTTTTTTGTTTGTTATCGGTATTCACAAAGCAAAGCTGCCAAAGCAGGCGAATATATATTAAACCTAATAGGGTAGGGTTAATAAAATATTGTATAAAATTGAATTACATATTTTAATATTAATATTTAATGATTTTATTTAAATATGTATTATTAATTATATTATTAAAAATCTTATAATAAAATTTCGGTATATGGAATGGAATTTGGAATTTCATTATAACATTCCATTCCATATTCCATATTTCAAAATTTTAGAAAATACATTCCATTCCATATTCCACATTCCAAAATTTCAATCCAAATAACAATTTCGGTTTGAATTTCGGTTTAAATCAGTAATATTCCAAACCAAGTTACACCCCTACGTACAACATTCAACTTCTCTCTCTGAATGTCCTGCTTTATTATGTCAAAAATTTCTTTCTCCCCTGGCTCAAGGTTTTTCCTCATTATTTTCAGCCAGTGTGGTGCTCGATTCTACCTTGTTCGACACTGAAGGCCGCCCCCTTTTTCTATAATAAAAAATCAATCTTTCTAACCCTTCATTGAATCTGGTTTCTTAGAGAATAGTCCGAGCCCTGGCCATACCTGTAAAAATAAAAAATCTTTATCTGTGTTAGGCCAAAATTTCATATTACACAAAGCAACCAGGACTCTCAGTGAGGGCCCCATGGACAATAACTTTCTCAAAATCTTGAGCCCGGCAATAGTCCTCCAAGAGTTCAGACTTAATTATCCAAGAGAAATCCTTGTCATGAACATAAACAGTTTAATGAATGGTCGTAAAGGGAACCAAACTCCTGCAATTAGGTCTTCTTCATACACAATCATTTGATCAGGCCTCAAATTATCATCTCCCCGCATATCTTCCCCTGAAAGTTTTATTTGATATTCATCCAGTATCTGATATTTTTCTCTGATCTCCTTCAAATCTTTTTCTTTTAACGAGCATCGTATCTTTCACTCGAGCTTGGTCTGTCCCAATCTGAACTTCTTCTTCTTCACCTTCGGGACATAAATTAGCCATGGTTTCCCTCTCAATACCCCTCACCTACCATTTGATTCATTCTCTCATCAGAGTCTTGATCTCTATACGAGCTTGTACTATCTGTATCTGATCACGATGGATCACTGTATTGTATATATTGTTTTTTTTCCTCTCTGTTCGTTTGTTGACATACTCCCACAACTCATTTTCTTCCTAAATATAACAAAAAATAACAACAAATAACAGTAGAGGCTCACTTATAGTGAACAACAAAATCTTCACCTTCAGTTACTCCTTGAATATCGATCTACTTGATTACGAGCTATTTCACTTTACGTTTTTCAACAACTTTGGTAAAACCGGGCTCTCAAAATTAACAACCTCTAAGAAATTAGCCAGTTGCACCCCTATTTTTAGAGGATCAACTACAGTATTTTGGGCGGGAGATTTTTTGGCTTTTCCCGCTTATTCCAGTCGACCTCTCCCTGTGACATCTATACTTTCTAACATTAATGTTAGATACCTCGTGGGAAACTAGTGATACTACCCAAGAATTACCGAGCTCCTCAAGAAGAGCTATAAAAGAGCATGAACATTTAACCTAGCTCCTCGAGAAGAGCTATAAAAGAGCATAAGCACCTAACTGAGCTCCTCGAGAAAAGTTATAGTTGTATGTCAATATTTAAGGATTAGTTCAGCAACCTCTGAACGATAGTTTAGTATTCTCTTTCCTCAACACAATAGAGCTTTGAATTCAGAAATGCTGAGATATAGACTCAGCCGATAAGATTCCTATACATTCAGAAAATCTGTTGATACAAATAGTTAATTGTTCCACACCTCTCAACTATAAATATAAGTGGATCCCCCACAAGTAAAGGTATTCTTCTCACAATACAACAAAGCTTAATTTTTACTAAGATAATTACTGACTTAGGCATTGAGTTTCTCCACTGGAGCACGGTTCTTTAATCTTTTATTTGGCAGGTGACTAATCAACCTGTGAAGAACCCGAACTTTAACCCAAAAAGGAGTCCTGAAAGTCCACATCGTCATTAATATTTATGGAATTAACCTTGAAAAAAATGGTTAAATAAAAAATTCATCTCTTTTTCTTCCTTAATTATTGATCATGGCTAGAACACAGGAGAAAATAGATCTAACTCCAAATCTCAAAAATAGCTTAGGGCAAATTAACTTGTTTATGAGCAAAAGGAGAAAATTTTAAAAAATCAAATAAGTCTAAAACTGAAACTTGATAAAACTTTGGAGTGCCATAAGATATAAAATACCATTTGCGAATGATTAAAACCATCCATCGTCTTCCAAGAACGATAGGTCACCACAAAGAGGTTTTCTGAAGTCTCCTTTTATTTGTCACTCCATAAAAATATATCTAGATTCCAAAAGACACCCTCCATGGAGGACACTAAATGCTTTAGAAAGACTAAATCTAGAGCCAAACCAAGCAAAACTATAAAAAATACAAAAAAAAGAAAACCTAAAAAAACAAGTAGAGGTGAAATATTTAAGGCTGCTGCTCATCTTCTGATCTAAAATAGAAAAGAGCAAGCAGAAACTCTAGGAGAAAGGGAAGGAGAAAATGGAGAGAGAGCTATCTGCCTATTTGTTTAAAGAAAATAGATATTTAAACATTTAAAAAATAAAAAAGTTATTTTCAATGAATCTCACATCAACTCAACAAATTCAACTAAACTTCAAATAAAATTCATTAAACTAAAAATTTTTAAATTTTCTTTACTGATTCAAGATTGATCCCATTCACCTAGAAATTATATCTTTATAAAGTGTTAATTTGAATTCTTAATCAGTACCGCAAGATTTCTTTGGTGCTGTGCTGAGGCCAAGCCAAGCTAGTTGTGACTTACGAGTTTGACCTCAGAGTAAATATTCAATGTCATAATCCTAATTCCTAACTACCATACGCAATGTCCCACATCACTTTTAAGCCTTACGATTTACTAGCTTCCACAGTTCCACTTCCACCCTTCTGCTCAAGTTGACCGTTATGATTCAATCCACTCAGGCACGTGCATCAATGATGTTTCTTAGCCAGAGGAAGCAATTTGATATTTGCTGGGCAATTTATACACACACACACACACATATATATAATTTTATATCCAATTAAAATTTAAAATAAGGCAATTCAATGCAGACTAAAATCAACATGACTATTTTAAAATTTACATTCAATTGAAATTATAATTTTTTATATTTTACCAAATATACAATCTATTAATTAGAGATTTTTTTTTAAAATTTGATTTGCCCCATTTGCGTTGTGATAATAAATTATAAGGCAAGGGAAAAAATACATCCATGAAAATATGAAATAAATTATTTTATTTAGTTATTTTTTATTTTTTAAATATATCTTATATATTAGATTTTTTAATATTATATATTGAATTTTCATTTGATAAAAATATATTAATTACACTAGTTAAATTTAGTTTTTTTAAAATTAATAGAAAAAATAAATTATTTTCTATTTTAATTTAATTATATCTAAAATTAGAAATATAATTTTTAAAAAATAATTTTATTATTATTATTATTATTATTAATTTAGTTCATAATTATTAAATTTATAATATTTATATGAGAATAAAATATATAATATTTAACATGAAGATAATGATATGATAAAAAATAAAACTTAAATATTATAAATTTAAAAATACATCACAATAAATTAAAAAATATATAAAAAATACAATAGACTTAATAAAATAAAACACAATAAATATTACTTAATAAAATAAAACACAATAAATATTGCTTAATACTCTTGGAGATCATCTTGATAACTACTTAGAAAATTGAAATACGGATTGAATCCACTGTCGAATGCTGCATCACGAAATCCTTGGTCTTCACCTTCAGCTCGTGACCCATGTTATTGAGATCTTTTTTGCATTATTCTTTGTTGTTCACTTCTAAAGAACTCACATAAATGTGGATCGATTATAGTATTAATATCTTTAAGTATAATTTTGTTTTTCTCTTTAAATTCTGTCATAGCTAGTTTCCGCTTTTGAATATTGTAACTTCTTTCCCTGTCCGATGCACCTTTTTTCAAAATTTTAACAAATTGTTGGTTTTCTTGTCTTATGGTTTCAACGATTATTGAAACTTGGTTATCATTTTATTTTTCAATTTTGATTTCTTGACACCCATAGGATTTCTTGATGAACTTCCACCATTATTGTTATCATTTATATTAATAGAAAATGAATCGGGACTTCTTAGAGACTCATTATCATTATATGATGGAGAAGATGCAAAATTAGGATTGAGGTTATGGACTCTTGATGCAGCATTGTCGACGCTCAAAAATTTCTCAATATCCTTTCAGATTGGCCATACATGCTCAAACTTGAATCTTTTTTAGTATATTGTGTGAATAATATTTTTGCACGATGTAACTGCAAAAAAGGTTGATATTAGTTTCACTTCTTAAAAAGCAAAATCCAAAATTGAAATTAAATACTAACAATATTTTCTTGTGAAGCACCACTGAGATTGAAGTTTTCAATTTTTTGTACGCATTCTCTAAATTTAGAAACCTCTGTAGATCACTTGCATATGACATTGTAAAGATCTTTTCAATCTAGATTGAGTGATAAGAAACTCCGACTGTGGCTTATTATACTCCTCCTCAACTCTAGACCAAAATTGGTCTCGTGATTGGTTGATTTCAATAATTGAATTTTAAGAAATGTCAATATAGACGCTAAACAAGTGTAAATCTTCATCATTTGTGTATGATGCAGTATGATGTTGTGAAGCCATTTTGTAAAATGATAGTTGGAAAATAAATCTAGAAGATGAATGTGTATAGGGAAATTGTTTAATGGTGTGATGAAAAGGGAGGATGTGCTATGGTATTTATAATGAATTTATAAAGATAATATAATACTTTCTAAATTTAATCCAACGGTTGAGATGTTGATGAAATCAAACTAATGGTTCAGATATGATTTTGTAGATATCTTATCTTTTTATATGGGAAGAAGTGTAGATAAAATTAAATTCTAAGACAGAAATCCAACGGTTGAGATGTAGATGAAATCAAACTCATGGTTCAGATATAATTTTATAGATATCTTATCTTTTTGTATGGAAAAAAATATAGATAAGATTAAATTCTGAGATAAAAATCTAATGTTTGAAATGTAGATAAAATCAATCTAACGATTAGAATAAAATATTATTGACATCTTATCTCTTTGTATGAGAAGAAGTGTAGTTAAGATAAGATTTTCAATATAAATATGATGATTGGGATGAAATATTGAGTGCAAAAATCATTGAGTCTTATATAAATAATCCAGAAAATTCTCTTCACTGAAAATGAATTTCAATTTTAAATCTCCATCATATTTCCAAAATTCTTCTTCTTCTACAACTTCAGACTTTGATAAAGATGAAGACCAACACTTGATGGACGATGAAAGGCTCATGCAGAGCGATGCATGATTATTAATATGTACAATAACAACATAAATATCCTTGCACAATATGTGCATCAATTAAACACTAACGTGCGCCATGATAGATCAGTTCTTGGTCATGTTGTGATCTTCGCGATTGGGAAAATACTGGTCGTAATCTTTTCAATGATTATTTTTCCAATGATTCTCTGTATAATGATGTGATGTTCCGTCGTCATTTTTGAATATGTAGGAGTTTGTTCTTACGTGTCTTCAATGCAGTGGTAGAGCATGATAACTACATTGTGCAAAGAACAGATGCATTGGGTGAACTTGGATTATTAGATTTGCAAAAAAATGACTGCAGTGTTTTGGATGTTGGCATATGGAATGCCAATAGATGCAATTGATGAATATATAAAAATTGGAGAATCTATAGCAATAGAAAAGTACGAAGAGATTTTGTCGTGCAGTTATTGAATTGTTCTCAACAAAATATTTAAGGACATCCAATACAAATGATGTGGCGAGACTGCTTTATGTTGGAAAATGTTTGTGGTTTTCTATGTATGTTGGGAAGCCTTGATGGCATGAGCTGAAAGTGAAAAATTTGTCCATCTGCTTGGGCAAGACAATATGCAAGACGTTCTAGGTTTCCAACTATTATTCTGGAGGTTGTAGCTGACTATAACCTTTGGATATGACATACATATTTTGGTGTGCTAGGTTCAAACAATGATATTAATATATTAAAGACATTCCATTTTTTTTTCCAATATCGCTAAAGGTATTACCCCACCTACTTATTATTGCATTCAAGGAAAAGAATATAACATGAGTTTTTATTTAGCTGATGATATATATTCAAAATGGTTCACTCTTATATAAAGTATTTATGATCCACATGGTCCAAAAAAAAATTATTTACAATAAAACAAGAAGCATGTAGAAAAGATGTTGAACTTGCATTTGAAGCTCTGCAATTATATTTTACAATTGTAGCTGGACCTATAAAATTTTAGCAAAAGAATAATTTTACACGAGATATAATGAGTGCATGAATTATTATGCATAATATAATAATTGAAGATGAATATGATATTAATACAAACATTATCGATTGGATGGAAGCATCGGCTTCAGAAATTGAAGTTGTATATGATGAAAATTATCATTTCGAAAAATTTTTAACACGGCATAGAAAGATTAAGGATAAAGAGGTTCATTAAGCATATTTAAATGCATTAATTGTTAATTCGTAAAAGAAATATAATAATTCACAAAATTGATTTAAATATATGTATTTATATTTTTACTTATTTTTAAAATAAATAAAATATATAAAATTTTTAAATATCATATTTTAATTAGATATTAAATAATTATTTTAAATTAATTTTTTAAAATTAAATTATTTACAATATAATAATTAAAAAATATCATAACTAATTTAATAAAAAATAAAAAAATATTTTATATAGTAAAGAAGATACATTTTATAGAGTTAAAAATAGAATAAAAGTGTTAAAAATAAAAATAGTAAAAATATACAAATTATTTTATTTTTAATGTTAAAGTTGTTTTAATATAGAGTTTAGGTTGTAGATCAACTTAAAATTCTCATTATTAGTATTTATTTTAAGAGGTTACTCCAGCAAATCCGTTCGCTGCACAGAAAATCAAAATGCCTAGTTTTCCTATTCTAGAAAGTAGAAAGTTGAAACTAGCATTAAAAAAAAAAAAACTCACATCAACGAGTGGACCCCACACAGTTCTCTTCCTTCACGTGGGCTCGCCCATACACTCACAGCTAATGAGCTAAATGCAAAGACTTAAGCGCTTGGATCATCACAACAACCGACAGATCTATCATTAAAATAATGGAAAGCGAAACACCCGATAACAATCTTCTCTTTAAAAAACACAACACTGTCGCTGCTAAAATCCGCAGCTACGCTCACCCATCATATAACCATAATAAATTAAAAATCATAAATTAAAAATAAAATAAAATAAGAAAATAAACCTCTCTCTAGTCTCTAATCAGTGACAATAAAACAACACTCAACATAAAAAAAAAGAAAAGAAAAATAAATTAAAAAAATAATTGAATGTTAAATCAGATCATTACTGTTCAGGCCATGAGAAGCGAACAAATTATAGTGGCAGAAACAGTGACCAGTACTGTGAACAATGCAGGAGCAGTCACGTGAATTGCAGCATTTTCTGATCTACTATCTTCCGATCTCACAGGCGAATCCGCCGGCGCTCCCTCCGGAGTCTCCACTGGGGGTGCAGGTGGAGAAGCAGCCAACGGCGATGGAGCCTTAACGCTAGCTGGAGATGGACTTGGTGTATTAGCAGGAGAAGGAGACGGTGCTTTCACCGGTTCTGGAGCTGGAGCAGGAGATGGAGACTTCCCGAACAACTCTTCTGGGAGAAGCACTTTATCAACAGTGAGAATCACTAGCGGTGGGGAGTCGATAACCGTATCGGCGACTCTTGATGAGCCGACCCCGGTGTGAAGAGTGACGGAGTCACCAGCGGCAGTCACTGTCAGATCGAACTTCCCTGCGCCGTTAGTTGCCAATGTTGAAATTGGATCTCTTCTTGTCTTCAATGCCCCAAAAGGACTGTATGTGGCAGAGGCATGATACTGTAAGAGCGACACGAGTTCAGCGTTTGTGAGCTTGCTCAGATCAGGAACTCCAGCGCCCTTAAACGCCTCATCGTTTGGTGCGAAAATAGTCAAACCCTTGTCAGCCGCTGACTGGAACGTCTTAATCACACCGCTCGATTGAAGCAAACTAGCAAACGTTTTGCATCCGGCCTTTTCAAGCAAAGCCGTCATGTTCACATCAGAAGCCGACGGTGCCGGAGCCGTTAAGACCCCGGGAGCAATAATCGGAGCGCTGATCTCAATAACGGATATGTTGTAAGGGATTTGTTTGACGGACTTGGTAAAAGAAGAATCAAGCTTGGAGCCAGAAGCAGCCGAGCCAAAGCCGACTTTGCCTCCCTGGAGGTCGGTGATGTTGACAAAGCCTAAATTGCCAGGGGCATTACCGGTAGTTTGGTAAAGAGTGGTAGAGAGGGTGGTGCCTTTAGAGATCTGGTGGAGCTTTGATGGGTCATAATAGTCGAGTAAAACAAGAAGGCTAAGAGCATTTTTTATAACAGAAAGGGGGTGTTTGCCAGCGAGAGCAGACATAGCCCCATTGTTGAGAGCGAGTACGGTAATGGTCTCCCGGCTATTAATTTCATCAGCGAGCTTTGTTTGAGTAAGGTATTTGTTGAACTCGGAGTAATCCGGAAAGCCAGAAAGAATGTCGGTGATGTTATGCGCTGATATGGTTGTAAAAAACCCAGAAATAGTGAGAAAGAGAAATAGATAATTTAATGCTCCCATGGCGGAAATTAATTGTTAGAAAAAGAAATGAACAGCAGAGAGAAGTTCAGACTTCGGAGCAGAGATTGAGAAACAATGAGAAGAAGAGATAAGAAGGAAATAGATGGGTAAGGGTTTAACTATAGTTAAGGAGTGAGGGTTTAAATGAGGTTAGTATTAGTTGTTTGGGGGCCATGTGAAGAGCAGGCAAACTTTGGTCACAGCTGGACCTGAAAATGTGAGGCATATTCTATGCTTCCCCCTTTTTTTTTTTTTTTTCCGTTCTATATTTTAATTTTACTTGTTTATCTTTTTAGGTTAATGCCACGTCGATAATATGATAATGATCGAGAATTACGGTTGTTGGTGGATGAATAACGGTAATTATTCAGTTCAAAAAAAAAAAAGAATAACGGCCATTGAAGCACAGGTGGATAAAATGCCAAAAGAAAAAGAAACGGTCAATTCTGTCCGTTCGAAATTTCGAATAGTTGCTGATTCTACAGCGAGCATAAGAGTGGACTTTGAAATGGTGATGTAGAGATGAGTGCTTAATAATGATTCGCTAATTGAACTGAACTTGGAAGTTAATCCGATTCTCTATTTGAAATTTCCAAAGAATGTCTTTGCTATTAATTATTATTTTGAGATTATGAAATAATAAGTGAAGAAAAATGGGTAAATATACATTTGTTTTTTGTTGTTTAACCCACTCTGCCTCCATTGTTTGTCTTTTTGAGTTGAGTTCATATGATTAAGTTGAAATTGGGATGTTTCCGAGGAATCTCATATATTGCTACTAAGCACACTGGGAAAGCAAGACAATCCCAATTTTTATTTTTCTCGAAGCCTCTCTGAAAACCTTCTACATTATTTTCTTTTTGGGGCTGGCTTTTTAGTTTGCTGCAGTTTTTTTAATATACAAATGGTGATTTATATATATATTTTTGTTCATTGATTTTTATTCGGGATGATAACATCAACCCTAGTTATGGTCTCAAGTAATGATTGTATAATCACTGGCTGGATGCTTAGAAAACATCTGGAGGCAATGGTTTTCATTCATCTAAGTCGAGATTCTTCTTTTCTCTCTGTAAGTCTTCTTATTTCATAGATCATATGTATTAGCCTAGGGGTGGTTTTTTCCTCTCAAAAGTTTTTTTGACAGAAATCAGATTTACTAAGAAGCAAATTCTAATTGTTGAAGTGTAAGGCTGCCATTTTGTTTCTGTTTGTCCGTAGCAATTACTTGTGCATCTGTAATCTCATCTTTAGCTTGCCTGTTACCTTTTGTTCACAGTGAAGACATTACAATACGAGCTTATTATGTTTTAATTGTTCTATTCATTTTTTTGGTTTTAAAATTTAGGCCTATTTTTACTATGTAACAGCTATAAGGATATACTGCATTGTAATAAGAAACCCTTTTATTGCAAAGGTTCGGAAGAAGACTCAAGAATCAGGGACCCTTTTATACCAAGTGCACTGAAAAATCATGCCTCTGAATCACATATTTCGAACTATAGGTCTTATAGAAAAGAATAACTCAAAAGAGGCCAAGCATCAAGAGGGTGCTGAGGATGAATTACTTTCTATTGATAGTTTCTTTGATCATGGGCTTACTCGTCCAAAGGTACAGTGTAGCTGTTTCGTCTGACTACTTGCTAAGTTAACCATAATTTCACATAATATTAAAATTTTTCCTATTGCATTTACCAGGTTGTACATTCTCATTAGTATTGACAAAATGTTACTTACATGTATACTAGTTTTGTGTGTAAACATTTGGTTTATTTTTTTGCAAGTTTATTTGAAATCTTGATTTCCCAATATTTGAACTTTTTTTCTTTTAAATTTTTCTTTGTTGATTTGAAGGGCACTGCAGGACTGCTAAACTTCCTGTATCCACAATGTGTTGATCATACAGATGCAGACTATATACTTAATTATCAATTGCATTAGTTGTTGTTCTATATTATCATAAATATGGTTATATTTATATTATTTTATTATCTGTTGCTTTGCTTTACCGTATTTGGCTTGTCCGTAAAATAACATGGTTATGGGATCAAATACGTCAAAGTCAGCAGCTGCTACAGACACCTACTCTTGGGCCAGCCATTTATAGTTGTGATTTTTCAATCCCCGCTAGATTTAAAGAATTAACATTTGACAAGCGGCTACAGAATAATTTTATGCATCCTATTTTCTACGAAATAAATATATTCACCCTACTTGTTTCCATGATAAGAAATGTATCATCTATCAACAAGAAATACGTGCTTGAACTTTGTTCTCTTATTTTTCTTGTTAACTGTCATTCTTTAATCAGGATACTTGCATCATTGCATGTGTACTCAATAAGACTTGTTTCTCTGCTGTATTACAGGTTTTGAATTTGATCCTATTACCATATAGGAGTATGGCACTTATGGGTACTTTTCTGTGCTTTCGTGTTTTTGATGCATTCTTTTAACCATCTGACACTAGCTTGATTTGAAGTTGTGAACACTTTATTTCACCCATATGTCCCATTTATGTATGAGTGATACTATGGTATTAATGAATTTTTGTGGCACTAATACTTGTGATTTTTTTGAGCTTCAGGGTGTTTGTTTAGATCAGATTTTAAATGATTTTCCTTTTTGCTGTTCCACACTTGGACGAGAAAAAAGTTTCCTCATCTTGCTTATTTATTTCATATGAGCAGGAGAGCACCAAGTACCTCTTTCTTTTTTGCTTTTACTCGAATTTGCTATAGATCATGTCATTCTCTATACATGGCTGTAAATGGGAGCTGTTGGGAAAATTATACAAAATTTTTTATAAATTAAATTAGTGAGAATGTGAAATAATAGTAGAATTAATAATAGTAGAATTAATACATATAAATTTGATAACGGAGTTTGATTCACCTATTATGCTTTGGTGATTTCAGGTTATCTAGAAGTGGAGCACAACTTCTTAAATTTTTTTCTTCCCAAGAAAAGAATTTAATTGTCTGTATTCGATATGTAAAGAATTTAATTGTCTTAGATCTCCACAGTTCTTTACGGTCGCATAGATATGTAAAAACAATTATATGTTAACCGATATGAGAAGATATTGTTTTCATAACTTGTTAGTGTATTAAGTTTTAACATAATATAATAATCAAAGTAAATATGTGATATCAAGAAAAAGAATAATATGATGTTAATCTAGTATATATGACAAGAATAGGTGATAGGTTTGTGATTGTATATTTTCTCATTGAATCTATGTAATACATATATACAGAAGATAGACCTTATCAACTCCTAGAATTTAGCCACAAAATCGGTAACTACAAGGCTAATTATGCTCTACACAATCATCTAAATAAGTCAAGAATAAACGCACAATAACTACCACATAATTTCCTTAATACTCCCCCTCAAGTTGGAGAGTGTAAATCAGAAACTCTCAACTTGCTACACAAGTACTCAAACTGTTCTCTACCAAGAGCTTTTGTAAAAATATCTGCCAACTGCATCTTTGTAGAAACATAACAAGGACGAATCAACCCATCTTGTAATTTTTCCCGAACAATATGGCAATCAATCTCAATATGTTTTGTACGTTCGTGAAAAACTGGATTAGCCGCAATATGTAAGGCTGCTTGATTATCACAAAACAATGAGGCTGACTTATGTAAGTCAACCTTTAAATCTCGAAGTATATATCTAAGCCATGTCAATTCAAGACAAGTGTTTGCCATTGCTCTATATTCCGCTTCTGCTGACGAACGCGAAACATTTGTCTGTTTCTTTGACTTCCAAGAGATAAGTGATGATCCGAGAAAAATACAATAACCAGAAACAGAACGTCTGGTAGTACGGCATCCACCCCAATCTGAATCACAATAAGCACTAAGTGTTAAACTAGTTTCAGATGATAAAAACAATCCCTGACCTGGAGCCTTTTTAATGTAACGGAGGACTCGCAATGCTGCTTCCCAGTGCGGCTTCCGAGGTGTGTTCATAAACTGACTTAGTGTACGTACTGAATACACTATGTCCGGCCTGGTTACTGTTAAATATATTAGTCTGCCAACCAGTCTCCGATACTTTCTCGGATCATGAAGAACTTCACCATCTTCATCTGTCAATTTTAAATTCTGCTCCATTGGGAAATTCTCTGGTTTCACACCTGATAAACCTGCGTCTTGTAAGATATCTAAAGCATATTTTCTTTGAGACATAAAGACACCCTTTTTGGAGCGAGAAAACTCAATACCTAGAAAGTATTTCAATTCACCAAGATCCTTAATCAGAAAATGTTTGAGCAAATGATTTTTCAGCAGCTTGATCTCATGTAAGTCATTTCCGGTCAACAGGATATCATCAACGTAAATAAGAATGGCAGTGAACTTTTTACCTTGAGATTTAGTAAAAAGTGAGTAATCCGCCTTAGACTGTACGTAACCAGCCGACTTAACAGTGGTTACAAAAGTGGAAAACCAATTACGAGATGCCTGTTTTAAACCATAGATAGATTTTTGAAGCCGACATACCAGATTCTCCCCCTGTCGGCAAAGGCCAGGAGGAGGAGTCATATACACTTCTTCTTGTAGGGTTCATGAAGGAATGCATTGTGAACATCAAGCTGGTGTAAATACCAATTGCGCGAAGTTGCAACTGTCAACAAACAACGGAGAGTGGTGAGTTTGGCAGTAGGAGAAAAAGTCTCCTGATAATCAATACCTTCAATTTGGGTATAACCCTTCGCAACCAAACGCGCTTTATAGCGCTCAATTGTCCCATCTGCATTATACTTGATTTTATAAACCCAGCGGCAGCCAATGGGTTTGTGTCCCGGAGGAAGAGGGACCAACTGCCAGGTGTTGTTACGTTCTAGTGCCGCAAGTTCGGTGGACATGACTTGGCGCCAAAGTGGATCACGATCGGCTTGCTCGAAAGAGGCAGGTTCTTTTTGAGTTGTTAAGAGGGCTAAAAAAGCACGGTGATTAGGGGAGAAACGGGAAAGAGATGAATAAGAGGACAGTGGATACCTGGTACTTTGACGAGGACCTGATTGCATCGAAGAATGATTAGCTTGGGAAGACATGTCGTAATCCTTTTGCCATGCAGGTGGCTGAATGTTTCGAGTGGAACGGCGAAGAGGCGCATCGACTTGAGGTGAAGAAATTGGAGGTGTTGAAGAGGATGACTCGAGTGAGGTGGGAGAGGTGGACACCGAATGAGGAATAGTTTGATATGGAAAAGATGAGTCATGATTTGGTGAAGATGATAAAGGAAACATGGGAATATGTTGATTAGATAATGATGGTGATGAATCATGATTGTGTGTAGGTAAGGAAGACGTGTCATGTGGTGAAAGATTTGGACAATTATTGGAAGGGAATAATGGTGTGGGATTATGGGAATTATTTTGAGCATGATTTTGGGAGAAGATTGGCTGAGGATGGTTATCAAAGGAAACACGTGGAGATATAGGTAAAGTTGACGAAGCAGGAATTGATGGGGAATGGAAAGGAAATATATGTTCCCTAAAATGGACATCTCGGCTAACGGAGACTTTCTTGGTGGCTAAGTCAAAAATTTTATACCCCTTTTGTCCATGTGGGTACCCAATAAAAACGCAAATAGAGGCTCTAGGATCAAATTTTTGTTTAGGATGGGTATTGGTTGCGTAACACTCACAACCAAAGACGCGTAAATGTGCAAGGGAAGGAGGCCGGTTATATAGTACCTCGAATGGTGACTTGTTGGATAGCAAATGTGTGGGAATTCGATTTATTAGGTAGACTGCCGTTAAAACACATTCCCCCCAAAATTTAAGTGGAACATTTGATTGAAACATGAGAGATCGAGCAACATTTAAAATATGTCGATGCTTTCGTTCGACAACACCGTTTTGTTGTGGAGTATAAATGCAAGAATGTTGGAGTTCAATTCCTTTATTTTGAAGAAAAGTACGAATGGGAATAAACTCTGTGCCATTATCCACTCTAATTGTTTGAACACAGGTTTGAAATTGAGTTTTGACAAATTGCACAAAATTGGTTAATAAAGTTTGTGCCTCTGTTTTATGATGCATGAGAAAAATCCACGTACAACGTGAGAAATCGTCAACTATGGTGAGGAAATAGCGTAAACCAGTGTGAGTA
This sequence comes from Garcia nutans, assembly GCA_947685225.1. Classification (NCBI taxonomy): domain Eukaryota; kingdom Viridiplantae; phylum Streptophyta; class Magnoliopsida; order Malpighiales; family Euphorbiaceae; genus Garcia; species Garcia nutans. The sequence goes on along the minus strand of CANTUV010000059.1, from coordinate 8,783,598 downwards.
GGAATTTTATGAGGACCCCAAACATCACAATGTAAAAGTGAAAAAGGGAATTTTGTTGTTATTGAACTTTTTGGAAAAGGTAAACGTGTCTGTTTTGCCTTTAGACAAATAGTACAATTGTTCCCTAATTCTTTATAATCATGAGGAAGTAAATGCGACAATAATTTAAAACGAGAGACTGAGGGATGACCCAGGCGTAAATGCCATAGATCGGACGACTGAGAAACATGGAAAACAGCCGATTTATTTTCTGACGGGTGCATGTAGTATAGACCACCACGCTGTCTACCCGAGCCAATCATCTTCCCCGAAACCAAGTCCTGCAAAATACAATAGTCAGAAAATAATAGGATACAACAATTAAGGTCTTTTATTAATTTACTGGCTGAAATTAAATTCAAGTTAAAGGATGGGACGCATAGTACATTTTTTAGTACTAAGTTGGAATTAAAAATTACAGTGCCAGTGTGTGTGATTTGTGATATAGCACCATTGGGTAAATTGACATTGATTGTATTTGAAGATTTGGGCTTGGTTAAGAGAGATGGGTGTGAAACGATGTGATCCGTGGCGCCAGAATCCAGAATCCAAGAACTTGTATTACTAGAATTAATAGACACAAGGGTTGACGGAATCAAACCTGCGGCATTAGCGTACGCGTCAACATTACCGGAATTAGTGTTATTCAAGGCACTGATTGCTTGTGCCAATTGTTGAATCTGTACTGCAGTAAATCCTGGTACTGTGCTAGAAGAATCATAAATATCTTGAGATTCTGTTGCATTTACTGCTGGTTGATTCCCGTGACTGAAATTACGTTGCCCTTTGAATTGTCCTGACTTGCTATTGTTTCCTTTTTTTAGTCGACATCTATCCTCCGTGTGACCTCTCTTATCACAGAACTTACAGTGATATTTCAGAGTCCGGCATTCATCTATGGTATGCCCGGATCGATGACAATGATCACACACCTTCTCTTTTGAGTTACCTCCTTTTCCCGAGACTGCGGCTGCAATGGAAAAGTTCTCGGCAGGCTCGGAGGAGACTTGTCTTTGCATCTCTTCCTGGATAACCAAAGAGTATGCTTGACGGACATTGGGCAATGGCGATATCATCAATATGTTGGATCTCACCGCCTTATACGACTCATTCAAGCCCATGAGAAATTGCATGAGACGGTCTTCTTCCCTCTGCTCGAGATGAGTTTGACGCTGATTGCAAGTCAATGGACTACGATATGTCTCAAGCTCGTCCCACAGAGCCTTGATTTTTGTAAAGTACGCCGCCACCGTCATTGTACCTTGTGCCATGGTCGCAATTGATTTTTGTATTTGAAAAACAGCAGGGGCGTTCTTCTGCGAAAACTGATCCTGTAAGTCAATCCATACTTCGCGCGCTGTCTTCGCATGAATAATCCCTTCGGCAATATCAGATTCAACAGCATGTAGCTGTTTTTTAAAAGGTATGAAAATTTGATTGAACCTTTTGCTCTGATACCATGACAAGAATAGGTGATAGGTTTGTGATTGTATATTTTCTCATTGAATCTATGTAATACATATATACAGAAGATAGACCTTATCAACTCCTAGAATTTAGCCACAAAATCGGTAACTACAAGGCTAATTATGCTCTACACAATCATCTAAATAAGTCAAGAATAAACGCACAATAACTACCACATAATTTCCTTAATAATATATAAAATAAATGCAGGAATCTGGATTTTATGCATGACCGGTATCTTTTGGACCGCCTGTCACCTAGGATGGTTTAAGTTGGGGTGTGACAAAGGTAGTATCAGAGCTAAGTTGGAAAAAAAAAATATGAATAATCAATGGGTAGAATTAAGTCTAATAATTAGGGAACTAGGAACATAGGAAAATTATAAAGCTAAGGATTTGTCGTGTCCTATATGTCTTCTTGGGTTTTAGATTTGTGTTTTGATGTATTGCATCTAGACAAGTTTTTTCCGCTAGCTAACCACAAGATATATTAGTTAGAATTGCTAAGATTGTAAAATAAAATGAGTAGCAGAAGCGTAATGAGATTATGAGAAGTGATTGTTTGGACTTTGAGAATTCGAGTGTGAATTCTCTTTAAGGGGGAATAATGTAATACCTCAGCCCTGTGTTACATATTGGTATACAATTGATACAAAAAGTGTAAATTTGACCGAATTCTATTTAATTAATTTGATATGGGGATGTAAATTGAACTTTTACAAAGAACAAAGTTGAAGAAATAGAATACTATAAGGGATATTGAACAAAAGGACTAGCCAAACCTTAAATGAGAAGTGGGACAATGTAGAAATATACAGAGATTGTGAGTAGACTAAGGAACAAATTAGTATTTCTGGTTTAAATCTGTTTGAATGAGAATAATTACATTGAATGCGAGAATTATTAACAAGGCAGAGCATAAAATTTTATCAGATTGGGAATGAGTATAATGAAACAAAGGTGATATAAATAACATATAAGAAATTCTTGATAGGATTAATAGAATCAAATATTGTAATTAGTGGAGGAATGACAAGTAAAAGTACTTAAAAGCATTATGTTACTTCTATGTCATCCACCATATTAAGGAAAATAAAATGATCAAAGAGCTCTTAAGCATGTATGATAATTACCTAAATAGATAATTAAGGGCAAGGAAGGTATATGAAAAGTGAATGGACAAAAAGGGAAATTTAATACTAAAGAATTAGAAACAAAACAAAACATATAATGAGTTCTGCATTTGATGACAACTGAACCAAGAAGAACTATTTTTTTTTTCACCAAGTTATCTTCATCATCTCTTATCAAATGAAGCTAGCCAAAGAAGGAATTCAAGGGTTTGAAAATTAAAGAAGCAAGGAAGAGCAACTAAGATGAGTTATTCCTTTGATTTTGGAGTTTAGATAAATTTCGATTTTTGAGGTTGGGAGTCAAAATTTTGATGTATCTAATTTATGTTTGATGTTAGATTTGAGTATTGAGATGATATTTATTGCTATTCTTGCCTAAAAAAAATTGGATTAGAATTAGAAGGAATTGAATTTGGGAGCAAAATAAATTTTTTAGGGGAAACAAAATTTTTGTTGAGAGATTAAGTTGGGCGAATTTTTTGGGAGACTTAGAAAACTCCAAAATTGTGATAAAATTTTAACATGAAGTATTTCTATGTGTCTAGAGGATACTGTAAAAAATTTGTAATTTTTGGATGTCAATAGATACTTTAATTAATTAATAATTTGGGGTTGGCTCAGATATGTTCTGGACTGCTAGAATAGTTAAGCATATCAACTTGGATAATTTATATAGTAAATCACTTAGAGTTGCTATGAAATTTTATATATAAATTCCTATGCATGTTGGCAAGTGTTCCATGAAGTTTCATAATTTTAGGAGAATATTTGATAATTTAAAACTTGAGATATGTGGGTTGTCTGTTGAAGGTTAAGCTGTTCTGTGAAGTTTGAACAGATTGGTTTTGTTCTCTTGCCTCTTGCTTTTCATGAGGCAGATTTCATTGAAATTTAATAGAAGTTTATATGTATGCTAATAAAGTTCCCTATAATTTCGAGGTGAAATTATAAGAATTGATAAGGGAAATAAATAGAGAAACCTAAGTTGTTCGTATGAACCTATGCATGACAGATTTGAGAGGCATTAATAAACATGTCAATTGGAGAGTTCATGACCTTGGATATGGATGAAATTTTCTATATACATTAAAAAGTGTGTCCGGAAGTTCTCATATCAATTTCAGGTCAAAAAGACATTAACTGATGTGGTAAATAACTGGCACATTTTAGACGGTACAGATTGTTACATAATTGACAGACTTGAAAACTAATGCATTGAAGCTTCTAAATATAGTTAGTTTGACTTAAATAATAAAATGAAGTTAGATAACAATTATTCACCAGATAATGAGTGGGAAACCTAAAGGAAATATTATAGGATTCATGATTTGGGTAAAGAATCAGATGGAAAAGAATAATGATTAGTTTGTATAGATATTAGAAGTTAAATTCTAAGATAAAGAAATTAATTTTGATATAATAGCTAGCCAAAATAGAACCCGAAGGAAGGAGATAGATGTATGTTGGCTAAACAAATCAGAGGTTAGAACCTTGTTTTAACATATAGGAATTTTGCTCAGGATTTAAATAATAAGTGAGAAGCATGAATAAATGCACCTGAGTGGAATAGTAGGATTATATAAGTGTATGGTTATATAACGAATGATATAGCAAAGGGAGAAGGTCTTTATAAATCTATACATAGAGAGATAGTAAAGGTGATTAAATAAATGATTGATCCTAAGAAAGTTACCAAGGATAAAGGTGAGTAAATATAAGTAAAAGATGTTAGGTTTTAGGTTCTCTTTTACGTGAAAAACCCATATTTGAGCTCACTTCTTTTAGCCTATTAGAATTATTAATATTTTAATATATATATATATATATATATATACACTACCATAATCCTAAGTTGCATGTGAGACACATTTTATTTTCAGCCACCAAAAGAGAAAGAGAATAAAAGGGAGAGACTACCATAACTCTAAGTTGCATGTGAGATACATTTTATTTTTGGCCACCAAAAGAGAAAGAGAATAAAAGGGAGAGAGAACAAATTTTTCTGCTGAAAAATTTATACTAGACCAATCTCGTTTTTTCGGTGATTGAACAATTATTCGTGTCCGATCATGCTGTAATTTGATTAGCATTTAGAGGACTCATTGTTTTTCATGTTGAATTTCTTACATCTGTGGTTCAAAGTTTACTGTTTAGTTCTTTCTTCCAACAACTACTAGTTTAGTTATATTCTATTATTGAAAGGTCATTTATGATCTGATTAGGCTAAAATTTGATGAGCATATTTAAGATAGATTATTTTTTGATTTGGGAGATGGAGATCATATTTGAACAGTCTGAACTCATTCATTTGCATCAACAGTAGCTATTTTAGTAATATTTCTCCATTCTCTTTATTTATCTCTTGTTATTTGGTTGATTTGGTATTGGTAATTTCTTTAAAATTTATTATTGTAGCTTGTAGTTGCTGTAAATTTTAATTTTGATAGTGAAATTTTTTTTACTTGAACCAATAGAGGTCTCGTGGTATTTATCATTCATATTAAAAGAATTTATTACATTAAAAATTATTGTGTTTATATATAATTGATTTTATACATTTTGAAATAGATTTTATAATATTTATTTGCTGAATTATTAGGTAGTTGACATTTTGGAATGACTTATTTTGGTTCATTCCCATCAAAAGATACACTGTGATGTGATTGCTATAAAACCAAAAGTTATCACGGTTATATATGATAATAAATAACTTGCCATCATTAGGTTCATTACATCCATATTTATGCCTTCTATTTGAAATACCCTAGCATGCAACAATTATTGTCTGGAAACCAGACTTTTTTGCCTAAGTTCTTTGGATAGAAAGCCCAACTAAAAGGGGTAAGTCCATTAGACTGTGTGTGTACTAGTGCACCCGAAGACAACTTAATACTTTGGGCGTGGACTCTGATCAATTGTACGATATTAGATTATACTCTGTAATATTCTTATATATATTCTGATTCTGATATTCTTTTCTGTTTCTTTCCATCAGAATTGGGCTATGGTCCTTTTATTATTCAAATATCTTAAAGAATTTTGGCAGCAATTAAATTTTTGCTTATTGAACCATAATTGAACTATATTCTAATAACAAAATTATATATATGATCACTGAACTGTGAATTTATATTTTTCTATTGTTACTTGATTCATATTCTCACTTAACTCAACTCAATTAAATTTCTAATGAGTATAATTAATGAGATATAAGTTGCACAAAGTTGAGAATATTAATAATATAAATTCCGATTTATCTGTAGACATGCATACTAGCATGTTATGAAAATATGAATTATGTAATTAAGTATGATTGGGAGATTGAGAGAATTGGATAAGTTTTGAATTGGAGGCCCAGGGGGAAATGTGATTTACATTGATTATTATAGAGCTTTTGGGACTATTTAGAATTGTTATATTTCCATTACATTTTAGGTGGCGTCTTAGTTATGAAGGACAATCTATTATTCTTCAATGAGGTAGGTAGAAGGCGGAACGGAACTACTATAAGGTTATATGGGTTCGATAGACCCTCTTGACCCTATAGTAGTTATATATATATATATAATATTTTAAATATATATAAATATTTTTTAATATTTATTATATATCATTTTATACAATGCTATTATATATATAATTAATAATATATGTAAATGTTTTAATATATATTATATATAGTTTTATAAAATAATATTATATATATAATTATATAATTAATCATTTTATATTCCTTTAATATATCTTAAAATTATATATAGATAATTATATATTTTTAAATTAAAATTATATATATAATTATATCCTTTTTATAAAATTATATACTTTTAATATATCATTTTTCAATTGTAAATATATATAATTATATATATTAATAATTTTTTAGATATTAATTTTTTTATTTTTAATAAAATCTTATAAATTAATTATTATATCCAAGAATTAAATAAAGATACATGAAATTTTTTTTAATAAATTTTTAAAATTTTATAAATAATATAAAATTTTGATAGAGAATTTTTTTAATAGAAATTTATAATAAAAATTTAAATTTTACTATAATATTAAATATTTAATTTTATTTTTAATTTATCTATAATTTTTTTTAAAAAAAATTGCCTCCTTCATCTAATTTCTGGTTTCGTCACTGGACAGATAATATGAGTGACAAAGAAATTTTTTCAATGAGGTAGAATACGATGTAATTCTAAATTACATCTTAAGATAATTTGTGTATTTATTTTATATTATATTATGTTGTATAATATGATTAAATTAGAGACATGGAATGCTCACTGTGTTTATAGCTCACCTATTAGGTTTCGATGGTTTTAGGTTACCTAAAAGTGGAGCACAACTTCTTAAATTCTTTTCCTCCCCAAAGGCTCATTTCATTTATACATATTTTGTTTGTATCCAATGTGTAAAGTATTTAATTATCATAGATATCCACTTTTCTTTACGATCGCATACATATGTAAAAGTAATTATGTGTTAACCGATATAAGAAGATATTGTTTTATATCTTGTTCATACATTAAGTTTTATAATAATGTAATAGGATTTTTTATTAAAATATAAAAGAAAGTCTTATATTTTATTAAAATATAAGATTTTCTTCTATATTTACTCAAATATAAAAATTGCAATACAAACCAAAACTCAAAGTTTCGATTTATAATTTTTTTTAAAAATATTTTGGACCAGACCAAAATTTTGAGTTTCAATTTGGCCGATAAATATTTTTTTTTATACATGCATATCCCATGCACACAATTCATAAATGAATTGTCAAACCGAAACTTATAGTTTTGATTTGGCTAAAATTTTATAATAATAATAATAATAATAATAATAATAATTAATAATTATATTGAACTCAAATAATTAATAATTTTATTTGGGCTCAAAAATAATTAATAACAATATAAATATAATTATTAATAATTATAATTATATCATTAATATTTATCATTAATAATATAATTAATAATTATATTTATTATTAATGTTAAGGATATAAATATATAATTATTAAGGTAACTCGTGGATCCATGTAAATTATTTGGGCCCAATATAATTATTAATTATATTTGGGCTCAATATAATTGTTAATTATTTGGGCCCAAATTATTAATTCTATAATTATATAATTAATAGTTATATTATTATTCATTATAATTATAAATTATTTAATTATAATTATAATTATATTTTTATTTTTATTTTTATTTTTAATTATATAATTATTGTTATTATTAATTATGGGATAATTTATATAATTATTAATTATTAGTAATTATATAATTGTTAATTTTAATTATGTCATTATTATGCACATATTATCAATTATATATAATTATTAATCATATTTATTATTAGTTATATAATTATTAGTTATAATTATATTATTATTAACTATCTTTGGCCTAAATAAAATTATTAATTACTTGAATCCAATGTAATTGTTAATTATTGTTATTGTTATTATTAATTATTAGTAATTATTAATTATATTTATTATTAATTATAATTATATTATTATTAATTATCTTATTATTATTTATATTTATTATTAATTATTAATTATATTATTATTAATTATCTTTGGGTCTAAATAAAATTATTAATTACTTAAATCCAATATAATTGTTAATTATTAATAATTATATAATTATTAATTATAATTATAATTATATTTTAATTATAATAATAATAATTATTATTATTTTAATTATTATTATTATAATAATAAAATTTTGGCAAAACCAAAACTATAAATTTTGATTTGGTCATGAATTACGTCAAGTGCATGCCCCATGCAAATATAAAAAAAAATTATTGGCCAAACCAAAATTCAAAGTTTCAGTTTGGCCAAAAATATTTAAAAAAAATCACAAATCGAAATTTAAAATTTCGGTTTGTGTTTTGACTTCCATATTTAAGTAAGTATATAAGAAAGTCTCATATTTCGATAAAATATAAGACTTCCTCCTATATTTTAGTAAAAAGCCATAATGTAATAATGAGAGTGTATATGTGATATCAAGAAAAAGAATAATTGATGTTAATCTATTATAAACAGGAATCTGGATTCTACGTGAGACTAGTACCTTTTGGATCACCTGTCATCTAGGACCGTCATACTATTGAAGTTGAGATGTGATAATTAGTCTGATCAATATGATCTAATAAGCATTTTGAATTAAGTTAGACTGAGTTTTTATAAATAATAGAAATTTGGATTAAGTGTAATATTTGGTAAAATTTATAAAAAATAATTGAAAAAAACACTACAAAAACACACATGCATTACCAATGAAAATTTCTATTGATAGCAAACGAAATTCATCGAAAAAATATTTATTGACAGATTATCGATTGAAGATTTTTGCCTGTAACCACTTCGTCAGCAAAATATTTATCGAGAGACAATAGCTTCTTTCGATAGTTATTGAGAGATTGATGATGGTAGATTTTGAATTAAAAAGCTTCAATTTACCGAGAAACATAATTCTCTATTAATAATTACCGACAGAGAATTTATCAATAAGATCAAATTTCGTACTAAATTTAGAAGTTTTGTCGATAATCTGTCAGCAATTTAGTTGGTAAAATATTAATTATTTATATATTAATCGGCAATCCGTAGTAATATGACCATAAACTTTACTATTCTATTGATAAAACAGTAGATAAATATTTAATATTTTAATGATCTGTCAGTAAATATTTTATTTTAAAATAAAATACTAAATTAATTATATTTTATTTTATTAATAAATTAATTTATTATTTTTTAATATTTTATTTTTAGATATTTTAAATATTATTTTATTTTAATTATTATATTTTGAAATTTGAATTGTATTAGATTTTTAAATAATAATATTTTATTCTTTATATTTTGTTTATTTTACTAAATTATAAAAATTTCAAATAAAGAAATAAATAATATAAAAATAAAATTATATTAATAAAATTGTAAAAATAAAATATTGAAATAATACAAATAAAAAAAGTACAAATAAAGTTAAAAAAAAAAAACATTAGACAGGGAAAGATGGAGGTGGAGCAGGAAGTTCAGTAGCAGAAGACTGAGGGTTGTTCGACTTTTGAGGGTGGTACAACACAACCATTATGAACACAAAAGTTCTAAATATCCTCTACAGCTTGGTCGACGATGTTACTCACAATAAATCTCCTAATTGTTTTATCCTAGAAGTCATTACATATCAATATTTGTATGTAAAATCAAAGAAATTTAGTTAACTTAGGGCAGCACTTATCACAGTTGGAGCAGCGAATGAACTTTACATGGCCATGGTCATGCTTGTTGCTGCCACCGTTTCTTCATTTGAACGGGGTAATAATATCCATAGTCGAAGTAGGTCAAAACTTATTTATTTATGATCAATTGAAGTTGTTATGCCAAATTAATAACCATAATATTTTCAGTTGGTCGTGAACAAGTTTAAAACAACCTAAAATACAATATAATTAAAAAAATCTATTTTTACCTAAATTGCGGATATATATGAAAAAATAGCAAATAAAAATATATAGTACATATAAATAGCATATACATCATACATAAACAACTTTTATACAACATATACAATATACACAACATATATAATTAGCATATACAACATATATCATTTTCACATTAACAAATAAAAATCTACAGCCTATATCATTGACACAAAATTGACAAAATTTTAAAAAAATACAACATAAAAATAAAAACAGAAATTTTCACCGATATAGAAATCATCAACATAAACAAATACAAAAAAAATTGCAACATCTCAATCATCATAGGTTTTCAAATTTCACCAATATAAACAGAAAAATATAAACAAAAAATTATTCTTATACCTTTAACAATTAATGAAAATATACAATTTGACAAAATTTCCAATCTAAAATATACATTTTTCCTAATACCACAAACTAATTCTAATACCTCAAATAATCAATTTAAATCAAATAATCTAAAATTTAAAAAAAAAATATTACAAGAAAAATAATATACATAGAAAAATAAAATAATTTTTCTGAATTTAATTCAGGTGATTTTGATAACAAAATCGAAAAAAATTAATAAAAAATTCTAAACCCAACAAACCCAAATATATAAAAAAAAAACCCTCCAAAATTAACATAGAAATTGAAAAAAATTGATAATCTACACAGTAAACTAAATTTATATTGTGTTTTCACAGCCAACAAAACAAAACCCATTTCGATTAACACAAATAAATATCAAATAAACAAATCGAAAACACAAATAAATAAATAATCTAAAAATCCTAAATTAATCGAAAACATAAAAAAATCAAAACATAAACAAAATTGAAATAAACTAACCTGGAAGGAAGGAATGATGGTAGCAACGGAAAGAGAAGAACGGCGGTGGCTAACGAACAACGACGATTAAAGCTTAAGAAAAATGGGTTCAGAGAGAGAGAGAGAGAGAGAGAGAGTGGTGGATGGAGTAAGAAGAAGGAGAAGAATATATTCTTAGGGTCAACGGTTTATCGATGACTTTAAAAGATTGACAATAAAGTCCTAAAACTTTATCGACCAAACAAAAAATTGCTCGGCAAAAGAGATTTTTGGTATGCCACTATCCATTGATTTATTGAGAAAATATATATATATTTTTAATAAATTATAGTACTTAAATTGCTGCTAAAATTTTATATTCTAAAAACTTTTTTTTTTGATAAATATAAAATTTTCTCAGTAAATTTTTTTTTATATGTTATTATTAATTTATTTATTGAGAGAATAATCGATAAATTATGATGATTAAAATAGTATTAAAATTTAATATTATAAACATTTCTGAATAGATATAGAGTCCTCTTAATTGTGGTATTTTAAACATTCATTAATTAGGGTTTGATGATATTTAATAGGGGTGTATATGGGTCGGGTCGGGCCGAGTTTGATCTCGGCTCGAAGTCTGGTCCGATTTTTTTTTGCTGCACTTTACAGCCTTTGGCCCCGCCTGAAATTCGGTCGGTCCGGATCATTTCGGGTCTGACCGGGCCTGGCCAGATTCGGACCCGTCGTGCCGACCCGATTTTTTGAAATTAAAAAAAATTAATGAATTTTTTTAAAAATTTTAATAAAATTTACCTATGAATATTATTTTAAAAATTTATTATATTAAATTATATCTAATAATATATAAATTGTTATATCAATATTTCTATATAATAGTTAAATTTTTTTTTAAAAAATAAATTACCAAAATATAAATTTTAAAAAAAATAAAAAATAAAAAAATTAATATCTCTAGCCAGCCCTAGAATTTTTATCTCAATCCGAGCATAGCTTGGGTTGGACTTTAAAACCCGTGACACGACCCTTATATGGGTTCGGGCCGGCCCAACCAGACCCGAAACCCTTTGGACCGGGCCGAAATTTTTTGGGCCACGGATTTTTTGTACAGCCCTAATATTTAGGCAATAATTGAATTAAAGAAGATTGGAATTCCATTGTGTACCTGATCATGAAGGCTGCAAATATCTATTAGGGGTGGACATTTTCGATTCGGTTGGCCGAACAGAACCGAACTGCAAAAACCGAATAAAAACCGAGCAAATATATTAGTAACTGAAACCGAATCGACCAGTAGTAGAAACCGAGTAAAAATCAAACCGAAAAAATTAGGTCGGTTTTAGTTTAGACCGAAAAAATTGATTTAGACCAAAAAAATTCGGTCGGCTTCGGTTTAGACAAAAAAAATTGGTTTAGACAAAAAAAATTCGGTCAGTTTTTTTATAAACCAGCAGTTTTGGTTTAGACAAAAAAAATTCGGTCGGTTCGGTTTTCTGAGCAATGAAACCGCTGGCCGACCGAAGATTTTCGGTTTGATGTAATTTAGAACCGAAAACCGAACCGACTAGTAGGTTAACCGATTTTTTGGTCGATTTCTCGGTCGGTTCGGTTTTTACGGTTTTTTTGTCCACCCCTAATATCTATAACTTTAAGAAGTGAAAATGTATTATCTATTTAGATGCATACAAAAAAGGATTTCCAAATTGAAGGTTCAATAGACTTCTAATTTATAGCCTTAATAAGCTGCTCCATTTCAGATTAGTTACCATGAATTAGAAGTAACACTGATGAAATTTAAAAGTTATATTGACCAAGATATTATCAGAATTTAAAAGTTGAATTAACAGGATGTTATTGGAGTCAAGTATCGTCAAATGTAAAAGTTGCGTGTATTGACTATCTTAATTTCCATTGCTTTTCAAGTTTTTTTTTTTGTGAAATGCAAATGTGCTCAATTTATTGTATAAGAGGTTCAAAGTAGCCAACATAGCCTTCTTCAAATATTGTTGTATTAATCAATTTGAAGATGCTAATGGTAGTATACAAATAAAAAAAAATTAACATAGTTTTGCGATGGAAGAGTGTATCAATTTGATATAAATTGTAAAATTTACCCTTTCTACAAGTGGTTCGAACTCACTACTTTAATATAAATTAAACTCATAAATATTATTAGATATTTTTGAAATTAAAGAATGACTTTCAAAGATAATTATTTTGGTGGGAAAATTTTAAATCATAGTTTACATTATTAAAAGAAGTACTACAAGGCATTTTTGCAATATATATATATATATATATATATTAATGTTTATATATAAACAATCTATTTCTGAAATTTAGAATTGCAAACAATTTAATTTTTTTTTACTTCATAAATATTAATGTTTATAAGAATGTCCATGTTTCAGGATTAATATCATTGAAGTCCCATAACTCTCGTTCTAACTCAATTTCACTTGTTGATTCAGAAAAAATAGCAAAAAAAAAAAAAAAAACTCAAATCAATTATCAAATTTTTATATGCAAAAACAAATCAGAACCACAAATTATAATTAGTTAACTGTACATATATAACATGGTAAAATTGAATTATTAGCAGCAACTGAAAAACTTGCACTAACAATGTCTACATTTTCTTCATAAAGAATTTGAGTAATCTCATAGAAAATGAACTGACTATCTAACCCACTAATCAAAACTATGTATAGAGCAGAACCCATTTCTCTTATTTGTAATTGAGGTGCTCTTATTGATGATGATGATAAAAATTAATAATAAGAACTAAAAAATGGTCTCTCTTTTTTTTTTTTTTTTCCATTTAAACTTTCTTTCTTTTCTTCTGCTTTCTTCAACTTTGCCTTTAAACTTTTTATATAGTTTATTGCTTCATCTATCTGATCAGGCAATGGCATGCAATGCTTGCTGTAACCAAAATCATAGAAAATTTAATAAAATTCATGAATTTCACCAACTAATTTCTCATTTTGAATCAATTAATTACGTTATGAAATAAACAAGAAAGTGACAAACAAACACGAACACCTACAACATTCAGTTTAAAATAACAGAATTAGGAGTCAAATACTTGAAACTTAAATTACAGAAAACAAAAAACAAATCATGAGTTTTTTTAAAATCTTTTCATGAGAGACCTTATTCATGTAACACCTTTATACTCTATATATGTATAATACGTATATTCCATATATATATATAATATGCATATAGAATATAAGAGTATAACTTTAATAATCAATATTAGTGTCTCAATTCAATATTAAAAATAATTTAAATTTTATAAAAGAAAATATCTGAAAAAAAAATATATCAGAATTTTATCTATAATTTATCAAATCCCAAAAACACATCTTACATTACACAACACTCCCAAATACACATTTTTATAAAATCCATCACTTTTCCAAAAATATCATCAATACATTAATTTACATCCAAAAATATCATGTACATATGTAATATTTCCTAAAACAAATGATATTTATTTATAATACAAAATCCAAATTACATAATACATAAATAATATATAAATGCAACACCTTCAAGATTGGTTTCATGACACCCATAATTTCAAGTCTCAATTACACCTTGGTTCACCTTAATTTACACTTTTAATACTTGTGCTATATACACTACCGCGCTAAGCATATAGCTTAGTGATACGTATTTTAGTAACAATAACATATTTAAATCTTAATGCATAATTTCCATATCACACATTCACAAACACTTTTATTAGAACTTGGCATTATCTATTACATAAAATTTCATTTAGGTAACGACACATTTATCATCCCATACATCTCATTATACCAACATTATAAGCAACACTCATTTACATATTCTTTACTCCATAATACTATTTCGTATCATTGCCATATTCTGTTCATTTTTCATCTATTAACTCATCATTCATATATGACATATTGTAAACACACACATTGAGCCTAAAAATTCTTATACAATATACAAGTTTCGAAAATATTGATTTGGACTATCATAACATCATTTTCACGACACAGCTTTGCTTAGGTCAAAGCCTAACTCTGCTCAAGCTTATATTCAAATTCAAACTCAAGACCTAGTTCTGCACAGGTTAAACTTATTATCAGGACCTAACTCTGCTCATATCCATCAATATATGTAACACCAACATTAATTTTCTGGAACTAGTTATTATACAATGCAACATACATCACATAATTTATCCATTTTTCATTTCAATTTCCATATTTCTCATTCATATCATTCTTTTTCTATATGCATCAAGTGGTCAACTCATTTATGATCACTTTCTCATTTCATTTCATTCCCATCTCTTTATCATTTTCTACATTTTATAGGTCATTACACATAACCATGAGTCACACTCATTTTCACACTTTATCATATTTTACATATATATACATGTTACACATCACATCATATCATATTATCAACCACTTTACAAATTATATAATTATTTTCACTTTTTTTTTTATCATATTTCACAATTTCTACAATACACATTACATCATATATCAATTATGCTTCTTTCAAAGCATGGCCCATCATCATACTAAAATGATCTTATTCTTACTACAATACTCATCACATAACTATGCAACATTGCATAGACTATGTGAAAAGCCACTTTTCAAGCAACAATATACAATATGACAAACATGAATTTCTAAAATAATGGCTAGCAAAATATGTACAAACCTTATAGAGTTCCAAAATCAACTTCAAGTCACCTTCCAACCCATACTTTCCAAAAACCTTAAATGACTCAACTTGCTCCAATTTGGCCTACACACATATAACCAAATCAACAAACTAAATTATTAAATTAAAATCACTTCCATGCTTACTTTATATCAAACTATCACTAATACACAATTTTCTATCCAATTTCCAACAAAAACCCTAAGTTTCTCCCTTCACTACCTTGCTCAAACTTTATTTTAACCCACTCATTTTCAACATTTAACTATAAAATCATACATACATATTAAATTAATATAAAAAAAATCCACTTTAACATTTATCATCATCTCCATCAAAAACCCTAATTTCATATAACCTACTCCTAAATTTCAACTTCATCAAAACCCATACATATCCAATTTCCAACCACATAATCATAATATATTCATTAAAATAACACTAAATCAACCCATAATCATAATTATAAAGGCCCATATTGAAATCCAAATTTTCACATAACCCTTCCATAAACCCTAATTCCACCATACAAGCTCACTTTCAACAATTAACTTTTAAATCAATATATTCTCATTCTAATAACTTCATAACAATTCATTATATCGATTATTAAAACCTCCTATAAAATCTCAAAAATCACATAATCAAGAATTTAAAGAAAAATTTCTTAAATTGGGAAAAACTCTTACCTAGTATTAATTAAACTTCAAAATCACTTTAATTTCCTTGAAAAATTGGTGAGATTTGGTGTAAGCGAAGAAACATAATTCTCCCTTCACTCTCCTATGGTGGATGATCCAAGCAAGAAGAAGAATAGACTTTTGAATAATCTTTTTCTTTTTTTAATAATCTTCTTTCTTTACTAACCAAACATATATAAATATATTATAATAATATAATTAATTAATTTATTAAAGATCCATAATTTTTCACCACCATCAAAATTTATTTTAATTTTTATTTATTTAATTATTTTTTTTAACTTTTTGACTTTCTTTTTTTATTTATTTGTTTATTTATTTATTTTCCATCTTCTATATATAAATATATAATAATTAATTAATTTAAATAATTTCAACCAATCAACTCATTTTTTCTTTGACTTTTCTCTCTTCTCTTATTATTATTATTATTATTATTATTATTATTATTATTATTATTATTATTATTATTATTTTCAACACAACTTTATACTTGACATATATGTGATGTATATTTTATGTATATGTATATGTTTTATATATCTCTTATATATTTCAAATATATAACATGTATATATCCCATATCTAATATATGTACAATTTACATTTCTCTCTACCAATCATACCTATCTAATCCTCCATATTAATTACTCCAATGTATACTAATAATAATACCCTTGTTGCCCAACATCACTAGTTGGGATAGGATAATGGCGTTGTGCTTACTGGGATCTAAAGGAGCGTGGGCTTGAACAACATATTTTGTGTCGAGCCAAGAATTGCATAAGCCTGCATGTCTTTACTGATAATATTAGGTTCTTTAGTATTCACCAAATTAATTTTATGCAAGCGTGCATGGGTTTCAAAGTTGGACCGTTGTGATTCGAGCTAGATGTCCCCAATGTTCTCTATCATTATTAGGAAACTTAATTTTCCCATTTTTCCATCATTGTTTGGACTTCTTATTTGGGATGTGGGTCCCATATCATTAATCATTTCTTGAGGATTCTTCTCTAAAGAATTTGGAGATAAATTCGCTTCACTCCCATCATTTTCGCTCAAAATACCAAAACGAGTTATCATGAGGAATCTGCTACTTTGGACCTCACTTTTTTCCCATGATTTAGCCCTTTCCTTATTGCTGATGAACCTTCCATTTATGGATGCTACCATCCAAGGGTCAAACCTGCTGTTACCCTCCGTTTCCTGCGTTCCACCAGTCTTCTTCTTCAACTCTCTCTTTTTGCTCTTCAGTTGTGTCGTTGACGACTTTAAAGGGGATCTGGACAAGAAGTAGCACTGTGCCCCACCTTACCGCACCTTAAGCAGATTTGGGGGAGGCCTTCATATTCCACTCGTTGTAGTTTAAGATTTAGAAAGAATTGGGAACACAAATGCTTGGTAAGATTAAGGGAGACCACAATGCGTGCAAAATTCCCCTAAGCAGCCGACTCAGTGTTGTAATCGATATTTACAACCCTCCCTATCATACTGCCAATGGTCCTCAACACCTTTTTCTAGTAATATGAAGTGTTATACCTAGTAGCCTAACCTAAACAATCAAATAATTGAAACTTTCATTTAAACAATCAAAACTTGGACTCTAAGCCTGTGTCATATGATAATGCCTTAAGATCATCCAAGGTCTGCCTGTTAGAACCTCTAGTGCGTCATGTTTAGTTTTAAACCGGACAAAAAAGAAGTCATTCTCTAGATCAATGATCATAAAGCCATCCATGAATCCCCATAAGGTTTTGAGTTTTGCACTTAGGGTTTTGTACCCTCTGCCAAAAAGCATCACTATGATTACACTCTTCCAAGAACTCACCAGCTTCTTGTGAAGTCTGTAGTAAAAAGATATGGATGGGATGGGGTCTTCTTTGGAGATCTTCACATCATCCAATCCCCATTCCCATGGCTCATCATTATCACAAAGTGTTTCTTCTATTTCCACCTATGATTTCAAGAGGGTTTGCTTGAAGGACATTCCATTTCCGGTACCTGCCTCCCCATTCCTGTCTAAACCTTGCCTTTTCGGTGGATCGATCATCCTCCATTAGTGGCAGATGATCCTTTCCCAAACTATCAAAGGGATCCATTAAATTTTATTTATATTTAATTTATGCATATCAATACTCAAATACTCAAATTTATTTATGGTTTTTGGTATCCTCTTTATTAAAGAAAGAATTAATTCCACATAAATATAATATAATTCTACACTTGCTAAGTAGGGGTAAAATAGAAAAAGAAATAAAGAAGTTTGGTTTAATAAGAAATATACAGCCACAAGGAACAACAGTTTTTGTAGCAATTTTACTTTTAGAATGTATATATAACTTATACTACGATTATAGCACCACTATATGATCATATAAAAAATAATAATTTAAAATTCATTAATATTTTAATTAACTTAGGCTTAATACATAAATACACTTGTACTTATAAGAAAGAATATATTAGCTTCTTGTACTATGCGAATGCCTTAAAACTCACCTCTATTATTTTAAAGTGATATTACGATGCCCTTTAAGTCAGCAATTTTCAAGCTCACATTAATCGTGTATTCGACGCACTATACATACTCAATTTCTCTAAATTTTTTAGAACAAAAAATGAGTTCAACTTCACATCCTCATATCCTTCAATTTTCACGTTATATTAAAAGTTCAGAAAAGTAGATATAATGTATATTTTCTACATATAGAGTATATGTTCAACATTCCAAGTTTCTTCCTTCTTGAGTTTCTACTAGACTTCAATACTAACCCATTATATGATCTAAGCTTCGGGACTCTTGGTTTTTCTTTAATATTTTTTCCAAATTTGATTTTATTTCTAAAGATTTCATATCATGCAACATTTTTCATTTTTATTCAATCATTTTTCTCACAACCAATCTGCTGTATAAGGTTTTAAATTCATATAAATTCAGTTCTTCATTTTCTTTTCATTAATTAGCGTCTAGTAGAATTTGGAAAACCCATTTGGGAAACAAAAGTGACCCACGATTTATTCTCATTTACCCAGTATTCTTATAATCTTCATCAGAATTAGAACTAATAACGAAGCCATTAAAACACAAGTATGCTGCTTAACCAAATGGAAAAAAAGGATAACAGAGAGAAAATTTACCTTGATATTATCCTGGCATTGAAAAGAAATTTCTTTCTCTCAATTTTCAAAAACCTTAAAATACAATACGGGACTAATCCCTTCCCCATCGCTATCGCCAAGGAACATTGCAGTAGGATAAGTGAGCAACTGCTAGAAGCACAAAATAAGATAATACAATGTTTCATATGAAGCTGATATCAAATTTACTAAGCTTTTATAAACTAACATTATCGTTTCTAATATTACAAAATATAAATATGCTAGTATATTTGAAACATATACCTAGATATTTATAATTAGAAGAGAAAGGGTATTTCCGTTGGCTTTTACATTAGGAAGCTCAAGGTGCTGTGCAATGTGATTAACCTTTGTATGGCAGATATACAAATCAACACTAATTGGGGAATATGGACTACAATTTTTAGTAGGGCACTTTCTCTTATCTCTACATTGTAGATCATTATACAATTATATTTTTTACCTCATCAAAGCAACAAGCAATAACATAATTACTTGTAATTGTTGTAGCATTCACTCAAGGATGATCAGAGCAAGTCAATAGCATACTTGAAATAGGTCTCGCCACAAAGTTTGAAATTTGAAGGAGGAATTTTAGACCAACATCCTATATTTGGCTTCTCTCCAATGCAAAGTGGCATAACAAATCCTACTTTAGGACGATATACATATCTTTTCGATGAACTTGTTTAACATTGACAATCAAATGTTAATAAGCACACATTATCACAATAATATCAAATGGAAGTATCAAAATTTTCTCTCCCAAGGCAGCCGCTACCACCGTTGCTGCTTGAGGCTGCTGATCAAAGAAATTACAATAAAGAAGAAGGCAATAAGCTTCAGAGAAAAGGAAATAAGTTGTATTGATCATTGAGGATTTTGGTGTCTTCAAAGTTCAATCCTAATTAAAGTAAAAAAAAAAAAAAATTAATTGTAAGTTTTTTGCAGAAAAATTGTAAACAAAGTGGTTTCAGATCCATTGCATATGAAAGAAAAAGTAGAAGTCAGTATTTTAGTTTAAAATTAGAAAAATATGTTTCCCACACGCCTTCAAATTTTTTAATCTCACTCTGTTAATCCAACTGTGCAAAGGGTGTATTAGTTTCATTTTTTGGTTTAAGAGATGTTTTTAGGTTACTCGTAAAATATAAGATGTTAATAGATTTTTTTTCATAAGTATATGCTAATATTTATTTATGTATTAAGTTATTAATTTATATTAAATAACTTTAAAAGTAAGTAAAAAAAATAACGGATCCGACTTTTCAAAAAAGAAATATTTCATTTAAATGCAAAAGAAAAATGAAATAAATTTTTGTTTCTTATTTATTACTTAGATTTTTTTTCTTATAAAATTGGTATTCTTATTCTGAAATTTTGTATAATAATAAGGTTTAATATGTTAATTACTCTTCTTTAACTTAATAGCTTTAGCCATTTTACCATATATATTTATATATTTATTAAATTATTTTTATATTTGTCTATTTTAATTTAATAGATATTTATATGATTATATATTGATTAATTTATTCTTTATATTTATATATTTTATACTAAATAAATTTATATATAAGTGTAGTACTATTTTTATTTAGATTTATTGAATATAAAATAGATAAATATAAAAATTAAAGAAATTAATATATAATTATATAAATATTTATAGAAATAAAATAGATAAATAAAAAATAATATAATAAATAAAATGATTAAAGCCGTAAATTTTTGGGGATAATTAATGTATTCGAGATAATAATAATAATAATAATAATTAAGGTTATTTGAAGGTTAGAAATGTAAATTTATAATCTATTCCCTGGAAAATCGGGAAACAGAAAACCCTAGCAGCACAAATTTATTTCGTATCTGCCTTAGCCTTTAAAAGCTCCATTTGTTTCAGCCTTCACAACACTCTGCCTAAAAACCCTTCTCAAAGCTTTCAGCTTCAGCCTCCCTAATAATGGAGCTCTGTACTACTCAATCCATTTCCAATTTCCCCAAAATTTTCACTGGAAACTTCACTTTTTTCCGTTCTAACACCTTCCTCGCTTTCCGGAAAGTCCAAATCCCTCGCTCCATTCACGGCGGTAGACTCTTCTCCCGTACGAAACGGAACTCTAGGTTTCTTTTTTTTTTTTTATCATGTTTAAAAGCATTTTCAAAGAACTGCTTGAGCTTTTTAATTCTTTTTGTCTTAAACGTAGTGGTTTTCCTTTTCTTTCTCAGGATTTCTCTCAGTTCCAAGAGCAATTGAGGAAACTTCTGGCGGAGCAAGTCGGTTTGCTACTACTGAAGAACGTGACAATCCGGTGACGGTAGAAGTTGATTCTCCGGTTGAGAAGAGTGTGTACAGTGAAAGCAGAGAAACTGAACCGCCTAAAGAGGAATATCCAGTAGACGAACAAGGAAATGGCGACTTTTTGTCTGACCTGAATATTAAGGTTTGTTTGGATTTGGATTTTATCTTTGGTATTTTTGTTTTCGTTTTCTTAAACTTCAAAGTGATTTCATGGAAATGGAAAGTTGATGGCTTATTGCTACGATAATGTTATGAATTAGTAGAAAGCATCTGCAAAATGCTTGATGAAACTTCGACATTCATGTCTATCCTGAGCAGTTATGTGAGCAACATTTTATGTTTTATAATAGTTCAATTATTTCTTTTCAATTTCATTAATTCATAAAAGTTTTGATATCGTGATTCTCTTTGTTGCTATACCAGTATTAATTGTTGCCATTCAGTTACACAATTTTAAATAATCACAGTACTAGGCCTTCTAATAATAAAGGACAGTGATGATGACTACAAGGTTCGCTCGTCAGAATGGCTGATTAGCCTTGTCGATGTACCAATTATCTGAGTCCTTTTGTTTCTGCTAGTTATTTGTTTAATTTGCTATGCTTTATTTGTTAGGATATAAAGATGGAAATTCCACTTCTAGGAAAACTTGTGAACTTAGATTGGTTACTCCCAAATCTGTACTAAAATTCTACGTTATTTTCTTTTTATTTCTTTTTATTTAGTTAGAAATGCTATGACTATCCTTTTTTCTAAACTTACCTTTATTTTAGTTCCGTTACTGAATATTATATTAGCAAAACTTACTGAATATTGATATATATTGGCAAAACTAACTTTTGGTTCAATACAATCAATGTTGCTGAATTTTGATAGAGTTTCATTCGAATTTTTATATGTTAACCAAGTGTCATTTTCTTTACATGGGTCCACAATGGAAAATAAATCTTCTTAGTCAGGTTATCAAAATGTTTAAAAATGTGTACACACATTTGTGTACATACATTTGGCAAAATTGACCATTTGGAATGAAGTTAAAGCTGAGTGACTTGCGGATACAGATGGAAATTCAGGGACTGAAGTTTAGTGACATGTTCATTGGTTGTGGAAAATTAGATAAACTATTGTTGTATGTATGGCTATTTAATTGAAATTGGTTGCTGTGATGAGTACTAGAAACTCATGAAAGTTCACCATTGTAATTGCTTAGTGAAATTCAATCCTGAGCAGTTATACGAGCACCACTTAATTAGATAAACTTATTTGCCTTGCTTCTATTTTGAGTCTACTTTGATGTTTTCCTCCTTTTTTTCTGTCTTGATTTCATTTTAGCTTCTTATTCAGAAATTCTCTTGCTTTTGTCTCATTTTTTTGGCCAAATGAACTCTGAACATTTTGACTCATTGTTTTTTCAAATACAAGACTGTCCATTTCAAAATGTTGCTATGATGAGTACCAAAATTATGCGAAAATTAATGTGCTACTTGATAAAATTTTATCCTGAGCGGTTACCTGAGCAACACATCATCACTTTTTTTTAAGAGCTTTTGTTTTAACTTTTCCATTTATTTTATTTCTTAGGGAAAATAATTGTGTGCACCTAAAATCTAAATCTTGTTCATGTTTATCTGTGTCATAGTGACACTGTATATGCATATTTCTAAAATTAAATAGTATTGTTTGTGAATACAAAACTATCCATTTTAAAATGGTTGCTATGATGAGTGCCAAAACTATGTGAAAGTTAATGGACTACTTGATGAAATTTTATCCTGAGCGGTTACCTGAGCAACATATCATCACTGTGTTTTGAAAAAAGGAGCTTTCTTTCAACTTTTCCATTTATTTTTTTCTTAGGGAAAAGAATTACGTGCACCTCAAAACTAAACCTTCATGCTTATTTTTGTCATAGTAACACCCCATTTGCATGTGTGTTTCTAAACTTGATTATTCAGAGCGCTATTTATGCCTTAAGGTATGGGTATTGGGTTATAAATCAAATAAACATGTTTCAGTGTAAGAGAATAATTATATAAAAAGCTCTTATGATCTCCACGTCTAATGATAATTAAGAGTATTTTCATTGGTCCTGATGGATGGAGAAGGCTTTCAAGTTTCTACTGCATAGTCAAACAAAAAAAATTAGATGTGCATTTGGAGGAGTCAACTTTTTTGTTTGCCTGTATTTCCAGTTATTTTATGCAGAATTATATGATTTTTAGTCACACATATTTCTTGAAAGTTTGTTGCTTATTGTTATACTGAAAAGTGAATATATGCTTGTTCAAAATTTGCAGTTTGACTCTGAAGATACCAATTCCATCCTGTTGTTTGGTGGTGGTGCTGTGGTTGCCCTGTGGTTAGCGTCAGCTGTTGTTGGTGCTATTGATTCTATTCCATTGGTAAATATCGATAAGCATTTTATTTATGACTGATTGTGTTGCAAATATGAATGATCTTGTGCATCTGTTGTGTTTGTTTGAACATGATTTTCATTTTCAATGGATCAGTTTCCCAAGTTGATGGAAGTTGTGGGTCTTGGCTACACTTTATGGTTCACCAGCCGTTATTTACTATTTAAGGTGAGTCAATTGGGCCTATAAAAATTCGCTGCTAGTAGCAATACAATATATTTGATTGGTCACCTGTCTTGCAGGAAAATAGGGATGAGTTGGCTGCTAAATTAGAAGAGCTTAAACAACAGGTCCTTGGCTCCAATGATGATTAATGTGCAGGACATATATGTATATTTCTTACTTAATTTTGTTCTGTTATACTTGATTGAACGAGTTAGATATGCTTTCTTGTCAATAGTTAGGGTTCTTAAACGTCAAATGTCGATAAATAGACAACATATGTTTTCATATTCGAAATGAATATATATTTAATATGCATAATATTTTTTACCGCTTCAGACGAGTTGAAATATGACTGGACTGTTGCATCATTTCCTCCATAAGCCTTGCGCTCTATAGGAGCTAAT
Organism: Garcia nutans; assembly: GCA_947685225.1. Classification (NCBI taxonomy): domain Eukaryota; kingdom Viridiplantae; phylum Streptophyta; class Magnoliopsida; order Malpighiales; family Euphorbiaceae; genus Garcia; species Garcia nutans. The sequence continues at coordinate 8,758,750 of CANTUV010000059.1, read as the reverse complement.
AGGAGATTCAATTGAGTGATAGATGCTAAGTTACAGGCACCATTGTCATGTAATTGTCATTGTGGTGTAATTTTCCTTGTAATCGATCATAGAGATTGAGGGTCCATGTCTTGCTCGAGGAAGCGGAACAGAATCTGCATAGCTGTTCTAGCTACTGAATCTGGATGTTAATATCATGCATGTTGAATACGAATAAGATATTCACAATTCATGTAATTAGAATTGGTGGTTTTTTGTAATACTATAATTCTGAATTATATAATGTTGGCTGTAAAATTTTAACTGCTCTTATATTGTACAATAATGCTTCGTTAAACCAGGGATTTTAAGCTAAATTCATTAGAAAAAGAGAGGCTACAACATGATGTGTGTCTGTGATGTTCGACTGAGCGAAGCGAGGACATACCCATTGCAAATTAGTTTGTTGCCCCAGCGTTCACAATCCTTCTTGTTAGTTATTTATTTATTTTTTATAAATTATCTTTTCGGTATTAAGATAGGTGGGATTACATTTTCTTTTATCAATTAATTTGTGCGTATTCGAAAAGTTTGGGCAGCAATATAATCTTGTTTTTATCAGTACAATAAATATAATCCAAGTTTAGTATAGGCTTAGAGCCTGTTTGGTTTAGCTGTTCATAGCAGCTGGTAGCGGTTGCTGATAGCTGGTGGTGGATAGCTGATAGCTGATTCGGGTTAGTGTTTGGTAAAAATACAATAGCTGTTGCAGTTTGAATGTAAAATTACCAATAAGCATATCATTATCTAATAAATATTAATTTTTATTTTATTTTAATAGGGTTAATATAGTCTTAATATGAATCAGCTATCAGCTGATATGAAAAAGCTCCGAATAGGAGCTTATTGAAACAGCAGCTGTTTGGGGTTCCTTACAGCTATCAGCTGCTGTTTTAAAATTTTATCAAATATTAAATTTTACCAAACAGCTGCTGTTTGGGGTTTAAGCCTCTATCAGCTGCATCAAACAGTTAAATCAAACACCCCTTAGTAAAATATGCAAGTGCAAATCTACTCTTTTAATGCACTGCTTTTGTGTTGTATCATTAAATGGCATAACAACATTTGATGATGTTCTTAATTTTTATTTTTGAAAAGTATCATTCTATTATATATGTGAAAGTCATGAAGGGTTGAGAAACATTTGAATTAACTAAAACGCTATAACTTAAAACTGATATTTTAAATAAATCTAATTGTTTTAACTTTAAATTTTTAACTCTATTATTTATATAACCATTAAATTTATGAAATCAATATTATTTTTCGTGGCCGTCAATAAGGAAAAATAAGGAATAAAAAAATGTTAAAAACTTAAATATTAATAATTATTTATATTCAAATTCAAGCAGTGATTTTAAATAATAAGTCATTGAAATCTAAATTATTATATCGAATATTTTTTTTTATTATATCTCTTCATTTTATTAGTAATTAGGAATGTAATAAAAAAAATATTTTTCTAATGTATTTTTTATTTGATTTGAAATAAATATATAATGAAATTCTAAATGTTAAAGTTGATGACATTTTTTTAATAAAATTATCTCATTCTAAACATTTAAAAATTTTGATAAGATTAAATTCATTGAAATAAAATTTTTAGTAAATCAAAGTTTCCAAATAAGAGTTTATGATTATAACAAATTCATGCTAAAACAAACTTCAATAGATGTTTTCAACGAAATGGTTTTCTCAAGAGAAGCTAAAACAAACATTGTCAAACAAAGCTTCACTAATTTATGTAATGTTTTCGATAAGATTGGTGCATACAATATGATATAGTTTGGCAGGGACATGACGCTATCCTTCACACAACAAATCAATTGCATGTGATTGAATGCTTAATATAAAAGAATTGGTTCGAAGAAATAGACAAAAAGACACATCAAATAATTGTAATCCTAAGATTGGAATTACGAAAATTCTATGGACAGGGCTAGCTGTTTAATTGGATTTACATGCTTCGTAGTTAGAAAATGGTATCCAACTGGAAACACGTGAAATCTGCCCAGTCTTTTCAGCAAAATGGCTCAACACATACGTGCTTTTTGAGTAAAACCAGAATAAGAAATGAATGAAATTTAGAAACCAAAGTGTTTGACCATGACTTTCGAAGATTTACCATAAATATCAACTGGGAATTGAAATTCAATCCTTGAAAGTCGTTTCCAACCACAAGTTGTAGCTACATGGGATTTTTATAATTATCAAGATGCTAAAACCAGAGCAAATTTTACACAACTTTGTTGTACTAGATTACAGTTCATGACATTCTAGCCCACCCCCCTGACAGAGCCAAAGACTAATCCATCCAACTAGGCCTCATCTATCTGCTCCTGCATTAAACATGCTTGCAGCTTTAGTTATTTCCATATCAAACAGGAAAGGGGAAACAAAACAAGACATAAAAATCTACACTGATCTCCTAAATGGATATAGGCATTTATGATAAATCAGGCTTATGCATCATAAGTAAGGCTATTATTTTCTTTAATATGCTATAAACAAAAATATTTGCCAAAAGAACACTTAATCATTTAGTTTTGCCAGAAGAACATTGAATCATTTAGTTACTCTGACCTGCATATCTGAAGTCCAGAGAGTGAGGTTATCCCTCAGCAGTTGCATGATGAGAGTACTATCCTTGTAGGATTCCTCACCCAAAGTGTCCAGCTCAGCAATGGCTTCCTCAAAGGCCTGAAATAGAAAGTAATAAGAAAATTGATTCACATACCAAGTCGATAAATCATTGCATAATATCCAGTAAGGTATAGATCTTTGTAAGACCAAAGATGGCATTAATGACAAATGCCTCATGCTACCATGTAATTAGCATCAATTAGAATTTAGACACACATGTAACACAATGAACAATATACAAATACTGACAGATATTCAGGGGTTCTGAATTTCTCAATCAGTCTGGTTATGCATTCTGCTACACTTAAATAATAACCATGTGGTCCTTCCAGTTAAAGTGCACAGGTCAATAATAGTAACTGGTGACCAAAAGTTAGCTGTAGCAAAATAAAATGCAGAAATTGAAACCAGGCTGAGTATGTGCTTTGACGTGTTAACATCCATGCTATTAATTCATTCTCGACACAGCCTACCAGCCATATAGGAACATAGCAGAAACAAGCCAAGACTCTGAATATATTTATATTTTGTACACATTTAGATATATTCCTTGCGCTGTGCAGGAAAAGATGATCATTCTATCATGAAAATAAAATAAATCCTCTAAGCTAACCAAAAATATATCCACATAAACAAAGTTCTGCCTTAACATAAGAAGAAACAAAGATATAATGTTGCTAAAAGTCTAAGAATAAAAGGGATGGGGCGAACCTGTTTTGCCATGCCACAAGCTTTCTCTGATGAATTGAGAATCTCATAGTAAAACACTGAGAAGTTGAGTGCCAACCCCAACCTTATAGGGTGTGTTGGTGCAAGATCAGTAAGAGCAATATCCTTCAGACCCCCAAATGAAAAAAGGCAGCAAACAGGTTAGAGCAGCAATAAACAAAAGCTCATCAATTGCATCATTGAAGGATAACCTGAAAATGCTAGTTGATTACTTGAATCGGCATGCAACAGCCAATTTGGCAAAAACTATGTAGCCCAACCCAATATGACCTTCAAAACAATCATAATAAAGGGAGGGGACTCCCCAGCACAATAAAGTAGCAGATAAACTTCATTAATTACCAAAGCAACAAAAGGGTAACGGATAAACTCCATAATTACACAACCTGGGGATGCGAGCGTCCACACATGTTCAGATGCCATTATACTCAAAAGAAAACAACTTTTGTACACACTATGAAACTAATGAGCTAAAACAATTCACCAACTTTCCCAATTTTATCCAACTCCAATGCCAAAATGCGCAGTTTCATCCTATCCTAGAAAAAGTTGATATAATAATCTTCATAACATTTTAATATTATCAACTTGACTCTATCAGTGACAGTTATATAATAGAAAGCCAACCCGAAACTAAAAACAATTCATATACCTACCAATTCAAAATGAAAATCATTACCTGAGCAGCTTTGTAAGCCAGCATAGTATCCTCAGCAGCAGCTTTCCTCTGGTCTCCAACTTTAAACTCCGCCAAGTACCTATGATAATCTCCCTTCATCTTCAAGTAAAACACCTTGGATTCACTTGCAGTCGCCGACGGAATCAAATTAGAGTCCAAAATCCTCAAAATCCCCGCACAAACAGCTGATAACTCAGTCTCAATCTTCGATCTATACCCTTCGACAAGTGTAACGTGTTCCTCGTTCTTCCGGCTCTCCTCCTTCTGTTCGATAGAGGAAACGATCCTCCAAGCAGCACGAAGAGAGCCAATAACGTTCTTGTAGGCTACAGAGAGAAGATTCCGCTCTTCAACAGTAAGCTCAGAGCCAGGAGTTGAAGAAGTAACAAGCTTCTCCAAGAACTGGACCATCTCCTCATAGCGCTCAGCTTGCTCGGCGAGTTTCGCCATGTAAACACACTGGTCTCTGGTTAGGGTTTCCGATATCAGAATCGCCATTAAAGAATCAGAGAAGAGAAAGAGAGTGTGTGTGTTTGGATTTTTTTTTGAATTTGTAAGGGGATTGGAATTCTGGAATTTGAACGGAGCAGAAGGGATTTTGGTTGGCTTGAACGGGGGAGAAAGAGTGTGTACTCGCGAGTATGTTTTACAACCCAAGTAGTCGCCGAAAACAACGGCTGGTTATGTAATTAAATAAGTGTTGTTAAAACCGGACCGGCCGGTCGGACCGGAAAAACCAGAAATTGGCTACTTGTCCGGTCCGATTTGTAAATTAACCCGGATATAGGATAAAAATCGGGTTGGACCGTGAAACCGGATAAAACCGGTGAACCGGATCGGACCGGTTTAAATTTTTATTCTAAAATTAATTAGGTTTGTTTTAAATTTTTAATACCAGAGAAGACTCCTCTGCTTCCCAAAAATTTGTGCAATCAATTAAATAATGCATACTAATATATGTTTTACACAAATTAATGCATACGAATACTAATAGTTAAAAATTAATTTGTGTAAAACATATATTAGTATGCATTATTTAATTGATTGCACTAATTTTTAGATCAAGAGGAGAATTCAATTCAAGTTGGAGAAGAAGAAGATGATGACATTGAGCAAAATGGAAATCTCGGTGTTAATTTAGATGATATTGAACTTAATATTAATGTTTAAGACGTTAAGTATTTAGTTTCTTTACTTAATTATATAATTTATATGTTATCATGACATAGTTTTATAATATAATTTAGTTTATCCTTAATTTTATATTATACAAATTGGTCTCCTTTTTAGAATTTTTAATATTTTTATGCGTAATAGTGTCGGTTCTAAAAAAGTCAAAAATTCGGTTGAACCGGTCCAACCAATAAAATCAGTGATTCAGTCGGAGTGCCGGTCCGATCTCCGGTCCGATTTTGAAAACATTGAATTAAATCATTTTTAATGATTCAACGACGTCGTTTTTGGAGTAAAGGAGTAGAAGATGGGCGCGTGGGTGAGTGGTTAGAAGGGTACGAGTGGTCGGTAATTACGAGAAAAGAAGATAGAGAAAAGGTGAGATGGATCATAGTCAGATTCATTCCACCACTAGTCATCAGACCTCATGAATCAAAATTTCGGTTTCAAATTGGAAGTTTCTTAAAAAAACACTATTTCAATTTTATTTTATTTTTTATTTTTTATTTGGAAAATAAATTATTCTTAATGAAAATTCTTTCTTCTTTAAGGGAAAAAAAAATTAACATCACCAACTATATTTGTGTTCTGCAGTGGTTTTAGATTCGGCCAAGACTGGCTAGTCACGTTAGATTAATCGAGAATTAGAAATTAATTTGATTTAAAAATATTAAAAAAATTAAATTTACAAAAAAAAAAATCAAAACTAACCAAACTAGTTGAATACGGTAAAATTGTGTTAGGCTAAATCAACCTGATTTTCTAAATTTTAATAAGTCAGTTTCAAATAAAAATCAGAAAAAAAAATAGATTCCTTTTTTAAAATGTATTAATTTTAATATATGTAATATTTTAGATATGATAAAATTTATTTTTTTAAAAAAAATTATTTTATAACATATATTTCGTTGTTTTATTGTTTCATGGCATTACAATTTTTTTTGAGGGCATGGCATTATAAATTATGAATTTATTATATGAATCAAATTTTTAAAATTCTTTAGTTACAAATTTCTTTAAATTAGTTGCTTTATATTTTTAATATCGTAGGTAGTTAGACAAAATACAATAATTGAGTTATTACAAAAAAAAAAATTAACATGATTTGATTTGAAAATGTAATTTTTATTGTAAATTCTATAAAAAAAATATAATATATTTAAATTTAATTAAAAATTTAAATTTAAATTTTCTTTTTTATTTTTAAAATTTAAATTCTAGCTTGGAGTTTCAAATTATGAAAATGATTCTAATACGAAGTACAACTCATACAAAATATTTTTTTAACATGAAATATTTTTTTATAAATTTAGAAATTTTACGAAGCCTAGGCAAAAAAACTCATGCCGAGATTAATGGAATAAATATATGAGAATATTATCATATGTTCTGTTATTTTTTATTTTTTAAAAAATATTTTATAATTTTAAAATTTTTAAGAATATTTATTTTCTAAAGTCATCTGAAATATTAGATATATATATTTTTTATATATTAAACTACTTCAAATTGAATTTGGATATTTTTAAAATTAAAAAATAAATATTTAAAAAATATTTTCACGCTTTTTACAAAACCTATATATTAATATATAATGGATTTGGCCACAACAGAGCCCATATTCATTTGTTTTACATTTCTTTGTTGCATTGGAATTTTTACATAACTAACCTTAAAAAGAAAAAAAATATCAAAAAATATGAATATCAAAAAAATTCAAAATTATGAAAAACTTTTTGAAATTATAAAAAATGCGGTATGTCATTCTTCCAGTGAAAGTTGTTTATTTTTTGTCATGTACATATATCGTATATGTGTTGTTTTTATATTGAATTTTAATTGAAAAAAATATATATAATCTTTATATATTATTTAATTATAATATATATATATATATTATATGTCATGTATATGTTAAATTATAAGTAAAAAATATATATAAACTTTATATATTTTTTAATTATAGTTTATATGTCATGTATTTATATTGTTCCGAATGAGAAAATATATATAGTTTTCATTTATTATTTAATTATAGCATATACGTCGTGTATACATTAAATTTAAAGTAAAACTATAAACAAATGTTATATGTTGCTTAATTATAGTGTATACATCATGTATATCTTATAGAGATGTTGCATTTATATTATGTTTTAATATTTATATATTGTTGATTTATTATATAGATATTGCATAAATATTGTATATATTATGTTTCAAGATAAAAATATGTATAGATTTTATATGTTGCTTAATTATAATATATATCATGTAGACATAGTATAAATATTACATATATATTATGCTTTGACCTTTATATGATACTTACTTAGAGTCGTGTAAATATTGCATATATGTTGTGTGTCAACCTTTATATTTTGCTTAATTCAGTGTATATATCATATATATGTTATTTAACATATGTAATACTTACATATCACAAATAATTTAAACACAAAGAAATAAAAAATGAAACAAATACAATTCAAAATAAATGAGATATGCTTGTTGGAAAATATAAATAATCCAACATAGAAAAAAGATAATAAGAGATGATGACATATAAATGGTGTAGATTGGACCTTAACATAAGCCAATTAGATTTGTGTTAGATGAGATTCTAACCCCATTAATATAGCTACTGATGTATATATAGCCTAACACTTTCAAGACCCATATAATTTGTACATAATATCAGGGCCAGCCAGGTGATGAACTAACCTCCAGATGATCCTGAGCTAAAGTTTGGTCTAGCAGAGAATTTAAACCCATTGTTAATCTAGAGCCTTAAAGAAAATAGGCATGGGTAATTTGTGATGGATCTAAAAATAGGTTTTCATCTATGTTTGGTAAGTAGCAATTGGGTCAAAATCAGTTGCGCTTGAGTGTGAGTGTTAGAAAGGAAAATATAAATTATTGCACATCAGAAAATGATAATAAGAAATGGGGACATATAAGTTATGCAGATTATGCCTTAACACAAATTAATTAGTTTTGTGTTAGTTGAGGTTTCAACCGTATTCATATAGTCATTATATATTTGACCCAATACTCTTAAGGTCCATGTAGTTTCTACAATACTCATTTAGCAAATACACAACTCAACAAACCTTTAATTCCAAGTTAATTGGGTAGATCATATACATGGATTTTTTTTTACTCGACGCAATTTACTACTACATTTTTCGAAAGATGTAAAGCTGCAAAATCATTCTCAGTTATTTTTGTTAAAGTTAGTATAGGCCAACTCCTACTTCTCCTAATAATAACTACTTTAACTTGTTTAATCTTTTTGATAAACATATCACTAAATCTTCGTTTCATATGGTCAAACTATCTCAATATATTTTTTTTTATCTTATCCTCAATAAGAGTTTACCCATATATTTTCTGTAAAACACACATTATGGCTTTTATCAATCATAGTATGCTCACATATTCATCTTATCATTTTTATTTTAGCGATATGGATCTTATCCATGTGTTGTCCTTTTAATGCCAACATTCGCTACCATACATCATAGCAAGTCGTATTACAATGCAATAGGTCTTTTCTTTTAATTTAACTTATATTTTTTAGTCACATAAATCTCTTGTGGCACTCTACTTCATCCAACCGACTTTAATCATATGACTAATATCTTCTTTGCAACCCATCTTCTTAAAGAATTGAGCCAATGTACTTAGAATAAGTGTTATAAGGCACTACCACTTTGTCTAAAATAATTTCGGCCCTTTTTCTATTTGCATTACTAAATCTATAATGCATATACTCAGTTTTAGTTCTATTTAACTTAAAACCTTTGGATTTCAAAATACTTCTCCACACCTCCAACTTCATACTTATTCTCGCCCGGATCTCTTCTATTAACACAATATCACCGCGAACATCATGCACCATAAGATGTCATCCTGTATATATCTTGTTAGCTGATCCATAACCAAGATAAAGAGATAGAGATTCGAAGATGAACCTTAGTGCAACCCAATAAAAAAAATTCTTAGTATCCCTTCGATTATACAGGTACTAGTGATAGTTTCATTATACATATCTTTCAATATTTGGATATATCTAATTAATACTCTGATGTGCTCCAGTGTTCACCATAATGCTTCTCTAGAAACTCTATGAAGCTCAAAGATTTTAAGTTAAGAAGAACTAAGACCGAATGTATTGATTGTAGGTTTAGTAATATGAATGAAGAAACAGATGAAGTTATTTTAGACAAAGTGTAAATGCCTCATAATACTCATTTCGTATACTTTGGCTCAATTCTTCAATGAGATGGAGGTTATAAGGAAGTTATTAGCCATAGATTAAAGCAAGATTGATAAAATAGAGGAGTGCTACAAAAATTTTATGTGACTGGAAGATAGTTTAATTAAAAGAAAAGTTCTACTGCACTATAATATGATCCACTATGAATAAATTATTATCCATAATAAAATAAATATGCATTTGTAATATATAAAATTTAATCATGATAAAGAAATTTTAATATTGTTTGCTTTGATTTTGTAAATTTGTCATTTAATTGAATTATAAGCTTCAGAAGAACAGGTTCCTGTACCAAATATGCTAAAAATTGCTTTTTGTCAAATGATATATAATTTTTTTTGAATGACTAAAAAAATCTTTAATCTTCGTATTATAATTTGCAAGAATTCTATAAAAAATTTGGATGAAATTTAAGTAACGTGATAAATTTGCAAACTCAACAAATGAACTACTGAGTACTGATGAAATATTAACAAAATGATCAACGTTGAAATTAATCACTGACTATAAAAATTAAGTTTAGCTAAAGGAACAATTACTTGATTTTGAAATAATTTTCAAATGTCAATCGAGTTGGAGTATTGTTGAATGCAAAATCAAATGCTTTGATCAGTTTATTATGTAAAAGTTTTATTTATTTATTTATTCTTGGTATTCTTGCTAATATCTAGTATTTAATTATTTGTATTTATTTATTTATGTAAAATTTTCTAAAAACTATAGAATATTTTTAAAACAATAAAAATTAACATATCATATAATTTTCTCAATTTTACATTAAATGCAAACAATTAATATCCAGACGAGATAATAGAGTTTGAACCTAAATACACACTCGTGTAATAGTTTATATGCTTTTGTTATGAAATTGTGTTTTACATTTTAAATTTCAATATATATATATATATATATATATTTGCATGTTTAGTTTGTGAACTAACCATGACAAAAATTTCCAAAATAATGTATTTTTTCAATTTAATCTAAATCCTTACTTTTAATCAATTAAATATCAACTTTAATTTTTTAAAGTCAGTTTTATTCAACACTTATCAGAAAGTGCCATGTAGAGTCGGACAACTCAGTAATATGTATTGCATAAATTTAACATAAAAATGTTAACTTTAATGTTTGATCAATAACAATTGTAAGTGTGAATTAACAAACAAAACACAATATGTATATATTAAGGTTAAGCCTTAGTTTGTAACTCTTAATTCAAACTGCCCCATTTTTTCTCCTTTACCCATTTTTTTCATTTTGGAATTGAGAGCTTGGAAGAATGATTAATTGAGTTTTGGTATTTAATTTTGATTCATAAATGTCTTAATTTGCTAATTTTAATGAAATTAAGTCATACTCCATGCATTAAGAGTGGTCAAAGAATGCATATTAAAGTCATTCTTTAAATAATAATTAATTAAGTTATTGGATTCTAAATGTTATCTTTTTAATTGTTTGAGACTATACCTTAACTTAAATAACTTATTCAAGCATTCTTGATCTCGTTAACCTAAAAATTCACTATTGCAAAGCTTTATAGGCCATAGTGAATTTGTAATCATACTATATTTAAGTATCTAACGTTGCTTTGAATCTTTTATCTTCCCACTTGAGCATATTATTATATTCAACTTTATAATTATGCAATATATTGTTTCTCTAAAAAGTATAATTTTTTTGAGTTAATCTAAAAATTAAAAATTAGAGCCATTTATCAAATAATTTAATCAATTCACATGAACTTTAAAATTATGTTTCTCTCTCCTTTGGTAGTTGTATTGTTTTATTTTCTTATTCTTTTTTTACTGTATTTTTCTTTTCGTCTCTTTAATCATTTTGTTTAGGATGGATTTTGATTTTTTTTTTTCTATTTGATCAATAGTTCAATCAAAATTACAAATTTAACTTTTAGTATAGAAACAATGTTTATTAGCGTACGTCCAGATCAAACTTGCAGAAAAATCATTTGAAGAATTGAAAAGTGGATATTAATTATTGTTCAGTATATAAATCTAAATCAAACTTATTGTTGTTACTATTTATATTTTTATTTGTTTTCATATTATTTTTGAGGAATTGTAATTTACAAGAAATTAAAATTTTATTATTGTATTTCATTAACTAATAAAATATTTGTAGTTTCATTAAAAAAAATGGCAAACTTCTATGAGATATTCTTAAAATTAAAATTATAAGAGATAGAGATATTTTTATGGTATTTTATTGAATTTTTATTAATCAAGTGTATATATATAATCTAGGATTCATATATATATATATATATATATAGTGTGTGTGTGTGTGTGAACCTATAATCAAATATATTAATTTTATTATATTTAGTAATAATATAATAATAAGTTTGATATTCTTGCTTATAAGTAATAAAGTTTGATATTCTTGCTGATAAGTAATAAAGTTTGATATTCTTTTCTTCAAAAAGTATATATATTAATATTATTATATTATTAAATTTATAAATAAATTTACTGAGTTAATTAATTAAAACTTTCAACAATTGAACTATCATTTAACATTTAATTTCAAACGAATTGAATTGAATGTCTCAAATTTGCTAAAATGGCATGTATATATATTCATTCTCTTAATTTTAGTATTATGTTCTTATTATATATATATATATTTATTACAACAAAAATTTTAAATGCCAGTGTAATTATTTTAGCATATATAATTTGGTATTCTGTTGTATATTCTGATTATAAACTTCATTTTTCTTAAACACATTTATTCTTTGTTTTAAAAAAATATGTTGGAAACCATCCATACATAAAGAAAAAGATTAGATGTTATTTTTGATGATGTCTGAGGAATACTTGAACCATTATTTATATCACCGGTCGTGAATGGCAATCAACATAAAGAAAAAACTCTTACTTTTCACACCTCTCAACCCTCACAAAAAAAGTACAGAGAATAGGATAAGGAGAAAATAGACAAGGAGAAAAAAAATAACAAAAAAAAACTTACGTATATATTTTTTTTGTTGTTGATAGATATTATATTAACTAAACAATTTCCTTTTCCTAAAAAGATATAATATTTGATTTTCTAATTAAAATCAAACTCTTGGATAGGATATCCAAGTTCTATCCAATTTCTCCCTTTTTATTTATTTAAGTTAAATATTATCCTTTATATAATATTAAATATTATATAATTAATATTTTAATCATATTGGGTACATGGGTCTACCCACCCATCATGGGCGGACTCGATTAAAACCAACATCTCCCACTTGTATATGATGAAAAACATGCTTAAAAAGACAACTATTTTAAGATAGTTTGTACTAGGCTAATAGACCATGCAATCTACATACTACGATAGCTCTTGGCTACATGCTTATTAGAGATATATAGCATCTTATTTGCAGAAACAACTTGGGAGTTAATAAAGTATGATTTACCTCAGATCACTTATTATGTTTCTTATCTCACTGATTGATCTCGAGATAATTTTGCATCCACAATTATGCTAGCTAACTATTATAATTGGTCGACTTGTGGATACAAAAAGAAAGTGCGTATTAAGTGATCTTCTTTCTAGTTCAATTTCATTAATCATGATCAAACTCGCTTCTCTATAAATGCTGGTCGAATCATTCTTAACTCTCTAGTAACACTTTAAGATAGCAAACATCTAATTATATCTTAAGAATCAATCAAAAGTCATAAGGGTAATTTTGAGAATCATAATTCTCAAAGATCTCATATTGACAAAAGTCGAGATCATATGCTCTTGTCTATCCTCTGGTCAAAATTTTGCACATGTAGTATGAAACACATTCCATAGTGTTATTCCCTTCCCATGAGGCGCATGTTTATCAAAAAATATATTTTTGATTTAAAACACTATACAGATGACAGTTTAGACACACTCAATGCCTAACTAGAGTTCACATATCTACTCAGGTTTATTCAGAACCCACATTTGATGATGTAGACAGAATTAGGCATAATCACATGTAACTATACCAAAAAGTAAATAACAAGTCTCATTATGTAAATGAGATAACTATCTTGTTTTAAGCACGAGCTCATTATTACCTAGATAAAATGCTTGAAATGAGTTTCATTTTCACTTGCCACATAGACAAATATAAGGAAATTAACCATGCGAGAAGGTTAATTTGTATTTTGTCTGACATGCTCTTATATTTTAATAACATTAAATGTACTAAATATTTAAAATTATGTAAGCACACAACAAACAAAATATTCAATATTAATAAAAAAAAATAGTCAAGTGAACATAGTCTCAGAGAGATAAATAGTATAAATATATCAACATTTATACAATCCAATAAACCTTGTACGCCTAATGAATACATCTCCAGGAACTGGTTTGGTAAGTTATCTACAACCATATCATGCGTAGAAAAATGTATTTCATATTCACTTTCTTATATGTAACCATATTTTTGGAAAAAAAATTATTTTGTATTAATATGCTTCTAGCTGCTTTTTCTAAGTGTTAAACCTAATCATATTTGCTTGTCAACCCAATGGAAAGGAAAATACCAAGTCTTGCACACATCATTGCATACAAATAGGATTCCAATAGTACTTGTATAAGGTATATTTTTTATAAGCTCTATATCATCTAAAGTTTTTGGAGCTTAAGGTATGACTCAAGCCTTTGCCTTTGGCAACTAGGACATTCATGAGTTTATGATTATGCATATTGAATCATTCAAGTACTTTATAAATGTATGTCTCTTTTAAAAGAAACAACAATGTCCTCATACGATTTTTAAGTCTTTTACTTTAAGAGTATATGCAACTTCACTCATATCTTTCATTTTAAAATTGGTGACAAGCACTCTTTAATATGGTTTAGAAACACCTTATTGTTAGGCAAATAGAATGTCATCAACATATAATGACATTATAGAAAACTATGTTTTCAGTTGTCTGATGTAGACATAATAGTCCTCATCTATCATGGTAATATCGTTTGATATGATTGCATTGTGAAAACATATGTACCATTATCTTGAAAATTGTTTTAGGCCATAGATTGACATTTCAACCTACAAACTTTGTTTTCTTGACCTTATTTGATGAAGTCTACTGGTAATTTCATGTAGATTTAGTTCTCCCATTGAGAAAAAACAGCCATATTGCATCCATTTTATGCAATTCAATATCACGGGTTGCGACAATTACTAAAATCAATCTTATAATAAGAGAAACCATATCTTCATAGTTTATTCATTTTTGTTATGTGTACATCTTTGCAACAAGATGAGCCATATGCCTCTCGAAGTTGGCTTCATCTTTTGCTTGATTTTGAGAATTCATTTGTTCTCAATATCTTTGCATCCTTTTGGAAGGTCTACTAATTCCTATAGTTGGTTTGATATTATAGAAACTAATTCTTCTTCCACTGCTTTTATTCACTTAATCATCAGTAAGACACAAGAAAGCCTCTTAAATATTATTTGGCTCATTTTTGTCTTAAGATAGAACCACAACCATGAATACTTTGTCATTGTCTTTGATTTTAAATCGCCGATGAGGTATTACACTATAGTTGTTTCTTCTCAAATAAAAAATTTTGAGGAACAATCTCATTAAGTTGTATTAATATGTGTATTAAATCAAAATCTATATATTTCCTACTAAAGCTAGGATTGGTACTCCCACATAGACTGAGATTGTGCTCATAGAGCTCCCATTAGAGCTAGGGTTGGGAAATTTACTTTGATTAGGATCACTCTCATTTGGACCAATCGGTGAAGACTAACCCACCAAATGTCTCCTACTCGGGTGAAGTGGTCCTTATGAACTTTGATCCAAGGTCTCATTCAGGGAGAGCTCTTGATTTAATTTGCCTTGTTTAGGAAAGTTATTCTCAGATTGCGGCATCTTATGATTCAATCTGAGTTTTTCTTCCATTATCTTGCTTTCCCATGAAAAACATATCCCTTAGATAGTTTAGAATATCTCACAAAAAATAATCTTTTTACCTCTTAGGCCTGATTTTTCATGTTTATGAGAGGCATAATGTTCATAGGCGACACATCCCTAGGATTTTGGGACATTCAAATTGGACTCTGTCTAGAACTCATATGAAGTGGAAATAACTAATTTGGAGGGCACTCGATTAAGTACATACATGGTTATCGATAATACATCACCCTGATAGGTGATTGGTAGATTAGCTTGAGCCATCTATGACCTAATTATTTTAAGGAGAGTTCTATTTCTTCTTTTAGCAATACCATTTTGTTGCAAAGTTAATGGAATAGTCAACTGATGTTTTATTTCTTTTTCATTACACATTTGTTTGAACTAATCATATAAATATTCATGACCTCTATTAGTCCAAAGTACTTTCACTTCCTTTGTTTAATTGATTTTTCAACTGGGTTAAGACAAATCTTGAAGTAACTTAAAATCTCATACTTATGAGCAATTAAATAGACATGATCATACGTAGTATAAATAACAAGCATTATGACTTGCCTTCACATTCATTTGATCACATATGTCAGAGTGTATTAAATGCAATGGGGAAGGGCTCTTGTGCCCTTTTTGAAATGGTTTTTTTTGGTAGTTTTTCCTGCTAGACATCATTCACAAAAAAATAGTTCAACTTGATCAATGGTTTATGGGAGATCAATCTTTACTAATTAATGCAATCCTTGCTAACATTCAACGGACCAAGTTTACCACATTCATATCACTCTTATAATTTTGTGAAGTTGAAAACAAGGAAAAAATGATATTGAAAACCATAGTGCTTACAATATCCATAACAAAAAATACTTAAAACTCATTTCAATCCATAAGAGTTCCTCCTAAATACAAATGTACTAGATTATCATGAAAACTCTAGAAAAAATAAAACTCCAGAAAAAAATAAATCTAAGTCAAACCAAGAATAGAAATTAAATTCTATCTAATTCGTGGAATGTAAAGGAATTCATGGAGCAATAAGGTTTGTCTGCCACACAAAACTTATTTGTAGGTGGCATTTCCTTCAACATGTGCATTGGTCCTTATAAAGATCCATCGTACCCCATTGGTATACCGTCAGAAGTATATAAAGGCTTTGAAATCCTTCATTGCATGGTTGGTTGCTCTCATATTTGCAATCCTCAAAGGATATGCTTCAGTTAATAAAACTGAATCATAAACAAGATTCACTCACATATGAGTTACTTTGTTATACCTATTTATGTGTGGTACAGTCCTTTGTACAACGGTCTTTGTTCCCATAGTTGTAAACATTTGACATTTACTACGCTCCTCTTTTTAAGGTGCTATCCTTATATTGGTTATCTTAGACTTTTATTTTCTTGACTCTCACCTTCTTTATTCTTGCTTTTGACTTGTTATACCTACATTTTTTGTCTGAAGCTCTATTTGTGACGGACTTGTCCATATTTACTAAAGCATAAGGAAATATGTGCTTGATTTACTAACTGAGAAAGAATAATTAGGGGCAAAACCTTATAATACTCTGATGACTCCGAATCTGCAACTCACAAAAGATGATAAACTATTTAAAGATAAAAAAAATATAGAAGATTGATTGAGAAACTGAACTATCTTATAGTAACACGCACATATATTGCATATTCTATTAGTGTTGTAAGTTAGTTTATATCTTCTCTAACCGCTACTAACTGGACAACTTTAGAACAAATCTTATGTTACTTGAAGGGAGCTTCTACTCTTGGGATACTCTATAGGAATCATGGGCATATAATATTAAGTGCTTTATTAATACTAATTGGGCTAATCATGTCTTTGTTGGTGAAAATCTTATATCTTAGAAGAGTAAAAAGAAAATTGTGGTATCTCAATCTAGTGCAAAATCAAAGCATAGGGCCATGACACAATCCACTTGAGAAATTTTGTGGATAAATAATCTCTTTGAAGTAAAAATAAAGTATTCATTACTAGCATAACTTTGGTGTGATAATCAAGTTGCTATCTATATTGCCTCTAATTTAATATATCATGAAAGGACTAAATATATTGAGATTGATTGTTACTTCATTTGAGTCTCATGGAGTGCTTTTGTGAAAATATCCAACAATTGTTCTCCAGTTTTTAATATAAACAGTAACAATTTTGTTTTCAATAAATAAATTTTTATTAATAATTTATTTAATTTATTAAATATATGATTTTTTATAATATTTTAGTTAAAAGATTTATCAATATATGATTATTAATTTATTGATAATATACTAAGTTTATCAAATATATAATATTTGATCTTCATATATCAATAGTTTCAGTTAAAAAAATAATTATTAATCAATAATTATTAATAATTATTTTAACTAAAATTTAATAGATGAAAATAAAAAGTTAAATATTTAATAAATTATTAATAGATAATATAAAATGTCTTATATATAATAAATTTATTGACTAAATTTGAAAAATAAAAAATATAGACTATTATATATTGTATACATATAATATAAAAATATCTTATATTATAATTATTTACCTTTCTTTATATTATTTATTTTCTATAATTTATTAACCAAAGCTATTAATATATAAAGATAAAAAGTTGGTTCAAATTTTAACTTTATTTTTAATAACTATATTAATGATTATTAATCATATTAAATTTAAAATTTATTTACTGAAACTGTTAATATATAAAGATAAAATATTATATATTTAAAAATTATTAATATATGAATATAAAATATTCTATATGTGATAAATTTGTTGATTGACATTATTTAATGGTATAAATGATTAAAAATGAATAGTTTAAAAATTATATTTATAGTGAAGCTATATATTTAATTTTGACAGTTATATATATATATATATATTGTAATATGATAAAATATTATATTCGCACATGGTGAAGGCTTATGGCTAATTAAATATAAAAATGAAACAAACGAGGGAAATTGTTGCTCATCAAGGCTTTTATTTTAAGTCTCACTTCATTGAAATTCTTTTTGTTTCTTAGGAAGCATTTGATCAAAATTAGTTTATTTTCTAGACTTGTTTTTTTTTTTTTTTTTTTATGGAAAGGGGGAGCTCAAGCTGAATCTTTCTGGACATGGTATCCAAAACTAACTAACCTCATTATATTTCTGTTTAATGAGGATCACTGGGCACAAGCTATCTACGTCTAGTCATTTCCTTTAAGGACATTTTCTTTACTTTTCTTTTTCAATCTTTTGGATTAAAGTTTTTAATGGGCAAATTAATTTGGGATAAATGTGAATAACTTTTAAAAATTTAATTTAGGATATGTATGATAGTTTATTTTTAAAAAAATAAGCTAGAATTATAAAAAGATAAAAATTTTAAGGTATTTTAAGCCAGTAAACTGTTTCTGACTATTTTAATAAAGACAAAATACTAGAAAATGAAAAAAAAAATTCAAATTTCTTATTTAAAATTAAAAAGAACATAAATGTTTCTAACATTTTTCTATTATCATAATTCAATTGAATGATAATTATGTGAAACAAACACTTGGACTTGGAGCCTTAGATTACATATGCCATATTGGGGTGATTAGTTAGTTTAGGGTGATTAATCATTATACTTTATTTGTGTAGTAAATAAGGTTTTCATTGTGTTTGGCTTCATTAAAAGCAATGTAATCCTTGGGGGGTGTTTTTTTATTTAATATATTTTTTAAATTTATTTCTCATTTATTCTAATACCCATCCATATGTATTTTCTTATTTAATATAATTGTGGGGGCAATAGTAAATTCTCAATCTCTACAAGAACAAATTAACCATTCAATTTTTCCATAATTATGTTAATAATACAAGTATTCAAATTTTACACTTTTTTTATAATTAACAATTTATATTGAAATAATTTTCTTTTATATTTCTCTTATATAAACTACTTTAAAAAAACATAAATTAAATATTTTTAAAAATTAAAAAATGCAATGATAGGACGAATTAGGTTGTTGCCATGGCTAATCTTCTTAAGAGCCATCTCTTTGTTTCCATTTTCATCAAGCTATCTTTTTGGAGTTAATTTCGTTTCTTTTTCTGTTCTCTCTCCCTCCCCTGTTTTACCCTAGAGAAAAATTTTGTATTTGTATGTACATTTTTCTACATAAAGCTCCTCTCTTTGCAATCCCCTCTACTCAGCCCCCATTCTCACTTCTCTCTCTCTGTCTCTCTCTCTCTCTCTGGGTTTAATCATATAAAGAAACGGAAAGGCTTTGTTTCCCTAAAACTCTTTATAAAAATCTCTGTTTGATGAGGTTTTATTGGGTTTAAGTATCATTATTGAGTCAATAAAAATGGCACAAAATCTTCTATGTGCAGAGAACACAAATACTTGTTTTGATGACGATCTTGGTTGTAATGCCACAGATGAGTTTGGGATCTCCCCCATTTCTCAAGAAAATCAAAATCACATTCAAGAACCCTACAATAAATCTTTGATGTATTTTACAATACATAATGAAGATACCATTAAAGAAATGGTTGAGAGGGAAATAGAGCATTTGCCTAAAGATGATTATCTAAAGAGATTAAGGAGTGGTGATTTGGACATGAGTGTTAGGAGAGAGGCTATTGATTGGATTTGGAAGGTTGGTTTTTTATTTTTTATTCTTAAATTAATTTTTTTTTTTCAGTTGGTTTCTTAAAATGGGGTTCTTGGGTGTTTCTTGTTGGATTCCTTGATATTCATTTTAACTTTTCTGGGATTTGATATCTTTTGGTTTTGCCAGTGGTTCTTGAATTTTCAACAACAATGCTGTTCTCATCAAGCATAATCTTAAAACCCCTTACTGGAATTAAACTCTTTTAATCAATTTCCTTTGATTTCTGAAAAGGGTTACTTCTATCTTTGATCAATCAATTTCTAACTAGTTAAAAGAATTGATAATGGAGAAAAAGTCTATTTCTTGACCAGAGTTGTACACGAAAAAATTCATTCGCTGTTTGAAATTGGATTTTTCTTATCCTTCAAAGTGTTTATTGGTAACTTCTCTTTTTGTCTGGCCAACAATTAGGTGTTAAAATTGGTCTATTTTCTAATTCCTATTGATCTTTCTTTACTCATCATAATCAACAGGCTCAAGCACATTACGGTTTTGGACCATTGAGTGTTTGCCTATCTATGAATTACTTGGATCGGTTCTTCTCAGTCTATGCATTGCCTGTAAGTGCAGAAAGTTTTAAACTATTACTAGTGCTGATTTTCTTGATCTTTGATTCTTCATTTCTTTTCTTTTCTTTTTGTTGCTACATTTGGCACATAGAAGGATAAAGCTTGGACTGTGCAATTGTTAGCAGTAGCTTGTTTATCACTAGCCTCCAAAATGGAGGAGGCTAACGTGCCTCTTTCTGTAGATTTACAGGTACTAATAACATCACAGATTAATTTTGAAATGAAAATTTCATGTGTTTTAAAGTTGGGTCATGATTTTCATGTTTTTTTTTTAAGTTTTTTAATTTCATGTAATTGTCCTAATGATTGTTGTTTTTGTATTAATGTATTTTTCTTTGTGTAGGTAGGAGAACCCAAGTTTGTGTTTGAAGCTAAAACTATACAAAGAATGGAGCTTTTGGTGTTGAGCACATTGAAATGGAGAATGCAAGCTTTAACTCCATGCTCCTTCATTGACTATTTTCTAAGCAAGATAAATGGCAATCAGCATCAATCAACATCATTTATCATTAGATCATTGCAACTAATATTAAGCACAATTAAAGGTCTGTCCTTTACTGTTTTTAATTAAAAAAAAGAAAGAAGCTTTTTTTTTTTTTGTACTTGATTGTCGTTTAGGATTAATGGATTTTGATAAAGTGCTGAAAAGGAATTGTGAATGTTGTAGGTATTGACTTCTTGGAATTCAGGCCTTCAGAGATTGCTGCAGCTGTGGCAATATCTGTTTCAGGAGAAGACCAAGCAGTGGACATTGATAAGGCAGAGCCTTGCTTCAGTTTCATGCATGTAGAAAAGGTGATAAATAAATAAATAAAGATTTGTAAGTGTGGTGTCCCACTGAAATAAAAGTTTTAAAGATGGGACAAATTTACTTTTGCTAATGAAGATCTTGTGAGTTTGATCTTTTTACCAATTTGATGAGTTGTTGAAATGGGATTTTTTCATTTTCTGTAAAAATTGTTTTGCAGGATAGAGTAATGAAGTGTATTGAAATGATAAAAGACTTGTCACTGATAAGTAGTAATGGTGGTGGCGGCGGCGGCTCAGTTTCATGTGTACCACAAAGCCCAAATGGGGTGTTGGAAGCTGGTCCATGCTTGAGCTATAAAAGTGATGATATAACAGTTGGGTCATGTGCTAGTGCAAACTCTTCACTAAATACTATTCTTCACTTAAAGAGAAGGAAACAAACCAACAACAACCACCGCCCCTAAAAATCCTTTTCATTCTCAACACAAGGCATCAAATTTTTATATTATATATATGCTGTATGGTTTTTGGAGGATTTGGAAATGGGGGAGTAATGGTAACACAGGCGAGTATAAGAGAGGTAGAGTTTTTTTTTTCTTTTTTTGAGGAATAAATAAAAATTTTTAAAAGGTAAATTCAAGAGGGTCTAATGCTTTTAGCAAGAAATTTTTAATGTGTTTTATTGTAGTTTTTTTTTCTAAGTGAAGGAAAATTATATTTATAGAGAAAGAAAATATTAAAATTAATTTTTTCCCGTGTAATTTCTACTTTTCTCTCTTCCTACCATTGCCATATAAATGATTTTAATTTTTTCTTCTTTAAAGCAATCAATTGGTAACGGTCTAAGACTTGCTCATCAAACATAATTTCACACACTCAAAACGCTGTCGTTTAGCCAGTTGGGTGTATCCTTACTCTGTTTGGGACCCACATTGCCTTTTTTTGTTTTAACTGAGTTGAAGCAGAGTGTGACCAGTCAACCAGTTAAATTTTCAAATAATTTGTTTTTTTAATATTGATAAAATTTATATAAATATATAATAATAATAATAAAATATAAAAAAATAAAGTAAACAGCTGTTTTTGGGAATGCACAGTCAAGAGGTAAATTCATAGGGCTCCATTACCTATGACTAATATTAAATCATGTCTTGACACGTGTCCAATTTCTACTGTTTTATACACTTGAATAAATATATTAGCCAAGTGACAACTAAGCATCAATGTGCCTTTGTCACATTCGCTCATTTCAATTCTTGAATTCTTATTATTTCAATTTTTTTAAATAAATTATTATTTTTTTTGCTAATTTTTGGAATTCTTAACTTGGTCAATAAACAGACATCTAACAAATCTTGATGACTTCTTGAATTTGACACGTAAATTACACTTTTTTTACTTTATTAATTAAGATTTAATTTTAAGATCATTTGAGTATAAATAAGACTTATTTTCTTACTTGTAAATCTGAGTTTTTTTTTATAAAATTACTAAAATGTCCATAATTTTATAAACTTGTTAGTTTATCAAATTTATCAAAAAAAATTTATCAATTTACAAATTTACCAATTCTATATAATATATAAAATTTATTGTGAATTATTATATATGTGATAGTTTTTATAAATTTTTATAAGATTATTATGAATTTATTATATGATTTTGTAAAATTATAAAAAATCCTAATAAAAAATAAAAATTTTAAAAAGTCTAATAAATGACATAATTTTCCATAAATTTTTTAATTTTAATATAGATAATGTATTTTAACTAAATTAAGGATGTGAATTTAATACCTTGCATAAAATTTATCAAATTAATTTTGAGTTTGATGATACTCATCGCTATTGGGGATGATAATATATTGGATACTTTATTTTTTTAATAGACCATTATCTTTTAAAATAAGATTGTGAGATATGAAATTGCTTTAATAGAATTTTGTTAATATTAAAATTTTATCTCTAGTTATTTGATTTAAAATATTATAATTTTATAATTGTATAATTTAAAGTTTTTTTTTGGAATTTATTTAAATTGATAATTAAATCCATACAAATAATATACAAGTATTGTTAGATGGATTTTATATGGATATGTATATTAGAGAAGTAATTATAAATTACAAGTTAAGAATAAAAATGCATAGTTTAAAATTAAATATATTTGTTATGCCCACAATGGTTGTTTGGTTTCTGGATTTGTTATGCATATAAGTAGACATGGCCACGGTTCGATTTAAAATTAAAATTGAATTAGAATCGAATCGATTAAAATTAAAATTAAAATCAATCAAAATTAAAATCGTTTCAAACTGGAATCTGAATCTTAATTCATATTTGATTTATGTTCATGATTTTTAAAAATCATCGAATTGATGGTTTTTACGGTTTGAAATTGTTGGTTCAAATTGTTAAAAATCATGAGTTCAAACTATTAAATTACTGCATTCTATTTAGGTTATTGCATTTGTTTTATTTATTTTTAATTTTTTAATATTTTAAATTTTTTATTAACTCTATAAATATCACTTATATTTTAAACTTTTTATATTTTTAAATTTTAATTTCTCTTATTTTTTTTCTTTATTATATATTTATATTATAATCTTTAATATTCTCTAGAATTTTTATTTTTTTTAATTTACTCTATAATATTTTTTATAATCTACATTCTCATTTTTTTTAAATCAAATTATCTACAGTATAATCTTAATCACTTTATTTTATTTTATATTCAAAATTTATTTCTATTATTTTATTTTATTTCTATTATTTTTAAATTTTTTATCTTATGTATTATTATTTTTTATTAAAATTTTATTACATTATGATTTTTAAAAAAATAAAAAATAATTAAGGCTCAAATTTTATATCAAGACAGAAAATAATACCGTTGATGAATATTTTAGACCAATTAATATAGAAAATATAATTAAAAAAATTAAAATGATGATGATAATATTTAATAATTGTATAAATATAAGGTAAAAGAAACACGTGAAAGTTAATTTCTCTTTAAAGTCCAAAAAGATACATAAACAACTCGTCTTTTTTAAGTTGCATATATATTCTTTTTATTATTTTTTAGTAAATTAGTATCAATATTTTTATTTTTTTATAATTTTTAATTTAAAAAATTTTATTCTAATTAAAATCACATGTAAATTATTTCTTAAATTATTTCAAACTACTTTGAACTATCGTAAATCGTTTTTGAATTGTCCATTTGAGCTCCCTCCTTAAACTGTCTCTCGAACCGTCTTTAAACCGGGATCCAAATCAGAACTGGCGATTTTTGAACAGTTTTTGAACTATTATGTAGAAGATTCAGTTTAGTTTCAAAAATTTTCTAAACTGAAACTAATAGTTTGTGAACCGTGATCATGTCTACACATAAGCAACTACTAGGTTTGTTCCAAGGGACAATGATGTTGTTCAACTTCTTCAAATGGATTATTCATAATAAAATTGATGTTTCATATGACAATAGAGTAACAACCTAAGTCCTTGTCGTGGACTCTCATTATAGGCAAAATAATAATAATAATAATCATAATAATAAATAGATTTAAGTAACAGATTATGCATTGTCATCCCTAATTACTATAGATTTTGAGTTAAGATTCTAATTAGAGAATCAATCTCAAATTTTCAGTCAAATTTACTAAAGAAATATTCAAGGGAAAATTTGTTGTGAAAAAAATAATGCAAGTAGGAATTGAGATAATGTCCCCAACAATTTTTGTTGATAATTCAATTGCCAGCAGCAACAAAATTATTGCAACTCAAACAATACGGCCAGCTAAGGAGAAGAGGCCAAAATTCACAATCATCGAATGGCATTTGTGTTGGTAGAGAATATTAATGATTTATCACCTTTCCAAATAGTTACTCTCAAATTTATTTTCATAAATGATATGGGTACTCACATTTTAGTTTTTGACATTTTAGTTTTTCTTTTATTTATTTATTGAAATTAATTATTGATATATGGTTCTTTTCTTTCTTTCTTTCTCTTTTTTAATTATTGAAATTAATTTCTGTTTTTCTGTATTTTTTATGGTTCTTTTCTAGTTTTTATTAAATTAGTTATCTAAATTATAGAAGTTTTCACTCGGTTTAAATTTTTCCTTTTTTGTTTTAATTTTCACTTCATAAAATTTTAATTTATACCTTACTAAATATTTTAAAAAAATCAAATAGGGAAAAAATAAAAAAAAATTTGGGTCAATAATCAAAATCTTTATTGCTAAAAGAATGTGAAAATTACAATTCTCACAAGAATACAGAACAAATACTTCCTAAACAGGTGGGAAAAGTCAAATCCAAACCAAAGAACAAAAGAAAACTCTCACACAATCAAAAAATCAACAGGCTCCTAATGCAAGCCAAACTCTGCTAGTGAATACCTTTGTACATAATCAGCATCTGCCCTACATACAAAGTTAGTTTACCAATCTTCCCATCGTCTTCAAACTTCACTACACACAACAACCATCCATTAACTTCTCCAATTATCAACAATTGCTCGATTATCAACAAAGTTAAGCCTTATTGTTTTGCCACATTCCTGTATACTCTTCCACCATCAGCATTAACCTATTGAAAAATTACTTCATTCCTCTCTCTCCATAACTAAAAAATTGTGGCTAACAAAATAGCTCTTCTCATTCTTGTCATTACACTTTTCCCTCCAGGTTTCTTAGTAAGCTAGTTAATTTCTCTCTTCCAATCTAGAATTCTTCTATTAATTCCACACTTTTGTAGCATTTGCCTCCAAATTCCATTACTAAACTTACATTCAAAAAATAAATGCTTGATAGTTTCAGGACACGTACAACACAAAACACACACATCATCATTAATAAATGCTTGGTAGCCAGTTTATTAAGCACAACAAGCCAACAAATGAAACTATGTTTAGGGATACTTCCTCTTCCCCAAACAAGCTTCCCCCAAGCCACTCTATTCCTTTTAGGCCTCAGATTCTCCCATGCACTCTTTATAGTATACCTCCCATTCCTATCGAGCGACCAAGAGATCTCATCATTCAACCCTTCTTGCATTGAAAACTTCCTAACCTCCTGTTAAGCATTATCTGTAACCATATTCAAAGGATCAGGGAGATTATAGCCCCCATTTCTCTACAATTCTTTTACTTTGGCTTGTTTTGGAACATTTGAATCTGTAATATCCAACCTAGGGAATTTGTCAACTAAAATACTCCTATCCAACCACGGATCAAACCAAAAAGACAAGTTTTACCCTTCAACTTATACTGAAAGAATGGTTTCAATTTTTGCCTGAGAATTAGTAATTTTCTCCATACCCAGGTGGCAACCAAATGTTTAGTTATACCCAGAAACTAAGCCTTTTCAGTTTATTAACACCAACCTATGTTGCCCACATTGAAGGCTTCCCACACAGCAACTTATATATGTGCTTCCTTACAGCTGTTTCATTCCATGAACCCAAATCCTTTAATCCTAGACCCCATTCCATCTTTGGCATGCAAATATCAGACCATGCCATAACTCTTCTTTTAGTATTCTCAGCACTACTCCCCTATAAAAAAACACCTACACCTCCTATCTAATTCTCTAACCACAAGCTTTGGCAGCATAAACACACTACTCTAGTACACATTCCTACTTCTGAGGATCACATTTATTAATTGAAGCCTTCCTGCATATGACAATTGCTTCCCTACACATGAATTAATTCTAACAGTAATATTTTCTACAAGATTCTCACAGTGACTTTTCTTAATGCTAGTTGAAACCAAAGGCACAACAGGATACTTAACATGCAATGTACCTTCTCTAAACTGTAATTTCTGCAACAATGAAACCTTAGTATCCTCAGATACCCCACTAAAAAATATAGAGCTCTTGCTCTCATTTATTTGTAATCCAGATATCTCTTCAAACCCTCTCATAATTTTCATTAACCATTTAACTAAATTAGAGTCCCCATATGAGAAAAGAAATAAATCATCTGCAAAACATAGATGATTAATTTTCAACCCCTTACAACCATTATGATATTTAAAATCAACTGGAACTCTACATCCAAGTCCTCTGAAAAGATATTCCATTGCAATCACAAACAAAAAAGGAGACATTAGGTCTCCTTGTCTAAGGCCTTTCATCCCAAGGAAAAAACCCTCCAAACTACCATTCACCATAACTGAAAATGAAGGAGTTCACACACAAACCATAACCCATTTAATAAACCGTTGTGGAAGCCTCAACCTTATCAACATCTCTTCAATGAGATCCCACTGTACCGTGTCATAAACTTTTCGAAGATTAACCTTAATTGCACACTTAGGCTTACCTCCATCTCTATGATAATTGCGGACTAATTCATGAGCCAACATTACATTATCCATAATTTTTCCTCCATGGAATGAAAGCTGATTACGCAAGATTTAGAATTTTGTTGAGCATCATCCCTAGCCTCTTTGCAAGAATCTTCGTTATTACTTTATACACAACTATTTAGCAAGCAATTGGTTGAAAATTAGAAAGACTAGTGGGATTGGAAATTTTTGGAATAATAGTAAGAGATGTTACATTGAACTGTTTAAGGAGTTTGCCGAACTAAAAAAGTCTAAAACAGTTTCTGTCATCTCCCTTTCTACTATCCCCCAAGACTTCTTGAAAAACACACTATTAAACCCATCCACCCCAGGGGCTTTGTCATTGCCAATAAACTATAGTGCTTCCTTGACCTTTTCAGCACTTACAGTCTTACACAGTAGTTCGGCCTCTTCCTCATTAATCAAACTCCCATTTGCAATAATATCATCACAAGCATGCTTCCTACTATGATTATTAGTTCCAATTAATTGCTTGTAAAAGGCCACCTTAGTCGTCTTAATACAATCAGGATCCATAGTAGTAGAACCATTTGCTAGCATTAGGCTGGTAATTTTATTCCTAGCCTTCCTAATTTTTAACTGACTATGAAAGAACTTGGTGTTTGAGTCACCTAACCGAACCCATGTCACTTTAGACTTTTTCTTGTAAAAATCTTCTTCACTTTTCAATAACCCTTTTAAATGCATTACAACGGCTCTTTCTTCATGTATGAGATCAGAATTAAAAGGATCATGTTGAATACTACTTTGAAGAGAACTCAACAGATTCCTACAATCCTCCATTCTTTGAGAAATATTAGAAAATTCCATTTTGTTTAATTCTCTCAATTCCTTCTCCAGCCACTTCAATTTCATCCATAATCTATACATTTGCAGTACCTTGCACTCTTCCCCTCCGTACCTGCTTAACAATTTCATGATACTATGTATATGAAACCCACATGTTGAAAAATCTAAACATGCTCTCTATAATTTCAATTCCTTGCCTCACATACACAATAATAGGAGAATGGTCCGAGATTCTAGAGTTTAAAACCTCACAATCAGACTGGATCAAAGTCTCAATCCAGGCAATATTTACCACACACCTATCAAACCTTCTTCATACTCTAGTGTTAGCATCTTGATCGTTGGTCCATGTATAGTAACATCCCTTAAACCTCAACTTCACCAAACCAGCAAGTTGCAAGCACTCTATGAAATCCTCACAACTAGATTAAACAATCTCACCACCTCCAATCCTCTCATGCCCATTAAGAATATAATTGAAATCCCCCTGAACTATCCAAGGAGCATCCAACCCAACACTAATTTACTTTAGCACCTCCCATAATCTCCTTTTGTCTGCAGCAACATTATTACCATATAAAACTGTCCAGTAAAAAACTAGTTGATTCCTACTATCCTTATAATGAATTAGTTGATTAGTCATCTGAAACACCCTAATTTGCACCAAAATGGGATTATATACCAGCCAAATTCTCCCCAATTTAGCCTCCTGATAATTCATTTCCACCCGCCGCCCATCTAAACTCAATTGCCTAAACACTTTATCCTAATTAGGCTGCCTCATCCTAATCTCTAAAATACCCAAAGCCCATAACTTCTTATTAGCAATTAGATCCTTCACCTCTGATTGCTTCCTAAGGTCATTAAGACCCCTAATATTCCAGGAAGCAATCATTTTCCCCTATCAGGGGGATTAAAAACTTGTACAACATATCTCCTATCCCTAATAGTACCCATATCCTTAAACTTTGACTGTCTGGAAGCTTTAGATGTTGCAACCATTTTAGTCTTACCAAGTGAAGCAATCCCCTCTACCTTCCCTCCAGTTGAGCACTTAGCACCCATTATCGTAGTCTTACACTTACTCTTCCCTACAATAGGCCAAATTTCACTTGTTCCTCCCTTATTTTTTAGAACCCCCATAGTCACCACATTAGCATTATCATTACACTCCTCCTGTGACTTCTGGCCAGAACTTGCTCCTTCCCTCTAAATGACCTTCCCCATATCTAGCCTCCCTTTAGCCTGCCAGGTAGGTTTTACTCTATTAATAGGACATTATTTTTCCATGCCCATATTTCTTGCATTTAGTACACTAAATTGGAATCCACTCATACACCACTGGTTGCGTAAAACATTCCCCAAACTCATCCTCTAAAACTATCTCACGAGGAAAATCCCCAAATAACTCCATCTCAACCAAGATACAAGCATATCCCAACCTGACCCTACCATTAGTACAATTATCTGTGAATAGAGGGATCCCTAACACACTACCTAACCTACTCAACATTTCATTTGACTAGAACTCCCAAGGCAACCCTGGCAATTGAACCCATATATGTAGCTTTTGTATCTTTCATAACTCCAATTGCAATTTGGGTTTCCACTACATCAGAATTATCAGAATTAGGGGCTTACGATCAAAAGTGTAGGGCCCTTCTTCTAATACTATTAATTTCCCTTCTTCAGCCTCAAAAATAAATAAGAAAATGTTTTTCTTAACCATAAAAACATATTTGAGCCCCCTCTTCTTCCATCTCGCAATCGCAAAACTTTCCATGATTGAGAACCTAGGGTTACCACCATACACACTACCCATTAGAGCATTCCTTCATTTGTGAACTTTAGATTCTAGCTCCTGAGAATGACATTTTACAACCTTTGTACCACCGGAAAGCCCAGGTGGAACAAACCTCAATTCACATTATGCCTTTTGAACCCTATTTTGCACCACAATATCCGCCTAAGTCCTCCTATCTCCATGCAAATTTCCATGATTCTCTTCCATCACCATAGCATCCTCATTCCCATTACCAACATTTACTTTTTGGTTCAGAGAAGGCTCAGTCGACACGTTCTCAACATCAAAGTGCACCTCTTCAATAGAACCACCCATTTGAACCACCTCATCACTCTCAACCCTCATCAAACCTTCAGAAACACCTTCCTCAATTAAAGAATCATCTTCAGAAAACCCTTTTATTCTTCTTACTAGACTTCGGGGAAACTCCCTCAATCCTCACAGGAACTTGCACTGCTTGTTTTCTTGTCCTCTTCCTCATCTTGGAAAATGACGTATGTTAGCAAATACTAACTAGCGCGAGAGAAAATGAGAAGTATTATTTTCATTTTATTAAAAAAATCAGAAAATTTAATTATAAAAATAATCCTATCATAACCAAATTTCTACTTATATAAGTAATTTTTGTTCAATTAAATATGCATAAATAATATTTTCTTTTTTTTTCCTTAAAAACCTCAATGTAACAATAATTTCATTTTTCCTGAGAAGCCTCAATGTTACAATATCAAATATTATATACGAGGCATGCACGAAGCAGACAACCAATGCATTATGCATAAAAATAACAAAGAATCAATATGTATCAGCTTAGAGTTGGAATTGGAATTCAGCATAATGAAGTTGGGCCATGGATCAACCATTATGGTCAGAACTTTCACTTACTAAATTACACACGTGTGAAGGATGTTCACCAGATAAACAATCAAGCAGTCAAGTCACTCTTAGCTTAATCATTTGGGTTTTTTACAAAAATATAAAAAAAATTAAAAATAATTTTAAATTTACCATATTTATAGAATTTTTATTAAAATATCAAATTTTATAAAATATTTACTAAAATACTAGAATTTCATTAGTTTACAAAGAGTTTATAATGAGTTTATAAATTTTACATAATTTATAATGAGTTTATAATAAAATGACTAAAATATCCCTAGTAGAAAAGTAAAAATTTTAAAAAATATAGCGGAGAGTGTCATTTCTCTAATCATTTCTACTTAGTCACAGGGTAGATCACATCTTATTATATATTATTTTTTTATTAATTACATATGAAAAAATTAGAGAACTTGAGACCTAAGCAAGAGTAATACACGCAATATAATATATGTCAAATTGCAATTAACAAGTTGCAAATGAAACTGAAATGTATCAAAATCAAAACCTTCAATACTGTTAAGAAACTCATTAAATATATGTAATTGCATAAAAGTAGGAGGATTGAATCTATCAATGGGTGCAAGAACTACATTTATCTTGTTATTGTCCTTGTTTTAGATTTAATATATAAGTAACTATAACTAATATTGATATTAAAATTTCATTAAGAATTACCAACAAATAGTTGGTGTTTGGCACTCTCATTTTTTAAGCAAAATGTTGTAAATTCGATTATTTTGAATGGAGTTTCTGCTTGCAGAAAACACTTTATTATTTAATAGGCCAATACGGTGCATACATGATTAATTCTAATCTAATAAGTTCAAAGATATACGTGGTTAAAAAAAACCCTCGTTAAGAAATCAAAATAAATTAAATTAGAATTCAAAAACTGAAATCCAGCAGTGCCATGACTAGCCAGTTGCGTAACCCAATTTCACACCACAGAAGTGTAATTTTCAGCTTCCTCATCAAATCGCACTTCAAGTGCAGACATTGCAAGCCATTTACGGTATTCGATCGAGCTTCATGCACCGAGTTGCAATCCTGATGATAGACTCGCACCATCATGCGCCATTGAGCCCAGCCACCGCTGATGTTTTCAGAAGGAATGGCAAACATGGTCCTTTATTAGAGTAAATACTGAGTCTGGTCTTTGATATGAAAAATATCTAATCACCAATAATAAATCAAAATTTAAAAGAAGAATATTACCAAATTGGGAATTTGATTGAGACAAAATATCTAACTGAAAAATACTCTTATTATTCAAACAAAACAAGAAACACTCAACACATCGAAATTTTCTAAGTGAACCAACTTCCACTGGATTTAATCATGCCCTTCTAAAATTGGAGTTGAAATATTCATCTTTATCGAGTAAAGACACTGAGAACTGATATGCCTGCCATTATTGGCTTCAAGTAATTACTCTTAACTTTAATATATTTCAATTTTTTTTTGTTGATTTTTTTTTTTGCAACCGTCGAAGTTTTTTTTTTTGGAATTTTCTAACTATGTTTAAAATTTTGAACTTTCAGCTCTAATTTTCTTATTATTTTAAAAAATATAAAATGAGGCCAGATCTAAGTATACCCTCTATTAAGGTCACGTGACATAAGTTTTTAATTAATAAAAAAAAATGAAATATGGGGACTAAAGAGAGTCATATCTTGAATAAAATTCAAGCCCTAAAATTACATTATACACAACCGTATATAAATCTGTATATCTGGTTGCATGTTGTGGGGACCTAAAAGTATAGTCACTACCTCCGCAAGAGAGTGGCTTTCGGTAGGTAGAGGTTTTAACAGCTACTGGTCCAGTGCAGAGAAACAGAAATTTAAATGCTCTCTTTTGAATCAGACATAAAATTAATAATAGAATCAATTGTGTAAGGTGTGATGGCAGATGGTGGCGTTTGTGTTTACCGAGATTTTGAATGTTGACGGGGCAAGAAAATGGTGTGACCAAAGACGGACACGAAACCCAATTAATTAGAAGATGGAGAAGAAGAAAACTTTTCCAAGTGTGCGTGGTGTTGTGCCTTGAGATAGAAAGTAATTAAGGGTTAAAACACTTGAAAAAGGGATTGGTCATTGCTTGCTTCTCTGTCCATTTGGCAGACCAATAGTTTAAAAAAAAATTGTAATTTGGTACTCGTAGTATTAATTTAAAAATCAGGAGGAGAAAGTAAGGCACATTGTTGCCTATTTGTTTGCTCTGAGTCTGGAGTAAGAATTTAAAAGTTCAATGGCAGGCAAGTGCCTACAAGCAGATCTCATTCTAAAAACCTGAAATATACAATGTTTTATATTTTATATTCATAACAATGTATGATGGCAGTAAAAAAAAGGTATAAATACAAATTTGGTGTCTAAATTTTAGCGTTTTTAACAATTAAGTGTCTAAACTTTCAAAAGCTACAATTAAGTGGTTGAACCGGAAAATACTTAATTGTTTCATCCGGTTGAAAAAAAAAGAGATGCTGAGATGGACAACAAGTGGCAATAAATGAGCAACCTTTCACATGAAAAAAAAAATACATCCTCAAAAAAAATAATAAAAATAATAATACACTTTAGTTCTCATCATCTTCGTATCCAATGAAATCACTCCATGTAACAACTCCCTTTCTATTTTTTTTAAGCCTCTTTTCCCATCTAAACTCATCCCTAGCCGCCGCCCCCACCTCCTACTTTCTTTCCTTTGAGCTTCACCATCACTGGCCCCATCTCCATTTCTCTCTTCATTTCGAACTCTCTTCACCATCGTTGCTACTTCCCTTGCTACCCCTACTCTCTCCTCTCAACACTGGCACTGATGTTGCCATCATTGAAGTCATCAACACAACCCAGACAATCGACAATCGAAGCCCTGCGAGTGCCGTCGAAGCTGGCGAAACCTTGTGTCATCGAAAATCCCAGAGAGATGACCAGTGGCAATCAAAGAAGCAGACGATTGTGGAATGCCATAGATAGGCTGTGTGAGTGCCATGGCCAACCTGCGAAGAAGTTGATGATTTTGGAGGCATGACAGATAGCTGATTACTTGTCTTCATCAATCGCACCTTTCTGTTCCATGACCAGTTCCAGATGGGTGAACGGAGAGTTGTTGTTTTGATTTTGAATGGAGGCGTGTTCATGGGTGATGTTTGATTTTATGGGTGAATACATGAGTGGCAGGGTGATGTTTTCTTTGTTCTTGTTTTGTTCTTGTGTGTTTGGGTACACAAGATCTATTTATGGGTATTGTTGAGATGGGATTTTTTTGTGTGTGTACGACGGTCAAAGTTAGAAGGGTTGCGTGGAGATGGGTGCAGGAGAGAAGATGAGGGTGGAAGGGTGTTGTCGATTGCGATGTTTCTTGGTATGTTCTTAGGTGAATGTAAAAGTTTGAGACTTATTTGTTGTTGGATTAAGGCTAGATCTGGGGAGGGATTGAGAATCGAGATTGTCTTGATAATGAGATTGGGTTGGCGTTGGTGATTGTTGATAATAAGAATTGGTGATCTGGAAAAGGATGGAGAAACGGGGTTGTGTTGATAAAGAGCTGGGCTTATGTTGATAATGAGATTGTTAGTTGGCATTGGTGATTTTGGTGAAAGAACAAGTAGAGATTTGAGTTCGATGGGTTTGGAGCTCCTGATGGGTGATTAGTGTGGGGAGGTTTCTTTCAAATTGGTAAAATGTGGAGGTATGGGTTATGAAGGAGAAGATGAAGAAAGAGGGGAAGGTGTTAAGCTGATGTGTATACGAACTTGGGTCTACATAGATTCCACTTAAGCATCCAGATAAGCTTGCATTACTCATCTCTCATGTTGTTTACAGGAAACCTGAAATTAACCGATAAAAAAAATACTAATTTGTAATAAATTTTTCGTTCAACCACTCAGTTGTAATTTTTGAAAGTTCAGACACTCAATTGTCAAAAAGGCCTAAGTATAGACACTAAATATGTATTTATACCTAAAAAAACATAAATTCTAAATTGCCACCACCTTATCTTTGGTTCTTCATCCAGTCAATACTTAACTTATTCTGAAATTATAGCTTCTTGGTGGCATTCCACTGAAAGATAAATTTAAAATATTTAGTCACCCTAGAAAGGGCACACCGTTTTTTTTTTGAAGAAAACATGCATGTAGTATTACCTTTCAGAATAAATGTCAAACAAAGTATCTGGTATGTCCATCCAAAGATGGAACCTGCTATGACGAATAGAATCTCGCGCAAGCAAGTGAGCACACCTGTTGTCACGATGCCTAATCCAAAAAACTTTAATGTTCGGCCTAGAAACAAGAATGGCCTTACAATCAGAAACTATTAAACCAAACTCCGAACTATCCTCCGTAAGAGAATTAATAGCAAAGAATAAAGATTGACAATCTGTAAAAATGCAACACGGATCAAAAAGAGAATCTCTTGCATAACACAAACATTGTCTCAAGACTATTGCTTCAGCAATATCAGCTCGACTTCCGCCCTCCTCGAAGCCAGAAATTGCTAATGAGAAATTGCCTTCTGCATCTTCAATAGTCAAGCCGAAACCCATAAAATCTAAGGCTTCAAAGATGGCTCCATCAACAAATGCTAGCCAATCACCCTGATGATGAATATGTGCAAGTCGAGAAGGTGCATCGCTTGTATAAACAACAGCAGTGGCAGCCTTCAAACTCTGTGAAGCACTCTTGTATTCCTCTAATAATCCACGTGCACCATTTAGGATCTGCGAAGGAATTGGAATCTGATTGGACCATAAAAATGCATTTCTTGCTGCCCATAATTTCCATGCAATAGTGACCATTAATTCGTCTTTTTGCTTCCCAATCAAAGATAAAACTTGCAAAAAAATAACCTGAAAAGGAAGAAAAATGTTAGGAAAAATAAAATCCGCCAGTGACCAAACTGCTTGGGCTAATGAGCAATGAATGAATATGTGGTCGACATTCTCATCCTCCTGGCATAATAAACAAAGTGACCCCGAATTTATTCCTCTCCTCATCAAGTTATCTCTTGTTGGTAGCACATTTCGACACAAACGCCAGAAAAAATCCTTAACCTTGGGGGGAACATCTAACTTCCATAACCGCCTCCATAATTCAACATCACCATCACCCTCCTCTTGTCTAAACACCATGTATGCTAAATGATATGCCGTTTTAACAGTATAAAAACCTTTTTTATCAAAATGCCATATCAATTTATCATTGACAGCTCTATAACTCAAAGGAATACTCAAAATGCTTCGCATATCATTAACAGTAACTAAATTCATCAATTTGGAGACATCCCATCTTCTCTCACCTGTAGCAAAAAGATCACAAACCCTCATAGCATTAGGAATAAATAAAGCACCATCCTCAACATAGAAATTCGCCTCCCGAGGTAGCCATGGATCACTATTCACATAGATACACGTGCCATCACCCACCCTCCACCTCGCACCACGTTTTAACACCTGTTTAGAGAACAAAACACTCCTCCAAACAAAGCTACAACCTGCTCTCGGAGTAGCTGACAGAAAATCCCTTCTCGGGAAATATTTAGCTTTGAAAACACGATACGAAAGAGTGCTGGTGTCAGTCATAAACCTCCACCCTTGTTTCCCTAGCAAAGCAGTGTTAAAACAACGTAGATCCCGAAAGCCCATACCACCTTCCGATTTTCTCCCGCACATACGGTCCCAGGCAAGCCAATTAATACCCCCACCCTCACGTTTACCATGCCACCAATATTTATTACAAATCACCTGGAGCTCATTACACACAGATACAGGCAGCAGAAAAACATTCATACAATAAGCTGGAATTGCTTGAACAATAGATTTAATTAAAATTTCCCGCCCAGCTCTTGAGAGAAAACGCGAATTCCAGTTATTCATCTTCTTCCAAACACTATCTTTAAGGAACGAAAAAATCTGTTTCTTGTTTCTGCCAAGTAAAGAAGGTAATCCCAGGTACTTACTACCAGCACCCATGGGATTTGAAACATTTAAAATACCCGACATAGCCATTTGAATGTCCTCAGAAATAACAGGACTAAACAAGATACTAGATTTATTAAGATTCACAGCTTGGCCAGAAGCCTCTTCATAAGTACATAGAATGGAACGCACCGCCAAAGCTTCCTGAACATTCCCCTCAAAAAAAAGCAAAGAGTCATCGGCAAACAATAAATGAGATACCCTGGGGCAACCTGAACCTGCTCGACACCCATGAATCAAACCCCTACGCTCCGCATTTTTAAGCAAAAGTGATAAGCCTTCAGCCACAAACAAGAACAAGTACGGAGATATAGGATCTCCCTGTCGCAGACCCCTAGAAGGAATTATAGGCCCCACTTGCACACCATTCACACAGACCTTATAATCAATCTCCATGAAACACATTTTCATCCACTTTAGCCATACAGAGTCAAAACCCAAAGCAGTAATCATTTCACACAAATAGGCCCAATTCACCCTATCATAAGCTTTTGCAATGTCAATTTTCAATGCACAAGCACCAGTTTGCCCTCTATTCCTACCCCTTAAACTATGAATAATCTCATAGGCCACAAGAAAATTATCAGTAATCATACGTCCAGGAATAAAAGCTGACTGATTAAGGGATATCAATTTATGCAAAACCTGTTTTAACCTATTCGCTAAAGCCTTGGACATAATTTTATAAAGAACATTGCAGAGAGCTATAGGTCTAAAATCTTTAACTGATGCTGGATTATCACACTTAGGAATCAACACAATCAAAGTTTCAGTTAAAGATTTAGGTAAAGTACCTTGCGTCAACCATGAACGACAGTTATTAGCGATATCTTTGCCCATCACATTCCAATTTTTCTGGAAAAAAGCTGAATTTAGCCCATCGGGACCAGGCGCCTTATCAGGGTTCATTTGGAAGAGAGCCACACGAAATTCATCGTCTGTAAATGGCCGGGTAAGAGCAACATTATCTTCTAGGTTAACTAAAGGTTGCACTAAATTGATAACTTGACTGCGCATTGGAGCATCATTACCAAGAAAAAGGTCATGAAAATAGTCAACCACCAAAGCATGGATCCCGTTTGTGTCCAAAACCCAATTGCCGAACCCATCCTGAAGTTTATCAATCCTATTACTGCGCCGTCTAGTGCGAATACTATTATGAAAAAATTTAGAATTTTTATCCCCATGACGAAGCCAAAAAACTTTAGATTGTTGCTTTAAACGTATCTCATCCTCAGCCAAAAACCGGTTCCATTCCTCCTTGAGCTGCCTAACCACCCCACTATCTAAAGTATCAATGTCCCTTTCTAACTTCTGTTGCACTATCTGTTTTCTCTTCCACCAAGCCCGATTACGATCTCTACCCCAACGTTGGACAGCCAAAACCACCCTATCCCGCCTCTCCATAAAATCTTCACCAACCGAACCAATCCAAGACTGCTTAACCACATCATAAAAGGAATTATCAAGCAGCCAGGCATTATCAAATTTAAAACTACGATTTTTCGGTCCAATTGAATTATGCACAGTATCAATTAATAAAGGGGAGTGATCTGAAACAGGAGCAACCAAAGTAGTACAAGTAGCGCTAGGAAACAAAGAAACCCAATTCAAAGTGGCGCAAGCTCTATCTAGTTTTTCTCTAACCCGCTCCTGTGAATTCTCTCTATAAACATATGTATAAATTGAGCCCAAAGATACAATATCAGACAAACCTGCATCAAGTAAAGCTTCACGAAAACCACGGATCAAAAAAGGAGCTCGAGGCGGACCTCCTAGTTTCTCAGAATTAGTTGCAATGTCATTGAAATCCCCAGAACATAACCAAGGGAGATTACTTCTAGCTGCAAGAGTACGTAACAAATTCCATGAATCACGACGCCTAGAGCTTTCTGGATATCCATAAAAACCCGTAAACCTCCAGGCACCATAAACACTGTGGATATCACAATCAATGAAATTCCTCGAATAACCAGTAACTGAAAGCTGAACAGAATTGTTCCACATTATAGACAAACCACCCCCGATACCAATGTTATCAGCAGAAAAACAAAAATCAAAACGAAAAAAAGATCTTAAAGCTTCCATCCTAACACCATGAACCCTTGTTTCTGAAAGAAAAACAACCAGTGGCCTATATCTTACAACCATCTCCTTCAACGCTCTTACTGCCCGAGGATTACTTGCTCCTCGGCAGTTCCACACAAGAAGCTTCATGGCTGTCGGTCGACCCTCTTAGAAGGTTCGACCGTTAAATTCTGTGATTTACTCCCTCCTAAATCCTTGGTTGCAGAAATAGGAGAAGTGATTTGAGTAGGTTTAGTGTTCCTTGGCCTTTTTTTAAGATCATTCGGTTTGGCCATAGCATCGTCTTCTTCATCAAGCCCATACGCACTCTGCCTATCTGTATCCATATCACCTGCTAATGAAGACTGATCATCACCATGAGAGCCTACACCTAGAAAGGAATTGCGAAATAACTGAGATGGCAACAATCCTTGTTCACTGCCAACGAAAACCCCAGAATCCACCGTAGCGACATCACCACCATCCAGTCTCAACCATGAACTCTTCGGCTTTTGAGTGCGCCTTCCCACAGCTCTCAAACTCTCATCCCACAAAGGTTTTAGTTCCTCCCTCTTATGGTGAAGGAGCAAGTCACAAAAAGAATCCGTATGTCCGAGCTTCCCACACAAGAAACAGAACACATAGAATCGCTCATAAGAGAATTGGGCATAAAATACAGTACCATCTGGATCAATAATCTTCTTCCTCCTTCGAAGGGGTTTCCTGGTATCAAATCGAACTCTTATTCGCATAATATAATCATTCAGCTCATCTTTTCGCAGAGTAGGATCATAATCCAAAAAGGTCCCCACAAAATCCCCCAAACCTTTAGCCACATTCTCAGTCAAATAACCAGGTCTAAGTTTTCGAACAATTACCCACACATCTGTAAAAATAAGAGGGACAAGAAGAGGGTCTTCTCCTGATTCAATTTTATGAATAAGCAACAAATGTCTGTTGAAAAGCCAAGGGGTTCCTTCCAACACTCTGTTCACATCAGCCTCAGAGAAAAAACGAAACAAATAGCGCTTACCTCCTAGTTCAGAAATCGCAACACCTGCTAATGGATGCCACAAGTCTGCCATAGTCTCTTTCATTGACGGAAAATTGATTCGATTGTAAGTGAGAAACATGCCAACCAAACAGTGAGTATAGGCAAATTGGTTGGCATCAGAGATAGGTGTGAAACTGACACCCTCATCCTCTTCATCAGAAAGGGAAAGCTGATTGATTACAGCTTCCATGGAAGAAACCCTAGAAAAAACGAAAGCAACGAGAGAACTAATGCACCAGGCATATGAGAGAACTTAAAGCCATTTTAAAGATTTCTTGTTTATCCACTTCTTCTCAAAAAATCAAAGGGCACACCGTTTAATAATAAACTTGTAAACGTCGCATATGACAAGGTCAAAACTCCAAAGAAAATAACATAAGAAGTTTTTAAGTAGTCATGCGTACCAGTTTTTACTGATAATGTCTGCTGGTGAGTGATGAGCTTCCCTGGGCGTTGAAGTTGTTGTTGCTTTTAGCAGTTTACATTTATCTCCTGCATTTACATTCCATTCACTATCCACAAATTATAAAACTTGTAGGAGATATTCTTAAAATTAAAGAGCAACTCGAGCAATTCTATTTACAGTGTCTGATGATGCTTGATCTCATCATTCTAAAGGAACTGCAAAAATTGTGATGTATAAATACAATTGCAGACATGTTAAACAGTACATCAGATGTGAAGTATGAATCATTTGAATGATTCCTATAACATTTTATTACAATGGCGACTTCAAATCGAAAAAAAAGGAAGGCCTGAAAATACTATACACTGAATAATTATCTCATTTGGAGGAAATTTAATCCTGTTATTATTTCAATGGCCTACAGTGACAAGTCTCTGGAACTAATGATTCTCTTAAAGCCGGCGTTCTGTCCTTCAACAAAATTTTAGTTCTTTCTTAATAAATTAGGTAGGTATCTAGATGAAGTCAGGCTGCCCTGTTGAAGTCAAGCATCGATGCCACATGCGGCTATTTGGGTCTACTGCCCTCGGATAAGAAATAACTTCAGGAATGGGAAAGTAGCAATAGTGAGTGTTGCATATGCCTACTGTGATTCCGCTATATCCAGCAAATGCACCATGTACCTGTCGAAACCATAAATTTAGATTAGATATCCAGACAAGAAGGTAACGTGCAAAAATAGAGGGCATGTAGATAATATGGACAAGGAATTTCATATGTTAACCTGAGCCATGAGTAATTGTGGTTCCAAAAACTTTTAGAACTAGAATATATAAAATAGATCCAATTCACTAAGAGACCTGAATTATTATAGAGGGCAAATAAAAAAAAAAATAAGAAGCTCTGTTTGCTCGGCTCAGTTTTCTTCCTAGGTTCAACTTTCCCCCCAAAAAATTCTTTCCTGAATTTAATGATCGTATCAAGTCAAGATAATTTTTGAAAATAAACACAAATGCTTTTAACTTAATACAAGATTTGATAGGTTTCATTATTTCTATCCTTGTTCCATCAAGGAAATTGGGACATCCAATGTGCATGTATGAGGCAGGAGGAGGTGGGTGTTTCTGTTTTATTTTTCAAATATTTTATAAATGATTAAAATCATGTTTTTATATAGTAGAGAAGAATGCTACATATATGCATAGTATTAGTTAAAATAGAAATGGATGCTATATATACATATATATATATTAAAAATTATATATATATTAAAAATTTAGTACTATTACTTAAAATAGATTTCTCATAATTTATATGTCAAAATTATAATAAAAAAATATAAATTTTTTAGTTAGGGAAAACCATCAGGTCAGACCTAAACTGATTCCTGCCTTACCCCCATTACTTTTGGCGGGACAGGGGTTTACCGCTGAGTTTAGGAATGGAGATGGGAATGTAAAAACTCAATTAGGCAAGTTAAATTACCATCTTTATTTTTTTTTTCTCAAACAAATATTGCATGGGTCGACCTTTAAATACAAACTAAATAAAAATAAAAAGATAACCAGTGTTTTCAAAAGAAATAATGGAAAATATGGCAATATGATTTTTGCAATTTATAACGGATCCAACTTAAAATAAAACCATTACTGAACCAGGCCAACATGAATTGATAAGCCAAGCTTCAGGAATTAGTTTTGATATTGAAATCCTACCAAGATATATTGGCAGATCTATAGAGCCTAATCATCAGCTTGAGCAGGATGCCAGATTGCTTTACTTGTAATACCTGCATCCCCCAAAACTTTGCAACCACCAACGCTCAAACTCGCTTGAGAGATGTTTGGAAGCAATTGGAAACTTTAGACTAAGATGACATTGATTCATATTTGACCAACAATTAAATTTGCTCTACCTGAGTTAAAGCTGCGGGACTGTGCTAATATTTTGTAATGAATTTAGGCAAGTTTGATGCTGCTCAAAAGCATATCAGAGCATAATCAAGTTCATACAAATTTAACATATGACATTGGCAAATCCATTAGCCCCCTAATGACAGAGGGTTCAGTATCACCGCGTGGCAATTTCACACATAAAATCTATTTACTGAAATAAGGTTGTTAGGTTGCACAAAGGTAAGCTGGTCTTACTGACTTTTTACGCATCTAGGGAGACAAGTGAATGTAACAAAGGGAGACTTCTTATGATGTAGATTTTCAGAAAACTTAATCTACTTTTCAATCTAACTGGTTTATTCCGTGTGATTTTGTTATGGATGCCTTTGTGGCCCATATGTAATCTAGATGTGATAGCTGATGTTTATTATTTTTAATATCTTAGATTTCCTAT
The DNA here is from genome assembly GCA_947685225.1 of Garcia nutans. Taxonomy (NCBI): domain Eukaryota; kingdom Viridiplantae; phylum Streptophyta; class Magnoliopsida; order Malpighiales; family Euphorbiaceae; genus Garcia; species Garcia nutans. The sequence continues at coordinate 8,715,579 of CANTUV010000059.1, read as the reverse complement.
TTTAATTAATTAGGGTTCCTATTTTCTACTGAGTTATTTCCTATCTAATGTTAGGCTGTTTTCTAGAATAAATTTATTTATTCAGGAAGCCTAAAATATAGTTCGGAAGTTTAGAATATAATTTTCCTATTTTTATAACAAGACTAGTTCTATTTAAATGACCTTATGAATAGTAAAAAACTAAGTATAATTTATCTAAAGCATTGCAAAGGTCTGGAACTCTCTCTTAATGAGGTCCAAAGGTTGATGAGTTTAAGTTATAAACTCCCAACTAACTTGAATTTCCTAATCAATTGCCTTGGGACATGATCATTTTCCCATAATCATAACAAATTAGTATCTGAGTCTAACAAGATGGGCAATTCCCCTAAAAACAATGACTTACAATCTCTAATACAAGAGGCTCAAGCTAGGTTTGCAGAAGTGGAGAAGTGACTGCGCAACCAGATGCAATAGCTCTCGCTCCAATACAGAGAACTATTGGCCAAGCTTAATCGCAATACAGACAAAGGACTTCGAGGGACCCATAAGTAGCAACAATCATGCATAATATCAACCACCAAGAATACGTGCATCTCAAGGAAGTAAGGCGGTTCCACAATACACCAAGATATAGAGGGAATCTTGGCAAGGTAGCAAGAGCAGTTCTCTCTCTTATGGCAACATTGGCATCCAACCTTCTAAAGGCAACAATGATTTAGCGGAAATGACTGAAGTAAATTCACCCACACCTTCTATGGAAAAAATTATCAAAGGAATAAATAGCAAATTGGAGAGCGAAAAGCTCATGTTATAATTGTAAAGAACCATACACAGCTCACTATGAGTGTAAACAGCTATTTTGACTAAAATTGGAAGACACACATGAATCGGATGCAGGGGAGAAATAGGTGGGAGAACTCAAAATCCTGGCCAAATTTTGAGCTTGAGGATAAGCTTTTTCTTTAGGAGGAGAGTAATATTATGGATGCCTTTGTAGGCTAATATCTATTCTAGATGTGATAGCTGATTTTTATTATTTTTAATTTCTTAGATTTCTTATTTTAATTAATCAGGGTGGTTCCTATTTACTATTAAGTTATTTCCTATTTAATGGCGGGTTGTTTTCTAGAATAAATTTATTTATTCAAGAAGTTTAAAGTATAGTTTAGGAAGTTTAGAATATTACTTTTCTATTCTTGTAATAAGACTTGTTCTATTTAAAGTACCTTATGAGTACTAAAAAAAAACTAAGCATAATTTATCAAAAGAATTTTAGAGGTCTGAAGCTCTTTCTTAATGAGATCCAAGGTTTAAGCTCCTTTTGATGAGCTTAATATTTAAGCTCTCTTTGATGAGTTTAAGTAAGGGAAAGTTAACTGACTTGGATTTCTTAGTCAATAGCCCTATGACACTCCTTTTCCCATAATCATATTAGATTTAGTCGAAAACCAGTCAAACAAAATTCTAAAAGTTTAAAAAGAATAATATAGTGGTGGTTTGTTAGGTAAAAATAAAAAATAGAAGAATATATTTTAAAACTGAACCCAATTGGACTAAACAAGTTGGTCTGATTCCTAGTTTAACCAGTCAAACAGGCTGTATATAAGCCTATGTATGGTCCAGTTTTTCAAAAAAACTGTATATAAGATGATAATCTAATATTAACAGATAAGAAAGTTTAGAAAAAAAAAAGTCTAGTTCCTCTTAAATGTATCTCTCAAGTATCAATATCAAGAGCAATAAGATTCAATTTTTTTGTTCCTGTACGTAGTAAACAAACACGTTTTTTGTTGATCTAATGTGTAATCCATACTGTCATTAGAATGGAAACATATAATAGTTGCTTTAAACATCTCAATTGTCCCTCTCTTAAGACCTATAACAGGTGATGGGCACAACATTTGCCGAACTATGAATCCAGGCAGTGATGCCTTATATGCCTGACACGAATTATACAACCCAACTTATTGCTACATCTAGAAGTGCAGCATGATAAATTAACAAAGGATTGAGCATTTAAGTGCATGGCAGGCTGAGCAATCTTCTGGCTAATGCAATTACAGTGAGCATATACCAAGTGGTTGATGAGTTTTGGAGTTTACATTTAGAGAAAGGAGTTGCAAGATGGGAGATTGAATTGGGGAGATTCGAGCAAGAACACGCAAGAATTTGGCAGCTGCTAGAAAGCTATAACGAAATTACTCAGGATACTACAGGGGGCAGCATTTGAATTTGAGAATAAAAAAAGAAGGAAATAAGGAAAGAAGAGATGGAAGAAACACACTTGTAAGACCCACATCCAAGCAACTTACTTGGGTTTAACATTTGGGATAAGTGGTTTTATACCCTATATTGCAAAGTTACTCGAGCGCACTGAGTTATATAAGTATTCCATCCCCTATCCCATCCCATCCCACCCCAAAAGAAAATAAAATAAAATCTCAAACAAGATAATAATTGAGAGTGATAGTTCCTCACAAGTTCAGTTCAACATGTAATTGGTAAAAAGCTTATAACAAGTCAAAAAAGTATTTCATTTGTCCCAAATTGATAGGTTCGTTTTTCTTTTTTTGTCTGCTTCAAATTATAACTCACTTACCATTTTAATAAGTTATTTAACATGTTAAATCTCTATAGCACCCTTATTTAATATTACTTATTAGAAATAAATTTTTCTTTTTATTAATGACTATTTTTTAATGCCATTTTTATCAATACTTTTTATTTTTCAATGCCCAAAATTTATTGATAATTTTTTGAAAATTGCAAAGAGATATTTTCCAATGTCATTTTCAATGCATATTAATCAACCTTCGATAATTAATTAATCTTGTTTGATGCAAAAAGTTAATAATAAATTAATGAGTATATCTTATATTAAAATAGGGTATAATAGGAAAAATACATTTATCTTTCTAACTAACATTATTAATTTTTCTTAATCCTTATGAAATAAGAAGTGAGTCTATCAATTTGCGACGAAAGGAGTATATACTGTAACTCAAGTAAGCCTAGTACCAAACTAATTGGGTTGATCATATATCCTGGACCATTCCCCTTCTTTTTATTCCAATATTTTCTGATTTGCACACACATTTGCATCAAGAAATTTTCAAGGTAAAGTGATAGTAAGATTTCAGCAACTTTATGAGTCCATGAAGAAAATCATAATATTTGCTGCTCCTATAGTTGCAAGGATATCATCTTTGCTACTACTGTCTTCTCAATTAATCATCAGCTGGATGAACACTTTTTGCTTATCTTAATTAACATTTATAAATTAAAAAAAAAGGAAGCTTAAGCCTAATTTCACCAAGTCAGGTTAAGTATTGCCAAGATATCCTACATATGCTGCTAATCATGCACTACAGCTTATGCTGTTGGCGGTTAAAATTTGTGGTAGATATTATATTACTACTAAGAGAAAGAGGAAGGGACACTCACAGCATTTTGTCCAAGAACCGTACATAAGATTCCATCTGATGCGTTTGCACGACATGCTCGAATCATGTAAGTTGGATCGATATATTTCACATCAGCATGAACGCCAAGCTCCTTAAAATATTTTTTTGTCTAACAAAAAATATTTGATTAATTAAGTTGCCTTGCATCTCTATAAGAAAGGAAAAAAATAAATAAATCTCAATGCGATTATACAACACATATCTCCTTTCACGCATCCCACAAGAAAGAGGGTACAGTAAAGTAGCTAGTAACATGCAATGAATATGTATGCCTATTCTTAGATAGCAGAACGACCAGTCAAAATAACCTGTGGTTATTGGAGTCTGTTTTCTTGACAGAATTTAGGCTAATAGCAATGCAACATAATGTCAAAATTATCAACGTAGAAAGGATAGATTGGAATAACTCATTGGATGAATGATCTGAAGTGAGATCTGCTAGTCAATAGCAGTTCATGTTGTTAGATCTGAGAACACAAGAGAGAAATAGGTTTGGAGGCAAAAGATCACATAAGCCTGATCCATGTCAAACATGTGAAAATATGCACTGCTGCTGCTACTTTCTTTTGAGCAGAAGCGCACAAATAATTACTTGTGGATAATTGTTGATAGAGTCCACTGCAAGGAACTTGGATTGAGTTGCAGAGTATGCATGAATGGTAAATGATTATGATAACTTAATTAGAGAATGTATCACAAGTGAAGTGAAATAAGGGAACCAGAACTTTAAGGAAGGGGGGCAAAATTTCTAAATAAAAAAAAAATTATAGACAAATTTATATTCGAATTTATTTTCATATTAAATAATTACATATTCGGATTTTTATTATTTTTATTTTAATATTTAAATTTTACTTAGAAAAATTACAAGTAAAATTATACAATATATATTATTTCTTAAATAATATTTATATATTTTTAAGATATTTAAAAAAAAGTATTTAAACTAATTATTTTTAAATAAATTTATATGATAGAATATATTTTATGAAATAATTAAATTAATTACAAAACTGTAAATCCAATTCATAATCAAAATGCAAAATAATTAACCTAATCATAAAATCTTAAATTCTCAATTCATAATCAAATTCCAAAATAATTAACCTAATAATCAAAATAATAAACTAAAACCTATAAATTAAACAATAATTATAAATAATTATAATACTCAATAAAATTATCAAAACAATAAATTAAAAACTAATTTTAAATTTTTAATGTAATTAATATTTAAAAATTAATTTAAAAAAAATAAATACAAAGACACACACACATATATATATGTATATATATAAATTGGAACCAAGGGGGGCAAATGACCCCCCATGCCCCCACCCCCCTGGTACTGCCTCTGGAGGGAACCGTGGTACACCAATAGATCTAGAATAGAAACATATTCTTGGAATTCCATATTTTTGCTTTGGTACACAAATAATCTAATTTTTTTCCTTATTATTTAGATTTTTGAGTAACTCCAATCCCTATTGATATGTAATTTTAAGTATAATTATTAATCTAATCAATAATTTTAAAAAATAAACTTGGAAATGGTTCTTTAAGGTTTGTGAATCCTATTCCACTTCGATTCCAGTTCCAAAGTGTATCAATTAAGCCCTAAGTTTGCAAATGGCTATGAAACTGCTATGCAAACTTGATGTCACCCATGGGAAAAAAAAATATGAGGATCCAGCCATTTACTTGTCATAGTACCATGTTAACTTGATTGTCACTAATACCATTCATGAATATATGATCACTATTCACTGACCTCTTGTTGTATGTGTACCCCAATATCTCCAAACACAATGTTTCCAGATGCATCAATCGCATTAGTTTTCTTGAGAAAATTCTGCATCAAAAAGTAAAACCATTATGCTTTTCACAATCATGTTATTTTTTTTCCTATAAAATCATAAATTGGTCCTTTCCTTCGCACAAATAAAAGGTCCAGCCAAACACATTTTAAAGATATATTTAGCTAGGACCTAAAGCCTCTTCTGATGAATATCTTCAAAAGGACATACAAAGCATTCTAGATCCAGCTATACAATTCATTTAATTGGAATACTTAGCAGCAAAACACAGAGCTCCTGTTTAAAGAAAGTGAATTCAAATAATGAGAAGAAGCTGTCCAATGAATGACAAGTATTTAATTTCCTCATATAAAGGAAAGTAAAGGTGAAACTAATAGATAGAGGATCAAAACTACATTTTCCATGAAAGATCAAGAACTTGAAACCTACATAATGAAAACAGTCAATATGAGGATAATTGATAAAAGGGGGGAAAGCAAGAAAGAAAAAGTCAAACATATAACTATTGTACCAATGTAGCGCCTTAATGGTTTACAAAATCCAGGGTGGTGCGACTTTAGGACATGGTTTTGTTATGCATGTTAAGAATAGCCACTTTACAATGGTCATGCCTTTTTAAAGCAAATTCTTTCATATTACAACATAAAGAGACTCCGTTAAATACCAGAAGAAGAATGCAGAACTCTATCTCTACAGGATAACATGAGACTTGCAATCAATCGTTGCTGTATCTAGGTATACTATAAACTTATAAATATAAATGTTGTACAAACCATTAAACCTATTACTTACATTTGAAGATTCATTGGTAAGGTTATTATCTCAATATATTTATATGCTTTCCTTCAACTAGTAGCATGTATACACGTTTATGCTCCGTATATAATTTTCATAATAATTTTTTGATTATGCACTACATACACATAATTTATTTTTCATCCATATAAATACAACTAGATTATGATATTTCATTTTTTTTATTAGTAAACTAATAATGCATATGAAGAATTTGTTTTAGTTAGTTTTGAAATTCTTTCCAAACTCAACCATGTGCAGGTATTTTTCCTTATATATTACCTTAGCTTAAATTCTAAAATAATTGGTATGGCATGATAGATTATACACTTAGCATTGCTATACTCTAATTCATTAATGCATTAGCAGTTGTTTTAACAATTGTTCAGATATAAAGTTGCCTGTATTTGCCACATACTATTATCTAGATTATGCATTGAGTTTGTTTTTGAGAAGTTGCTTGCATCTTGATGTTATTAAATTTAGTGAATCCTGAAAACTTTTTGTTGAGAAAAAAAATCATGTAGTAAACAACATTTACATGAAATGCTAGTCTACAAAATGGTATAAGAAAATGAAAAACTGTCAGAGTGCAACACACCTGTCCAGCTCCCTCTGCCACACAAACCACAGCTGATCCCTTTGTCTCAATTAGGTATTTCAAATGTCTCAAAACACCATGAGGCCCATGTAAATGAAAAGGTACCTTTGGAAGTTCATATACTGATTAAGTAAATATTGGCCCACAGAGTGAGTGTTAAATTGATATATACTTACCTCTGGAATCAAACATATGTCGATTTGTCCACTAGCTAGAGATGCATGCATGGCTATATATCCACTACTACGGCCCATCAATTTCACAATCCCAATACCATGATAAGCACTATGTGCCTATGCAAAGTTGCAGAAAACGGTCAAGATAAAAATGTATACAAGAGTCCTAGGAAAGAGATTAGTGGAATAGATGCTATGCTACAATGCTTGTATGAAAAAAGTAGTAAAACAGACTTTATACCTCAATATATGCAGAATTTATTGCTCTCTGTGCTTCTTCAACAGCAGTGTCAAAACCAAAAGTTTTGTCCATCAATAAAATATCATTGTCTATAGTTTTTGGAACACCAACTACAGCCAATTTCAATCTTCGTTTACGGCACTAAATCCAGAATTTCAAGAAGAAGATACTCAGCAAAGACCCGTAAAGAGTATAGAGTAAACATGTACAGTTCTAGGAAACTATGTTGAAAAGGTGTTTTATCAAGACTGGTTAGAAAAAACTACTGGGGCTTTACAAGCAATTCATTCTCAGATTAAGATCATATTAAAGAATGATTTTGCAAGTTTCAAATAACACAGTGAATTAGTTTGAAGTAGTCTCAATAACCTCATTATGTATGGCATTAGCACCAGCATGTGTACCATTCCCACCTAACACAAAAAGCATGTTGATTCCTCTCTCCAGGTAATTATCATGCAAAAGAAGAACATTAAAGCATATCACCATGAGGCATTTCAATACGAGCAATATAATTAAACCAAAAAGAATGAATTAAACACCTCCATACTGTCCACCATGACACTGACACTGGGTCCGCCACGTGAAACTCCTAACAAGCTTCCACCGGAAAGATGAATATTTTGAACTACTTTCCTTGATAGCTGATAGAAATAGTAAATTCTAAATAAATTACCTGGGAATAAATTTAAATCTTCAAAAGAGAAGAAATATGTCCTATTGTTTATATATATATATATATATATATATATATATATGATCCTTCGACAAACCATTACCAAGAAAGAAAAGGAAATATACCGGCATTTCACTCAAGTCATTGTCAGTAAAACCTTGATAACCAAAAGGAATTCCCACTATCTCTTTGACACCGTATATTTCAAGTGTGATGACAATCTGCCAGAGTTCTAAATTGTAAGCATGTAAACAAAAAGAAACTTCAAATATTCAATACATATGATGAGTTAACAGAAGCAATTGTTTTGGGCACATCTGAAAGAAAAGAACTGCAATTTGTTGGAATTTCAAAATTCTGGCATTGCTTCCACTGAAACAGAGAGCATAAAACAGTGTAAATGAAGATTACAAGTAGGTTGGCAGTTAAATGATTCACCTGTCTGATGACATCATTGAGACCAGGGCATAACCCACCACAAGTAACAATTGCTGCTTTCACTTCTTCTGGTTTGAAGTATATTTTCTCCCAAGGCCCAGCACGATGAACCCTGTGAAGATTTCAGTATCATGTCCATTGCAAATATGAAAATTTCAGAATTAAAAGTACTCTTTCATACACAGAATGCTATATTAATTAAAATTGCACCTTTTTTTTACTGATCAGTCATGTTTTTTCTATTCTAAAGACTCAAAGATAACAGAAACATGACAATTTTCTCAGAAGTTGCTTATTTGATGCTTAGGTTAAATGAACAAGGGAATTCAACAGTAGATCCCTCAAAATTGGCCTTGAGAATTTGAATATATATTCACTTGTGGTTGCTGAAATACCAATGACCATATCACACTACAGAAACTCATTATTCATGCTTTCAATTAAATGCTCCATTCACTTCAAATTTTGACAAATTCAGTTTTAAACAACTCTCCATTTAGCATTTTTTTTTTATGCATTGATTAATCATTTAGGAAATCACATAAAATCAGAACGCATTCTCCTTGTTAATTCCTAACTTTATCAGAAAGGAATTTTTTTTGCAAGGGATGCTTATGTACACAGTTGCCTGTAGCCGGAAAACATGAGTCTTATTCGTCTTTTATTTGTGTTTCTTTCCCATCAACAACCAAATCTATTAATTACATTAGTAAACCTTTAATTTAATATAAGCTTGCTCTCTCTCTGACAATTTTAAGAAAACTTCAGCACCACTTGGAGTTTAATTATCAAATTAGTATTCCTAGTGATCACTGAAACAAAAATGTGCATCATAATACTAGGACTTGCATGATTATGATTTCTTTGGTATAGTTACTATCAGTTGTCCAACTTTTACAAATTGAAACATATATGTTTTGCACTATCTGAGAAAAGAATTTACCAAGTATGTCCTACACTGTGGAAACCACTATATAATATACTTCAAAGTAATTGCAAATCTACAAAAAGAGTTGAGAAAATTGATTACCATTGTTCAACCCAACTGCAATCAGGATCAATGCACTCAGCTCCGGCAGATGTTGGAGAAGAGAATTTTATAACCTGAAATATATTATTATATGTTTTATTTAAAAAAAAGAAGAAGAAAATATAAACTCATATATATTAAAGATAAAGCTGAAAAAGAGCAAAGCAACTCATAACATGTCCAAAGAGATGTCAGTCCTAAATAAAAGGCTTCATTTGTCACAATTACGCCCAAACTTTGCAGGCATGGGATCTTACTTTTAATCAAACTTAAAACGGTTCATATCCAATATGATTTTGGTTGCTAAATCAGACATTCTACTGATATCGAACCTGATTTTGGTTTCTAAAGCAAACACTCTTCGATATCGTTATTGAATTCAATTTATTGTATCATTCAGCAATTAAGAAAATTCAAAATTCCAGTAAAAAAAAAAGAGAGAAATGATCAATAGATGAAGTCCACCAAAAAATTCACAACAACAGAGTTGCAGAGATTGCGAGTAACTGAACAGCCTTAGAAAAAGAAATGTATTGGTTGTAATTTGATATGAAAAGCTCAATATAGCTTCAAAAGCACCCTATCATCTTTGTTAATGTAGCCATGCCACTCTTCATCAGAAGGATAACCACCTGCAAAATCTTCTGACACTGGAGTCCTGTAAAAAATAAAACACAATAAAATCAGTAAACAAATACATTTCAAAAGCTTAATTACAAATAAGAAAAAAGGACTTTCAAGGGAAAAAAAAAAAAAAGGAACCTCATCTTGAGACAAAATGTAGATGGAATGGGCTTAGCATCAGGAAATATATCAATAATATGAGGAATATTAAACCGGCGTTCAAAATCTTCCTGGTACTTAATTTTCCAATCAGGATCGTTAAAATGAATCGATGAAGATGAACTCTGCTTACGAATCTCAGCAAAGACGCCACCTCGCTTAGCGATTCTACTCAAATTCGGCTTGAAAAACAGACAATTCCGGAAGGAGAAGCCATAGGAGCCACGATAAAGAAGAGAAGGTTTGGTAGAATGCAAAGCAGTGAGTTTAGGACCAGCGATCGCATCCATGGAAAGAAAAGTGGAGACTTCAATATATTATTTCAGTAAAAAGTGAGAGAGAGTGGAAAATTTTGTTCGGTATAATTTACCAATTTTTCTAATAAAATTATATTTGCTCCTTTGATTTATGAATACTATATTTATAATGACTCTTTGTATCTGTGTGGAATTCTTTTTCAGTTTATAATAAATAATAATTGCATTTAATTTATATTTTCTTAAAAGTAAACTTGTTTTTGCAATTTTGTCCAAAAATTTTAATTTTACTCATTTTTATCTTAATTTAAAGTTTTAGTTACAACTAGAAAAGAATCCCCACTATGCTGCCAATATTACTAAAAATTACAGAAATTTTATATATAAGTTATTTGCATTTCAATATTAGGTTTTATAATTTTAATAAATTTTTATTTTTTAAATAAGGAAAAAATACTAATAGACTATAAATAATGCAAGAATAGTAACCTCTCGTATCATATTTACCTAACATAATATAGACACACTGAAATAATAAAAAGTGAAACCCTATTAAATAATCAAGCTCTCAAATTAAACAAGCAAAAATTAAATTGCATAGTTCAAAAATTCTACAACAAAATTAAAAATATATATTGATAATTCATAAACTTAATAGTTACTTCAAACTTTGTGACTTTTTAATATTTAAAAAAAAATTAATTTGACTAGTTATTATCGATATCAAAAATGATATATTAATTATCTATTATTATCAATATCAAATAACATATCATAATTATATTAGAATTCTTTAAATAAATGTCTATAAAAATTAATTTTTTTATTTTAATAAATAAGAAATTAAATATTAAAATATTCAATTTTAAATAATTATTATCAATATTAAGAAAGATATCTTAATCATGTTCAAACTCTCTAAATAAATATCTACGATAATTAATTAATTATCTATACTAATATATAATAAAATTAATATTTTAAAAACTAAAAGAGGCACATGGTATAATATTATGCCAGTAATAGCTGATTAGTAAAATATTAAAAAAATATATTCGTGATGTTGCATGTGTTTTTATTCAATATACATTTACTCATTTGCAAATTTTATAATAATTCTAAATAAATAATCAGTAAAATTTGATGATCATAATTTTTTTTCTTATTCATGAGTGTTGTATAAAATAAATATTATAATATTTTTATGGAAGAAATAAAATAAATATAGTTTATAAAAATGTCATGTATAATAATGATATCTTCTCATCTAGGATCATCACATCAATGCTATTTATACCACCAGTGTTATTAAAGTTTGATATATTATGTAGATGAATTATTGTTACAAAAAATTATTGTAACTTACTATTGGCTGAAATTTAGAGGAAAAAAAAAAGATCGGCCAAATTTTTTTTTATAATATATGATTTTTGGACAACTTTATTGTAGAATTATTGTCACAAAAATTATTGTAACTTCATGTAGACTGAAATGTAGCTCGACAAGGATATTTTTTAACCAAATGACTTGACAAGCGCAAGCTGTAGCTACTACAAATTCTGCTTGTATAGTTGATAAGGTTACAATTTGTTGTTTTTTTTATAACCTTGAAAGAGCCTACGAACACAACATAAAAACATAATCTATAGTGCTCTTTTGATCACCCAAGTCTCCAACATAATTGATATTTGAAAACCCAATCAAATCTGATTTTTCTCCCTTTTTGTAGAACTATATAGCCTTAGCATTACCTTTCAAGCATTGAAAACTTTTCTTTGCAGTATATATATGTAATTTTTTTGAATTCTCCATGTTATGTTAATAAGATTTACAAAATACATGATATTGAGCCTTGTTGTTGTCAAATATATCAAACTTCTAACAATTTACTTAAAGAGAGTGTCATTGGTTCTCTTTCCTTCAACATCTTTTGTAAGCTTTAAACCAACATCTGATGGTGTAATAACAAGATTGTGATTGCCATCTGAAACACATCTAAAAGTTTTTGTACATATTTCTTTTGGGAAATAAAAATTCACTAATAAATTGCACTACTTTTATGCCAAGAAAATAATGCATCAGTCCAATATCAAACATATCAAATTCATGCATCATGGATCTCATAAAATTCTCAAGCATAACCTTATCATTTCCCATGTAAGTGTATAATTAGCATTCTCAACCCCACCTCCCCTCCCCCGCCCCACTCCATACTCTGTATAAAGAGAATGCTGACGTGGACATCTATGAAAACCTTCCTTTTGAAAATAAACATTTTATATAACCATACAAAGCTCTAAGTGTTTGTTTTAGTCTATGTAAAGCTTTTTTTAATTTAAAATTTTTTTCCTTCACCAACTTTTTACATAACTAGGAGGTTGTTTAATAAATACCTATTCTTACAAGCCTCCATGTAAGAATGTTGACTTTACATCTAGTTAGTGGATAAGTCGTAGGTTTTGAGCAGCCAATGCAATCATCTATCTGATTGCAACCTTGCAACTGGAATAAAAACTTCTTTATAATCCACATCAAACTCTTGTTTGTAGCCTTTTGCCACTAACCATGCTGTGTATTTGTCAACTACCCAATTTTCCTTTAGTTTAGTTTTTGTAAACCTATTTTACATCAATATTTTTATGTAGCCTTTTACCACTAACCGTGTTTTGTATTTGTCAACTACCCCATTATCCTTCAGTTTAGTTTTGGAAACTTATTTTACATCAACATTTTTTATGCACTTCTAGAAGATTAGAAAGCTCTTATGTACTATATTTTTCGATAGATATAATTTCATCATCCATTACCTTTTGCTATTTGGCATTTCTGACAATACTTTCCAAAGTTGTTATTATAATACAAAAACAAAGCAAAATGAGTGAAAGGATCTTTATATTGATTAAGTCCAGTTGCCTCATATTCTAACATCCATGCTGGTAGGACAAAGCAAAATTTATGAATCTGATGGAATCCTATAAAACTCATTGGGTTGAATCGAATTTAGTCGGTTTAGAAAATACACTATGGATCAGTTGAATTTTAAAAATAGAAGAAATATCGGGTTTATTCTGTCAGTCGGGTTGGGATAATTTTTTTTGTTTTAACCTAAATATGACCGACTCTTTTATATTTATACATTAATATATATATATATATATATTATTTTATTTCACCATTTAACCCAACCGAATCCTACCTGAGCCAACTTGGCTATACTAAAGCAAACCCAACTATTAAACTCTAATATTAAAGGTCAACCCATTTGAAACCTACATGATCCGACTAAACTCGAAATTAACTCTAATCAATTAGAAATATAAGAGATTCGGACAATATCGATTTACTATTCTTAGTGTTTGTTCGGGTTCGGTAAAAAAAACACATCCTTAACCATACATGTGCTCACCGTTACATGCTAGCCTTCTTCAAACACGATGACAACGTTGATAAGCTATTATGTCAACTTGTTAGTCCAGTGTCGATGTAATTTCAGAATTTGAAAGGTTGTCATTTTGGGCACTTTCGGAGGAAATAGTTGCTGGAAAATGTTGTTGTTGGGGCTAATTTGTTTTTAACCATTCTCTCCATCAAAACTCGTTGAAGGAATTTTCAGTGACCAGAATTGATTTTCATCAAAAACAATATCCTCACTTATTAGAATTTTCTTAGTGTTAGGATTATAGAACTTACATGCTTTTGATTGATCACTAACACTAAGAAAAATACATTTATAACATTTCTCTATCAGGAATATGGGCAAATGCAACACCCAAATACTATAAGATGATTTACAACTGATTTTTATCCAATACATGCTTCCTCCAGAGTCATATTTTGAATTGCAAATGTGGGGCTTCTATTCAAAATGTGAATACTTCACTGACTGCTTCAGGCCAAAAAGTTTTTGGAACATCACTACATCTCAATAGATTTTGTACTATATTCATAATAGTGCGATTTTTCCTTTCATAATCTTCATTTTTCTAGGGTGAATAAGTTGTTGTAAGTTTCCTTTTTATTCCATGAAACTCATAAAATTTGCAAATTCTTGTAATTTATATTCTCCCGTAAGATTCGAGTGAAGAGCTTTTATTAAATTGCTAACCTCTTTTTTAACACGTGCTTTAAAGCTTTTAAAAGCTTCAAAGGCTTTAGATTTGTCCTGCAAAAACACACCTAAATTTTTTGAGTATAATCATAAATGAAGGTAATGATTCAACTTTTACCTCTTTTTGAGGATGGTGTTGTAGGTCCACAAATGTCAAAGTGTATAAGTTCTAGGGTCTTTATTGGCTCTCCATGATTTTCCTTATGGAAATGAGTTATGATATCGTTTGCTAACAACACACTCTTTAGATGTTTGCGAGGGAAATAAAATTTGAGGAAGGTCTGTTACCATATTCTTTTGTTGTAGAGTTTTTAATCCACCAAAATTAAGATGTCCATAACAAAAGTGCCACAATCAAGCTTCATCTCCTTGCTTTAGTGAGAAACATGATTGTTGTATGTTATTGAGATAGAGAAGAATATTCTATTAGTAGTCATTTTAACTTGAGCAATTAAGCCCAAATTATGATCTTAAATATGACATACTCCATTTTGAATGAGAATTTCATACCTCTTCTCTTGCAATTGACTAAAACTTAGAAGATTTGTCTTTAAATCTAGAACATAAAGGATATTAGAAATTGTTTGAGCAATATCTCTATTGGTTTGAATAATCACCTGTCCTTTTCTCTTGACTGAAACTTTATAGTTGTCTCCAAAATTTACTAAATGTCAATATGAATGAATCATCTAGAATAGAGAAGGCTAACTTGTTCTCACACATGATTATTGCATCCAATATTTAAGTACCACAAATTCTGGTGAGTTTCATCTTTTCCTTACTCCTTCATATGGCAAACCAATAATAGAGATATTTCTTCTTCTTGTTCTGCAAAATTAAACTATCTTTCAACATCTTTATCTAAGTCAGTTCAACATTCCGATTTATAATGGCCTTACCTGTGACATTTGTAGTGTTTGATTTTAGATTTATCCACTAACTTTGGCTTTGAATGATCTGAATAGTTATTATTATAACCCTTTTTGTTCCTTGAGAATGAGAATTCTAATTATCTTCATATTTCTGATGTGAATTTCTACCACCATTGTTGTTTGCCCTTTCCTCTTCCTCTTCCTCAACCCTCTTTTTTTTATGTTGATGACTACTTATCATATGAGAACTGTAAAGCTCCTTCCTCTTTGTCTCATCACTTCATTTTTCATTTGTGAATTACTAAGGAACTTTATGATTCATCAATTGAAAGTTCATTCGTATCTTTAGATTTTTCAATTGAACAAATAATGCAATTGAATTTGTTGCCATAGAATGAAGTACTTCTCAGCAACAGTCACATCTTCCAATTTTTTGCCATGAATCCACATCTTATTTGTAATTTCTATGACCCTTAAGAAATGTCTGAAACTAATCTCATGCCTTAGTGTCTCGGATTTAGCACAAAGAGCTTGAAGCTGTGCTCATTTTGCTTTTGCAGTCCCTTGATAGTATCTCTTAACAAAGTCCCAAATTTACAATGTATTTGCAAAGAATAGTTTCCAAATTTGAGCATAGCTTGGAAAAAAATAATTTTTTTGCTTTAAAATCTTTTAACTTCTGTGCTTAAAGCTCTATTTTTCGCTCATACGTCAATGTAGCAACTTATGGTTCTGCTGCTCCAAAAACAACCTCAGTACAATATTCTTTTTAAACCTCAAGAAAATTCTCCATGAGCATACTCCAATGGTCATAATGATCATTAAAAACATGAAATTACTGGTTGCACAAAGTTTTCAGAAACTATATATTTCTTTTTTTTATTGTATAAAATAAAGCTATCGGCTTTTTTTTAAGAGGCACTGATACCACCGTTAACAATATATTTATATAAAAATGGAAAATAAAATAAAACATATAAGAGAAATGGACAATCATTATTGCTTTCACTCACACAACAAACTTACATCTATTGCTCTTTACACAAAGTAAAAAAACAACGAAAATTGTGAAAAATATAAAATAGAAAATTTGATAGCCATAAAGTTAGAAAGTGTTTGACATAGCTTATAAAAATTAACTTATAAACTAATATAAGCTTATAAAAATTTAAAATTTTATATAGTTATATTTTACTTTGAATATTTATAAGTGACTGATAAACACTTAATATATTTAAAAAAAATAACTTATAAATACATTTGTTATTAAGTTTACTAAAAAAGATATAAAATTATATTATCAAGAGCATCTATTAAATTAAATATGAATAATATAATAAATTATTTAGTCAAACTAATTTATATATCAAGTTAAACTAGCATCTTTTAACTTGTTTTTTTAGCTCTCATAAATTAAACTTATAATCTCATAAAATTATTTACACAAATACATTATGCTTAATTTAAAGCTTATAAATTAATATAATTAATTTATAAACTAAGTCAAACACTCTCTTAATAAATTTATTAATATTAAAATAAACTAAAAAGTAAGGCCAACTTTGAACTCTTAAGAATAAAACACTAGTTAAAAATAAGTAATTTGCTGCTAACAAACTTCGATTAACTTGGATAACAGCAAATAAATCAAAACCAATACAAAATCATGTGCTTTAACAGTACAAGAGTCCAATATAAATCAACAATAAAAGAATTCTTATCAACAATAAAACTCAATTGATTTTGACTTAATAAAATATCAGTCTCACCCTTAAATTTGTAGTGTAAAATGGATATGCTTGGTGGGTTTTTTAGTCTTTACAATGATATGTGAGACCTATTAATTTAAGTGTCATTTTCACCCTTAGATCTGTGATGCAAAATGGTTATGAGTGGAGGATTTTTTAGTCTTTACATTAATACGTGGAACCTGTTAATTTAAGTGCCATGATCTTCTTAAGATACATAGCAAAAACGACACTGTTCTAATATTTTTTTAGGTACTTAAATTTTCTTAGAAGGTTAATATTGTCTTTTAATGATGCTCCATGTCTTGAACCACGTGCATGTCAAATGAGCAATTAATCACATGCTTTTTAGGAGTAATTAAATATTTATATTAAAATGCAGATGTTATAAATAAATTTTAAATTGCATATGTTATAAATAAATTTACTCTTTATTTTGTTTATTAATTTTTAATTTTTCAAATTATTTGATATAAGATTTAGAGGGTGTTTCTCAAAACTTAAAAGCTGGTCAAAACTGATTATAAGCAGTTTTTAGATTATAAGTTATTTATTTAAATGTTTCTGAAAACTTAAATAGTAGATTATAATATAATTTTAATCGGTTTTTTAAAAGTTGGGTTTTGCTACTTTTTTTAAGCACTTATTTTTTAAGCAGTTTTGATCAAGTAAAAGACTATACTATCCCTACCTAATCTTCAATATTTCAAATTTGCCCACCCTATATACTTTAGTTCTCATCAAAATTCTTTTACGTTTCTTCTTAAATAAATTATTATTATTATTATTATTATTGCAAAATAAATTTTGAATTGACATTTAAGAAATTATTTTTATACAATAAATAAACTTAGGGACAGTTTGATCATTTTGACAGTTTCTGCAATTAAAAACTGATTATAAACTGATTTTACAGAAACACTTAACTGATTATAAACTGATTATCATCTGATTATTAACTAGTTTACAGAAACGCTTAACTGCTTATTTTTAATCTGATTATAATCTAAAAATCACTTATTCACAATAAGCTGAAAAGCTCCAATTTTGAGAAACACCCTCTTATTCTTATCAACAGCAAAACTCGATCAATTTTGACTTAATAAAATATTAGTCTCACTCATAGATTTATAGTGCAAAATGATTATGCTTGATGGGTTTTTTAGTCTTTATAATGATATGAGGGACTCATTATTTTGAGTGTCATTTTTACCCTTAGATCTGTAATGCAAAATGGTTGTGTGTAGGATTTTTTAGTATTTACATTAATATGTGGGATCCATTAATTAAAATGTCATTCTCTTCTCCAGATGCAAAGCAAAAACGACACCGTTCTAATAGTTTTTTTATAGGTAATTAAATTTTTTCAGAAGGTTAATATTGTTTTCTAATGATGCTCCATGTCTTGAACCACAGGCATATCAAATAAGCAGTTAGTCACATACTTTTTGAGAGTAATTAAATTATTTATATTAAATTACAGATTTTATAAATAAATTTACTCTTTATTTTATTTCTTAATTTTTAATTTTTCAAATTATTTGATATAGGGTTTATTCTTATCAACAGCAAAACTCAATTAATTTTGACTTAATACTTTATCAGTCTCACCCTTAGATATGTATTACAAAATGGTTATGCTTGGTGAGTTTTTTAGTCTTTACAATGATATGCGGGATCCATTATTTAGAAGTAATTAAATTTTTTTAGAAGGTTAATATTGTCTTTTAATGATGATCCATGCCTTGAACCACGTACATATCAAATCAACAGTTAATCACATGCTTTTTAGGAGTAATTAAATTATTTATCTTAAATTGCACATGTTATAAATAAATTTACTCATTACTTATTTATTAATTTTTAATTTTTTAAGTTATTTGATATATTTAATTTACTTTTAGTTATATTAAAAAACATGGTATAATATTATCTAATTTTTCATATTTAATTTAACTAAAATGTATATGTCCGTATTTGAAAAAAAATGTTTTCTCACATGTATTTTTGTTAACAATAACAAAATAACCATTTAAAATTAAAATTTTTTTATTAAATGAATTGGGAAAAAAAATCCTTATATATAGTATGTGGTTATAGAAACTAATATACCAAGTCTTTCATTTTTTTTAGTAAAAACTTAATTAGATATTTATTTTTAAAATTTTCACCTAATTAAATAATAAAAAAATATTTTTATTGTATATAAGAAAAAAATAAACAAATTTATTCTTTATTTTATTTATTAATTTTTCAAATTATTTGATATATTTAATTTACTTTTAATTATATTAAAAAACATGGTATGATATTGTCTAAATTTTCATATTTTATTTAATTAAAACGTATATGCCCATCTTTGAAAAAAAAATGTTTTCTCGCATATATTTTTTTTAACAATAACAAAGTAATCATTTAAAATTTAAAATTTTTTATTAAATGAATTGGAAAAAAAATATCCTTATATATATTATGTGGTTATAGAACTTAATATACTTTCATTGTTTTTAGTAAAAACTTAATTAAATATTTATTTTTAAAATTTTTGCCTAATTAAATAATAAAAAATATATTTTTATTTTAAATTTACAATAAAATATATTAAAATATAAATAATATATTAAATAATAATTATTTGGATAGTGTTCAAATAAAATTATAATATCCTATTTGATATTAAAAATAATTAATTATATATATATTATATAAAAAAATATAACTACTGCACTAATATTTTGTTTTCCTATGACACTATTTAGTGCATGTAATATATAATAATTTTTATATTTTTATTTTTATAAATGATAATTTTTTATATTTTATGTAGTTTATTATTTATTTATTTTTTTGTTTCATCATCATATTAATTTGGAATATATTAATTACGATTTTAAAGTAATATATAAAGTTTTGTAAATAAGAATAATTTTTTCATATTTTTGAGATTGATACGTTTTTCATCTCTGTATATGCATTATTTGAATTTTTTTTTGCATATATATATATATTAAAATTATGTACCAAATTGACTCCTATCAATAATAAATCAGTTGAATGCAATTAACAATCAATGATAGTAGAAGATGAAATTCTTCCAAAACTTTTTTTTTTGTAAAAAAAAACCTATAGTTGTAAGAAATTTTAAAAATATATTTTTAAATTTAATTGAAAATATATTCTAATATATTATATGTATACAATTAAAAGTGAGTATTTGAAAACTTAAAAAATAAAAAATAATTTTTTAGTAATATTTTCACTTTTTAAAATATATTTATACAAAATTATTAAAAATTTAGATATATGAGTTTCACTATTAAATTTTAGATATATGAGTTTCACTATCCACCAACTTTGTATGATATTATTTAATTTCCACTAATTTGATTGTTATTTTTTTGAATTTTATCCATTTTTATATTTTCATCAATTAATATATTATATTTATTAGTCAATTTTGCCACATGTATATATAGTTTATATTAAATAGCTATTATGGATTTTTTTTGTTGTATTTTCTATATTGTATTGGTATTGGTATTGCACTCTTAGATTAAGTAAATAAAATTTACCTTGATAAGGGTTTTAATGCTATCTATTTTATCTATTGTAATTTTTTATCATGTGAATTGGTTTATAAACTATATGAATTGGTTTTTATTGTTAGAATTTATTAGTTTAAGATATATATATATATAATCATATAAATCACATAAAACAAATTAAATTGCGGTACATTATAATGTTATTCATATTAATAAACTTGATCAATAAATAGAACAATAAGAATATAATATTTGATTAATAAAATAGAACAATAAAACTAATAAATAAAATTATCAAATATGCATACATCTATAAAATGATCAAATTTTTTTCTTTTTTTTTTAATCAAGGAACTTTTAGTAGATGATAAAAGTTAAAATTCTATTTTTTTTTTAACTGAAGTTAACATTCTATTTATACAAGAGGAAAATAGAATGTTAAATTCAAAACACTTATCATGATATGTAACTTTAATTTTTATTAATTTTTTTACAGTTACTATTTATTGATTTACTACATAATATAATATTTTAGACTATTATATTAATATATATGAAATTAATCAGTAAACTTAATAAATTTTAACATTGACCACTTTTGTATAAATTGGAAGTACATAAACACCTTTACTAACCAAGAATTCATTGATTTGTACGATTTAATTTGTACAATTGAAATTGAGATTGTACATATATTTTAATAAATATTACTTATAAGATTCAACACATTATACCATCCAAGACTAGAGTTATTTTGTTCAGTTTATATTATTATTATACACAATATACTTCTATATTATATTTATTTTAATTCTCCCATAAACAAATTATAATATTTATTTTTTTAACATGAGTATAATTAAATAAACTATTAAAAGAATTTTTATTAATAATTTTAAATCAATTATTAAATGAAAAATATATATTTATGATCACTAATTTTTTATAATTATTTACTTAAAATTATTATAAAATATAAAAATTAATTTATATATATTGAATAAAAATTTCCTCAGCCATGGTATGGTTACTTTTCTAGTAATTATATAAATTTTTTTTTTAGCAATATAGTAATTATATAAAGATGTTCATGTTATTACTGTATTGCTTACTTAAAGCTTGAGGGGGAAAATGGAATCCTTCTTCAACGTTCTGAAAAATATTTCCCCAGTACTGTACGTGGCACTGACAAAGGCTGATTTGCAAATAAATATTTCTTATTTATTATTATTATTATTAATTATTATTTTTTATTTTATAGTTTCTAAATTTTTATTTCTATTTTTTTTGACATTGCAATTTGCAAGGTTAGTTATTTATTTAGTAGATAGATGTGTCAGTATCACCCACTTTACTGAATCACTCAGAGATCGGATTCGCATCTTCATCTTGCCTTCAAATATGGACTAATTAAAAGCTATTCGTTAAAAAAAAACCATATTTTAATTTTAACATGATTTATTAAAATTATTTTATCAAAAAAAATAAAATTTTATTAATTTAAGCTCTATTTATTTAATAAAAAATATTTTTCTGCATTTCCTGAAGTCTAGAACACTAAAAATGACAATTGTAAATTTTTTTATTAATAAAAATTTTCTTAATTAATAATATTTTTATGGATAAAAAAATTATTGTCAATTTTTTTGGAAAATTTGTATGAATATGCTCTTACTACCCCACCATTATCAATTAAAATAATTACTATTATTATCATCTTATTATTTTTATATCTAATAATAATTTTTAAAATGAAAATTTTTATACATAATATTTCTATGATATTTTATATTGAAAATAATCTTTTATTTATTATTCACTTGAAATAAATACGTCATAATAAATTTTATGAAATTCTTTTCGAATTTCACAAGCTTAAAAAGACATATATTTGAAATACTAAAAAATTATTTAAATTTTATGAATTCAAGTACATGTAATTAGATATAAGTAAAATAAAATTTGTAAGTAAGAATTCAATTTGGAATTTATTCATAAATTAATTTCATATTTATAGTTCATTTATTCTAAATGAATCCTTTAATTGTCAATGTTATAACAAAAACAGTAGCAAATGAGAATATAATTTTTCTGAAAATATTATTTTAAGATTTTAAGAAAATATTATTCATATATAAATTATTTCTCCCAAAATAAAATGAATTTTAAACCATTTGAATGATGTAATATTAACTTAAAAATTTTAATTATTTTTAGATTCAACAAAATTTTCCATATTTTTTTTATTAAATTTAAATCAACCATGATGCCATTGGTATATTGACAACAAAAGAAGTTTATATTGGGTTTGGCTACCTGGAAAAATCTATCTTTCACTCTCAAGTGGAAAATCCAAATTTTATATACTTTTCTTTGGCTTTTTTCCATTATTGTATGGTGAATAACAAGGAAGGTTGACTCGTATGGTTTGATAGCCGCCACCAAAGCTTTTGTTGACCAAGTTTTCACATATTATGTTAAAATTCTGCATAGGCGCCAACCTCTCTCCAATGAGCCATGGGGATGACCATACTCACAATAATAACCATGCTTTGTATTTTGCAAATCAAGAAGAAAAAGAGACACATATATAATTTGAAAATTGTTATTTAAATTCAATTTTACTTCTTCAATATTTTAAAAAAGAGACTTTATTCTTTTCATAAAAAAAAAAAGAATAATGCTATTTATGAGTCACCGATAATTGAATGTTTTTAATTAATTTTTTATTAGCATTTTAATTTACAATGTTATGATAATGTTATATAATTTATAATTTAAAATAAAAATATAATTAAAAAGTGTTTAATAATTCTAAAAAACTATATATGAATACATGTTATTTTCATAAAATATTTTGATTTATTTTAAATCTAAAATTAATCTAAAGATATAATTTCATTGTAAGTCTAAAAAATAAGTTCAAAAATTACATCTCATTCTAATTTTGAAGACTTATTAAAGAAACTAAAAGTACTTCTATTAATAACTTGGCATTGCAACAACTAAAAGAATTGTTTTACCAAAATTTATACTAAGAGATGATTATAAATTATTGTTGGAATTCTTATCTAGTTAACACTGAATATTAGATTAAGATATTTAGCTAATTTTTTTTTATTTTTATAATTTTATAATTATAAAATTTTTATATATCATTATTATTTTTTTAGATGAAAATTTTAGTTATGATTATATCATTTTTTTAACTATATAATATGTATAATATCTCCTTAAATATTATATTTTTTGCCATATATATTTAATATTTATACTGTTTTATATGAAAAAGTAATTCAAATATACTAAAAAAAAATGATATATACACTTAGAGTGTAGTCCCTTAATATGAGTGAGAGAAAAAAAAAACAATTTGAGATAATAACAAACTTGAAATTATCTCTCCATAAAAAAAACTTTAATAAAAAGAAATTATATGATGTATTACTTTTTCATTTCTTTTAAATATTTTATAATTTTAGGAGATTTTAAAGATTTTTTAATTTACTAAATATATATTATATGTTATCTTCGCAATTTATATTTCTAAAATTAAAATTTTTTAAATTAAAAATTAAAAAATATTTTAAAAATATTTTTACTTTTTATAATATTTTTATATAGAGTCATAAGTTCCTGTCTAATTAACTACTACATTGCGTGGGTTATCCAATTAATAAAAAAAAATGGATAAGACTTCTAAAAAAGAAGAAATATTTGAAAAACATGCGAGCTATAATCTAGCCAAAAGTACATCTTTCTTGGGTAGATTATATTCGATTCTCTTTTTTCGTATTGTAATGCTAAAAAAAGAAGAGATATATTCTTAGAAATAGTTCTGAAATTTCATTAGGCTTTATGCAAATGTTGAACAAAACCCAAAAGCTAAAAAAGCCCCTTTTGAGCTATTTCATTAAAATCCAAAAGACTTACACTTATTAGGCCACTAGACTTACACTTTGTTTGGATGCTAGTTAGTAATAGTTTGGTATATAGTATGATATAGTTTAATAATTTGTTTGTTTTTATTTCTACACTTATAGTACGGTTTATTATAGTTTTTTGGTAGTTTAATAAGGTATTTTTCAAAACTTAAAAGTTGGTCAAAACTAATTATAAGCAGTTTTTAAATTATAAGTTGTTTATTTAAGTGTTTCTGAAAACTTAAATAGTAAATTATAATCCGATTTTAATCAGTTTTTTAAAAGTTGGGTTTTGCTACTTTTTTTTAAGCACTTATTTTTTAAGAAGTTTTGACCAAGTAAAAGACTATACTATCCTTACCTAATCTTCAATATTTTAAATTTGCCCACACTATACACTTTAGTTCCCATCAAAATTCTTTTATGTTTCTTCTTAAATAAATTTTATTATTATTATTATTATTATTGCAAAATAAATTTTGAATTGACATTTAAAAAATTATTTTTATACAATAAATAAATTCAGGGACAGTTTGGTCATTTTGACAGTTTCTGCAATTAAAAACTGATTATAAGTTGATTTTACAGAAACACTTAACTGATTATAAACTGATTATCAGCTGATTATTAACTAGTTTACAGAAACGCTTAACTGCTTATTTTTAATCTGATTATAATCTAAAAATCACTTATTCACAATAAGCTGAAAAAGCTCCAGTTTTAAGAAACACCCTCTAAAAACCACCACTTTTCTTAAAGTTTTTAAACAACCTAATTGATGGGTTGCATGGTTTTCCAAATTCATATTCCAAAATTAACATTATCAATCACATTATATTACAAATCTTTCTAACTTAATTTTATTATTTTTTTAAATCCAAACTTAATTTATTTTTTTTCATATATTTTGTGGATCTTTTATTTAATTTCAGAAAATTAAATATAAATTAAATATTTTAGGATAATAATATATCCATTTGAAAAAAAAATAAGATTTTGCTCCATTTTTTTCAAGCAACAAGAACATTAATTTTTTAATTAGTTTTAGTTTTCATTGACTATAGAAAATAAAATTTGGAATTAATTATTGATTATAAAAGTAAATTTAATATTATTTTACATGTATTTTACTTAAAACTAATATGAATTTCAATTGAGGATATTTTAGTTATTTTATTATTTTTACAATCGTACCATGGCATCAAATTTAATAAAAACAGCTTAATTAATCATATTATACTATATCATCTATTCAAATATGATAAACACTAATTACAATATGATATATTAATAAATCATACTGTCAGCTATTCAAACATGATTTTCATAAATGGCCCTATTCTATATCTAATCGAGGCAAGATGGGGTAAAGTGCGGTTGAATAGAGCGGGTTATAAATATCTATTTATTTCTAAAAGGAGGAAACAATATATATATATATTATTTTTTTATAAAATATAAATAATAAATTTATGTAAAATACTTATATAAAACATTAATTTAATTATTTATATTTTACCTAATAATAGTAATGTAAATGAGTTAATGTCAAAATAAAATTGAAAAATATCATATATGTATATATCTTTACTTGTATTAATATGATATATATTTGTTTGCACCCAAATTACAATGGCCCAGAAAAAATACAAGGCCCAAACTAGAAGGAAGGCCCAAATGAAAAAAGAACTTTGATCTGCAACCAAAATCCACGCCACAACATCTATGCGCCTATGTTAATTCTTAATTTTTTTTTCTTCCTTGTTCCAACTGCTAAAGACTAAATAAGAAGAGTAAGTGTTAGGAAATTTGCCTGAAATATATAAGGCAAGAACTAACCATGTAGGTCTTAGCTAAGGGTGATTGTCCATAAACACATACATCAACCATGTGGGCAAGGGCAACTCTACCCTTTTTTGATTTTGCTTTAAGGCCAACCAAACCAATACTAAATCCCTTTCAAGTAAAGCACTTCTTTTTTTTTTTTCTACAATTATAGCAATTTTTATCTCTAAATTGACTTAGAGATATTTGTCGCCTAAATTTGAAATTATAAGTCAACTATAATAACTTCCATCATGGTTAACGGTTATTTAGGCTTCCAAATATCCCTTCTTTATGTCCTCTTCATTCCAACTATATTTCCCATGACATGTTCTAATCAACACCAGCTTTTAGTATCTTAACTAAAATGCTTCATATATATATATATATCAGAACTCCACAAGTAAAAGGCATAATTTTTTTTTTAACATGGACCAGCAACCTAAATTCATTAAGACAGATTCTCTATTTCTACCTAGTCTAGTCTTCATGTCTTTTTTTTTATTAACTCTAAATTTATCTTTTTAGGTTTTGCAGATTTATCTGATCCGATTCAAAATTCACTGTGTCATTCATTAGTGAAAGTAAACATTTCTTTAGTTTTTTGTTAATTTAATTTATTTCTCTTTTGTATTGTATGTTAATAAGTTAATGATTAGTATGCTATATAGTCAATTTTCATGCAATAATAACTCTTTTTGTAGTTAGAAAGTTGTAATTTGAGAAAAATTACATTCGATAAATAGTTTTTTTTTAACTTTTTAGATGCGAGAAATCTCTTGTATTAAAAAAAAGTTATTTTTATATGTAGAAAATTCTTGGTATAATAATATATATACTAATATTGTTGTTTTAAGACCAAAAGATCAAAGATCAAGTCTTGAAATAATCATTTTTGCATTGGGTCGCAAAGTAGAAAGTCTAGTGCAATGGAAATAACTTTGTTTTGTGTTTTTTTTTTCAAACTATTGGCATTATAACAATCTTTTACTAATAGTGGTTTAGTGTTACAGATTGATCAAAACAAGCAATAAATTCAATAATGTCAAAAGAGGAGGAGCTGAAGATTAGAGGGGAGCTAGAGATGGAAATAGAGAGAGATTTAGAGCAAGAAATTAAAGATGAAATATACCATCTTGCACTAAGACTGCACAGGCTTTATCAACACCAAAAAGAAAGGAATAATATAAGAGAAATTTCAGAATCTGGTGCCCTTCAAGAAGGAAAGAACAAAATATTCTCTCAAGTGAATATAAGCATAAAATTGGAAGGAGGAACAAAGATTGAAATTCAAGAAATCAAGAAAGAAGCTCCACCTCATAGTCATACAAGGCCAAGAACTGCAAGACCTGATCATCAGAATTTTCAGGACATTCTTGAAACTAAAAAGTTTGATTGGGCAAGGAGTTTAAGGTCCTCAAGTACTTCTGCTCCTATACGCATTAACAAAAGTAATAATTACTCTGCAAGTCAGTATAGGAATCTAAATCTTGAAAATTCCAGGAGAAATCTCACTAGTGCTGCAGGGCAGAGAAAAGGGAATATTGCAACTGCTGAGAATAATAAGGTACTTGAATTGGGATGGAAATGCTAAAAATTTTCATGTTAATTGTTGTTAGATTTGTTGGGAAATTCTTGTTTAGACCTTGGAGATAATCTCAACATGAAGTGAGAATAATCTCAGGACTAGTGGGATTTCAATAATTAAGAGGCTATTTGCTCTTGTGAAACATTTCATTAAGATTGGATCATTTTAGTTGTTGAAAGTTTTTTCATTCCAATTATGTGTAATTATATGTGTGTTTGTCCTTCATCCTGATCACCAACGGCTTGTGAAAAATAAAAAATAATATAAAAGAACATGTATTTTTCATTTTTGTTTTAATGAAAATTAAGCTAAACGAGTTTTAAAAAATAATTCATTAAAAGAAACATTATCAATTTTGTTCAGTAAATTAAAAAAAAATCTGATTTTGTATTCCAGAGGAAATTGAATTTATAAAAATCTAAAATATATATAGATAGAAAAGTAATTTAATTATCATAATTAATAAATAAATGCATATTATAATTGCAGCCCCTTGTATTAATCCTAGCTATGGCTCCTCTGGCGACCTGTCTCTCTTTTGCTCCATCTGTCTCGCAATAGATTTCACTCTTTCCTTCTCTGGATTTTCTAACCAAATTTCAAATCCTACAAATATCCATCTTTTTCTTTTCTTATTGTTTTGAGAGTTGAGACATCTGCTACTTAAATCTGGATCTAATTCATTTTGTAATTTTTTCATATGGGTGAAACTGTATTGCATTGTGCAATTTTAGAAGATCATTATCTTACTGTTGTTTGTTTTAGAAGACAATTTTGTAATCACTGATTCATACCATTTATACTTGTTTTCTAATTTTCTCATCACTAAATCCAATCAAGTATAGTAGTTATTCTCTCTCCAACTAAAAATACAAATAAGCTTTCATGAAAAAAGTGATGGAATAAAATAATATTATTTTTATTTTCTAATAAATATACTGTAATTAAATTACTTTTTTTTTTATTATAAATAAACAGAAGGTTATTGAAGGAAATGAGTTTCTGTTAAAAGTCTTAAATCCAAAATTGGGTGAATAAACTTATTTTGCATTATGAATCAAAGTTTCACCTATTAATTTTAGAAATTTAAATATTAAAAAGAGAAAAAAATTCAGTCCTTTTAATTTAATTTTTTTCTATCATAGAAACGCAACAAACTATAGTTTCACATATTGTGATTTTTTTATTTTTTTGTTGTATAAATTTTTTAATTTTATTATAAAGATGATTATCATAAAAATTACTACTTTGATTATCAATTAGCTACTAATATGAAGAATAAAGGAAAAAGAAAAGTACAAAATATATAATTATCATCAGTTTATTGATGTGAATAATTTTTTTAGTTTTTTTAATTGATTTTTGGGTTTCAAATATAATAATTGAGGAGTTTTTTTATTCTTCAATCTAAATACGCATCAAATGTTCGATAAAATATTTAAAAAAAATTTATATTACAGCTGCATATTAAGATAAAAAAGTTGTATAATAATATTTTTTCTCTAAGACAATAGATATATGTAGGTATATGCTATATATACTTTCATATATTAAAAAATTACAACTATATATTAACACTTTTTTGAACGACAATAAATATATATAGTAGATATAGTTAATATATACCTAAATATAATAGGATATAATAACTACGTGCTTATATAATTTTTTTTTCAGATATATGTAGTTATAATTATTATATATTTATAAATACTAAAATAAAAGATAAATTCTTCCTTTAAAATAATAGATATATATTATATATACCTTCGTTTATATATCTTTATAAATAATAATATTTTGTAATTATTTGACTTTATATTTTTAAAAATTCAGTTATTACTGTATATATATAATTTAAAAATATAATTGTCCTAAATTTAAAAATATTATAGTATTTTTGAAAATATAATGTTATTTTAAATTATATTTATAATTATCCCTAAAAAATATTCACTTTTCGAGTCCACCTTATCCAGCCTGCTGGCTTCAACCCGCGGCCTAGTTGAACTTGAATAGCAACTATAAAGTGGTTTTGCAAGTTTACGGTATTAGTATTTTTTTTTTTCAGTTTTACAATTTTTTATTTTTTTTTTCAAAATTAACTATTCGACGTTATTTTTTCTTTTTTTTCTATTTTTATAATTTTCTATTTTTATTTTTTTTATGATTTTTTTATATTTATGTTATTTTATTAAAAAAATTGTTATATTTTCAATATACACAAGAAAAATATATATACAATATATACCTAACATATATATAATATTTATAAAATATATAGTTAACAATACAAACTACATATATAATATCTATAATACATCTACATAATATTTTTAATATTTATTTAATTTAATTTTTTTATTTTTTATTCTCATAATATTCACACAATATTTACATAATATTCATATAACATTTAATAATTTTTATATAAAATACATACAACTTAAATAACAAATACATAATGTGCATACAACAATTATAAAACATCTATAACATTAACGATATATATATATATATATAACATCTACTAAATATCTATATAATAAAATTGTGTATTTTTTTTATTTTTTATGTGCATAATATATAAAATTTATTTAAAAATAAATTTAAAAATTTTTATTAATATATTTTTATATATTTTACTTTTTTAATTTTTTGAGTATTATTTATTTTTTTATAATTAATATTAAAAAATTTTTCTTTGTAAAAATTATGATTTTTATATGATGAAAAATAATTTAAAATATTAATTTTTATTATTTTATTAGAATATTTTATTTAACAGTGAAGTTTAAAAAAAGATGAAAATTGAAGTAAAATATTGATTGTAGTGAGAGAAGATGTATTTTTAAAATTTTATTCTAATTATTTTTATAAAAGTATAAATATTTTTAACTTTTATAATTTTTTTAAAATTAAAGTTTTTTTTTTACGTAGTTATGTAAATGTCCCAACTATAATAGATCAGATAGAGTGCCCATATATATAAAATGGGCCAACTTTAGTTTGATTATGGTTTAAGCTTGTTGATTCAAACTGATTTTTATTTTTTTTACTTTTTTCATAATTAAAAATAATGATTTTCCATAATATTGAACTCTTAACTCATATTTTTTTTATATAATTTTAATTGTGAGACCAAGTGATATTAATGCTTAGATAATAAAATTAATAATAATAAAAGAGTTATTAGTATTAAATATTAACAAATAATAATATTTTAATTATTAGATAATAATAATAATAATAATAATAATAATAAATACTAATAATAATAAATAAACTTACTAAAAATAAATAATATGCATTTTTTATTTTGAAGGATGGATTATGAAATCGTCAGTGTAGGATTGGTTCAAATCAAAAAATAAGAAATCGGGATCAAACCCTTATGGTTCAATCTTGATTTTGGGGTTTACTCGATTTTATCAAGTCACAATTTAAGTTAAAGAATCGGACCGAACCCGACACTCCAAACATTGATACGCAGAAAATTACTATTGTAGCTATATATAAAAAGTATATATATCTCATTATAAAATGTATAAAATTTTTAAGATAATTTAAAAAAAATAAAAAAAATGATATATAATATAATTTTTTTCTTAATTATCTAAATATGCTAAATTGTCTTAACATCCTTAATAAATTAATAAAACTTTCGTACATCTACATTAAATTAAAGCTTCTCACTAAGGAAACAAAAAATAGTTGAGAACTTAAATTCATAAATATATATCGTTCTCAAATTCAGTTATAAAAATATTAAACCATGCATTTTATCAGTCCAGAAGTTTTATACAGATTGTAATATTCATTTGTTTCTTTTCAAACATTGGCAATGGACTATATCTTCACTATAATGAATGATCACTTTTAACACTATAATTTACGAATAATTAAAAAATGATATTGATAAAAATTAATAACAATATCACTTAATAGTATTCAAGAAAAAACATCACTTAACATATAAAATTTGAATGATTAAAAGCTTTTAGTAACACTACTTCAAAAATATTTTGATCAATAAAAAATTTATTTGCTTTAATATTATAATCCTATTTATAAATATTACTGTATGATGTGTAATAATAATAATAATAATAATAATAATAATAATAATAATAATAATAATAATAATAATAAACTTTTTTCCTTATAATTCTCTCAAGTTTTGCTTTTGTAGAGAATCTTTAATTTGAGCCCCTACCTTTAAACCTTCTGCTCCTCACTGGCTTTGCATTGCATTCTTCTGTTCTTTTAGACTGAAAAATATGTTAGATTCTCTGAAAACTTGAGAGAGAGAGCAGCTTCTACACCATAATTTGATTAATTTCCTTTAACAGTCTA
Organism: Garcia nutans; assembly: GCA_947685225.1. NCBI lineage: Eukaryota > Viridiplantae > Streptophyta > Magnoliopsida > Malpighiales > Euphorbiaceae > Garcia > Garcia nutans. Next base: position 8,683,355 of record CANTUV010000059.1, on the reverse strand, counting down.
TTCCTATAACCTCCCATTACTTTTTCATTTTATCTCCTATATATATTTTAAAACAAGTGCATGAATTTCTAATAAATATTTAATCATTAAATTATTATTTTAATAATATTATTCTAGTTCTAGTCATATATAATTAACAATCTCAATTGCTTAAAGTTTAATTATGATTTTAAATAATTAATTTTTTTAATTTTAATTAAAATAATATTTCAACCATCATATTTATCAAACATTTATTTTAATAATTTAAGTTAGCAATGAGGATTATATACCATTTGTTTATTTCTAACCGTTTAAATTTAATTTGTTTAAAATAAGTTAAAATAGAAATTATCTTCTTCTTCTTTTTTTTTTTCGCAAATGGAGTTGAATAACAGAATTAAGGTAATACTATTCATAATTCATGTAGTATGGTAAGAACTAAGTGTAACATAATATTAAAGTGTTGTAATATGATAAATTATAATAATTTATACTCAAGTGAAAACACATTATTTTGGATTAGTTTTGACACAATTCCTTGAATTTTATGTTATTAATATTTTCAAATTTTAGTTTATCTCGATAAAATTTTTCAATTTTGATTTTCTTAACTAAACTTTTTAATTTCATTTTCTCATAAAATAATTATTTCAATTTTATATATGTTATTCATATGAAATTATATATGTATCTAAAAATAATTTTTTTTTTCATGTCAATTGAATAAGAAATAATTGTAAAATAATATATATCAAAAATATTGTAATATAATAAATTACAATAATTTGTAGTAAAGGTGAGATCTCATTCATGAATTGATCATTTGGCCTTGTAACTATATATATAAATAAATATTGTATCGTAATTAGCCTTCATGGCTACAAATTGTTATCCTTGGTAATAGAGCCATATAAGTCCAAAGGGTTTGGCTTTATAATTTAATGAGAAAAAAAAAGAAAAAAAAAAGACAGACTTGTAGTAAATCGAAAAAATAGGTCAAAGTAAAAAAAATCACAATTAATGTTTTTTATAAAGCAAATTAAGCTGGGATGTTTAGCTTGGTGAAATTAAAATACCCTCTTCATACTATTACTCCAGGTCGTATATTATCAGAATTGCTCTATTTTATTGGGTGAATAATTCTTATTTCATAATTAATTCGATTTACAATTCAATAATTAAATAAATATTAAAAAATAAATTAAATGAAAACATTATGAAAATCCACGTAAAGTCTGAGTCCAAGACTAGTTTTTTACTTGAACTCCAAAAACAAGTCAATATAAATTAGACTACCTAATAATTCATTAATCAAATTGAATATTCAAATATTTATATAATTTTAATTATATCTTATGTTTTATATAATAATTTTTGAACAATTAATATTAATAGATATTCATTCAATACGAGTTGAGATGAGTTGAGTTAATTTTTAATTTCGATTTAATTAAAAAGAATTATCATGTTGAATGAACTAAATTTAATTATCTAATAATTTCTCAAAATTCCAAGCCTTTAATTTTATTACCAATTTAAACTTAAGCAGTGTAATGTAGTAAATTTTAAAAATTTTATCTGGTAGATGTTACTCAAAAACAAATAAAGACTGGACGAATAAATATATAAAGAGAACCTAATTCATTTAATGGCGATTAAGTATTGCGTTAACACATTGAGTGAACAATTAATAGCTAAATCATTGTGATAATAATTAAATTGACAATTAAGATGATGAAAACTAATAATTTTGAGTTAATTATTGTCAAATAAATTACTGTCGGATTTGTGTAGTCTTGCTAAGCTACAAGTTGATTATAATAATTCTAAATTAAATCATTTATAATTTTTAATGTAAAGGAATTATGATTTTAGGAGAATTCATGCACTTGATCTGGGAAACATATAAAAAATATGTGATTGTCAAGATAATTCAATTCAATGAATCAAATCCTTAATTAGTCCTTGAAACATATATCAGATTCAAAATACAGAGACAATTGGCTCATTCATGTGCTCAAATTCAAGCCAACTTATTGTTTACCTGTCCCTCAATACCAAGTGGCTCTCTCTATCTCTGTTTTTTATAAATTATTTTTTTAGTTAAATAAGATATGACCATAATTATAATAAAATTTTCTCAATTAAATTTTAACGGAACTTCATATTAAAATTTTGAGCTTGAGATATAAGATTAAATTCGAATAAGTTTTTATTAACTAATTTTCACGTTCATCGATGACCTTCTTTATCCAGAGGCATATAGAAATTAACTTATTTCAGCATTGATTTTCGACAATAATTTGGATTCATAATGGAGGATTTGAAGAAAATAAACTTTATTTTTTAAAAATAAACTTTATTTTTTAAAAATAAAATAAAAAGGAAGTAGTGTTCAAAATTTAGATATATAGAAGACAAAATATTTTTTTTCCATATTTGATATGGTGCGGTAAAAAAAGTCAAATAAAACAGAAATATCTTAAAAGTCAAAAGAATTGAGTTAACAATACTTTGTTTAGATTTAGTTTAATGACAATATATAAAATTAAGATTTCGAATTTGGTAAATCTTCTTATGTATATTGACCTCATATCAATGGTACCAAAGTAAATAAATAAATAAATAAATAATTCACATTAAGGTTTGTTTAATGTATGGAACTCATTATAAGTTCAATACATTAAACAAATATTATACAATTTTTTTTCGTCATTCTTTACATGCCCAATGTTAGAACTAAAAGAAATGAATGTTGAAAAAAGAATCTCACATTTACATAAATAATAGTAAAATAATAACAAAATATTTATAAAAAAATGTAATTGTTCTTTATATATATATATAATAAGTCAATTGATTTTGGACTCTTGTATACAACTCAAACAATGATGCTCATTATTTTTTACATATTCATTTGAATCCTAAAGATAATGCAGTATATAAAAGACTTCTTTTTTTATCCAATTTTCACAAATCATCTCTTTAATTTTAACAATATGTGAATTATTATGCTGTTAAAAATAAATAAAAAATTTTAATATGAATAAAAAATTAACAGCATTATCATCCGATGTTCAAAATCTTGTAACAATAATACTATTAATATGCTATTAGTGTATATTGATATCTAATAACATTATAAACTTGATATAATAGATATATACTCTTTATTAATTGAGTTCTAACACTATATTATTAAATGATTTTAAATAAATATTATTGTAATATTCTTATAAATGTGGTAGTGACTATTCTATTATCGAAAGAGAAAAGTTTACATCAATATTGGATATGTGATATTAGAGGTATACACGGGCCGAGTCGGGGCCCAAAGCTCTGCCCAACTTTTCTTCGAGCTGCACTTTGCAGCCCGTGGCTCGGCCCGAAGCCCAGTAGGGTCAGGCCACTTCGGGTCTGACAGGGCATGGCTGGGTTTGGGTAGGGTAGGGCCGGCCCGATTTTTAAAATTAACAAAATTTAATGAATTTTTTTAAAAAAAATTAATGAAATTTACCCATAAATATTATTTTAAAAATTTATTATATTAAATTATATCTAATAATATATAAATTATTATATCAATATTTATATATAATATTTTAAATTTTTTTAAAAAATAAATTACCAAAATATAAATTTAAAAAAAATAAAAAAATTAATATCTCGGGCCTGCCCGAGAATTTTTATTTCAACCCGAGGCCCGTCCCGAGCATAGTTCGGGTTGGACTTTAAAACCCGTGGCCCGACCCTAGTATGGGTTCGGGCCAGCCCAACCCGGCCCAAAACCCTTCAGGCCGTGCCGGGTTTTTCGGGCCACGGATTTTTTGTACAGCCCTATGTGATATGGCAATCTAGCTATAGGTATAGTCATTGATGATTAAATTTCCTGAAGGATAACTAAAATGTAGACAATTATTTGTTGAAAACATTATGCAAATTTTTTTATAAATCAGATTAGTGAGAGTGCAAAACAAAAGCGGAAATAATACACACACAAATTTAATGACGGAGTTCGGCCAATTGTATCTACGTATTCGGATCCCCTAGAGATTATTTTATTAAAGAGAGGAGGTATACAAAGTGTTTACAATATCACAACTCACAACCCAATTATACCAAAAATAAATTTATAGTGGTTTGGATTCAATAATCCCACATTCACTCCCAAAACCTCAATTGGATATTTCACTATACTTAGAGTTTTGCAAGTTCAATCCCAGCTTGGTATTTTTACAAGTTCACACCGAACTTTACAAGTGTTTTTCTAAGACTAATACTTAAATCCCTTACAAGAGTTTTTCTAGACTAACTTTTATACCCAACAAGTGCTTATGGCTCATACTAAACCTTATAATAGTATTTTAATGGCTAACACTTAAACCCCTTACAAGAATTTTTCTAAGCTAACTCTCAAATCCAACAAGTGTTTATGGCTCACACTAAACTTTATGATTTTCTCTCAAACTCTATTCAATTCTCTAATTTTAGGATGATTTTCAAATGAGATTTTAAGGGTTTATATAGGTTTCAAAAATTGAGTTGGTAAAATTTTATTAAAGGTTAGACACCTCTTTTACCTAAGTTAGGCACCTCCATTTTTGATAAAATTAGGCACCTCTATTTTTGACAAAAAAAATATGCTTTCATTTTTTACTCTTCAAATGGTGTAATTTTCTTAACAATCTCTCACTTGACGAAATATTTCAATATGTCTTCACACCTTGATCTGTGCGGCAGATCTTTCCAGTTTTGTTACTCTTGCAAGTCATTGAACACAACTTCAGTTTCTCAATAGCCATCGTCTTTGTCAACATATCTGCTGGATTTTTGCTTCCCGACGAGCTACTCACAGTTGTGACAGTAGTATTCTAACTTTCTGGTAGAGAAGACAATAGTATTAATACCTATGCTTCTTCATCAAATTCAATCTCAACTGAACTCAATTGAGTTGTGACTGCATTGAGTTTATGTAGATGTTGAGCTACCGATGCGCCTTTTGTCTGTAGTCATCACTCCCACTCGAAAGTGACTTCCTCTAAATATTTTCTAACAATTCTTGTAAACCACCTTGTATTAGAAAACCTCTGTCACCAGACAGACACAAAATTTTACTGCTCATAAAATTTACTATTTATATAAATAGTAACCTCGCAGAAAATTGATAAAATTCATAACCAGCAACTCTGATATCAATTGTTGAAAAAATTACGTAAACTTTTCTATAAATTAGATTAGTGAGAGTGTAAAATAAAAGAAAAAAATAATACATATATAAATTTGATAACGGAGTTCGATCAATTATTCCTATGTCTCCGGACGCTCTAGAGATTATTTTATTAAAGAAAGAAGGTATATAAAGTATTTACAATACTCACAACTCACAACCCAATTATACCAAAAATAAATTTATAGTGGTTCGGATTCAATAATCCTACATTCACTCCCAAACCTCAATTGGGTATTCCACTATACTTAGTGTTTTGTAAGTTTACTCCCAACTTGGTATTTTCACAAGCTCACACCGAACTTTATAAGTATTTTCCTAAGGCTAACACTCAAACCATTTATAAGAGTTTTCTTAGGCTAACTCTTAAACCTAACAAGTGTTTATGGCTCACACTAAATCTTACAATAGTATTCTAATGGCTAACACTCAAACCCCTTACAAGAGTTTTCCTAGGCTAACTCTCAAACACAATAAGTATTTATGGCTGACACTAAACCTTAAGCTTTTCTCTCAAATTCTCTTCAATTCTCTAATTTTGGGATAATTTTCAAATGAGATCTTAAGGGTTTATTTAGGCTTCAAAAATTGGGTTGGTGAAATTTTGTCAAAGGTTAGACACATCTTTTACCTAAGGTATCTCCATTTTTGACAAAATTAGGCACATCCATTTTTGATAAAAAAAAAAATGAACCTCTATTTTTGACAAAAAAAAATATGCATCCATTTTGACTCTTCAAATGGTGTAATTTTCTTAACAATCTCCCACTTGAAGACTGATTTCAATATGTCTTCACGCGACAGGTTTTTCCTGTTATGTTACTTCTTGCAAGCCAACTGAAGTTGAACACAACTTCAGTTTCTCAATAGCCACCGTTTTTGTCAACATATCTGCTGGATTCTTGCTTTCTGACGAGCTACTTACAGCTGTGACAGTAGTATTCCAACTTTCTGGTAGAGAAGACAAAAGTATTAATGCTCGTATTTTTTCATCAAATTCAATCCCAACTGAACTCAACTGGGTTGTGACTGTATTGAGTTTATTTAGATGATGAGTACCGATGTGTGTTTCATCTGTAGTCAACACTCCCACTCAAAATTGACTTCATCTGAATCTTTTTTTGACAATTCTTGTGAACCACCATGTATTAAAATACCTCCGTCATCAGACAGATATAAAATTTTACTGTTCATAAAATTTACTATTTATATAAATAGTAACCTCATAGAAAATTGACAGAATTCATAACCATCAGCTCTGATACCAGTTATTGAGAAAATTAAGTAGATTTTTCTATAGATCAGATTAGTGAGAGTGCAAAATAAAAGCAAAAATAAGGCACATATAAATTTAATAACGGAATTCGGCCAATTGTACCTATATCTTCGGACCCCCTAGAGATTATTTTATTAAACAAAAAAAGTATACAAAGTGTTTACAATGCTCACAACTCACAACTCAATTATACCAAAAATAAATTTATAGTGGTTCAGATTCAATAATCCTATCTTTATTCTCAAATCTCAATTGAGTATTTCACTATACTTAGAATTTTGCAAGTTCACTCCCAACTTGATGTTTTTACGAGCTCACACTGAACTTTACAAGTATTTTTCTAAGGCTAATACTCAAACCCCTTACAAGAGTTTTTCTAAGCTAACTCTCAAATCCAATAAGTGTTTATGGCTCACACTAAATCTTACAATAGTATTTTAATGGCTAACACTCAAACCCCTTATAAGAGTTTTTCTAGACTAAGTCTCAAACCCAATAAGTATTTATAGCTCACATTAAACATTAAGTTTTTTTTCTCAAACTCTCTTCAATTCTCTAATTTTAGGATAATTTTCAAATGAGATCTTAACAGTTTATATAGGCTTCAAAAATTGAGTTGGTGAAATTTTGTCAAAAGTTAGGCACCTCTTTTACCTAAGTTAGGCACATTCATTTTTTACAAAATTAGGCACCTCCATTTTTTATAAAAAAAAATTAACCTCTATTTTTGACAAAAAAATATGCCTCCATTTTTTAATTTTCAAATGGTGTAATTTTCTTAACAATCTCTCACTTGAAGACTGATTTTAATATGTCTTCACACCTCGATCTGTGCAGTAGGTCTTTTTAATTTTGTTACTCTTGTAAGCCAACTGAAGTTGAACACAACTTCAGTTTCTCAATACCCACCGTCTTTGTCAATATATCTACTGTTCTCGATGAGCTACTCACATCTGTGATAGTAGCATTTAAACTTTTTGGTAGGGAAGACAAAAGTATTAATGATTGTACTTTTTCATCAAATTCAATTCCAACTGAACTCAACTGGGTTGTGACTATATTAAGTTCAATTAGATGTTGAGCTACCAATGCGCCTTTCTTTTGTAGTCATCACTTTCACTCGAAACTGACTTTCTCTGAATCTTTTTTGATAAATCTTGTGAACCACTATGTATTAGAACACCTCCGTCATCAAACATACACAAATTTTTGCTATTCACAAAATTCACTATTTATATAAATAGTAACTTTGCAAAAAATTGACAGAATTCATAACCAGCATCTCTAATACCAGTTGTTGGGAAAATTACGCAGATTTTTTTAGAAATCAGATTAGTGAGGGTGCAAAATAAAAGCAAAAATAATACACACACAAATTTGATAACAAAGTTTGACCAATTGTTCCTACATCTCCGGACCTCTAGAGATTATTTTATTAAAGAGAGAAGGTATATAAAGTGTCTACAACATTCATAACTCAAAATCCAATTATACCAAAAATAAATTTATAGTGGTTTGGATTCAATAATCCGACATTCACTCTCAAACCTCAATTGGATATTCCATTATACTTAGAGTTTTCTAAGTTCACTCCTAACTTGATATTTTCACAAGTTCACACCGAATTTTATAAATGTTTTCCTAAGGCTAACATTGAAACTCATTACAAAAATTTTCTAGGCTAACTCTCAAACCCAAGAAGTATTTATGGCTCACACTAAATCTTACAATAATATTTTAATGGCTAATACTTAAACCCCTTACAAGAATTTTCCTAGGCTAACTTTCAAATCAAACAAGTGTTTATGGATCACACTAAACCATAAGCTTTTCTCTCAAACTCTCTTCAATTCTCTAATTTTAGGATGATTTCCAAATGAGATCTTAAGGATTTATATATGCTTTAAAAATTAGGTTGGTGAAATTTTGTCAAAGGTTAAGCACCTCTTTTACCTAAGTTAGGCACCTCGATTTTTTACAAAATTAGGCACCTCCATTTTTGACAAAAAAAAAAACCCTCCATTTTTGATAAAAATATACCTTCATTTTTTATTCTTCAAATGGTGTAATTTTTTTTAACAATCTCTCACTTGAAAACTAATTTCAATATGTCTTCACACCTCGATTTGTGCTGCAGGTCTTTCCAATTTTATTACTCTTGCAAGCTAACTGAAGTTGAACACAACTTTAATTTCTCAATAGCCACCGTCTTTGTCAATATATTTGTTGGATTCTTGCTTCCCGGCGAGCTACTCGCAGCTGTGACAGTAGCATTCTAACTTTCTGGTAGGAAAGATAAAAGTATTAATGCTCATGTTTTTTTATCAAATTTAATACCAACTAAACTCAACTGGGTTATGACTGTATTGAGTTCATTTAGATGTTGAGCTACTGATGCGCCTGTCGTCTGTAGTCATCACTCTCACTCAAAACTGACTTTATCTGAATCTTTTTTGACAATTCTTGTGAACTTCATATATTAGAATACTTCCTTCATCATACAAACACAAAATTTTACTGTTCACAAAATTTACTATTTATATGAATAGTAACCTCACAGAAAATTGACAGAATTCATAATCAGCAGCTCTGATACCTGTTATTAGAAAAATTATGCAGATTTTTCTATAAATCATATATAGTGAGGGTGCAAAATAAAAGCAAAAATAACATATACACAAATTTGATAACAGAGTTCGGCCAATTGTGCCTACTCTCCGGACCCCTAGAGATTATTTTATTAAAGAGAGAAGGTATATAAAGTGTTTACAATACTCACAACTCACAAACTAATTATACCAAAAATAAATTTATAGTAGTTTGGATTCAATAATCCTACATTCACTCCCAAACCTCAATTGAGTATTCCATTATACTTAGAGTTTTACAACTTCACTTCCAACTTGGTGTTTTAACAAGCTCACACATAACTTTACAAGTATTTTCCTAAGACTAACACTCAAACCCCTTACAAGAGTTTTTCTAGGCTAAATGTCAAACGCAATAAGTGTATATGGCTCACACTAAGCCTTACAATAGTATTTTAATGACTAACACTTAAACCTCTTATAAGAGTTTATTAGGCTAACTCTCAAACCCAATAAATATTTATGGCTCACACTAAACCTTAAGCTTTTCTCTCAAACTCTCTTAAATTTTTTAATTTTGGGATGATTTCCAAATGAGATCTTAAGGGTTTATATAGGCTTCAAAAATTAGATTGGTGAAATTTTATCAAAGATTAGATAAATCTTTTACTTAAGTTAGGCACCTCTATTTTTTACAAAATTAGACACTCCTATTTTTGACAAAAATAAATCTTCATTTTTAATAAAAAATATATTTTTATTATTTACTCTTCAAATGGTATAATTTTCTTAACATTATTGAAAGTGAATTATCTCTCAAACCATTAATTGCAAATACTGCTTCTGAATTATTATGTGATCTGGCCATTAATTGCTCAGTGAACTTAGGTTTCTATCTTTTAAGTCTCAACCATTTAACCATCTTATACTATTGTTAATACTATTATTACGCATCTGATCACCACTAATTTGTTACTTAATGTTCGAATAAAAGCATGCATGTTGAATTATATATATTCATTTTTTTTTGAAATTTATCAAATGAATTAGTTGTTGGAAGAACAGTTCATGTTATATATTAATTAGTTTATTTTTTTAAGTGATGAATTGTTGATATTTTCATTAAGTCACTTAGTATTTGAACCTTTGAACGAATTCAAATAATAAATTTTGAGTTGTTCTCAAGACCCCATCAACAATTGAAAGATGTTGAGGTATATACATTAGCCTTATATATTTCTATGACCCTCAACTTATAATAATAATGATGGTAATAAATGATCAGGATTTTACATGCAAGATATTAAGTTAATCTATGGGTAGGAAAAAAGAAACTATAGAAGCTATAATTACTTATTCATTTCACAAGTTACCCCATTTTGAAATGGTTTTAATCAGAAAATTCAGAATTATGAATATGATATAATAAGACAATAACAGATAATGAAATTATAAATAGTGAATATATATATGATCAATCACTATCTTGATACAGCTAGCTAAGAGCTATAAAATAAGCTTTGACTCAGATACCCACAAATATAAGAACAGGACCACAAATTTTTATGTTTTTTCTCCAGTACCCATCTGCATCTTTAATTGATTCTGGTGTTTGATTTCCCGAATGAAGCAAAAGGATCTTCATTTGTATATCTTGTTGTTAAGTTTTGGACACCACAAGAAGCAAAGGGCATCAAATACTAATATAATGTTGCTACTTAACTTGAAACATCAATCCCCATATATAGAACTGGTAAAACAACCAAACCACCTTCTTTCTTTACACCTTACCTTATATAAGCAATCAGGTTCCCTTTCTCTGTGCATTCTCCTCTCTCTTATTATCATTGTTATTCTTTATTAATATATGCATAGGAAATTCTGGTCATGTAGAGTTCTTAAATTCGAATTCTGGATATGCACCTGTGTTTATATTCTGTAATAAGAGTTTTATTACCATTGTGGTTGTGCTCAACTCGGCCCGAAAGTATGATTAAAAAAATGCATGAGAAATTTATGATCCTTGTCTTCTCCTATCAGTTGTATCTTAATGCTTATTTAATCCGCTAGATTTTCACTGAATATTTGAAAACTTGAAACTTTACAACCTCAAAAATTAGTTCAACGTCATTGCAATTTGAAAAGTTGATCAAGAAAATTTAACAAAGTTGATCAAGAAATTGAAAGAAACAAACAAGAACTATGTATGTATATGTATATAGATATTGAACTGGTTAATTAATTATAAAAGAGATTCTATAAGGGATCTTTAATGGGATTCTATTATATATACATGTAGATATATAGAACAAAAGCTGAATCATCAAGTGCTATGGTAGTGTTAGTTTGAAGAGTTGCAGACAAAAGCTATGTGGCCCTCTCCGGTGTTTATTTCTGAGTGTTTCTGCTGCTTCTTGAGAGCCCACATGTTCCCTTTTAAGCAATTTGTAAAATTATATATATATAGATATAACAAAATAAAAACTCTTTGTTAATAAATAATAAAAAATAAAAAATTGAATTTTTGGAGACCAAGCTTTGGATCTATCGACTTTCTCGAACATATAGACTTAAACCAGCATTTGGAGTTGAGTTTTCCATGACAGTATATAACTGTTCTTGCAGATCAATTAATTTTCATTCCCAAGGTATTAATTTATATATATATATACATTTTATTTAATTATTTAGCAAGACAAACACACATATATATTATTTTTTTAAATGATTTCCCACTGAAATTATTTCAACTTATAATGTTTGAATCTAGCAAATAATTTATACGCTAAAAGGACGCATAAAATGATAAAAAAAGACATATTTGTATCAGTTCTTTTCCTTCCCAAGGTGACCCATCAATGATCAAAACATCTGGGTTTACCTTTGTTTCTGAAATAGATCATGTGATTTTACAGTCTATACAAAATAAATAAATAAATAACTTTTTTGAATATGAAAAGAAATTATTTAAAAAAAAGAAAAGGAAAAGGAAATGAAATTAAAAAAAATTAAAAATAAAAATTATTATCATCATCAGCATCTCTGGACTAATGACTGCAAAAGTAAATGCAGTGCAAAGAGAGCAAAAGACTTAACAGCAGAAAAACAGACTAGTGAGAGGCCCCATGGGTTGTGAAGCTTTAAGTTTGGTTAAGCATTTAAAGTTGTATAAGTACCCATCAAAAGACAAGCAAATGAAACAAAAAGGAGAAGAAGGAAGCAAGGAATGGAGGAATATGAAAGCTTACAAAATATATATGTTTGAGAAAGAAAGAAAAAGATTATACATATATATGATCTACAACACCAGCAAGAAGCCTAAAAAGAATCCACATTGAATGGAGGAAATTATTATCTTGTAATGAAACTTCAAAAATTGCATAAAATTAATAAATAGAAGTACCCATGGAAATTAATTTTGTACTGATAAAAAAATTTCTTTAATTTCTCAATTTATATAGCGTAAGTATAAATAAATTCTCTCTAGCAATATGCTAAAATTAAGCTAATAAGTTCTTTAACTGAATTAAGGTACAAGAATTAATAAATGGGTCATGGAAAGAAGAGAAAGAACATGAAAATGCAACTTCCATGGGTTTTAATATGCCTGTAAAAATGTAAATACAAGAAAAGAACAAAGAGTAGTTTAAGAGATGAACCAGCCTTATAGCAGCTTCAAGAATGTCCTTTGTCTCTTATCTTTTTCTCTTTTTCTCTTAAAGTACTTATCAATAGACTGAGACATTGAACAATCTAGAGAAAAGCTTACACATGCCAATTTCCATGTAGTAATATTAGTATTATTATCAATAGCAGAAGCAGTAGTAGTACCCAGTTCAACTCACTCATTCTGGGTGCAGAAAACAAAGCATTATAACTACAAAAACTCATAATTTAGCAGCAAGAAATAGCTTTCAAATGCGCTGAAATGAAAAATAGACATCATCATTATCCACAACAACATTAATCTTCTTCTTCTAAAACTTGAGAGTACTTTCTAAAATCAACTTCATTGACATATCTTCCTTGCTACCCACATTGAAAAAAAATCACCACCCCTCTACTACTACTCCAAGAAGATAAAATGTACGATAAGGAAAAAAAAAAGAAACCCTAAAAACTACCTAAAATTACCTAAAAGATAGTAGTAGAAATCTCATTAAGTCAGCATAATCAGAAATTTGTCTTCTTCCCATCCTATGATCTAGACACACAAAGAAGATAGAATTATATATAGATATATAGTTGTATTTCGATACTTTCTAGGGTTTCTTACCCAAAGTGTGCTTATTGTTATGCATCCAAACTTTAAGCACATGCCTTTTGACTCCAGTTTCATTACAGAACTGCTGCACTACAGCTTCATCATGTTTCTGAATTCTCCACCCCATTCTTTCAGCCAGCTCCAACATTCTTTCCCTTTGTTCTTGACTGAACTTTGTTCTAAACCTTTTTCTTGAAGATCCACTTCCAAATCCACCTCCGCTTGGGTTTGAAACGTCTTCTTGATCTTCCCTACTCTGTCCTCCTGACGTCGAAGGCAATGCTAGTGGCCGTTGTTGCGGTGGACCTACATGTAAGTACCCAGCTGGCGTCCTGTAATATTGAGTAAATTGCGGAACAGCAAGAGGGTGGGGGTGTGCATGTCCTTGAAAAAAAAGTTCTCCGCCACCACCACCACCGTGAGAGGTGGTGGTTGTTGAGTCGTTTGTTTCTTTGCGGTGGAAATTTCTATGACAGTTACACGCAGCACATTTAAGCGCGTCTATTGTACCTTCAGCTCCAGCAGCCATAAACTCTCCACATCCATCCACCGCATGACCACCGATCCCCACCGCGTGGTTCTTCAAACACTCTCTGTATCTAGGTTTAGTTGACAGACCGGTTCCAGCTTGTTCAGTTCCTGAACTGGTCATTTTGGCTCGGGAAGAATTACCCAACGAGTCATAACTCGCCGGCAACTCCATCTCCTCTTCCTCCTCATGCTCCTCTTCCTGATCCTCAAACTCCATCACCCTCTTTTTCTCTCTCTCTATAGAAATATATATATATTTTATAAAAAAATAAAAAACCCAAAAATTAAAAAACAAAAATCAGGTACTTAGTTTCCTCCTAATCACTAATTTTTGGTAGGAAGGGGATTAAGGAGATGAGAAGGATTGAGAGGATGTGGACATGAATTTTTTTCACACTCTGCAAAAGGGGAATTGTTTTTGCTTGTAAGTCCTCTCTTGATATACTTTTCCCGTTCTTCAAATCTCCTCTCAATTACCCATTTTTCCACCGGTTATAACCGGTGAACTTGTTGCCATTCTCATGTTTCTTTTTTACCGCGCCGTAAAAGTGGATTTTTTTTACTTTTCAGACTAGTAACATGAGGTGCAGTGGGAGGAGCTGCTGGTACAGTCTCTGCACACATTAAAAAAAAGAAAAAGAAATGGAATCCAACGTCCACGCTCTTTTCACGCGCTATTTTACACTGAAATCTATTATTCATATATTCAGATTTCAGCCCTTTTGTTTTTGAAAATTTTTTTTAATCGTATGCTTCTACGTAACTCCGTACTCTGTAGAAGCGAGACAGGCGGGATGCAGGGTCTAACAATCTCCACTTATTTTAAGTTAAAAAGAAAGAAGAGGTGGCGCGTGAGACGGCGCGTGAGACGGCGCGTGAAAGGACAGATATTATTTGATTTAAAAAAACTAGTAGTATATTATGAGTGAGTGTATTGTCGTTGGTGTGATGGTGCATTAGGACACGGAATAACTTGAGAAAAAATAAATTGTCGGCATTTATGGCAGCTGCCTACGTGCGCTCACTTCCGACATGAGTGACGGGCGTTCAGCGTCATCAAGCATTGAATATTGGCCTGTCCGTGGAAGTAACAATAAGAGAATCGTAGTTCTTAAAAATACTCTCACAGTGATGTACGTGTATACACGCGCTTAAGATTTTGATAATTTTTATAGAGCATTATTGTTAAGGGGGGTAGAAGAGGAGGCCTCTGCCTTTCGCAACCGAGGAGGAGACATACATATAAAAACTCTTACAATTAGTACAAAGTGAAGAGGACATCAACGGCTCGTAGTTTGTCGGAAAATCTTTGAGGTTGAGAGAGAGAGAGAGAGTATGTTTTTTTTTTCCCTTTTGTGAATCAAAGGACCGGCTGGCTGTTATCTCTGTCTGAAGTTGAGAACATTTGGGCTTTTTCTATTTCATATTGTTTGGGCCTCATCAAACATCGTAACATATAGGAAAATTTTCGCAAAACACAATCAAAAAGTTCGATTTTTTTTATTTTTGTTTTTGAAGCGAGAAAAGTTCGATTTTTTTAAATATATGTTGAGAATTTTTCTTTTTCAATTATACGGCACCGCCTTTTTTATATGCTTTTCAATGCTATTTTTTTGTATTTTGTATTTTTTTATTTTTAATTATATATATTTTTATTTATAAATAATTTTTATTTTTATATTATTAATTTACATAAAAAAATAAATATATACACAACATATATAAAATACACATAAAACAAACAGTAATATATCTGTAATATATCCACAATATATCTAGAATATATACACTATAATTAATCATAATATAAATATCAAAGACATACATTTATAATATATATAATATAATTAAATAGTATATCAATATTGTATAATATATAAATATTAAAACACAATATATACATAATATATACGCTGCATATCCATAACATACACATAATATACCTGAAATATATAAAATTATGTTATAAAATTATGTTCTTAAGAGTTTTTTTAAGAAATTTTTATAAAATTATATTATTTTCTATTAAAAGTATTTTTTTTACAAAATAATATTCGAAATAAACTTAATTTTTATATTTTTTGGAAGAATTTTATAATATATATATATGACATATACATAATATGTACAAATCATAAAAATATGATGATCTACAATATTTTTACAATTTTATATTTTTTTTTATTTTTTTAAAATTTTTTTATATCAACAGTATTTTAAAAAAAATTAATTTTATAGATAATTTTATAAGAAGCCCTAAGATATAAATCTATACGCTTTACTACTTGGACAGTAATGGGCTTATTTTTCGTTTCATAAATATTAAAAAAATTAATTATTTTCTTTAAAAATATAAATATATATATATATATTATTTTTATTTTATTATATAATATATTTAATAAATTAAATAGAAGCATTATAGAGATTTAACATTTTAACTAATTTATTAAAATAATAAATAAAGTATAATTTAATATCGAAAAAAAAAAGAGTCTAGAGGATAGAGAGAGTATTTTATATCTCTTACTTGTCTTTTGCTGTAACTTCTCACACGACATTGTGGTAATCTTTGGATTTTCACTCCTAATTTTGAGCGTCAGAAGTATATTATCATTTCATATGTCCAATAAAAAAATTAATAGTAGAGAAAATTATAAATATATGTTATTTTTAAAATTTTTTAAATTTATAGTCTTTATATATTTTTAAAATATACTTTTAATATGGTAGACATATATATATATATATATAAGTGAGACATAATTTTTTAAATTGAAAATTGAAATCAGGTATTTTTTTAAAAAGAGAATAATAGGTATTTTTAAAAATATTTTCATTTTAAAAGTATTTTTAAAGAAATCTCATGATTTTAAAGGTATTTTTAAAGAAATCTCATGAAAATATTACACAAGATATATATATATATATGCAATTTTAACAATACTGATTTGTATACTTTTTTGAAAGAAACAGAACTGAATTACATATAAATCACTTTAGAAACAAAGAAGCCTACTATATTACTAGAAAAAAAAATAATGAAATACTTCTTAGAATTTAATCATGCCAACAAAAGTTGACATCTTGATAAAAAGGCTAAAGTAGACATTTTGTTTATTTTCACAAAATTAGTTTCTGTATAAATATGCCTTGTATGAACGATTCAATAAAAATTCACTAAATTTTTGCTATTTTAAATGAAATCCATATTTGTCATTAAATAAAAGTGATTTTGAAACAAGGCATATATGTATAAATAATATTAGAATTATCCACTTCGACATTAAATTTCCATCTTCTTCTCTTCCAAACTTCTTTTAAGGCCATAATACACTGTACATAGCTATCATCCAGTAAAGTAATATCATGCATTTTGATATATGTAATGGCACTATCAATCTATTCTTATAAGAATATAATTTGTTATTAATTTTTTAATTTTTAAATATATATATTATATAATATTAAATTAATATTATTAACTCAAAAATAATAATTCAGTTGATTGAAGCAGAGCTAAACAAGTGGGAGGAGGTAAAAGTTTAAATTTCACTAAATATATTTTTAAAGAGAGATAAAAGAATTTTAATCTGTAAGTTACGCCTCGAATAGAATTAATTTTATATTTAACCCGTTATATGAATATAAATAGAAAAATATATGGGATAATAAAAAAAATTAATATTATTAGTTTTTATTAATAGTGATATTATTATAACATTAGGCAAAGCCTAACGTATATGTTAAAGTCCACGTAATAATCTTCTCTTGATAAAACAAAATAGTCCAATAATCGAATCAATTTGTTGTAAGCTTTTGTCTTTTTTTTTGGTAAAAAAAATCTTCAAAGTCCATACATGTAAAAAAAAAAAAAAATCTTGAGGGTCTTTCATAGGTTTTTTTTTTTTTAATTAGAATATTGGAAAATCTAGATACAGCTATTTAAGAAAAAAAAAGAGGAAAAAAATGGAAGGATCTTAAAATTTTTTTTTTCTATAAAATAGATATTCAGCTATTGAATTATTAATATATTTCAAGAGATCATTTATTAGATTCTAAATACAAAATATTAGAAAAGTTATTCAATATGTCACATAAAATCACGTACTTTGATTTTTATTAGAAAAGTTGCTATTAGGCACTGCAAAGAACAGGGGTTTTTAAATTTTGAAAGATTTTATTCCCACATCGCTTTCATCCTGTGGCAAAAATAATTGGAATTCCTTTTTATTATTCATTTTTTTTCTCAGATATATAAATAAACTAAATAAGCACTTTTTTTTTTAAATAATTGGAATTTCTTTTTATTATTCATTTTTTTCTCAGATATAGAAATAAACTGAATAAGCACTTTTTCTTTCTTATAAGAAGTCTCCATATATATCTACTCCAATAAAATTGAAATTTATAATAACTTGGATAACTATAGTTTGTAAAAAAAAATAAATAAAATATACTTTGAACATTTGTTGGCTCATATGCCTTTAAGTTTATTTATTTTTATTATTTTTAAATTTGAATTTGAATAGTTGATAAATTAGAATAGAAAAGAACCTGGGAATTGAGATTCTATTCAAATTCAACATTATTAATAAGTATTTTAAAAAAATTAAAATCATATAGATTTAATTTTTATTCAATATGAATTGTAATTATTATAATTTAATACTTTAATATTAGAATTGATATTTATATAAAAATATTTTTTAAAAAAAAAATTAAATAAATAATTTCTCCATACGTATGAATGTCTTGTCAAATTAATGAAGGTTTCTATAATTATTGAGATACTCTCTCCGTATTATTTACATAAAAAAGTAAAATGGACACAAAAATTAAAAAAATTTCACTTTTTTTATCTCTATTTACTTAAATACCCCTAAAAAAATATCCCTCAAAAATTACTTTTAAGATAAGGGTATAAATGGTATTTTGTCTCATTTTGCTTCCTAAAATTTACCTACATATTTTTTATATAAAAGATAAAAAAAATTTTTTTTCTATATAAATATTAGGGAGGGTGTATATGATAAGATTAAAAAAATAAATAAAATTATTGCTAATCGGAAGAAAAGGCCAAAATGATTTCTTAATTGTTATCCCTTGATTTCAGACGATTGGTCTGAAAAAATAAAATTAAAAAAAAAAGAATTTGTCGTTTCCCGGATGTTACAAAATCATATTTTATAAAAATCTGATAGAAGAAATAGTGATGGCAGTCTAATCACATCAAAATCAGAAAAATAAAAAAATAAAAAATGGTCCAAATAATTGCACAAGTAAAAACACACTTGGCATCGCTACTCACTGTCATTGCCATCTTTCTTCCTTTTCCAAATGTTTTTGACTCTTATACCTTCACACGTGAAGCTATCATATTTATCTATTATTACTCGTTTCTTTTTTCCAAATTTAATTTTATGATGATTTTATTATTTTTAAATTATTTATAAAATATGTTCAACTCTATATTTATATATAATAAGTGAAATTTCATGCCCATTTTGCAGGAAATTTAAATAAAATTTGCATGTAATTTTATATAAATATAATTTTATAGTCAATATGAAAATTAAAGCATTAGATATTAAAATATAACATATTAAATAAATAATTTTACATATATTAATTTTAACATAAAATAAGATGTGAAATATTTAAGTGCCTTAGCCTAATTGTCTAATGTTGCATTCAACAAGCCGTATTTGATCGTAGATATTTTGATATGTTACCCATGCTAGATCCTTATTGTTCAGAGGCTTATCTACGATGGTGAAATTTTGGTGAAAGCTCTCTCTATCTATAGAGTCAGTGTTAGAATTATAGGCTATTTGTGACTATTTTGTCCGCAGAAGAATACTCATCTTCCTCCATGATTTCATAAGCGGCTGATCGATTCTCTCTATCTCCTTATGTTTCTTAGGTTGGTGTCACGATTTTTCAGCCAATTAATGGAGATTCAGATCTCCTCCTTCCACTCGTCTTCATTGTCTCTTTTAAGTTGTTTTTCCATTAGTAAAGATGTCAGCCAACTGATAATTGCCATGAATTGGAAGAAGCTTTAGAAGGCCAGAGTGAAGCTTCTCTCGAACTAGATGGCAATCAAGCTCAATATGCTTGGTTCTCTCATAGAATATAGGATTAGTTGTGTTATGATTATTTATGTATGCTTTTAGGGTAATTTTATTGGCTTTTGATTAATTTTTCTTCAAATTTGTGCTTACGTTTACTTGAAGTGTTATGATTTAAGTTGAATTGCAAAAATGGTGCTTTAATTCACTTATTAGATTCAAATTTGGAAGAAAATGCATTGAACACGGCTAAGTTACTCCTGACTTGGTCGAGTCTCTCATCAAAAAGTTAGAAAAAGTGGACACACTCATTAATTTGTTGTATCCCTCATGAAAAGAAGAAAAAATTGACAGACTATGACACACCCAAGTGATTTAGATGTATCACTGGGCGTGTAACATGATATGGCCAGGACAAACTTGACTTGGCCGTGTCCCTTTGTTAAGGAAAGAATGAAGGCAGAAGCAGACATATGGAGATGACACGATCAAGTCGCTGGCCGTGTCACATGACACGCCCACTAACTTGATCGTGTCCCACCTGAAGAGCAAAATAACAAAGGGAGGCAGAAGAAGACACGGCCGTGTCACTCCCCATAATAAACATACATTGAAAGGGAGTGAAGGACATAAGCAAGTGACTTGACCGTGTCAAGCAAGTGACTTGGCTGTGTCCAAGGTAAAATTGATAGACACGGCCAAATCATTCATATTTTGGTTGTGTCACATGTGATTTCTTTGAATTATTAGCACTGTTAGTGAGAGACAAGATGAAAACAATATGAATGTTTCTATTAAAAAAAAGAAATGATAAAAAGAATTAGAAAGGCGAGTTATTTTTATGGGAAGAAAGTTTAAGAATGACAAAAAGGAGGAACAGACACTACAAGAAAAATAAAAATTAGCGACAGACAAAATCGGTCGCTAATTCTCAAAATCCATCGCTAATGATGATTAGCAACGGATCAGCATCTATCGCTATATCAGCTGTCGCTAAAACTTTCGCGATGAATTTACACTTCTAACCCTAATTGGCGATGGTAATCTCTGTTGCTAATGACAAAAGTTCCGTCGCTGATGTTTTAGTCGTCTTTTTATAGACATATTTTGCGATAAAAATTTCGTTGCTTTATATTATTTTAAAAAAACAAATTATTTTAAATAAACAAAATAATTTATTTTTAAAATAATTTATTTTATTTATTTAAAATAATTTATTTTATTTTCTAGAATAATTTATTTTTTAAATTAATTAACTTTATCAAATAACTACTAAAATAAATTATTTTTGTAATTTATTTATTCTATTAAATAATTTATATATTAAAAAATTATTTAACAAATAATTTCTTAAAAAACTATTTATCCAACAATTTTCTTAAAATAAATTATTCTACTATATAATTTCTAAAAATTATATATTCAACAAAATAATTATTCAATAAATATTTTATTTATTTTAAAAATTATTATTGTAATAAATAATTTATTTATTATAAAAATAAATTATTTGAATAAATATTTAAAAAAAAGAAAAAGAAGAAAAAATAAGAGAGAGAGAGAGGATAAAGAAGAAAGAAAAATGAGAAAGAAGAAGGAGAAAGAAGAGAAAGAAGAAGGAGAAAGAAAAATGAAAAATGAAAGAAAGAAGGAGAAAGAAGAAAGAGGAAAATAAAAAAGAAGAAAGAAAAAAAGAAGAAGAAAGAAAGAAGAAAGAAAAAAAAAAGAAAGAAAGAAAAATGAAAAAGATGAAAGAAAGAAGAAGGAAAAAAAGAAAGAAAGAAGAAAGAAAAATAAAAAACAAGATTGAAAGAAAGAGAAAGAGAGAAAAAAGAAATAAAGAAAGGGAGAAAACAAAGATGTAGATAGAAAGAATAGAGAATAATGAAATAGATAGAATAAATGTTGATTGTAGAGTTTTAAAATAATTTTTTAAATTTTAGCGACGGATTGGAGATCGAATACTGACGAAATAGTGATAGATTAGCGACAAATTTAGTTCATTAGCTAAAAAATCATGTAAAAAGTCCGTCTTTTTTTTTTAATTTTCAATATTAGCGGCGAAAAGTAATCAATCGCTAAAAGTCCGCCATAAATCTCGCCCATAATCTTAGAATATTCAATATTAGCGATGACTGATATTCGTCACTATTTTTGCTTTATTAGTTAATTTATTTTAAGTTTTAGTTTCGTCGCTAATTATTTTTTGCATTTTAAAATTCAATCATTTAATTTATTAACGACAGTTTTCTTCCGTCGCTACTTTTTAGAGACAAGAATTTTAAGTCCGTCGTTAAATTTTTGGCACCAACACTTAGAGTCATCATTAGTGATAGATTTAGAGACGGATATTTCTTATCCGTCGCTAAATTAAAGGCGCCAATTATTGGCTCTAGATTTAGCGACGGATTTAGCTACATAATTATTTTGTAGCTAAATTCGTCGCTAATCTGTCACTATTTCGTCGTTAATATATTTTTATCTTAAATTCATCGTTATTTACTGATGGAATGTAATCCGTCGCTAATTAACATTTTTCTTGTAGTGAAAGGGAAGTGGGGAGTATGGATTTGGAAAAGAAAATTCTCTTTGTCTAAAATAATAGGAATAAAAAAATAATTTAAGTAGGGATATGGATACACAGGTTGGAACCATTGGAAAGGATTATCTCGTTCTTGTTTCAAGACACCACCTTCATCACCATCTATAACTTCATCTTCATTTTTCTTCCATAGACAAGTTACTTTTAACATTTTTGGGATAGTGTTTGGATCCACAAGCTCTTGAGAGAGTTAGGTTTAAAAAAAGCATTGATTGAAGGGTTAAAGGCTTGAGAAAGTCTTCACTTCATCTTTCAAGGGCAGAACCATTGATTGAAGGGTTAAAGAGGGCTTGAGAGTTCTTCATCACATTCAAGTTGAACTAGGAGGAAGAATAAAAAAAAGTTTCAACTCTTGGCATCTTTAAGGGGCTTTTCATATTATCTTATTTAATTCATTTCTAAATTTTTGTTGTTTTGTTATGAACATTAATATTTCAATGGATAATTGTGATTTGATTTATATTGAGATAAATATTTATTATGAATTGATGATATGTTAAATTACTTATTCTTAGGATTTGTAGTAAATTTGATTAAATGACTTGATTTAATTATTACCAGTAATATACCTTGTAATGTGATTTGATTGCATTGGATTGAAAGTTAGATTGATAGATTGACCACCCATTAATCTCTAGATATTAAATGAAGAACAGAGGTGAAATTTGATATTGGATCTATGTATTCAACCACCCTAAGAATGAATTAGAAATATAAATTATAAAATTCTCTTAATTTGCAAATTTAAAATAATTAGTAGTTGTTAATTCATGAACGCGAGAACCAATGAATTAATAATTGCTAATTAATTACAAGAAACAAATTAAGTTGCAAAGTTATTTTAATGAATAATTTGAAAATTAAGTTTTGATTAAATTGATCTATAAACCCTAGGTACCATTCCAAAAATTTAAATTAATCTTGCACAACCATTACTCATTTAACTTTTAAATTTTAATTACTTTTCACCATTTCAACAATATACACTTAACCTTTAATATTTTGTTTTAATTAAATTATTATGAACAAACACCTTCCTTGTGAGACGACCTTGAGGCTATTGCCGTTGCTATAATAATCCCGTATATTTGAGAGTGTCGTTTTATAGTAGTGTTTAGTAAAGTGCAACAAGTTGCAATATTGATGGCAAAGAGATTATCTCAAAATAATAGAGTTGAACCATATGATCGAAGGTAATTGCAGATTTGTAAGCACATAAGACAACCATTGAAGCTCATAAGCAGTCTGAGCTAAAACTCTATATTCTGCCTCAGAGGAAGATCGAGAAATCATGGATTACTTCTTAGATTTTCAGGAAACCAAAGAAGAACCATGGAAAACACATATACCTCTTACTGATCTTCTTAGTAAAGGGCAAGAAGCCCAATCAACATCACTGAAGGCTTGCAATTTTAAGTTAGAAGAAGTAGAAAGAAAAGCCCTTATGCTGGAGAGGCTTTAATATATTTGAGAATCATGTGTGCCATCTGTAAATGAAGTGTTGTAGCTTTATCAAGAAATTGGTTATGATGTTGTACAACAAAGCTCAAATCAGGCCTTGTATTGGTCAAATAAAGCAATTTACCTATCAACCTCCTGTAAGAAGAAACATCTTCTAAAGGACAATCTGGAGAAGCTGATACTTTTGCAATTGTTGATGATTTCTGACTTTTGAATGGAACAATAGGAGTAGAAACAAATTTTGAATCTACAAACCCCATGTCCTGCAGAAGTTCAAGGGCATACTTTCTCTGACATACGAATATACCTTTAGAAAATCTGGCTACTTCCAAGCCTATAAAGTTTTTAAGTGAACCTAGGCCCTTAATCTTGAACTAGTTATGCAAAAAATCTTTAATTCCTTGAATTTCAGCAAGATCATTACCACCAACTATAACATCATCTATATACACAATTAATACTGTAAATCAGTTGAAGTACTTTTGGTAAACAAAGAAGAGTCAGAAATTGATTGATTGAAACCCTGACTCAACAAAGCAAAAGAAAGTTTAAAATTCCATTGTCTGCTAGCTTGTTTCAAGCCAATAGAGACTTATTAAGCTTGTAGGCCTTTGAAGAACTAAAAGATAGACCTAGAGGAGGTTGCATATTGATATCTTCATTTAAATCTCCATGCCAAAATGTATTATTAATGTCTAGCTGCTCTAAAAACCAACCTCTAGCTGCAGAAACAACAAACAAATATCTAATGGTAGTCATCTTTACTACAGGGGAAAAAGTCTTAAGGTAATCTATGCCCTCATGCTCAGTAAAACCCTTGGCCATAAGTCTGACCTTATACCTCTCAAGGGAACCATTGGCCTTGTAAGAAAGAGGGTATACCATAGTTAAGATGAGATTGACCACGCTAGATTAAACTATATATATAAGTGGATATGTGTGTGAAGGTGTAGAACCTTCTCCTTTCTTCTTGCTTCATCATCCACGCCTATCATCATCTTCATCACCAAAACTCCTCCTTTCACCTTCTTTTAAAAAAAATCAGCTAAAATTTAAGAGAAAATCACATCTAGTTATGGATTTTTAAAAGAATAAGCTAGAAAAGGAGAGATTATCAATAAGTGATCAAAGAAAAAGAGGAAAAAAGAGAGAAGAAGAGAGATTTTGAAAGAGGTATGTGCTTATATATTTTAATTTATAAATATTTAATTTTCTATGAGTTTTAATGTTTGAATTGATTGATTGAGTCATTTATAATGAATTGTTTCTTGAAAATATTGATTAAATGGATTATTAGTGAAAAAAATTAATTAAAAGAATTTATGGGTGGTGAGTATGATTCTTAATTTAATTTTTATAAGAATTGAGAAGTTTGATGTTGTTTTAACCATAAGTGATGATTGAAGACTTGATTAATTGAAGTGTGATTAAAGTATTTGGTATAGACTCTATTATTGTTAAAGAAACTAGTTTTGATTCATTGTTATCATATATTTGGATATATGGAGTTTAAGTTGATAAGTGTTTGAAATACAGAACTTTACTTGACACAACCAGTGACACGACCATATCATTGGGCGTATCAATGTTGCTGTGTTTCAGTGTTAATGACACGACCGGAAATACGCCCGTGTCATTGGACGTGTCATAGCTACTATGATAAAAATTAAATGACACGGCCAGTGACACGCCCGTGTCGTTGGACGTGTCGTAGCTACTTTAATGCAAGTTAAGTGACACAGGCAGTGACACTCCCATGTCGTTGGATGTGTCAAAACTTTTGTAAAATGAGCAAGTGACATGGTCATTGACACGCCCATATCGTTGAGCGTGTCACTTGAAGAATTTGCCTAAAGTAGTTTTTTTCTTTGTCTTTCATCTGTGAATTCAGCCTAAATGACTATAAGACCTAAAAGTGTAAAAAAATTTTGAAATCAACCGTAACAAGTAGTGCAATAAATTTTGAATATATGATAAATATGTGTAATGTCAAGTGTTGATCAAAGAATTATTCAATTGAAGTGATATACATAATTCAGTGTTAATTAAAACTAATGAATTATCCAAATTATACTGATTTTAGATCTAGTTTTGGATTAAATGACTAACCAGACGAATGATAGCCATAGTGATAGTGGACACCTTGTGCCATTAATGAACACATTGTGTCATCAGTGACAGTGGACATAATTGCCAATATATATATATATATTCTTGAGATTTGGCATTAAAATTGCTACACTAACATGTTATCCAAACCTATGATCTGAGCTTAGTATGTATGGGCATATTTAATGAAGTTATCTAAATTGAAAATATATGTGAATATGATGTTATGAATAATGGAAGAAATGAAAAATAATAATATAAGTCAATTACTTAAAATTAACTTACTGTGTTACAATATGAAAGTGATTGGTAATGTATATATTAATGTTTCCAAGTGAAAGTACTAATGTACGGAATAAAAATATTATGCTCAAGTTATTGAATTGATTAATAACTTTCTAAGTGTTATAATAATTGAAAGTGTATATAATAATATAAGATACAAAGTGCCCCAAAGTATAATACTAAATCTAAGTGCCAAAATTATAGATTGAATAAAATTATCCTATATGTGAAACTGAAAAGTAAGACTTATAGAAAAATAAATAAGTGTAATATGAGCAATGTTAACAAATGAGAAAGTAAGTCTTAAGAAAATGATTCAAAAAGAGAAAAATTACAATACTAAAAGTGTAGTATAACATGATGTCTTTTATAAAGTTAAAGTTATTATTTTGTGTAATGAAAATATTATGTTGGTTTGTTATTGAAAATATTTAATATATTGAAATATTTCTTAAAACTGAGTATTATTACTATATTTTCATAAGTATTTTTCTTTAATGTTAAGTGACATAATATTTTTATACAAGCACCACTAAGCTTTTCTTAGCGTGTTAGAATTATTTTCTGACACGTAGATATCATGTCATCGGAGCAAGTTAAGAAGTAAAATTAAGGATCTAAGAAATTATCTATAGTACATATATAGATCTTTTGTATATTGTACTTGTAAGTTATGAAGTATATATAAATACAAATTTATCTTGTCCATATGAGAAATTTTATAAATTTGTAAACATGAAAGGAATATATGTATTTAGAGGACGAAGTTTGAGATTATAGTGAATGATTATCAAATAAAGCAATGTATTATATATCTATTTGATTTGACAAACTTATAATGGTTATCTGATTTATAATTAGTATTGGATTATTGGAGATATTAGATATTGATTTAAATGTTGGATTTATAAGTGTTATATTATATAGATTGTATTATTATTTGAAGATTTTTGTTAGTAACATTTTAAAAGAAAACTTTGTTAATGAATTGATTAGAGTACTGACAGTATATTGAGTAACATTCTCTGATAGTTCTAATGAGAATTGTCAGGGGATGTTACACTCCCGCCTCCTACAGAATTGGCTCATGTAGCCACAGGTAAAGTTCTCATCCCTTTTGTAAAACCTGGGACAGAAAAATCTTCTTCTTCAAATGCCATGTTCACAAATTTTGTAAAACCTGAGTTGGCAATTTTAAAGCCTCTAACTCAAATTATTTGTTCAAATTTTCAATTTAAAAGTTATTCAAAATGGTTTACAAAAACTTTAAGGGATACAGAATTAATACTTGAAATGGATTATTGCGAGAAGTAAATCGGAATCCATGGGATATTATTAAGATTTTATATCCTAAAAATTAGTTTTTTAGACCTATTAATTTATTAAAGACTCAAGAATACTATTTAACTATTCTTGAAGATACTAGCTCTATAAAATTAAAGCATAACCATGACTCTACTGATAAAACTATTATATTCCACTCTTCTATTCAAATTAAAAAAAGTTCTTTATCCTTTTGAATAGGAAAAATCTTTGCATGAACCTATGCAAATTAAAGCCAATTTCTTTACTTATAAAACAATATGCCCTTCTTATACCTATTGGGATTATGTAGATGCCTAGTCCAAAGCTCTCCCTTTCCATAACCCTATAAATACTTATTCTTGGTTACTGTATTTTGATACTAATATCAATACCGATAAAATTTTCATATGGTTCATTGAATGGTGGTATTACTTTGGTAATGATGAAATGACTTTATCACCAGAAGCTCTTTCAGCCTACAAATATTTTAAAATTAATGCTCACCCTTTTTTGTATGAAAAACAATTCCCTTCTCTCCAAGTATTTTGTATGAAATTCTTTATACTATGGGTATTTCAATGATACTTTGAACTAGCCTATCAATTAGGTATCAATATACGTGTGGTATCCAGAATGTATAAAATCAAGTGGTAGAATGCCTTCAAAAATTCTACTACTGAGATATCTGTTAAAAAATGGTGTTATGAGCAAGAGTATGACAAAGTTGTTCTAAAACAGGCTATTACTTTCGGAGCTCAGAAAATTCATTGTCAAGCCCTTCTCACAGCTGCAAAAGACTGCTGAGGAGTATAAAGCCATTATGGAACAGATAGTTGAGTCCATTCTCTCAACATCTGGGCCCATAACTTTAAAGCCCTCTTCTTCTGGTTCCTACACTAAAACCCAATCAAAGAAGTCATAAGCCTATTTCAAAACCCAGTCCAAAAGAAAGAAGTATGTTTTCTCTTCTTCTTCTGACTCATCATCCACCTCATCATCATCGTCATCATCTGGCTCATCTTCTGAATCTGATTCGAATTCAGATTATGCTCCCAGAAATGAAGATGATTGTTATGAGGTCCTGTCTCCAGTAAAGAAAAATAAAAAGTAAAAAGAGAAAAAGTAAAAAGTAAAAAAGAAAAGAAAAAATATATCTGGTTTGAATTTTGATAAAAAAAAAACAGAATGAACCTTATTCATTCACATTACTATAGTAAAAATAGTACTAACAGAATACTATTTATCAATAGTATAAATTAGATACTATTCATCAACAGTAAAATAAATTATACCATGATAAGGTACTATTCATCTACAGTGCTAAACGCGTGAATATACTATTTTTTCTGACAAAAAACTATTCATCTACAGTGCTAAACGCGTGACAAGCACAGTAAAAGATCAGTAAAGCTCAGCCTATTTAAAGAACCTCTTCTGAAGCTTGAAGGATATTGAATTTTCTCCAGAATACTCTCAACTCTTAAGAAATACTACAAGCTTAAGTTTAAGTTTTCCTTTCTCTCTCACAAAAACTTTCTTTCATTTCTATATCTCCTCCATCTGTAAAGTTCTCCTGTAAGTTTAAATATTTATTTTTATATTTTAAATTTTATTTTAAATTTGTATTTTGTATAAGTATGTTTTATATCTGTAGCTTTTCTGATTAGGTATATCAGAAACTTATTTGTAAATTTTATTTGTATTTTGGTATAATACTAAAACTATTGGTATATCGGATGAAAACCCAGATATAAATCCAAGAGCTGAATCCGAATGGACAGTATTCATATCTGCGCTTGCGTATAACAATTTCTCATACCAATATTCTTATATTTATACTTTTGTATAATTTTAAATTCTATCAATAAAATATTTGATATATTTTTAATAATTTCTTTAACATTCTTTAAATTTATTTAAATTATATATAGATATAAGAGTGAGTATTACCTGTTGCCTTAAAAGTCACTAGGTAAATTCATTGCTATATTTGACCCAACATCAAGCCCCACTACCTAAAATTAAAAATTAGAAGAACAAAAAGTTTTCCAGCATGTACGAAACGTGGTTTAACTATTTATTAAATATAATATCATAATTTACATGTTATATATAATATCATAATTTACATGTTATCAAAGATTATAAAAAAATAAAAATTGAAATGTAATTTAATCAATGTGTTGATATTCAGTTTCTCTTCTATGCTAAAATAAATCCTTAAAAAATCTCATAATCAAAATTCAAAATGTTTAATAAAACTGTCACCACCATTTGACAATATGATTAAATATTTTTAGTATTAATGAAACTTAAACTCATAATGCCATAATTCAGTAATACTATAGTAAAGTTCATTATTAATCACTATTATAGAAAGGAATACTATAATTTTAATATTTATTATCATGACTAGCTGGCTCTATGCGTATTAATTTTATTTTTTCAGTTTTACCTCTTTTAACAACTAAAAAATGTCATATTCAGAAGAATTTTAAGGGAAAAAAATATAAATTTTATAAATACTCTATTTTATTTTACTTTTTTCGCACTAAAAATTCAATAATCTCTCTTAATCTTCAAATTCGATCAACTCTCAAACTCTAAGATTTTCCAATCTCAATTCATCAAACTTCCATTTTTCTATTCCATCATCTACATCAAATATCCAATTCAAACTCTCTATTTTTTTTTAAATTTTTTCATCAAACTCTATTTTTATATTGTCCATTTTTTTTATTATTTTATCTCCATTTATATTTCAAGCTTTAAATGGTAAGGTCCAATCGTGAATTCAACATTAAAAGTGATGACAAATAATAAATCCCACAACAACAGGAAAAACGAATAAACATCCAGTCCAAGGAGGTATCATCCAGTCTAAAGTAAAAGAAAATGTAATGTTTGATTTCTCTAAACTATAAGGTGATATGTAGGCCACTTAATTTAATTTTTTTATATTTCAATTGTAATATTATAATTTATAAATTTACAATTATGATTTATGTGGTTTATATTTCCAATTTATTTATAATGAAAAAGATTATGATCGGTTACAAAAAAAGACAACATATCTCAAGTTTATGGTGTATAATTTCAAATAACATTTTTATCAATCTCCATTATTATTATTATTATTATTATTATTATTATTATTATTTAAAAATTAATATTACATTTTATTAATATGCTATAAAAAATAATTAATTATGCTAAAAACAGTCAAAGCATCAAGTCTATGATTAAAAGTGGTCATCAGAAAAAGTATTATTTAGTTTCAGAAAATTAAAAAAAAATACATTGATCAATGGGCTAAATTAATATTTTTTTAGCTAAGTTGTATTTTGCTACAATAGTTAAAATATCAAATGAGATCAAAAAATCCACTTTTAATTTTATCTAAATTTTTATTTCACAATAAATATATTTAGCACACAATTACAAAAAAATAAATAAATAAAATTTTGGTTTACTATTAACACAAACAAGAGAGAGAGAATTGCGGGGAAAAGAAAAGTGGATTGTGATAGGACGATAAAAGAGTGGATTTCCATTTTTATATTCTTGGTCTTTGGCAGCCTTTTTTTTTTCTTGTAATTTTACTTTATTATTTATTATTACTTTTTCTCTTGCTCTCTCTGCAAATAAAATAATAATAATAATAAACTCAGTGGCCCCTTGTTTTCCCCACATGCATTACCTATATCAACATGTTCATGAAACACAACTCCTTCTGCTTATTTGTTTCAAGTTTTCAATTCTTTACTATATTACCATTTTTTCTCTCTCTCTCTTTCTCTCTCTCTCTTTTTATTCGGTTAACCCTATTTTTTTTATTTTTTTAAAACTTCACTCTTTAAAATTGATAGTTATAATTTTTCATAATTTTTTATTAATTATACAGAGAAAAAAAATATATGGACTCAAATACGAAACTTAAGTAGAAGTATCAATTTTAATATTATTAATTAAAATTTATTAATAAAATAATCAGAGTTTAATTCTCATTCTAAAAATAATCAAAAATATAATTTTAATATATATTAAATATTATTACTGTTCTCTTAAACCTTTATTCAAGAGTGAATTAGCACGGACTGATTTAAGAATATTTTTAATTAGATAAAAATAATTAATTAGTTTTTTAATTAATTATATATATAGAAAAGAAAGGATATTTAGGATTAGAATTTAATATTTAAAGGGGAGTAATATATACTTTTAGCTATTAAATTATATTTTAATAGTTATAAATTAATTAATTAATTAATTAAGAAATATATTTTTAATTGGATAAAAAATAATTAATTAGTTAATTTTTAAAAGCATAATAAATGCATGAAATTATTAGGGATAAGAAATTAACAAAGAAAAGAATAGAAAAATAGTAGTGATAGTACAAAACACACAGATAGTGATTGGCCCTCCTGACATTTTGCATACACTCCCCACTACTACTGCTTTTAGTTGACGTTTGGTATTAGAAAGCTTTCTTCCTTTCTCAACTCTACTATTCATTATTGCTTTTGTTTCTTTTTCTTTCCTTTTCCAAACTGTTCCTGCCCTGCTTCCTCCAATGCCAATTTAGTTTAACCCCTAAAATAATAGGGGTTATATATATGACCTTCCCCTTAAAAATAAAATCCAATTAAAATCAGTTTAAGTTATATAAATCGACTTAAAGTCTACAAAAAATTTAATCAAAATAATCCTTAATAGACAAATCAATAGGATTGATAGCGAAATAGAAGATCTCCATTTCCAATAAATATTTGCCTCGAATGAGAGAAAAAAATGAGATGAAATGGGAAGAGATTTCTCCCACTGGCTCGGGCAAAGAGAGAATAGAGAATATATTTTTGCCGTGCAAGGATCCTTGTCCCTGTCCCTATAGTGACATGGTAGAGTACTATAGTTTATAGTTTTTTTTTTTTTGTAATTTATTACACTTCTAATAATTAGATTAGTGGTAATATTATTTTTCTATATTATATGCAATAGTTAAATTTTACAATTTTAACTTTACATATAAATCTTATTGGATTATTATGGATATTATATTTTAGTTATTTGAATACATGTAGAATATTTTTAACTTGATGAATTTTATGTTATATTTTTTTGGGTTTTATTGTATATAATAATTAGATTATTATGTAATGTTGAATACTTTTTTAAAGTGGAATATTTTTAGCTTATTATATTATTGAGTTCTAATTTAAAAAAAAATTTCCTATGGAGATTTCCACGTGAGTGAGGATAAGACTAAATCTATCTCCATTTATAAGGCGATGGTGGGAGCAAAAATTCTCCATCAAGAGAATGAGGATGGCGATTATTACTTTCTACTCTCGCCTCGCCATGCCTTGTTATCATCCCTACAAATCAACTCATATCCAAGTATTCTATAAATCTTGTTACTGATATTTTTACAAGTACACACAATATTAACAAGTAATATAGTTTTTGAGTAAAGTGTTGATCTTAGAAAGAATAAATGATTGTTAAGTATTAAAATTAGAATTTTCTTTATGATTTAGAGAGTCAAATATAATAAGAATCCAAAGTAAAATTAAAATAATTTAAAATATGAAAATCAATTTAATTTAATTTAAAATAATAATATGAAAAAATTAGAGTTTAAATTTCATCAATTGACTGCTATAAGTTATTTTTAATTAAATTGATTGGTTTTTAACTTATTAAAATTAATGATTAGATTTTCTTAAATATACATGACATTCTCTCTTGAGATACAATATATGTACTTGCATTAAACTTAAGTATATCTATTTTCATGATCATAAATAATCAATCTAATATCGGGATATGATTAAACTAAAATATATGCAATTAATCACATAAAACTTTAGACATGTGTTTATTCACAATTTTAATCAATTTCAAGAACACTAGATTCTCCATGTATAATACAATGAGAATAAAAGAAAAAGAATTAGCAAAAGTATACATTTATCCATATAGAAATTGATATTGTTTATGGAATGAGTTAGTTCTTCCAATAGATGCAATATTTATGGGGTTAGATTCTGCTTTGCTCAAGAGATTTTAGAGAAAACTAAATGTTATATACGCTGTTTAATTAGGGATCATAAGTCTAAAAGATGTTTATCTATTTTTTTATTTTTAATTTTGTTCCTCATAAAATTAAAAATTACCAAATGATCTTTACACATTAATTCCATAATACTTTAAATACTCTGTAGTTCAAATATAAAATTTTATAGATTACAATTAAAATGACTATATTTCATAATAACATTACACATTTAATTTATATATGCCCGCCTACATATTAGATTTTTTCAACTCATAAATAAAATTCTTTAACAATTACAAATAAGTGTTCTTATATCTAAGTAATGTTAGAATTTTAAGGGTGAGAGGAAAAGATAAATCTTACGTCATAAAGCGAATGAACTTAGCAAGAGATATATAAATTAAATGAAAAAAAAATCACAGAAGAAACTATTCAATTGCTTTGCTGGATCACTAAAGGTGCACAGTCATGCATGACCCTGCACTTCTTTTTTTCCCATTAGGGTAATTTTAAAATTTTAGATAGCTTAATCTGCATTGCCGTATAAATCCTCTCTTGTATATTCATATAAGTTTGATTAAGCATATTTCACGCTTTTTCGTCGTTCTTCACTTCCAAAATTTTCGACTTTCAGATTTATTGAAATTATATTAAAAATTTTCAAAAAAACAAAAATTATATATACATATATATGTATATATATAACAAAATAGATAGATTAATTTTACTAATTACTCTCTTAATATTAATAACATATAATTTACACTCATCAAATCTTGTTAAATCCAAACTCAACCCCATTCAAAACTTGAAAATCCCCTACTTGAAACTGATTGTCTGAAAAATAAGGTTAGATTGAAATGAATGTTTCTTTTAATAATAATAATAATAATAATAATAATAATAATAATAATAATAATAATAATAATAATAATAAAAGAATGTTTCGTACAAATATAATATCAAAATTGGGCTACCCCTCTAAATTATATATCATGTATTCTTATATTTCCTTTAAATTTATTTTAGATGTTAATCTGATTAAGTATACCATGAATTAATTGGTAGGACACGTAGTATGTTAGAAATACACTCTAGTCTTGAAATTAATTAGGCTGCTTTTGACAAAATTGATTCAAGTACTCTATAAATTTGAAAAGAAATAGAAATAATTAATACATTGAAGTGTGGAAGAATTAAATATGGTTGACAAATGAATTAATATTGAAGAAAATTTAATATATATTGAATTAATATATATATATATATATATATAAAATAAAGATTGTTGGAAGCATGTGAGGGAAGTAGAAAAAGAGTATCTGGAAATGTTAATGGCAGAGGGAGTAAGCAGTAAGTAAAAGCATGGAGAATAGTTTTTTTTTTTCTTTTTTTGAAAAAAAAAAAGTCAATAAGTCTACCAAATAAGGGCTGACAAAGTCAAATGGTTCCTCCACTAACACAAATATATAGCACCTAAATGGAACCATTACTCATCTCTATGCCTTCACAACCCCAAAATTTTCTTGCTTGCAATTGAAAACTTTTACCTCTGCTCCATAATCATCATTTCTGGTCTAACTTTTATGACACATTTTGCATTGTAATTCATGTGAACCTCTCTCAAATTGTTTTCTTCCCTATTGTATGCACTGCTTATTACACATTAGCAAAAGTTAGCCCACCCATATACTCAAAAAGAAAGTGTCCATTCAAACTCTATTTATAAGTAAAATTAATAGTGAATAAAGAGATTGAATCAATTAAACTTTAAAAATAATGAAGATAAAATGATAATCAATAGTTGGATTTTAAAAATATATCAAAAAATTTCGATATAAAAATTCAGTCATTAATATAAATTTATCGATGCAAGGCTTTTCACATAACTAATCTTTTAAAAAATCAATTTCTAAAATACTACACTTGAAGATAAAAATTCAAAATTACTTCAAAACTTTTTTTTCATTTATAAGTATATCTCCTCTCTCACTTCAAACAAATGTTTACTTCAATTTTCAAATATTTTTTCAAACTTTAGTATTAAATAAATATATTCTAGTGAAAATAAGAAAAACTAATATTTTAAATTACATTTTCAATATATAAAGGTAAAACTTTATTATCAATATATAAAATATATTAGTTCTCGATAAAGGTAAAATTTTATTCTGATTTTAAATAGGAAATAAAACTAAAAATTTATATAAAAAGTAAATATATAAAAATATTTTAAGAAAAATCATTAAATTTATTTTTAACTAAATTTTACATATTATACTTATAAATAAAGTTAAAAATTATAGCTTTGCCATGTGCATGTTGTATGTATGTATATGTTTCTTGTACATATATATCTATGAGAAATAGAATATCAAAATTAAATATAATAAGAAAAGGAAAAGAGTTAAAGTTAATAACCTGCAAGATTGTTCAAGGTATACAATTATTCAATGTATGAAATTAATTAGGCTTAATTGTAAACAATTCCTGAATTTTGCAGCTTTTAATTGGAAAATAGGGGTTAAAGTTGTTGAAAAAAATGAAAAATTTTATAGTCTGATTCATGCCCATATTAATTTTGCAAAAAAAATGAAGAGTTTATAATGAAAGAAAAGACGGATAATAAATTTAAATTTTATCAATCTTAGTTATTATGATTAATAATTTAATATTTGTATAATTAGTATTTAGTATCCATTTATATGTAAAAAGTATAGTTATTATTATTAATAACTATTATTATGCAAGAAAAGATAAAAAATAATAATAATAAATAGTATTTTTCAAAATAAAAAATAAAAATAAATAAAATTGACAAACGAAAAAGGTATCAATAAAAAAAATAACGACAGCAAAATACAAACAAAACTTAAAATGAAATATATAGTGTGATTTTCTCTATTATTAAACTATATTACCAATCATCCAAAATAAAACATAAATAAAGACACTAAAAGTATTTAAATTAATATATATTTTTGATATATTATGAATGTTACTCATTCTTATAAAAATTATGACTCTAAAGTTCAATATTTAAAATAAACTTCAAAGTTAAAGGCTCCATTTATATTTTTATTAAGTTAGAACTCTATACTTGCCTCCTCCATGCCAAACTCAATAGTATATTCATTTATTTTTCTTGTAATCATTAATCAACAGTACTAACAAGAACAATAAACTTGT
The DNA here is from genome assembly GCA_947685225.1 of Garcia nutans. Classification (NCBI taxonomy): domain Eukaryota; kingdom Viridiplantae; phylum Streptophyta; class Magnoliopsida; order Malpighiales; family Euphorbiaceae; genus Garcia; species Garcia nutans. The sequence continues at coordinate 8,646,401 of CANTUV010000059.1, read as the reverse complement.
GGAAGGCTGAAGTGAGATCATTTTAGAACAGAAAGTTAAAAGAAGTGAAAAATATATATATATAAAAGAAAAAGGCATTAAGTATAAGGTTTAGATCAATGGTAGTTTTTAGGACCTAAAAAAGGGAGGAAAGTAATGAGTAAAATCATAGCAAGCAAAAAGCAATGATTCAATGGAACAGTAGAATTGCTTTCTCCAAGAAATAGACATAAAATCTATTAATTTACTTTAGAAGATAAGCGCATGATTATTAACAGTTATTTCAAACTACATTACAATGCTTTGGTAAACCCCAACAGCAATCTGACTCCTCATTAATTACTTGTGCATATTCACACATTTATGTCTTTTTTTTTTTTTATCTTTTTCCTCTTTTCCATAAAATGGGTCTCAGAGTTGTTATACAATCGTCAATTTTGTATTATATTCATTCTGAGTCCAAAAGAAATTTATATATACATATATATGTATAATCTACTCTTTATAAATAAATATACTAAAAATAAAGGATTATTAATTTAATCTCCACAATTTTTTTTAGAATCCTCTAAATCAAATTAGAGGCAAAATCAACAATCAAAATTAGTTTATAGAAATACTTTAGATACTATTTGCTGGTATTGGAAAGCCTAATTCCTTGAGAGATCTTGTTTATAGATTTGATGAGAAAATACATTCATAGGCATGATAATACAACCTAAAATTTTTTAAGTTAGATTATAGTATTAGGCCTACTAGTTTATTTTCTCATTAAACCTGATGAAAAAAAATCATTCAAAATATTAGATTTCACAACACCAATAAGCGATATAAAAATTGATGATTTAGTAAAGATGAGTATATGGATTATATCATATTCTATGATTGCCACCTTCACATGAAAAATGTGATATCATATACTCAAATAGATTTTTGAAAAGAATTTCACATAAAAAAAAATAGACATTACAATGATATATAAGTGAAAATGATTCATATAAACATATTACTTTTAGAGTTTCAATTAAAATGTAATGTCAGACTCATGAATATATTATCATGTTAATTATTAAACATATAAATTAATTGATAAGAGATTGTTTTAATTTAATCAGAAATTTTAAGTTTAATTTGTTTAAATATGCAGTAGCATTAAAATTTGATATGGTGAATATATAAATCAGTTAGTAAGTGACTATTTTAATTTAATTAGAAGTCTCAAGTTTAATTTTTTTAGGCATGTAATCACATTAAAATTCGATAATTTTTTTTTAACTTTATAGTAATGTTCGACTCGATTTCAAAATAATTTTTTATATTAATATATATATTATCATGTCCAAAAAATTAGGCTCCCCGGCATGCTAATAAGTAGGGGTGTATACGGGCCGGGTTTGACCCCGGCCCGAAGCCCGGCCTGAGTTTTTTCGGACTGCAGTTTTGCAGCCCGTGGCCCGACCCGAAACCCGGTCGGGCCGACCCGATTTTTTTAAAATTAAAAAAATACTTTTTTAAATTTTTTTTAATAAAATTTACTTATAAATATTATTTTAAAAATTTATTATACTAAATTATATCTAATAATATATAAATTATTATATCATTTTTTATATATAATATTTAAAAAAAATAAATTATCAAAATATAAATTTTAAAAAAATTAAAAAAATATAAAAAAAATTAATATCTCGGGCCGGGTCGGGCCGGCCCGAGATTTTTTATTTCAACCCGAGGCCCGATCCGAGTTGGGCTCTGGTTGGATTTTGAGGCCCGTGGCCCGACCCTAACATGGATTTGGGCCGGCCTAATCAGGCCCGAAATCCTTTGGGCCGGGTCGGGTTGGTCGGGCCACGGGCCCAATGAAGAGCCCTACTAATAAGTAGTAGGAGAGTTGATGGTTTCGCTTAGACGAGGACAAAGACTGTAACTAGATTCTAAGAATATCACCTATACATAAAAAAGCAAAATTACTCTTAATGGATCTAGATTGACAGAAATAGATGGGGCTTCCACTCAAAAGCGAGAAATTTCATATTGAAAAAAACAAAAAAAAATAATAGAATATACAAGTAGAAATAATTTATTTCCTCGAGTTAAAATTGGATGTCATGCCACGAATATTTTCGATCTTTAATTACGGAATTGAGCTTTTCGGTCGTCAATAATATTAAACTAATAAATACAACAAATATTACAAATTATAATGAAAATTAAATTAAAAAAATACTATTTCTCACGGCGTGGTCTCGGCTTAATAGGTATATTATTTATAAGTGGCGGATACAATTATTTTAATGAAGTCTTAGTCGCCTCACCCATATAACAATAGAGACAATATTGTTATGACGGTGACAATCACTTCCGTGAGCAGAGTCTTGCCATTCTCAATTGTAAACCAATAATAGGTGCAAGCCTCCAAACCCTAAACCTAATATCTAACACACCATTTGCTAATTGCTAACGATATCTATGTTCATGAATCTTGAAATATTTACAATTAAACAAAATTGTATTTCTCTCTAATTTTTCATTTGTTTGTTTTTTTTTTTTCTAAAATGAGAATTGAGCTGTTTCCCATTAATTAAATCTATATTTTCTTGCTTAGGCAGAAATATGTAACTTGTCTGGCTTTATATGTTACTTTAATAATTATGTTTTGCTTTTATACTTCACTTAAGATATAAAAATATAATCTTAAGCCAAATCAATATCATTTTAGAATTGTCTTATGAAATTTGCGCGTGCAATTGGAGATTTTTGTTTTGTTTTTGTGGGTCTATCTCTTAAAATCATACTTTATTTATTCTTGTTTTATTAAGCTAAAACATGCTTTATAAACAGTTTAAGAATTCTTTGATTTTGACATTTGTTATAGGGTCATAATTAGTAGAATCTAAATGGGGTTTTAATCACATGCCGAAAGTTCTAAAAGTGTATGGTCCTCTTTATATTTATATTTATATTATACACAATAGGGTAAAAATTGAAAAGGCCTTTTTTTTTTTACAAAAATAACCATAAAACATAAAAAAAAAATTTAATTTACTATATTTTCAAAATATGCTCAAATTTATAAGAATTTATGATTAATTAACTAAAATACTAGATTTATTTAGTTAATATGAATTTATTATGAGTTTATAAATTTAAATAGTTTATTATGAATTTATTATAGATTTATTATGAGATTATAAATTTATTATGAGTTTATTTTAAATGACTAAAATATTCTTGGTAATAATAGAAAATTTTTATTAAAAATGGTGGAGGTTATAATTTTTTCAATTAAAAATCCATCAAAACTAGATGTTCTTATGGGCCAAATGTCTTAATCTAAGGCCTAGTAGGCCACCACCCAAAGAAGATAATCCCACTTTTAAATTTTTTACAATGAGTTCAAAAGTATTTCCCACAATCACCGGCATAGCCTACATTAAAGAAAGAAACTTGGAATTGTACACTTTTATTAAAAACATTAAGTAAATTAATATGTATAATTTTTACTATTTAATCATTTTCTTATAATTAAATCCATAATTTTAATATTTTACATTAAAAAATTATATAATTTTGTGAGTTATAATAGATAATAAATATAAAAAAATACATTTACACAATATATACATAGTATAAGAATATTATATTTCTTACTAATTATAATTTAATATATATTACCATAAATACACAACATATATATCACATTAAAAATATTATATGATTTATAAGTTAAAATGCAACATAAAAAATATATACACAATATATATACAAATTATATATATGTATATATTGTAGATATATTAGATGAATGTTATATATATACTATGTGTGTTATATATATAATGTGTAAATGCTAAAAAATTAAATAAATACTCTAAAAATAAAATTAACCCAAATAAATATTAAAATAAAATAAATACAATTAAAAAACATATAATAATAATCAGAATATATATATATATTAAAAAGGAATAAATAAAAAAAATTTACAAAATAAAAGAAAATTCTCTTTGAAATATTTTATCAAATATGCAGGAGTAAATTATCATAATTTTAAATAAATGGCACATGAATAGGTATATAAAATATATTATTTTTACATGCATTGGATATATATTCAGTAATTGCTTTTATATATTTTATTTCTATAATTTGATTGTGTTAAATAAACTTCTAATACTTGAAAAAAAAAATAGAAATGAAAATGTCAAAGTTCCTTAACAGCATAAAGCATAAAGGATATGCAAAATGATTGTTTCAAAAGACTTGAAAGATAGAGCATGACTAGTACAGAATTCATAATTATTAAACAACATAACAGAACGTAAATAAACTGAGTATACTGGGACACAGATCATACTCATTAATGAAGAAAAAAAAAGAGATGAGTTAGTGGCAAAGACAATAATTGTAGAGGAAGAAAGCAATCCTTCAGTTTTCAACAAAATTTAACTATTTTTGGTAGTAAAACAATGACCCACATTGACTCAATGCCCTAAGATGATGATGAATTTGCTTGAAATCTCCATTAAGTACTACAATAAAGAGATTCCAAAACTCTAGCTTAGCGTAGAATCTAAAGCATCATTAAGGATTCAACAAAACCTTTTTTTTCCCCTGATCAATGCTTAAGATGATTGCATATTTGAAGAAGGTAACTCTTTTTCTTGCATCGCTGCAAAAGAAATTATTCATTCCACCATTTTTTTCAGTAAGCTAATCATTCATACTGTACATATGTTTCGCACACCTAAATAAAAATAAATGGTATCTTAATATATTTAAATTTGTAACTCTTAATATGTATATATTGATTAATTATATGTAAGAGAAGAGACACTTAAGACTTGCACTTAAGACTTAGAAGCACATGCTCTTGGCTACTGAGCTACATTTTAGTGCTATTAAGCTACATTTTGGTGATTATTACGTAAGGCACATTTTTTAAAAGAGAAAATTGCAAACCCTTCCACAAATGTAATATTTGGACATACATAAAATTACTAATACATAAAATTACTAAAAACTCCCTTACAATACCCCAAATAACTTAACTTACACATCCCTTTGGTCAACTAACATAATGGGATTTGCATAAGGGAGATTGCGCAAAGATATGATAGAAAAGAAAGGAACAAGTGAAAGCAACAAACTTTCAGTTCAAAAACTCAATAGATGAATAAAAAAAAATGGTACTGATACCTGCTTCATAATAGGACATAAGAAATCAAAACCCTATTAAATTTTTAAGAAATTTCTGATGGACCTCAAAAAAAAAATTGTTTATTAAATCCTGCATGAAATTGCGAAGTCTCACAGCTCTGCTATTTGTAATGCAGCAACGTCCAGTTCAGTTTAAAATGGTAGAAGGGGAAGGGATGCTAACACAAAACTATGAATTAATTGTATAAAAGGAAAAGTGTATGGAAATAACCTCAAAATGATCAATAAAAATTAAGCAGGCACCCAAATTGGAGAAAATTAACTTTTTTTAACAGCTAATCTCACAAAATATTCATACAATATCAAGTTTCCAAATGAATTGTACCATGCAAAATTACAACTATATGGACTGAAAAAGAAACAGTTAATATATATATATATTTTCTCTGCCCCTCCAAAAATGTCTTAATGATCTCTACAATCTAATTTCATTCCCAGAGGAACCAAGAAAAGCTTCCAAAGAATTGCAACTGGATGCATTGTTAACCCTGGGCACCGGTCCAGAACTTCTAGCTATAAATAAGATAAAAGATCTCAAGGAGATAAAAGTTTGACTGGAAAGGACAAGCGTCACACGGACTGTAAACTATGGGCTTGAAAACCATCTTGCAGACATTTAACAGCACCATCGTAGTTTAAGAAGCCCATGAACCAAAATTCATGATTATCAACAGAAATAATCTGGATGTATTTCTCAGATGGATTTGTTCTGCTTGATGAAGGATTGACGGCTTTAAGTTGATGTAACGGGATGACCACCTATTTTAGCAAAATGAAGGGTCAACATATGCTAAGAAACTCATGATAGAGAGCAAGAAGATGTATTACAATGGCTGCAAAATGACTAAGGGACATTTATGCAAATATACATCAATGCACAAGCATAAAACAAATTGTAGCTAAAGATCAGCCAGACATTATCTCTAGTCTGCCTACTTGTAGTGGGCCTATAACCACATGTCAATCAATTTTTAGTAACACGAGTCAATCATTCACATTCAAGAGAGTACAGTAATATACAGCAGATATGCAGATCATATAAATTCACTCTTCACAGGCAAAACCCAATTAGGTGGACTAGGTCATAGATTATAAATATGCAAATAGATTAGTAAATGGACAAACACTGGGGCCACCGTAAAATCAAGAAAGAAGTAAGACTAACCAAAAAGTTACTCATGCTTACTCTGGGATATTATAAACAAAGTGCAAGTACACTTCAAGAACAAATCCTTCTATTGTACATTAATTAGGCACTGGTATGAACTAAAATATGGACAATTTTGCACATGAGAATGAGTTCAGCTTAGACTCGTGTTATGCTCAACCAAGTCATTTAGACTGTCAAAATTTAACCCAAGCAAACTTCTATAAAGAAATTTACTACACTACAATACGGCCTGCGATGATGTATGATAGTGAATATTGAACAGTAAAAGAGTAACACATGAGTAAGATACATGTTGCAAAAATGTGAATGATAAGATGTATGTGTAGACATGCTAGAATTGATAGAATCTGCAATAAATGCATTAAAGAAAAAAGTGGAGGTATCGTCTATCGATGATAGGATAAAATACTATAGATTGAGATGTTTTGGTCAATGTGAGACGAAGACCTAGAGATGCATGAGTCAGAAAGACTGAACAAGTTAAGAATATATATAACTAAGAGAGGCAGGGGTAGACCCAAACTAACTTGAATAAAAGTGGTCCAAAATGATCTTACAGTTTTACATTTATCGGAAGAGATAACCTTATATCGAACTGAGTGGAAAAGAAGAATCCAATAGTCTACCCCAATTAAATTGGGATTAAGACTTTGTTGAGTTGAGTTGAATAACAAAAAACATAATCAATGCAGGAGCACTCCAGGATTGGTCAATAGATTTCAGGATTGTCATGTGAATTTCACATTCCTTGGTCCTTCAGTTGATTTTTTCTTTTAGCAGGTTTTATGTAACTTGCTACTTTGGTTTTACAGGATAGGAAGAATAGAAAATTCATGGTGATCTTTATATTTAGGAAGCTAATTTTTTTTTCAGGAAAAATTATACTTTTACCTAGTTAGTAAGAATCTAGTTTCCTTCTTAGTTTAAGGGTTTAGCATATAAATAAAGCCACAATATAACAATAAAATTAAAGGTTTTTTTATAACAATAAAATTAAAAAAATTTCTCTATATTCTGTTCTATCTCCTTTTTGACGGATTCCCAGGGAACTTTTAATACAATTGGATCCTTGGAGTAGACTACAAAGACAGTTTTGGCCATCTTGCACCTTTTGTTGGGCAACTCGTTTTGAGTGAGGTGGTAATCTTGCCAACAATTAGATTCTACTGACACATTATTCAATCTACAAGTTTGTATTCTACTGAATCTAGCTTTTCTACTTTGTACCTTCTGCTTATTATGTTCCACAAGTCTGCCTACTCTATTGCTTAGTGCCAAGTCCTAATTTTCAAGACATCAATTTTGTTTCTACAAATCAGTGTCAATAATTTATTTTTCCTTTGGTTTAATCAAATCAAACATACCCTCTCCATTCTCCTGCTGCTCAGTGACCCATCTAGCTCTAAACAAAGTTGACACATACGCACCCCTTTATTATCTGAAAACCATAGACTAGAAGCATCATCATCCAGAATAACTATATATCCGGAAATGTAAGATGTACAGCCAACATCAAAGCACATACTACTCAAAATAGAATGAGCAATATGAATTAAAGAATTGCCAAAGTGTCTGTAGCTTAAGAAAAAGAATATGCAACTAGGGCTCAAATGCAGGTGGCATATGCTAAACTTAAAAGAAAAGGTCATAAGAGGTGGGATATGCTAAACTTAAAAGAAAGTTCAATCTTATGATTAGAATGAAAATTATGATCTTCCTGTTGAGATGGCATTCAATGGATTTAACTAGAGACAAAAAAAAATACCTTATAATAGCTCCATTCAGTTTGAGTACCAGATTTATATGAAAGGGGATTATCACTAGAAAATGCAAGTTTTGCTGTAGAAACATATAAAATGCCCATAACTGGACCGGCTGATGTTGATAAATAACATGCATATGAATTTTGGAGTTGCTCCTCAGGAACTGTTTCAAATGTCTGTTGAAAGATCTTCTCATAACCACCTTCTGCAAGGACCTTTGTTCCCTGAGCAATTCTTCCCAGAGCAGCATCTGTAAAGCTAGGGGCTGTTTTCACTGATTGAGCCAAAGGAAGAAAAGATATAGATTAGTAATGTCAGAGAAAAAGGATCTATAACAAAAGGCTGTACAATTCATGCATAAATTACATAACAAAATAAAGAACAAAAAGTCTAAACCATTCCAATAGCCCCCATATTCCATATTGTACAAACAAAAGTCAGCCACTGACCAAAAGTCCAATTTTACATTACATTATTGCAAACAGCTGATTCCAATAAGTAGCAGGCATATGGTTAAGATCAGTCCATCATCAGTCATATGCACACACATAATGGGCAACTGCACAACAGTCATATTTCAACTCAGATAAAACCATAAAACCAAACACTGATTTCTACCCTACAGCTGCTCCTAGAAACTAATAATAATTCTTATTGACATCAAGTGGAAAAAATAATTCTCCTTTTATTCTCCTCAGTTTGTTATTAAAGCCCAAACTGGGGAATATCAGATTGTGCAGGCAGAGAAGATAGATGAGTGAAACAGGATTTTGAGAAGAAGAAGCTGACCTGGCTTCCCACTATCTCAGACAAACTAATAAATTTAGGGGAGAAGAGAAGACACTTCATTTTAGGACTAAGACACAACACTTATACATTTAAGTGTTGACTTCATCCAATCAGCAAAGAACTTTTTTGTATATTTTATTGACACGAATAAAAAGACCACAATGACAAAAGGAAAAAGATCCAATTACAACAACAACAACAACTAAGCCTTAATCCCAAAAAGATCCAATTATACAAGTTAAAAACCCATAAGATTGCACCTTACACTAAAGCACGCCTTTAACAACGAACCTTAAGGCTAGCATTGCAAATATTGACATTATGAGGACCCATAGTGATCTTCATTATTCATAACCCGCAAATTTTTCCAATGAGAAACAATCAGATGGTCTGTGTTTCTAAAAATATGAAAAACATTCTCAGTAGGAATCCAGTTGCTATATTATAAGCAAGGGGTTGTTCAATAATTCACACAATGAATACAATTGTCCTTCTTGTTCTGCTAACAGCAAGTTGAATCCTTCAAATTGTCATGTGATGTGACTAGAGTTTAATCCTGAGTTTGTACAATGATAACTATAAAGTAATGATCTATCATCTACATGAAAGTTTTTTCCTTACTAAGTCAGAGATTGCCTCTTGGATTCTATTCTCCTCTTGCATCTAGTTCTTCCATAAATAAAATTATAATTGCTAATAACACACCAAGATGTTGTTTCTAAGTCTCATATAATAATGTCAAACCCCAACTGAAATATAAGTAACTGACAAATCTCAAATTATACTCAATTCTCATGAGAATCATTCACTATAACTCCAAACATCTAAACAGCAGATAAATACATAAGTTCCTCTACCAATAGACCTGTAACACTTATTATTGAAGCCATGCCACTAAAAATACCAGAAAACTCTCACAATCAAAATGGAAGAATCAAATTCAAGTTTCAATTAAATTTTAAGCTAAAGAAAGAATCAAATTCAAGTTTTAGTATAATTTTAAGCTAACTTAAATTACATGTACCAAATCCTAATGCATTTAATAATCATCAAAAGTTAGAATAATTATGCTATTAAAACCTAATAAATTATACCCAGATTAAGAATTTTAAAAACAAATATAGTAATTTAAAGAAAATTCTCACAATGCTGCCATGTGTTGCCAGCGAGATCCTCAGCCTTCTTGGTAGCTTCTCCCACCCTTCTTCCCCATCTCCCTAGCATCTCTCTCACGTTTCCCATTGTATCTGCTCCAAAAACACACAAATTTCTTCTTAAGAATCATAAATAATTATTCCTACATCATTCATTACTATTGATAATTTACCTTTGAAGGTAAAGGAAGAGGAGGATTGGGCAGGAGATGAAGAAACGTAGGGATTGGATCCGTCAAAGTGAGGGTTGTTATTGCCATTGTCATTCGGAGCACGAGATTGTGTCACCAAATCGGGACTCCAGCGAACCGATTTCCTCGCGGACCCTGAGCGGTTGGGAGTTTGTACCTGATCACCGGCCTGAATCTGCGTATCAGAATCCGATCCCGTCGATACACTGCTTTTATTCGCATCTAAATTCAATGCACCATCATGATTGTTATTATTATCACTAATATCTATGGTTTTCAGATCGGGTAACGAATTCGGCTTCGGATCCTGGCCGGTAGATTCTGTCTTATGCTCCGTCGTTGTCTCCTTGGACTTTTGATCCATTTTCAAGAAGATTCAACGCGTGCTGTGGCGCGTTCTACTTATTCTTCTTCGGTACACAGAATTTGATTTCTTCTTTCTTTAGTTCTGGAGTTCTGGATTTCAAAGTTTTGATGAAGTATTTTTTTTTTTGAAATTGGGATTTTGCGATGGCTAACCTGGAAAACCGGCAGTGGGCCGTGCTATAAGATTGCCCTTTTTAGCGGGAACAAGTAGTGATGGAGACAGCTTTGACTCGGTGGGCCTTTCCATTTTCTACCTACAGTCCGTTTATTAACTGTTTTTTCATGCTTTATTTGGGGAAAACCTAATTCAGCCTTTTGCATTAGGCTGTGTTGGTTTAGATCGTAGGTGTTTCGCTTGAGCAATTGTTTAGAAGATTTTTTTTATAGAAGATAGAAGTTTATATTTACATTGTATAATTTTAAAAATTATAAAATAGAGAATAATTTTTAATTTTTACTTTCAACAAGATTTTAAAAAATATATTTAATATGTTTTTCAAAATTTTCTTTTACAACAGAGTTCAATTTATAAAACTTCTTCATGGAAAACACAAAATTTTCTACAACAATATAAAAAAATCGGCTTAATTTTATAAATAATTTCTGAACTTATATCGTTATAACATTAAGGTTTCTAAATTTCAAATCATTTCAATACAGTTTTGAAATTTATATTTTTGCCCATTAAAGTCTTTAGCTATATTTTTCAGTGAGAAACTGTATATATAAACTCCACATAGAATTTATATATTTCATTTAAAATAAAAAAAAATTATTAGTCATTTTTTCCATAATACTATAAGTTTATGAATAATTTCTGAAATTAAGCATTTAACATGATCTTATAAAATTTTTAGATATTTATAAATTAATTTAAAATGGATATAAATTTAAAAATATTATTTATCCATTTTGCTTTTAAATATGAGCATTTTATAAACTTACACTACTATTTAAGCCTATTTATATAAAATAAATAATTCATATATAAAAATTTTCTTTGGACAGTATGTACTCATAATTCGATAATTTTCTTGAAATGTAATGAATTCAAGGAATTAGGCATATATTGATTTCTGCTTTAAATTTCTTACATATTATCCTCATATGTAAATTGTTTTGTTTAATGAAATACCAACTATATGTTCAACAATATTTTTTAAATTAATTAATATTTATTATTATCTTTAATTGGATCAATCTTATAGAAAAACATTTATATATATAAATATATTATAAAAGCTAAGGAAAAAAAGCAAGTTAATAAGTTGCCACATCATTAATTTTTAAAAACCACTATTTCTCCTTTTTTTAATTAATTTTTAATTTAATTTTAATAATTTATAAAAAATTTAATTATAAATTAAATAATTTATTATTTTACTTTTAGAAATTTAAAATTTAAAATAATAAAATATATGACTTTAATTTTGACATTTTAAGTTCACTTGAATTTCTATTTTTTTTTCTCTTTTTAATAAAATTCATAATATTTTTTACAGTAAAAATATATATAGATTTTACTTTAATTAGTAAAATTATCAAGTTATGAGATAAAAATATAATATTTGTTCACTTATATTGTTTTGATTATCATAAAAATCAAAATAAATATTTTATTTTATATTTTTTATAATAGAATTTATTATTAATTTATATATAAATTATTTTATATTTATTTATTATTAAATATATTTATTAGAATTTTATTATTTTTATTATCACATAACTTGCTAATAAGAATCTAGTTGTGTAATTTGAAATTTTTATCAATACTCTTTTACCTTTTATTTTTAATGAATTGTTTTGTCTAAAAATTGTTGTAAAGGACACACATTAAGAAATTATTTTAAATAAAATATGATTATAAAATAATAATTTTAATAAATATAAATTAATTAATATAATGAAATGTATAAGAAAAAAGTATAGATTTTTTCATAAATTATATTTAATTAAAATATTAGTATAATTTATATTTTTATTCATTTAATTTATTTTTAAATTTATATATTTTAATAATATTTTTATAACGTTGTATTAATAAATTAATGTATTTTGTGTCCCTATATGTTAGGCTTCTTTACAACATATGACATATCTATGCTGTTAAGCAGTACAATAATGACCAAATTAAAATTGATTTCTCTTTTTACTTCTATATTTTATAAAAGTTAACAAATAATTAATAATTATATTTATCTTTTAAAGTAAAGGATTGGAGAGGAAAAAAAATGCCAATTAAGAATATTTTGTGTGAGAGTTTATATTTCTCATTGCATGAATACAATAAAATCTCATTATGTATTGAAAAATTAAAGAAAAAAAAAATAAACCATTTTATACATTTATTGTAAAAAAAAAAGTTATACTCATAGAATAGTGATATGTTCATTTCCTTTTATAATTAAACATTAAATTTATTTTATCATTTATTAAAATAAATTTTTGAAAAAATAATATTATTTTCTATAATTAAATAAAATTTAATAGTTGATTTATTTTCAATATATTAAACATATTTTATTATAAATATTTTTATAATATATAAATATAAAATTTTTAATATTATATATATTATTATTTTTTATATACTAATTATATTAATATATAAATTATTTCTTTACTTAAAATAATATAAAAATTAAAAATTGCAGCATAACAACTATTTATTTGCTTATATAATATTAATAAAAGGAATAACAAAAGCAATAAAAATGATAAAAAAAAATTTTAAATTTATGCCTATAAAGACATATAAATAGTAAGTCAACGGTGGCTCAAGTATACTATCAAATAAATAATAAATTTGGGAAAAACTAGTGGAAAAATTGAGAGCCGTTAAAAAAATTTTAAATTTACTATATTTTTAAAAATATTTTCAAATTTATAAATATTTATAAATATTTTATAAAAAATACCAATATTTACATAGTTTATGAACTTATAAATTTGCATATTTTATTATAAATCTATTATGAGATTTATTATAAATTTATTATAAAATAACTAAAATAGTTTTAATAAAAATGAAAAAAATTTATAAAAAATGATGGATGATATAATTTTTCTTTGGATTATACTTTTAAACGGATAAAATTACTAATCCAATCGTTCATCTTATCAAACATCTCACAATAAAGGTAACACATATCTTAATATCAACTTTGAAAGTTCGCTAAACGTTCAAGTCCCAAACACTCGTCAAAATCAACTCTTAATAATTTTTTTTTTAAAATTTCAGATCAATATTTTTCTTTTTTAACAAGTTTGAATCTGTTTATTCAAATTCACAAAAAATTGCAGCTTAATGGCATCATACCGTCGCTGATTATCAATTGGTACACTTAATTGTAAAAGAATTTATAGCTGTGGTCAAGTATATGAATGCATGCATACAGTTACCTACTGTTCTTTTGATCCAAAATACAACACAATTTCAATTATAAAAATTTGTTTATCACTTACAAGTTACAATATAAAGTAAAGAATGAGAAATATTTTGGATTCTTGACTAGTAAACATTTGTTTACAATTTACACTAGAAATGGGTTTACCTTGTGATTAAGCATGCCTATTGGTCATGGGATGGCATATTTTGAATCTGTTCAATGAAGCTCAGCATTGTCTTGACGCTGCTATCGTCTGTACAAAAAGTTGAAAAGGGCAAAAATGCAATGACAAATCAGAATAATATCTTTCTCTTTAGAAAAAACAATGGCTTGCAAGATAAAATCATCAAAAGCATTACTAACCAAGTCTTGGTATGATATGCCCCTTGGGATGAAAAATCACAACTGGGTCAACAGATGATTCCAACAAATCAATTCCTCCTGTCCTCAGAAAATCCTTCTCCCCTATTGTATATGCCATTATCAGAAATTCAAAATGAAACTTCTTAGTCATATAAAAATTGAAATGCACTGCAGAAGATAAGGAATTGAAGTGCACTTTTTAGTATCATGCCTTGCACAAATTTCTCCTAGCTACTTTGCTTATCAATGCTGGTAGTTGGAATCTAGTATACATTGGTTTTGAGAAAAACTGTTAACATCATTTAATAAACAGTATATTTAAGAAAATTATTTTCATATGTATAAAATTTAATATATATATATATATATATATATATATGGTTATATTTGGGCCTGGGATAAGCACTAGGGGCACCTAAAACAGTCCCCGCCCTGTCTATGATAGCGGGGCGGCGATTCCCCCATTAGGTTGGACAGTAATTATCACATCTAAGCAGACCTAAGCATTTATCTTTGGATAATCAAACCAATATAAAAATTCATAAGTGAAATTCTATATTCTTCATGTTACTAACTAAAAAGCTTGTAATTCACTAATTTATTATCGAGTTCTGAAGACCTTTTTGCACTATATTTGAAACTTTTTCTTCTTCAACCTCTCCCTATCCCTATCATTTTGCTTGTCAATGATAAATAATGCACATACAAAGAGCGGAACACCCAAAACAATATTCTTTTAGATACAAATACAGATATTTGATGAACCATTAATCATAATCAAAACATACTTCACCCACAAGTCAAATGAACAACCCAAGGATCAATAGAGAATTTGTACTTTCACCGTATCTCTCTCTCAAACAAAATCATGTAAAAAAATACTCTCAAAATGAATTCTAATCAATTCAAAATTCAAATATTGCCCTGGTAGAGGAATTAAAATATAACCATCTACTAACGCAAGATAACAAGAATAGGAAACTGGTGAGCTTTGAAGCACAATTGAAACTTGAAAACTTAAAACATAAGTACTGGTACTGGAACATTTTGACAATAACTTTGAAGAATTTTCGAAATCCTAATTTATTTTGTCACCTAAAACTTCTAGATCTTCAATAGTGTTGTTCTTGAGTTTCATAGCTTTTGAGAAGGCATAGCCTTTTGAGTGCTATTCACTAATCATTTATAAGAATTTGAAGATGGGGAAGTTTTAAGACTTCCATGGAAGTTGTAGCCTTCTCCGTTCTCTAAATTACACTGCCTTGCATTTGGCAAATTAAGCTCCATATCAACAAGATGTGCTGAAGAGAAAAAAAAAAAAAAAAGCATTATGATTGGAATGGTGGACAGGCAACAACTCGCGGTGATTGAAATGCAGTATTAAAAACATAATATAGTAAGACGTAATTGATCAATTCCTTTGAGAATGATATGAGTAAGGGTTCTCTGCAATTTTCCCAAAGCATCTAATCACAACGCCAAATAGGCACTAAAGAAGGGTTAGAAATTATTGAAGTTACCTATAAAGTGGAGAGAAGAGCATTCAGTGGGAGATGAGAAGGCATTAGCAGCAAGCTTAAGTTAGCCAAATTTGAATCCTCCAAACTTAGCCCCAGATATTATTATCAGAAACTTAATTTTTGGTATCCTTGTAAAGGCCATGCCCTACAATTTCAGTTCTCTCCTTAACATTTCAACATCCCAAATAAATTGAAGCTAAAAGAATGGACCTTTCATACCTGCGCTTGCATCCCTGGTATAGCAGCTGATAATAATGCTCCCTAATATTAATTCAAATCGAAAAATTAGAACTAATTGTTTCAAGAAAATCATAGTAAAAAAATAGAAATTAAAGAAAAGGGAGAGCAAGATTTTACAGATTCTAACAGTAAATTGAAGTCAACCCACCTCGGAGAAGCCAAGCAAACCATCAAAAGGACCATGATTTATCATATATTCTTCTATATAAGCAACACATTCTTCAAAATTCCTGTACTCTGTAAAGTCCTACAAAATAATAACAAGAAGCAGTTTTTTAAGCTACCCTTTTGATTTTTCTGCCAATTAAAGAACTTAAAAAAAAGATTATGATGGAAAAGATCTAACCTGATTGCTCTGATACCACTCATAATAAGGAGGATCAAAAAAGCCTTCAACATCGGATTTCCTCCGGCAGGAAATGGACCGTCAAGGAACTGAAGCTCGAGCTTTTCAAGAACAATTTGAGGCCATCTAGTTATCAATTTTTGAAGAATTGAAGCACTAGTTCTAAACCTATGGAGGCAAATAATTCTGGGTTTGGTTTTAATTTCATTTTCCATCACTAATTTATTAGTAGATTGTCTCTTGTTGTGCCTGTGCTCCTCCTCCAGTGGTAGTTTGTTGGGGACAAAAGGGCTAAAATGGAGTGACTGAAATTTTACCTATGACGGCTGTAAATACGATCACTAAAACGGCTTTTGCAAGGCTTAACACTATCGATCCCATCAAGTTTTATTGCAAGTTTTGGTATTTGATAAAATGCAAGACCAAAGAGAGTGGCTTTTTATTGCTAAATAAATTAATTAAAAAAAAAAAAGAGGGCGGCTTTTTTATTGCTCAGAAAAAAAGAGAGGTTTTCAAAATTAATTAATAATAGACATTATCCCGCGTAACACGTAGATCTAATTTTTTTTATTTGATTGTAAGCACAATTAATTTTTTAGTATTAATTATTTTTTATCACAATAATTAATAAATTAAATTAAAAAATATTAAATCAAAATATACATTAACAAATATTTTAATAATTAAAAATTTATTTTATTATATATTTCATGAAAACCTTATTACTGATCAAGTATAATAAATTAGCCTATAAAAAATTGTTTACTATCATAAAATATATTTAGAGACGCAAATAATATTTTTATCTATTATATATATTTTTTCATTTGCTTCACTATAAAAGATATTACTTACTACTTTAATGAAAATAAAATTAATCATTATTACAAAAAAAAAGTGAAAAAAAAAATCTAAATATTGTATTTCTATTCAAACTAACTATTATTGTATATGTAATTTTTTTTGTTGAAATTTTTTTATCTACATTATATATCTATATCTATATCTATATCTATATTATATATATAAGCCAATAATAAAAAATGTATCAAAAGAGTGATACATTATCAATTTTTAAAAATAGTGCTATCTCATTTTTTTAATTATTTTTATTTAATTTTAATAAATTTATATAAAATCTAAAATCTAAAATTTATTATATTTGTGACTATTAATCTTCTATTAAATAATTACTTATTAATATAATTTTATAATATTAATTAAATAAATTATATCTGTAACTTTTAATTTTTTATAAATTAATTACATATTAATATAATTAAATATTATTAATTAATTTATATATATTTTTAAAAAATTTAAAAAGTTAAAAAATATAGCTCATAACATTCCTAATAAATTAATTATAAATTTATTTATTTATTTATAATAATGATTAAGTTATATATTTTTAGAAATTTAAAAAAAATTAAACAATAAAATATATGACCTTTGACATTTCTAATAAATTAATTATATATCAATGGTTTATTTTTATACCTAATTCATTTAATTAATAATTTATTTTTATAATTAATAATTTATATCTTTTTATAAATTTTAAAATTTAATCAATGAAAAATATGACCTATAATCTTCTAACAAATTAATCAGATTTTAATAACTTACGTATTGATTGATTTAAATATATTTTTAAGAAATTTTAAAGTTAAAAAAACATATGACTCATAACCTTCCTCATAAAATAATTAATTTATAATAATAGTTAATTTATATTTTTTAAAAATTTTAAAAATTAAACAATAAAATATATGGCCTTTGACATTCTTAATAAATTAATTATATATCCATGATTTATTTAAATACTTAATTCATTTAATTAATAATTTATTTTTATAATTAATAATAATTAATTTATATCTTTTTATAAACTTAAAATTTTAAATAATAAAAAATATGACTTTTAATCTTTTTAACAAATTAATCATATATTAATAATTTATGTATTGATTGATTTATATATATTTTTAAGAAATTTTAAAAGTTAAAAAATATATGACTTATAATTTTTCTAATAAATTAATTATACATTAATTAATTAATTTATAATAATAATTAATTTATATTTTTTAAAGGTTTTAAAAATTTAAATAATAAATATATGGTCTTTGACATTCCTAATAAATTAATTATATAACAATGATTTATCTAAATAATTAACTCATTTAATTAATAATTTATTTTTATAATTAATAATAATTAATTTATATATTTTTATAAATTTTAAATTTTAAATAATAAAAAATATGACTTTTAATTTTTCTAACAAATTAATCATACATTAATAATTTATATAATAATAAAAATAATAATAATAATTTCTATATAAATCTATAGTTATAAGTCACTTTATTTATATTTTTCTCCGTATTTTAAAAAAAAATTAAATTTTTTTTTTATAAAAGCTAAGTAAAGAAGATTACTGAGATTGTTACATCGTCATATTTTAAAAATAGCTAATTTAAATTTTTTTCTTTTCTAATTAATTTTTTTAATTTTAATAATTTATATAAAATTTAAAATTTATTAATTAATAAATTATATTTATGATTTTTAATTTTTTATAAATTAATTATGCATCAATATAATTTAATAATATATTTATATTTTTTTAAAAATTTGAAAGGTTATAAATATATAAAACTCATAATTAACCTTTATAATAAATTAATTATTAATTAAATAATAAATTTATAATAATAATAAATTTATATATTTTATAAATTTTAAAAAATAAAAAATATTATTTTTTTCATTCCTAATATATATATATATATATATATATAAGCTAATGATGAAAAGAGTGTTGAAAAAGTGACATATCACCTATTTTTTAAAATAATGCTCTCTCTTTTTTTCTTTTTAATTAATTTTTAATTAATTTTAATAATTTATATAAAATATAAAATTTATTATTTATTATATTTGTGGCTATTAATCTTTTAATAAATAACCACACATTAATATAGTTTTAATTAATTAAATAAATTAACTTGTGACTTTTAATTTTTAAAAATTAATTACACATTAATATAATTAAATATTATTGATCAATTTATATATTTTTAATAAATTTAAAAAGTTAAAAAAAATATATAACTATTAACTTTGGTAATAAATTAATTATAAATTAAATTATTTATTTATAATAATAATTAATTTATATATTTTTAAGAATTCAAAAATAAATAATAAAATACATTTTTTATAAAATATTAATTAATTACATATTAATATAAATTAATAATATATTTATATTTTTTTAGAAATTTAAAAAGTTAAAAAATATGAAACTTTTAACATTCATAACAAATTAATTATAAATTAAATAATTTATTTATAATAATAATTAATTTATATATTTTAGAAATTTAAAATTTTGAAAAATAAAATATATAATTTTTTGTTATTTCTAATCTATATTTAATATATATGTATGTATGTATGTATAACTATAAGTCAATAAAAATGAAAATATTTTATGATGCCACAAAATAAATATATGCATAATGTGCAAAAAATAGTATTTATTGCATTTAGTGAAAAACTTATCAATATATGAATGTAAAAGATCATATATTTAATAAAATATTAATAATATTTTTAACTTAAAATGTTAATTTATAAAAATAAAAGTATGTATTTAATAAATTATTAATTATTAAAATTATTAATATATGAAAATAAAAATCTCATATATTTAATAAATTATTAATATAAATTTCATACTTTAAAATATTAGTATTATATTTAATAAATTATTATTAAATATTTTAACTGAAACTATTAATATATGAAGATAAAAGATCATGTATTCAATAAATTATTATTA
Source organism: Garcia nutans (assembly GCA_947685225.1). Lineage (NCBI taxonomy): Eukaryota > Viridiplantae > Streptophyta > Magnoliopsida > Malpighiales > Euphorbiaceae > Garcia > Garcia nutans. The sequence goes on along the minus strand of CANTUV010000059.1, from coordinate 8,626,054 downwards.
AATTAATAATTTTTAATTGGTGCTATTAATATATTTAAAAATAAAAGATTATATAGTTGATAAATTATTAATATACGATGATAAAATATTTTATTTATAAAAAATTTATTTGTCAAAATTAAAAAAAAATAAAAAAATAAATTATTACCTAATGTATATATACAATACAAAAATATTATGTGATATAATTATTTACCTGTTTATATATTATTTATGTATTATAATTTATTATATAAAACTATTAATATATAAAGATAAAAAGTTAAATCATATTTTAATTTTATTTTTTAAAACTATATTAATAATTGTTAACTATATTAAATCTAAAATTTAATGGCTAAAATTTTTAATATATGATAATAAAATATTATATATTTAATAAATTATTAATATATAAATATAAAATATTATATATACAATAAAATTTTGATAGCACAATAATAAAATTACTTTCGCACATCGTATAGGCATAGACTAATTATATATATATATATATAAGTCAAGGTAGAAGAAATATTAAATGAGTGAGACATCATCAAAATTTTTAAATAATACTATCCCATTTTTTCTTTTTAATTAATTTTTATTTAATTTTAATAATTTATATAAAATTTATATGTTAATATTTATTATATTTGTGACTATTAATCTTTTATTAAATAATTATATATTAATATATTTTTATAATATTAATTAAATAAATTATATTTATGACTTTTAATTTTTTATAAATTAATTACACATTAATATAATTAAATATTATTGATTGATTTATATATATTTTTAAGAAATTGAAAAAAATTAACAAAAAAAATGTGATTGTTAACTTTCATAATAAATTAATTATAAACTAATTAATTAATTTATAATAATGATTAATTTATATATTTTTAAAATTAAATAATAAAATATATGAATTTTTTATAAAATATAAATTAATTACACATTAATATTATTCAATAATATATTTATAATTTTTTAGAAAATTTAAAAGTTAAAAAATATATAGCTCTTAACCTTCATAATAAATTAATTATAAATTAAATAATTAATTTATAATAATAATTAATTTCTATAATTTAAAATTTTAAAATTTTAATTAATAAAATATATAATTTTTTTACGTTTCGTGTGTATGTATATATATATATATACACGCACACGCATCATCAAATTAAAAAAAAAGTTAACTAGCATTTTTAATTAATTTTTTAATTATGTTTAATAATAATTTTTTTAAAATTTAATAATTAATAAATTATATTTGTGATTAATCTTCTATAAATTAATTATATATTAATATAATTTAATAATATATTTATATTTTTCTAGAAATTTAAAAAGTTAAAAAATAAAAACTCTTAATATTTATAATAAATTAATTATAAATTAAATAATTTAACTATAATAATAATTAATTTATATATTTTAAAAAAATTAAAAATTTAAACCAAATAATATATGATTTTTGGTATTTCTAAACATACATATAAAGCATTACATATTGCCACAAAATACATATATGCATAATGTGAAAAAAATAGTATTTATTGCATTTTGTAAAAAAAATTATTAATATATGAATATAAAAGATTATGTATTTAATAAATTATTAATAATATTTACAACTTAAATTATTAATCTATAAAGATAAAAGTAATATATTTAATAAATTAATAATATTTAATATTATTAATATATGAAAATAAAAGGCTAATAAATTTAATATATTAATATAAATTTATAATTGAAAATGTTAAAGTATAAAGATCAAATGTCATATATTTAATAAATTTAATAAATTATTAATAAATATTTTAACTAAAACTATTAATATATGAATATAAAAGATTATTTATAATAAATTTATAATAAATTTTTAATTGAAATTATTAATATATGTGATAATAAAATATCATATATTTGATAAATTATTAATATATGAAGATAAAATATGTTATATAAAAGAAATTTATTGACCAAAATTAAAAAAAAATTAATGAAATATAGATTTTCACATGATGTATATGTATCATACAAAAATGTCATATATTATAATTATTTACTTATTTATATATGCTATTTATGTCTCAAAATTTATTATATGAAACTATTAATATATAAAAATAAAAAGTTATATCACATTTTAATTTTATTTTTTACAAATATACTAATGATTGTTAATTATATTAAATCTAAAATTTATTAAATAAAACTATTAACATATGAAGATAAAATGTCATATATTTAATAAATTATTAATATATATAAAATATTATATGTATAATAAAATTTTTATAATATGATAAAAAATTATATCCATGCATCGTACAAACATGCAATTAGTATGCATATACAAGTCAAGAAAATTATAAGTATTATATGGTATCATATTATACATATATACATTTGTGGAATAAAAAGAAAGAAAAAATAGTGTTTATTGCATTTAATAAAAAACTTATTAATATATGAATATAAAAAATTTTATATTTAATAAATTATTAATATTAATTTAAACTTAAATTATTAATTTTTAAATATAAAAATAATATATTTAATAAATTATTAATATAAATTTGATTACTAAAAATATTAATATATGAAGATTAAAGGTTATATATTTAATAAGTATTTTAATTGAAACCAAATGGAAAAACTCCTAGGAAAGTTCTAAGCCCTTCTTATTGAATCTATTGATTTAAATTGTCCCAGATAAGATATTATTCCTAAAAGATTTCATAAAAAATTAGAGAAAAACTTGTTTATGCTAATATAACAAAAATTACAATTACCTCAAAAATTGATGCATCAATTGCTTCAGAAAATTTTCAAATTAAATTATATTTTATTTTGGTAAAAGAAATACAACAAAGTGTTATATTAAAGACACCATTCATTAATTTGATAACTCCCTATATCATTGACTTTGATAGAATTTCTTTTAAAATCAAGAAAGAAAAATTAATTTTTTCCTTTCATTGAAAAGCCTAAAATAAGAAATCTTGGTTTCATTAAAGGTCATTCAATTTATGAAAATAAGATAAAATTGTCTTATTAGGGGAAACGAAAAATCACTCTGTATTCTGAAATAAGAAATAATGTTCAAAAAATAGAAAACCAATTAATAAATTCCTAAATTAAACAAAGAATTCAAAATTTCCATAATCTCATAGAAACATAAATTTATGTTGATTTACTAAATGCTTTTTGAAACAGAAATCAATATATAGTAGATCTTTCTTATGAAAAAAATTTTGATGAGAAGCAAATACCAACGAAAGTCAAGCATATTCAAATGAACCAAGAACTTAAAGCACATTGCAGAAAATGGATTCAGGATATTGAGACCAAGGGATTAATTACAAAATCTAGGTCTCTTGGAGTTGTGCAGCTTTCTATGTGAATAAAAATCCAAAAATAGAAAGGGGCATTCCTAGACTTGTGATTAATTACAAACCTTTGAGTAAGACTTTGAAATTGATAAGATACCCAAATCCAAATAAAAGAGATTTATTATAGAAATGATGTTTTTTTTTATTTTTTTTAAATTTAATATGAAATCGAAATTTTGATAAATCCAAATTCACCCAAAAGATCATTATAAAACTGCTTTTACTATTTCATTTGGCCATTATGAATGAATAGTAATACATTTTGGATTAAAAAATGCTTTTTCTGAATTTCAAAGAATCATAGATAATATTTTTAATTCATACTCTGAATTTTGCATTGTCTATATAGATAATGTATTAATTTTTTTCCAATTCCATAGAACAACAATTCAAACATCTTAAGACATTCTTTGATGTTAAGAAAATTGGTTTTCTTGTTTTTAAGTAAAAAATTTTCTTATTTTAGACTAGAATTAGATTCTTAGGACACCATATTTTCCAAGGTATAATTGTTCCTATTGAGAGATCATTAGAGTTTGCTAATAAGTTTCCTGATAAAATCTTTGACAAAATACAGTTATAGAGATTCTTAGGAAGTCTTAACTATGTCTTAGATTTTATTCCCAATATAAACAGGTTTGTAGAACCCTTACATAATCGTCTTAAGAAAAATTCAATTTTATGGTCTGACCAACATACAAAAATTGTTCAAACAATTAAAAGGCAGGTTCAAACCATTCTCTGTCTTCATTTAGCTGATCCTCAAGCTTCTAAGATTATGGAAATAGATGCTTCTGATTTAGGATATGGGGGGTACACTTAAACATGCTAAAAATAATAGAGAACAAATTATCATATTCACTTATGCACATTGGAATGATTATCAAAAAAATTATTCCACAATTTAGAAAAAACACTTTCCATTGTCATGTGCATCACAAAATTCTAAAGTGATTTATTAAATAAAATTTTTTTACTTCGCATTGATTGCTAATTTACAAAAGAAGTTTTGCAAAAAGATATTCAAAATATTGCATCAAAATAAATATTTGCAAGATGGCAAGCAATTTTAAGTATTTTTTATTTTGAAATCAAATTTATAAAAGGTGATTCAAATTCCATACCCAATTTACTAACCAGAAAGTTTCTCTAAAATAGATCTCGATGCGAAAGAAAGGAAAAGGAAAAACGGTCCAAAAAGACCAAGAATCTCCTAAACCATCCCCTAACCTACTTTCATGTGCCTTACCCATAAAACCATGGGTGGATATTGTTGTTGAAGAAGAGGCTCAATCTTCTCAGAAGAATTTCTAGATCCAATAGTGAATTGAACCAATTTCAAAATCACTAGAGCTCCTAAAAACTCTCTAAGAAAATTATCATGCCTAACCAATTTCCCAATTACAGTCTTCACAAGCCCAATCCCATCAGGGACAAATAATTTCTCAATTTCAGGACCAAAACATGTGTGATTTCTAAATCACTTTTGAAATCTTAGAAAGGAGAGTCTTCTTCTCAAAAAATCATTTCTCAAAACCAAGCTTTATAACTTGTAATTTCAAAAAATTCTGAGATAGTTTTATCTCAAAAGAAACTACTATAAAATATTTTACAAAAATAAAATTTCAAAATATTTGGGCAGTAGAAGAAGGATTTTATTTCACTAATCCTTCAATAACAATTTCAAAAATATTTCCCCAAGGTTGGTATTTTAAACCATGGAATTTGTCAAAACTAATAGAATATTACAGAGCTATTTTAGAACATACTAGCTCTGCAGTTTTCACTGATTTTCATACAAACATACACATTCCTGAACCTTCCTATTCCACTTGTAAAATTTTCAAGGTTATCTCTCCTTTAGAATAGGAAAATGACCTTTCCAAATAAATTTCATTTCTACTCAATTTTGAGACAAGAATTAGACACTGCAAATCCTACTTATATTGGGATTATCAGCAAGCATGGTTTAATTCTTTTCTCATTAAAAACCTTAAAAATATTCACTGTTTGCTATTTTATTTCCATATCAAAATCGACCTTTCAAAATTTCCAACATAATTCATACAATGGTGGTCATTCTTTGTATCGACTATTGAAATACTAAAATCAGAGGTGAATGAATCATTTGAACTTTTCAAAACCAATTTCCAGCCATCCAACAGAGAAAAGAAATTTCACTCACTTCTTTTTTTTAGCTAAATGGTTCTTATCATGGCAGTTTGCTTCGTATTTGGAATATACTACAAAAGTTAATATTGTTACACTTGTTAGAAGATTTATAGTGAAATGGTTGGAATTCTTTTAATATTACAGATAAAATAAAAAAACCTGTTATTCAAGCTTATCTTCATAATCAAGGATTTATAAAGATAGAGCCACAAACAACCCAGTTTCTAGCTTAGAAGTCTTTCCTTATGTTAGCCTTAGCAATAGTTAAGTCTAAAGATGAACTCTTTGATGTCTTCTCATAAGCAAAGCAAACTAGTTCTACTTCTACTCCTTTAAAATTTGAAGTAAAACCCTTTATTGACTTGGTAGATGATAATAAAGATGGTTGCTTTTGCGTTTTCCCGCCACTGTCACATAGCTAATCTCAAATTGTAAAAAAGAAAGTATAAAAGGAAAAATTTTCAAATTTTATAATGGCCATCAGCATTTGGCCCAATTTCCTTTCTCAGCAATTTCAAAATCATTTTGACCTAAGAACACAAAATCAATATTCATATGATCGTAATCCCCACTTTCCAGTCTAAGCAAATCAAGCTAGACCAAGCACTGCATAGGCATGTGAAGCTGGGACCTTCATTCCATTAATTTCGTCAGAAATTCAATAAAGCTACAAGATAATTTATAGAATTCCTCTTTTCAGAAGACACATGTGATGCTATAGGAAAAGCTTCAGAAAAGTCTTCATCAGCAGTAAAGATCCATGTGAAGCCCTTAGACAGTCTTCATTGGATTCTTTTTCCAGACATTAATCAATTTATTTTATTTCTTTTATTGTAATTTTGTTTATTCTCACTTCTCTTTCATCTATAAAAGGAGAAGTATTTTCAGTTGTTAGCAAGTTTTTTGAATCACACTTCTATTTCATAGAATTAGAAAACAAGAGAAATTTAACTTAACTTACATTCCTCTGAAGAACTCATACTGTTGTAATATCCGATTATAAAGAAAAAGTGAGTTTTTATTTAATATTTTCTAATTTAATTTAATTTAATTTTTATTATATTTAAGCATGCTTTGCACCTGTAACTTCTACTAATCTCGTGCATTAAAAATATTATTAAAATTTTCATATATATTGTTCATCTACATCAAAATATACTTTACTGAGTGCATACTATTTTCATTTCTTTAATTTGTGCATATTATTTTAGATTGTTTTCATATTGATTTCTTCATTTAGATTACCCTCATATATATATTTTTATTTATTTATATATGATAAGTTTTTTTGTTCTCTTCTACGTGAAAAAACCCAAGTTGGTGTAAACACACTTCTTTAAGCCTATTATGGTTAAATGTATCTTATTTTCTTGAAATGTTCAATAGCCAAATTATTGAGATGTGTGTGTAAGTCACATTGAAGAGAGATGTAATTTTTCTCTAACATTTTTCTTAAGAAGGATGTTCTACTATTTTTATCGATCAAACCGTACTCTGATTGAGCTGATATTTGATAAAACAACAAAAACTTTTGGTACATCAATCTAAATGGTGGATATCTAATTTGGATTATAGAACGTGGGAATTTGCTACATAAATCAGATTTTTTTGGGATATTTCTTATAGCGATGAGTTTTGTCATTTTTTTTACCATCTTAGGGCCATCTATAGTCCTATTGAGCTGAGTTTTGGTGAGCATGTTCGAATCTCATTGTTCTTTAATTCGAACAGTGGAGATCATATTTGTATAACTAGAAGGAGTTCTTAACGCGTTAAATAGTTTTGGTGTTCTTATGTGGATTGTGATTTATTTTGTGCACTAGGGATAGTTTGAAGATGTGTTTGGATATATTAAAAATGCAATAGTGATTTGGGATATTATAAAACCCATTTAAAATTATTTTTTCTATATTTTATGTGAAATGTGTAATGAATTTTCACAAAATTAGATAAAATTTCTTTCTAAAGCATTTTCTTGATCAATGTTTTTCCCCTTTGTATAAAGAAAATTAATTATTATATTGTTATATTTCAATATTATATCCTATAATAGATAGAGAATAATAAATCTACCAAAGAGAAAATAACTCGAGAGAAATAATCAAACGTGAAACCACTAATTTGGTTGTTTAAGAGACTTGACAAAAATCATGGTTTTAAACCATAGAAAACCATACCATAGAATTATAAGTCAAAACAAATAAAATTGAACCATACCATACTATATAAAACCATGGGAAACCACCATCCAAACAAGGGGTAAGTTGATTAATGCATAATCAATTTGGACAACTTGCAATTTATTTTATAATGCATAACCCATTGGATTTCTTATCATATTTTCATGAACAATATAAGCTTGTTTGTTTATTTAATGTCTTAAAAGTATCAATTACATGCAATTAAAATTTAAATTATTACCTTTATAGGAAGAGTTATTGAGTAAAATGAGGAACTGACAAAGGCAAAAGAAGAAATTAAGTGGCTGCACGAGGCAAAATGTGCCAAGAATGAGATATATTGGGTGACTATTCATTACTCCTAATGCTAATTATTAATAACTTCCTCGTTGATTTGCTTATTTATTAATTACAATGTCTCCTTATCCTCTCTCTTGGTGTCATTAGTTTTTTTTTTTAAATTACTTATGTGGTTTCACTATAATTTAATTTAGAATTTATTGATAAAATTTAAAGAATCGAGATTTTTTACAATTCCTTAACTCGTATATATATATATATATATATAATAACTTTTTTTGTTCCCTCTTATATGGAAAAATTCAAGTTGGTGTAAGCCCATTTCTTAAACCTGTTAGGATTAAATGTATCTTATTTTCTTGATATTTTCAGTAGTCAAATTGTTGAGATATATGTGTGAGTCACATTGAAGAGAGAAACAATTTTCTCTAACCTTTTTACTAAGAGGGTTGTTCTACTATTTCTTGTGATCGAATATCAATTCATACTCTTATTAAGCTAATATTTGATAAGACAACAGAAAATACTTGGTTCTTCAATCTAAAAGGTAGGGATCTGATTTGGATTTTTGGAATGTGGGAATGTGCTACCTAAACCAAATTGTTTTGAGCATTTCTTATAGCGATGAGTTTGTTCATTTTTTTTTTTACCGTTGTAGGGTCATTTGTGCTCCAATTGAGCTGAGTTTTGGTGAGCATGTTTGAGTCTCATTTTCCTTCAATCTAAACGGTGGTGATCACATTTGGATAACTACTAGAAGGAGTTCTTTCCATATTAAATAATTTTGGTATTCTTGTGTAGATTATAATTTATTTTATGTACGAAGGATAGTTTGGAGATGTGTTTGGATATATAAAAAATGCAATCGTGATTTGTGATATTATAAAACCCATTTGAAATTTCTTCTTTTATACTTTATGAGAAATGTGTAATGAATTTTTATAAAATTATATGAAATTTCTTCCTAAAGCAAAGTTTTTTTTTCTTGATTAATGTTTTTACCCTTTGTATAAAGAAAATTAATTACTATACTGTTATATTTAAGTATTATATCCTACAAGAGATACAGAATAATAAATCTAACAGAGATGAAATTACTCGGAAGAAACAATCTAATAGGAAACTACATATTTGGTAGTTTAAAAAACTTGATGAAAGTCGCAATTTTAAAACCAGAAAAAACCATAGAAAACCATACCATAGAATTGAAAGTCAAAACAAACATGAAATTGAACCATACCATACTATATCAAACAATGGCCATCATCTAAATAAGAGGTAAGTTTATTAATGCATAATCAATTTGAACATCTTGCATTTTATTTTATAATGCATAATCCATTAGATTTCTTGCAATCTTTTCATGAATAATATAAGCATGTTTGCTTATTTAATGTTTTAAAAGTATCAATTAGATGCAATTGAAATTTAAAATATTACTTTTAAAGGAAGAGTTATTGAGTTAAATGAGAAAATGGCAAAGGTAAAAGAAGAAATCAGGTGGCTGCATGAGGCAAATGTGCCAAGAACGAGATATATTGAGTAACTATATGTTACTTTGAATGCCAATTATTACAACTTCCACGTCGACTTGCTCACTAATTACTTCTAATCCCAATTATTCCTTATTCTCTTTCTTGGTGTCATTAAATTTTTTTTTTAAAAAATTGCTTATGTAGTTTCACTTGAATTTAATTTAGAATTTACTAGCTATTGTTAAAACGAGCAATGCACGTGAATTAATGTAATTTTTAAATAATGAAAATTTTTATACATTTATAAAATTATTTAATAAAATTACATAAAAATTGTGCAATTTCTATTAATGTGTTAAGTTCATAAAAATGCTTAAATTTATTTAAAAAATAAACTAAATTTGAACAAAAATTTATATTAATGTCAAATTTGATTTAAACTAAAAAAAATAAAATAAATTTAAATACATGTAATAAAAACTATTTTCATATTACAAATTAATATTTAAAACAATCTATTCCAATTTCATTTTAAATTTAAATTCAAGCAATTTAAATTTGAACAGACTCTAAATTTATTTAAAAATAAAAAATTATAATATAATTTTCTAATATATATAATTGCAGTTTGAATGAAAAGTCTAAAAAAGTACAATCTAACTGAAAATAAAATAATAAGATAAATAATAACAACTATTCAGTTTATACATATAATTATAACTATAAATTAAAATCAAATATAAAAATATAAAAAATATTATGCATATATATAGTAAATGTAGAAAAATAATATCAAAATTTTAAAATCAATCTATCAATAATTTTGATTAAAATTTATTGGTGTCAACATCTGGAGCCATGGAGACAAATATTTGAAACTTATCTCAGATTAAAATTATTTATATGGAAATTTTAGATTTTCTTTTTATGTACCTTGCAACTTTATTGATAATATAATTTAAAAATAATTATTTTATAGAATCAAAATGAAAAAATATAATCAAAATATATTATATGATCGCATTATATATATCATTATATTTACTTTAAATAATTGATTATTTATATATTAAGAAAAGTTAATTTTTATTTATATATATTTCACTTTTAAAAATGTCTTTATTTTAGTTTAATATTTATTTTTTATTTGTTCACTTTTCTTTTTATATGTAATAATGATAATAAAAAGAAAAAAACTTAAAGAAAATTGGTGGGCATGTTCAATTTATTTGAGAAAAAAAAAAGTATAGCTAAAGTTTCACTTTTATGTTCTTTTCGTGAGCGATAAATAATATTCTAAAATGAATAATTTTGTTTCAAAAATAAATTATTTGTTGTCTTATACAACGTAAGAAAGGTAGTTTTGTTGACTGTTTTTTGTTAATCTTTGATGATATGAGTTGATATGTCTTGATATGCTTTGATATTCTTGAAATTGTTTGATATGAGTTTATTAAAATATAAAACATTTGTCTTCTAAATATTTTTTAGATGTCTTAAATAATGAGGAAAGGTAGGTTTGTTGACTGATCCATGTTGATCTTTGATGATATGTCTTGATATGGTTTAATATGTCTTGATATGGTTTGATATGTCTTGATATGGTTTAATATGAGAGTACTAAAATATAAACATTGTTATAAATATTGTTTAGATATCTTAAGTAGTGAGGAAAGGTGGTTTTGTTGATTGATCTGTGTTGATCATTGATGATATTGGTTGATATGTTTTGATATGGTTTGATATAGGACAACTAAATATAAAATATTTGTATTTTAAATGCTGTTTAGATGTCTTAAGTAGTGAGGAAAGGTGGTTTTATTGACTGATCCGTGTTGATCTTTGATAATATGGGTTGATACGTCTTGATATGGTTAGATATATCTTGATATAGTTTGATATATGACTACTAAAATGTAAAACATTTGTATTCTAAATGTTATTTAGATGTCTTATATAGTATAAGAAAGGTAGTTTTATTGACTAATCCGTGTTGATCTTTGATGATATGCTTTGATAATCTTGCATTGATTTGATATGGGATTTCTAAAATGTAAAGCATTTGTGTTCTAATGATATAGGAATTGTGTATTTTTATGTCGATACTGATTAATATAGGTTGATATGGAATGATATGGGTGATATGTGTGTTAAGAAATTAGATTAGATTGTATCATTTTCTATTCTCAATGATGTTTATGTGTATTAAATATTCTAAAATTGTGTATTTATATGTTGATATGGATTGATATGTATATTAAAGGATTATATTATATTGAATCATTTTCAATTCTAAATGATGTTTAGGTGTATTAAACACTCTAAAATTGTGTATTTGTATGTTAATATGGATTGATATGAGTTGATATAAATTGATATAGATTGATATGTATATTAAAGGATTATATTAACTGAATCATTTTCTGTTCTAAATGATATTTAAGATTGTGTATTTGTATGTTGATATGAGTTGATATGGATTGATATAGGTGATATGTGTATTAAGAAATTAGATTAGATTGAATCGTTTTTTATTCTAAATGGCATTTAGATATACTAAAAACTCTAAAATGTGTATTTGTATGTCAATACTAATTAATATAGGTTGATATGGAATGATATTGGTCGATACGAGTGACATTTATATTAAGAGATTATATTATATTGAATTATTTTCTGTTTTAAATGATATTTAGATATGCTAAACATTCTAAAATTATGTATTTAAAACTCTAGGAATTATTTATTCTTCCTTAAATCTAAAAAATGTCACTTGCTGAATATAATTCTCCAATTTGTGAATGCGGTGAGCTTGCACCCCTTCGAGTGTCATAGACAGAAGATAATCCAGGGAGGTGTTTTTATGGTTGTGGCAATTGTGAGGTATGTTAAAATTTTGATTTATTTTAGGTTATTTGCATTTGTATATTGTGTATTCACATTATTATTGCTTAAATAATTGGTTTTGTTATTTTGGAAAACAATTTCATTGAGAAAAATACAAAATTTTTTTTTATGTTGATCCAAAAAATCTTGAACGAGCTACAAACATCATCAATGCTCTATTGAGGAAAGTGGATAGATTGGAGAAGGAGAAGAGAGAGTTAGAGAAGACAAATGCAATGCATGGGTTGGACAAAATTTTCTTTGTGGGTGTAGTAATAGCTACTGTGGGGATACATATCTTCTCTTGTATGACCATGAAAAAATAGTGATAATAGTGTATTTTTTTTCTTTGTTAGTGGGTTTTCATTTAAAGCTGGTGTAGTGTATTATTAAAGACAATATATGGCTATTATTATCTATAAATGGTATACTGAAAGTTATTTTATCAATGAATATTGTTATTTGCCTATATATTAGTGCAATTAAATTCTTATATGATGTGTTCATTTGTTTTCTTTCATTAATGCAATTCAATCTTATATTTCTTTTCATTTACTTAATAGTTTTGTTTCTTTGTGTTTTAAATTTTTTGTACAATAATTCAAAATTTATATTGAATTATGATTTACATAATTCAGCATCTAAATCAACAAGTGTACATATTCACAATATAAATTTTGATATCCTTATTGGCTTACAAAAAGTACTTGACATCGTTATCGTTGTCACCGTCACTATAATAAGCACCTTCTCTATTATTTAAAGTATGAACCCATTGATGAACTGCATGCAGTGCTGAAAAATTAGGCTTTTCATCATAAAATACTCAATGAACTTGGCAATGAACATCCCACAATCCATTCTACAACAACATTATATAAGTATTAAAAACTAATTTAAAAAAATATATATATACAAAGCAATTAAGAAATCATGATATGGTATATTACCCCTCTTGTTGAGGGTAAGCATGATTTTCATAACATATAGACCATAAATGATTCATATTTTAGCAGTCTCATATCAAAGCATAACAAGCCATATCAAACTATATCAAGACATATGAACCCATATTATTAAAGATCAACACAAATCAGTTAAAAAAACATATTTCTTCACTATTTAAAACATATAAACAACATATAGAACACAAATAATTTATATTTAGTAGTCTCATATCAAAGCACAATAAACCATATCAACTCATATCATCAAAGATCAGTCAACAAAAATATATTTTTTACTATTTAAAACATCTAGACAACATATAGAACACACAATAATTCATATTTTAGTAATATCATATCAAAGCATAACAAACCATATCAATATTTATTAACCCATATCATCAAATATCATTACAGGTCAATCAATAAAACCATATTTCTTAAATATTTAAAACATCTAAACACCATATATAACACAAATACTTTATATTTTAGTAATCTCATATCAAAGCAATTCAAGATATATCAAGCCATATCAAGACATATCAATCTATATCATCAAACATCAACACTGATCAGTTAACAAAAACACATTTTTTCACTACGTAAAACATCTAAACACCATAAAACAACACAAATGATTCATATTTTTAGTAGTTTCATATCAAAATATATAAAACCATATCAAGACATATCAAATTATATTGTCAAATATTAATACTAATCAGTCAAGAAAATACATTTTTCACTATGTAAAACATCTAAACACCATATAGAACACAAATGATTCATATTTTTAGTAGTTTCATATCAAAATATATAAAAACATATCAAGATATATCAAACCATATCATCAAAGATCAACATAGATAAGTTAACAAAACCACATTTCTTAGCTATTTAAACATCTAAACACTATATAGAACACAAATGCTTCATATTTCCAGTAGCTTCATGTCAAAGCATATCAAACCATATTATGACATATCATTAAAGATCAATACTGATTAGTCAATAAAAATATTTTTTCACTATTTAAAACATCTAAACAACATATATAACACAAATAATTCATATTTTTGCAGTCTTATTTCAAAACATATTAACCCAAGTCAACCCATATCAACATATATGAATCCGTAGCAGTATAAAATCAATATATATCAATCCAATTCTTTAGTATTTAAAATAGATAAACAACATAAAAAAAATTCTTTATTATCTATATCAAACTATATCAGGACATAGCAAGACATATCAAGAAAGATCAGCATAGATCAGTCCACAAAATCACATTTTTTCACTATGTAAAATATCTAAATAATACATAGAACACAAAATAATTCATATTTTAATAGTCCCATATTAAAGCATATCAATCCAAGCCAATCTCTAAAATTCCATATCAACCCAAATCGATATATATATATATATATATATGTGAATCCATCTCAATTTACATAGAATACACTAATTCTAGAAAACAAGCATAAAATATCCAAATTTACAAAGCTATTTTAAACAACAAATGTTTACTAAATAACATCTAAGACAACAACTAATTCATCACAATAGGCTATTAAATTAAAGTCCAGGTTGCTTACTATATATCCACGCAAGCAGATCACTTCATCATGTAATAAGCAAAAACAAACATCATGAATCTCTTTTATTTTATTACAAGAAGGGAAACAAAGATCACAACATTCCAAATCATCAATTAATTTAAGGGTGAGAAATAACAAAAAAGGGTTGTACATTTTAACACTAATTTTCATCCAAAATAAGATAACAACGACATTAGATTTTAAAACTAAATCTCATCTCAATCAAGATTATAGCAGCAAATTGAATCGTTTACGTACAATTTCAAACCACATTAATTCATATCATCCCATATCATCGTATAGCAACATACATCATTAAAACTCTACATATATCATTAAAACTAACAACCTACATTATATTGCATTATAAATTATACATTATACTGCATATTACATACCATTTATGAAAATATATTAACTCAAAATCAATCAATATTATAACCTAACAGCCAATGACAATTTGTGATCATTCAATATAGATCAGAATCATAACAATGAATGATTGTAAATAATAATACAACAAAAAATCCAACCAAAATTTTAATATTAACAGTCAATAATAAATCACTGTAACTTAATGAAAATCCAATAAAAAATCTAATCATGACAGTCACTCATAACATATCTTTCGTCAAACAATTTTAAAAGAGAACTTTCAAACATCAAAAATCAATCTTTTACAAAGACTAAACATTCTTTCTAAAAAAATAAACCATGTAAAATACACATTGAAATGGCGTCAGTAAGATAAGTAAATAACACTATAAAAATTCAGCATAAAAAATTATTATTATTTTCATCATTCTCTTTAAAAAAGCTAAATATGCAAAAAAATCCATTAAACATAAGTTGAAAATCAAATTTCATAACAGAGATGAGAGAGAGAAAGAGATACTTACACTTTCATATCCGCTTGAGAGAGAGAGAGAGAGAGTTGCTTTGCTATAGGTTTACTTCACTAGAGAGAAACAAAGTTTTGAATGAATTTTTAAAAGATTTGAGAGAAATTAGAGTTTTGAAACGGAGAAAGAAGATGAGAAGAAATGAATAAGGTGTTTTGAAATAACATAGTAATGGAGTTGTGTTTTTAGGAATAGAAATAGGTGGAGTTTTTTTATTAAAGGGTAATTTTATCAAAATAAGTCTAATTAAGGTGGGTGAAGTTTAAAATTTAATAGAGATATGCGATTATTTGGTTAAATCTACACTATATTTGGAATGAATGGCTTTAGAACGTAAAATTCATTTACAAATGAATTTCATGAAGAATTCATTTATAAATAAATTCTCATATTTGGTATACTATAATTTAAAATAAAGAATTCAATTGAATTCTATATAATTTTGTTTAGAATAAATTCTGAATTAAAAATGCATTTGCCTTTCTTTCAAATATACCCTTAATCTGAATATACTAATTTCGATATACATTGAAGTAAATAATTAATAGTTGGAAATAATTAATTGTATGCTGTAAAATTAATTTGAATATACATTGAAGTAAATAGAAAAATCAGCTAGCTTTTTACATAGCATATTTCATTAAATATAATAGCAAATATCATTGTAATTCATGGACAATATATATTATCTACTAGTTTTTACCAGTCATCTAGGATAATTGTCAAAAGAAAGCTTTAACAAACTTATTACATGCAAATATTCAAGAAAATAATATCACACATACTATTGTTGTTTAATTAGAAATGCTAGATAAAATATCTAAAATATTGAACTATCTACTCAATCATGTCTCCATCTTCTTTTTAAGCTAAGAAAGTTTGATATTATCATCACATGCAAAAAATCTTTCAACCAAGTGTTCATTGTCCTTCAAGAAGTCAAGTGCCTCTATAGTCTTCCACTTATCTAATCCTAGCTTTTTCAGCTCTGTTGTAGTTTCAGTTGCTGAATAAATATGTTGGCTACTACTTGTGATAGCTTTAGCAATCTCTTTCATTAATGTAGTGACCGCCACTATTTCTTCAGCAATTACTTCAGATTATTTTCTTTTCTTTCCTTTTGATGATGCTTTTGACATTCTATTAGCTGAAAAAGCATTCTCCTACATCATTGGCGAAGATTGAGGTGACGGTGACGGTGCATTAAATATAGAGAAATCAAATAATAAAAAATTAATTATATAGTTTTTTTAAAAAGGCAAGTATATTAGTAAACAATCACTTATGTAAATTAGTAAAAGAAGCAATAAACAATAGCATCTCACAAAATGAGGCCCTTAATCTTACTTAAACTCCATCACCACCACTACTTAGGCTTTTTTGTAACATATTTCTTCCCTTTTTGTCCTTCCCAATTTAATTTGAATAATTTAGTATAAAAGGACTAGTTTTTAGGCTTCTATAATTTGTACAGTAATTGAGTATGATTTGCACAGTAAGGTTAGACATTCATAAGCTAATAATATTATACTATTATTAGCGCTTATTTAGTTTAAACTATTGATAGTAGTTGATTATTAATTGTTACAGATAACTAAGAGTGCAGTAAGGTTATTATTGGTGCTTATTTGGTTTAAACTCATAGTATATATATATATATATATATTTTCACATGCATATGAGATACTATTCTTTTTATATTTATGGGTTTGAATTGCACAAAATATAATTCTGGATAAGTTAATTGTAAAGCTCAAGAGTTGAAATTTCATTCATAAAAGAGAATCTAAAACAAGAACAACAATGCTTTGTAAATTCGAACAACTTACAATATTTTCTTTTACTATATTTATGCAGCCTTGGAATAGTTAAACCCCATGGAAACAGAGCTAATTCGCAAAAAAAGTTTTACAGTCTAGTGGAAAAGAACTATTAAACACATTGTAGTAGCTAAAGTGCAAAAAAATAAAGTCGTAGGAAAATAGAGTAGCACTGTCAATCTTAACAGTGAAATCATATACTGATATACTTGCCTCGTAGAGAAGGAATTGAAGCGTTCGAAATTAAAAAAATAATTGACAAGTTGAGTTAATCATGGATATTAATAAAATTAAGATGCTGCAACACAGTGTAATAATGATTACAATGAAGAACAATTTCCAACTTCAATCCAATTGCATGTAATGATGGTTTTAGCAAATAGAAAGGGGCACAGAATAAAGAAATAAAAACCCAGAATAAGCCATAAAAATCAAAAGAAAAAAAAAATCAAAAAAGAAACAAATTCATAAATCACTAACCTGTGATTATTAGCAGGCAGTCTGATAAAAGAAAAAATGAGAGAGCATACAACGATTGTTGGTTGGCTAGAGAAATTGAAAATTGCAATGAGATAATCAACTTGGAAGGGAAGATAGAAGGGGAGGCAAAGCGAGAATGATGAAAAATTAGAAGAGTAGAGTGAAAGAAATGAATAATATTTGGAGGATAATTTTATAAAAAAAATAATATATATTAATTTATGAATTTATTTATAAATTTCATTTATTTTGATAAAATTTAATTTACATTAAGTAAATTTTACAGATTTAATTTATAAAATTATAATGAATAAAAAAAAATTCTAAACAAGCAATTTTTAAAATTTAAATTATTTCTATAAAATTTTGTAAAATTGGATGATTCCAAACATGCTACATATATTTTTAATTTTCTTTTTAAATTTTTATTCTCATTACAATTTAAAAACCCTAACGACAACTAACCTAAACTGAAAATTGTTTATCCTGAACGGCTGAGCCAAGCAGCCGCTTTTTCACCATTTTCATCGCCAACCTCTCACAAGTCATTATCATCTTCAAGCCAGCTTCTCACTCTCAGTGATCGCCATCCTCGGTAACACAGCCTCGCCAACTCAGCCTCTTCATTGCAAACCCAGCATCTGACCATCGTCGCTAACCCAGCCTCTCACCGATCACCGTCGCTATCATCGCCAACCCAGCCTGCTCGGTGCTCACCATCATCTTCATCTCAAATCCTCTGACCACTATCTTCATCGCAAACCCTCTGACCATCATTCTTCGCAAACCCTCGCAACACTGCTGGTATATTTTTTCTTATTTTACTTTATTTTGAATTTGTTATGAATATTAGTCTTAATTTTTATTTTTTCATACAATTTTTATGCCTAACCAAGTGACCTCTAAGTGCAAGTTTCAGACTGGCATTTTTGTCGCTGCTATTTTTGTTTGATACTTCTCAACAATCCAACAATACTGTTGGTTAATGGGATCATTGATCATTGAATTTGTTATGAATATTTAGTCTTAATTCAATATAGTTTAATTTAGAATTTATGGATTGTATGTCCTATGAATTTGGTTAATGTGATCATTGATCAACACAGATTTGGAGTTTCTCCAGTATTCAACTGTGAACTTGGAGGTTTTCACTTTGTAGCAGCCGCGCATATATTAGTTAAGAGTGAGGGAACATAATGCAAAATCTGGATTAGACAAATTGTTAGAGGTTTTCACTTTTAGTAATTTTCTCTTTTGAAACTATTTAATTATCTGCATAAAACATACTTGTTTGGCTTTCAAAAAGTTTGTAAAAATTTTCTTAGGTTTTGCTTGGCTTGATAGAACAAAACTCTGTTGAAAATGTAATTGCAAAATCTGCTTTTGAGTGATCTATTAGAGATTCTCTCTTTTACTAATTGACACAAAAAACTCCATTAAATTGATTATTGTGTAATTTTTAGAGTAGATTTGTTGTTATCCTTTGTTTTCTCGACTTTTCAATGAATACAATGTATGATATTGTTTCAAAAATTCAATGATCTATAATTGTCTTTGCATTTTTATTATCATTTTTGATGATTTCATGTCTTTGAAGTAGTTTGATAATATTTCTTTCTCATTTTCTCTTTTAACTGTTTTTATATATATATGCGTGTGTTTATATATATATATGTTTATATATATATGTTTTGCTTAGATTTTGATTAGCTTGATAAAAAAACTCTATTAAATTGATAACGGAATGTAATTTCTTGAGTAGATTGTTTGATATCTTTCTTTTCCTAAACTTTTCAGTGATTACATTTTTACCATATTATTTAGAGAATCCAGTTACTACGATTTTTGACATGGTTTCAAGAATATTGTCTTGCTTAATGTTATTTCACTCTCTGCATATTTTTATTATGGATGATTTGCGGGTTTTGATATTCTACTAGAAAATTTGCTTAACTCAGTAAAATTTGTTTGGCTTATGAGAAAAATGATGAATATCTATGTTATATTGAATTTATCAGGAATTTTAAAGTATAAAACTGTTTTAGGTATTCAATTTCTTTGAAATTTAGATAGATTAATTATATATGCTTCTTTCTGTAATTATTTTTTTACAAATTTTTTTCAGCTTCCAAGAAAATGAAGAATTCTCTGTTATACTACAGTCTGTTTTTAGTCTTAATAACTACTTTCTCCATTTTTACATAATATATATGTTTTGGAATAATTTGATTATTTTTTGATTCATTTTTTAAGCAATAATACACCACATGCAAGCTAATGTTGCAGTTGCTTGTATTTTTGGTAATTATGATGAACTTGACTATGATGGTCATATGAATCATAGTCGGATGGGAAGAAGAAGAGCAGAAAATTGAGGAGGATGGAGGACTTGATTCTGGCAGTGCAAATGTGTGACACGTGCAACTAATGCAATAGCAAGTTCTTCCTGCAGCTCAACCAGTTGATGATAACAAGCCAAGAGTACACAAATTCAAACCTAGGGAGGTTTCAAAGAGGGAAGTAGCGGAGGCAGCTATGTTGAGCGAGAAAAGAATTTCTTCTAAAATTGGTAGCTGGTTGTATTGCAGGTTGCATTTGTCACGCTGGTTGTACTGCAGGAATCAAGTCCATCTCATGATAATCCTCCTCTCATTGGGCCATCATCAAGTATCATCATTGGGGGCATTGATCATACACTGGCAAAACTACAACCAAATGCAATTCTAGCTCACTTCAAGTGTCGTATTATTTACAAAAATTGAATAAAATATATCTACCAAACTACTTCCAACAAATATATTACATAAAAATTGAGAAAAAAGTAGTATCTAACACTAAAGAATAGAGATGTAGTATAATGGCTTTTTTTTTTTTTGGTCTGGAGTCGAACAAAATCTCAGAAAAGATTTACAGGAAAAAGTATGTCTAACTAATCTATTTAAGTTTCGAAGAAATTGAATAAAATAAATTTAATTCATTTGTCTCCTTAAAATGTTGTATGCTTTTCTGACTTGGGTTCTAGTTTCGATTTGTTCAACAAAACTTTGATAGCCCTTTTTATCTGTTTCTTTTCTAGGGTTTTGCCTCTGATTTACCATTTAGGGTTTCTGATCCACCTGTGATTGCTGTTCGATTTGAAAAACAGGCATGCCTCGGTAAGATCTTCCCGTTCTTCTTTGATATTCGGCTTTTTTTTATTATCTCATAATAATGGAGGATTACTTACCATGTTTAGGGTTTTGTTTATGGTTCGAGTTTTGCAGGTATTACTGTGATTATTGTGACACTTATTTGACTCATGATTCTGTAAGTCTCTTTATTTCTTTTTGGCCCTGTTCCTTCTAATTTATGTTTTTGTCTCTTTCTCTTTCTCTCATCTATGTATATTTATGCATGTCAGCCATCTGTTAGAAAGCAACATAATGCAGGTTACAAACACAAGGTACTTTTGATTTGTGTTTGTGTTTGATTATCTATTATGATTACTGTACTTTTTAAAGTTTTTTTTATTATTGCTGTAAAATCTGCAAGCTGATTCTGTATCCATGCATTATCTTCAGGCAAATGTGAGAATCTATTATCAGCAGTTTGAGGAGCAACAAACCCAAAGTTTGATTGACCAAAGAATAAAAGAGCATCTTGGCCAAACTGCAGCATTCCAGCAGGTTGGAGCTGCATACAATCAACATCTACTGGCACAGAGGCCTCGCTTTCCGCCACTGGTAATGCCCATTCCTGGAAATGCACAGTTACCTGTAAATACACCTCTGATCCCTGGGATTAGGCCTCCTGTGTTGCCAAGATCTGGTCCTGGTGCTCCAGGTAGAGAAGACTGAAACACTGAACTTGCCGAGATTGTTGCATGCAACTATTGCTATTTCTGCTGCTGTTTACTAAGATTGCTGTCATAAATTTGTATGCTTTTGGTTTTTAAAGATATTATGATGACTATGTTTATGTGATTAACATTTTAGTCGTTTCTTTCTGTGGCATTAGAAGGATGTTTTAGCTATGTGAAAGGCCTATGCATTTTTTTGTAGGTAAAGAATTGCTAAAATTGATTATTTAGCTATTCACTTTCTCCTTGTTCATATATGTGTTTTACTATTTTATATATGGTAGTTCACTGCTTGCATTCTCATTCTCAAGAATCACTATTTGTGTTATATGCTGTTATCATATGGTGATATATCCTATTGCAGCCAGAAATTGTGATATTTAACCTTCTCATGTTGTTAGTAGGTTACGTGTCTGCTCCAGCCATGCAACCAATGGTGGCACCGCCAGGTGCTCCGCCATTACCTGGTCAAGTAAATGGCATTCTAAGGCCTCCGGTGGTGATCCCCCCAACAACTGTTCCTGGGAGTACTGCAGCACCTACTTCTAGTGCTGCCCCTTCCATGGTTCCACCGCCTGCTTATCAAGCAAATCTAGCGCCAGCAGCACCCATGAGTGGAGGCTTTGATAGCTTCAGTAATGCACCAGCTCCTGAGGCTAATCATTAGTATGATCTAACTGGTATGCTTTGCTTCTGTTTTTTAGCCTATGTTTGAATGGAGGTAAATTAGATGTGAAATTGAATTTACTAATGAAGGAAAGGAGAAATGTAAAATAAATTCATTCTAAATTACTTTCCATTGTTTGATAGTTTAAATAAAGGAGAGAGTAATTAAAATTTCTTTCTTATTTTTAATGAAGGAATTAAGGGTTAGAATAGTCATTTTACCTACTTGAGCTATTACTTATCTCTATTTACCCTCCTTTCTCTTCATTTTGGAGAGAAATATTTTGGAGGTTGGAGAGTAAATTGGGAAAATGAATTTTCTTTTCTTTACTCTTATTTACTCTATTACTACTTACACCAAACAAGAAAAGGTAAAGTAAATTTTATTTATTTTCTCCTCCTTTACTTTATTTTCTCCTCCTTTACCTCTAGTTAATGAAGAAAGGATGTGATAGCCCCTTTTATAACTTATGCTACAGAGAATGGGATAGTGAAATCCAAAAGGAACTTGAGTTTAGAAATGATTTTTAAGTGAAATTTACAGTACTAGAAGAATTAAGAAAGAAGTATTCCATTTGAAATGACGTAAAGTCTTGACAAGGTTACTTTTTCTTTTGAAAATTTTTTTGCCCCTCTATGCTAGTTAATATGTTCCGAAATTCTATGTATTTGCTGAATGGTTTTGTTGTGGCTTCTACTACAATATATTTATGTTGCAGGCAAAAAGAAGAAAACAAAAAGACAGACCTCCACACTGTTAAGCTGTGAATAGTCTTATCAGGTGCTATGCTATGTAATTGGTTGTATACCATAATTTTTGTGAACGACAATTGTTGTATAACGGAAGGGCTCCCTTGTGCTGTGAATTCAAAATATTGTATCATGTGCTCACATTTTCTGGTGGAAATCTGATTGAAATATTTAGTGATTTGGTATTAGTTGCAACGACGAAATATATTTGCTGACATCGTGCACAACTAAAATGTAGTACCCCTGGTTTTGACTGGCTAGTGGTTCTCCTGGGTTTTAATGATGATACTTGAAGTCTTCCCTTCTAACTTCAGGTTCTGGACCAGAAATTATGATGTCACCTCGTGATTTTTTCCCTTGGGTCATTCCAATGGATTTTGGGCAAGTAATAAATTATTACTTTACTACGGCTATACTAAGCTAAGCTTTGTCAGTGAACAATCTATTATCAATCTTTGGCTTGCTCAATAAAATGATACAATCACCTTTTGTGTAATGATTCTGTTAAAAAATAATGGTACTACAATTTCGAAAGCTTCTTCGTGGTTATGTGCAAGACAGTAACTTCTATTGAACTGTGTAGCATTTAGCATTATAGACAAGGCAATTCAGACATCTTTGCACGCATCTTGTAGTCTTTGGTCCTAATTTCTGCACAGATTAAGCAGGTCAGCCCACGCGCTTGAAAAATAGTTAAACACATTGCAGAATAATATTAACTGCCACTAAATAAATTTATGTTTATATATTGTCTCAATTTTTATTAACCGTCACTGAAAAGCCATCACTAATTACCAAAATTTTGGTAGTATAGCTAGTTGGAAGATCACTAGGGGAAGAAATGACTTGAACGAACTTTTGAGGAAGAAGGGGTTGAGTAAACGTAGACGGATTGGAAATAGTGTTTATTAGGTCGTTTTTTAACAGATTGCGACATCAATAATTATATACTGAAGAATAAATTGGCCTCTTTTTGGAGGCTTGTAAGAGGGGTTTGTATAAAAAGAATTAGCTCGAAATCACTTCATTATTCAGTTCTTCCACGAGCTAGATTTCAACGGAGTCGTTAACAATGGTTCTTGGACTTTTGATAAACATATGCTCATAACACAGGCTAGAGATGGGAGAACAACCAACTCAAATTCCCTTGTTCATGGCAGAAATGTGGATCCCAAGTCTATGACTTACCACTTGGATCCATGTCAGAGAGAATTGGAATCCAAATCAAAAACTTCGTGGGAAAGTTTATTGAATCAGACCAATCCAACTTCAAAGGAATTGGAGGAATTATATGAGACTAAAGGTTGCCATTAATGTTCGTAAGTGTCCAGAAAGGAGGATGAAAATTAAGAAAACGTGGAAAATGGGCTTGGAAGTTTCAAATATGAGCACTTCTTGTTTTTCCATTATTATTTTTATTTTGGGCATTTTCAATAAGGCTGTATGCAACCAACAATGATAATATGGAGACACCATATGGCCCTTGGCTTTGAACTCAAGGCAGACATCATACGAATCTATTTGAGGAAAAATGGCTGAGAACTTAATTACTGCAAGTAGTGGCCTGAAGGTGTTGCAGAAGGCTTGGAGAGAAAGATAAACAAAAAGAGAAGTGACAACTCAAATGCAGCCTCAAATGGATTCCCTAACTTTGATCTCAGTGTAAATGAAACAAGAGAAGATACTTTGAGAGGAGATATATTTGGGGCCCAAAGGAGATATTGACTCAGAGGGAGTTATTATGCTTTATATGAAACAACGATGTATAGACATAAGCTCTCCATTTAATGAAGTCATCCAACAAGACCCAACTTTTAGTCCATTATCTGCGCAAGAAAGATTACCAAAAAACTTAAGGCAGGTTCTACTCAACAGGCTTGCCCATCCAAGTGACCACATTGAGCTAGAATTATCATGAGTTGGGCAACCCACATATAATCAGAGAGCTTAAGGACCCGATATCCAAAAAAGGCCAAAATTTATTTTTCTGATAGAAATGATAGTGACTAAGAAAGAGTGGAGTAAGTTTGTAGGTAGATACATTTTGATGATTGGCCCAGTGGCGGAACGACCATGGGGTCGTGGGGGGTCACACGACCCCCCCTCACCGGCAGCCAGACGTGGAGGATACTGCAGTGCCGGCCTGTGCGTGGAAACTCAGCCCCCGCTGAGTTTCAGTTGAAATTGCAGCGAGGGGTAGACGAATCCCTCGCTGCAATTTCAAATTTTTTTTTTATAAATTAGTCCCTGGCGAAACGACGCCGTTTTGCCAGGGACTAATTTTTTTTATAAATAAACCCTTGGCGAAACAGCTCCATTTCGCCAATGGTTTAAAAAAAAAAACCGGCCCAAGTAAAACGGCCTGTTCAAAAAATTAAAAGCTCTTCTTCTTCAGTTCTGCCCGCCCCCTCTCCCTGTCTCAGCCTCTGCCTCTCCCCAAACCCACTGCCAGCAGCACCACAGCCAGCCGCACCGCAGCACCGCCGCACTGGCCGCCCGCAGACCCCCTCGGTAAATTCCTAGTTCCGCCACTGGATTGGCCTCTTGTGATGGAACAATATGGACATGGTGGGGTCTAACATTATTGTGGAAGGAGAAATCTATGAGCATGCTTGGGTTCTCAAAATCCCATATAGATGCAGTGATGAATCTCAATGGCATGATTGAGTGGAGACTAACTAGATTCTATGGCAGCCTAGTGAGGAATAAGAGACAGATTCCTAGGAGCTTCTCCTAGACATTAGAAGAAAATAAAGCCTCCCTTAGTATCTCATAAGAGATTTCAATGTGCTAATGGCCTAATTTGATAAGAAAGGCAACTCTAAAAACATGGAAAGATTGATTAGGGATTTTTATAGGCTGTTAACGATCGTGGATTATTTGATATAGGTATGATGGGTTATCTATTTACATAGGAAAGGAGTCACGGTGCAAATGCATGGGTAGAAGAGAGGTTACTTTGGTAACGATATAAGTCAATAAACCTTAGGTTGTAAAACTACTCAACCATAATTTATATATATGTACTTACATATTTACATTTTGAAATTATACTATTAATATAAACCACAATATTGGTCAAGTCCAACTCCACATTTAATGATTGGCAGAATAAAAAAAAATCATTATACTTATATTTTGCGCATGTTATCATATGTTATCATGGCATCCAATCATCATATGTACAAAACAATATTATAAAGGAATAAAGTATTTTTTGAGCCCTAAACTTGATAATTTTTTGATATTGAGCCCATGAACTTCACTTTGGTGATATTGAGCCCTCAAAATTGGCGATTAATGAAAATTAGACCCTTTTTTAACGAATTTAGCTGACGACGTTAATGAAAATTAGATTATTTTTCATTAGAAAATGACCTAATTTTCATAAATAAAAAACTTTGAAGGCTCAATGTCACCAAAGTGATGTTCAATGGCTTAATGTCAAAAAAATTGCCAAATTCATGAGCCCAAAAATGCTTTTTTCCTATTATATATACACATATTAGCATGTGGTTATGTTTTTCAAAAATACAAGATATGTAATAATACACGCATGAACATGAAATCCATAAACATGTCCATGAGTTGTACATAACAAAAATTAATAACATTAAAACAATTATGACGCAGAAACCATACCCAACAATTTCTACAATGTTTTTAATTGGATAATAGATAAATTGAATAAATCAAAGCCAATCACATGTTATTAATGAAATAAATGAACACTTTTAACTATAGATAAACTTTCAAAAGACCAACGTTGATCAAGGCATATTAATGAACATTACAGTATATTGCTGAAAATAAAATCAATATTGAAATTAATAGTGTATCATTGAAATTATGTCAATACAAAATTATAATTTTAAGATGTTTGAATTCAATTAGACTCTGATATCAACTGTAAGAATTTTAATGCAAAAATTAATATAATACCCTATTTAATTGAACTCAATATATCTTAAGAAAATAATAAATTAATTGACATACCATTCAAAGATGAAGTAACCATTGTTGAATTAAAGAGTCCCTTCGATTTAAATTTTTAATTCTAAAATACTCTTCTTCTCTCTCTATCTATCTATTATGCATAGAAATTTTAAGAACTTTAATTGATAAAATTTTCACCACTATTAAAAAGGGTTTTCTATGCCCTTTTATAGATGAGAGAAAATGGCTAGAAATTGTTTAGCAAAAACTAAACGTGATAACTATTATCTATTATTTTAAATATTATCCACTCAATCAAGACATTATCCTATCTTAATAATAGTTGCCTATAATTTAATGAAATTTTAGTTGGCTATAACTATTATAAGTGGCTACAATTATTATAAGTGAATAAGCTTTACAAAAATTAAAATACTAAATTAATGGGTCATCAAATTAATTTATGTGGAATTAACATTTACATAAAAGAAGAAGAGAATAAAAAAATGTGCAGCTCTTCTCTTCTTCTTGGCCGAGAGGAAATACGAACTAAAAAAAAAGGAGACAGAGAGAGAAAGAGAGAGAAGTGAGGAAATCAGTTGAAGTTTGGGTCTTGATCGAACTAGGAAGGGAAGCAAGGTAAGAACTTGAACCCATAAGCTTGGTCTTCTTCTTCTTCGATTATCTTCATGGAAAATCTATTTAGAAACTAAAAATGAAAGGAAAACCAAACTTCCATATTTGTTGTATGAGTTTCTGCTTGAAATTTGAAAGATAAATGGAAGTAGGAATTAAATGGCGATACACTAAGGAACTTGGTTAACAAGAAGAAGGATTACATGGGGAAATATAGAAAAATATAAACATGTGGTTGTGGACTGATTTTACCAAGAGGAATAATTGAAAATCATTAAGTTTAGATCATTGAATGGTTAAGTAATGATTTAAAGAAAAGGTTAAGATTTACTAAAAGGTTGGTTGAAAGAAGATCTTAAACAATGAGATATCAATCCAGTGGCAGACGTACAGGGGGTTCAGGGGGGCTCTGGACCCTCCCCCCCCCCCCCCCCCCCCCCCAACCAGTTGCCAGAAGTTCATATGGGGGGGTGTGGCCGCCTGTGATTACTTTGAAGGGATGGGGGGCTGGGCCTGGTTGGACGCCTGGTTTGCACTTGACAAAGAAGAGAGTGAGGAGAGTCGAGAGGTTAAAGACGAGCGAAGGAAAATTTATTTATAAATTGCCCCTGGCTGAAATGATGTCATTTCAGCCAGGGGCGATTATATATATATTTTTAAACCTTATGGATGAAGCGATGCTGTTTCAGCCATAAGGTTTTAAAAAATATAATCGCCCCTGGCTAAAATAACACCGTTTCAGCTAGGGGCATATAAAAAAAAATAAGTTGTGTTTTGCATCTAGCAAACGAGAGAGACAAAGACAGAATGAGAGGCGAGCGGTGTGCCAAGGATCAACCGATCAAGCGAACGGTGACTACAGAAATGACCTCCCCTACTCCGACTGACCATTGTTCAAGCCGCCGGTGCCGGAAGAGGTATTTATACCTTTTTTGTGTTGTTTGGTATTTTAATTAAAAATTTTGAGGATTTCATTTAAAACATAGAATAAAGTTTATTTTGTTTAATAATTAAGTTAATAATTTATTTAAAATTTTTTGTGGTTTTGTGATTAGTTTGAAATTTAGAATTAATTTGTGTTGTTTTTATTTTTTTTTTGTGATTAAGGTTTATGTATATTGAATTTTTTTAAAATATAGAATGTAGTTAATTTTTTTTAAATTATTAAATGTGTTGTTGTGATTAGGTTGAATTGATTTAGTGATTTGAAATTTAGGTTAAATTAATTGCAAATTGTCAATTTTATTTTAAATTATTAAATTAATTATAAATTATAAATTAAAATGTTGAATATAAATTAGGTTAATATTATTCAAAATATAAATTTAATTTAAGATGTAAATTGTAATTAAAGTTTTAAGATTAAATTGAGTTATAAAATATAAATTAAATATTAATTATGATTAAGTTAAATTGAATATAATTATAAATTAGGTTATAAATTATTAAAATTAAAATGTAAGATATAAATTATGTTAATAAAATTCAATCTATAAATTAAAATTGATTATAAATTATTAAATTGTTTATAAATTATAAATTAAAATGTATGATATAAATTATGTTAATAAAATTCAATTTATAAATTAAAATTGATTATAAATTATAAATTAAAATGTATGATATAAATTATGCTAATAAAATTCAATCTATAAATTAAAATTTGGCAGTAAATTATTAAATTTAATATAACTATAAATTGAGAAATATAAACTACTTTACAAATTACAATTGAATATTAATTGAAAAAATATAAATTAAAAATTATGAATTGAATATAAAGTATAAACTATTAATGAATTGAAACAGGTATGGATAAATTTGTAATCAAGATAAAAAAATGCGGATTGAATGTGGTAAATCATCGAATATTCCAACAGCAAGTAGTCATGAAAGTAGGGAGAAAATTAGTACTAGACAAGAACATCAAGAGGTTAGTTTTGATGATATTGATAGTGAACCAGCATTGCATAATCCCATTAATGAGTTTGATGTTGGGATTAGAGATGATGTTAGGAGACAATATGTAGTTAAAGGGCCTTACCAACCATTTAGTCATAATTTTTCACATAGACAATTTAAAAAAATTAGGAGGAGTTTTCAAGAGAATTAGTTATATAAATTTGAGTGGTTGAAATATAGTATTTCCAAAGATACATCGTTTTATTTTTAGTGTTATCTTTTTAGCTCGAATAGAGAAGCGAAGTAGGGGGACAATATTTTCACACATATTGGATTTTACAATTGGAAAAAGGCTATAGAGAAGTTTAATAACCATGTTGGCAGTCCAAATAATCCACACAATAATGTTAGGTTGCAATATGTTTATTTCAAAAATCAAAGATAAAGTGTGTCTTATGTCTTATTTTCTCATAGCCAAGAGCAAGAAATTTTTTACCGGACGCATTTAACAGCTGTTGTTGACTGTATTTATTTTCTTTTAGCAAATGGGTTGGCTTTTCGAGGTCATGACGAGTCGAAAAAGTCACTTAGCCAGGGTAATTTTCTAGAACTTCTTGATTGGTATAGTAAACAAAATATTGAGGTCGGGAATGTACTTAATTCAAATGCTCCTAAAAATAATCAACTCACTTCTCCATGCATCTAAAAGCAAATAGTGAGCGCTTGTGCTTTGGAGACGATATTAGCTATTGTTGATAATATTGGAAATGAATTCTACTCTCTACTAATGGATGAGGCTCGGGAAAATTCAATAAAGGAGCAAATGGTTGTGGTATTGAGATATGTTAACAAGTTGGGACAAGTGATTGAGCAATTTATTGGAGTGGTACATCTGCTTTGTCTTTGAAAAGTGCACTTGATGATTTTTTTAGCGAAACATAGATTATCACTAAGTAAAGTTAGAGGTCAAGGTTATGATGGAGCTTCTAATATGCAAGGTGAATTCAATGGGTTGAAGACTCTCATTTTAAATGAAAATTCCTCAGCTAGGTACATTCATTGCTTCGCTCATCAGCTCCAATTAGTATTTGTTGTTGCAGCAAGGAGCAATAGATTTGTGAGTAATTTTTTAATTATATTGCAATGATTGCGAATATTATTGGAGTTTCATATAAAAGAAGAGATGTTCTTCTTTAAAAACAACATGATGAAGTAGTTCGGCGCCTAGAAAGTGGTGATAGTTAAACTGGAAGAGTCTTGCATCAAGAAACAAATCTAGCTCGACCTGGTGATACACATTGGAGTTCTCATTATAAAATAATTGTGTGTCTTCTCTCTATGTGGTCACCAGTGAAAGAGGTTCTTAAGAATATTTATATGAATGGTTCAGATCAAAGAAATTGAGGGGCAGTTATGGGCTTGCTTGATAAAATGCGAAGTTATGAATTTATTTTTATTGCTTTCTTAATGAGGAGACTTTTAGGTATGACAAATGATCTATCTCAAACATTATAAAAAAAAGGGATCAAAATATTGATAATGCAGTTCATTTGATTGCAACGGTTAAACAAGAATTATAAAGCTTCAGGTAGAATGGATGGTATAAATTATTGAAAATTGTTAATGACTTTTGTTTAGATCATGATGTCACAATGCCTAATTTAAAAGATAATGCATGTTATTTGGGTTATAAGCATTCTGGTACTCCTATTACTTATTATCACCACTTTTGAGTAGAAATATTTTGTCAGATATTTTTTTTCTTCGTATTATCATACTTAACTATTTATTATGCTACAACCTAATTTTCTTTCATTAAAATCTAGGTTATTGATTTCATTGCTCAAGAAATGGAAAATCACTTTACAGAATCAAGTATGGAATTACTTTCATGCATTGCTTGTCTTTCTTCTAAAAACCCATTCTCCAGCTTTCAGCTATCCAAATTACTTCGTCTTGCTGAACTATATCCATATAATTTCTCCATTACCAATCATATGATACTTGAAGATCAATTTAATACCTACATTGATAATGTTAAAAGAAATGTAGCTTTCTTTAACCTTGATAATATTAGAGCTCTTGCTCAGAAAATAGTTGAGACATATTATGACACTATATTTTCTTTGGTTTATCTGCTTATCAAGTTAGTTTTAGTCTTACCTGTTGCCACTGCTACCGTCGAGAGAGCTTTTTCAGCAATTAACATTATCAAGATGGATTTGCACAATAAGATGGAAGATGATTTTCTGACTGACTGTCTAGTGTGTTATATAGAGAAATATATTTTTTAAAATATTAAAAATGAGACTATTATGCAACATTTTCAGAACATGCAAAGTCATAAAATATAATTATCATCTGTTAGGCATAATTAATTTAATAGTATAAATTAATTATTGAACTATTGTAATATTAAATATTTAATTTTATAACAAACTCTTCTGTAATTTTTTTCTGTGAAAGTTGAGCCCCCTTTAATATTTTCTACGTCTGCCACTGTACCCATCACCAGAATACACAAAATATGCATGAAATATAATTTATCAAACTTTAATGATAATTCATGAAATTAATATGCATGGAAAGCTTAAACTTAGGAGGTTATAATTATCAAATTTAAATTGAAATCTAAGGTGTAGATTAAAGGAATTAAGCTATGAATATTAGGAAAAATACTTGGAGTTTGGATGGCCAAGCTACTGTTTGAGAATCTTAATTAAATAAATGTATATGAATAAGATGCATGGGATGGTCTTGATGGCATATGTGTATGCCCAAATCTTTAACACATGTGAATTGTTAATATATTATAATGATAGATAGTATGTGATTGGTGGAAGGGTCGCAAGTGGTCCAAAATGAAAGAAAAGAAATTGATTGGTGGGAATATTAATAAGAATACAAAATCAGAAATTTTGTTCTTTAAATGGTCATATCCGGGTTTTGGAAAAATAATAATAATAGGAACAAGTATTAAATTATAACTAATAGAAAGTTATATGTATTTTATTAAAATGATAAGAATGAGAAAATAAAATATTCATAATCAAATAAAAGAAATAAAAAAAAAACAAACATCATGGAATCAAAATTTGAAATAATACACGTCATAGTCATGATAAAATATTATTAATATGCAATGTAGGTAGAAAGAAATTGGAGAGCCTTCAGAACATAAAAATAAGGCATTGCTAGAAACTGAAAACTATTTTTCCTTATCTGATTATTATTGTTAATATACTAATTTTTTATTTCATGATTATTGTTCAACCAATTTAATATTTATTTATTCGTTGAGATAGCATGTTGAACATTTTTGGCCTCTGATATTGTGGCATAGCCTTATCTAGTGGGGTCAAATCACTGGACAGTGTATACTGATTTTTCTAATATTTATGCAAAAGAAAAAAGTTACCATCCTATTTATTGGTCTATGACCTGCCCGTTATTACCTATGGCCTACCTGTCCTGAATGTCACAATATATTTATTTATTTATGTTTGATGTTTGTTGATTAATCTACTCTGTCATTCTGATCATTTGTTACCATCTCTGCATTTATTGAAATGCAAATTGTGATTTGATATATTTAATCCTAACCTAGGTAATTATTTAAATAATTGTATTTGTTTCATTGATAACTCTTTTTACTTGTAGTGCATGTGCCTCAGTAAAATTATTTTAATTGTTATTTTACCTAGTCGCGCGTTATGTTATTACCCACTAAATTGACGGCTCACTCTTCGTCACTATTTTTTTTAGATTAGCAATTCTGCAGGTTGGAGCGTCTAGATTCTATCTCCCAGTTGCTCATTATGTTGGTTAAAACTAAAAGCCGATGTGTTATAAATAAATTTTATATTATATTCCAGTATTTTTAGCACTCCATTAAGTATAATAAAAAAAAATTAGTATATATATGTACAACTATACTTAACTTATTGAGTAAGCAAGATAAATTGATATGTATAATATGTTTGTGATGATGAAATAAATATAAAAATTTGTTAATAAATTTAATAAAAATTCAGGGATGGTCCTTCGTGGTATCTGGTGGCTTTAGTTGTCCCAAACTCTAGGACCGTCATGCCTCTTTAAATTAGAAATGTAACAAATATGGATGCAAATTTATGAAATCCAAATAATTATAATTTTTGTTTAAATCCATGAATCCAAACACACATATTCATTCCTTCCCCCTCCCCCCCTAAATTAGTATATTAACAATAATAATCAGATAAGGAAAAATAGTTCAACCAATTTAATATTTATTTATTCGTTGAGATAGCATGTTGAACATTTTTGGCCTCTGATATTGTGGCATAGCCTTATTTAGTGGGGTCAAATCACTGGACAGTGTATACTGATTTTCTGATATTTATGCAAAAGAAAAAAGTTACCATCCTATTTATTGGTCTATGACCTGCCCGTTATTACCTATGGCCTACCTGTCCTGAATGTCACAATATATCTGTTTATTTATGTTTGATGTTTGTTGATTAATCTACTCTGTCATTCTGATCATTTGTTACCATCTCTGCATTTATTGAAATGCAAATTGTGATTTGATATATTTAATCCTAACCTAGGTAATTATTTAAATAATTGTATTTGTTTCATTGATAACTCTTTTTACTTGTAGTGCATGTGCCTCAGTAAAATTATTTTAATTGTTATTTTACCTAGTCGTGCGTTATGTTATTACCCACTAAATTGACGGCTCACTCTTCGTCACTATTTTTTTTAGATTAGCAATTTTGCAGGTTGGAGCGTCTAGTTTCTATCTCCCAGTTGCTCATTATGTTGGTTAAAACTAAAAGCCGATGTGTTACAAATAAATTTTATATTATATTCCAGTATTTTTAGCACTCCATTAGGTATAATGTAAAAAAAAATTAGTATATATATATGTACAACTATACTTAACTTATTGAGTAAGCAAGATAAACTGATATGTATAATATGTTTGTGATGATGAAATAAATATAAAAATTTGTTAATAAATTTAATAAAGATTCAGGGATGGTCCTTCGTGGTATCTGGTGGCTTTAGTTGTCCCAAACTCTAGGACCGTCATGCCTCTTTAAATTAGAAATGTGACAAATATGGATGCAAATTTATGAAATCCAAATAATTATAATTTTTGTTTAAATCCATGAATCCAAACACACATATTCATTCCTCCCCCCCCCCCCCCCCCCCCCCCCTAAATTTCCCCTTTAAATTTAACAACAAATTAAAGAAATGGAGAAATTACATCTAAACTATTTAATAGTGGTTGTTAAGGGTCAAAATAAAAAAAAAAGGAATTTTCATCATCATCAACCCAGAAAATCTTGCTTTGAAGGACAATATCATAGGAATAGGAGCATTGTTGGTTGATCCCACTGATGATGGTGACAAATCTAGAGGAAGAAGGGTCATTGTTGTTGTTGATGTTGTTGATAGACTTTAGGTTTGGGTAAAGTGGCTTGATTGAGAAGGTATAAGAGAAGATGAGAAGGGTTTTGCTAAATGAGAAGAAATTTTACATAGATGCTTGAGAAGGTCTAGCTTATTTTTACAATTTTTGTCTTATTAATATTGTTGATTAAGAATGATTGGTTGAGACAGAAACTGAAAAAAGAGAACGAGGATTGAGAGAAGAACCTTGTGAAATTTGAAATTAGAAGAAGTCATTGTCACCATAGAGGAGAAAAAAATATACAGAGATATTTTTAAAAATCAATTAATCATGCAATTTTGACAACAAATGATCTCATGCATTTAATAATTATTAAAAAAGAGCTCGAAATTAGGTATGTGCAAAAAATTCAAAACACGACCGACCCAACCATCATCCGACTGATCATATCGATTTAAATTGACTGAGTTGGTCGATTTCGACTTGTGCATTTACTACGAAAATCGACCGAACCTGAAAAAAAATTGACCGGATCGACCAATAATGGTTAGCTTTTAAAAATAATTTTTTTATCATTATTAAGTGGTATAATCTTAAAATCTAATCAATCCGACCAATGCTTATACCTACTCAAAATTATTAAATTATAAAGTTCAAATATTTAAAGTCACCTATTTAAAGTTTAAGTGTGTAATGTACTAGCCATGTAAAGTTAAAGAACAAAAAAAAAAAAACATTTTCCCTAAATAAAAGTGAAACTGAGAGGGGTAAATATGTAATTTTATCTAAATTCAAACCGATGCATGTAAATGCAGAAAATTTATTTCAGATAAAACACTGGTCCAGGGTTTTTTCACCATTTTCCTCTTTCAGAGTCCTTCTCTACAATCTATTTAATGGCATATCCTTATAGATCTAGGTACTTCCAAAATTTCTCTGTTTTTACATTTTTTAATTTTGAATTTATTGGTAAGATGAATTTATTTATTTGTTTGTTTGTTTGTTTTTATACATGTCGCTAGGGAAGGTCTTAGTGCGAGACCGGCAGCGAATTCTGATGAAGTTCAAGTGAGGATTGATCCGGTGCATGCAGACCTTGACGAAGAAATTTCGGGTCTCCACAAACAAGTCAGCCAGCTCAGAAATGTATGCTTTGTGTGAGATTATGATGAATTGATGCACTTGGCGACATGGG
Organism: Garcia nutans; assembly: GCA_947685225.1. NCBI lineage: Eukaryota > Viridiplantae > Streptophyta > Magnoliopsida > Malpighiales > Euphorbiaceae > Garcia > Garcia nutans. The sequence goes on along the minus strand of CANTUV010000059.1, from coordinate 8,589,560 downwards.
TTTTTCATTTTTATTATCTGAATATCTATAGACTAATGTGTCCGAGTTTGGTTTGGCGCTAGTTAAAGATTTTTTTATGGGTTTTGCATTTTGATGCCAATTGCCATTACGAAATTTAGACCTTTAGTATGCAATTTTACTTATCCAAAACTGGGGATGGGAATTTTATGTAGATTGCAGTATTCTGTAGACCTACATGCATGGCTGCCGTTTTTGTTGAGTTTCAGAATGTTTTTTTTTTAATTTTTTTAAATAATTAGTATTTTGTGTTCCCTTTCACAGTATTCTTATTTGGTTTAATACTCCTTTAATAATCTTTGTATTATGGCATGATGTGATTGTTAGAATTATATAATGTGAATATTTTATCATTGTTATGCTGATTTATCACTAGTATGCTGATTTATCACTAGTATGCTGATGGCTGGGTAAGCATATAGGTCCATGTGGATTTGCTTTAGTGCCTTGCTTATTTGTTTTCTTAGCTTGTGTTTAAGAACAAGTTCTTAAATATAGATGACATACATCAAGTTGCTTAATCTGGTAAAAAAAAGTTTCGCTGTCATGGCATGTTTAAAAATTGATAGGCTTAAAACTATGTTTAAATCCTCAATGTTTATTGGTTGTTTATACATCCTTTTTATTCTCAATTTGCATATCCACCATCCCCAAAATTGCTGCAGGAGCTTCTTCATCTTGTATATTTTCATCAATCTATGGTTTTGAACCCCTTTTCCATCAATTTTTATGCAATATCACTTTCTTCCCTTTTGGAGGCTGTCCAAGATTTCCCTGTTTTAACAGTCTTAATCTTAAATCTTTCTAATATCTCTTCTAAACTCTTTGTAGCTGCTATAAAAACTAGTATGTCTTTGATTTGCCAGATTTAAATGTAGTGTGACACCCCTGATTTTGTGGAGATGAACATTTTTTTTAGCTTTAGAAAGGGACAGTTGAACCCATGTTAATTTCTTGATCATATATGCACTTACAACTAGGTTATACCTAGTATGCTTTTGCCGATACAAACTGAATTCCTGTTTATTTGGAATTCTCACTCTAACCGTGCTAAAGCAAGTTTTATTGTCATCTTTCTCACTATACTTCTAAAGAGATTTTTTTTAGATGTACAAATGATGGATCAAATATTTTTCGACTACTTTGCTTGTCCATTTAGTTATATTCTTTTTTATGGTATTCTTAGATGACTTCCTAATTTTACATATCTAATGTATGGGCTTCATCCCTCTTTTAAGTCAATCTATATCAGTTCATTGGTTAAGCATTTTATATGTTGCTTTGAGCAAAATTTTACTCAAAATAGCAACTCCGCCATTAGCATTTGTAGTACTTCTCCTTTTACTTGAAATATTTAATAGCAAACTTTATATTACTTTTATCTCTTGAGAATAAAGTTGGAAGCCAAAAATCTTCTTGCCCTGTTATTAGGAGCATGTGGTTGGACTCTAGGTATGAGTATTGGTGCTATAAATTCTAAATGTTAGACTTGGCTATTTCTATAACTCTGTTTATTTTCCTCTAATTTAAAGTATCCAATTAGCACAATACCAACACATTTGAGTATCTTTGCCTAAAAAGGATATGCTAGGGTAAAATGCTGAAATCAAAGTGTTGCTTTTGTCAGACAAATGCTTTTGCGCCAGAATGTCTATTTCAGGGAAGTAAATGGACTTGTTGTGTGCAAACTTTCATAAAGGACTTGTGGTATTAACTTTGGGTTGTGTTATTAACTTTTATGTTTTTTGGGGTGGCTATCAACAATGAAAGATTTGTTGAATTTGCCACCTCCAGCTTTGAATATTGTGGTTGATGAAAGTGGATTTGCAAATTCAGTCCCATCTGTGGTAGGGACGATAGCATATGACGATTTGTCAATAGTTGCTGAGTTCAGAACCCTGATTAAGCTGGAAATAGGAGCTGCCATCTGTGTGACATAATCTACCTGAAAATTTAAGCTGTCTTTGTATCTGATTTATTTTTCTTCATTCATTAATGCTATTGGATGGTCATTATGAGCACGTCTATGCAGGTGGCTCAAGAAATAGAAACAGAAGCTAGAATTCAGAATGACATTATCTCTGATTTGGTAAATTTCTGGCTTGTTTTCCCTCTTTTATTTTTATTTTGTTTTTCTTTCCTTTTCTTCTATCCATTTTCCTCTTTGAAAACAAACCAGTTCCGAGTTCATATATGAAATAAGCTTGAGATCAAGCCATTGAAGTCTTGAACATTGCTTAGATTTTTTTTTAATTTATTTTTTTTTTGGGTTAAGGAATGAGAGCCTTGATGCAACAATAAGCGTTGTCGCTGTATGATCTAAAGTCATGAGTTTGATTTGTAGAAATGGCGTCTTGCAACTACAAGAAAAGGCTATGCACAATAAATTCTCTGTGTTTGACTTTTCTCTAAACTCCACATATTGGGGGAGTGTTTGTGCACCGGATTGCTCTTTATTTATTTGTGGTTAAGGCCTAAGCCCTAGGATTGATTAGATCTAATGTTAGGAACACTATTCATGCACGCATAAAAAAAAGCCATATATTTTGCTTCCTGCATGCTTTGGAACGCCTTTTGAAAATCTTATTATGTTACCTTGTGCTGAAATGCAGTTACACAGACCTCTGTCCAAATTTTTATATATTACTATTTGACCACATACTTGGCTTAAACAATTAGTCCAAATTGCCAGTTTCTCTTTTAACAAAAATGGCGTCCTTTGTTAATAATGCCAAAGGAAGCAAAAAAAGGTTATAAAAATAAATAAAAAAAACAAATATTTATTTCTAACTTGCTATTATGGTTTCGTAACAGCAAAGGCTGGTGAGCAATGCTGAGGCTGGGGTGAAAACTGGCATGAGGAGGTTAAACAGGACCATTGTCCAGCAGAAATCAAACCATATCTTGCAAGTAATCATTTTTGGATTAGTTTGTTTTACTATAGTATACTTGTGGTCTAAGAACTTTAGAAGATGAGAATGATCTTATTAGGTTATGCATTTTCTGTGATAGTTGAGTTGGAGTTGTAACTTGCATAGTTCTTTCTGTCTTCATAGTGCATCTAGCTTTTGCTGGGTTGCATCAGATGTTCACTGTAATTATATATATAGAACGGGAAAAGAGTTCTGTTTTGGGGAAGAAATATTTTCCACTGAAATGGAGATTGGTCCATACATTTTGGCTGACCGTAGAGTTTCTTCACAAATAAGTATACTGTTATCTCCATTTCTTCATAATAAAGGGTTGGAAGACAACTGCAGAAGCTTTCTCGTCCATTATAATCCAAATAACCTCAAGGGTGTTGCCTTGGAAGTTATGTTCTTAAGCCTGTTGCAGTTATGGAGTCGCCAAAATATCAGCTCCAGCATCCACCATTGTTGTAATTGTCTGCTCTTTTGCACGTGCCAGCAATGCAAAAATCTTGTAATATCTTTGCATATGAGATGAGAAATATTACGTTCTCTGAAGCATTGCCTGGACTCATTCGGGTACTCGAAAAATGCTGCAATGGAGTCTCCAATCTGAGGCATGGTATTCCTTTTTCCCTGGCACTTGAAGCAGTGTTCTTGTTTTTCTTTTCTTTATTGGTGAAGCTCTACTTAATTAAATAGTGCAAGACGTTTCTGTTTGATAAAATGGTACATCTTGAATTTTTTTTTTTCGCTTTTCAATTTTAAATGGTTACATTACGATGATCACTTGTCCTTTTGAATTGAGACATTTTAACTTGAAATATATATGGTATGTTGTTCATGGAAGTGGATTAGTTATAAAAAAAAAAAAGAATTAGATCTATATTTATCTAATAATTAAAGATCTTCAATTCTTCAGAATAAATTATTATAGTTCATCAAGTGTGTTGTACATGTAAATATATAGATGATTTATAGGTTTAATTTTTTTAAAATGTTAAAAATAAAAAGTTGAGATATATATAGAAATGCTTGCAGACCTTCTTGACTGAACATATAATTGAATTTTATTGGTCGGTTGGTAATTTTTTAATATCAGAAGGTAGAATCGACGACGATCACACTGAGATGGAAGAAAAATTATCTATAATAAAATTTTAAAATATTAACAAAGAAATTAATTAGCTGTATAACAAAAGATTATACTAAAAGTGACTAGAAATTTATCATGATTGAATTATTAGTTGAGTAACATATATGATACGTATTGATTGACCTTTGGCTTAGAATTGAAAATTATTCCTCCGTTAGTTGACAATTTGCCTTTTTCCGCACTCATTCTACTATGACCAGTCTTTGATGCCATAAAAAAACAGAATTAATGTTCCAAATAAATTTTTTTTTTTTTGCTTTTTACACGCACACACTTTTTTTTTAAACACACATACATACATACATACATATATACGAACTGAATTCTATGGATGGCTCGTGACACCATCCTCACTACCATGATCCATGAAGCCCATTTTCTTGAAAGTTAGGCGCTCAAAGCAATATCATGAATGCCCGTCAGAGCATACAAGATGGCATAATTTAAATTGGGACATTTATACGACTGTCTAAAAAATAATAATTTTTATTATAAAAATATTATAAAAATTAAAAATATTTATATTTTTATAAAAATATATAAATTTTCAAAAATACTTTATTTCTCATTAAAATATATTTTAAAAAAAAAATACATATTCCTTTACTGCAATTAATATTTTACTTTAAATTTTTATTTTTAAACTCCACTTTTAAATAAAAATATTCTAATAAAATAATAAAAATTAATATTTTAAATTATTTTTTATCATATAAAAATTATATTTTTTATAAAAAAATTAATTATAATTATAAAAAATAAGTAATACTAAAAAAATAAAAAAAATAAAATATATAAATATGTATTAATAAAAATTATGAAATTTATTTTTAAATAAATTTACATATTATATAATAAAAAAATAAAAAAATGCACATAATTTTATCATATAGATATATAGTAAATATGTTGTATGTGTGTTATATATGTTTCATAGATATGTTATAGATATTACGTGTATATTATATTTTTATTATTTAAGTTGTATATATTTTATGTAAAAAATGTTAAATATTGTGTGAATATTATTAGAATAAAAAATTAAAAAAATAAAATTAAAAAATATTATATAGATGTAATTTATATCGTTGAGTGTGTATTTTATATATGTTATGTATATATTGTATATATGTTGTTCATATATGTTATTTTTTATGTATATATTGAAAATATGATAATAAAAAAATTTAAATAAAAATTATAAAAAAAGTATTAAAATAAAGAAAAAAAATCAATGTGAAAGAGGTAAAATTATAAATAAAATGGACGGCTAAGTATTATTGAAAAGTGAATCCATTTTGGACGTAAACAGTATAAATCATCATTTAAATTTCAATACTAATAATTTGAATATAATCAATAACAAAAATCTCCTTCTATTATTATTATTATTATTATTATTATTATTATTATTCATCTACAGTTATTTCAGTTTTCCTTTTATATATTAAATTCATATACATTTATTTCAGTTTTCTTTTTAATATATATTAAATTCATCTACAGTGATGTTGTTGGAATAATAATATAACACATAATTTGTTGTTGGAACAATATAGTTCTATTATTATTATTATTATTATTATTATCATCATCAATAAGTGGAAGTTTCCATTAAAATTAAACGCTTTCCAACTTTTATATTTCAAAAAAAAAGTAAAAAAGCAAACGCAACATCAATTTGGTTGTAAAAGCAGCATGGCCGCATTACCATTTTTTAATTTTTTTTAAAATGACGTTTCTGTTACAGGTTAATAATTTAGTGGTCATTGTACTCTACACTCAAACAAATCAAAATTTATTAGTTTAATTAATACTCACTCGGTACTATAAACATAAATTTATTTTTTATTTCATAAAAATTAAAAAATAATTTTTATTAAAAATTTAAATTTAAATTTATATATATATATTTTTATTTTATCATAAAATATATTTAATAAATAATATTAAATAAAAATATTATAAAAATTTAACATGCTAATATATATATTAAAATAACAAATGATCTATAATTTAAAAAATTAAAAAAAAAGTAAATTTATTTATTTAGAATAGAAAAAAAATATTTAATTTATTTTGTAATATAAAAAAAATCAAGACTCAGATCTAACATTCCTTGTCCTTATAAAAAAGAAAAATCTATCATTGAGTAACTCATCTTCACATATATAAACTTTCTTGTTTTTTTTTTCCTTTAATAATTTTTTAGTAAATAGGAAAAATATTTCTGACCAACAATCATGAGTATATAATAATATAATTTAAGATATTCACGTTACAAGCCCTCATTTTCTCAATAATTCAACTATTGCCAGCTTTTGCCAACTACTATTCATAATTCAACATTCACTCAATTATCAATTTGCACAAAATCTTCCCAAATATCCTCTCATAATACAACAACCATCAAATTGTCTCACATAAGAACTATACAATCACCTCCCCAGCTAGACACGTGTCTCCCTAAACCCTAAATAGCAAAAAAAAAAGTTCTTATAAAATAAGTCTGTTTACTCATCTCATTATTGATCTTATCAAACCATAAAATAGTAATTCTTTATTTCAACGGAAAAAATTTATTTGGGAATGAATTAGAAAAATAAATGTAATAATTTTAACAACAAATGATAATACATAAATTAATTAAATATTTTTTATAATTAATTAATTAATTAAGTAGCAATTAGAAATTCTCACCCCTTCCAATGTTCAAAGAACGCGACGCGACAATCAATGTATTTGTTTTGGTTGAAACGAACATGTTAGGTATTTCCCATTTCCAACTGTTAAATTTTATAATTAATTTTTAAAATTTTATTTTTATTTGTTTCTCTCTCCCCAATTGTCTACACCAAACGGCTATAATGCACCTAATTACTCTTTATTTATAATAAAGAGTTAGCTTAATGACGCTTTTGCCAGCTTGTCAAAATTGAGTTTAATTATTTTTTTATTCTCAATAAATAATATATATATATATATTATATTTTATTATGAATGGATAATCATATTTCAATAGTAAAATATCTCTTACTTAAATCTTTTTAATGAATGGATGATAAATGTTAAAATCATTACTTGCATGTTTTATGATTTTGTTTATTACTAAATTTTATACTGTAGATAAAGAATAAAAAGTGTAGCTTAAATTTAAAAATATTTAATCTGATGAATATCTTAAATGAAAATCTATAGAAATTAGAAATGAATTCAGTGGATATTTTATGAAATTATTTTTTATTTTTTATTATTAGGAGAATTTTTTTTGGTACATAGGAGAAAATTTTTTAGTTACCATAGATAATTGATTTATGATAACTAATGAAATTTATTATTCAAGTTTATATCATAAATAAAAAAAAATTCATTTATAGATCATAAATAAATAGACATAAAAAACACATAATTATGCTGTGTAATTGTGATTTATTTAGATGTGTAATATTTAATTTAGAATAAAATGACTATTCAATTAGCACCTCAGTTAGTGCAGCTTATTCAAATCAAAAATTCATTTGAATAATGACATTTATAAAGTTAAACAGTCTAATTAATTTTCATATAAAACTTAGAAAATAAATTGATAATATGATAAAATTTAAGATTAATATGAATTTTTGACTTTTAATTATTATTTCTTTTTATAATTTTCAGTTAATATAGAATGAGAATAAAAATTTTAAATTAACATAGAATTGATAACGAATAAAATTCTGGATATAAAAAATTTAGGATAAATTTTATCTATTGAGAATTTTTAAAGGCTAACTTGCTTTTCAAAGTGTTCCTATTTTTATTTTTAACTTTTGAATGTGACAAAAAAATAAATATAACATATAATACAAAACTAAAATATGTTTATAAAAAGTTTTATTAATTATTATTATCATAAAAGTTGGACACGGCCAGTAGCTTCTTATATATATATATATATATATGCGCGCGCGCGCATGTGTACGATCAAACAAAAAGAGTCGCCATCAAATGTCAAAGTCACTATCATTTGACACGTGTCTTGGAACCCACATTGAGTTGCTCCACCACCATCTTTACGGCCGTGATCAAATATAAATATTGGCTCTCGCCACGTGTGTTAAAGAGATGAAATTACTTAAAATCCTGTTGAATTGGTCGAGCAATAGCTTGATTGATTCGTTACTTAATATATATTGTCTAATTCTTCAACTCTATCTGATTAAAATTTTAAAAAATCCAAATCAATAAAATTCGGTGTAATAAAAATTTTATTATATATTAAACAACTTAAAATAAAAAAATAAATCATCATGATAATCTCGGTATAATATAATTGGATATGTAAAATTAAATAAAATAGGAATTTAATAAAAAAAATACTCATTCACATATCACTAATAAATTTTAGACTCTCTTCACCTTAAATAGATATATTTTTTTTTATAAAATTGCCCTCTGATGAAAAAAATTCTCTCCAATTTTAATTACTAAAGACACACGCCACATTATATATGATTTTAAAATTATAAAAAAACTCTTTCTTCTATTTCTTTTAAACCTCAAATTCCTAAATATTGCTCGATAAAAAATATCTCGTCTCTTTCTTTCGAACGTTTCTTCTCTTTTTTTCTTTTAAAATCTTGCGTCATTGCTCAATTATATTTTAAGAAGACAGAGATAAGGTATGCTCTCTCTCTTTCTCTTTGTGCTTGATTTGTACTTGAGAATATGAGGATTATCTGTGGTTGTGAGGTTCTTGTTGTTTGATGATTACTGTTAACTTATGTTTGAGATTATATGTTTAAGTGTTCCTGTATGAGAAATTTTATTTATTTCTATTGCATGGGGTTAATAGAAATTTTATTTTAGTTCTTCTGTACTCCAACATATACCATTTTATACCTACCTTTTACTCGACTGAAAATAAAGGGTGGAGAAGACAGAAAGAAAGAGAAAAATTTATCAGATGCAAACTCTAATTTATTGTACAAGGAAGATAGTTAGGATGAGTTTGTAATATCGAACAATAGCTGCGTGACTAAGCACTTGAATATTTCTTTTATGTCTAAATGGGTATTAGTATACTCTTTATAAACCCCAATTAAATTTGGCTTCTATTTTTGCTTTTATTTTTGGGTCTTTTCTTCATCTTAGTCTTTGCTTAATTAATTAGTTGATATTTATTTTTAGTCCTTAATTTTATTATGGGATTTTAATTTTACTATTTTATGTATTTGTTTAGATCCAATGTTGATTTTTCTACTGATATGGAATGATATATATTGATTTGGGTTGATATGTGTTCGTATGATTTTATATGTTTTGGTATAGTTTGATATGAGCTACAATTCACAATGATGTTCTATATGATGTTCACATGTATTAAATAGTGAATAAATGTGATTTTGTGGTCCGATCTATGTTGCACTTCTATTATATGGGGGTGATATGCAATGATACGGCTTGATAAGTCATGATGTGGGTTGATATGAATCTACTAAAATATCAATCATCGGTGTTATATATGTTGTTCGTATGTCTTAAATAGTGAAGAAATGAGGTTATGTGGACTGATTTATGTTGATATTCTATGATATGTTTTGATATGTTATGATATGGCTTAATATGTCTTGATATGATTTGATATGGGGCTACTAAAATATTATTATTTTTTTGCTATTCTATATGATGTTCAGAAGTCTTAAATAATGAATAAATGTGGTTTTGTGGTCTAATCAGTGCTGTACTTATATGATATGGGTTGATATGTGATGATATGACTTTATATGTCTTGATATTGGTTAATATGGGCATACTAAAATATCAAACATTGGTGTTCTATATGTTGTTCAGATATCTTAAAAGTATTTTATTGACTGATATATGTTGATATGTCTTAATATGGTGTAACATGTCTTGATATGGTTTTCTATGCCTTAATATGGGACTTCTATAATATATAAAATTTGACTTCTATATATTGTTTAGATATTTTTGGCAGTAAATAAATGTATTTTTGTGGACTTATATGCATTGATATTCTATGATATGTTTTGATATTTGATGATATGTCTTGATATGGATTGATATGTCTTGATATGGGTTAATATATTTTCATATTGGTTGATGTAAGACTTCTAAAATAGATAGAATTTGATTTCTATATGTTGTTTAGATGCTTTATATAGTATATAAAATTATTTTATTGGCTGATATGTGTTCATCTTTCATGATATGGTGTGATATGTCTTGATATGTATGGATATGATTTCCTATGCCTTGATATGGGACTTCTATAATATATAGGATTTGACTTCTATATATTATTTAGAGATTTTTGAAAGTAAATAAATGCGGTTTTGTGGACTTATATGTGTTGATATTCTATGATATGTTTTGATATGTGATGATATGTCTTGATATGGGTTGATATGTCTTGATATGAGTTGATATGTTTTTATATGGATTGATGTGAGATTTCTAAAAAAGATAGTATTTGAGTTTTATATGTTGTTTAGATATTTTATATAGTATATAAAAGTGTTTTGTTGACTGATATGTCTCGATATGAGTTGATATATTTTCATATGGGTTGATGTGAGATTTCTAAAATATATAACATTTGAGTTCTATATATTGTTTAGATGTTTTATATAGTAAATAAAAATATTTTCTTGACTGATATATGATGATATATCTTGATATGAGTTGATGTGAGACTTCTAAAATAGATAACATTTGAGTTCTATATGTTGTTTAGATTTTTTTATATAGTATATAAAATTATTTTGTTGACTGATATGTATTGATATGTGTTGATATGTTGTGATATTTCTTGATATGGGTTGATATGGTTTTCTATGCCTTGATATGATACTTCTATAATACATAAGATTTGACTTCTATATATTATTTAGATATTTTTTATAGTAAATAAATGTGGTTTTTTGGACTTATATGTGTTGATATTCTATGATATGATTTGATATTTGATGTTATGGGTTGATATGTCTTGATATTGGTTGATATATTTTCACATGAGTTGATGTGAGACCTCTAAAATAGATAACATTTGAGTTCTATATATTGTTTAGATGTTTTATATAGTATATAAAATTATTTTGTTGTCTGATATATGTTGAAATGGGTTGATATATCTTGATATGGATTGATATATTTTCATATGGGTTGATGTGAGACTTCTAAAATATATAACATTTGAGTTCTATATGTTGTTTAGATGCTTTATATATTAAATAAAAATATTTTATTAACTGATATGTGATAATATGTTTTGATATGGATTGATATGTCTTGATATGAGTTGATATATTTTCATATGGGTTGGTGTAAGACTTCTAAAATAGATAGCATTTGAGTTTTATATGTTGTTTAGATATTTTATATAGTATATAAAATTATTTTATTGACTGATATGTGTTAATATGTCTTGATATAGTGTGATATGTCTTGATGTAGATTGATATGGTTTCCTATGCCTTGATATGCGACTTCTATAATACATTCTATAATATATAAGATTTGACTTCTATATATTGTTTAGATATTTTTTACAGTAAATAAATATGGTTTTTTGGACTTATATGTGTTGTTATTGTATAATATGTTTTAATATGTGATGATATGTGATGATATGGATTGATATGTTTTTATATGGGTTGATGTGAGACTTCTAAAATAGATAGTATTTGAGTTCTATATGTTGTTTAGATGTTTTATATAGTATATAAAATTATTTTGTTGACTGTTATGTGTTGATATATCTTGATATGGTGTGATAGTCTTGATATGTGTTGATATGGTTTTCTATTCCTTGATATGAGACTTCTATAATACATAAGATTTGACTTCTATATATTGTTTAGATATTTTTTACAGTAAATAAATGTGATTTTTTGGACTTATATGTGTTGATATTTTATGATATGTTTTGATATGCGATGATATGGGTTGATATGTCTTGATATAAGTTGATATGTTTTCATATGGGTTGATGTGAGACTTCTACAATAAATAGTATTTGAGTTCTATATGTTGTTTAAATATTTTATATAGTATATAAAATTATTTTATTGACTGATATTTATTAATATGTCTTGATATGGTGTGATATGTCTTGATATCGATTGATATGGTTTCCTATGTCTTGATATGGAATTTCTATAATACATAGGATTTGACCTCTATATATTATTTAGATATTTTAGATAGTAAATAAAGTATTTTCTTAACTGATCTGTGTTGATCTTCTATTATATGGGTTGATATGTGATGATATTGCTTGATATGTTGCTAATAAAAATTCATTTTTTTTCATGTTGGTTATGTATTAAAATTAGGCTACAATTTTATTTTGCAAGCATAAAATGAAAATTTTTGTCTAAATCAATGTCCAATTTTGATAGTGAACAATCTCCTATATGGGAGAATAATACAGTGCTGAAAAATGCTAGCCCCGAGACGATGTCAACAATAATCCCCAAAGGCTCACGGTTTAAAAAGAGGATATATACTCAACTAGAAGGTTCGAAAGGAAAAAAAAAAGTAAGATGTGTGCTACTTCCAAAGCCAAAACATGATGAAGATGAATCTAAAAGAAATGATGATGAGGATGTAAGTAAATATCAATACTTTAATTTGTCATTTTTTGCCGATGTTCTATAATTTAATGATTAAATTTATTACAGGTGTCTGAAAATATTATTGCAGAAAATACATGGAAGCATCAACAAGTCAATACTGTAGGTTATGGCTTGAAGACCTTAAGTATGATTAGAAATGTCATCGGGGACGACAAGGAGAAGATTTGTATATTATCGGTTGTTTTACAACTTGTATTAAAGCATTGTTTGACATTGACTATTCCATATCAGTTGTTTAATGCCTTCAAAATTTTTTAGGTGGCGGCCTTTCACCGATACAAAGTAGGCCATCTAATAAGTGTTGATCATTCAAAGTTTCAGAATTGGCCCGGATTAATCCATTAGCTTTTCATTCGGCACTTTTCATTCAGCAAGTGCCAAATCCAAAGCCATTTGAGCTATCATTTAAAATTGGGCAATTCGTCATCCACTTTGGGTTCAAAGAGTATTGCTTAATAACTAGACTAGAGTACTCTAGCGTCGAGGATATGGATATGGATAGTTCACCTCTTGTGGACAGATATGAGATATTAACCCGTGAACAACTATATGAAAAATTCAAAGCTTACAGGGATTCAGAATTGCAAGTTAAACTAGGTGTTGCATGCTTCATTGAGTTTCTAATCCTTGGGAAGGGTAAAACGTCAAAAATAGACCCAAAAATAATGGCCCATGTCGATGATTTAGAGGCCTTTAATAGCATTGCTTGGGGGTCTGCGGGCTGAAAATTTTTATGCCCACATTTTAAGGAAGTGTAGAAGAGGTTGGAGGAAAAACCAGCTGGCAGTGGGTATTCCTTGATTGAATTATTCGATGTCCTCTCTATATATGCAATGGAGGTCATTCCAGCTCTTTCACTTGTTGGGGTCAAGAAGATAGCTTCTTCGTTCCCTCAGATTAATAACTAGAGCTTTAAAAAGAAACATGCATTTACTAAGATACGGATTTTGTTGGCGGGTCATGTAAACACTACGTTTCTTTGTTTTGTTTCTCTTAAGATTTAATATATTTGATATCAATACATATTAGTCCATATAAATTATTTACATTAATTTCAAATATCAATGCATAGCAATTGTATGTGGTGCCTATGAAAATGACTACTTTTGAATATGCACATACTGTTATGCTAGGATTTAAAGTTGAAGATGAACACAAAGAAAAAAAGGGCATTCCTAAGCATAAGGAGAAGATGAACATTGAAAAAACTAGAACAACCTCAAAGACAAAAGCACCCGCTGATCCAAGTAAAAGGGTTCCAAGCTCTGAGTTAATCCTTCAAATATTTATAATGTAGCAGGTAGTGCTATCATATTGTAAAGATAAATTTAATTTTATTAACATTTAATCGTTTAGGATTCAAAAAGTACAAAATTAGATGCACTTGAACAATGATGCATATATCTGGAGAAAAAGGGCAAGAATCAGGAAGATGAAAACAAAGTAAATACAAGTGCGATCAAAGATATGAAGGCTACTATAGAATTACTGAGATACAGAATTGTAGCCTTGGAGGAAGAAGGTAGAAAAAAGAAGAAAGAAGACAATCCAGTCACTCTCATTTTCACACCTTACACTCTGTATGTTTTGTTAATTAAATTTATTATTCTTTGTATTAATTTAACATTGTGTCATTGTATTTATAATATACAAGCAGCCTAAATAATGACCATTTTTTCAGCAAAGATAATTTTATGAAAAGAGAAGATGAAGATGTTACACTGGCCAGCCAATTGATAGTGGAGGTTTCGCACACCACATTTGAGATGGAGAAAAAGAAAAGGGTTTCTATTTCAAAGAAAAGGGTACCTGTTCCAAATCAAAAGTATCTAAGAGATGAATGGACATCTGAGGGCAGAGGAGGACAAAGGGATAAGATAAAACATTTACAAGTGAAATATCGAAAGATGACAGATGAAATTACCTATGCTCATGTACTTCCACTGGACCCTTTATCTTCTCCATCTCCACAACAATCTTCAAGTTTTGCCGACTGGTGAAAATTACATTTTCATAAATATAAATTGTAAGTCCCTTATACTGATAGTTTTTCATTATTCAATATAATTTAATTACACAGTTGTTTACTATTTTAAATTTTTATTTATAACAGTGAGCGTAATAAATACGATGAATTGCCATCAGATGAAATGTACAACTTCACTATTCAAAAAACAAACTCAAAATCATTTTGGTATTGCCTGAGGGTGAAGGATGCATGGCTTTCAAATGATGTAAGATTTGTTCAATTTTGTTAAGTCATATTTGCTAATGATGTATATATATATCAAATTAAATATATTATTCTATGACTTGCAGGAGATTGACGTCATCCTATACTATGTGCTATAAAAGCAGAAGTATTGTGCTGAATACTTCAACTAGCGTTTGATATGTGGATCATGCAACATAAATGCAATATTTTTCTATGGGTATAAAAGATTTCAGGAGAAGAAGTTGGACCCTCAATCAACTCTTCTCAAATTTATGTAAGGTAAGAGCCAATATGAAAAATATTTTAAAGACGTTGACCTAGTATATTTTAAAGAGCCAATATGATTCACTATACAATCATTCCTATACCGAAGAGAGAACTAATGATGTAGTGCCGATAGCTGCAATGTTGTCCTCTGTGCTATAAAAGGTTAGCTTTTTTGTTCAAAGGCTAGAATTGGTGAAATATAAGCAGTGAAAATTACAAATCAGATATGAGAAAAATGCTTGTCCGCAACAAGAGGGATAATATATCATATTTTGATGCCTTATTTACTATACATATAAATTTATATTTTTTAGTTTTCTAATACTTATACATTATTACAAAACTAATTGTGGGATGTTTGTTGTGAAGTTCATAGAACATTTCATGATGATAGACTTAAATTTTCAGTACTGCACGCAATAACTTATGGACACATTTAGATACAATACAACAGTGAACCTATGGGTACATGCATCTAACAAGAGAGAGGACGCTTATTATAGTGAAGACGAAACAGATGACAATTTCGAGTGTTTTTGTAAGCCAACAAGGATGTTATAATTGTATGTTGTGAATATAAACATTTGTTGATTTAGATGTGAATATAAACATTTGTTAATTTCAATGTTGATATAGTTGTTATATGTGCTTCCAATTTATTGGGTTATCACATGTTGAAATGTCGAGTTATTATTTGTCTTATGGGTTGAGATGAATGTGTTACCGGTTGTTGTGAATATGTTATTGTTGAGCATTATGTGATGATATGTTGTTTAGGATTTCTCAAGGATATCAGTACTGTGATTAATGTTATGGATTGATATGTTGAGCATTATAATGGATATTGATAATGGAAATGGGATGGATGTCTTACAGGTTCATATTAACATGTTGAACTGATATGTGATTGTTGAGCATTATGTGATGATACGTAATTGAGATTTCTCAAGGTTGTTATTCTATGATTAATGATATGTATTGATATATTGAGATGTAATGATAGATGTTGATAATGGAAATGGAATGGATGTCTTACAAGTTGATATTAACAGGTTAAAATTTATATGTGATTGTTGAGTATTATGTGATGATATATAATTGAGATTTC
The DNA here is from genome assembly GCA_947685225.1 of Garcia nutans. NCBI lineage: Eukaryota > Viridiplantae > Streptophyta > Magnoliopsida > Malpighiales > Euphorbiaceae > Garcia > Garcia nutans. The sequence continues at coordinate 8,573,245 of CANTUV010000059.1, read as the reverse complement.
TCAAGGTTGTTGTTCTGTTACTAATGATATGGATTGATATATTAAGCTGTGATGATGGATGTGGTGCCTATGAAAATGAAATGGATGTCTTACAGGTTGAGATTAACAGGATGAACTTTATATGTGATTGTTGAGCATTATGTGATGAAATATCATCCTATATCTATACATATCATCACATATCAACACATAACATCACATATAAACACATAAAAATCCATATAAAAGTCCATAGCAATCCATATTAAGACATATCAACACATAAAAATTCATATAAAAGCCCAAATAGTCCATATCAATCCATATCAACACATATCAATACATAAAAATCTATATAAAAGTCCATATCAGCCCATATCAGTTCATATCAATCCATATCAACATATATAAATGCATAAAAATCCATATAAAAGCCCATATCAACCCATATCAGTCTATATCAATCTATATTAACACATAAAAATTCATATAAAAGCTCATATCAGCCCATATCAATCTATATCAACATATATCAACACATATCATCACATGTCAACACATTCAAATCCATATAAAAGCCCATATCAACACATATCGTCACATATCAACACATAAAAATTCATACAAAAGCCCATATCAATCTATATCAACACATATCAATCTATATCAACACATATCAAGCCATATCATCACATATCAATACATAAATCCATATAAAAGTTCATATCATCACATATCTATACATATCAATCCATATCAGTCCATAAAAATCCATATAAGAGCCCAATTCATCTCATATCAGTCCATATCATCATATATCAACATATATCAATCTATATAATTCCATATTAAAGGCCAAATCATCCCATATCATTAAAGATCAGCACATATGAAGAAATATCATCACAATCCAACAATATCTAACAATATTCAATAACCAGTCATACAATTAATTTTAACATACTTCCAGCCGAATACAACAAATGATACAACACAATATTTTATTTTTTAACACTAGATCCTGACATGGTTTGCAAAGAGATGAGATTTTGATAAGTAGACCTATTATAGCCACGCTCACGGCAACGACTACACTTTGGTTGAGATTTTTCTTCACCTAAAGAAGGAATCCTACATTTTGTTTTTGTCGAGCAGTTGATGTGCACACATCTGGTGGTTGAAGAGTAACATTATGAATGTGCTCCGGAATAGACCAATCAGTAATATAAAGAACTAGATTTATGAATTCTTTGTATGTTTCATACTAAGACTCACGTGAGTAATATGGATAACATAACTCTTAAGCGTCATTTGTACTGTTTCTAATAACCACAAGAGCATGCACACATGGGAGTTGATCTAATTGGAACTTCCTGCAATATCAAGTACTCTGAGACATATCAACAATATAATTTTTATCTACATCCTTAACGTCGTACTTTCCTCTGCTAGACGGCTCCACCTGCAAATAAGCATTAAAAAGGCTATATGATAATATCATAATTAATGGCAAATGAGGAAGAATAAAATAAAGAACTTACATTCATTTTATGCGTTATCATTATTCTCTTTCTCAATTTTTTTCAACATTCATTGTCATTTTATCCGTGGACTCTTCTGCTTTGCTTCGACGTTCATAAAATCATTTTTGACACATCTTTATGACCTCATCCATAAATGTAATTGAAAGCTCTCGAGCCTTTATAAGTACAATATTGACTGATTCAAAAATGTTAGTTGTTATAATGTTATACCTCCTTCTATGTATGTGAGACCGCGTCCACCTATCAAGCCCAACACCTTCCAAATATTCTTTGGCACCAGGAACAGAAATACAAAAACCATCAAAAAGTGTGGTGAAATCACTTATTTTATAGGTTTTAGCTTTTTTATAGTAGTGCTTCTCAAGGTCCTTAGTTATATGTTTAAATTTGTACTTCAAGTTGTTTAATAAGTGATACATCAAATCCCATGAAAAACATTTAGGAAAAAAAATCTATTAAGGCCTTCTAAATGCTTAAGTGTCTATCAGAAATAAAAATATGATCTGGTCTTTCATCAAAAGCTTCCTTTAACCTCATAAGAAACCAGGTCCATGATGCATAATTTTCTGAATCACCAATCCCGAATGCCAAAGGGAATATCTATTGGTTTGCATCATGGCAAACAACAGTAAAAAAACACATCTCTATACTTTCCTTTCAAATGAGTGCCATCAATAGTAACCACAGGTCTACAATATTGAAAACCCTTTATTGAAGCATTAAAAGCGAAGAAAAGATACAAAAATTTATTATCATCACCAGATTGTAGATCTATAATCGAACCAAGATTTGTTTGGCCTAACATATGCAAATATGCAGGTAGAATTGAGAAAGATTATTCTAGAGTACACAATATGATATTTTCATATGCATACTCTTGTCCCCTCCATGCGACAAAATAATTAATCTCAATACCAAATTTATTACGCATGTTATCAATCACATCCTTAGGTTTGAAAACCCTCCCAGGATTTATGAATCGCTTCTTAACACATTCAGCGACAACCTAACTAGTTGTTTGTCTATGTCTAGTCTGATCAAAATCAGTTGGATATGTATGTTGGGTCACATATTTTGTCATTATCTAATAGCCCTTTGGGTCTCCAAGACTTTTCGCTCTTAATCTCCAAGTACAAGTTTTATTAATACAACGCACGACCATGAAAGAAGTATTGGACTTGAAGGCCTTAAACTGAAATTTCTTCCTAATTGCAATGAGGGATACAATTATTTTAATATCATTCCTTGAATTAAATATTTTTTTCCTCCTCAATTATTTCAGATATAAAACTTTCGCCTAACAACTCTGGATTGCTCCTTGATGCAAATATCTCTGTCACAGTTTCTTCATTGTCAGTAGTGGTATGATCTACCTCATTATCACAACCAACATTAATGTCATTATTGTATTATGCCATAGTATGATGAAATTCTATATGATCATCATTAATATGTTCTGCCCCAACATTACAAGTTACAGGAATATCATTGTTATGTTCTGCCCGTTCCTCTGCATATGATTAGGCAAATCATTTTTATTTTCATTATATTCCGAGCCTACATCAGTAATTGATGAAAACTTTGCATCTGCATATTCTAGTACCTCTACTTCAATACCTTTTTTCACACCGTGAGGATCACTACTATCATGTCCGAATTTATATGCACATTCTTCAACTCTAATAATCAATGGATGTTTAAGCCTATCATTTATAGCAATGCCCATAAATATCCTAAGTGACCTATCATCTATGACATCATAAAGAGGATGTGCGTCATGATCAGTAAAAAAATTGAATTCAATTTTTGATGTATCGTCAATATAAAGTGTTTCAGATGCTGATTTTTTAAGTTAATTGAAATCAGTTATTCTATTCAAGAAAATATATTCAGCACCCCCGCCAACATATTTGTTGATGTCCACATCAAATTTTTCTCCATATTGAATGAGAATTATTATTTTATCCATTAAATGAATTCATCTGCCGACTAATTTGAATCTATTCATCGATACCCTAAAATTACAATAACCATTTATACTTGCATCATAATCTATAGAAACCATAAAAAACTCAAAACTGTACTTACATCATAATCCATATAAACTATAACAAACTCAAAAAAGCTATATCAACTCATATCAGTCTATATCAACACATATCGACCCATATCAACAAATATCAATACATAAAATTTACAAATACACATTGAATAACAGTTTAACACTTAAACAACATACAAAAAAAAATATTCAATCTTAAATAATTATATATCAACCCATATCAATCCATATCAACCTATAATTACAAACTTTTTAAAGGTTTAAAATACCTAAAACCTCATTAAAATAAAATTAAGAGGAAAAACATTTAAACTATATAAAGAACAAAAAACTTGACTCACATTTAAACCCATATCAACTTAAACTGCACACTATAATCCATTTTATTCTATAACAAAACATGACAACTTATAATAAATTACGCCCATTTAAACTCTTCAAGGCTTCATACATATACATAGCTAAGAAACATATAAAAACATATAAACTAAATAAAAAAATATTTAAACTCTTTATTTTTTCATTCACTAAATAGAAACATACATATAGCTAAAAAAATTTAAAATTTACCAGTTTCAATTGATGACAATACATATCATGTCGCCATAAAAAGAAAGAAGAGATGGATGCGCAAGGCAAGATGAGAGCATAAGACAAGATGATAACTTCAATCGGTATGTCAAATCAAGAGAAGAAAACTTATAATAAAACTTCTTAAAGGGCTGCAATATTTGCAATGAAGATGAAGATGAGGAAAAAGATTCTGCTCGACAACGTACCGGTGTATATTCTGACGATAATGATGATAATGCTGAGTAGCATTTGATTAGTAATGGACCTCGCATCGGCTCGTTCGATGTTGAAGCTCTTGAGATACCTGACGCTCAGCGTAATGACTACGAGGTCTGTATTTTCTCTCTCTATCTAGGTATTTTAGATGATGTTTGGTAATTATTATTTTGATCTAAGCCAGAGCTCAATTTAGTTTCTGAAGAGAAAGAAATGGGCTGCAGGCTGAGAGAAACTATCTGAGTCAGCTAAGCTGCAGCCGGACACCATCTGATGAACACTGGTAGAAGAAACAGTGAGCGAGAGAGAGAGAGATAGAGAAGAGAATGAAAAAAGAATTGACGAGGTTGCTGTGTTTTTTTCCTAAGGTCAAAGGACAATTTTGGTTAAAATTAGTCTATTTAAGATAAATAAAGTCTAAATTTTATTAGTGAATAGTATGTGAGTATTTATTTAGTTAATTTCCAATAAAATAAGAAATCATACTAAAATTAAATAATAATAATTTTAATATTATATATTATGAATATGCTTATGTATCTATTAAGAAATTTATGAAAATATGACTATAATTTGTAACTTTTTTTATGAATTAAATTTGAATTTTGTTATTTAGAATTGTAAGAGGAGTGAAATTATTTATATTGAATTTTAATATAATTATATATATATATTACTTGATTTTAAATTTTTTATTAAATTAAAATAATTTTTTACCAACTAATTTATGTAGTTTACTATAAATTAAATTTGAATTTAATTATAAATAACTGATAGATTTTTTATCACTGAGTGATGATAATGGAGATTTTATAATAAAAAAATAATTAAATATATACACAAGTGGAAGCAAAAGAAAATGTGAAAAATAAGGTAAGAGGGTATTTAGGTAATATAACCGACCACGCAAAAAGAGTCGTTGAAAGGCTGAAAATGTTAACGCGGAAGACAGACTGTGACAGGGAAGGTTACCAATTTTTTATGTTATTTGTCAAATGTTAATGTTGATACGTAGACAAAGACATTTCACTTACCTCTCATAACCGACTTTTATGTGCAGTTTTAGCTGTATTTATTGTAAATTAATCACTTAACCGATGGCAAATCTGTCCTTATAACCTAATTTTTTTCTAATATTGTTAATTTACTATAATAACCTTAATCTGTACAGGTGTCATATCCTGGATTGTGCTGTTAGGTGTGTTCCTGTACTACTCTTTGGAAGAATCTTGGTACGCCCGTATAAAGAACCTGGTTAATTTTTTTTTTTCAAATAAGCATTTAATAATTTAAAATTATGATTAAAATGTTTAAAAATTTTGAAATATTTAATTTTTAATAATATTGAGGTTTGGCAAAATATAAATCATTAATGATAACTTATTTACTAGTAATTGTTAATTATATTTATTAAAACTCGATCATATTAATTTTATAACCGGTTTGATTTTTTATATAATAATTGTTCTGAATTGATAATTGGTTTGGCTTTTTAATAAATTTAATTCTTGTTAAAATTAATAAATTTGAAAATGTTATAAAATTTTAAAATATTATAATTCAACTGTACCTAATCGTAAATTTAAGCATAAAGTTGATTATAAATATTAGTATGAGAGTGCCATGATAAAGCGCAACAAAATAAAAAAAAAATAAACCACTAGCACACAATTGCTTAATAATTTGAGGAATCTTTACATATATAAACATTATTGACTAATCTCTGTATTCTTTCATTTTATATTCATAACTTTCTTTCTCCTCTTCCTTAAATATTGCCCTCCATTTTCACTCTCTTCCTCCTCAAACATTCATTTTCTTCTGTCTTCTTTGCTCTTCCATATTTCTCTCAAATTGAAGCTTCTTTGTGAAAACAAGAGAGCAAATTAAAGATGGGTTCTTGTCTGCTTAAAATGTTCTTGCTTTTGGGTCTTTTAGCCACTGCTTGTATGGCTCAAGCACCAGGAGCTTCACCCACTCCATCACCAAAATCAGCCCCAGCCCCATCACCCACCGCTAAACCATCACCAGCTCCTTCACCAAAATCTACACCAACTCCTTCTCCTTCTCCGGCTCCTACCACCTCTCCTACTCTATCTCCTTCACCACTTTCTCCTACATCTCCAGCCCCAGGTTCACCCGCCTCTTCTCCTCCTGCTCCTCCACCATCCGGCCTTTCTCCCGGTATTTCCGTCACTCCAACTTCTCAACCACCATCAACACCAAGTGACAACTTTGCAGCTGGTAGAGTTGACAGAGTAATTCTTGCAGGAACTGTTCTTGCAGGAACTTTCTTGGCCTTTACTTTGGCTTAGAAATTAACTATTTAATTAATTGGGTTTCCAATTCCATTATCGGCTTAATTTAGATCTTTGGTTTTATGGAGTTGCTGCGATCTGTTTTTCTTTCTGTTATTTGTTGAATTTTATTTTTTAATATATTGTTTATTTTTGTTCTTGTGATTAATTAACCGTTGATTCTATATTGGATTTTGACGATGGTGATTATTTCGGTGGAGCCGGAGGAGATGATGAGCTGCAGTGTTTACATGTATGATCCTGTAATCTGTATGTGGATGATTTATTGTAGAAAATGCGCATTGTGTACATCAAATAAAAACAGTTTGCTATTCTTTTAAGTTTCTTCTCTTGTTTATTTATATTTTGCACTCTCAATTTAATATTTTCAATCATAATTTTTGATTAATTATATATAGAAGAAGATAACACGTATATCTAAACTCGAAATCTACACAATCTACATGAGAATAACATAGATTTATGGCACCAGCCTATAAATCTACTATTTTAATAAATTAATTTCTATTAGATCCATATTTTAATAAATATATTTTATTTTAATGAAAAAAAAATATAAATTTATATTTTTAATAAAAATAATTAAATTTTTTTAATTCCTAATAAATTAAAAATATGTCTATTAATTTAGGGAGAAAAAGTATTTGTTTATAAATTTCTTAATTGGAAAATCCCTAGCAAACTGTTTCATTGTAAACATTCAAGCTTTTATTATTTTTTTAATTTCTTAATCGAAGAGATCCTTCTTGAATTTCAAAACCACCAATGAAAATGCTTGTGCCATATTAAAAAGAAAAAGATGACAATAACAACTCATATGCATGAGCCAAAAAAATTAATTAATATTGATTATAATAATTAATTACTATTGCGACGACGATATATATATATATATATATATATTTAGATGCTGGAAAATCGAGACTATTATTCTATACATGTATGCACAGTTTTGTAATATATATATATATATATATATAATATATATATAAGGAGAGTAGTCATCTTAAAATTAAACCAAGTGTAAAAAAAAATGAATTGCCATTTGGTGTTTCTAACATTATTATAATAACAATTACAAAATTTATATGTTAAAGATATAAAATGTTTGAAATAACCTTCCAATATTTTCTAGATAATTTCTAATAGTTTTTTATATTTATATATTATTTTAATTAAAAAATAATTTTAATATTAATAAAATTAAAATATAAAAAATAATATTTTAAATATAAATGCTCATTTTATAAATTTTTATATTAAAATCTGAGAAAAAATTTTATAGTAAGATATGTCTAATTAATTGAGATATTTTTTAAATTAATTTGAGAATTCATTAATTAAGATTAAAAATTAAAACATTAATTTTTAATTAAAAAGAATATTTTAAAAATAATCAAAATTAGTAATTTGAACATAAAAGAAATTTAATTAAGCAAAGTATAAGAATATTAAATTGCCACTTGGTGTGTTTTTACAGCTGAATCAATTTAATTTAAATTAAAAAAATTCTTAATTTTGGTGTAAGAAAAAATTCCTTAATTCTTAATTTTGTTTCTAATGAATTGGCTTCTGAAATTATGGAAATTAAAACTATTGAAAAATTGGCTAAATGTATACAAGTAAATAATTTTTTTTGCCGTTTTATGCAGATTACTCTATCATACTGTCTAGGTAGTATACATGCTAAACCTTTTTTTTACAAGAATAAAGCTTTTTGATTTCTACAACTATAGTTGATATAGAACGTAGCAAAGAATGATCATATCTATGGTGTAACAAGTGTTCAAAAAGGGTGAATAAAGTTGAAAATAAATTCTATTGTAAAAGATGTGAACAATTGGATTATTTTGCTACTTATAAGTATTAATCATATTTTTTATTGTTTGAGAGTATTAAAATAGAACTTTATAATTTTAATCTCTGCTACCTGTTAGGTACAAACTTCAAGTTAGGCTTGACAATTAGGTGGAGTGGGGTGAGTCAGGGGCAGAGGAGCACTCCCCATCCCCATCCTTGTCTTGGGTAGGAGATTTTTGCGAAAAATTTACATATTTTTTTATTTATGAAATTAAAATTTAAAAATATAGAAATAATAATTAATTATAATTATATACTTAATAAAATAATAATATAATAAATATATGCAATAAAATTTAAAAATACTATAAGAATAAGATAAAATATATTAAAATAAATTTATTTCGCATGTGCAAATAATTAAAATACAATATATATAGTATAATATATATAAAAATAAAATAAAAAATATATATAATATGTATAAGATAATATACATATGTATATTATATGTATATATTATATATTTTTTCTAGGGTCCCTGCAGGGATGGAGACTGGGATTCCTATGAGGTGAGGAGTATTTTTCTTGTCCCCTTCTCCGCGGGGAAAAATTTCAGAAAATTTTTGCCCCGTTCAGGGCAAATTCCCGCAGTATTGTCATCCCTACTTCAAGTGCATGTCGTGGATGGAACTAATTTTATTTCATCATTGCTTTGGGATCGCGAAGCTATCCAACCCATAGGAAAGTTTACTAATGACTTGAAGGACGATTTAGTTGAGGTATCTGATTAGCTAGCTAATTCATTAATTTTGTTTAATATTGTCCCGCGTATCATGCATGTTTTAATACTAGATGAAGTGAAAATTTTATTATTTGTTAATTTGTTTATATGAAGTGGAATTTGAAAGTGTGTTGTGCAATTATGGTAGGTTTCAAAATATGACAACCCAGAGAATACATTCTCTCTTGAGATGGTTCTATAAGATAAATAGTATTTTCTTTTTTCTTTCTATTTTTCTCTTAGTTTTTGTCTGTCATTACAAAAGTTACTAAGCAAGATATTATCCTTATTACATTAAATTCTTCATATTTGTGGCTCCACTGTCAAGTTTTAAAGCTATCAAAGAATATAAGGTTGCAAGGAGATCAAGTTCTTGAAGCAAAAGCTTTATTAGGAACTATGATTGGAGAAGAAGTGTTCATCCTAAGAATGAAGTTGACTCCATCTTATGCTTAAATACCTTTTAAATTTCAGCGATGATAATTTTCAATCACTTTTCAATCGTTATCTTATGTCGGGCTATTTCTAAAATGACAAGTGTATACACATGAACAACTTTATATTTTCAAGAATAACAAGTAGAAATAGGTTAAAGATATTAATTTATAATGATGATTGATAACTAATATATAAAAAAAGTATATATAAATGTAGTATATAAATAACATTTTCATAATTTAATTTAAGACATTATTAGATATATTTTTTATTAAATAATTATGTATATTAGTTGTTTTGATTCATAATATATCTTAACCAATTTCAAATTAATTTAAATATAATTTCATAAAAAATATCAATTCACAATTTTTTATTTTGCTATCATTAGTTTTTTTTTTTTAATATTATCCTGTGCATCACATAGGTTTAATACTAGTAATGATTAAAAGTTAAGAATGTACTGAACCAAGCTGAATCATATTTACTTCTAGCTTGTAGCTTGGTCTGAATATAGCTCGGGCTGCAGGTTGCACCCAAAGCTCAACCCTAAGCTCTAAAGGGTTGGTCAACGGGTTCTTAATTAAAAAGGAAAATTGGCTTCTTGAAAGAAGCATCAAAGGCTCGCCTCAAAGAAACATCAAACAAAAATTAAATTATTGCCTATTGATTAGAATTAAACTCCATAGAATCAACAAACAAAAATTATCTGTATGAAAAAATAATAACAATGTAACAACTAAAAATATTATCTATCTGAAAAAAAATTAAAATTTTAACAACTAAAATGATATAATTTCTAAATTAACACTCTATTTGTATTGAAGGTAAGGAATGAAAAGGGACGGTAAAATAATAGACAGAGAGTTATACTCTTATTTGAAAAAATAATCTAAAGTTAAATGAAAGGGAAGATGAGGGGAGGTCTTCTCCTTCAGTAGCTATTTTTTTTTATTTTTATTTTTCTTACACTCCAAATTAGAGTGCAATGGAGGGGAAGGTAAGTTATTTTTTTTACCCTTATATAAAATAAAACTTAATAACCTAATTTATATCTTCTATTTTCTTTCTTTTTATTTTCCACCGACATTTTTTATTTATTTTTCTTCCTCTTTCTCCTTGTAACATTTTTTTTTTCAATTTGTTTCGAAACCTTTTCAAGTTAATGCTAAATCATTCTGTTTATAAATTTTTTATTCTCGTTATTTTTATTATTGTTAGTATGTGTAAGAATTTTTATTTTTATTATTAATATTAATGTTAGCATTGAGCTTACGTTGATTTTTTATATAGCTTTTCAAATTGTTATAATTGTTAATATTATTGTTAACAACGAACTTGAGTTGATTTTTTATAGTATTTTATATACCGCGACTATATTTGAAATTATTTAATATTTTTAATATTATTATTTTTAAATATGTTAAATAAAATTTATCTTTTAATTTAAAAAAAAAGATATACATCCTTTTAATAAAATATATGGATATTTTTGTGCTTTTAACCTTCCTTACATTCTCCTCTTTTTCCAATCAAATTTATTAAAATTATCTTCCATTCCTCTCACTTTTTTCCAAATAAAATATATTTATTTTTTACTCTTCGATTCTCTTCTCTCTTTCATTGTTAAATGATCCTTTACCCCACCCCATCCAAACATAGTGTAAAATGAAATATTAGTGCAATCTAATATTATTCAATTTATGTGCAATCTAAAAAAATTAAGATTTAATGTGCTATCTAATATAAAAATTCAAGTTTTTTTTTCCATATCAACAAGAAATGGATGAAGAGATAGAGAGAGAGAGAGAGAGAGAGAGTGAGAAAAGAAAACTTCCTTGTTGAGAAACGGATGAAGATGGATGGAACTTTATCATGGATGGATGGTTGGGCTAGAGGTGTGTGCTAAGAGAGAGTGGAGTAGATTTTTTAACATACTATAAATATTTATTTGATTACTATTGGGTGATGAGTACATCACAAGAGAGAACATTTTCAACAAATGCAAAAAATTTTCGTTGAGAATCTAGCAAGTTAGTCGATATCTTTTGTACATTTTGTCGGGGTCCCACTCAAGTGATGGGACCCACTACTTTTAATTGATAAAAAAAGGAAAAGAAGAAAAGGGAGGGCATCTACATTTTTTACCAACACCGGAAAAAAAGGACAACTTGCTTGGTACACTGTAGGGATGGCCTGTAAATAGTCTCCCCCTCCTTTAATTATATATATATATATATAATAAGGAAAAATTGTAAGAAAAAAATATATTTTGTATAGGAAATTTTTAGAGAGAGAGGAGAAATTAGTTGTGTGAGATTTTTTTTTGTGAGTGACAAAATAGTGAGGTTTTATTTTGGGTGTTTGAGAAATAATTATCACTATTTTAGGTTTATCTCCGTTGTAATTATTGTACTTTTAGAATATTTTCTAGAAAAATCTCTCGTTTGTAATCCTATTATTCATTAATAGAAGAAATTATTTAAAGTTTGTTCCATAGACATAGTCCAAATTAAAAGGTGAACCATGTTAAATATTAGTGTCTCTTTTTGCTAATTATTTTCATTTTGTACATATTTTATTTGTTTATTGTCAATTCATTTCGGGCTCGTTGATCACATTGTACCATAATTTTTTGAGAATTTTTTTTAATTTTCTCAACAACTAATATCATAGTCTAGTTACCTATTGTCTGTGCAATTTGAAATGTAAGAGTCAAATAGTATGTTTGAATTGATTTTTTTAAAATTATTCTATTTGAAAGCCTAGAATGGAAGATCTTTTGGTATGCAAGGATCTTTATGATCCTATTAAAAATGAAACTAGCAAACCAGCAAATAAATCTAACAAGAATTGGAAGAAAATGAATAGAAAGACTATGGATGCAATTAAGCAATAGATAGATAATAATGTTTATCATCATGTAGCTTGAGAGAATAATGCCGAGGCCTTGTGGAAAAAACTTGCCAAATTATATGAAAGAAAATCCCTACAAAATAAGACTTTTCTCGTTAGAAAACTTATCAATATGAGATTTAAAGATGAGAGCAGTATGCTAAACACTTGAGTGATTTTAAAGACATTGTAAATCGTCTAACCAATCTATGAGTTTTTTTGTCTGATGAATTACATACTTGTTTGCTTCTTAGTACTTTGTCTGACAGTTAGAAGACTTCGGTGGTTGCCTTGAGTAATTTAGCTCTTGAAGAAAAATTATCTATGGATGCAGTTTTTTGAAAGCTTATCAAAAGAAGAAGTCATGAAAAAAGATCAAGGCTCTTCTTCTCATTCAAAAGCACTAGTTATTGAAAGGTATGATAGAAGTAAAACTAGACAGTCTCAAAATACAGATAAGCAGTCAAACAACCATAACAAGTCAAGGAGTAAATTCAAATCAAGAAAAAGTATCACTTACTATCATTGTAGCAAGCTAAGATATGTGAAAAGATTTTGCAGGTAGTTAAAAAAAACTAGGAAGAAAAGAAAGAAGACAAAGATACAACTTCAATTGCACTTGATGCTGATGTTGTCATTTTCACTGGAGACAATTACTTACATCTTGATGGCTATGAAATCTCTTGGATTGTTGATTTTAGAGCTTTATATCATGTGTCTACTAATTGTAAATTTTTCATATCATATATTAGTAGTGATTTTGGCTATGTTAGAATGGAGAATAAGGCTTCAACTAAGATTACTGGCATGAGTAAGGTGTGCTTGAGTAGCAATACCGAGTGCAAGTTATGGCTCAATAATGTCAGGCATGTTCCTGAGATGTGGCTTAAACTTATTTCCTCTGATACTCTTACTGACGAAGGTTGCATAAATTCATTTGGTGCAAAGAACTGCAAAATTACTAAAGAAAATCTTGTATTGGCTAAAGAAAGCATACAAGGCACTTTATACTTCGAGCAAGCCAAGATATGCAAATGAGAAGTGAATGCAGTAGCGGATACTTCATCATATTTATGGCATAAAAGGCTTGATCACCTAATTGAGAAAAGAATTGGTGTTCTCATTAAGAAGAAATTTCTACCCTTGACTAACTATGGCCATGGTTCATAGTGAACTGTGAACTGGACAGTGAACTGGTGGTTCAGTTCATGAACCGAGAGAATCGATTCCTAATCAGGACCAAGACTAGATTATAAGGGTTCGGTTTAGATTTATGATTTTTTGAATCAAAATCGAAACCGCCGGTTCAGGTTATGAACCGTGAAAAATTTTAAAAATAAAAATTAATATATATTCTAAAAATATATATTTTAAAATATATATTAAATTAATATATGTATTAATATTATATATTAAGTTGACAAGTATACATTTAGAATATTGCACCGATTGTTTGGTTGAAAAATAATATAAAGTTACATTTTAGAGATCGTACTATTTTAGAAGATCAAATGTTCTTGATTTATTTTATATTGATGTTTGCTTTATGAGTGATAAAACTCATGGTGGTGCTTTATATTTTGTAACCATTATTGATGATCACTATAGAAAAGTATGAGCTTTTGTTTTGAAATCCAAATATCAGGTGCTAGATGTGCTCAAGCATTTCCATGCCGGTGTTGAACAAAAAGCGGGAAGGCAATTGAAATTTATTTGTGCAGATAATGGTAGAGAATAAAGGGCTCCATTTGAGATATATTACAAGGAGTATGACATTCTCTTGCAGTAGACAATTTCAAAGAAACCTCCACAGAATGAAGTTGCTGAAAGAATGAATAGAACCATTGTGGAGAGGATACAATATATGCTCTCTCATGCTAAACTTCTTAAGTCCTTTGGAAGCGAAGTAATGAGAATTGCAGTCGACATGATGTAGACGAATAAAATGTTAACAATGATAGTGAGCCTATTCTTGATGTTAATGAAACTAATGAGGTTATTAATAAGCATAATGATCAGTCTCCTCTCGCACCACCAGTTGAATTCCAATTAAGAAGATCCTCCAGAAATAGAGTATCCCCCAAAAAATACTCTCCTCATGAGTTTGTGATGCTCACTAACAAGAGAGAACTTGAAAGATATAAAAAGGCTATGACATGCGATAAAAAAATGAGTGGCTAAATGCTATACGAGATGAGATGGACTCCTTGCATGAGAATCACACTTATGAGCTGGTAAAACTGCCTAAATGAAAGAGAGCATTGAAGAATAATTAGAGTGAAGGCTGAAAACAACACTTCACAACCAAGGTATAAGGCTAGGATGGTTGTGAAGGGTTTTAGGCAGAAGAAGGGAATCAATTTTGAAGAAAATTTTTCACCTGTAGTCAAGATGTCTTCCATCAGAGTTATTCTTGGTTTAATTGCCAGCTTGAATTTGGAGATAGAACAACTTGATTTGAAGATAACTTTTCTCCATGATGACTTAGATGAAGAAATTTATATAGAGCAATAAGATGAATTTAAAGCTAAAAGAAACTAGAGAATCTTGTTTGCAACCAAATGTTAAAGAAAAGCTTGTATGGACTTAAGGAAACACCAAGGCAGTGGTATAAAAAATTTAAGTCTTTCATGACAAATCATGGGTCTGGAAAGACAACTACTGATCATTGCGTGTTTGTAAAAAATTTTCATGATGTTAACTTTATCATCTTATTGCTTTATATAGATGATATGTTGATAGTTGATCATGATACTGAGAAGATAAGTTTTTTGAAGAAAGAGCTTAGCAAGTCATTTACAATAAAGAATTTAGGATCTGCCAAGCAAATCTTAGGGTGAAGATTATTCGGGATAAGAAGAGAAGAAAACTATGGTTATCTCAAGAGAAATATATTGAGAAATTTCTTGACATATTCAACATGAGCAAGGCAAAACCAGCATAATGCACTTTTTCAAGTTGAACTCCAAATAATGTCATTCAAGTGTGAATGAAAAAAAAAGAAATGAAAAACTGCATTATGTTTTTTGCAATTGGTAGTTTGATTTATACTATGGTTTGTACAAGATAAGATGTTGCTCATACTGTTGGAGTTGTAAGTGGGTTCCTTTCTAATCTTGGAAAGAAACATTGTTGAGCAGTGAAATATATACTTATGTATCTTAGAGACGCCTCTAAAATTTGTTTATGCTTTGATGATGGAAAATCTATATTGGATGGGTATACAGATGTAAATATGACTAGTAATATTGACTTTAAAAATTAATTTCTGGATACTTGATTACTTTTGCAGGGGGAACATTTTCTGGCAATAAAAATTATAAAAATGTATTGTTTTATCTACCACTGAGACTAAATATATTGTAATTACTGAAGCAAACAAAGAGCTACTATGGATGACTAAAGTTCTACCCATGGAAAAGCTTATTGCTTGTAGAAAAATTTCTGGTATGAAAGTTCTATCTAGTTGAGTGCGATGGTGACATTTGTTGAAAGGTCCCACCACTTCTACTTTTAATTAATAAAAAAAATAAAAGAAGAAGAAAGAGTGCCCTCCATTTTTTACTAGCACCAAAAAAAAAAAAGAAAAAAAAATTAAGGTAGACATATTGCTTGGTTGGTACAAGGTTCAATTCCAAATATATATATATATATATATATATTTGGAATTGAACCTTTTTCTTACAATTTTTCCTTGTTATATATATATATATATATATGACAAGGAAAAATTGTAAGAAAAAAATATTTTGTATGAGAAATTTTTAGAAAGAGACAAAAAAATTAGTTGTGCGAGATTTTTTCTACGAGTGACAAAATAGTGAGTTTTTGTTTTGGGAGTTTGAAAAATATTTATCAATATTTTGGATTTATCTCAATTATAAGTATTGTATTTTTAGAATATTTTTTTAAAAAATTTATCTTTTATAATTTTACTATTTATTAGTGAAAGATATTATTCGAAATTTATTCCGTAAGACATAGTTTAAATTAAAAATTTAAATATTTGAATCTTATTTTTTTGCTGATTATTTTTATTTTGCATATATTTTATTCGTTTATTGTCAATTTACTCCGGGCCTGCTAACTATGATTCACCACAAAATTTTGGGATTTTTAAAAATTTTCTCAACACATTTTGGACTCCAGAGCTTATTATTTTTTCAATACTACCGACCATATTTTATTTGGATACCAAAAACATGATAATATGAGTGGCGGTCGACAAGAATTCTTACGACGCACCAGCGAGATACCAGCAAGTCAAATTTCCAACAATTTATTTTTATTCCGAGAGCAGATTATTTTTACCCTGAGAGGCATTTTTGGAGTTAATTTTGCAAAATATATGATGGATAAGCCTAAGATTCTAGACTTTTTTAATTTGAAATTAATTTTTGGATTGTTAAAATAGGATTGGACGTGTATTTTTGGTTTACATTTAAAATTCATGAAATTGATAAATTAAATTATTATTATTAATAAAATTTACAAGGGATTTACATTAATTAATGGCATTCAGCCCAATTTAAGCCTACAAGGAGTGATTTGCAATCTGCAGCTTCTCGCTCTCCTAAATGGGCAGCTCCTCCATCTGGAATGTCCAAGTGTCATTTTGCAGCAACTATATGTGAGGAAAATGGTATGCTAGGTTTTGGTTGCATTTTAAGATATCCAAATGACTGTT
Source organism: Garcia nutans (assembly GCA_947685225.1). Taxonomy (NCBI): domain Eukaryota; kingdom Viridiplantae; phylum Streptophyta; class Magnoliopsida; order Malpighiales; family Euphorbiaceae; genus Garcia; species Garcia nutans. The sequence continues at coordinate 8,555,949 of CANTUV010000059.1, read as the reverse complement.
TAATTGCAGTGAGGAATGACTGTAATGCATGATTCCTAGATTCTTGTATTGCAACATCAGTGGCTTGCAAAGAGGCTTTATCATGGTTAAAATATTTACAGATGGATAATGTCATATTGAAGGTTGATGCTTTGGGATTTGTGCAAGTAGCAGCTAACTCCCATTCTGATGCCTCTTATTTTGGCTTATTAGTTGGGGATGGTAAATCTTTGCTTCATTGGCTAGCCAATTCAAATTTGGTTTTCCGTTTAAAATCTGCGAATTAGAGTGCTAAGCTGTTAGGAAGCCTTTTTGATTCTATGCCAATGTCCCTCATTCAATTCATCTTTCTGTTTGTAATGATTGTGCTTGAAGTTAATATATGTCAATTTTATTTAAAAGAAATGAGTAAATTTGTTATTATTATTATTGTTAATGTGGTCGTCGTTGTCATCATAAATTATTATTGAAAACTATGGAAATTAAGTTATACAATATTTAATTTTATTTGAAGGATGTTTGGAAAAAAAATTGAAGATTATCCAAATCAATTTAAATTATAATTTAAAAATTTTAAGTAATTATTTTATGCTGAAAAATAAATAAATAAATTAACGTCCTATTGAATAATTTTATTATTAATATTATTGCTATTATTATTGTTAATTACTACTAAGAAAATTATTGTTATTATTATTAAATAATTAGTAATAAAATGTTTAAATTAATTTAATAATATATTGCAGTATTTTAATATTTAATAATTATTGAATCTGCGAAATTTTAATGGCTTGTTGTTGAGATTGAAAACCCAGATGAAGCAAGTAAATTATTAAAAATTGTTAGGAGTCTTGTGTATTAATTAGAATTGTTTATTTTCTTATATTGTTTTAAGAAAAATTATCCTAGTTATGAGAGAAACTGCTAAAATTTTAGTAGAATGTTTAAAGTTATTAGCCTCTATCTTTCTAATAATCCTTGTTCATTACTCTAAAATGATATTTTCAGCGTCGTCTCATATCAATGTGGTGTTCCAAGATCCAAGGAGAGCCATTTGGTTTTCTTTAATCAATAAATTATATAGTTTAATATAATACCTCATTTTCCTAAATCATTTTACATTTGTACATATTAATTGATTGATTATATATTATATGTGTACAAATAAAATTATCAATATTATATTAGAAAAGCATATGTATGTTGGTGATGAGATGTGTGATGAATTGATTGTCAATGTACATTTTACTTAAATTACTGAATAGGATAAGGGTGATGTAAAACCACACATTATTTGAAAAGACATGAGTTATAATATGATGATAAGCTATGATTGGCGTAAAGAGTTTGCTCATTGCTCGTTGCTATTTATCAGTCAAGTTAGCATTGCTCAGGCTATACTAAGATAACAGAACCCTTTAAATTGGATTTTGAAAGAAATATATAAATTAAGAGAGCCCGATAAAAAAATCAACTCTCTATATTGAGTTTAATGTTGTCTCTATTGACTAATTCCTATCTTTGAGTGATTATATGATATGTTTGTTATTTAACATTTGCCCAAGCACTGCATGTATGTGAATAATATATTATATTAATTATTATATAGCTCATTTAATCAAATATTCGTTTTTATTCATGATTTTTCTTTCAAATTTCAAGTTAAGCTTAAAAGTACGTCTTGTTGGATTACCTTATCTTTTATTTTTCAACAAGAGTATTATTTATTTATTTTGCTATATAATTATTTCATATTTGTTTGTCTTTTTTAGAACCCAGCGTTATATTATCTTTCCCTGTCTATCTTTTTAATTTGTTTGTTGTGATTTTTCATTTAGCAATATCTTAATGATGAGGTTTTTGATAATTGCCTGGTTATGCAGTGATGAGATATTATATAGATTCTGCTTAGCAAGTGGGCCTATAACCTTGATTTTGGGACAAGGCCGAAGGTTTAATTTAGCCTCTTAAAAACATAGTCAAAGTAGAACTTGGCCCTTAATGTTTTTTTTTTTAACCATTTACACCATTTTTCTAAGAGACAGCTCTATGAGTTTAAAAACCCCATATTTTAGCAAAATCCTCTAATAAGAGGGCAAAGTCTTAATCAAATAGCCTAAAATAAACTTCATAATTTTCAATAGGAGTATTTTGGTTCTTTTCTACTCTAAGGGTCATCAAAAACTCTATAGAGAGACTAGTTATTCTAGTTCATTTGGAAAAGCAAAAAGTCTCCACCCTATTCTATCAAGGTATCTAAAGAGTTCTCCTTGAATGTTAAGGGTTAAGAGCATTCCCTCAGTAGACATTTTGGTGGGTTCAAGGTTTTTTTTCTTAAGCATGTAGTATTTTGTTTTCTCGTCATCATCCTTGAACATTAGTTTATGAGGATGGACACTACCCTGGATAAAAGGTTTGCTAGGTGGTTGAGGCTCACTAATGGTTACTCTTTTTCCCTTTTCTTTAGTTGAGGCTTTCGTCTTAGGTAGCTTGGTCTTTGGTGCCATACCAACAAAAGACAAATAGAAGAGTAGAAGAAAGAATAGAAATATAGAAGAAAGAGTGTTGATGAAGCTTGAAAGTCTTGAAAATCTTCACACTTGACTTCTTGTAGTTCAAAACAATGTGAGAATGTTTAAAGAGGTGTATGATAGTTTGTAAAAGTGTATATGACTGCAAAATGGGGGGTATTTATAGATAAGATTTTAAAAAACTAGCCATTTTTTTTACCATTGGGGGGGGGGGGGGGGGGGGGGAATTTAGGCAGATTTGTACAAGTTCTAATGTTTTAAAAAAAATATCAGTTATAACTTGGGTGCGATCGCGCAATCTATTGTGCAACCGCAATATATGTATTGTGATCGTTACATGCACAGAGTGCACGTACTATCTAACAAAGTGTATAATGATCAAAAAGTTTGAATTTTAGCAACCACACTAGATGTTGTGAGTTCACACAATAGCAAAGTTTAGGACTCGAATGACACAAACTCATGTGCGACTGCGCAACTGTATTAAGCGATTGCACACTTAAAAATGTGTGTTTTTTTTTTAATTCAAATGATAAAAAATGGATGTAGAAATGTTAAGGTGTGATCATTCAAGAGATTTTCCATCAATCATACTAATGTGTTGTTTTATGAAGTTTAATTTTTCTTCATTTAGAGGTTTCGTAAAGATATTGGCAAGTTGATTTTGGGTGTTAATAAATTCTAAAACTATATTATTATTTTGAAAATTATCTCTTAAAAGGTAATTCTTAATGTATATATGTTTTGACCTAGAGGGATAAGTTAATTACACTTGTGTTATCACACTTAATAGGAATATGATCAAACATTTTTCCATAATCAAGTAATTATTGTTTTATCCAAAGAACTTATGTGTAACAAAAATACATAGTAATATATTCAGCTTTCGCCGCAAATAAAACAACAGATACTTATTTCTTACTAAACCAAGAAACTAGGAATTCACCAAGAAAGTGGTATGCTCGGGTAGGCTTTTCCTATCTAATAGTCTACTGGAAAAATCCGCATCCGAAAAATTTAAAATGTCAAATGATGTATTTCTAGGATACCATAGACCTAAATGCAATGTTTCACTCAAATATTTTAGAATTCTCTTAGTAGTATTTAAATGTGATTTTCTAGGGCATGATTGAAATCTTGCACAAAAGCAAACATTGAACATTATATCGAGTTTAGAAGCGGTTAAGTAAAGTAGTGATCCGACAATACCTTGATATTTTTTCTCATCCACTATCTTACTACTTTCATCTTTATCAAGTTTCAATGATGTAGTAATAGGAGTCTTTCTTGCTTTGCAACCATTCATACCAAACTTCTTGAGGAGTTCCTTGGTATATTTGGATCGGTTGATGAAAATATTATCCTTACATTGCTTAATTTATAGACTAAGAAAAAATTTAAGTTCACACATCATACTCATTTCAAAATTTCTAGCCATACAAGAAGCAAATTCTTTGCACAAAGATTCATTAGTAGCACCAAATATAATGTAATCAATATAAATTTGTACAATTAAAATGTTATGCAATTTTCTTTTGACGAATAATGTAGTTTCAACTTTTCCTTTTATAAAACTATTTTTTAATAAATATGTACTAAGCCTATCATACCAAGCTCTTGGAGCTTATTTTAGATAGTACAATGCCTTGGTTAACTTAAAAACATGGCTTGAAAATTGATTATCTTCAAAATTGGAAGATTGTTCAACATAAACTTCTTCATTAATAAATCCATTCAAAAATGCACTTTTGACATCTATTTGAAAAAGTCTAAAGTTCATATGATATGCAAATGCAAGTAAAATTCTAATTGCTTCTAATCTTGCAACGGAGATAAAAGTCTCATCATAATCAATGCCTTTCTCTTGGCTATAGCCTTTAGCTATCAATCTAACTTTTTTTTTTCTAGTGATAAGATTATCTTCATCAAGCTTATTCCTATATAACCATTTGCTATCAATAATTGGATAATCCTTGGCCCTAAGAACAAGTTCTCATACTTTGTTTCTCTCAAATTGGTTGAGTTTATCTTGCATAACAATCACCCAACATTCATTACTAAGAGCCTCATCAATGATCCTTGGCTTAATTTGAGAAACAAAGGTAACATTAGAATCTAAATATTTAAATTTTAATCTACTAGTTACTCCCTTTGATGTGTCACCAATGAAGAGTTCCCTTGGATGATCCTTTTGATAATACCAATCTTTTGGTAGTTCTTATGTTTCTTCCAGCTTAGTTTCTTCTTCTTCCATTGTGTGTTCCAATTCATTGATGTTTTCTTTTGGAGAATCTTTTGTTTTAAATTCCTCAAATGTACCTACAAAATCATCAAGAATACTACCTTTCCCATAATCAAGCTTGGATGATTCATCAAAGGTAACACGTATAGATTCTTCAACTACTAAGGTTCTTCTATTAAATACTCTATATGCTTTACTTGAAGATGAGTATCCTAAAAAGATTTATTCATCCTATTTGGATGAGAATTTTCTAAGGTTTTTTCTTGGTGTTTAATATAAAGCATTTGCATCTAAATACTCTAAGGTATGACATTTTGGATTTTCTTCCATTCCAAAGCTCATAAAAAATTTTATTAATCAAGGGTCTTTTGAAAGCTCGATTTGAAATATAATATGTGGTGTTAACGGCTTCTACCCAAAAGTAAGAAAGTAACTTATACTCATTGAGCATTGTTCTAACTATTTCTACCAATGTTATATTTTTTCTTTTAACCACACCATTTTGTTGTGGTGTTCTAGGAGCAAAAAAATTATGTGAAATACCAAGTTCATTACAAAAATTTTTAAAGTTCTCATTTTCAAATTCTTTTCCATGATCACTTCTTATGTAATCATATAGCCTTTTTCATTTTGAATTTTTCTTGCAAGAATTTTGAAATGATTAAAAACTTCATTCTTTTTTTAGCTAAAAAAACCCATATAAACTTTGAGTAATCATCAATAAGTACAAATACATACAACTTACCTCCTAGACTAGAAACTCTATTAGGACCGAATAAATCTAAATGAATTAATTCCAAAAGTTTAAATGTACTTACCACATTCTTGGATTTGAATGAGCTCTTGTGTTGTTTTCCAAGTTGATATAGTTCACATACCTTGTCTTTGTGAAACTTTATTTTAGGAAGACTATCCATAAGTTCTTCTTTGCATAAATATGGAAGTTGGTCCATATTTGCATGTTCTAGTTTTCTATGCCAAAGTCAAGTATCATTTCTAATAGAGACTAAATATTCATGAGCATCAAAAGAGTGTAGGTCAATTTCTATTAGCAATTATACTTCCATTTAATGTAAGATCACCATTAAAAGAGGTAATTTTGCATTCTTTAGAATTAAAATTGACATTGTATCTTTTGTCACATAGTTGACTAACACTTAGCAAGTTATGTTTCAAACCATCAACCACACATCATCAATCATGTTTTTACCAAGCAAACCATTAGATCCAATACCTATAATTTTTCTTTTACAATTATTTCCAAATGTTACATTACCTCCTTGCTTGTAAGTAAGATTTGTGAAGAGTTTTGCATTATCGGTCGTGTGCCTTGAATATCCATTATCTATAAATCAAATACTTTCATTGATAATAGACTTTAGGAATACCTACAAAATAATAAAATTTACATTCTTTTAGGTACCCAAATGAACTTGGGTCCTTGGGGGTTAGTAGTAGAAGTATCCTCTAATTTGAGGTGAAATTTTCTAATGTAACAAAATGTACTTTTATATCAAAATTTCATGCAATATTGATATTGATACAAGGTTTTATATTTTTGTATACTTTTTCTATTGAACCTTGAAGAATTAAGTTGACAACCAAATGTATGTGTGTGATGAGATTGTTTATATGCATACTTGTAGTTGTGTTCATACCTTATGTACGTTTATGCATAGTTTTCTCTTGGACCCTTAATTCTAGAGTTTAGAGTTGTCTTTTTAGTAATCATTGGCTTAGTGTGTGCTTGTGTATTTTTTTGCAATTTCAAAACTAGATGTTTGAGTTTTTTAAACTTTAACAAATGTTGGTGCATTAGATGAAGTGGTAGATCAACCATTGAACTCTAAGCCAAACTTGGAGGAAGGTGGCCTTTGGACACTAATTAGTGTATCCAAGGCTTCCTTACTCTTATGAAACTTTGAAATGGAATTTTTGAGCTCATTTATTTCTTCTTTCAAATTGTGATTTTTCTTAGAAATTTCTTCTAAGCTAGATGATTTTTTTTTTGACATTGGATTTAATTAATTGTTCATTTGATGTCTTTAATTCTAAAGTAGAATTCTTTAAAGAAATAAAGTCCTTTTTTAGCTTAGAGCATTTTTCTTTATAAAACTTTATTTTATCAAAATACTTTTAGACCTTAGAGTTCATTTGCTCAACTATATCATCATCCAAAGCATCATCAACATTATCACTATAGGCATTAGAGTTTAAGGGTTGAGCACCTACCTCATTGGTATGATCATTATCTTCAATAGTCATGAGATAAAGATTTGAAATTCCTTGCTCTTCCTCCTCTTTTTCTTCATTTGAGGAGTCATCATCCCATGTTGCTTTAAGAGATTTCTTCTTCTTCTTGTCCCATTTTTTTTTCTTGATTTTGAAGCAATCCATTTTGATATGACCCGGTTTGCCACATTCATAACATTTTACTTCATTCTTCTTTTCTTTATCTTTAAAAGAGGACTTGGAGGAATTATTTTTATTTCCTTGCTATCTCCTCTTTCTTTTCTATTCATTTAATCTTCTAGATAGCATAGCTAATTCATCATCATCACTATCTTCTTCACTTGAGCTCTCAACATCTTTGGCGATTTTGAGAGCTATAACTTTCTTCTTGTCCTTCTCACCCTTATCTTCCTTTTTCTCGGTATACAAGTCAAAGGTGAGGAGCTTGCCAACTAGCTCATCGGCTCTTAGAGTACTTAGATCATGAACTTCTTTAATTGAAGAGACATTTGATTCAAAATTCTTCTTGGCTCTTAGTGCTCTCAATATTTTGCTATTAACATCACCTTGATCATATATTTTTTCATATTTATTCAAGTCGTTGATAATAACAAGTAATTGATTTGTCATCTCGATGACATTTTCATTGGACTTCATCTTGAGAGTTCATATTCATGTACAAGCATTTGGATTTTGGTGAACCTCACTTGGGTGGTACCCTTATGATAATTCTCAAGAGTCTTCCAAATGCTATGTGCAAAAGTAAGATATTGGACTCTTTCAACTTCTTTTCTAGATATGGAATTCACCAAGATGGAGGATGCTCTATTGCTCTTGAAGTAGGCTCTTTCTTGGGCATCCGTCCATTTATCTCTAGGAAGAGGCACTTGAATACAACCAACCACATGAGTAGGATGTTTCTACTCATTTTGTATGAATTTCTAAAGCTCAATTCACTCACTATCTAGAAATAAATTCATCTTATATTTCTAATAAGAGAAATCCATTCCATCAAAGTAGGGTTTAAAAAAAAGAGTAAAGATTTCCATGAGAGGTTGAGTTAGATGAAGAGGTTATTACCATTGTGGATCAAATTTTACAATTAAGCTTCTTGAAACTTTGAGGCTATGATACCACTTATGAGATCTCATACACTACCACTTCTCCTAAAACCAATTAGTGTTAGAAAAGGTGCACACCCTAGCCTTATAGTGCATTCAGTACATACAAGCACCCACGGCATTCGACTGTGACTTGGCCCCATACCTGGGCCTCCACCATAGGAAAATTGCTGCCACACATTATGTAACATCGTAGTTACAATAAAAATTCATCTCCATTTACTTATCTTTTCCATTTTCAGATAATGCTACAGCGGTGGCCGTTAACAACGGTGTCACCAGGCAAGGTAGAAGGACGTTGGAATTTTGGACTCTATGGACAATTTTCAACTTAAACTTCTTGAAATTTGAGTGTTAAGCTTTTTATATTATTCGGCTTCTTCTTCAAAATGGATTCCTTGACAAAATGGCTTAAACTATTCATCTTTTTCCCCTTCTAATAAATATTTCCTTCTTTCTTCTCATGCAATTCCAATATGGAATTTCTAATATTCTTCCTCAAGTGCAACCAAGTTGGACTTCATTTTCTTCTTTTTTTTAGCCTAGTTGTCACTTGGACTTTTTTTCTTTCAGACTTATGAGTTCGACCTCGACCCAAGTTCATTTTTTAGCTTAAACAAACTGGATCTTGGCTTCTTCTTTGAACTTAGAGGATTTAACTTTACATTTGCCACAAGCATTGATCCTGGCTCTTCATTGGGGCTCAAAGGACCAGCTTCAAATTTATCCACAGTCTATCATTTTTTTTAATAATTGAGCCTTCTTGATGCATGGCTCTTTTTTTTTCCAAGTGCAATATGCTTCCTCATGAGTATTGTCACTTGGGCTCGAATTGGCCAGTTAGGATCTTTGGCCCATTGAGGCATTGATGCTCTGAAAGCATATTGAAATTTTAGCATCCACAGATAATTCTCAGCTTGAGCTTTTTGAAATTATAGTGTTGGGCTTTTGAAATTATTAAGCTCCTTCTTCAAAATAGGCTCATTGACAAAATGGCCTAAGTTATTTTGTCTTTTACCCCTTCTAATTTATTTACCCTTCTTTCTTCTCATGCAATTCTAGTATGGGATTGCCACATTCCAACAAAGGAGTTGGGAATTGGGAGTAAATTTGTTATTTGGAAAACAATATTGCAAGAAAGAAAAAAAAACAATGTAATCGGTGAATTAAATTATAATTTAAAAGAAAATCAGGTATCATATTTGTTTTTCATTGTATCTCGATTTACTATTCAAAAAGAATCAAAGAACACACAATTTATTGGGGGAAATGGAAACAATAATAATAATATCCAAAAAAGATGGAGTAAAATGAAATAATCAAAGTTTTGTTAGAAGGGTCCAAAAGCCATAAATACCTTGCCTATCTCTTTGTAATTTTAACCAATTCGCTAGAGAAGCACTGCATACTAGGAGTCTAGTATAGGTGACCCCTCGATCTATACTTGGTTTTAATTTTTACCTTTTATTTTAAAAAATGTCCGCGGGTGTTTTGTTGCTAATATAATGGATAAGAAACATGGGTTACGCTGAAATTTATCTCTTTTTTTTTTGTTTCTCATTTCTGTGCAGTCTTTGAATTGTAGATTCCTTTGCTTATTGGGTTTCTTTAAATTTTTCACTCAAAAGTTTTAATTTGTAAGATTTATTATAGATTTGCATTTAGAATAGTTAGATTTTGGTTTATGAGAATTCAATTTTTGTTTAGTTGGTTGAATTCAACCCCTGCTTTTTTTTTAAAACATAAGTTAGTTATTTTATATAATAGTTAACATAAAAGTATAATTTGATAAAATCTAAATGAAAGACTAATTAGTAGAATAACTATTCTAAAAATCTGAAAAAAGGTTAATTTGGAATTCAATTCTAATTAAAAATTCATGTGGTTTTGGAGGATTTAATTAGAAGAAAAGCAAGACCGCACTACAAGGAAAACTGAATCAGACAACGCTTTCTGGCCGTTGTCTGATGAAGACAAAAACCGTTGTCTATTGAAGTGATGTCTGATAGCATTTCAGACAACGGTTTTAAAACCGTTGTCTGATGTAGTTTTGCACAACAGTTTTTAATTTTATCAGACAACGGTTTTTGGCCGTTGTCTGATGATAGTTCAGACAACGGTTTCTAATTTTTCAGACAACGGTTTTTAACCGTTGTCTGATGGTTTCCACAACGGTTTCTAAATTGTCAGACAACGGTTTCTAAATTTAAGGTTTAGACAACGTTTTTGACCGTTGTCTAATGAAGATAAAAACCGTTGTCTATTGAGGCGATGTCTAATAGCATTTCAGACAACGGTTTTTAACAGTTGTCTAAAGATGATTTCCACAACGGTTTTTAGTTTTATCAGACAATGGTTTTTAACCGTTGTCTGATGAAGGTTCAGACAACGCTTTTTTACCGTTGTCTGATGAAGACAAAAACCGTTGTCTATTGAGGCGATGTCTGATTAAGGTTTATACAATGATTTCTTATTAAAAACAGTTGTCTGATTAATGTGGCACACTGAATATTAGACAATAATTTCAATGTTCATTTCCATTTCACCACCATTGTCTGTTAAACTGTATATTATACATATAAGACAACATCTTTACAATGGAGGATTGCAAATTTGGGAATAAAAAAACCTCCACAAATTCAACCATTCAACATATTAACAAACTAAAAAAAAATCAACACTATACATATATCACTAAATTATACTATTAACTTCAACTTGAATGACGCTTCATGAAATATTTGGCGAAGTCAATCCTAATCTCGTTGATGTCGGCATCACTATACTCCAAGTTGCCTCTGCGTAGCAACTGAAAAATGAATCAAATTTTGGTTAGCCACATGTGGTAAATACAAAACTATTATATAAAAAATAAAAATAATTAAAATTCTCACCTTAGCTGCAAACTGAAGCTCCTTGTAATAACATATTTCTTTCATGTACCTAATGACAAAGAGGCCGCAGTCCGTGGCCCCTTTCTGCACAGGAACCCCTTGAAATAGCAAATGAAAACAAAAATGAAGTACCACATGTTACATCCATATGTAAACCCATATGCAAACTAACGCATCAACCTAATCACACAACCTAACTTGAAATCTGAATAAACATTCTGAAAAATGAACACAAGACACATCCATATAAAATTTTAGGCTCAACGAGCAAACTCATACCTATAATATGCATATTTGCTTTAAATGATAAGAAATGAAAGAAGAAAATATTAAAAGACAAACTTGCTCACATAAAGTATATTGCAAAGCTTAGAATAAAAGAATGCAATTAATGGAATATGAATACACACACACACCAAAAAGCGATAAGCAACAATTGCACAGGTGAACATTCAATATTACCGTGGTCATATTTGGATGGGCATATACTCCACCAGTAGGATATAAAGCTGGGTATGGAACTGGGGTCCCCTAAGGTGGAATTAAAGGATGCTGAAAAATGGCCAGCAGAAAAATGAAAAAGAGACTCGTATTTGTTAGGAAATCCAAAGAGAGATGCCTCTGCCAAATATAACATCTCTATACATTGTTAATAATAGGGATATTTACCTGGCCCCCCCAAAGATAGGGGTGTGGAGTTGGAGATGGAATAGTTGATGCAAAAAAGGGAGCTGGGGTAGCTCCAGCACCATAATAAGCCTAAACAAGCAGCTGACTTGTTAGTGTTTACAATCACTTATGCAGGTATTACATAATTTACAGATTTCATAAACATAAACCTGCATAGAATTTGACCAATCAGGGTATGAAGGTGTTGTTGGTATTTCCTGCAAACACCAGCAGATATTGGTAAACTCAGCCGCAGTTACACTGTGTATAAGAGATAGTGACAGAGAGAGAGGGAGAGAGGGAGAGGCGTAAATACCTGAGTTGACGATGATGGATATGACAAAATCCACACTCCAAGTGACTCTATGCATGACATTCGAATGTTAGGATCAATATCTCTGTACCGGTGTACAAATAACCTTAAAAAGGCAAGAGATAAGATAGTCAGATGGCTGACAAAAACCAAAGTCTGTTGATGAAACAGAAAAATTATTTTATCAGATACATTTCCTTTCAATAATAGAAATGACAAGAAAATAATTCCTACCCTGTAAATATTTTGCGCATCATGTCCTCAAGCACAACTATCTTCTCGTGAGTCATAGATAACCTTTTATTTAGTAATTCTAGACGAGGTCCCTCAGTTTGTTTCTTCTTTTCAGCATTTACCTGTCTCTGAGTGGTCTCTCGCTGTGCTCCAAGAGTTTTAGCAACTGTTATGAATGATGTGACCAGCTGAAGGCCCATCAAGGAAGCAATTTGACGGTAAACTCGTGGAGGAGTGCTGCTTACCATGAAAATTGAACCAGAATGAGTTACTTAAAAAATTCAACCACAATTTGGAGACATAAGTAGAGAGAGAGAGAGAGCTGACCATGACAATGCTATTATGTAATCCATGCACTTATCAAACAAAACAGTATCAAAGAGAGGTCCATTCTGGCATTCAACTACCAGACTGTCCCAAAATGAAACAAGGTTTTCTTTGAAGTTCTTGAAATCCTTCCTCTTTGAACTTTGATAATCTTCGACTTCCCCCTAATTATTTGAACTTTGAGTTAAGAAATACTCTAGGCACAAAACCTGAATGCATGATTTAGATAAATAGCTTAGTTGAATTTCCAGAAGAGTATCCTAGAAACAATTAAAAATCAGGAAAGACCAATAAAGAAACGAAATATGTTAAATAAAAGCATAAGATACTTTTCTCGTGAGATTGACAAGAGTAACCACAACATCATCAACATCGGTCTCATCAAGCAACTCTTCCTTGATACAAAATTTAGCTCCACTTGCCTGTATAGTCGTAAATGCTATTAGTGCAATATCAGAGAGAGATGCAGTAGTGAGTTGGCAATCCCAAACAAGGTTATTTTCCCCCAATGAACAAGGATCTGAATCTGTATTTATTTCATAAGGCCATATTTATATCTCAATTTCTTACTCCATCTTTCAAATCAAATGATTTTCAATCTTCATTTATTTTGTGGTTTCACATTTATATCTCTTATTATAACGAAAAGTATTTTTGAACATTCAAAATTACCTCAAACAACATGGTCAAGAGTTCAACCATTGCAGGTTTTGGATCTGTTTCGTATTGCTCAACCCAAAGCTTCACCGCTTGAGGAATTTGCTTCCCATTACCTTTAATAACCTCTACAGCAAAGTGGCCAAATCAACAATGCCTCTGAATATAAATGGCCAAATCTCGTTCTCCAAATCAACAGTGGGTTTTGACGGAGCCAAAACTAAGAGAATGAGTTGTTGAATCTAATTCAATATCAGCAGTAGGAGAACGAGATTTGAATGTAGAGCAACGTGTGAGCGTGAAAGAGATGTTGCCTAGGTCTGGCATTTGAACTTGTACTCTTCAAATTTTGAGAAAGAAATAAACACTATCTGTTTCTATGTATGTATCAGAAACAGAGACAGAAAGATTTTTTTCTAGAGAGAGGGAGAGGGAAGATTTCGGCGGGAAATATTATTTTTTGGAAATTTTCGAATGGGTTTTCGAAAAGTCTTTCTGGAAATTTTTTGAAAATTTTCAGAATGGGTTTTAATAAATAAATTTTAATTTAAAATAAATAAAAAATAAAATATATTTATCAATTTAAAATGAATTAAGTGTTATAATTTATTTTATAAATATACTTAAATATTATTCATAAATTTATAATTTGGCTCGTAAAATGATAATTTAATGTAAATATAAGCAAATGCTTTTTTTATTCTGTTGAAAAAAATATATATATACTTGTATATACTAATATATACTTGTATATATTTGTATATATACTAATATATACTTATATATATACTTGTATATACTTATATATACTAATATATATACTAATATATACTTGTATATACTAATACATATACTTGTATATGCTTGTATATACTAATATATACTTATATATACTTATATATATACTAATATATACTTATATATATACTTGTATATACTTGTATATACTAATATATATACTTGTATATATAATAATATATACTAATATATATACTTGTATATACTAATATATATTTGTATATACTAATATATATACTAATATATACTTGTATATACTAATATATATACTTGTATATACTAATATATACTTATATATACTTGTATATACTAATATATACTAATATATACTTGTATATATACTAATATATACTTATAATACTTGTATATACTTGTATATACACTAATATATATACTTGTATATACTAATATATAATTATATATAGTTGTATATATACTAATATATGCTTATATATATACTTATATATACTTGTATATATACTAATATATGCTTATATATATACTTATATATACTTGTATATACTAATATATACTTGTATATACTAATATATACTTATATATACTAATATATATACTAATATATACTAATATATACTTGTATATACTAATATATACTTGTATATACTAATATATATACTTGTATATACTAATATATACTAATATATACACTTGTATATACTTATATATACTAATATATACTTGTATATACTTGTATATACTAATATATACACTTGTATATACGAATATATACTTGTATATACTAATATATATACTTGTATATACTAATATATACTTATATATACTTGTATATATACTAATATATACTTATAATACTTGTGTATACTTGTATATACACTAATATATATACTTGTATATACTAATATATAATTATATATACTTGTATATATACTAATATATACTTATATATATACTTGTATATACTAATATATATACTTGTATATACCTGTATATACTAATATATATACTAATATATACTTGTATATACTAATATATATACTTGTATATACTAATATATACTTATAATACTTGTATATACTTGTATATATACTAATATATATACTTGTATATACTTGTATATACTAATATATACTTATATATAGTTGTATATATACTAATATATGCTTATATATATACTTATATATACTAATATATACTTGTATATACTTGTATATACTAATATATACTTGTATATACTTGTATAAATACTAATATATACTTGTATATACTAATATATACTTACATATACTTGTATATACTTGTATACTAATATATTGTATATTAATATATATACTTGTATATACTAATCTATATACTAATATATACTTGTATATATACTAATATATACTTGTATATACTAATATATATACTTGTATATACTTGTATATATACTAATATATACTTGTATATAATAATATATACTTGTATATACTAATATATATACTTGTATATACTAATATATACTTATATATATACTTGTATATACTAATATATACTTATATATACTTGTATATATACTAATATATACTATATATATACTTGTATATACTTGTATATACTAATATATACTTGTATATACTAATATATATACTAATATATAGTTGTATATACTAATATATATACTTGAATATACTAATATATACTTGTATATACTAATATATATACTTGTATATACTAATATATACTTATATATACTTGTATATATACTAATATATACTTATATATATACTTGTATATACTTGTATATAGTAATATATATACTTGTATATACTAATATATACTTGTATATACTAATATATATACTAATATATAGTTGTATATACTAATATATATACTTGAATATACTAATATATCTACTAATATATACTTGTATATAATAATATATATACTTATATATACTTGTATATACAATATATATACTTGTATATACTTGTATATATACTATATATACTTGTATATACTAATATATACTTGTATATACTTGTATATATACTAATATATGCTTATATATATACTTGTATACACTAATATATACTTGTATATACTTGTATATACTAATATATACTTGTATATACACTAATATATACTTGTATATACTAATATATAACTTATATACTTTATATACTTATAATACTAATATATACTAATATATATACTTGTATATACTAATATATATACTTGTATGTATACTACTATATACTTATATATACTAATGTATATACTTGTATATACTAATATATACTTGTATATATACTAATATATATTTGTATATACTAATATATATAATTGTATATACTAATATAACTTATATATACTTGTATATATACTAGTATAATACTTATATATATACACTTGTATATACTTGTATATACTAATATATATACTTGTATATACTTATATATACTAATATATATACTAGTATATACTTGTATATGCTAAAATATATACTAATATATATTTGTATATACTAATATATATACTTATATATACATGTATATATTGGAGTTCACGGAATCTTTTGCTTCGACTAGTAATAAAATTTGGATCTTGTGGCGTGAGAATATCTTTAACTATCTAAGTTCATGGATGCTGGTCAGTTATTGACTTGTGAAGCTGTTCATTTCCAGTCTGGTTTTGTTTTCATATTTCAGCTGTATATGGAGGTCACAATAGGGTTGTCCAGACATGATTTATGGGATGTTATGTTCAAAATTTCCGATTCTTGCTCTTTGCCTTGGATGTGTGGGGGGGGGGGGGGGGGGGGGGGGGGGGGGGGGGGGGGTGGATTTTAATGTTATTAAATATAGTACTGAATATGTGGGCTCAGGAATGTTGAGCTGAATGGAATGCAAGATTTTGTGGCTGCTTGTGATGACTGTGGTCTTCAGGATATTCCTTTTCAAGGTAATGAATTTACATGGACAGGCATTCGCCAGAATGGTCGAGTTTGGAAACGTCTTGATAGAATCATGGCAAATTTCTTGTTATTTGATGCTTTTGATATTGTTTCAGTTCATCACTTAAGTAAGAATTCTTCAGATCACTCGCCTCTACTTTTTTGTTGTCAAAAAACTGAGTTCAAGTATCCTAAATCATTCAAATTCCAACATATGTGGCTTCAGGATGATTCTTTTCTTTCTACTGTGAACATCACTGGGACAGTGATTTAATGGAGGTGGTATGTCTGGTTTGTTTACCAAGCTTCGTTCTCTTAAAAGGTTCTTCGGAATGGAATCAAAATAAATTTGGAAATATTTTCTCTGGAATCAAAACGCAGAAGAGGAGGTCATTCAAGCTGAAGATAAATATGTGATTGACTCCTCAGATTTTAATTTACAGGTTTGAAATAAAAAGCAGGCAATTTTGCACCAGAAATTAAAGATTGAGGAGATTTTTTGGAAACAAAAGTCCCATATTAATTGGCTTCAGGATGGGGATCGTAATACCAAGTATTATCATAATTTCGTTAATATGAGACGTAAGCAATCTCGTATTAATTTGATTAAGACTGACACTGGTGTGCGATTAGTTGAGCAAGATGATATTGGTGCAGAGGCGGTTCGACACTTCCCCTGTTTGCTTCTGAGAATAATTGGGATTTTTCTTGTACTACCCCGATTTTGGATAATATTCCTTCTCTTGTTTCTTCAAATGAAAATGAGGCGTTACTTTCCATTCCTGATGCTCTAGAAATTAAAGCTGCGGGTGTGGCAATTAAATCCTAACAGTGCCCCAGGTCCTGATGGGTTCGATTGGTGTTTCTTCAGGAATTGTTGGGATATTATTGGTCGGGATGTAACTAGTGCTGTTCAAGAGTTCTTTTTGGGGGTCCCTGTTCCTCGAGCTGTTGGTAGTGCGACTATTATTCTACTTCCTAAGGTTGCTAATCCAAATAAATTTGACAATTATCGCCCTATTTGTCTTGCTTCTTTTTTTAGCAAGGTATGCACTCGTATCTTGGCTAATCAGATCATTCCAATATTGGACAACCTTATTTCTAAAGAGCAAGCAGGTTTTCTCAAAGGTCGATCTATTCATGCCCAAATTATGTTGGCTAACGAGATTTTTCATGATCTCGATAAAAGAACCTGGGGTCATAATATTGCTCTCAAATTGGATATGGCCCAAGGCTTTCGATAGGGTCTCATGGGACTTTCTCCGAGCTATCTTACTTAAATTCGGTTTCTCTGATAAATTTACCCAACTTATTCTTGGTTATTTGGGTGCTACCCATCTTTCGATATTGGTTAATGGAGTGAACTACGGTTTCTTCCAAGTCAAGCGAGGGGTTAAGCAAGGAGATCCTCTCTCTCCTTTATTGTTTATTCTTGCATCTGAAGGTTTTTCTAGAGGTTTGAATGATTTAATCTCTAAGGGTAAAATTCGACCCTACATGCTTACTAGAGGGTGTCCTATTGTTTCTCACCTTGCTTTTGCTGATGATTTGTTGATTTTTATTAATGGTGATGCTAGATCTCTTAAGTATTTTAGAGCTTTTTCAGATTTGTACCAGCGAGTTTCAGGGCAGCTGATTAATTATGCCAAAAGCTCGTTCTATGTTTCTGATAAAGCTAAGAGAACTATGGTGCACAAGTTCGAAGATATTCTCACCATTCGTAAGGGCACTCTCCCTCTTACCTACTTAGGTGCTCCTGTCTTTAAAGGTATTACTAGAGCCTCTTATTGTTCAAATTTGTTGCAAAAAGTGGATGATAAACTGGCAGGTTGGTTAAAACGTTTCCTTAGCCTAGGTGGTCGCCTTATTCTCATTAAGCATGTGTTGAGTGCCATCCCGGTTCATATCATGGGAGCTCTTTTACTGCCTAAATCCATTATTATTGGTTTGGAAAAACGCCTTGCTAGATTCTACTGGAGTGGGACTGATACTTTAAAACATCATTGGGTAAGTTATGATAAGATGTGTTATCCCGTGACGGAATTGGGTTTGGGGATTAAATCGTTGATTGCTCTTCAAGAAGCTTTTTCAATCAAGAGACTATGGATGTATCTCTCAAGAGATTCTCTTTGGGCAGAATGCCTTTCTGGTAAATATGGTCGTCGGGGAGATTTTGTATACTCAGCTCTTGACTCACCTGGTTGGAAAAATTTATGCAGAATTTATGAAAAACACCATGATACCCTTTCTCTTGTTGATGATAATGTAGTTTGGAGAGATGGTAAGAAATTCTCCTTATCTCTAGCATATGACATGGTTAGAGACAAAAAGGAATCTAATCCTGAGATTGCTTGTATCTGGAACTCTGTGGTCCCTGCCAAATTGTCTATTCATACTTGGCATGTGTTTCAGGATTCTCTTCCGATACCTCACAAAATTCGACAGCTTGGAGTTTCCTTATGTTCGGTTTGCTTGTTTTGCTTTAATGCTCCTGCATCAATTTCTCACATTTTTCATGATTGTCCTAAGATTCATGGTCTTTGGAATTTATTTTGTGAATACTTATTTCCTCAATGCAGACGTCGTGCTTCTTTATTTCATGAGTTGAAATCTTGGCTTAGATTAGCTAAGTCCTGTTCCATGAAAGGGCGTCTGGCTTGTATTTTACCGCAGGTTATTTTATACGAAGTTTGGTGTGCTTACTGTTCTTCTGCTTGGGGTACTCAAACTTTTTGCTTACAGGCTGTGAATCATAGAATTTTGAAACTCCTCCTTAGTTGGGGTGCTATTCACTCGGGTGACAAGTGGGCAAGGGAGAGTTCTTGTTATGATTTTTTGCCTACTGGTTTTGGGAGATCCACCATTCGGCCTAAACTTGTGTATTGGGTAAGACCCCCAATGGGTTTTATGAAATTGAATGTTGATGCTTCTTTTTCGGAGCAAAATGCGACAGGAGGGGCTGTTTTGAGGGATGAATCTGGTTATTTTATTGGAGCCTCTTCTTTCATTTTACAGGCTAATTCTCCTTTTCTTGCTGAATTTAATGCTTTATGGAATGGTTTTTGTTGGTGTTGCGATCAAGGTATTTATCCATCCAAACTCCATATCGAAAGTGATTCCCTTACATTAGTTCAACAACTAAATGGGGATGCTCCTTCTTCCATGTATTTGATTGATCGTGCTCGTGAGGCTCTTCAAGGGTGTGTTATTTCATATATCCCCAGGGAAGGTAATGTAGTTGCCCATTCACTAGCTTTTCAATGCAGGCTTGATGGTTATTCCAGGCATTTCTGGTCCTTGCTTTCTCTTCCTAAGAGAATTGTTGGCATGATCTTGACGGATGCGGATGGACTACCATATGTTTCTTTTAGATATTAGGCTCTTTTTTTCTTTGCCTATTATGTAATTTTGGATTCCTTTTTTGATTTTACTCTATCTTTAAAGAGGTTGTAACTCAAACTTTTTTCTTATTTAATCTTTTATAAATATTGCCCGTTGGTTCCGCCCACCTTTACAAAAAAAAAATATATATATATATACATGTATATACTTGTATATATAACTAATATATACTTGTATTCCTACTTATATAATATCATATTATATCTAAATCATTATTTAATACAGAAAACGGTTTTTTTTAACCAAAAAACACTTGTCTGAACATATATTACACAACGGTCACTAAAAACCGTTGTTTGTATGCTTGCTTTAGGCAACGGTTGTTTTAACCGTTGTCTGAAACGCTGAATTATACAACACTTTGGAAAAAACTGTTGTCTGAATGAACATCTTATCAGATAACGGTTTTGTATGATCATGAGTTGTCTGAACATATATTGCACAACGGTCCCTAAAAAACCGTTGTCTGGTATGACCAAAATGACACATAATAGACAACTGTTAAAAAAAACACCAAAAACAGTTGTCTGAAAATTAATCAGACAACGCTTTTTTGGGAAAAATAAAAAACCGTTGTCTGTTTTTTTCAGACAATGGTTTTTTCCTTAACCGTTGTCTGATGACCGTTGTCTGATTCAGTTTTTCTTTTAGTGCCGAATAATCTCTTTTTTTCATTCATCCTTTTATGTTAAAATTTTTTATTTTAAAAATGAATGATTGCCTTTCTCCAACTCTTATTGTCTAATTTGAGAACTACTTTGGTACCACTCTCCACAAGGGATGAGCTCTTCATGCCTAGGTATTGAATCTCTGGTACTACTCTCCACAGTGGATGAGCACTCCATCCACCAGGAATGAGCTCTCCATCCCTAGATACTGAACTAATGGTACCCCAAACCATAGTAGATGAGCTCTTCATAAGGGATGAGCTGTCCACAAGGGATGAGCTCTCTACCCACAAAATATGAGCTCTTCATCCTTAGGTGCCGAACTTTAATACCTTACTTTATAATGGATGATCTCTCTACAAGAGATGAGCTCCCCCCCCCCCCCCCCCCCCCCCCAATAAGAGATTTGCTCTCCACCCACCAGGGATGAGCTCTCTATCCCTAAGTATCAAACTACCGGTACCCCATATCATAGTAGATAAGCTCTCCATCCCTAATTTCTGAACTATCGGTACCCCCATACCATTATGGATGAGCTCTCTACTTACATGGGATGAACTTTTCATCCCTAGATACCTAACTCAAGTACCCCACTTCACAATTAATGAGCTCTCCATAAGGGATAAGGGATGAGCTCTTTATCCCTAGATACCGAACTCCAGTATCCCACTCCACGTTGAATGAGATCTCCATAAGAGTTTAGGTCTCCACCCACCAAGAATGAGCTCTCCATTCTTAGATACCAAACTCAAGGAACCATCTAACCAAGTAGTATGCCCGACGAGATATCCATTAGGCTATTGACACATTCGTGATCCCGCTAACTCTCATCAAAGATGAACCCCTCTTTGTCCTCTATAAATAGGGGACAACCCTCACAGGTGAAGAGTCCCCCTTTCTACTCTCATAACTCTCTCTTTACATTCAGACAAATCGAGCTTTGACTTTGGTATCAGCGTCTTCCCTGTGAAGCACGATCCTCTCTCTATCTTATAGGTACCTGAATCCCAAGCTTTGAGGAATAGTGTTGAGGTCTAGTTGTCATTAAGAACAAATAACTAATACGTTCCAATTATTGAATAAGGTAATACGACAAATCTTCTTAAAAGATATATTTCCTTATTAAGTTAAATTACAGAAATGAAATTACAATCTAATCAATTTCATTTGAAATATTGATTATATTAGTATCTTAAGTTATTTATAAAAAATTGATAATTAAATGAAATAGTGGTAAGTGTTTTGCTAGATGACGTTCTTTTATATTATGACATAAATATTTTAAAAGTGTAATATGAAAAATAATATTAATTGCAATTTGAAGTCAATAAATAATTTTTAAATTGATATTTTAAAAATTATTATGACTATACTTATTTTTTTCAATAAGAAAATATTAACACTTTTTTTCTCCATTTATTTTTCACCTAATTAAATTTGTATACTGAAGTCAAATTGAGTTAGCTATATAAACTTTGAGTGCAGGCCACACAACACTTTTGCTCATATGTAATACCTAAGAAAGAAAATTCGGCCAACTTTATTACAAGCAGTGGTGGACTTAGGTGGGGGTCGATTGCACCCCCCCTTTCTCCCAAATCACCCCACCAACAATCATATATATATATAGAGAGAAAGAGTACACACATTAAAGAAAATCATATTATCTGTGTATGCGTATTGCCCCCTTATAGAGTACATACATTAAAAAAAAATCATATTATGTGTGTATGTGTATTGCCTCCTCCAACATGTGTGTGTGTACATTATTCATTTATTTACATATATATATATTATATATTTATAAATATATTATAATATATATTATATGTTTATATATGTTTATAAATATATTCTAATATTTAATATATATTATATATAATATTAAATCTTTACAATATATATATTAAATTGATAATTCTACTCTATATATTTATTATTTTTAATTATTTTTAATTTGTATCCTAAAATTGATATTAATAATTATGTTATAATTTAATTATGAATTGAGTTTAAGAATTTTGCAATTAGATTAATCATTTTATAAAATTATTCTATCATATAAATTTATTAAAAAATAATTAGCTTAAAACATTTTTTAAATAACTTAAAAATATATATATTGTACAATTTTTTAAGTAATATTTAAATATTAAAATAAAATGATAAAAATTTAATATTTAAATATTTAATATAAAAATAAATAAAATATTAATATTAATATCAACTATTTATATTAAATTTTTAATATGAAAATAAAATTAAATATAAATTTACTTATAATTTTTTTTGGCTTAAAATTTTTACTTCTTTTTCAACGTTATCTTAATTCCGCCACTTATTACAAGACATAATATTTTCTTGCTGACTTATTTTGACAAATCCAAGTACAAAAAATAAAATTTTGAAGCATTTTCTTATGGACAAAAGAAGTTGGGAAAAAGAGTTAATATTCTCCAATTGAATTATTTAATTTTGATTTTTAGTCAATTTATTTTAAGCAATATCATTATTGACAATCTCCAATTGAATTTGGTCTAAAAAGAAAAAGTTGGCAAGTGGTAAAATAGCAGTATTTACATGTTTGATTCCCTTTTAGATATAAGGCTTGTAGCCTTGTACTATGAATCATTCACATAACCTCAAAATTAAATCTATAAGGAAACTAAATAATACAAAAAAAAAACAACAAATATAAGAGAAGTTTGAATTTTTTTTTATTTTAACACAACTATTTTGGAATTAATTACTAATATTTACTTAACTAGTAAAAATAAAATGTCTATCTCAAAACCCAAAAATTAAAATTTAAAACTTAATTTTAGATATTCCAAAATTGATATCTGCCCGTTGATCCAAATATTGGTATTTGTTTGAGATTTTATTATGGTACTCCATTTGACTTTTTTTTTTGTGCAATAAAATTGCCATAGAGCTCATATGATGTGTTCTTTTCTTAAAAATTATAAATATTAATTAGATGTTGAAAATATTCTCTATATATATAATCAAATCGCAGGAAAAAAGCTACAATATTATATATAAAAACAAATTAATTAAAATAACACAAAATAAAAAAATCCCAAATTGAAAAATATATCTGTCTGTCTGTCTCTCTCTATATATATACAACAATTTTTTTTTTAAAAAAAATACATTAATTTTAAAGAAAAAGTTCTCTCTCTCTCTCTCTCTCTCTCCATATACATAATTCAAAGAAATAACAGTTTCCTAGAAAATGAGCAAAGGAACATATCAAATATTACACACTTTGAGCATTTTAGTGGCGCAAGTAACAGAAATGTGTTCCATCCTAATAATCTAATTGTTGTAGAAAAAAAAAATTCAACCTCTTCCTTACCCACTCTATTTTCTTTGCTATATAAGGAAAATAATTTTATCACTATATGTAAAAACTACCATTACATACACGAATCATTTTTTATAATAAAAAAAATCTATAAATAAAAGCTATTATTACATATATGGGATTCCATACATACCTCATCATATTTTTTAAATAAAAATTATTAATGATATTTGATTTTTATATCCACTCTACATTAATTTTATTTAATCACTAAATTAAAATACTGATTATACAAATTTTGCTCACAACTCAGGAGTTATATGTATGTGCTTAATATAATAAATTGAGTACATTATTTAATAGAAATA
Source organism: Garcia nutans (assembly GCA_947685225.1). Taxonomy (NCBI): domain Eukaryota; kingdom Viridiplantae; phylum Streptophyta; class Magnoliopsida; order Malpighiales; family Euphorbiaceae; genus Garcia; species Garcia nutans. Next base: position 8,531,290 of record CANTUV010000059.1, on the reverse strand, counting down.
TCCACAATATTGTCACCTATATCTAAAATTTTCAGCACTTTCATTATTATTATTATTATTATTATTATTATTATTATTATTATTATTATGTATTTAGTTGTTTGCTATGATGGCTTGGAAGCTTAATTCAATAAATTTCTTAAATACATTTTTAATGCTCCTTTCTCCTTTTTTTTCCAGAATATCAAAAATTATTTGATTAAATATTAATAAAAAAATAAAAAAAAGTTAAAATTTATAATTTTAGAAATAATTTTAATATTTCTAAAAGATTGATAGTGGTATTTCCTAAAATCATAAACATCAATATCAATATCATTACAAAAAAATGAAAAATAGTTTTGGAATGTAGTTGAGAGATAAAGTCCATTCGATAGAATACCTACAAAAAATAAGCTGCCGTCAGCAGTGACCTAAGCAATCATATTATATGTAAAATCTAATTGATTTACATCTCCCTGTTATTGTTATATTTGGAACTGAACCCTCCCAACTCGACTCATACTCCATCTTTGATTTGCGCGCTAGCTTTCCAAAGTCCTCAGAATTGGCTTTTGGCCTTTGTAAGGTGGGCATGGTTAATCAAATATTCTATTTAGTCAGGGGGCAAAGCTAGAAGTTAAAAAAAATAATAAGGTAAATTTTTTTTATAAAGTTCTAATATTATTTTTATTAAACAAATATTAAATAATATATTTAATTTCTTAAAAAATAGTTGAATAAAAAATTATATCATGATATTAGAAGTATAAATAATAAAATAAAAATAAATAAAAATTATAAGTTTTTATTTTTATAATCTTTTTTATTGTGCTTTTAATTTTTTTAGATATTTGATTCATGGAATGAGTTCAAATTAAGTTAATTTTTGCTATCAATTTTTCTAGAAAAAAATATATTTAATTGTGAAATGAATAATTTATTGATTTTTTTCTTACATAAACTAAATAATAGAAGGCAATTTAAAATTTTAAAGGAGAACAAATAAATAATTCTAACAATTTTTACAACTATATATATATTTTTTTTTCTCAAAAGAGAAGAGGGGCAATTGACCCCCTTCCCCTCAACGTGACTTCGTACTGCATTTAGTTAACTCATTTTATTAAATTATAGTCGGTTTGATTAAAAAATTAGAGTAATTTAATTTTTAATTCGATTAATGATTAATTAGTTTAATTCAGTCAGTTAATCATTAATTAAAATTTTAAAAATTAATTTTTATTTATTTCTTTAATTATATTAATTTTTCTATATTACAAATATAATTTTTATGTAGTTTTTTATTAATTTTTATTTAGTTATTTAATTATATTAATATTTTATTATAAATATAATTTTTTATTATAAAATAAAAATAATTTGATTAAATATATAATTAACTGAATAGGCTAATAATTAATCTAACTGATTAAAATTAAATATTAATCAGTTCAGTAAAAAAAATAATTTCAAAAGAATCAATTAGAATTTAGTTTAGTCTATTAATTAATCAACCATCGCATATCCACTCTTAAACCTTTGTACATTTAAAGGATAAATTATTTTTTTAAGCAATGATAAAGTATTCTAATTGTTGTGGTTGTTACTATTATTATTATTATTATTATTATTATTATTATTATTATTATTATTATTATTATTATTACTCGCCCCATTTCAAATAAATAAACACAATTTATATTTCTTAATAATTAAAAAAATTAATTAATTCTTAAAAATACAAGTTTAGATATAAAATAATAAATGTATTATAATATGAAATAAAAAAAAGAATATATCAATTTAAAATGGAAGAATATTATTTATAAATTTAATTTTAATCATATTTAAATTTAAAATTTCATAATATTGGGAAGGATATCTTAAAAATAATTTTTAACATATAAAATTAATAAAATATTTTGTAAGAAAAAATTATAATTTAAATACACCGCATATAGACTTGGCTTGGAAATTATGCCGTTCATGAGATTTTAGATAATAGACTAGAGGCCATAAAATAACACATGAATGTGAAGTTGGGCAGAGCCAATCAGTGAGGTTTGTTGGGGCTCACTTCTTAATTAAGGAGACGTGACCAAACAACTCAAATCAGTCTTCTATATAAATTAAATTAATATACATAAATCCATGCTAATTCATACATCAAGTGCGGCCTTCGAAACAAACTCACCCCTTTCATCTCGTTTTCTTTCTTTCTGGGTGTGAATTGGTACCCAAAAATGCCTACCAAAGGTGCGATTGAGGAATCAAAGATTCCTCTTCTTGAACATCATCTAGATTTTAAATCTAAAGAAGAATATAATCAAGATCAAGATGAAGATCAAAAACTCACAAGGAGGGTTTGGATTGAATCAAAGAAGCTATGGCAGATAGTTGGCCCAGCAATCGTTAGCCGGATTAGTTCTTATTCTATGCTTGTTATCACTCAAGCCTTTGCTGGTCATTTGGGTGATCTTGAGCTTGCTGCTATCTCTATATCCAATAATGTCATTGTTGGGTTCGACTTTGGTCTCTTGGTATTATTTACTAGCTCCCTCTTTCATATTGTCCTTTTTATTGATTTGAAGCTGAATTCTTATACAGTTTCTGCCTATCTAACTGTATAAGAGTTCAGATTCAAATATTTTCTTGGTTATTTTAACGTTAATCAACATGAGTTTGATTTTGTTTGGCAGTTAGGGATGGCAAGTGCACTAGAAACGTTATGTGGGCAAGCATTTGGGGCCAAAAAGTACTACATGTTGGGAGTATACATGCAACGTTCATGGATTGTGTTGTTCTTATGTTGTATTCTGCTTTTGCCTCTATATCTGTTTGCCTCTCCAGTCTTGAAAGTTTTAGGACAACCAAAAGACGTAGCAGACCTATCTGGGATTGTTTCTACATGGATGATACCACTTCATTTCAGCTTTGCTTTTCAATTTCCTCTACAGAGATTCTTGCAAAGCCAACTTAAGAATTCAGTAATTGCATGGGTTTCTTTAGTGGCTTTATTTGTACACGTGCTGGTAAGTTGGCTGCTGGTATATGGGCTTAAGCTTGGTGTAATTGGTACAGCCATTACTTTGAATTTTTCTTGGTGGGTTCATGTTTTTGGGTATTTGTTTTACACCATTTTTGGTGGTTGTCCTCTTACTTGGAAAGGTTTCTCCATTGAAGCCTTTTCAGGCCTTTGGGAATTCACCAAACTTTCTGCTGCTTCTGGTGTCATGCTCTGGTATGCTATTTTTATTAATGAAGTCAATTTAGTTTCAAATTAATTTTTTTTAATATGGTCATCGACATTAATCTGATCTTAATAGATTTCCTTTGGTTTTTGTTCTTTGGGTGATGAAGTTTGGAGAATTGGTATTATAGAATACTCATCTTAATGACTGGGAACTTGAAGAATGCAGAGATTGCATTGGATGCCTTATCCATATGGTATGCATTTCATAACACAATTACTTTTCTTTTTTCATAAATTTTACTTCAATTAAGATCCCAACTAAACAATAAATATATTTCTTTCCTACACTGAAAAAGTTCATTGCTTGAACAGAATAATTTTTTTTAAAGCATTTATATGTAAAAGAGATATGAATGTTTTTAATTAATATATGATTGATTGAATTTTCACTATGAAAATTTCACATAGGAAATTTATTAATGATGAGACTAAATGAATGTGAAGTGACGTTACTAAATTTTGTTTAAATGACAGCATGGCTGTAAATGGTTGGGAAATGATGATTCCTTTCGCATTCTTTGCTGCTACAGGGTAAGTATAATTTCTTAAAATAAAAATTAAATAATTAATCATTAAAAATTTCAATTTGAAAAGTTAAATTGAATTCAATTTTTTTAATCTTTTTATTGATTTGTTGACTTGTCAATTCTGTAGTAAGGTCCATTTGTTCGTCCTAAAAATTAAAATAATTTTCCATAGAAATAAGTACAGGTTGGTTGGTGCACTTTAAATTTCTTACTCCAGAGCATTTAACTCTCGAATTATTCATTGTATATCATCAAATTGCTAAATTTTTCTGACGTTAAATATTAGATTATATTAAAAAAAAATTTAAAAAAATGGTGGTGACTGTAAACTAATTAACAGTTGAAAATGATTTGGGACAACTACAGTCCATAAATTAATAATAATAGTAATAAAAGAAATTGGCATATTATTAATAAAAGAAATGTGGTGAGGATCAAACAAAGTGTCATGGAGAATGGTCTCATCTCCATAGACTTTTATCTTTATTTTTGTGATCTTCATTTATTTTCTTGTTTCTTTGTAGTATTTGATTTCTTGCCCATCTAAGATTTTCTTATCCTATTTTTTATAAGGTTATATTTATTATATATTATGCAGATGTGTTCTGTCCGTAGGCTTTTTGATGGGCTAATAATCTTAACCTTGTAGAAAAATCTAGAGTCATGGCCAATCTTCCACAACTTTTTTTTTCTATTATTATCATATAATTCATGGATTTCATTTCTTTATTAATTTCAAGGAGACTAAATATGTTATTAAAATATTCTAATTATATAAAGCTAACTTTATATTAAAAAAAGTATGCATTTACAATTATGAAATTCTTCATTTTCTATAATTTTTACAGTATAAAAATTATTAATTCAATAAATTTAGTCTCACCATAAACACATGTATCAATTTATAAAATCACACTTCGACCAAAAAAAATTTATAAAAATCGCACTTATGAAAAATTAAAAAAAAAATTAAAATGTAAAAATATTTTAAATTGTCAATAAACTGACCATGATTCGTCAGTTTATTGACAATTTTCTAATCTATTAAGAGTTTGATTTCAACTTGTCTTACATTTTGTTTTAAAACAACAAGTAAACCATAATAATTGAATATAGAGTTTCAACAAACTCTTTTCCATGGATAGATTTCTTCCACACTGGCCTTAATTGGCTGTATTAATCCATGCCCTTAATTTAATCATTTTGTCATAATTATAATTATGTGTTTTTGTCACTTTATAATGATAATCAGCTGAATGTTTATAATATTTTATAAAATCACTGTTCTTTTTATGATATTATTTTTTTCTAAAGTATCTTTAAGTAAGATTTAAAATATCATTAAAAATATTACATTAGTATATAAATAAAGTGAATATTTTGCAATAATTTATTAAATATAACATGTTCCATTAAAAATCAAGAAAAAAATACAAGCATAATTATTTGCATGCCTAATGATGAAAAAAATTTTATTGTCAAAAATTTTTGATTTTGCCAATTTTAATTATAACTTTTTTAATTTAATTTAATTATAACTATGTCCAAGTAAGATAAATTTTCATTTATGCACATAATAGCACTAATTATTGTTATTACAAGCAGTAAAGAAATGATAATTGTAATTACTGGTATAATTAATTCAGAGTAAGAGTTGCAAATGAGCTTGGAGCAGGCAATGGGAAGGGAGCCAAGTTTGCAACAACAGTTTCAGTTACAACATCAGTTGTTATAGGGATTTTCTTCTGGATATTAATTATAGTATTTCACGATAAATTTGGTTGGATTTTCACTTCAAGTCAACCTGTTCTTCAAGCTGTTAATGAGCTCTCTGTTCTCTTAGCCTTCACTGTGTTGCTCAACAGCGTCCAGCCAATTCTCTCTGGTATTCTTCTTTCATTTCTTTTTATTGTTTTCAATTTTAATTTCTTTCATCAAGGATAATTAAGCTTAATTTGTTGATTATATGATGAATTAAGTTAGTTAATGTTGAATAATTATGTAGGTGTGGCTGTGGGTTCTGGATGGCAAAAGTATGTGGCGTACATAAATTTGGGTTGCTATTACATAATTGGAGTTCCTCTTGGATTTTTAATGGGTTGGCTCTTTCACTTGGGAGTTTTGGTATGTCTTCTTCTTGGTCTCTTTTCTTTTAATTTAATTAAAAATTAGAAAGATACTTTCAATAAGAAGGATACACATTTTATTTTATTTTTATAAAATAATCTTAATTATTTAGTTATTGAACATTTAAAATATATTACAACAATAAAAAATAAAATCAATAAGAAAATAAAAATGCAAAAAATTAATATTTGAAAATTCACAAAATAATTACATCATTTACTTTTTTTTTAACTACTTACTTATTTATACTCAATTGATAATATTTTATAACAATTATATCAATATTTTACTTATTTGCACTCAATTGATAATATTTTATTATTAATATTTTATTTATTTATTTTTCTTTCTTTAAAAAAATATTATTCGTCTTTTATATTATTTATTAAAAAAAACTAAAATTTATACATTCTTGAAGTAATGCGAGAGAGTAATTTAGTATAAATTAAAATTGATTTATACATTAAAATTAAAATAGAGACTAATAATTTAAATGTAAACTTTTTTTATTTTTTAATGTGTATATATATATATTATATAATTTAAAATAGAAGCAAAATCATTGTACATATGCAGTGATTTTATATCTCTTTTTAAATTAAAAAAATTAAAATATATATATTCTTGAATCAAAGCAAGAACGTCATTTAGTAAAAATTAAAATTTATAATAGAAATTAATATTTTAAATGCAAAAGATTTTTATTTTTTAATATATATATAAGGGTAAAATGAAAAAAAAAAGAAGTAAAATTATTATTTATCTATAGTGATTGTGCTTCTTTTTTAAATTATAGAATAGATGTGACATACTATTTTTGTTCTAATAAAATTATTATTTTCAGTTCATATACAACTATTAAATAATTATTGAATTCTCTAAATATTATAAAAATTATTTTAAATAGATTAAAATATTCTTAATTAATTTATTAATACTAAAATTACTAATTTTCACTTTATTTCATTAATAATAATAAGATTAAAATTTTAAAAAATTAAATTAATTTTTCTTTATCAAATTAAATTGATATCTTACATAATATATAGAAATTATCATACAATAAATATAATTGTTTTCTAAGGGAGCCTTGTGTTCTAATTACAACATACCTGAAAATGAACACAACCAGGGAATTTGGGCTGGAATGATTGGTGGAACTGCAATTCAGACCTTAATACTGGCCATCATTACCATTCGATGCGATTGGGATAAAGAGGTAATTATATATATATTTCAAAAAAAAATCATAATATATATTTTATCTACTATGTAAAATTAACTGTGAAATATAAACAATTAAGTAGTAATTTTATGTGGGATTTTGCAGGCAGAAAGAGCAAGTATGCATGTGAAGAAATGGTCGGAAGTAAAATGAGAAACAAAGAATTGATGATTGCAAATTTTTCATGTAAAAAGAGGGAATGTCATTTATAAATGAAGTAATTAATTAAGATCAATTAATTGATTCCCTTACTTACACTAGATATTGAATTTTGATTTTGAAAATCAAAATTCCATCTCTGTAACATGCTACAATATATTGAATGAAATGAAATGCAGTTAATTCATATTATTTTCAAATCAATATTGAATGATAGACCAATTTTGGGGGAAATTATTAAATATTTCCCGCGTATGCGAAAATATATAGTGACTTTCATTTCTTGTTTATATAGAAAACCTATATTTTATATATATACTTTTGCTATTAGTATTGAAAATTTCATCACATTTTGCATTTAGTTTTAATAGACGTAACTCTATTAATTTTTAATGTCATTTATACTTTTGCTATTAGTATTGAAAATAATAACTTCATTTTATTATTTTTTATATCACTAACTTTTTAATTTTTTTAACGTCAAGTCATTTCCTGAAATTTGATGATCGAAATATTAATATGATATTAAAAAAAGTTTATTATTTATATTAATCTAATTTAATTAATTTGTTATACGGAAATTAAATAAACTAAAAAATAAAAATTTAATTTTTAAGTGGATTACATATTAATTTTATGGTAATATTATTTTTTGAATAAATATTTTATTTTTATTGTCAATTCAACTGAAATAAAATAATTAAAAAATGACGGATTGGAATTTGGAATTTTGTAATATTATTGAAATCGAATATGAAGTTGGGTAGCATAGTTGTAAGTTACATTTACAAAACTATCAAAAAAAAATAAGTATTAAAAAAAATTTAGAGTAAATTTTTAAAGATATCTCACGCCTTACTAAAATAATAATTTTTTTAAATACCTCTTTTATCAGTAAAATTAATATTTTTCTTTAATTTTTATCTTTTTTTTAATTTTACTATTAAATAAAAATATTCTAATAAAATAAGAAAAATTAATATTTTAAAATATTTTTAGCATATTAAATTTATTATTTTTTATAAAATAAAAAAATTAATTTTAATTATAAAAAATAAATAACACTCATAAAAAATTAAAAAAAAATAAAAAATATATTAATAAAAATTCTTAAATTATTCTAAAATAAATTTTATATATTATACACAAAAAAAACCACATTAATTTTTTTATATAGATGTTATATATAATTGATAGATTTTTTGTAAATGTTGTATGTATGTTATATATTTATTTGTATATATTATATATATTTTATGTAAGTAATGCGTAGATATTGTCTATATGATGTATAAATATATATTTAAAAATAATATTAAAAATATTCTATAAATATTTAGTAAATATTTGATAGATGTTTGGTAATTATTTCGTGAATGTTTGATATATAATATATATATGTTATTATTTATTATACGTATATTTTCATATATATTATATATTTATTTTTTTATATATATATTAAGAATATGATCTATAAAATTTAATTATTAATAAATAAACATAAATAAAAATAGAAAAAATATAAAACCAATATTTAAGAAAAAATGAAAAAGAAAAAAAATAAGCTCATATATATTTGGAAAAAAAAAAGCAAAATTTGCTGTAGAATTGAAAGTCAAAGATTTTGATAAAAATATAAAAATAATTTTAAATAATTTTAAATTTATTATATTTATAAATTTTTTAATAAAATATTAAAATTTATAAAATATTTATTAAAATACTATATTTTTATTAGTTAAAATGAATTTATTATGAATTTATAAATTTTATATAGTTTATAATAAATTTATTATAAATTTTTAATAAAATAATTAAAATATTTTTAATAAAAAATAAAAATTTTAAAAAATACAATGACATGTGTTATCTTTTAAATTCACCCGTAATTCAAATGGCATGAACTAGTTACTATATTTTTTTGTTGAAGCTGAGAAACATTGGAATTGGAGCCCAATTAACAGTTAAGTACACAAACTAGGCCCAGAGGCCCAATTAATTTTTTCTTGCAGCATGAAAATTAGAGAAAATTACACCACTCACATTACATTACATTTCATTGAGAGAATGCCTTTGTAAATTTACATTACATTTCATTTCAAATTTTTAAGGTTAAATCCATATAATAGCCCTTACATTTATGGCTTTTTCCTATTCAACCCTTAAATTTAAAAGTTTATTTTTGAGCCTGTAGACTACGCAAATTAGTTAATGTAAAACCATTTTTAATAGAAGCAACGTGTATATAATTTAAATTCTGATAAAATTGAGTGATTATATATTGATATGGTTCTGATTATCCTTTAAGACATTGAAAAATCTAATTTCCTACTTTATTTAATTATCGATGTTGAAAAAACAAGAAAGAGCAAAGGGGAAGACTGTATGGAGAGTAGACATCAATTCTTCTTCTTCTTCTTCGTCTTCTTCTTCTTCTTCTTCTTCTTCTTCTAATGTAAATGTTCGTAACTAATAATATCAGTAATCTTAGCAATGTCTTTAAATGAAAATTCAGAAGAAAATTGAGTAGCAATAGCATTATTGACCATGAAAAAATAAAAAACAAAAGAACAAGAAGTAGTTGTAAAAAAAAGTTTCCAATTTTTTTTTTTTTATTTTCATTGGAATTTACCCTTTTATATGCCCATTTATAAATTATAGTTTTATACCCTTTTACAACTATAATAATTGGGTTGGATTTATAGTTAAAACTTTTCAATTGAGGAATTAAGAAGCAAAAAGTCATAGACCTTCCAATTTCCAATTTCCTAGGAATTGGATAAAAAACTTTTAAATAAATATGAACCAAGTATAAAAGTAAAAGTTCAACAAAAATAAAAGAATATAAGCATAAACAACGTAATAGATATTAACACCACCCCCTTATGTACAGAGCTCTTCAACCAAACTTTCGGAGAAAGGTAGACCTTAACATTGAACATTCTTAGTCATTATCGAGCTTCTAAAAAATTATCGACCATGGTGTTAAACTTTTGTACCCATTACCGGGCTCTAGACGTATGAAAGACAAATCTCTGAGCCGTTATATGGCAATGATGCCCCCCCTAAAGAGCTCCTGACCCATTTAGATTTTAATTTATGTCTTCAACAATAAATATGGATGAATTCTCATAAATAAATAATTTTTTTTTATTTTTTCAGCTTGCTTTCTTAAAGATAAACTGATCGCTGATTTGACATCAAAATTTTTTCGTTAACATTCGATCTCTTCTCTTATCTTATAAACAAGAAGCCAACTAAAACATTACTTGAACCCAAATTAAAAATTTTTGGAGTCTATCTCATCGTCAGATATAAACTTTAATAAATACTTGTGTTAATAATAACATATATCAAGCTTATCAACACTTAATGATCCGTATCTGCAAACAGTGATGATATTCAAATTAAGTTAAATATATCAAATAAATCCAAATTATCAAATATTACACACATGTTGATTGGATTTTAATAAGAGGCGTATCATTAATTTTCATTTGCAATTTTACTATTTGATTAGTACTCATTAAGTCACACGCGCACACATACATACATACGTACATACATATATATATATATATATATGTGTGTGTATTATGTCATGGATGATATATTAATTTGTTATTATAAGATATTAATAAATTTTACAATTTTTTACATTCATTGGTTCAAATTGTGTGGCTACAAATATCATATCTTAAAAAAATTAAATAAATATCAAATAATTTTTTTACTTTATTTTTTAGGAAATTATGCAATTTACCTTAAAATAAGATTTGCTTTTTTCATTCTCTATCTCTTTTTTACTGTACTAAAATGCTTTCTCTTTTTCATCTCTCTTTTTCTTTTTCTTTTTTTAATATCCATTTCGATCTTTTTCTTCTCCATTTTTTTTTGCATATTATTTTTATGCTATTGTTGGCTTCTTAACTCTTCTTCTTTTCTTATTTCTTCTTTTCTTCTTTTCTTCTTTTCTTTTTTATTAATTGATATTTACTGTTGCCGGTTGGTGTGTGAAATTACATATCCTAGTTTTTTTACATACAGCTGATTTTTTTTTATAAACGTCTCTGCAAATAGGGAATTTTTTTTATTGGATTTAATTTTTTTAATAATAATGCACTATGCACGTTTTATAAAAATACTTTAAATAGAATTTTCTTTTATTTCTTGTTTTTTTTCATTTATTTCTTTTTAATATATGTTGACTGAATATTGTTATATTTTTTTATTTGTATTTATTTGTATTTTAATATTTATTTGAATTAATTTTATATTTTAATATGTATATTTAATTTTTTTTAGCATATACACAATATAGAGAAATATATTCACAGCATATACTCAAAATATACATGACGTATATAAAATTTAAACAACATTTATATTCTATTCACAAAATATCTATATAATATATACAGATATATAATATATGTATTCTTTTTTATTATTTTAAAGATGTTGTAGATATTTCATTTTTAATATATATTTTCTATTTTAATTGTTAAATCATATAATGTTTTAATTTAAAAAAGTAAAATTATGAATTTAAATTATAAAAAAATGATTTAAATTAGATAGCAGATGTGTATATATTAAATTTCTTAATCAATATCTATATAACATCTATACAATATATATATATAATGCTGAAGAAAAAATATTTTTAAAAATTTAATGCAATTTAATAAAATTTCCTTTTTTTTTTCTTTTCCACACAAATGGGTAAAAATTAAAAATTTGAATGAATATTGAAGGACTTAAAAAAGATGATGTGGGCGAAGAATGGCCATCAATCTGGACTCTTCTACATGGTCTAAATTTTAGGTTGCAACACATCAAATTTAATAATGCTAAAGTTTAATGCCATATGATCTATTCATTCGATAAGAAGGTTGGAAGCTTTATTTATTTGGTTAAGAATTGATTAAGGATGTAATACAATGACACAGTTTTGAAGGTGACAATGTGCAATGTTTGACCAAATTATAAGTGTTGGAGATTGCAAGTTTAAGTCTCAAGGCTCAATTAAATGATAAAAATTTAATTTGTTATGATGTATTGTTGATAGCGTAAAATATTCTAATAAAAAAATTAAATCTTTTAACAATTTAGGATTTTTCTTTATCTCCATTCACTTTTATCCAAAAAAAAAAAAACACAGGCTTACTTTTCTTCCTTTCTTCCTTTCTTTAAATTTAGTGTTTTTTTTATCGGAATTTAGATTTAGTGTTTTTGGTCAAAAGACATTCACTACTTCTTTCACTTTATTATTTTTTTAATTTGAAATTTATTATTTTAAAATTAATATGTATTAATTTTTACTTCTTAATTTGTGTTTTATTTTGAATAACAATGAAATTATTTCTATTTTTCGCTTAAATTTTTATAAAAAATAAATTTTAATATTTTTAATTGTGTCGTATTATAATTAGTCTCGACCTAATTACTATTTGAACTTCACATTATATGAACACCTTATCTACGTCCTAAATAAAATCAATTAGAACCTTAAATATTTAATTCCTAAGACACAAAATTCAGAATTTTCATGTAAAAATAATAACATGATAATTTGTAGATGAATATAATCGCAGAGTAATAATTTTTTTTTTTTAGTTTTTTCTAACATTTTATGCTAATGAATAAAAGTCTTGAAACAAAATTGTTTTATACTTCCATTTAATTTGCTCTATCAAGTTTTTTTTTAATTAAATGAAAACCTCATCATGAAACTATTGAATAACTTGCAAGTCTATCTATAAATATAATTGGTTAATATTTGATTGAAAATTACTATTATCATTTAATATTTCAATTGCAGACCGAGAAAATAGTTTTGAATAGCCTAAGGTATTCTGGAGGTAAGATTTAGCTTTTTCTCATGCTTTATTTATTTGGGTTTGTTGTTAAGATGTGGAAAGTTGCAATTTTATATTTGAAATTTTGTAGGAAGAACTCAGGTAAAGGAAAAAGACCTAGAAAGGGAGGCAATCGGTTTTGGAAGAGCATTGGCTTGAGATTTAAGATATCCAGAGAGGCAATTGAAGGTTAGATGATTTGTTCATGGTTAGTAATTTGAATGCTCAAGTTATTGATTCTCTTTATTTCATTTTTTTGCTTATTCCATAAAAAGTTGCTTATTTGTATGTTTGTTTAGAGTGTTTTAGTTTGTTGCCATTGCTAGGTAAATTGTTTGGCTTAGAATGATTCTACAGCCCTATGAAAACAAGTCCATAATAGCTTATAGTGGAATATGAGAATCTATATAGGTGACTCTAATTAATTTTGTTAATATTTTCTTAATTAGAGTTGAGTTGTTGGGTTAATTGGTTTTGTATATCACTACAAAAAAAAAAAGGACCTTTGGCAGCCAATTAGCAAATAGAAAAAAAATGTAAGAGAAAAGACACCTAAAATTTTTGCTGCTATATTTGGCCAAAATTTCAGAGGGCCTTTTAATCGCAAGCAAAGAAAATGATATTAATTTTCACTTTAAATTGCGGGCTTAATTTTGGTGATTTTTCTCTTTGAAATGTCATCTCAGTTCTATTGTTCATATTTTTTAAAATCCCCAAAGCCCCAAAATATATTATTCTCGATTACCACTTTGTTGAGAATTTGGTTGTGAATTTAGTCATGAAGTGTAACTTGTTTGAGATTTTTCTCTCTGATAGACCTAAGGTAACAGTTCCTTAGTTGCTCTTAATGGGCTTTGTTGTGTGCATTTTCTCAGTTTCTGCGAAGAAATCTGGCAATGTAATATTAAACAATCAATTTTAATTTTTCCAATTGATTATTTAATATTGGATAACTTTGAGGACTTCTCTTCCAAATTTAGGTATAACTATCTTTTTTAATTTTTCTCATTAATTTTTTCTTTTATTTATATATGATTCTGTGAATTGTAGCTTGTTTACAAGGCCTTAGAATTTATGCAATTAAAGTGTTTATCTTAATATTTTTTATTTTTTATTCTTGTGATAATTCTCTTACATAGTCTGAATATAGAAACGAAAAACAAATTGGCTTATGTTAATGTTATATGACTTATTGCATTTCCTGGCATTTGTTAATGAAAGTGTTGTTAAATTGTTTTATCAATAGGATGTCAATTTTAATTTTCTCTGTCTTAGCCAAAACGATTGTTGTAAGAATTTTTTTTTTGTAGAATTGCAAAATAACTTACTTTCAACTGATACTTTAAAATATGAAACAAGGGGAGTGAAATGAATGAGTTTGACGAATTTGACTTGGATATCGCGAAGAAGAGCAGGGGAAAGAAAGGATTCTTCTTGGTTTGAGGTGAAACTATTACTACTGATGGTTCAGGGGGCTAATATTTTCGTGTTGAATATGAAACTCTTGCTGCAAAAAGCTCAAATGACTTGCTAATATTGTTCGTCTTGAATATGAAGCTCTTGCCGAAAAAAAGCGCAAAGGACTTACTGGTAGCAAAGAGTTAGTATCACTAATCTTCTTCTCTATTGCTCCTTAAATTACTTACCAAATTTATAGTTATCTGGTGTTTGGTTGATGGTGAACTATTTTAGCAGTAACTAGCTATTATTAGTTTTCAAATCCCAAATATTGTGGAGAGAGGACAACGAGAAAATTTATGTTTTGTTTTGTGTTGTTCTGTTACATATCAAGTAAGGTGCGTATCATCCTTTGAGTTACTTTCATTTTCACTACGGTTGTCTTTTTGCTTTTCTATTTTACTAAGATTTATAGGAATTGTTAGTGAATGCATCTTATTTTTATTTTCATATATGATGCAAATGCATTTAGCTGGGATGTATAACAACTATTTTAATTTGTTGATGACTTGTGATGATGGTTAAAATTTGGAATGAACTTAGTTTTCAGCTTCATTTCCTTGGCTAACAGAATTTGTTATTGTTAGAGCACAAGCCCAAATCCTATGAAATACAGGCTCACAAGGCCACACAAAAAGCATTATGCTATTGGATCATGGGAAACCACCAAAAAAGCAAATTTAGATGCCCGAATAATTATGAGGTATTAAAGCTATAAAAAAAATATGCTTTGGCAGCTAATGGAGATGTTATGGGCAATTCTATTGAGAGAGAAAGTTTACAAATTTGTAGTTTGTCATTCTTGAACTTTGGAGTTGATTATTTTTAATGAAAGTTCTTTAGAAATACTTGCCCCAATGCATAGCTCATTATCCATAGAATTGTTAAATAGTTTTAGTTTGCCATTCTTGAACTAGAGAGTTCATTAGTTTTAATGAATTCTATGTTTTTTATTTATTAAACCTATAGTTTTTAATTATATATTTATCATAAATCCATAAAATTTTCAGTTAAAAAACATTCAATAAAATAAGTAAAATGAATTAAAGTCGTTAACAGTGACTTGATAATTAAAATATTATATTACGTTCTCAAATTTATATGAAACATATGATTTTATTTAATTATTCGTATAAAAAATTATGTATATTTTTGCAGGGATGTGATGATTCTTTATAATTAAGTTCAACAAAGAAAAATCAAGCATATAAAGATGCAATCCCAGACCAAAAATTAAGAGGCTTCAATGGAATTCATGCTATAAAATCTGAGCTAGAAAACAATTGTCCTTGAATTGTTTTTTATACTGATATGTTGGCCTTAGTAGCTAGAGATGTTGTTTTAATGATATATCCAATTAATAAATTTTACTGATTTAATTATTTAATTTCTAGACTGCCTTTCACTAGTAATTTCTTTGTTCCTTGTGTTGTGTTGTGTTGCGTTTTGTTTCTAGTTTTTGTTTTTCTTCCTTTTCTTTTGAAATTGATTTTGGTTTTAGATATTGATTTTGATTTTTTGGGTATGGTGATGTGTGTGTATGTGCATCAAGATGTATAGGTTGATATATGAAAGTGTTCTAAATCTTCCATGAAATTCTATTTACAGATTCAATTTAATGAGTGGCTTATATTTGAAAATCAATTTGACTTCTCAAGGACAACTTCTTGCATTTAGCTCTTTAACTGAAAAATTAAAGTAAAAATTTGGGTATAATTGGATATAATTAGGTTGCCTTGGAAATTTAGGAGGTTTGAAGAAAGATATTGAATTTGTTTATTTATTTCAGTTTTTCAACTTGATTTTGGGTTCTATTTTTTTGCTTATACTTGATGAGTTTGTTTTTCTGTCTTGTTATCATCTGCTTGGGAAGTGAGTTTTTTATGTGACTTCTAGTTGTGATTTTGTAGAAAGAATCATAGTTTGCTAGTTTTTGAATATGTTGTTTTTGATGTTTTGTTAAATTGAGGCCACTATTGGCATGTTATTTTGCTGAAAATTTTTAATGTTAGAAGGAAAAGGGAGCTTGATTTTCTTATTTTTGATAATACCATCTACTGCTTGATTAATGAGGTATTTGGAAAATGAAACGAAATATAGCATTTGTTAAGATTTTAATAATTTGGAATGCTTGAGCCTGTAATTTGTATTAAGAATATTTTATTCTGTTAAGCCTGTTATTTTTGGGATATGCTGGCAAATTTGACTGACCACTTTTTTTTTATGCTCTGTTGCCAAATATGGTAACCATTTATTGTTTTATCTTCCTTTTTAAAGTGAATAGTTATTTATGTTTGAATGAAGAAATTCTTTATATGGTTCATCATGTAATAGCAGTTTTTCTCTATTTATATTTCTAATCATTTAACTTTTCCTTTTTTTTTTTCCTTTTTGGTTCTTTTTGGTAAGAAAGTTTAGTTGATGCTCAAATATCCGTCAATAATTCAATATTGGAGTGACAGAAGACAAGATGTCCTAGTTAAGTTGGTTAATCGATCATACACCTGGGTTGTCATTCTTCTCCAAACTGTTTATGGAGTTTTTACTAGTAATTACTTCTCCAATTATTATATCTTTCATTTTCATTTAATTTTTTAAATGAAATAAGAGTAGTAAGTAGTGTGTGAGTGTTGTGCGTATTTTAAGAAATGGAAAAATGAAAACAAAAAATAAAGTGTGGAGCTATTTGTAATACTGGGATGATGAACAATTTGTTTGTTATTATTATTTTCAATCTTTTTTGTCGTCTCATTAAGGCACTAGAAAACTGAAGTGACAATTGGCTAAAGCTAGAGCTGAGCTCGAGGTATGCAAGAAGTCTCCTAAAGACATGGGCCTTAGAGTTGTCGGTGATGGTTAGAATTGTCGGTGAAGGGCTTGTTATAAATGAACATGTGAGAGAGAGATTCAACATTTTTTTTTTTTGAGATTGTTAATATAGCTTGCTCATGCCTAGTAAATTTCTTTCTTTTATAATGAATTTTGTATAAAGGTTTATGTTTATTTTTATTTTAGGTATTAGCAAGTTATTATTGTTGCATTTTTATTTTTTAGTACTCATTTTAAACTTATACTTTACTTATCAATATAACTATTGCGTTTATTTTTATTTCTAGTATTGTTATTTTATGTTAATTAAATTTATTGATTAATTAGTGACATGATATATTTCTAGTATTGTTATTTTATGATAATTAAATTTATCAACTAATTAGTGACAGGATATATTTAAGTTAGATTAATTTCACCAATAGGCTAGTGATAAAATATTTTTAATTTTGATGGATTAGGGACGAATGTAAATAGTTTAGTAATGAAACTTCTGTTGCTAAATTGATTATGGAATTAAATTCTATTATATATAATTATTTACAAACAAGCTAATTGTCAACAAACTGATTATGTTTGCAATCCATCGCTAAATAAATTTAGCAACAAAATTTTAGTGCGTTGTAACAAAAGAATTTGTTTTTATATTATACTGCATTAAATGGTGACAAATATGTATACATATATATAGCAATAAATATTAATATTGTATGGCTAACTTAATTCAATATTTGCTACATGTTTTTTTCTTTTATAGCAATATATTAAAACATTTTAGCTACAAGAAATAAATTATATAACAAATCCAAAAATAGGAGACCATATAATTTCATCTAGATCATATATAACTTGAACCATATTTCTTGAATCAAATCTTGTAACAAAATGCTTCTGTCGCCTTCTTTCTAAGATGTTGATAAAAATCCTCATAGACGACTACTTGGTCTTGTTATTCTTAAAAACTTTGAATGATTCTCGTGTACATGGTTCAGCTGACATTTCTAGTTAATATAATGGATGTATGCAAATTGGTATACCATACCCATAAAAAATATGAAAATTGTTAGCTGTAATTTTTATTAAAATATCACAATTAGATTTAATTTCTATTTTTTATAATTTAATAATGCATGCCTAGATAAATGATCTATCTTCACTGCGTAATTCTTTTAATATAGAATGTACATAAATGATGAACAACTTCAGAGAGGACTTTAGACACAATCTTGACCATGATTTGCTCTTCATCTGTGACAATTGACCTAGGCCTTTTCCTCCCATACATGACAACTTAGTTTTCAACATCCATGCATAATTTTTCCATGTAGAATTAATCTACTAAAATTTTTTGTCAAATTACTGAAATTATTATTTAAAATTATAGAAAATCTACCAAAAATTACACAATTTACATCAATTTTTTTTGAAACTTTTAATTAAAATTCTGATAATTTGAACGATATTTTTGAAATATTATAAATAAAATACTATAAATTGACTTATTAGAATTTTTGGTTAAACTATCAGAATTATCATTTAAAATTATAGAAAGTCTACTAAAATTTACATAATTTATATCAATTTTTAAAACTTTTAATTAAAATTCTGATGATTTGAGTGAGAAGTCTAAAATTTGATAAACAAAATTTTAGAATTTGACCTATTATAATTTTTAGTCAATTACAGAAAATCTACTGAAACTTTCATAATTTACATCATTTTTTTATATTTTTACTTAAAATTGTGATAATTAGAGAAATAAAATATCAAAAATTTACTTACTAGAATTTTTGGTCAAATTACAGGAATGATAATTCAAAATTATAGAATATCTACTGAAATATATACAATTTACATTAATTTTCTGAAACGTTTAGTTAAAATTATGATAATTTAATTAAAAGTTCTGAAATTTGAGAAACAAAACACTAGAAAATCTATAAATAATAACATAAAAAAATATTAAAATATGAAGTATATAAGCAAATTATCAGGAAGTTCACATAGACAAAGAATTTTTTTTCTATTTTGTAATTTTGAGATAAGGTAGTTTGATAGTTGATTTCAAAATTTAAAATCTAAACAATTATAATACGACTTACCAGAATTTTTACTCAAAATATCATAATATTTACAAAAAATTACAAAAATATTATTTAAACTTACAGAATATTGAACAATTTTCTGATACTTTTAGTTAAAATTCTGATATTTTGACACAAGATTTTTGAAATTTAATAACAAAATATAAAAAATTGACTTATTAAAATTTTTATTCAAACTACCAACATTATTATTCAAACTTATAGAAAGTCTACTGAAACTTATACAATTTACATCAATTTTTTAAAATTTTTAGCTACAATTCTGATAATTTGAGTGAGAATTTTAAAATTTGAGAAATGAAATATCATAAATTGATCTATTATAATTTTTAGTCAAACTACCAAAATTGTCATTCAAAATTATAAAAAGTCTACTGAAATTTACACAATTTTTATTAATTTTCTAAAATTGTTAATTAAAATTCTAGCAATTTGAGTGAGAATTCTGAAATATTATTAACAAAATACAATGAATTGACCTATTAGAATTTTGATTAAACTAATAAAATTATAAAATACAATAAATTGACCTACTAGAATTTTGATTAAACTAATAAAATTATCATTCAAAATTATAAAAATTCTACTAAAATTTACATAATTTATATCAATTTTCTAAAATTTTTAGTTAAAATTCTGATAATTTGAGTTAGATTTCTAAAATTTGAAAAATAAAATTTTAAAATTTGACTTACTGTAATTTTGGTCGAACTACCAAAATTCTAGTTTAAAATTACAAAAAATCTATTGAAATTTATATAATTTACTTCCATATTTTGAAACTTTTAGTTCAAATTCAGATAATTAAAGTGATATTTCTGAAATTTAAAAAATAAAATTTTAGAATTTTATTTACTAGAATTTTTGGTTAAACTATAAGAATTGTCATTCAAAATTATAGAATGTCTATTAAAACTAACATAATTTACAAAGAAATTCTAAAATTTTTAGTTTTGAATTCTGATATTTTGAGTGAAATTTCATAAATAAAATACTAGAAATTGACCTACTAAAATTTTGGTCAAACTATCGGAATTATCATTCAAAATTACAGAAAATCTACTGAAACTTACATAATTTACATCAATTTTTTGAAACTTTTATATTAAATTCTAATAGTTTGAGTGAGATTTTTAGAATTTAATAAATAAAATACCAGAAATTAACCTACTAGAATTTTGATCAAACTACCTGAATTCTAATTCAAAATTACAGAAAGTCTACTGAAACTTACATAATTTACATCATTTTTTAAAAAAAAATTTAGTTCAGATTCTGATAGTTTGAGTGAGATTTCTGGAATTTGATGAATAAAATACTACAAATTGACCTATTAGAATTTTTATCAAACTACCAAAATTATTATTCAAAATTACAAAAAATATACTGAAACTTACATAATTTACATTAATTTTTTAAAACTTTTAGTTACAATTCTAATAGTTTGAGATTTCTGAAATTTGATAAACAAAATATTAGAATTTTACCTACTAAAATTTGCTATCAAACTACCAAAATTGTCATTCACAATTACAAAAAGTCTACTGAAATTTACATAATTTACATTAATATTCTGAAAGTTTTACTTTAAATTATGATAATTTGAGTTGAATTTCTAAAATTTGAGAAATAAAATACAAAACTTTGATATACTAGAATTTTTAGTCAAACTACCAGAAATGTTATTCAAAATTACAAAAAATATGCTGAAACTTCATAATTTACATTAATATTCTGAAAGTTTTACTTTAAATTCTGATAATTTGAGTTGAATTTCTGAAATTTGAGAAATAAAATATCAGAATTTGATCTATTAGAATTTTTGGTCAAATTACCAGAACTATTATTCAAAATTACATAAAGTCTTCTAAAAATTACATAATTTACATTAATTTTTGAAAGTTCTAGTTAAAATTCTGATAATTTGAGTAAAATTTTTGAAATTTGATAAATAAAATATCAGAAATTGACTTACCAGAATTTTTGGTCAAACTACCAGAATTATTATTTAAAATTATAAAAAATCTGCTGAAACTTATATAATATTACCAACATGACCTACCAGAAATGTTATTCAAACTTATAAAATGTTTACTCAAACTTTCAAAATTTACATCAAATTTCTGAAATTTTATGAAAATATCTTTTTGTTTCAAAATAAAATTTACACTATCATTTTATAAGTTTAATTATAAAATTAAATGCATAAATATGCATAACTCAAATGTAGTTGCAATTCTATATTTTATTTATTACAACTCATATTTATTTTAATAGTTCATCTAGAGAAGATCACAAGTAAACACACATATATCTTACATTTCATTTAACATTACAAGTCATACTATTTTTTTAAACTAAAGATTATTATATATTAGGGATAAAATTATCAAATGGTTCTTTCATTTAATTTAACCCAACAACCAAAATTTAATATAAATATTATAATCAATTTATGACACTAGTTGACTTGTAACAATAAATACTTTCATGAAAAAAATATATTTTATTTTATTTTTTTACAAATTTAAACTCATATTCAAATAACAATTATATAAATTAAAGAATATAACATGATTTTGGAAGCATAATATATATATATATATAGATTAAATATGTAATGCAATTTTTTTATTTCTAAGAGTTAACTTTAAATAAATTAATTTTTAAAATAATGGTAAGAGTTTTGACACAATCTTATACACAAACTTGTATATATTTATTCAATAATAATTTTTATCATAATATTTTTAAAAGACTTTCATATTCTTTATAATAAATATTATTATTAATTTATTTAATGTATCTATTTTATTTTTTTATATATATAATTTATTTTTTTATTTATATTCAATATTAAATTTTTAAAAAATTATAAAATATTAAAAAAAAGAAAAGAAAATATAAAGATAATTATATAAATCAACCTTATATTATTTGAAAAATTACAAATAATATCACTTGCTAAATATGGAGTATTACCATATTTTTAGGAATAATATTATCAATTTACCCATATGATAATATTGTACAGTCAATCTCATAATAACATTTACTCAATCAATATACAGTCAATCTCATAATAACATTTACTATTCAAAAATGTTCAACTAATTTAATAGTTAATATTCTACTCCATAAAAATAAACTTAGATGGCTCTACCTTAAAATGGAGCGGCACTAGCACTACTCTATTTTAAATAGCCAAACCATGCCCATCCAATCCAAATCTTGCAGATGAAAATTTAACTGAGTCTTTATAACTTAGAACTCGTCCTTCAAACCGAGCTGACTCACTTTCCCTTTCCATGGTAAGCAACAATTTCCCTTCTTCTTCATTTCCAACTTTACTCGTCGTTTCACTTATTAAACTCCAAAGGCTCTCTACCAATGATTTCTTCCAACTAGACAAAGCCAATAGCTTTTCTTCACAATCTTGTAATCTTTTCAAAACACAACCCAACTCGACCGACTCACCAAAACTCTGGCAACTTAATCTTTGGTTGAACTCGTCAATTCTAATAGCGATTTCATTTATAGATGACAAATAATCCTCCCCAACCAAGTTCAGTATCTGATCTACCAATCCATTGCCTTGCATATGCAGATCGGAATCGGGTCTTTTGCATATTTCTTCCATTAAACTCGCTAAAGAATCCATTTCTTTAAGAAGATCATAATTTGTTAGTGCTGAAACTTTCTCTTCTTCTTTATCTTTGTCTGCTGTATTTGATGTTGAACAGAGGAAGAAACCCAGAACTCTTGATGTTGATAAAAGATGTTCAAGATATCGAGCATACCTGTAATTTCCAAAACGAACATCCAGCAAATATAGTTATTTTTCTTTCCAAAATATATAAAGAAACAAGAATAATCAAGGAAAATATATAAAGAAAAAAGGGTAAAAAAAATATAAGTAGAAGGGTTGTGATGATACCATCTGACCCAAGAAGATAATTCCCATGTTAGCGGCGTTGTGTTGTCTCTAAAACTTGATAATTTGAGGTAATTTCTACCACCTGTAGAAGGGTATATAGAAAGTTGATCTTGAAGAATAAAACTACCATGTTTGATGATGTGATGGACAATATTAAGGCACTTGATAGCCACAGAGGAGTCATGGGTAGATTGCAGGCGGTCCATAAGGGAAGCAATGGCAGCAGCAGCGGTAGCGCGTGAGTTATACCCATAAGATAGCAAAATGGCAATATGCTTTGGATTTGGTGGTGTAAAGGGATCATGGGTTGTGGCTTTTAGAAGAGCTAATTGAAGAGACAAAGTTTTGGGTTTAGAAATTATGGCTGCTTTGCTTTGAGAAGCCTTGTCTTTGATTATGCCAATTAAATCTCTTAGATTTGTTATGCGACCCATTTGAAGGAAATTTTAGGAAAAAAAGAAAAATTTGGATTGCAGAAAGAGAAGATGATGAAGAAGACGATAATAGAGGGAACAAAGAAGAGGCGGCCTTTAGTGCTATGGGTTGGGTTTGATTATGGTTGTCTACTCGCCAAATTGCCTTATCAAGAATTTAAGAGTTGGGGTCTTTCTGTTCTTTTCATTATAAGAAAAAGATGTTTTTTATCACTATTTACTGTGAAAAGCTAATCAAGGAAACTTGGAAAGGGAAATGTATCAGTATACCAACAATAGATATTTTCGTATGTATCTTCGTCCAAACGGTATCGTATTAATACTATATTTTATAGGTGCAACAATACTAATATATGAAAAAAGATTTATACTCCCTCCCTCCTAAAATTAAAATTATAGTCCCATTTTTTTAACATCCCAAAATAGTAGTTCACTTTCTACTATTTTGAATCATGTTTGGAATTTTCATTAAACATCCTAAAAATTAAGAAAAAAAAAAGGTGGGGCAAAAGAATGATGATCACAATTCACAGCATTGTATAAATTCTACAAAAATTATTAATTCCAGAAGGTAAAAAGTAAGATATAGCTTTTCCCCTTTGGATGCATATTTTATCTGATGCATAAATTAATAGTTTCTAAACTTTCTTAGCTTTTCTAATCCTTTTCTCATCTCTTTCTATCACTTTCTTAGCTTCCTATAACAGCTGTTAGTTTGCTATTTGAAGATCATAATAATACGGTAGCTCATGAAGAACCTAATCCATCTACAGAGAAAAAAAGAAAATTCAATGCAAATTACTTCATCTTCATATTTTGGATCTTAGTTCAGGAATCTATTACAGAGACAAATATACAACTCACTTCCTAATTCACAGAATGTCACGTGAGATTGATGGTTCTGGAGAATTATCAATTATTGGAGTATGCCAAGCACTTGGAAAAGGGAAAGTTTCAAATCTCCCATTCAAGATTTCAATTTTGAGAATTACAAGAGCATAGAGGAAAGCTCTAAAAAAATTGTGCAAGCCCACCATCACATTCATGGACGAGATCAACTAATCTTAGATAATGAAGACAATAAAGAAACTCTACTCTTTCATCTTCTATCTTCTCTTGCCTACTCGAATGCAAAAGAAGTCTAGACAAAATAAAAAGAGAAAATAAATGCAACTCTTGCCAAAGTTTGGAGTCTCTTGGGCAATTTTAATGATCAATACACTGGTATTGATTCAATTGAAAATTCAGAGCAGGTTTATGCTAAAATAAGATATCTCAGTCTTGGTGTTGTAAAAAATTGTAAATTTTAAATATTATTTGAAAGTATATTTTTTAATTTTAATTATTTAAAAAAATATTTTTTTTAGTATTTCTTAATTATTTAAAAAATATAAAATGGATAAGTGGATCTTATAGTGTAATCTCATTAATTATTTTTAAGGGTCAGTTAATTTTCTTTAATACTAAAAATCTAAATGCTCCGTTCTTCCAACGGCAATAGCTTGAATGATCTGTTTTTTACAAACAAAATAATATATATATATATATATATAATTAAAAATAGTAAAAATTAAATCAAGACAACAGTAATACTTTATGTATTTATTTGAACCTTTGGCATGTTAAATTTAGATTAAATTTTTTTTATAAATTTTGATATGCAACCTTACTGAATAAAACTTCCCAAATAGATATCAGCATATGCATACCTCATTTGACATTCTTCTGAATAAAATTAAAAATATAAATTGATAAGAGCTAATTACGACATATGAAAAACAATGCAATAGCAAATTTTCAAAAAGCAATAGGAGAGTCGGTGATCAACTCTTCCCTCCCAAGATTTTAAAAGCTTATATACGATTATATGATTATTTTTTTTAATTCAAGTTGTAATAAATAGAGGAAATTTTTAATTAGATCTATCTTTGTCATCTCTCAAAGTCTAATGATTTGTAATAAAGCATCCTAAGAAATGATTAATGAAAACATCTCAAAGAAGCATCAATTTTGTCTGAAGCATCATCATGATTTATTTATTTATTATTATTATTATAGTGGCTGAAGGAACTTTCACTTGGTTGTTTTTATGTGGAACAACGTTATTTTCCCTTTTTCATGCTCCTAATTCAATCATAGTTTTATCTTTCTAACACAAACGGTCGGATTGATTGATAAATAATGAAAAAACATGAATAAAGGCGTAAAATGCAAATAATTTAAAATTAATGGAAATGCTGAAATTTGAAGTGTGATAGAAATTTTAGTTGGAAGAAAATACATTATTTTGGTGAAAAATATATAAATACAAATTTTTATAAAATTTAATGTTTTAAGGTTTTGAGTTGAGCTATGATAGTAAACTCACAAATGTATTTTCTTATTAGACTCATGAAAAAAAAAATTCAAAGACCTATTTAAATTTAATTTTTCCTTTATCTTGAATTTTGAATCATAAATTTTTATATAATTGCTTGGCATATGTGAGATATATAATAACTCTTATGAAAAAATTAAATTTAATGATATTAAACTTTATAAATGGGTGAAAAAATAAATTCCACATTTTACAATTACAAGATATGTAGGTTTTTATAATAAGAAAAAGCAAATTACCATAAATAATTTAAAAAAAATGTTATGAGAATCAAGTTATGACAAATCAAACCAGGATAAAATAAAAATTTAACTTGTCAAAACTTATTGTAAATTAAATTACTTTATAATATAAAATTCAACTTGTTAAAACTCAATATATCTTATCTTTACTTGATTTAGAGTCCTGTAATTATGATAAATAAATTGATTTATTATATAGATGATAATGACAACCTACCAAAATTTATAGAAATCTCTTATAAAAAATTTTAATTTAATCAATTAAATGACTTATTTATGCAGATATTTTATTAATTAATTGCTGATAATGACAATGAATCAAAATAATATATAATATCTCTTTCAGTTCAAAAAAAAAAGAGCATAATATATAATATCTCTTTAATCAACCAAATTACTTTATATATATATTAATTGTTGATAATGATAATGAATCAACTCACTCAAGTCCTAGTTAAAAAGAATATATGGAATTATATCAATTTTATTTTAGCAATAGAAAGCTAAATTCATTAAATTAAATAAACATTACAAAAAGCCATCACAAAAAGCTTGAGGAATATATGTTTGCATAAAGTATGCACAAATAACAAAATAAATTTACAACCTAAATTATTAACCATCCCAACACAGAGCATGAAAAGAAAGAAGCATAACAAGCTACACTCAATAACCCATGCTAATAAAACAAATCTCCCATCAACCAAGAGAATGCCAAATAAAAAACAAGAAAATGACCAAGCAAATATTAGATAATTATCAAGACCACATACAAGATAAGAAATTGGCCGAACCATATATAATGATGGATAAATCTACTTAACATATTGACTGTAGTGGACAACATTAGACACCCAAAATCTGTGGCTAAGGACCCATTGTTCATTGAATTTTGGGAGAAAAATAAGAATGAAAAATAACTTCCTTTAGGTAACTTCTGTGAATAATACTTTTAAATATGTAGAGAGATATGTAATCTTGAAACCAAATGAGATTGAGAACAGCTATCAGTAGCAGCCCATTCAACCCAAAAAAAATTATTCATCTTGACCAGAAATTTTATCACTAACAAAAAGTTAAACCTTCTCTTCAAAAAAAAAAAAAAACCCATTAAAGCCAAGGAGACAGTGGCGTAGCCAGGATTTTAGATAAGGGGGGTCCAATTCAACTTAAATACTAAACATTAAAAATATCAAATTATAAAAGAAATAAAAAAATTTCAGATTATAAACTACAAAAAAAATAATAATTTCAATTTAACTTCATACTACTTTTCTCAAAAAAAAAAAAAACTTCATACTACAAAATCAAATTAAACATTTCAAATTTATAATGTCCTCAAGTATTCAAGCCAATTTCTTAATTCATTATTTTTCAAATTTCAATTCATTTTAGCAAGATAAAAAAATTGCAACAAAATAAATATGAGATTAAAAGTAAGTGGTGTACCTATTCTTAACTTGTTGCCGCTGCCTTGCTGGTGCCAATCGGTGAAAGAATGAAATTGAAAAAGGAAGAAACTGTTATCTGAAAAAAAAAAGAAAGAAAAAGGAATTAACGAAGAAGAAACGTGAGAAAGAAGAGAAAGAGTCACAATTAAGTTATTCTTGTTTGTTTGTAATGGGCAGAGTCATTGACAAATCTTGTTTGTTTGTAATGGGCTTGATTAAAAGGCCCAGTTTTAAATATTGAAAAAAAAAAGATGAAAAATGTTGGGAGCGTGGATCGAAGTTGCGTGCTCTCACATAGTAAGACCAAACTGTTCCATCTCAACCAATGTAATATTTATTCTCAAATATACCTAAAAAAATTTTATTTTTAACTGAGGGGGGAACAGGGCCCCATGAGACCTCCTTTATCTCCGCCTCTGCAAGGAGAGACCATAGTAATAGAGACATAAAGGGGGCCAAGATAAAAGGAGAAAGAAAGAAAGGAAAGCTAAGACTAAACATATTAAAAACAAAGAAAAAAACTAGAGCTGAAACTACATAACTGGAACAATAGAATAATTACATGTGTTGCTACTTTCTAAACAAATTTAAACTTGTTTATCAATTAGGTATAATTTTAAAAATTATTATTTTTTAAATTCAGTTTATCTAGTTTATAGTATTTTATATATAAATTGAATTATGCCGCCTAACTGATCATAAACAAGTATATATACAATATAAAAAAAATAAATCAAATTGGTTGATTCGGATAGGCTTATTTCTTGCATATTATTTTATCTATTAAATTAAACTATAGAAATTTAACTACTAAAAATGAAATTGACAAATTCTCAAAAAAAAAAAAAAATGAAATTGACAAGAGATTAAAAAAAAAAAGAGTAAAAGTAAACCGTAGACTCAAAACCGTAAAAAAAAAAATGAAATGAATAATAATTCATTTCAGCCGATCAATTTAAAACAATTTGCCACATATAAATTTCATTTTAGAAATTGATGGTTGACCCAAGTTAATCCAACTATAGAAATATGTATATTATATGTCAGGCATAAATATTGTATATACATACAATTTTTTATATATTTTAATTGTTATTGAGTATAAAATTATAATTTAACCTTTAAATTATATAATTATCTAAAAAATTTATAACCTAAACGTAATAAAAATAATTTTTTTTAAAATAAAGGGTTTCTGATTTTTCTAAAAATCAATTCTTCTAGTTTGCTTCATTAGCCATTTAACGGATGATGATAGTTACCTTAAATGCGGAGGTTAAAGCGAGCGTGAGTTGCATATGCTTAGGGACTGCTACGTTGCCAGAATGGTGTGGTTCAAATTGGGCGCCCAGTTGATGCTTGGAGACCATTCTGGCATGGAGACCATTACAAAAATCTCATATCTCACCGTCACAAAATTTTATAAATGTGAGGCCTCCCCAAGCACGAGTTCAGCCCGTCAAAAGAAAGTCAAAATGCTCATTCACTGCCACGTACGGTCTCTAATCAGTTCGGTAAGTAATGGTTTAAAAATGGTCCTTTTATTTGAAAATGAATCACTCTCATTTATTTTAAAAAGAGAGAATAATTTATTTTGAAATCTTGATTGAAAATTTTCCACTTCAATTTATTTAGTTTTAGAAAATTTTAAAAAAAATCCATTTACTATAACTCCATAAAAAATATTTAATTTTTACCAAAAGGAATTAGTCTGAAACCAATCATAATAGGTTTTGAGCTAGGTTTTTATGTTTTATGTAAGAAAATATTTACCTTTAAAAAATTTTGACTCAAGAATTTTTTATTTTCATAAATGACAGTTAAAATTTATAAATGACAAATAATATATTTATGAGAAGTAATAAGATGATATCCATTCCATACATTCAAACAAAAAAAGTAATAATTAAATTTATAACTCCGGATTAACATACAATGGGGAGCTTAAACTCTAACTCTTATGAGTTTTAGATTAGACATAAATTTTCAAAATAATATTTATAAAATAAAGTAAAATAAAATAAAGAAGAAAAGGAGGAGAAACAATCAATTTTATGATTTTTAGGTGAGCCTGCTATTTAGAGTGAAATTTTAAGTATGCCTATATATCTCTTTGAATGAGAATCAAGGCCCTTAGTAATTCATCATTTTGATTGCAAATACTTTACTTTAATTTAGGTTTGTTGTTTTACCCAATTAAAAAACAAATGAGTTTAAGAATTACTTTTCGT
Source organism: Garcia nutans (assembly GCA_947685225.1). Taxonomy (NCBI): domain Eukaryota; kingdom Viridiplantae; phylum Streptophyta; class Magnoliopsida; order Malpighiales; family Euphorbiaceae; genus Garcia; species Garcia nutans. The sequence continues at coordinate 8,501,089 of CANTUV010000059.1, read as the reverse complement.
TATTTCCTCTTACTTTACTTGATTTTGGGTTTGATGGAATGTTTGGGCCTTAACTTGGGTATGATGGAAGGCTTGAGCCTTAACTTGGACTTGAAATAAGGCTTGAGCCTTGACTTAGACTTGATAGAAGGCTTAGGCCTTGACTTAGGCTTGGTGGGCTTAGGTTTTAACTTGGACTTGAAATGAGGCTTAGGCTTTGACTTGGACTTAGTGGAAAACTTGGACCTTGACTTACTTACTTGGCTCCACCTCATACTAAAGGACAGTTTCAATTACTAAAGCACACTAAAAATATTAAACTAGAGGTCTCACCCAAATGAGTTTGGACCAAGTGTACCTAGTAAGTTTTTTTCTCAAATAGGCTTGAAACTATAAGCTATGGTGCTAGTGACTCATGCTACTCAAGATGGCTTAAGGCTAGAGGGGGGAGCTACTTATATAGGTGAGCTAAGGAAGTAAAAGTTCATAAACTTTCAATGTGAGATTCTTTTCATAATATAGGAAGAGGGGTCATCTTGGTTTGGGGGCAGTGACATCTCTTCATATTTTACTTCATTTTTAATTCATTTGGGATTCATTTTGAGCCATACTTTTTGCATTGGATTTGTGACTACTGTGACTACAAGCTCGCTATCATTTCATGATCACCAATGACCCATCGCTGTAGAGTGACAGCAAATTAAGTTTTGTGCACAGTTTGTACTTCTAGGCTCATTTTGAAACCTTCCAATGTTTGATTGATATATGTGAGTGGGATTTTTATCCTCACTCCCGGTAGAATAGTTCTTGCGATTTTTGCTCTGTTAGGCTCTAGGCCTTTAGAGAACACATGCCTAAACCCAGAGAAATGGAGTTGCCACACGAACCGGCCAAGAAAGAAAAAGAAAGGGGTGGATGACTTGATTTCTAAGAAATTCTCAACCCTCTATTAGTTTCGAAAAGTTGAACACGTATGGGGAAGATGAGAATGACCCAGCACTCCCATAGCGCTCGGTTTATTAGAACCAGTCTCCTTTTCAGGTCTAAATATTATTAAATTCTTAATTATTATAATATCATCTATATTATATGCAATCATAATAAATAACATCATACCATTAATCAAACAAATAAAACGGGTACCCATACTAGATGAAAATATGCCTTTACAATGTCCAATATCCAAAACATAAGTAAATAAAAATAGAACACCTAAAAATTGGTAGAAACATATCCCTTATATTAATTCTCACATATAAATAACATAAAAGAAAAAAAATTAAATAATCAAGGCACCAATAATATGAAAATATACCTTTTACAACTTTAGAACCAAAATAATAAGAAATTGCAATCTTCATAATAAAGAAGGATCATACACAGAGTCATTAAATAATAATAAATTAGGGCTTAAATAAAATCAAATTATAAAAAAGTTCAATGTATGACCAAATCTTAATATTAACCCCTTAATGAATTATAGTGCACAACGCTAGAACTAAGGTTTATCGGATGAGGTTGCATTGAAATCAAAACAATAAATTAAATCATAATAACTTTGCAAAGCTAAACGAAGATGATTAATTTAATTAATAGAGATCATACCTTCATTGTTGGTTTCACCAAAATAATTTTGAATGTTGAAACAAGCCTTGCAATTGCACAATCGTTTATACCTTGTACACTTTTTGTGGGTTTGAATCAACTAAAGTTTTAGTTGAACAATGGGTTCAAGGTTTCTATGTATTTACTTTATGTCCCTCATTGTCTTTAGTCTGCTTTCTGTCTTTCTTTCTTTAATTGTTGTTGATTTAATCAATGGTGGCTCTCTGTTTATTTTCGTGGCTACAGATCCCTAAAGCTCCCTCTTGATTTGTATTTATAATGTTTAATTAGGGTTAAGTATGATCATTCTCCTAATCCGGTTCCAATACTTCATTGTTATCCAAGATTTCCATAAGTTAAACACAATTAGGACTTATGAAAAACCGAACTCATGTCGAATTAGACCGTGGTCTAATTCGATATGAACTTTATGCTCATATCGATTTAGATGGGTCCAACTCAAACCAAATTAATTTTAAATCCTAAAACCAAATCTAATTAGGACTTTTATAAATTGGACCAATCTGATTCAAGCTTTTAAATTAGGTTTAAGCTCTTTAAAATAGTATCGTATTTTGCTTGGCCTCATTTAATCGGGATCAGGCTCATCTAAGGTCAAAATTATGGGTCTACAATCCAATTCTTAATGTATTGGAACCGTAATGAAATGAGATGTGTGCTTATGGTCTTTTAAGGGTTAGGAAAAATATTTATTATCGTCCAAAACCTATAAAAGTCAATTATGTGCAAATACAACTCTTGAAGGGTCACACTAAACTTTTTATTAAAAAATATCCAAAATTCTTGAATTTATGAGTTGTATTTCCAAGCTAATCGATGCTTTAAGTTTGATTTTATTAATAATAATAGGTATATAATTATTAACTTAATAGTATATTTTTTATATTCATTGATTTATTTGCTTTTTTAAGATAGTATTTATAAATTAATAAATAAATTCCCTTTGTGGCATCTTTCATCGTCTCTCTCGCTTTAGGTTACCTAGGGTTAGGGTTGGGGATTTGTCTTACTTTTCTTTAGCCTAGGTGTATTTATGTCTCTTTTTTTCCCTCATTCTATGGGGCTATTGGTTGGTTTGTGCTTAGATTTAATGATGATATGACTAAAGAACTAGAATGTTTGTGGAATAAGTTCTCATTGACGAAAGTCAAAGATAAGGCTGTAGTTATAGAGGGAGTTTTTGAAGGTTCTGAAGGCAAGAAACATGAACGATGCTTGATAGGGAAACTTTTATAAAGAAAGCCTTTTAATCTTATGGTTGGTGTGATTGTTGGGGTTGATGATAACACAATAAATTCATAAGGAAAATATATTAGGGTTAGGGTGGAGATTGATGTTACAAAGTCATTTTGTAAGGGAACTATAGTTATCAATAGCAAATGTGAACGAGTATGGTGCTATTATGGTTATGAACAATTATCCAAATTTTGCCACCAGTGTGGGGTTTTGGGGCATGTATAAGATGACTATGAGGAAAAACCAGAAGAGTTACATGTCACAGATTGGCTTTATGGTCCTACATTGAAAGCTTTTTCGATCAAAGTAAAGATAGGATAAATAACTTAGGCACCTCCCTTTATGGGCACCAACACGAATCGGAATGATTATATGCGAGGCTCATCCTCAGTAGAGAATGAACATGGAGCCTGTCGTTTTTTGAATATGTTAGAAAGCACTAATGAATCCCATGTTCCTAACATACTAGTGTCTATTATAATGCATGTAGTGAATACATTAGAAGGGGTGTACTAAAGTCTGGAGGAGGGTGTGGTTGGTAGAGCAATAGGCCTATTTCATATAGACTGTATGGTTAACAAAAATACGATCCACATGTAAACATCTATTGTCTCATTGCATGTGAAATTTTGCATGGGTGTTGACGTGCCTTAAAAGTTGACCAATGAAGCCAAGATTTCAGCTGGTGAAAGGGTGTTAAGTGGAAGAGGCTGACAACTAAGTAAAAGTGGAGGTGGTAAGACTGTGGAGAAAAGGGGGATAAAATTATGTTTGGAATGAAATTGATAAAGGAAAGGGGGTGAAGAGAAAGAATTTTTTAGATATTAATGATGTTAACAATGTTAACTTAGACAATATTACGCCTTCTAGAAAGGGTACAATGGGTGAGCTGATGTTTGTTCAAGATGGTATGGCGAGGTTGCTGGATAGTTCCCACTGAGACCAATGAGGCTCTTAAGTTGAACATCCAAGGTTTGGTTTACTCTTGGATGATTCATAGTCTTAAATTCTTATTGCAAGAATGTTACCCAGATATTGTTTTCTTATGGAGAAAAGATTGCATAGTTCTGAGGTGAAAGGAGTTAAACGTTCTTTGTCTGATTTCCATTGTTTCGTATTTATTTCTATTGGTAAAAGGGTAGTTTGCTTCTGTTTTGGAAAAAGGAGATAAATATCACCATCAAGGCTTTTTCGCCAAATTTTATTGATTTTGAGGTTATGAGTGATGAAAGAAATAGATGGAGAGGCTCGATAATTTATGGGTGGGATGAAGGAGAGGCAAAGGAGAATACATGGTGTTTGTTGACTCATCTATCTAAGGCATCTCACCTCCCTTAGCTGTGTTTTAGTGATTTTAGTGAGATTATGAGGTCTAGGGAGATCAAGGGTGGTAGAGATGGGAGCCAAAATGTTATGATTAGGTTTAAAGAAGTGGTGAACAGGTGTGGTTTTCATGATGTAGGATATAATGGCTATACTTTTACTTGGAATAATGGGCATCAAGGGCTGGCTAATGTGCAAGAAAGGCTTGATCACTTCTTGAATCAAGTAAATGGCTATCCCTATATCCGACAGCTGCAGTGCACCATTTAGTTATGATAGCATCTGATCATGCATCTATTTTGATTATAATAGATGGGATGCCTAATAATTCTAAAAGAAAAGTGAAGTTGTTTAGGTTTGAGGAGATATGGATAAGAGACGATAATTGTAAGAATGTAATGGAAGAGCCTTGAAGAGGTTCAGTTACTAGTCAAAATGATTTAGTTATGCATAAATTGTTGAATTGTGCTTTGGCCTTCAAGCTTGGAATCGTAGTTATTTTGGTAATGTCATGAGGCAATTGAGGGGAAAATGAAGGAGTTGGAATAGCTACAAAAGAAAGATGGCGATGAGATCTTTAAAAAGAATGGGATGATTTGAATAATAAATTGAGGAGTTGGTAAAAACAGAAGAAATCATGTAGATGCAAAAGTCAAAAGCGGTCTAGATGAAAGAGGGTACAAGAACACTAAGTTTTTTCATTCTGTGGCTACGGCTAGAAGAAGTATAAATCTTATTAAGAGCCTAAGAGATGATTCAGATGAGGATAGAATTAGGAATGTTGTTTGAGTTATTTTTTGACACTTTTTGCAAGCACAAAACCAACTGACTTCCACAATTCTATAGGAGCAATTAATAGTTTCCTTTCTCAAGATATGACAAGTTAATTGGAGTCTCCTTTTATAGCTAAGGAAGTTTAAATGGCTCTCAAATCTATGCAGCTTCTAAGGATCCAGGTCCTGATGGTATGTTAGTTCTTTTCTTCTTGAAATTTTGGAATATAGTAGGATCTGATGTTACTTCTTTTGTGCTTGAGGTTTTGAACTCTAATAAAATGCTTCCTAATCTTAATCACACTTACATTACTTTGGTCTCTAAGGTTCATTCCCCTAGTTTGATGCAAGATCTAAGACCTATAAATTTTTATAATGTCCTTTGCAAAAAAAAAATATCAAAGGTTTTAGCTAACCCTATTAAAATTGTGCTCCTTGGTCTCATTCATTGCACACAGAGTGCTTTTGTTTCAAGGTGTCTCATCACTAACAATGCTATAGTTGCTTTTTGAGATTTTCCATTCCATGTGTCATAGAATAAAAGGGAGGAAAGGCACTTTTGTTTTTAAGCTTGACATTAGTAAAGCTTATGATAGAGTGGAATTGTCGTACTTTATTCATATTATGCAAACGAAGGGTTTTCATGTACATTTTACAAATCTGATTGAAATTTCTTTGACAACTATTTATTTTTCATTCCCAATTAATGGGAAGCCTAATGATTTTTTAAAACCTAGTAGAGATCTTTGATAAGGAGACCCAATTTTGCCTATTTGTTTTTGTTATGTGCATAAGGGTTTTAGGAGATGTTAAGGAAGGCAGTTTTGTTGAATCAAGTGCATGGAGTTAAGATGTACTGTAGAGGACCATGAATTTTGCACATGTTCTTTGTTGATGATAGTATTCTCTTTGCAGGGCAACAATTAATAAATACCAGTAGATTAAGGAGATTTTGTTGACATATGAGAGGAAGTCGGATCAAAAGATCAATTTTTCTAAATCAAAAGTTTCTTTTCAACAGAAATGTTCCCTCATAGATCCAAAAGCAAATCAATACTAGAAGTGGGAGCAGTAGAGCCTCATTCGAAATATTTAAGGCTGGTAGCAATGATAGGTAGGTCTAAGTCTCAAATCTTCTCCTTTGTGAGGGATCAGTTTGAGAAAAAGTTGAAAGGCTACAGTTGCTGGAAAAGAGGTCTTAATAAAAGTTATGGTACAAGCAATCTCTACATATGTCAAGGGTGTTTTTGCATTGCCTATTTCTCTATGCTAATAAATTCAGAGTATGGCCATCCGCTTCTAGTGGGGGAGTGTATCTGATGCTAAGAAGATATATTGGCTCATTTGGAATAAGCCTTGTAAAGCCAAGGCGGGGGTATGGGCTTCAGAGATATACAAACTTTTAACTTGGCTTTGTTAGCTAAGCAAGCCTGGAGACTTGTTATGAACCCGGATTCTTTGTGTTCATATGTTTTGAAGCTAATATATTATCCTTGTTCGAGTTTTATGCACGCAGCAGTAGGTTTTTAGCCCAGCTTGGAGTGGAGGAGCATCCATTCTACAAAGGTCATGGAGATGGGATTGAGGTGGAGGATTAGGAATGGTCAGTCAGTCAGAATTTGAAAGGATAGTTGGCTTTTGGATTATTCGATTCATCACCCTTTAGTGCCCAGAATACTAAATGAAGATGCAAGGGTGAGTTAACTTATTGATCCTTCATCTAAATGTTGGAATCGGAGCTTGTTAAAGGATATCTTTCTACCTTTTGAGGTTGATATCATTCAACAAATCCCTATTAGTTTCTGCTTGCTAGCTGATTCCCAGTTTTGGTTACCAAAAAGGAATGGCCATTATTCTGTTAAAATGGGTTATTATATAGCTTAGTTGATCTCAAGCTCAAATAAGGCATCTTCCTCCCATAATCCTAGCAAGACGGATATTTGAAAGGTTTTGTGGAAGCTTAGAATCCCTCCTAAATTAAAGAATTTTATGTGGCAGAGACATCTGTGTTGTTTAGTGTCTCTGCATAGGAAGGGGTTAGATTTGGATATGGCTTGCTATTAGTGTGGAGAGGAAAGCAAAATTCTCTTTCACATTTTTAAGGACTATCCATGGGCTCGAGCAATTTGGATGGTGTCTCCTTTGGGTACGAGAGTGGACAATCTCTAAGTTTCAGACTGTTTTCATTTGTTTTCTAAACTAAAGAATGATCTGGATATGGACAATATGGAGTTTAGTGTGATGTTGCAATGGGCCACAACAAGTTTATACATGATGCTACGATGATGCAAGTATCTGACGTTATCAATTTGGCTTCACATGTATGGCATGATTTTCAGGAAGACATCAGTATAACTGAGAGTTTGGTAACATTTGCACAAATTCATTGGCATCCCACTGATGTAGGAATTTATAAATTGAATGTTGATGCTTCTGCATGCTCTAATATGAATAGAATTGGTCTTGGAGCTGTCATAAGAGATCAGTTATTATTGGCTGCTAAATGAGTTGAAGAAAAATAGGCGGTGAATTGGCAGAATGTGCCTTGTTGTATGGCTTAATGCTAGCAAAGGATAGCAGGTTCGACGAATTGGTGGCAAAAGCTGACTGTCAGCCAGTATCTATGGCCATTCAAAAAGCTCAAGAAGATTTTTCTCTTTTGGGTTTGATTATTGCAGATACCACCTCTCTTAGTTTCAACTTTCAACTTTTGTCTTTTAATTTTAGTAGAAGAGATAGCAATAAAGTGGCTCATTTATTAGCACAATGGGCTTTGTCTTTAAATGAAGAATTAATTTACTTAGTAGAAGAGTTTCCTGATTACGTTGAGAATATTGTATGTTTTGATGTAGCTGGTCTTTTTGGTACTTAATTATAGTTGCTTCATTTTCTCTCAAAAAAAAAAAAAGAAGAAGATAGTATTTATATGAGTAAAATTTAATATTTATATTTATTTTCTTTTTTTTTTTAAATAAAACTGTTATAATTAATTAAAATTTTCAATTTAAATATAAAATTAATCTTACAATGTCTGATGCAATTTTATTTCAAAAACAAAATATTTTGTTAATTTTTATTATAAACAAAATAATTAAATGTTAAATTTATTTTATATTAATAAATTTTCATTCAAAAAAACTTAATTAATAAATTGGAAAAGATAAAAGTCAAAAAATTTTAAAAACTAAATTATTATTTTTCAAATTTTATTTATTAAAAATACAAAATTTTAAATTTTAAAAAGAAAAACGTGAAAAATAACTTTTACAGTAGAAAAAATAGTTTAAAATTTTATTTATATTTTATTTACTATTATTTACTTTTTTTTTTGCAAATTCAATTATAAAATTAGAGGTTTGTCTCTTTAAAAAATTTTGTGTTTTCTTAATTTTTAACTTTATTGTATTTTAATAATTATCTATATTATCTAATTAATATTATGATGCATCATTATAATAAATAATATAACATTTCTAATAAGTGAATAAAATATGTGTTTGTGTATATATAATAATATAGTTTTTAAAAATATAAAATATATTTTTAAAAGTATAATATAAAAAATTAAAAATATTTTTTTATTTAAAAAATAAAAATTTACAACATAATCGTATAGGGCCTAAGGTGTGTTCGTTTATATTGGCCTCAGGTGTGTTCGTTTATATAGTAGACTCTTAATTTTTTATTGTTTTAAATTAAAATATCTTTTTATATTTTTAAATACCTGATTTATTTTTAAAAATATATCATAATTATTAAAAATAAAAAAAAATAAAATTTTTTAAAAATGATAAATGTCAAAAATTGAATTTTACCATAAAGAAAAGATTTTTATTAATATAAAAATATCTTATATTTAAAAAAATTATTAATATAAAATATTTTCTTAAAACCAAAATCATTAAAATCATATTTGAAAAAAAAGAGAGAAAGAAAAAAAAAAGGATGTTATTGAGTAGGCTCACCTCAATAAGCCTAGGGCTAAACTATGGATATCAAAGGATAAGAAAAAATTATACTCTATAGTATATTTTTTAATTTTTTAAAAAAATATTTTATATTTTTTATATATTTTTTATCTACTAAATATATATCTAATATATATATTTGAAAATAGAGTATATCTTTAATATATTCAAAATATATTCAAAATATACCTAAAAAAAGGTATTTTTAAAATTAAAAATTAAAAAAATTAAAAAAATTAAAATTAAAAAAGAAAAATGAATATTTTTAAAAATATTTTTATTTTTTAGGTTATTTTAAAGAAACTCCAAAGGATAATACACGAGGTGTTGGTTTACACAAACCACAGGCTTTGTTCATAAATTTAGAAGAAAAAAAAAGGATTTTCATAAAAAAAGAAAATCTCAAAAAATAAAAATATTTTTAAAAATATTCATTTTTCATTTTAAAATTTTAAAAATATTATATATATAGTATCACTGAAATATACCTTACTTTTAAAGGTATATTTTAATATAGGCTCCATGTTTTTAATGTCAAAGTTTTCATGGTGTTTTTTTTTAAAAAATTATGTTTCAAAGTATTTTTATAGTTTTTTTAATATTTTTGAAAACTAACTTTTTTTTTGTTAGTTTTATAATTTTCCCTTTAGAAAAAAGGATTTTTCAAAAAAAAAACTCAAAAAATAAAAATATTTTTAAAAATATTCATATTTTTAATTTAAAAAATATTTCATTTTTAGATATATATATATATATAGTATAATTAAAATATTTAACAAATTAAGAAAGTGACATATAGTCTATGTTTTCCTTTAGAAAATGGGTTCAATAGTTGTAAGGCAGCAAGATCCAATCCCTCTCCTAAGTTACGCTTTAGTCTTAATTTATTGCCCTTAAATTAATAAAAATTTGTTTCTCTTTTATTTATTTATTTTTTAACATTTGAATTTAAATGAGAACTGCAACGAGGATAAATATTTATATACCTTTCTCTTAAATCTCTTTATTTCCATTTAATTCATGATTTTATTTCGAGATCTTTTAATTGATATTTCAAATTTTTATAATTTATTAGCACTTATTTAAAGCGTACTAAAATAAATTGTATTATATATAGATTTATTTTTTTATATTATAATTTATAATATACATTTAATAAAAACGATGTATATACAATATTGTATAACTTTTTTTATAATTTTTTTTTTTGCCAAAGGAAAGAAGATAATATTAAACAATAACAAGTTTACAGAGGCCCACAAAGAGTTGGAGAAACTCAGAAGGGGCTAGAACAAGCATACAAAAGAGAAAATAAACAACACCACCAAAGCAACAAATCAAGAACAAAAGCAAACAAAAAACCAAAACAAACAACATGATCTTCACTAAACCCCTTCTATGAACAGCAAACAGAGATCCAAAATGGCAAATCCATCTTCAACGGCCACATGAAGTCAATGAAAAGGCCGAAAATTAAGAAAACCAGTAGAACCATGGAGTTGTATGACCACCCACATCAGTTAAACAATAAAGAGATGAAGTCATTCACTCGTATTTTGCCCCAAACATCCTCAAATATGAAATCAATTGAGGGAATGTAGGAATCAAACCTTCCATAGAAGGGCTGAAACGGGAGAACAGACCCAGCATACAATCTGTACTATTATAAAAAAGGATAAGAAAAACTCAAATATAATATCTTCCTCAGTGGCCGAGGCAGTGGATCCCAAGGGGCAATGGACCTCGTCCCTCCTCCCGCCACATACATTATATATATAATTTATATAATTATAAATATATAAATCATATAATAATTTTTATATATAGAATTTATATAATTATAAATATATAAATTATATAATAATTTTTATATATAGAATTTATATAATTATAAATATTTATAATTTATATATATTATATATATTTATACATATAAATTATTAGATTTTTTGCACCATATATATTTTTTTGGTTTTTAATTAGTGGATATTTAAAATTTTGTGATTAGATACTTAAGTTAATGTTAAAATTTTACAGTTTGATTATAAATTAAATAAAAATAATATTCTTATTTAAAATAGTATTTTTATAAAATTTCATTTATTAAAATTCTCTAAATATATTAATAAATTCAAAAGTTAAAATGAAAAAACATGTAAAAAATTCAATAACTTTTTGAAATTTAATAATAAATAATATATAATAACAAAATTTTAAATTTTTTATAATATTAAATATTCAATTTTATTTTTAATTCTCCTGTAATTATTTTAACTCGAAAATTTTGCCCCTCTTCGTTCAATTTCTGGTTGCTCTATTGTTCTTTCTCGAGGATAAATAAAAAGACAGAAAAAGAATATACTTTCAAACGACCTCTAGAGAAAGATTGAAGAACAATGGATTTCAAAATGGTTGAATCTGGGATGAAATAAAGATACTTGAAGCACAAGAACCTCCCATATCTAGAGAAAGACCACAGAGAGATAGCTCGACAGAACTCTAGAATAGTAAGAGATAAGATGTCTTCTCCTAGAAGCTCTGGTTGCAACGAGCTTCCAGCAAAAACTAAAAAAAGAAGAGAAAACACTAAATACAAAAAGAAAGAAATAGCAGGGAAATAAGAGATATAGGGCCACCGCCAATAAGAGAGCCGACGGCAGCCCTAGTTCTATGGCTGAAATCAACAAAATGTGGAAGTTGGACAGAGCAGAGGCCTCACAAGGATGGTAGCTTCTCTTTTTAGCTTGAGTTTTTCTTAATTTATTTTTATACTTGATTATTTATTTTACTATCCATTTACAATTAAAGCATAAACAACAGTCACTAGTAACAAAAGTGAAATTTCAAGAGTGTAAGGGGGTGGCAAAGGATAGTATATTTTTGGGTATTTGAGCCGTCCCAATTCATTTATAAAGGGTATAAATAGTTTATAAATAGGTTTAAACAGATACGAATAATATTTTTTTATACATGATAGGTTTGAATATATACTATTGGATAGCCATTATCCGAATCCAGTTATATATTAATTATATTTTATTAAAATTTAAATTATATATTTATTATATTTTATTTTAATAATAAAATTATATGGTATGAAATTATTTTTAATAAAATTATGTCAATATTAAATATTAATTTATAATTATTTAATTAAAAAAATTATAATTTATATTTTAAATTTTATAATAATTTTATATTTTTATATTTAAATAAATAATTAAATGAGTTTGAATAATATTAAATGAGTTTAAAATATGTATAAGTATAGTTTGAGTAATTTAAAATTTAAATGAATTTAAATTTAGATAAAATAATTTTTATAAATATTCTATTCGGTGTGATTCCTTAATAAAATAGGCTAAAAATAAGTTGCGGCAAACGCGCTGGTGATGTAAGCAATGAATTATGATGTGATCTTTGCTTTGTTTGCCAGACTTCGAGTCTTCAAATAATGATAATTAAAAAAAGTGAAATACATATATACAGTTTATTTTCTAGACTTTCAATTTAAATTTATACTCTAATAAATTTATATTTTTATTAATTTATAAATAAAAATTTATGGACTCACATTTTCTTCCATCAACTCTAACCATTAGAGGTAATTAAAAAAACTGAAAAAAAATCTAGATTTTTTAGAAAAAATGAAAAAAACAAAGAAAGAGATGACTTGTGAGAAAGAGAGAAAATTTTGCGAGTCCTTCAATAATTTTCTTCCACCACTAATAATCATTAAGGGATGTTAAAAAATTAAAAAAAAGTCTGGGTTTTTTAGAAGTAATGGAAAGAGAGAGAGAGAGAGCTTGTGATAAAGAAAGAAAATTTTGACAGGTTAGATTTTGTGAGAAAAAAAAACTTTGGTTGATCATTTCACTATTTATATATAGCTATGGCTAAACTAAAATCCATCCATAAACACGAGAAATACAAACAGTAAAAGTTTCAAATTTTAGAATTTTTTTTTTGCATAAAGGAGAACTTTCTCTCTTTAGGGTTTAAAATTTATGATTTTGGAGAAGAAAATGAAGAAATAAAAGGTATAAACATAATTTTGTGATTGATATAATAATTTTTTCTTTTGTCTTCATGCGATCCAAGAGTTTATATTACACATACACTGTTAGTTCAGCAAATAAAAGTCAATTAGTAAGTAAATAATCAAATTAAAAGGTTAAATAATTGCTCGAAAAATATAAAAAGTTAAATAATAAATATTATTAAATTAGAAAGACGACAAATATATTAAGCATATTATTATTATTATTATTATATAAGCGGCTGAAGGAACTATCATTTTGTTATTTTTATGTGGAAGAACCTTTTCATGCTCCTAATTCAATCATTGTTTTATTTTATTTTAGTGTGACTGATGGATTAACAATGGAAAAACATGAAAAAGTGTAAAATTTAAATTAATGGAAATGCTGGAATTTGGAGTTTGATAGAAATTTTACGGTGAAAGAAAATAAATTAATTTAGAGAAAATATATAAGTAAAAATATTCATAAAATTTAATTTTTTAAGGTTTTGAGTTGAATTATGGTTTTAATTCAAACGAATAAATGATTTTTTATTAGACTCATGAAAAAAATCTCCTAATACTTATTTAAATTTAGTTTTCTATTTATTTTGAAATTGAATTTTAAATTTATAATTGCTTGGCATTATGGGATATATAATAACTCTTATAAAATAACAAATTTAATAATATTAAACTTTATAAATAGGCGTGAAAATAAATCACATATTTTAAAATTACAAGATGCGTAAATTTATAATAAGAAAAGCAATTTAACGAAAATAATATAAATTACTTAATAATATAAAATTCTAACTTGTTAAAACTCATTATATCTCATCTTTACTTGATTTAGAGTTTAGTAATTATGATAAACTAGTTTTCTATCCGTACTTTGCGGTGATGAGAATAATAAAGTATAAATAAATATAAAATAATTTATATATAAATTAATAATAAATTTTATTGTAAAAAATATAAAATAAAATATAATTTATAAAGAATATCATATTCATGTTTAAACAAAAAAGTATTAATTTATAATTTTTTATTATCAATTCATTATTTTTGCGATTTATATTTAAAATTTTTATTTGACATAAATTTTAAAAAAAATTATATGAATTAAGATACAGTGAGGCACTATCATTTAAATATTTAATACTAGATATTTTAGTCATGATAATATTAAATATATCAATATATGTATGGTAATTTTAAGACTTTATTTGAATGACTGGTAGCATAGTAAAGTATTAATCTAGAGAAAAATATTTAAAAATACTTAAATTTCATCCAATTTTCACTTTTATAATAATTTTTTTTACAAATTATTATATAAACTTATTTTTTCATTTCAAATTTATCTTCTAACTGGTTAAACTTATTTTTATCGGGTATTTTATTAATGTGTCAGTTAAAAAAATAAACAAAGGACATTATAAAAAAAATAACGCCATTCATTTATTTTTTGAAAAAAAATTAAGCAAAAATATCACAAAAATACTTAAATTTTATCTCGATTCTCAATTCTATCATAGACCTTTTTTTCTTCGATAAATCAGTATATAAACTTATTTTTCTATTCAAATAGGACTTACTTTTATCAGATACCGTACTAATGTGTTAATTTATTTTTATTTTTTTTATTCTGAAAAATACAGTAATGAACATCATAAAAAAGTAACATCAATCCATTTATTCCTTGAAAAAAATTAAGAAAATTATTCTTTTGCTGCTTCAAATAAGAATTGCCACAATGAAATTTTACTTATAATGGTTGATACTGGATCATTATCTGAATCAAAGTTAGGATGAATAATTTTAGGAGGATTTTGATATGAAGAGAGATTTTTTTTCCCAAAGAAATGGAACTCATTGAACATAAGTACCACTGGTATTGTTTTAGCGACACATTCGCTTAGATTTGAGGCTAAATGATCTTTTTTTTTTCTTCCATATATAAAAAATAATGGGCGTTACTTTAACACCCATTTATTTCATTTTTTTTTTCAAAAAATAAATGAATGAATATTACTTTTTTTTTGTAACACCTATTAATTTATTTTTTTAGAGTAAAAAAAATTGGATTGACCGGATAATAAAATATATGGTAAAACCAAGTTTAATCGGTTAAAAAATATATATTTGAATGAAAAAATAAGTTTATGTATTGATTTGTCAAAAAACTGTTTATGATAAAAGTTTAAGTATTTTTTTTTATATTTTTATATTAATTTATTTTAAAGTATCATTAAATAAATTATTAATATATAATTAATTTGTTAGAAATATGAATTTTTATAAAAAAATAATAAAAAATAATGATTTGGATTTTTAAAAATTAAATAAAAAGTAAAAAGTAAAGAAACAAAATAAAAAGAAAAAGTGCAAAACCTTTTAAAATAAAGATTCATAATTTCTTAGCTTTTTTATATAAAAATATAGATAAATTGATTAATTATTTATATATATTTCATTAATTAATAACTGATAATGACAACCAACCAATTTAATATAAATCTCTTATGAAAAAAAATTAAATTTAATCAATTAAAGGATTTATTTATGTAAATATTTTATTAATTAATTGTTGATAACGGAGGGCATTGCTTGTCTTATGGATTCTTTTTCCCCTCTATGAAATGAAGCACAAGCTTTGCTGATAGCCGTTTAAAGGGCTGTGGAATTCTCTTATAAAAATTGTATTTTTGAATAAGATAACTTACTTCTCATAGAAGTAGTAAATGAAGACATTCATTGCCCATGAGAGATTGATGTTATTGTAACACAAATTCAGATGTTAGCCAAATCTTTTGAGAGCTGTAATTTTGTTTTTGTAAAACAGAACAGTAATGTTGCAGTAGATTGGATTGCATCTGCATTTAGCAGAGCTAATTGTACTTCTGGAAAAAGATGCCTCTTCTATTTAATGAAATGCTTTTCATTATTTGTTAAAAAAAACCTAATATATAATATCTCTTTAATCAACTAAACGACTTTATACATACATATATATATTTAATTATTTAATTGTTGATAATGATAATTGATATGGAGGTGGACTTTCGGACTCAAGGCTCGGCTGGGTCTTCTTGGCTTAATGCACGCGCCAAAGGACCTGTAAGACAAAAAGGAGGCTCGGGCTCCACCAGAGAGGCTTCAATACTTAAGTCAATACTCGACCTTGTGCTGAATATAGGTAGTCAGAGTTATGAAAAGAATGCCCCTTACCTGTACGTTTAAGCTCCCTTTATACATGTGAGATGGTGGCGGATAAACTCTATCGGTGGTGGGAAACAAACTCTGGCAGACATGGGAGACAAACTCTGCCGGACGTGGGAGACTCTAGGTGGTGAGAGACAAACTCTTCATATAGTTGAGTATCAAGGAATATTGTGAGAAATGATGCTCTGGTCAACAAACTGAGCCTATACGATGAGCTTGGTTGATGAACTGTTGATCGTATGTCGAGCTTGCTATAAGAGGCGCGGCTTGTTCCGAGTTATGTGTGCCCAGTTTGGTACGATGAGGTGGTACGACTTGATTACTTAGCTCAGTCTATAGATATACACCATTAGTCCCTCTTTGTTGTGCTGACATTTATGCCAGCCAATCGGTGACAAGATTGTGGATGCGCTGATCGTAAGGGGATTGACGTGGCAACTCAAAAGGGAAGGTGGGGACGGGAAGTTTCAATTTTGGAGTTTTCCGCACTAGGCATTGATTACGTCAGTTCAGCTTTCGATGCTCCTCCTATACAAATGACAGAGAGGAGTGAGAGCAGCCACTAATCCTTTCAAGTAATAGCTCGGGTGCTCTAATAACTTGTACGAGTCCGCAGCAGCTGCACAGTGTGAAACAGTTAGCGAAGCTTCTTTAAGAAAATCAGTGAGTGTTCCTTGCTCCTTTTCATTATGAGTTCAGTTAGTGTTGTTTCCTTAGATTATAGGGAGTCGAGCTCTAAGGAGAGTGTTGAATCGCTTGAAGTTGTGCGGTGAGTTTGGTTAAGCAAGCTCACTATAGTGCTGAGGGAGGTGTTAGTAGGAGTATTGTTATGGCCGAGCTAGCGGGTTCACCAGAGAGAGTAACTGTAGCTCAGTCGGGCCTTGCTGAGAGAAGTGAAGATGAGGAAGATCAACTAGTGGCTGAAAAGGCTCGGGTTAGGAATATCATATCTTGTCTCAGGACCGCTGACCTAGATAGCATTTGAGACAAGTATCAAATACCTCTCTAGTATAAGATGTATGTTCCTAGTAATCGCACTCGTGCGATGGACGACCCTCCAACTGATAATACTGTACGAAGAGGATCTAAAGTCGGGTGTAAGGCTCCCACTTCATCTGAATACTGGAGTCCATGGAGTTCCATGATCTAGCTCCAAGGCAATTAAGCCTGAATGTTTGGCTAACAGTGGTGAGATTTGAGATTTTGTGTGGGCTACTAGGGATCTCACCTTATGTCCATGTGTTAGGTGCTTTCTCAGTTCTGAAGCTATGATCCCAAGCAGACGAAGATTTTTTCTATCTGCAAGAGAGGCCAGGACGAGGACTATTTTCTGGGAAACCTGACTCCGTGAAGAATTGGAAAGACTAGTTTTTCATTGTTGAAAAAGGAAGGGGGTTTTGGGTGTCGAGCCGACTGGGTGTACTCGTGCAACAGTCATGTAATAAACACAAAAAATCTCAGTCCCGAAGAGCGGGGGGTACTATGAGCAGATTAGGCAGGACGTTTTGAGAGAGAAGATGAGCGTCCTTCACCTTGTGAGGGAGTATTTCCCCTTGTTCGAGGCAGTGAGGTAGGCTGACTCCTTCGACCTGGCCGGTATTCTTTTATCTTTAAGTTTCAAGTTTGTAATGTTCGGGTTTATTTACTCAACTTATTTTTTTATTTGTGAAAAAATGGCAAAAGGATCTACCTTAGAAGAACTGAAGTGAATGGCAGAGCTAGCTGTTGAACTCGGGGCGAGAAAGAAGGCTCGCCTTTATAAGGGGAAAGGTCGGGAGGCAGATGGTCCCAGTAGGGAGCAGAAGAGGGGGGGAAAGCCTAAAACTGGGACCGCGCCTCGATCGAGATAGTGCCTAGCCAATACATTCCAATGAGACTGGCCGTTGCATTGGTGGATAGGCTCGAAGGTCCCCACAAGTCTGAGTTTTCTGTGAGGGACCCTTCTGTGCAACAGGTTCTATCAGTTATTCTTGGAGGGATGGTTTAGGAGAGGTGCGAGCACCTTCAAACGGATGCAACCATTCTAGCCTCAGAACTTCAGGTTTCTGCTACCGCGGTAAGCACGCCAAATAAATTCCCAACTATGGTTGTGTTAATTTTTAATGACCCAAAATAATTTTTGGCTTTTCTATTTGTAACTTGCTCAGCTTTGCCATGATACCTCCGAGTGCCTGTTAAATGTGTCAACGAACTTCCATCACGCTCGTCAGGAATCTAAGCGAGCATACAAAAGGGCAGATGAGCTGGAGGATGCGTTAAAGTCTGAGTGTGAGGCTCTACGAGTAGCGCAAGAGTCTCTAAAGACTGCTCTAGAGGAGCTGGAGTGGGAAAGGCAAGCGAGCAATGTGTGGTATGCCCGGGGTGTGTACCGTTATAATCAAGCCGTGTCAAATCATTTTAAAGAGGATAATCCAGATATGGATTTGTCTTGGATGTTTGATATTGATATAGATTGGTTGGCTGACGAAGAGCCTGAAGAGGAGGATGAGGAGGTGGCGGGAGACACTATTCTAGAAAACACTGGAGACAATGATGCCTACCTAGGCGTTTATCCCTTCTACTCCACCTCATTTTTCTTTGCTCGATCCAAAGCTTTTTTATTTTTTATATGTGAATAGCTCGATATAGAGTGTTTGTATAGCCTTCGGGCTGCTTGTACATGTTTTCTAATTAATGAAATTGAGCTGAATTTTGAACAACCGAGCATTATAGTTATAATGTCGATGATGTTTGCTAGGAGTGTTTTTATGAGGGCATAATTGCAGTGCGAAGTTCGTAGCTCGATCGACCGCTAGTTAGTTCGATGGCCATTTCATTTTTGCCTAAATATTTTTCTTTTACTAAGTATATTTACATGCACATGGTCTTTTATATAAGTAATGGCTATTGAAAATATGTCTTTAAGTTATTGGCGTTCCACGTTCTCGGTACTTCTTTCCCATTTATAGTCTGAAGCTCGTAGGCTCTACCTTTTAGTATCTCAGTTATTATGTATGAGCCTTTCCAATTTGCCCCTAGTTTTCCCGATCCTGCTACTCCATGTGTGGTAATAACCATTCTTAGCACCAGATCGCCTATGTCGAATTGCTTACACCGGACTCTCTTGTTGTGAAAACTTTCAATCCAAGCTTTATAGGTCTCGACCTTAATCACAACTTGCTCTCTTTTGAACTCTACGATGTTCAGGTTGTATTTGATGTCCGAGTCTTGGTTTTTTGAGTAGCCGAGGGTTCTTCCTGACAGAATCCCAATTTTGATGGGGATGGCAGCCTCACGTGCCTAGTTGAGGTACGATAAGCCCATAGTACATTGTAGAGCTCTTTCATCTATGACCCCTTGGCATCATTGAGCCTCTTCTTTAATCCCATGATGATAGTGCAGTTTGTCACCTCTGTTTGTCCATTTGATTGGGGATGATATACTGATGTGAACCTGAGGTCTATCTTCAGCTCAATGCAGTACTCCCTGAAAAGCCTGCAATCAAATTGTTAGTCATTGTCAATTATCAGGACATGAGGAATGTTGAACCTGGTGATTACTGATTTCTGAAAAAAAAATTGATTATAGAAGCTGGAATGATGGAGGCCACATGCTCGGCTTTGACCTATTTGGTGAAATGATTGACTGCTACAATTAAGAATTTTCTTTATGCTGTAGCATGAGGAAAAGGTCCCAAAATATCCATGCCTCACTGGGCAAATGACCATGGACTTCGGATGGGTCTTTTTTCATTGGCGGGCTAGTGCTGTAGATTGGCGTGTCTCTGACATTTTTTACACTTCTGAACAAGGTTTTTGGCATCATTGTCCATATAAGGTCAAAAGTACCCTTGCAACAGTGCTTTCTTTGATAAGGCTTAGGCCTTTTCATGTATTTCTCGGAACAAGTAATCTCCCTCCTCCTCAAATACACACCTGCTCAAAAGATAGGAAAAGAGTATAAGATCTCCATCATAGATCGAGTATAAACTGGACATTCTTACAATTTTTCTGGCCTCTACTGGATTTGTTGGAAGCTTTCCATAATCAAGGAATGCGTAGATCGACAACCGCCACCCTTCCAGGGGCTCCATGACTAGGGTAGAGAATTTGTTATAGCTGGGATTTGTGATGGTCTCTGTAAGGACTCCGTAGTCATGGCTTCCCTCTCTGGCAGCCGCGACCTTGGCTAGCCTATCAGCGCATTCATTCTCTGCCCGCACAATTTGACAAAACTCCCAAGAACAGCTTAACCTCTCCAGAGCCAAAAGCAGCTCAGCTATGTGTTCCTTATAACGAGTCATGTTTACATCTCGGGTCTCATACTTTCTTGTTAACTGGACCATGACCAGTTGAGAATCAGATAGGATCAGAAGATGGTTAGGTCAAACTTCCGAGGCGAGCTTCAGACCTAAGCAAATGGCCTCGTACTCTGCTACATTATTAGAGGCGCTAAAATCAAGTCTGGCTGAATACCTGATAATAATTTTTCTCAGGCCTTTGAGAAAGGCTCTAGTACTAGATCCTTTCGAGCAGGATGCTCCATCTACATTCAACACCCAAGTCTCTTAGGGGGTTGAGTCTCCAGGTTGCTGGTAGAGCTCAGTGACAAAGTCTGCCAGAATTTATGCCTTCATTATTTTTCTTGGCTCATACCGGATATCAAATCTTCCCAGCTGAGTTGCCCATTCAGTGAGTTAGCCTGAAGTTTCAGGCCTTTTCAAGATCTTTCTAAGGAAGGAGTTTATACGTAAGACGATAGTATGTGCATCGAAGTAAGAAAATAGTCTTTCTGAAGCGGCTTTAAGGGCTAGTGTTAACTTCTCCGAGGGGAGTACCTTAGCTCGGGACCCTTCATGGTATGGCTAGCATAATAGATGGGGTACTGCTGGTTATCTTCTTCCCTGATCAAAACTGAGCTGACCGTAACTGACGAGACTGAGAGGTATAAGAATAATGGCTCCTCATAGATTGGCTGACTGAGGAGGTGGGAACTCAAGAACTTCTTAAGCTCGGTAAATGCCTATTGACATTCCGTAGTCCTTTGTTAATGAGCCTTTCATAAGTGGCTCCAGCATTCTTGAGGCCAAAAGGCATGACTTTGTAACAGTAGGTATCGTTATTGGTTACAAAGGAGGTTTTGCTCTGGTCCTCCACCTGCAAAAGGATTTGGTGGTACCCGAATGAGACATCAATGAAGTTGTACTCTTCGTACCCTACAGTAGAATCTACCAAACGGTCAATGTTCGGCAGGGGATATGAGTCTTTAGGACATGCTCGGTTCAAGTCGGTGAAGTCTATGCACATTCTTCATTTTTCGTTGGGCTTTCTCACCAGGACCATGTTGGCTAACCGGACTGGGAATAGGATCTCCTGAATGAACCCTACCTTTAAAAGTTTATCCACTTTTTGCTCAGCTGCAAGTTGTTTCTCCGGTCCCAAATTCCTTTTCCTCTGTTTGACTAGGGTGGCGTGAGGATTTAAATGTAATTCATGCATCATAAGCTTAGGTGGAATGCCCGTAACATCAGATGAAGTCCAAGTAAAAATATCCTCATATTGTTTAAGTACCTATTTGAGAGAAAACTCCTTTTGAGGGCTTGATGAACTCATGATCTTCAAGGCTCATCCAAATGCAAGCTCAACATCCTTCAGCATATCTCCGGGCTCTACTTTGGGATGTGAATCATTTGTGGGTTGCAGGGAGTCAACTGGAAGCACCATGTTGGCGTTTTTCAGGAGCGCCATATAAGAGTCTCATGCAACTTGCTGGCTTCCCCTTAGGACTGACACACACACCTAGGTGGAAATTTTTGATAGAAAACTTTTTATAGAGATGCAAGCGTCCACCCCTACAAGCAATGGTGACCAAATATTGCACTGTACACAAAGTTCATATCCACAACCATGAAACAAACCTAACAGTTTCAAATGACCACATCATCACCCATCTGAACCTCCAGTGTCACAGACCCTGCTACCTGTATCGCCTTCTCAGATAGTCCTACAAGGGGAGCCAAGACCAGATTGAGAATATTCAGTGATAGACTGAGCTTTTTGTAGGCATCCAGCATCAACAGGTTTACCGCACTTCCCGTGTCCACCAAAATGTACTGAACAAGAAACCACGACCTCTACCATTAAGGCATAAGCATGGGAACCGGGCACTTGATCAGATTCTTTCGCGCGAAAAGTAACAGCAGGCCTTTCATCTTTGTGACTTTCGGCTATGGAAAAGACCTCCCTAGACCTGCACTTTCTAGATGTGCCAGTCGTGTCGTAGTGCTCTCCTCATATAATAACATGTATCACTCCAGTGGGGGTTTTCTTCTAAAATTGAAAAGATGACTTAAAATTATTATCTGATCTACCATGGTCACCAGACCTTGTAATGAACTGTCAAAACTTCCCAGCTTATATCTGCCTCTCTATCTCCTTCTGCAACTTGGTATAGTCGTTGGTTTTATGACCGGTGCCTTTGTGGAAACTGCAATATAGGCTCTGATCTTGGTTAGGATCTTCTCTCATCGGCCTGGGCCAATTGACCTCTGTGTTGTCCTTCAGCCAGTGAAGAATAGTGGCAGGAGAGGTGTTCAACGGGGTTAGCCTCTCCTGGGCTTCTGCAATATGATAAGCTTTTTAAGAGTGTTGTTGGCCGAATGGTCAGATAGTGCTTTGGTTATGTTCTTTCTATGAGTTGCCTGGCTTTGAAGTCTTAGAGTAATTTGGTCTATGAGTGCTCGACTTCTATGGCTCAACTGATGTCTTTAATGATTGGTCCTTTCTGAAGGCTAGAAGTTCCTCCCATATCCGGTCACTTTCATCCATGCGGATATACTTATAGGCTCGGTCCATCAGGTCAACAAAATTCTCTGGAGTGTTCTTACTCAAGGAGTTTGAGAATTGCTTGCATTAGGTATTTCAAATCATTGCCTCTAAGGCTAGCTCGAAGTTCACCTTATGAATCTTATTGACAGCCCAGTTAAACCTCTCAACATAATGTCGAAGTGTTTCTTTAGGCTTTTGCACTATTTTGAGCAGATCCGCCGAGGTTCGCCCGGGGTCGATGGACTCTACAAACTTATTGATGAACAGCTCAGTGAACTACCTAAAATTAAATATGGAGTTTGGTTCCAGGCTTTTATACTAGATCTATGCATTACCAATCAGAGTCTTGGGTAAGGTTTGCACAAGGCTGAGTCAGAGGCGGTATATACCAGAGCAGGATTGTAGAAGCTGTCAACATGTGTTCGAGGATCAGACGAACCATTATATTCTTTCATTTTTGATATGTGGAAGCTCGAGTAGGTGTCTGTTAGGATCTCTTTTGATAATGGGGATCGAAAGGTGGTATCATACAGTAGTATGATTTTTTTGCACATCTTCTTGATTCTTTCATCAATAAGGGCATTGAGATCACCCTCGAACACTTTTGCTTCCTTGCACTTCTGCCCGATACGGTGTTGGATAAGGTTGACCTCTGGCTCAGAATCAGTATCTTTCAGAGAATAGAGTCTCCTTCTTACTTAGTTGTGTGGTCCAGGTGAGTCATCCCTTACGGGGTGCTGGTCAAATTCGTTAGAAAGGGTTGAGGGGTAGTAGCCCGGGGATAGTATTTGAGGATGAGTTGTCTGAGGCGGGGCTTGATTGGTAGTTGGATGTTCTTGGTCGGGATGAGGCTACTCGGCTTGGTGTCTTATGATAGAGATTAGATCTCTAATAGAGGTTGTCAGGTCTTGAGCCGTCTGTTCTGTCAGGCCCTCTAGGAACATTGGTATTTGGCTCATCTGTACTAGTGGACAATGAGGCTGAAGCAGGTTTATTATAGAGGGTCTGACCATGGGGACCGGAGTTGCTGAGTGTCCAACGGTTTCTGATTCCAGGTAATTCGAGGTGTGATCAGACAAAGTATTTTAAGGGACGTATTGGCATTGGGGGGGGGGGGTGTAGAGAGACTAAATGTGTTGGTTTTTGAGGTGTGAGAGGATGTTTGGGTCTGGAATGGGTTGGGGTTTGGGTCCTATTGTCCATCTTCGGGGATTAGCTAGTCCACGCTCACCGCACCAGTGATATGGAGGTGGACTTCCAAATTTAAGGCTCGGCTGGGTCTCCTTGACATAATCTCACGCCAAAGGACTTACAAGACAAAGAGGAGGCTCGAGCTCCAAAAGGGAGGCTCTAATGTTTAAGTCAGTACTCGACCTTGTGCTGAATATAGGTAGT
This sequence comes from Garcia nutans, assembly GCA_947685225.1. NCBI lineage: Eukaryota > Viridiplantae > Streptophyta > Magnoliopsida > Malpighiales > Euphorbiaceae > Garcia > Garcia nutans. The sequence continues at coordinate 8,476,734 of CANTUV010000059.1, read as the reverse complement.
CAGAGTTCTGAAAAGAATGCCGCTTTCCTGTACGTTTAAGCTCCTTTTATTTATATGAGATGGTGGCGAACAAACTCTGTCGGTGGTGGAAGATAAACTCTGTTAGACGTAGGAGACAAACTCTGTCAGACGCGGGAGACTCTAAGTGGTGGAAGATAAACTCTTCAGATAGTGGAATGTCAGGGAATATTGTGAGAAACGATGCGCTGGTCAACAAACCGAGCCTATTCGAAGAACTCGGTTGACAGACTATCGAGCTCGCTACAAGAGGCGTGACTTTTTCAAGTTATGTGTGCCCATTTTAGTACGATGAGGCAATCCAGCTCAATTGCTTAGCTCGGTCTATAGGTATACACCAATAATGAATCAACTCACCCAGTCCTTTTAAAAAGTATATCTAGTATGATACCATATTCAATCACATTTACCAAATTGAACAATAGAATAATTCCATGTATTGCTACTTTCTACACAAATTTAAATTTGTTTATCAATTAGGAATAATTTTAGAAACTATATTATAATTTTTAATCAGATTGAAAGCAAAAACCATCACCATCTTGAATACATTCTAAATTCATTTTATTTAAAAATTTAAAAATATCATAACTAATTTTAAAAATGGATTATATTTTAAGAATCTAATTTAACTTTATTTAGAATAAACAAAAAAATAACTTTATTTTATGTAAAAATTTAAAAATATTAATAATTAGAAAAAGATCAAATTAATTATATTTATTTTATTCTAAAAATTTTTTAAAAATGAATTTTGGCTCCATCCTAGTCCAAAAAGTTTTTTTTTTTAAAAAAATTTGATTCTGATCATAATTCAAAATTAATTACCATGAATATAGTAAGGAATGACTAATTATTTTTCTTATAGTAATAAAATTTTCCTTATTCTATCTATTTTATCTAGCCAAACAATAATAATTTATTTTCATTCTGATTCTCATCTCAAACCAAAGACCATCTTAGTTTTAAGAGAGCTACACATGCTAGGAAATTTTTTAAACAAACTTTTAAAAACTTATCGATGAATTCAAAATGGTTTATTATTTAATTCTAACCTTTTTTTTAAAATAAAATTACGTTCGGTAATATACCTAACTTTAGATTTTTTTTATAGAATAAAATATAATTTTAGATAAATATGAAATCCACAAAATATGATTTTTAGAATTTTGGTTTTGAGAAAAGATTTGTATCAATAATTTTTTTCACTCTATTATATTTTTATTTTCTGCATATATTTTTTCTCTTATTATTTTTTTGAAAATCTAAGTATAAAATTAGAGATTTGTCTTTTTTAAATTTTTTTTATTTTTAATAAATTTGTTTTATTTTAATAACTTTTTATAATATCTAACTAATATTATAATGCATCATTAGAATAAACAATATAATCTTTCTAATAGGTGAATAAAATATATATTTGTGTATATATAATAAAAAATTATAATACAATTTTTAAAAAATATAAAAAACTAAAAATATTTTTTTAAAAAAAATAAAAACTAAAAACTTATGACGTAAAGGAAAAGGGCATGAGATGCATTCGTGTAAGTTTTAAATTTTTAGTTTTTTATTTTTTTAAAATTAAAAACTATTTTTACTTTATATTTTATATTTTTAAAAAATATATTTCATTTTTTAAAAACTTATATCATAATTATTAAAATTTTAATTTTTAAGATAAAAAATATAAAAAAGGAATTTGATTAATATAAAATATCTTATGTTAAAAAAAAGTTTTATACCACTTCTTAAAATCAATACCCTTAAAATCATATTAAAAAAACAGAAAAAAAAAAAAAGAATGGTATTTGGTGGGCTCACCTCAACGAGCCTAGGATGAAACTATAGATGTTAAAGAATAATACACGTGCTGTTGGTTTTCACAAATAATGAGCTTTGTTTATAAATTTAAAAATATTTTTTTGATAAAAAAATAAGAAAAATTAAAAATAATTTTAAATATATTATATTTATAAAATATTTATCAAAATATCATAATTTATAAAATGTTTACCAAAATATCATATTTTTATTAGTTTACAGAGGGTTTACAATGAGTTTATAATTATTTTACAATGAATTTATAATGAGTTTATAATAAAATGACTAAAATACTCCAATAAAAAAAGTAAAAAATTTTAAAAATATTGTGGAGGGTGTCATTTTTTCAATTTAAAAAAAATATTATCCTCCATTATATTTTTTATAAAAATATTTTAGTAATTTTATTATATTCTCGTGATAAACTTATAATAAACTAATTAAAAAATAAGTAAAATTTAAAAACCCATAATAAACCTATTATAAACTCTTTATAAATTAATGAAAATATAGTATTTTGGTAAATATTTTAAAAATTCTGATATTTTAGTAAATAATTTATAAGTATGGTAAATTTGAAATTATTTTTAATTTTTCTTATATTTTTATCAAAAGCAAATTGAAATGATTTTTCAAAAAAAATATATAAAAAACTCAAAGTATTTTTAAAAATATTCATTTTTTAATTTTTAAATTTTAAAAATATTTCATTTGTAGATATATATAGAGTATAATTAAAATATACCTCACTTTTAGAGGTAAACATCTACTATAAATATATAAAAATATATATATATATATAATATTTACAAAAAAATTAAGAAAGTGACATATAGTATAATTTTTTCCTTTAGAAAATAGGTTCAACAGTTCTAAGGCAGCAATATCCAATCCCTCTCCCAAGGCTTTGCTTTGGTTTTAATTTATTTCCCTTAAATTAATAAAAGTCCATTTGTCTTTTATTTATTTATTTATTTATTAACATCTACTCTATAATTTTAAAGGGAAGCATTTATTTATTTTTTTTAACATCTACTCTACAATTTAAAAGGGAAGCAAAGTGACTGATTTTGCTTCCCTTTTATCAATTTTACCATTCACCTCTTTTTTCTTTTTTTCTTTTTTTAAATATGCAATGTCTTTCTCCCGTTTTAATACTTTTGACCAAAAGTAACGCGTCTTTTAGGACTGTTCACGTGGCCCACTAACTCAAAAAATCTGACTCGACTCAAAAGATTAGGGCTGGATTGGGCGTATCCTAAAGCAAAGCAAGATCGGGCGTCGGGTAATTAAGTTAGACCCGAGAAGATCTCGGGACGGGCTTCAGGAATATAATAAATTCCTCGGGTTAATCCGACCAGATCCGAGGGATTTATCATATATTGTTATATATATATATATATGTATGTATATATAAACTATTAATCCTATCTATATGTTATCACATAACACATAAACACAAACCTTTACCCATCTCAAGTTCTCAACGTCGCACCTGTCTTCTCTCTCGTTCACACCCAAACAATGCTAACAGACACAGCTCGATGACGTCAAAATCCAAAGCAATCCACTGCTCAGCCTCGATGCCCCTCTCCACAGCCCACAGCTCGACGGCCTGAGCCACTCCGGCATACCACTCAGCACTCACCATCACCAATAGCCTCTAGCCCTCTCATACTCGAACCACAAATCGATGACGCCACCAACACCAATAGGTAGTAGCCTCTACTCCGTCGTCCAACGATCTCTTTCAGGTAAGTTTTATTTTTTTTTATTTCTTTTTCTATTCTTGTTTGGTATAATATTCACATTTGATTTGTTTGAGACAATTTATAGATTAGAAATCATATTACATGAAATTAATTTATAGGTTCTAATTATTTTATTTGTGTTATTGATTTATAGTTGATAATGATTTGTGATTTGTTTATGTAAGTGAGATGAGATTTTTATTTTCAAGATACTGTTGGGATTTGTCATTTGATTTGAGTTTTGAACTTTTATTTTATTATTTTGGGATTTTATTTTTGAAACTTGTAATTATATTAGTATTAAACTTGGAATGTACTGCATGTTATTTTTTCTTTCACGCCCCGCCCACCTAATATGGTAATTTTGTTTTTCTTCTTTGTTTTTTAATAGTGATTTATATATTTTATTTTTTATTTATAATAGCATTAGGTAAAAATTCATTAGCTTATAATGATATTAAATCAAATTTCTTGGATTTATATGTTTTAGGTTATATGATTTATGTCATTGCTTTGATGGTTTCTATGTTATTTTTATGTTATTGATTTTAGATAAATTCAAATGATTTTTAGGATTTTATTGATTTTAGGTAAATTTATTACAAATTCTATTTCTATGTTAAATACATTGATTTATTGGTTTATGTAATAAAAATATTTAAAAAGTGAAAAATTAAAAAATAATAATAAATTTTGATAGGCCCGACCCGGCAACTCGGTGGCTCGATTTAACCCGAGCTAACCTAATTCGACCGGACTTAGGGTCAGGCCACATGCCGATTTTCTCAGCCCGAAAAAAACTCAAGCTGGGCTTCGGAGTACACCCCTAGTATCTTTCCTTTTTTTATTTTTTCTAATTAATGGGGCAGTTTGTATGGTGTTTTCCAATTAGTTTATATTTCTACTAAATTTTATTATGGTTAGATCATAATAAGTTAAATTTAGAAATAACAATAAATCAATTATTTTCAAATATTCCACTAGTTCCAACCTATTTATATAGTATATATATAGTTTATAAATATGTTTGAATAGATCTAAATAATATTTTCTTTATCAATGATGGGTTCGAGTAGAATATGAATATATATTTCTAAGTATTCATTATTCAAATCCATTAATTTATATTAATTATATTTTTATTACATTTTAATTGTATATTTATTATATTACATTCTAATTATAGAATTTTGTGGTGTGAAATTATTTAAATGAAATTATATTAATATTATTTTTTTTATTTATAGTTACTTGATTAAGAAAATTATAATTTTATAATTTAATTTTATTATAATTTTTATTTTTATATTTAAATGTATATAAATAGTCTTTGAATTTAAAACAAATACAGTTAAATTATATTAAAAAAAAACTTAGAACAGATATGAGTAATTGAAAAATTAAATGGATTTAGATATGGTAGGCTAATTTTAATGGATACTCATTATAATTTCTAATTAATATCTACTTATTTACACGTAACTGATAATATCTTATAACAATTATACCAACACTTTACTTATTTGCACTGAGTTGATAGTATTTTATTCTTAATTCCTGGTTTATTTTTCTCATTCTTTAAAAAATATTAATTACTTTTTATATTATTTATAAAAAAATTAAAAAAATATATATCCCTAAAGCAATGCGGGTTAAAATTTAAGTGAGAAGTATAACACGAATAACTATACATTTCCTTAAACCTCTTTTTTTTTTTTTTACAAAAAGATGGGATCAACTCACACCTATCTCAAATAAGCAACTCCTACTAAATCATGAGAAAGCCAAGCCCTAATACTAGGCAAAGGAACATCAAGAACATGCAGACCACTACCATAATCATAGGCCAAATGAGTGAGGAAATCTGAAGCAAAGTTTGCCTCCCTATGAACATGGGAGATCTTTACGTAAACAAAAGCAGACTTCAAGGCTTGTATATGATTAACCGGGGAGACACAAATAGAATTAGGGACAAAATCTCCATTTGCCATCTTAACAAGACAACACACAAATAAGAAACACCCTACTCAGCAACTTGCAAACCATGAAGTAGAGCCCATATTTCTGCCTTCAAAATTGGACATGATCCCAAATTAACCACAAACCCTTTACACCAAATGCCACACCAATCTCGTACGAGTCCACCTCCAAAAGCACAATTCGAACCTCTCTCCACTAAAGCATCAATATTCAATTTTAAAAAAACCAGTACTAGGATATCTCCATCTAATAGATATGGAATCAAAAGGAAGTTGGTCTGGGGGTGGAACCTTTGATAGAGCTGAAACAATCATTTTTCCTTGAGACATAACCTCATTAAAGAGAGCAAGGCATGCTTGATGGTTATTATTAAAACAACTTCATTTTGTCTCTTCCATAACAACCAGCTGCAAACACCAAATAAAATATCCCAGAGATCACCAACTTGCACTGTATTTCGCAGCTTAAGGTTGGAAACAATGCAACATTGCAAGGTTGATGCCTCATCAAAAAAACATACGATAAATTCAGCAGGTAAAAGGAGATGCCAAATCTGATTAGCAAAGAATCAATTGTGAAGTACATGAATCATAGACTCTGGACCATTGCAACGCACTGGGCAAAGACAAAAATAAAAAAATTGACAATGTACCGTCTCACAATTAGTCATGATACCATTATTGAGAGTCTTCCAGAAGAAAACTCTAATCTTCTGTGGTCCTGATCATCTCCAAATCAGATTCCAGGGGAAAGAATTAGATTCACCATCCTCATTAATAAGGTTCTTATATGCAAATCTGAGAAAGAACTGACCAGTAAATCATATCCTCTCCCATAAAGTCTGATGGAGGAAGGACTGATGCAATTCGAGTCAAAATTAAATTTGGTAAATAAAATGCAAATAAACTCCAATTCCAGTCCCTTTTATGAGTGACAAAGTTAGCAACAGGGAGAACAAGTCATGAGGAGTAATGCTAATTGAATAATTGAGTAAATTTTTAGTAAGCTTAGGGACCTATGTATCCATCCAAAACCGAACACATCTACTGTCACCTAAGTCCTAGAAGATATTATGCTTCATTGAGCTCTACATTGAGGCCATAAAATCGCCAGAAGTGAGAGGAGTTCTGCAGCACAAACTCGGTGTCTAGAAAACTCTGTTATTTCATGCTTTGATTGTTGTGGAAATTGGATTATTTTTTCACCAATAATATATATAGTATATGAACAATTACATCAATAATTATACCAAGAATATTTCCAGAAAAGAGAAGTGAGTCACAATGGACACGCTTAACTACCAAGTCTTTTCTTAAATAGAATTTTTCTAGACATATAATTAATAGAATAAAATATCATCACAACTATATCTAAAATAGCTATTAAATAAATAATAAAGAGAACACTAAAATTTAACGAGGTTCGGCCAATTTTGCTTATGTTCTCGGACACTGTCAAAATAATTTTACTAATATTAAAGAAAAAAATACAAAAGAGAGAGAGAAGAATAAAATTAAGCCTTATAGAATAAAAAACTTAATTTTAGGGATGAATTAACTAAGGGAGGGAGGGATCTCTTATATAGCAAAAGGTTCCCTCCAAAAATCCCACATCTTTTGATGTGGGATAAATAGCCATAACCAATAAATCTCCACCTTGGCTATTTTTCTATTAATAATATGTAAATCTTCTCTCAAAAGAAACTATTTTTAGTAGTGTCTCTAATTTCATTGTGAAGCGCTCATCTTTACTTTTTTAAAATATTGATCGAGTCCAAACAATGGTTAAACTTGACAGTTGTCACCATCTTTGTCAATATATTTGTGGGATTATTAGTGATCCGAATTTTCTAAAGTAATATTTCACATTTCTCCAGAATCTCACGTACAAAGTGATACCGAATATTGGTGTGCTTCATCCTTGCATGATAAACTTGGTTCTTTGCTAAATGAATAGTACTTTGACTATCACAGTGCACTTTGATGTATTTTTGTCTAATTCCCAATTCACCAAGCAACCCTTAAAGCCAAATTACTTATTTAACAGCTTCTAATACTGCTATGTACTCTGCTTCTACAGTAGACAAGACAACTATTAACTATAATGTAGACTTTCAACTAACCGGCCCCTTAGCAAGTGTAAACACATAACCAATAGTTGATCGACATTTATCTAAATCACCAGCATAATCAGAATCACAGTATCCAACAACACATTGATCATCTTTCTCATCCCGCTCAAATATCAATCCAACATCTACGGTGTTCAGAATATACTGTAGAATCTATTTCACAACTTGCCAATGCTCCTTACCAGGATCATGCATATACCTACTCACAACTCCAACTGCTTATGAAATATCTGGCCTTGTACATACTATAGCATGCATTAAGCTACTAATGTCATTTGCATATGGAACTTTTGACATGTACTCCCGTTTCGCTTTATTTTTAAGAGATGAAGATGCGTTGAGTTTCATATGAGATGCAAGCGGTATACTCACATGTTTTAACTTTTCATTCAGACCAAAATATTGTAGTACCTTCTTCAGATATTATTTTTGATTCAAGAAAAGCTTCCTTCTCTTTATATCTCTGTATATCTCCGTGCCTAAAATTTTCTTGACTTCACCCAAGTCTTTCATTTCAAACTCTTGATTAAGCTGAGCCTTTAACTTCTCAATTTCTTCTAAATTCTTTGAAGCTATCAACATATCATCAACATACAGGAGAAGATATGTGAAAGATCTATCTTGTAGCTTGCATAAATACACACAGTGATTGTATTTGCTTCTTATGTGCTTCTGCCTTATTATAAAATTGTCAAATTGCTTGTAGCACTGCCTCGGAGATTGTTTTAATCTGTATAATATTTTTTTTCAATTTGCATACCCATTTTTCTTCTCCAGCAACTTCAAACCCTTCTGGTTGAGTCATATAGATTTTCTCTTCTAAGTCACCATATAGAAATATAGTTTTTACAACAAGTTGAACAAGTTTCAAATCCAATTATGCTACTAAGGCTAATAAAATTCTAATGGAGCAATGTTTTACAGCTGGAGAAAATACTTCATTATAATCAATTTCTTCCATCTGAGCATAGCCTTTAGCTACCTACCTTATCTTGTAACAAATATCATTCTTATCACGAAATCCTTCTTTCTTCATATATACCCATTTGTATTCAATTGTCTTTTTTTCTTTGGTAGATTAACTAGCTTCCATGTCTGATTATTTTTAAGGGACTGCATTTCATCATCCATAGCTTTCCTCCACTTCTCATTTTCTAAACTTTGGACAGCTTCACTGTAAGTATTAGGAATGTCATCATTTGCAATTAGAAATATATAAGCCACTATATCATCAAATCGAACAGGTTTGTAAATATTTCATCGTGACCTATTTATTGCAATAGATTCTTATTGCTATAGAGGTTCTTAGGTTGGAACCTCTTCTTCATCCAACTCCAACTCTACTACAGGAGTGTCTACATATGTTTTATCATTTGTTGTGGGTCTATAATTCTTCTTTCAAACTCCACCTGATGCGGAGTACCATCTATATGCTGAACAATTTCATTTGTTACCTTTTCCAACATGGTAGACTCATCAAAGGTAACATCTCTGCTAAATACTATCTTCTTTATTTTTGAACACCAAAGGCGAAATCCTTTCACACCAGTGGTGATCCCTATAAAAATTGCTTTCTTTATCCTTGGATCTAACTTTAATTCCTTAAAATAGTTATATGCAGTAGAACCAAACACACGTAAGGAATCATAATCCGTAGCAAGTTTTTCAGACCACATCTCCAAAGGTGTTTTACCACCAATAGCAGTTGATGGTAAGCGATTAATGATGACATGCATAAGTCACAGCGTCAGCCCAAAATTGTCTGCCCAACCCAGCATTTAACAACATACACCAAACTTTCTCCACAAATATCCGGTTCATGCGTTTTGCCACTCCCATTCTGTTGTGGTGTGTATCTCTAACTGTAAAGTGTCTAACAATGCACCCAACTTGGCAGAATTTCAAAAATGGATCACTTATATACTCCCTACTATTATCTGTGTAGAGACATTTGACTTTTCTGCCCGTCTAACTTTTCACCATCCTTTTCCATATGAGAAAAATTCTCAAAACTTTATCTTTCATCTTCATAGTATACACTCATACTCTCCGAGAGAAGTCATCAATAAATATTACAAAATAGTATTTTTTTTTCTCCCATTAAAGTTGTCTTGGAAGGATCTCATGCATCTGAGTGAACATAGTCTAAAATATCCTTGGTATCATGGATTGTAGTACCAAATTTTACTCAAGTTTGCTTTCCTTTAATACAATACTCATGAAAATCTAACTTCTGAGGTTGCACTCCTTTTAATAATTCTTAATCTGACAAAAGTTTTAAGAATTTATCGCCAACATGGCCCAAGTGCATATGCAATAATATGGTTGCTTCCAACTCATGATCATTATTGGAAGTTGTTGTTGTTGTCCCAATAATTATATTACCTTGATAGTAATGCAAGTTATTATTTTTCCTTATTCCTTTTATTATCACCAGTGCACTGAAGATGATTTTCATTACTCCATCTGCTGCATTTATAATGAAGCCCTTTGATTTTAGGGCTCCCATAGAGATTCTTCTTCAAACTCGGTACATATCGAATATTTGTCAGAGTTTTGATTGATCTATCATGATTCCTTAATTGGATTAAACCAATCCCTTTTATCATACATGGACCGCCATTCATTATATAAATAGTTGAACCTTCTAGCTCTCTAAAGTCAAAAAACTAATTTCGATTGGGACACATATGATGGAAACAACCTAAATCAAGTAGCCATACACTAGAAGAGTTTGTTGATGACACAATAGCTAATGAAAAATCTGATTTTTTATCATCACACTCATCTATATTTGAATTCACGACAACTTTCCCTTTATCAGATTTGCTTTTATTTCTCAGCTTATGACAATTTATCTTCCAATGCCCTTTTTTTCGGCAAAAGGCACATTCATCTTTAGCTAGTTTGAATTTTTGAACTTTCCTTTTTTTCTCTCTTCCTACTATGAGAGCAACCTCTCACTATCAAGCTTCTGCTGCTACACTTGAACTCTCTTTTATTTCCTTCTTTCGCAGCTCATAACTATATAATGTAGTAGTTACTTCAAAGAGAGTCACTTTATCCTTCTCATGGAGTAGAGTTGCTTCAAGAAACTCAAACTCCTCTGGAAGGGACCCCAACAACGTCAAAGAAAAATCTTCATTTTTGAAATTCACGTCCAAATTTATCAAATCAACTACCAATTGATTAAAATTGGTGATGTGCTCATTCATAGTGGTACCATGAACATAAGTGAAGAGAAATAATCTCTTCCTCATATGAAGTTTGCTTTGACTGCTTTTCTTCAAAAAATTTTCCTCTAATGCCTTCCATAATTTACTTCCAAAAACTTTCTTGGAGAAAGCATACTTCTGTTCTCTAGAAAGGCACGATCGAATTGTACCACATGCCACATGTTTGACGGCTTTCTAATTTTTTTCATAAATATCTTTTGGTTTCTCTTCTTCAATGGTAATATGTAGACCTTACTGAAAGAGAGCATCTAGAACCTCACTTGCCACATGCCAAAATGGCCCATACCATAAAAAATCTTCACTGCGAATCTAGCATTTGACGCAGCAGTCCTTGACCAAGTTGCTAAAGTGGATGTTGTCTCCTTTATGGTGTATGATTTATTTGAGTCGTCTGCCATCTATACTTCAAAATTATTTAATACTAATAAATGTAGAATGCCAATAATCTAAGAAAATCTTTTCTAATGTGGAAGATCAGACTAGGCTGTAACCACAGAGCATACCCAGAAAATTTTGGCTCTGATAGCAATTATTGTGGAAATTGGATTATTTTTTCACCAATAATATGTATAGTGTGTGAATAATTACACCAATAATTATACTAGAAATATTCACAGAAAGGAGAGGTAGGTCACAATGGAAACGCTTAAATATTAAGTCTTTTCTTAGACAAAATTATTTTAAATATATAATTAATAGTATAAAATACCACCACAACTATACTTAAAATAGCTATTAAATAAATAATAAAGAGAACAACAAAATATAATGAGGTTCGGCAAATTTTGCCCATTTCTTCGAACACCACCAAAATAATTATACTAATATCAAAGAAGAAATACAAAAAAGAGAGAGAAGAATAAAATTAAGCCTTATAGAATAAAAGACTTGATTTTAGGGATAAATTAACTAACGGAGGGAGGGGTCCCTTATATAACAAAAGGTCCCCTCCAAAAACCCCACATCTTTTGATGTGGGATAAATAGTCACAAACAACATTGATCTCATGACTCGTACCCAAAGCTTCTCGTTATCAATAAGGAAAGTCCAATACGCCTTGATGGCAAAAGCTTGGTTAAGCACAAAATAATTTTGAATACCTAATCCCCCAAGCTCCTCAGATCTGCTAACTTTATCCCATGCAACCAAAGAAAACCGTCCATTAGCCTCTGAGCCATACCAAATTAAATTTTTTGTAGCTCTCTCTAATTCCTTACATATGGAGAGCGAAACATTAGTAATTTTCATGACATAAAGAGGGACAACCTGCAAAACTTATCGAGCCAAGGTGATGCATCGTGCTAATGAATCTGAGATGCATTCCAACTTGCCATTTTGGAACGCATTCTATCAACAAATGTATCCATAGGTTTAAGTGGTGACTCTAGAATGCATCACAGGGACCCCCAAGTACTTCCCCAAATCATTGGTCTCCTTAAAGCCCAAATATTTACAAAGTTGATGCCTCTTTCTATATAGCCACATTTTAGAGAAAAAGATAGTAGTTTTTGAGTATTTACTCTTTGTCCCAAACAAACACGAAAGTCTTAAAGAACATTCTGAATAATTTGAACTTGAGACAAGTCAACTCTAGTAAATAGCACAAGATCATCTGCAAAAAAGATGTGAGTAAGAGGGACCTCCTCTAGAGAGATAAAGAGGTTGAGGTTTTCACTTATTATCTCCAACAACTTTTTGAATACCATGCACCAATCTCTCCATACATAAAACAAATATATAGGGGGATAAGGGGTAACCTTGTCGTAGCCTACGAGTAGGCTTAAAAGAATCGGTCAATTCTCCATTCCTTAAATTTTTTTAGTTCCACTTAATTCATGATTTTAATTCGTGATCTTTTAATAGATATTTTAAATTTTTATAATTTATTATCTCTTATTTAAATCATACTAAAATAAATCATTTTATGTATACATTTAATTTTTTAAATTGTAATTTATATTTTATCATTATTTTTTCTCTTTTTTACAATGAAAAGATAAATACAAGGACAAATCTATAGTAGGCTTAGGGGCGCCCATGCCCCCACTGAGACTTCAAAATTTTCCTTAATAATTCTACTCTTTTGTAGATTTTTTAGAGATGTCCCACTGGACTTTTAATATTTTTCTTAAATAGTCTTTCAGAGATTTTTTTTTACTATTATGTAAGAGAAAATTTAGTGCAACCCAAGCATTCAAGGGCTTTTGATAAAAATATAAGAAAAATTAAAAATAATTTCAAACTTACTATATTTATAAAATATTTATCAAAATACCAAAATTTATAAAATGTTTATCAAAATACCAGATTTTTATTAGTTTACAAAGAGTTTATAATAAGTTTATAAATTTTACATAGTTTATAATGGGTTTATTATAAGTTCACAATAAAATGACTAAAATACTTCTAATAAAAATGTAAAAACTTTAAAAAATATGAAGACGGGTGTCATTAGTGTTGTAGATAAATCTGAACTCCATGACCGGACTATTCAACTAGACTCAAGTATATATTGCGGTACTGTAGATAAATCCGAACTCTATGATCGAACTATGATAAAATACACTTTGATGTGACAGCACTATACCGACACATCCAAAAAATCTGTCCATTACGTCGACACTCTCTGAAAATTTGCTGACCTTTGCAAAAGTTGTCTTCATTTTTCAACTATAAATAGGTATAGATTTTTACAGGTAAGAGGTTCGAATATTATTACTCTTTAATACTATATAGTTCGGTTATTTCTAATTACTGACTTAAACATCGGAGACTCCCCACTGAAGTCCGATCATTTTCTTGATTTTGCAGGCCCAAGAGTCTTGGCATATCAAATCCGAATTTGGATTAGAGTCCTTGAAGTTCATCCCTTCATCAGTGGTGCAGTAAGCATGGACTGGCTGATTCCCAAAATAGATAAAAGGACTCAAGATTTAATTCATGATTCACAGAACTCGACTAAAACTCCTAACAAATTACCCCCACCTTCACAAACACCTCAATGTCTAACAACTCAAAATAAAACATATAATCCCCAAACTGAACAATCCCCAATCGAAACTTCTCTTCCTTTATCATCTGATTCCATAATGGAAGTAGCCCCTGTTGAGCCTTCTCTATCATTTGTTCCAATAACATAAATGGCCTCTACAATGTTACAATTCCTAAATCTATCTAAATAAGCAATTAGAGAGCTCACATCCACACTCAAAGATTTCATTGCAGTTTTTGGACAAGTTACTAGAAACCCACAGCAACCTACATTATCAGAATATGAATGTCCTCCTCCTTTAACATGCCAAACTCCTTCACATCCACCTACTCATCAGACACCTCTCTCATATAATTCACCACAATATGACTATGAGCTTCAGCAGCAACATGATACATCCCATGAATCAGAATAGGAGGTTCAGAGAAAGCTTTATTCACCCGAACATTCAACATCACATGCACCCATTGACCCCATATCAGCCTCTAAACCAGTTTATTCCAAAAGAAAAGAAGCGGTGATGACAACAGCAGATGTTAATGCTTTGGTTAACAAAAAATAAAACATTTGCGCAGGGGTATAGTCTTGCAATACGACATTACCTTTCGTTCACCATTGTCCAAACAAATTCTAACCGAGGTATATCCTAGTTTCCATGTGCCAAAGCTGAAGGAGTTCAATGAAATAATGGACCCTCGCTCACATGTTGATAGTTTTTATAACACTGCCCTACTATACACAACTTCGAATGCTACTCTATGTAAACTCTTCCCAAAGACTCTCATTGGTAACGCACAAACGTGGTACAATAATTAAACCGAACTCCATTTACAGTTTTAACCATTTCACTGAACGTTTCATAAACAAATTTGTGGCTTCCATCGACCCCGGTCGAACTTCGGTGGACATGTCCAAAGTTGTACAGAAACCTAAAAAGACATTACGGCAATATTGTAGACCTTTATTTTTTGATCAAGTCCAGTCCGACACTAATTAAAAGGAGATTAAGTCAAGTCTAAAGATTTAAAACAATCCGAAATAATTTTTATAATTTTTATTAGTTTAATAATATAATATTTATTATTGATAAAAGAAAAAGAAATTTTAAATATATATTTTAAATATAATATTTATTTTTAATAATATTAAAAATAAAAAGTAATAAAATAATAAACATAATGGACGAATCGGCGAGCGACACGCGGTAGGCTGGCCTGCACAAATTGGCACGCCAATTAGCCGTAGTCCACGCCTGTGGCAAATTGTACCAGCACCCTCGCAGTCCCGCGCCTGTGCCCTCACAGCCCGCAACCAGCAGCCCTCGCCCGTGTGCGATTGGGCTTGTCGATTTTGCCTAAACCTATTTTAATTCGGGCTATTTTTAATATTTTCTAAAGCAATAAGCATTAGGTTTTATTTGATTAGTTGCCTATAAATAACAGACTTAAAAGAAGAAAGAAAGGACTTTTGGGACATAGACTTTTCAAAAATTTGGAACTTTTGCAAGGACTTTTGAAACGGAAAAACCCTAGCAAAGAAACAGCAACCAAGAGCAGCAATTCAAGGAAAAGCAAGGGATAACTAAGCAGCAAGCAAGGAAGAAAATGATCTGAAAACAAAAGGCAAAGTAAAGTAGCAGTAGCTGATCATCGAATCACGAGATCTCTAACCAAGAATCAATTGTTCTAGGCAGATAAAAAATGGCAGCTTGGATCAACACATCAATTTGGTGGAGCCTTCAAACGCAGGTACAATTTTCTAACTTAATTCATTTAATTAACAACTTTTACATTAATCAACAAAATTCTAATCCCGGAAACCCTAATTCAATATCCAGTAGCTTAGCAGTAAATTATCTTCTAAAGTTATAAAATCCTAATTCATATCACTAAAACCCTTGTTTATATATCTATTGTTTAATATAATATTTAAGTGTAGATTTAATTATTTAACCTATTAATGCATACTTATAATGAGTGATTTATTGGTGTTTTATGATGGATGATTTATTTTTATTATCATAAATATTTGAATGATTTGATTCACTTCATTAACTATTTTATTGGTTTATTTTTAGTTTTCATTATATAAGAGGTATGTTTCCATATTGTGGGTACCTCATTAGTTAGGTTCAATGTAATTTGATTTATCTTAGAATTTGGATTAATGTAAAGAATACATTTTCACCAATTGGTGGGTATCCTATTTTATTTATTTTCTTTTGGACATTGGACAATTTTAAAGGCATGTTTCCATTTGTGGATGGGTGTCTATTTATTTATTTTGTTTGAACTTGTTGTGATTTTAATAAAGTGATTATTTATTCTCATGATTGCATATAGTATGGATAATATTATTATAATTAAGAATTTTATAATATTAAGACCTGAAAAGGAGGCCGGCTCAATGAACCGGGCGTTGTAGGCTTGATGGGTCATTCTCACATTTCCCACGCATATCCAACTTTCTGAACCCAATAGGGGGTTGGAAATTTCTTAGGAATCGAGTCATCCACCCCTTTCTTTTTTCCTGCTCGTCTGGGTGGAGATACAATTTTCTCCGAATTTAGGCCCGTATTCTCTAAGGCCCCGTGCCTATCAGTGCCAAAGTCGTAATAACCATTTTACATGGGAGTGGGGCAAAAATTTTCTCTCACAGTGGCAACTCCACTGGGGATAAGAGAAGTTTATTTTGTTTGTCTTTATATTATTTTATTCTTTCTTATTATGATATTATCCATTGTATCATTTAGATTGCATTGTGTGCATGAGTTTGGACGTCCATGTAACCCGTATTGTGTTATGTAAGGGATACCATACTTTAACTCAAGGTATGGAGATCGAGCATGGCATAACCACTCATAGCCTTGTACCATTTGGTATATACTTGCTATGGAAACCTAAGCCTTTCAACCCAAAGACTAAATCTCATGTAATTGGCCTAGTTACTTTCCTTATATTTTACCTCAAATGCTTGTTGTTTAAATATGATTAATTTATTTTAGTTTAAGCCATGACTTATTTGGTTTGTTCTTTTTCTAATATGACCTACCTATGTTGTAAGCTCAAAATAACCTAAAAGACCAATACTATTTTCAAAATTTCCAAGATGATCTTTGGACATAAAACTTTTTTTCTAAAATGGGACAAAAAATTCTTTTCTACCTCATGACCCAAATACAAAGCTCAAAAGTGATTTTTAACAAACCTTTTGATTGGGCTTTTAAAAACATGTTAAAACCCTTTCTTAAATGAGCTTACAAATTATTTAGGTCAATTATGAAAAACTAAAAATCAATTATGAGCCTAGCTTTTACTAAGAACTATTAATCATGGGCTTATTTTTGGCATGAATCACTAGTTACTTTTTTCAATAAGAAATCTATTTATGATAAACCTCTTAATTTAGTTTTAATCCAATATAGCATAAAAGTTATTTTAATTGAGATTTAATGGATTAAATCTAATTAATGGAAATTATCATGGACCGACTTCTATATTAGAAGATACAACTATTGGTTAAACCGCCCGAGAAAATTTTACGAGAGCAAAATATCCTATGTTGATTTTTTTGTTGACCATATACCTAAAAAAAGAGACTCACCATTCATGTGTAGAAATTACAAGGTTGGAATGAACGTCCTAATTATCTTTGTTTGTTTATTGTTTGTGCATACATGCATACACATATTGCATAATATGTCATTCATCATTTCTAGCTCACAGACCTGGAGTGCAGCAGTTCAAGAGCGTATGACAATCTGATCTATGTTAGTGACATAGAATCCAACAACGACTCAATTAGCTTCTCACCAAGAGTAATGGATCATAAACAAATTTAAAGAATTGTAGACGATGCACTCAATGCCAAGATGGAAGAACTGAAGGAGACCCTAGCCGAGACCATGAAGAGCCAACTAGCTGCACTTTTAGGGAATACTGCTGAGGCATCCGCCAACACTAAGAAGCCGAAGGACAAAGGGAAGGATAAGATTGACAAAGTAGCCTTTAATGATGACAAAGTAGTCGTTAATGATGATGATGACTGGGCTCAATACTTTCAAAATCCTCAAGACAAGAAGAAGAAGGAGCCAAAGGTTGTTGAAAGATTAGACTGGAACTTCAGATGTTGAGAAGTTGATTGCTGATTTGGAAAAGAAATTTGAAAAGAAGCTGAAAACTGAAGAGATGTCAGAAATAGACAAGCTGTTTGAACAAGATGAGGAGATCCCATACAAATTCAAGATGCCTTCCTTTGCCAAGTTCGATGGAACTAGGAATCCTTATCTCCATATGAAGTAATACATCATTACTATGCAGTCTGTCTGAGCTATTAAGGCTCAAACTCTAAGGTACTTCTTGCTTTCATTGGACCCTATTGTCTAGAATTGGTTCAACACCTTAGAGGATGTACACAAAAGAATTGAGATTTGTTATACAAGGATTTCATCCAACAATAAGGGTACAATGCAGAGTTAAAAATCACTTTAATGGAAGTTGAGTCCACTAGGCCAAGACAAAATGAAAGTTTTGTTGATTATGTAAAGAGATGGAGAAATAAGGCTGCACTTCTCAAAAGGAGGCCTGATGAGTCGGGCCAAATTAGAATAATAGTCAGACGCGTCCTACCCAATCTTCTCAAAAGGGATTTCAAAGATCTTCTCCAAGTTGGCTTGCAAATAAAAGAGTGGAAAGGAGAGAAGAACCATTTTTTCTGCAGAATGAAATTATCAGTCTGGCAATCAAGGTGCACATAAGGAAGTCGATGTTAATGCAACTGGTCAAGAAAGTAGAAGACAGTTTTTAGAGTTAGAGAAATCTCTGTCTTGGATTTTCAACAAGCTACAAAAGAAGGGGTTATTACAACTATTGGCTCCTCGACCGCTACATGATCCTCTGCCATCAAACTTTGATACCGAGGCCTTCTGTCAATTTCTTCAAATGCAAGAGTATGAGATAGATAAATGCGCTTGATTAAGACATAAAATTTAAGATCTTATTGATAGTAGTAAGCCTCCTGAACTGGATAAGCCCAATACCAAAAGTAATCATTTGCCTAAATTTGAAAGAGTACCTCTACCAGCAACCTTCATGGTAGGAAGATGAATGGAGGGAGATTTTATTGAAGGGAGATTTTATCTTACTCTCTTTTCAAGATCAGAGTATTCAAGATGTGAAGAGAGAAGAAGCTCAACTCAATGAACTTCCCTTAGCTTGAATGTTGCTCTTCTATTTTTCTTTCTTTAATATTTAATTAGAACAATTATATTTTTTAAATTAAGATTGTTTTAATAAATTACTTCTATCAAAATTTTTATTGGTATTTGCTCATTTTAGTGCTCAACCAATGACGAATCTAGTTTGATATTTATAAATTAGTGTATCTATGCATCATGATTTGAATGACTTTACTAGGTGAGGAAATTATTTTATAGCATTGAATTGTGTATGCTTACTTAGAGAGGACTCCTGCATAATGGCCTTTGTCTAGGTCCTAGTCAATCTTAAAACATACTTTGACAAACTTTTGTGGCAAAATTGAACTCTGCTTATTTAAGGGAGAGATGATCTAGGTATTGTTTGATGAGTCAATAATTAGTGTCAACCCCATAAAATATCAATCGCTAGTTGTCCCTTTGAGCCTTCATAAATTTTAACTTACTCTTTATTATCTTGTAAGCCCGATAACCTACTCTGAGCTGTTGGGACTCTTATGACAAATCTAATAATCACTAAGAGATAAAAGGAAAAATGAAGAAAAAAAAAGGTAAAAAAAGTATGAAAAAAGAGGAAGAGAAAAAAAAAGAAAAGGAAAAGAAAATAAAGCACAAAAGGTAGTTCAGAAAGCCAACAAAATTCTTCTTACCCAAAGTATCAGAAGAACTTCCACTTAGTTTACAAGGATATATTGATTTGAATTGGTCCAACCCAACCACAGATTCAACTAAAATCAGAGAGATAGGAGAAAGGTCATCTAATTCTTGAAAGTCTTATACTTGACAGTCCTACAGGAAAGAAGGATAAAATGATAAAATGCTAACAGAAAAAAGGGGTAAAAAAGAAAAAAAGAGAAAGGAAAAAGGAAAAAGAAGAAAAGAAAAGGAATGTGAGTACCGAACTTTTTGCAAAGGCAAAAAATATCCTAATCAAGATCCAAATTCATGTCAAGAAGAAAGAAGAATGCTCAAAGCTCTATCTTGTTATGCTTCCAATTGTCTGAACAAGAAATTTGTAGTGTGAGAGTTTGTCCATAGTGTCACATCGACTCCAACTTACAAATGACCTTTATTTAATCCGTGTCCCTTATAGATCCCGTTTTAAGCCTATTAAAGACTTGTTGATCTCTCTTGGTAGGTAGAGATTATTAGTGGAGATAGTTTGAATAAGACAATATTTAAATTCAATGAGACCTTTGGCCTAGTGATGTGTATGTGCCTATCTGAAGTGCAACAGTTCTTGCTCAAATAGAAATGATACTCGAGTTTAGTATGGTAACTAGGGTTGTCATATTATAGATGTGTTAATTTGAAAAAGTGGAGTTCTGAGGTACAATGACACTGATTTGACAAAGTTAATATTTGATTTTAAAAAAACAAAAAAAAACTATTTTCTTATTGCATAAACCTTCAAGTTGAGGGAAGTATGTTGCGTTGTCAAACCTCGAAGGAAACAATGGGTAAAAGAGGGCTAATGAAAGAATCACTTGCAATGTCATGTCATAAAGCAGTTATTAATCAAATGGATATCTCCCATGTCTTTGGCTATCATGCTTGGGGCCTCACCACTCATGTTTTCAATATCTTGAAGATAAAAGCCATAAATGTGAAGCCTTATGTCATTCCAAGGCAAGACCTGAACGAGCATCTAGAAGGAGCCAATGAGAAAACTTCAGCTGAGCATCTCAGTCTCTAAGTCAATGGAACCACTGTAAGTATTATTCGTGCATATCATGCATATATAAGCATATCACACTGCATTTTTGTCTTATGTTCCTATTCTTTGTCAAAGTGAACAACAGAAACTCTATGAAGCAAATAATGATAGGCAGATATGGAATCATGGGGCATGGAAGGCCTATTGTTTGAGGAAGATCTAGTCAGTTTATAAAAATAGAGATGCATGCTTATACAATGAACCAGACAATACACAAACATCAATCAGAGCCTGCATGAGAAAAAAATCGTTGGTTTGAGCCTACACAGGGGGGCAAAGTTTCTCCTTTTAATTTTTTGAGTTTATGCATGTACCAAATATTTTCAGACTCACTTTTAATATTTTTCTACGCAGGGGGGAAAGAGAAGATATAAGGGCCAGCTAAAAAATAGTTGAATTTTTTGCAAAAGAAAGAACAAAACAAGAAGTAAAAATATCAAAAGAATGAAGATGCAAAAGACAAAAGATCAGTTTAGCTAGAAGAGCTGAAGGTAATATAGGACAAATGTCTAAAGATAAAGATCCATTTTTGAAGGGTAAAGACTCAATCTCCAAAAGATAAAGATCCACTTTGAAGGGTGAAGACCCGATGTCCAAAGGATGAAGATCCATTTTTAAAGGATAAAGACCCGATCTCCAAAAAATAAAGATCTATTTTTGAAGGGTAAAGACCCGATCTTCGAAGGATAAAGATCCATTTTTGGAGGGTAAAAATCCACAATTCATTAAAGAATAGAACGACCAGCTAGAAGAAAGTCAGAGCCCTCAAACTGATAGAAGGTCAACAAATTCAATTTTGGGTCGAGAACCCAAATTCAATTTCGGATCGAGAACCTAAAATCCAGTTTAGGGTCAAAAATCTAAAATTCAGTCTCAGGTCCAAGTGCCCAAAACAAATCTAGTCTCGGGTTGAGAACCTAAATCTAGTTTAGGATTGAGAATCCAAAATCTAGTCTCGGATTAAGAATCCAAATCTAGTTTAGAATCGAGAACCTAAAATTTAGTCTCGGGTCAAGAATCTAAATTCAGTCTTAGAACGAGAACCCAAATCTAGTTTAGGGTCGAGAACTCAAAATTCAGTCTCGGGTCTAAATACCCAGTCTCGGGTCCAAATATCCAAATTCAATTCAGTCTCTGATCCAAATACCTAGTCTCGGATCCAAGTACCCAAATCCAATTTAGTCTCGGGTTCAAGTACCCAGTCTCCGATTTAAGTACCTAAATCAAATTTAGTCTTTGGTCCAAGTACCCAGACTCGGGTCAAAGTACCCAAATCCAATTCAGTCTCGAGTCCAAGTACCCAAATCCAATTTAGTCTCAAATTCAAGTACCCAAATCTAATTCAGTCTCAGGCCTAAGTATCCAGTCTCGGGTCCAAGTACCCAAATCATATTCAGTCTCGGGTCTAAGTACCCAAATCCAACTCATATTGAGTCCAGAACTCTCCTCGGGTCTAAAACTCAATCCATTGTTGAGTCCAAAACTCACCTCGAGTCCAGAATCTAAATTATTTTTTAGTTCAGAACTCATCTCGGGTCCAAAATTTGAATTATTTTTTAGTCCAGAACTTACTACGGGTCCAAAATCCAAATTATTTTTTAGTCCAGAACTCAATCTAACCTCGGATACGGAGTCCAATCTGGCTTTAAATTAAGTCAAAAATTATATTATTTTTCACTCTCTTTTGCTATAGTCCCAGATCACTCATGCAAGAGGCAAACTGTGGACCTTTATTTTTTAACTAAGTCCAGTTCGACATTAATTAAAAGGAGATTAAGTCAAGTCTAAAGATTTGAAATAGTCTAAAATAATTTTTATAATTTTAATAATATAATATGTATTATTTATAAAAAGAAAAAGAAATTATAAATATTTATTTTAAATATAAGATTTATTTTTAATAATAGTAAAAATAATAAAATAATAAAAATAATGGATGAATCAACGAGCGACACACAACACGCCGGCCTGTGCGAATTGGCACGCCAATTCGCCGCAGGCGTGTGCCAGCGCCCTCGCAGTCCCGCGCCTGTGCCCTCACAGCCCGCAGCTCTCGCAGCCCTCTCCCGTGTGCAATTGGGCTTGCCGATTTTGCCTAAACCTATTTTAATTCGGACTGTTTTTAATATTTCCTTAACCAACAAGTATTAGGTTTTATTTGATTAATTACCTGTAAATAACGGACTTAAAAGAAGAAAGAAAGGACTTTTGGGACATAGACTTTTTGAAATTTGGAACTTCAGTAAGGACTTTTGAAACGGAAAAACCCTAGCAAAGAAATGGCAACCGAGAGCAACAATTCAAGGAAAAGCAAGGGATAACTCAGCAGCAAGTAAGGAAGAAAATGATCTAAAAACAAAAGGCAAAGTAAAGTAGCAGTAGCTGATCTTCGGATCACGAGATCTCCAACCAAGAATTAATTGTTCTAGGCAGACAAAAAATGGCAGCTTGGATCAACACATCAATTTGATGGAGCCTTCAAACGTTGGTACAATTTTCTAACTTAATTCATTTAATTAACAACTTTACATTAATCACCAAAAATTCTAATCTCGGAAACCCTAATTCAATATCCAGTAGCTTAGCAGTAAATTATCTTCCAAAGTTATAAAATTCTAATTCATATCACTAAAACCCTAGTTTATATATCTATTGTTTAATTTAATAATTAAGTGTAGATTTAATTATTTAACTTATTAATGCATACTTATAATGAGTGATTTATTGGTGTTTTATGATGCATGATTTATTTTTATTATCATAAATGTTTGAATGGTTTGATTCACTTCATTAACTATTTTATTGGTTTATTTTTAGTTTTCATTATATAAGAGGTATGTTTTTATATTATGGGTACCTCATCAGTTAGGTTCAATATAATTTGATTTATCTTAGAATTTGGATTAATGTAAAGGATACGTTTCCACCAATTGGTGGGTATCCTATTTTATTTATTTTCTTTTGGACATTGGACGATTGTAAAGGCATGTTTTCATCCGTGGATGGGTGCCTATTTATTTATTTTGTTTGAACTTATTATGATTTTAGTAAAGTAATTATTTATTCTTATGATTGCATATAGTATAGATAATATCATTGTAATTAAGAATTTATAACATTAAGACCTAAAAAGAAGGCCAGTTCCAATGAACCAGGTGCTGTGGGGGTGCTGGGTCATTCTCATCTTCTCCATGCACACCCAACTTTCTGAACCCAATAGGGGCTTGGGGATTCCTTAGGAATTGAGTCATCCACCTCTTTATTTTTCATGGCCCATTCGGCTGGCGACTCTATTTTCTATGGGTTTAGGCCCGTATTCTCTAAGGCTCCGAGCCTAACAGTGTCGAAGTCGCACGAATCATTCCACATGAGAGTGGGGGAAAAAATCTCCGGTCAAAAATATGTTGATAGGTTTAATGAAGCAGTGGGTCAAATTCTAAAAGTGATCTTTGAAATAGCTTTGGAGGCATTAATTCAGAACATTGAATGCCCTCAATTTCACAATCTTTGAGTAAGAATTCACCCTAAGATTTTGTAGAGCTCATGGCTCGATCCTATAAATATATTCAGGCAGATGAGAGTGCTCGAATATGGGAGGAGCTTCATCCCCCATCAAAATCAAGACCAAGCACATAAACTTTCTGGAGGATCTCATAAACTTGAGGTGTTAAAGCAAAACTCTTCTAAATCAGATTTTCCCAAACCAATTAAACAAAATATCCTTTGGCAACAGTTCACTTCCCATTCTCAAAAACCATCAGCTCTGCGCTATTCTAACCGTGCTTATCACATCACCTAAGTTCCTGAACATTTTACATCCTTAAATACTTCTAGAGTTACAATATTACATTGGCTTAAACAAAATACCACAGTAAATTGGCCTCTGCCAATGAAAGATGATTCAAATAGAAATCATGAGTTGTATTGTAGTTTTCATCAAGGTCATTGCCACAAGACAAATGATTGTATCAAGTTAGAGAGAGGGATTGAACGGTTAATTCAGGCGGGTTAGTTGAAGCAGTTTATTGCCACTCCCAATGACCAGGGTGAATAAGGGGAACTAAGCTCGTAACACGTTACAACTTTCAGAAAGATCCCAACTGGAGTAATGCATGTCATTGCAGGGGGAGAGCACTATGATGTCACTTGTATTTCATAAAAAATGAAGGTCAAAGAAGTTTTTCCTTTACCGAGATATCAAAAGCCTTCAGCTTAGTAGTTACTTTTCATCCGAAAGATTCACACTTTTTCATTGGTCTACACTTTGATGCTCTTGTAATAGAAGCTGTAATTCAGGACTATTTGGTCTAACGAATTTTGGTTGATGCAAGCAGTGCTATAAATCTGATGACCTTAGATGCTTACACGAAACTTGGTTTGTCACCAAAGGCATTAAGACTTGTTAATGCACCATTAGTTGGAATGTCTGAACACACGGTACATGTACAAGGATCTACCATGCTTGAGGTACAGTTGGGAGATGGACCAGTTGTACAGAACAGCCATGCTTGTTTCATGATAGTACAAATAAACCTTGCCTATAACACTATTTTTGAACTACCATTATTGGTAGGAGTGGATGCATATATTTCCGTAAGAAATTTACTTATGAAAGTCATAACTCATCATGGAGTGGTTGTTATAAAAAGTAATCAACAGTTAGCTCAGGATTCTTATGCAACTCTTCCTAAAGATGCCAACATGGTGCTTCCAGTGGATTCCCTTGATCTTCCTAACAATCATAAATGTGTTGAGCCTGTCGATATGCTAAAGGAAATTAAGGTTGAGCTAGACAAGATATTAAAAATTTATAAGTTTGTCCTAAGGAGATCAACCTCACTCAAGTACTGAAAGAACATCAAGATGTCTTTGCCTGGACCTCGGTTGATATTACATGAATTTCTCCCGAGCTTATGATGCATGAGCTCCATGTAAATCCCAAAGCAATCCCAGTAAAGTAGAAGAAAAAAAGTATGGGACTAGAAAGACAGTTGGCTACAAAGCAGGAGGTTGAGAAACTCCTACAAGTGGGCTTCGTCAAAGAAATTTTATTCCCATAATGATTGTCCAATGTAGTGTTGGTAAAGAAACCCAATAGCAAATGAAGAATGTGTGTAGATTTTACTGATTTGAACAAGGCATGTCCTAAAGACTCGTATCCACTCCCCAACATAGATTGTCTCATTTACTCTACGGCGAGTTATGCAGAATACAGTTTCATTGATGCTTCATCTGGCCATCATCAAATTCCTCTAAAAATAGAGGACTAAAATAAAACTTCTTTCATCACAGCCATGGGCACTTATTTCTATAAAGTCATGCTATTTGGTCTGAAAAATGCAGGAGCCACATATCAAAGACTTGTTAACAAACTTTTTCAGAATCAAATAGGCAATACTATGGAGGTATATGTAGATGATATGATTATTAAGTCTCACACTTCCACAGAGCAGTCTAAAGATCTAGCAGATATCTTTGCAATACTCCGACTAGCAAAATGAAACTCAATCAGGAAAAGTATGCATTTGGAGTTCAGTCAGATAAATTCTTATGGTTTATCATCTCAGAATGAGGCATCAAAGCTAATCTAGAAAAGATACAGGCCATAACGAAAATGGAGCCACCTAAGACCATTAAGGAGGTGCAAAAATTGAATGGCAGGATTAAAGCTTTGGGACGATTCATATCATGCTCAGCTAAGAGATGCCTTCCATTCTATATGGAACTTGAAAAACTTTCAATGGAATGAAAAGTGCCAATAAGCCTTTATAGAGCTAAAGCAATTCTTGAGCTCTCCCCCTGTGCTTAGCCGACCTATTCAAGGGGAAGAACTCTATTTGTATCTCTCAGCATTGCCCGTAGCTATGGGCTCAATCTTAATTAGAGAAGAAAATGGTTAGCAATATCTTATTTATTATATCAGTCATATCCTAAAAGGGGCTGAATTGCATTACTCACCATCAGAAAAATTAGCCTTAGCTTTACGGTCTACTTCGGAGAGGCTTCTTTTGTACTTTGATGCACTTACTATCATTGTGAGAACTAATTCCTATTTAAAGAAAATTCTCCAGCGACCAGACACTTCAGGGCGCCTTACAGAATAGGCAGCACGGTTGGGTAGATTTGATATCAGATTTGAGCCCAGGCAGGCTATGAAGGCACATGTCTTGGCAAATTTTATCACGGAGCTCTATGAATATCCTTCACAATCAGCCTCTAAATAAGCATGGTGTCACTGGGCAAGAGAAATCAGCTTGTCCAAGTGCGGCAACTAGCAGGCAGTTTTCCCCGAAGCCTTGCTAATTCAGCCTTTGAGCTAGCAAATAGAAGTAAAGCAGGAAAATGAACCAATAAAAGTGAACAAGGGTCAAAAGAAATAATGGAGATTGTATTATTAACAAAGAATCGGCAGTACAACAATATACACAACGATAGCTTACAAGGACGCTCTCGGTAGCTCACTAACACACTCAATAGCATGTATGTATTTACAAATGAGATATGCTAGTATTTATAGGCAACATAACCGACCTAGCAAAGTCGGTTGGCAACAATCTAGGGTGTTCTAGATACTTCCAGGCGGGGCAGGCTGCTTAGACAGCCAATTGCTGCAGAATCTTCCGGATTGGCCTACAAGCTTCACATTCTTGGGGGAACCAGGCCAATTCTGCTAGGGACTTCGAGATTCTTCCACAAATATCCACAATAGGCTAAAGCCTTCCATGAGACTCTAGAAAATTTTGCAACCATGCACTATAGAGGTCCCCCTATATATACAGTTGGAGCAAACTTGGCTGGGCGAGCAGGAGAAACACTAAGGTCTGAGGAGGAGAGTACTTTGTCAACGGGCCAATTCAAGATTTTTAGTTGCCGATTGGATTGGGGGTTGACGATTCTCCCACACCAAAGTCTTGACGCCCTCGTCAAGAAGTCTTTGCCTTGAACTCGTCCACCAACTCCTTGAATTGCCATAGGTTAACCTCCTTTTCCCGAGTTGTTTCAGAATCAAGTTGCCCTTTCCACCTGACTAGAAACTCTTTCTGTGTAGGGAATCCACATTTTTTAATCACCCGGTCTACTATGATCTCTTTGGCTCCTCGCTCGAATGAGGCAACCATCGCAGGCGGTGCTAGTTTTGATTTTTCCCTATCCGGATCTTCCTTGTCTCCATGGTAAGGTTTTAGTACACTTACATGGAAGACAGGGTGAATTTTCAAATGTGAAGGTAGCTCCACTCGATATGAGATCTTGCCAACCTTGCCAATAACAGGGAAGGGCCCTTCATACTTCTTATCAAGCCCTTGTGAACTTGGCGATATGCCTTAAATCATGGTGACATCTTTATTAAGACAAGGTCCCATACTTGGAATTCCAAAGGCCTCCGTTTCTTATCCGCCCATTTCTTCATTTTCTTGGAGGCTTTATCCAAGTATACCCGAGCCATGTCCAGCTACTTATGCCATCCTTTTGCCCACTTATAAGCAGACGGGCTTGAACCGATATACCCTGCAGCAATGGCATGGGGAGTGAGGGGTTGCTGGCCAATAACAATTTCGAAGGGTCTTTGCTGTGTGGCCTCACTCCGCTGCTGGTTGTATGAAAATTGGGCAACATCCAGCAACTTTGCCCAATCTCGCTAATTTGACCTCACAAAGTATCGCAAGTAGAGTTCCAACAAGGCATTCACCCTCTCCGTTTGGCCATCTGTTTGAGGGTGAAAAGAGATGGAGAAGTGGAATTCAGATCCCATCATCTTGAACAACTCCCTCCAAAACTTTTCAGTGAATTGCGAGTCTCGATCACTGATTATGCTCCTTGGAAGGCCCCAATATTTCACTACATGCTTGAAAAACAAGCGTGCAGCTTCATCCACCTTGCAATCTCGAGGGGCAGCAATGAAAGTTCCATACTTGGAGAGTCTATTCACAATTACCATTATAGAGCCACAACCCTCCGATTTAGGCAATGCCGATATGAAGTCCATGGTTACACTTTCCCACGGATGGTCGGGTGTAGGCAATGGCTCCAGTAGCCCAGCAGGCTGTCGTTGCTCGACTTTGTCTTGCTGGCACACAAGACATGTCTTTACATAGGCTTCGACATCATCATCCATCCGCAGCTAGTAGTATGATCGTTCAATCAAGGCCATCATCTGCGGCACACCTGGATGACCAGCCACAAGGAATCATGGCATTCCTTCAACAATTTTTTCCACAGATTGCCCCAATGAGGAACAAAGTGACGATTGCCAACTGTATAAACCAAACCATTATGCTCCTAAAATCGTCTCGTCTTGCCTTCCTTAGCCAACTCCAGCAAGTTTTTAGCAAAGGCATCTTGTTCTATGCCTTTCTGAACCTGCTCCAATAGATTGCATTCCACCTTTGTCACTGCAGCAAACTCAGCTTTGCGACTTAGCGCATCAGCAACAACGTTGGCCTTGCCTGGCTTATATTCCATCACAAAATCAAATTCTGCCAGGAAATCCTACCATCTCGCTTGCTTGGGGGTGAGTTTCTTCTGCCTCTGGAAATAACTCGTAGCCACATTATTGGTTTTAATGATGAACCAACTCCCCAGCAAGTAATGCCTTCACACCCTAAGGTAATGAATAATGGCAGTCATTTCTTTATCGTGCACAGGATAGTATCTCTCTGTGTCATTTAGTTTTTGACTTTCATAAGCTATGGGATGGCCTTCTTGCATTAAGACTCCCCTAATAGCAAATTTTGACGCATCCGTATGCACGTCAAAGGGTTTAGAGTAATCTGCCAGCACAAGCACCGGTTCCTCCGCAACTGCTTGCTTCAAATCTTCGAAGGCCTACTGGCAGGCTTCATCCCACCTCCAAGGGACATTTTTCTTTAACAGGTTGGTCAAGGGTGCCGCCCTCTTCGAATACCCTTGAATAAACTATCGATAGTAGTTGACAAGACCAAGAAATTAGCGCAAGCCAGTCACCGTCGTAGGAGGTTCCCATGTCATAATGGCCTGCACTTTGGCCAAGTCCATGCTGATCCGTCCATCTGCAATTTTGTGCCCCAAAAACATAACTTCCTATTGTGCAAACGAGCATTTCTCCTTTTTCATATAAAGCTCATTTTCCTGCAGTACTTTGAAAACTTCCCTCAAATGTTTGACATGGTCATCCAAGCTTTCGCTATAGATAACAATGTCGTCAAGATAGACCACCACAAATTTATCCAAGAAAGGATGGAATATCTTGTTCATCAAGGTGCAAAAAGTGGCAGGTGCATTTGTTAAACCAAATGGCATGACTAAGAATTCATAGGAAACATACCTAGTCACACAAGTGTTCTTGTCCTCATCCCCTTTCACAATTCGCACTTGCCAATATCCAGACCGCAAGTCAAGCTTGGAGAACCAACAGGCTTTTCCTAACCGATCGAACAAGTTTTCTACCAATGGGATAGGATACTTGTTCTTTATAGTTATTTTGTTCAGCGCCCGATAATCAATACACATGCGCAAGCTGCCATCATGCTTCCTTTGGAATAGCACCGGGGCACTATAAGGGGCCTTAGAGGGTCGAATGTATCCCGCATCTAATAAATCCTTCAACTGTTTGCGCAACTCTTCCAATTCAGGGGGAGCCATTCGATAGGGGGTCATGGCTGGCAGTTTTGCTCCAGGTTCTAGCACAATTGCATGATCCGCCTCCCTCCTTAGTGGGAGTTCTTTAGGCAGCTCTGGAGGCATGACATCTTGAAATTCCTCCAACAATTTAGCAACTTTCATAGGAATACTAGTAGAGTCAAGGGTCAAACCTTTATCCTTACAGGTTGTAAGGTACGTTTCCTCTCCTCTCCTTATTCCCTTGGAAACTTGCATGGCAGATAGGACTCGCTCACTGACAGTGATGCGTTCTACTGCCACTTTGTGGTCCATACCACCACTTCGGAATTGAATGCACCCATCATCCGTGAGAGAGAAGGGAAGTACTCTCTCCATGAAATCCAAGCCAATAACAAATTTATAATCCTTGAGTAGCACAATGTTCAAATCTATTATGCCCACCTACGCACCGAGCTGGATGGGGACTCCCCTTGCAATGCCAAGAAGTGGCTTGGCAGGTTGGTCAACAGCTTGCATCCAACCAGGCTCCTTGGCAAATTTTATCCCCAATCGTGCAACTTCTTCGCTGGCTACCAAATTCTGGTTGGCGCCACTATCTAACAATGCCTTGGTGTCCACGCCATTCACCTTGGCATTCACATAATTGAGCGTCTTGCCAGGCTGAAGCCTTGGCCTAGTACGGGCTATGGCAATGTTCCCCTTGGTCTCCTCCACTGCCTTAGCTTTTACCGAATTCAGAATGCGCAACAAACCCAATGGCGCCTCACCCCCAGCCTGGGGTGTCCCATCGAAGGAAGAAATAATAGCATTGAGCTTACCTCGGTTTGGGCATTCCCTCACAAAGTGTGGCCCTTGACACAAGAAGCAATCCCGTCTCCCTTTAGACTGCTCCTTACTACCCTCACCTTGTTTCTCCTTCCCTTTGAATTGCTTGGCTGCCTTGGGAGATTTGTCTCCCCCACCTTTGCCCGAGTACCCCTTCTTTCCCTTATCTTTCTTGGAGGAAATCTTTGAGAATTCCACCAAAGATTCAACCACTGCAATTGCGCTTGCAAGATCTTGGACTCCCCTTCTCTTAAGTTCTTGCTCGGCCCATCTTTGCAAGCCATCAAGGAAATACAATAAGCGGTTTTTGTCGGGCATATTTGGAATCTTAAGCATTAGGGAGGAATACTCTCTAATGTAGTCCTTAAGAGCACCAGTATGCTTTAGCCCATGCAATTTCTTTATTGCCACCTCTTCAGCATTTTCAGGATAGAACTGTTTCTTTAGTTCTCCCTAGAATGCATCCCAGGTGTCAATTTGCACAAGACCCCTTTCCATCTCAGTATGCCTACGACGCCACCATAGTGTCGCATCATGCTCAAGATAGAGAGTGGCAGTGCTAATTTTACTGGCATCATCTGCAATGTACATAGCATCCAAATATCTTTCTATTTGCCAAATAAAATTATCAAGTTCTTTGGCATCGCGCTTACCAGCATATTTCGATGGTTCGGGAACTTTAATCCTCGGGGCAGCACTCGTCAAAGCACCACTAGCCATGGCAGCCTTGTATAACGTGAGATCCACCTTTACCTCACGTAGCTCCTCCTTTAGGGACTGAATTTCAGCATTGGCAGCTGCACGAAATTCTTCCATAGATTTGTGCATGTCACCTATGAAAGCGTTCAGTGCGCCTTGGAGCCGACCTTCAAGCTCCTTTATTTCCTCGGCCCGTTCCTCTTACTCATCCACCCTAGAGTGAAGAGTGTCTAATACATCCCCCATTGCTAGTTCCAGCTTCGCAAGCCTTGTATTAAAGGCATCAACCGTTTCCGAAGCAACTTGGCCCTCAACCCGCGCCTCCTTCGATTTGCCCTTCCTTCGAGGCTCACGAGTCACCTTCCTGCCACGTTCCTCTTGGGCAGTAGGAACATTGCTAGCTTTAACTTCACTGCTAGACATTGTTACAAGCAACCCCTTTGCTTTGTAACCGGGCTCTAATACCAAGTGTCACTGGGCAAGAGAAATCAGCTTGTCCAAGTGCGGCAACTATCAGGCAGTTTTCTCCGAAGCCTTGCTAATTCAGCCTTTGAGCTATCAAATAGAAGTAAAGCAGGCAAATGAACCAACAAACGTGAACAAGGGTCAAAAGAAACAATGGAGATTGTATTATTAACAAAGAATCGGCAGTACAACAGTATGCACAACGATAGCTTACAAGGACGCTCTCGGTAGCTCACTAACACACTCAATAGCATGTATGTATTTACAAATGAGATATGCTAGTATTTATAGGCAACATAACCGATCTAGCAAAGTCGGTTGGCAACAATCTAGGGCATTCTAGATACTTCTGGCTGGGGCAGGCTGCTTGGACAGCCAATTGCGGCAGAATCTTTCAGATTGGCCTACAAGCTTCACATTCTTGGGGGAACCAGGCCAATTCTGCTAGGGACTTCGAGATTCTTCCATAAATATCCACAATAGGGTAGAGCCTTCCACGAGACTCAAGAAAATTCTGCCAACATGCACTACAGAGGTCCCCCTATATATGCAGTTGGAGCAAACTTGGCTGGGAGAGCAAGAGAAACACTAAGGTCTGAGGAGGAGAGTACCTTGTCAACGAGCCAATTCAAGATTTTTAGTTACCGATTGGCTTGCAATTGGCTTGGGGGTTGACAATGGGCTCTTAATGTATATGGGGATTCAAGCATAGATGGAGCTGGTATTGGAGCAATCTTTCAAAGTCTGGGAAAAATACAAATCAGATATGCTGCAAAGCTTAATTTTGCAGCTTCAAATAATGTAGTCGAGTATGAAGTTATTTTCCTTGGGTTGAGACTTAGTCTAAAAGTTTGACCAAAATTTTTGCAAATATATTCTGATTCTCAGTTAGTGATTAGTCAGTTGAGTAGCAAATATGAAGCAAGTAAACTGAACATGGTGTGATATAAGGATCACATATTCGACCCTTTGGCAACTCTTCAAAAGGCTAGCTATGTGTGGGAATTCCATCAGATTGTTCGTGCAAATAGAACAAGCTGGGATTAGAGCTAAAGATTACAAAAATTGAGTAGCCAAATTTTATAACAAAAGAGTTCATCCCAAATAATTAATTAAAGGAGACCTAGTTTTGAGAAGAACCATTTCTACATATGGATCAGTTGGACCTAGAAAACTTAGTGCAAACTGGGTAGGACCCTATCAGGTCTCCGAGGTTCTAAAGGAAGGAGCATATAAGTTACACACTACAGATGGTAAAGACATCCCAAGAACTTGGAACACCCATCATTTGAAAAATATTTTCAATAAATTCGAGCTATGAAAAATAATTTGAGTGTAAGATTTTGTATTTTTGTTTTCTCTTATATTTTCTATGTAATTTAATGCTTATGAGCGAGATGAAAAATAAAAATCTTCATTGTCAGAGCTTCTTTATAAGTTTTCTATAACTACTGAACATTAAGTTTAGCTCATAGTGCCTTGCACACCGAGCTTGTATCATTTTCAAATATCTTACAGTGTTTTGCACACAAAGCTTGTATCATTTCTAAATAGCCAACAGTGCATTGCACACCGAGCTTGTATTTTTCATTACAAAAAAAATTTAATTAGTGCCTTACACACTAAGCTTATGTCATTCTCAAAACAGCTCACAGTGCCTTGCATGTCGAGCTCATAATATTTACAATACAGTTTATCGTACCATGTGCACTGAGCTTGTAATACTTGAAATAAGGTTCAACTAAATATGTAATAAATATAACATATTTGTTTGGTAGTTGCATGTTATGCTTAATATGGGTTATTCACCAAAGTATAAACCGAACTAAATATGCAAATAGTTAAATACTCAAATCACATAAAAAGGTTCAGCTGAATATATAATTCTTTTAATTTCAAAATTTACATATAAGTGTCAGTACATATATTAAATATTCTACAATTACCAAAAATTTACCAAGCTACTACAGCTCATTACCGAGCTTTTCATATCTTTACTAAACATAACAAAAAGAAAGAAGAGTCTCACTTTAATCTTTACTAACTTTGTCTTGTGCGGCAAACTCTTCATCATCAGCATTGATGGTTTCATCGAGAACTTAATCGGGGTCGACATCAAAAATCCATTAGAACTCCCCTTTAAGAGATTATTTCTTTAGTTCAGCAACAACGAGCTCTTGGAACTTAACAATCTCTTGTGCTATTTGATCATTCATGTTGTCCTTGAGCTCATTTAATGCCTCTTCCTTTTTGGCCATCTCATTGTCCATCTTGCCTTTAAGTTCCATTAATGC
Source organism: Garcia nutans (assembly GCA_947685225.1). Classification (NCBI taxonomy): domain Eukaryota; kingdom Viridiplantae; phylum Streptophyta; class Magnoliopsida; order Malpighiales; family Euphorbiaceae; genus Garcia; species Garcia nutans. The sequence goes on along the minus strand of CANTUV010000059.1, from coordinate 8,441,990 downwards.
TTCTTGCTCTCTCGCCAGCAATCCTTGCGCAATGGCGAGATCATCCTTCATTTGCTTTAGTTCTTTTTCTACTTTTTTAGTTTGGAGCTCAGCCTTTATAGCCCTTTTTTCTGCTCTGGCAAGGCAACTCTCTGTCTCAATCTCTTTCCTCTTTTGAGATTCAACCTCTTCTTTCATTTCTTCATCGGCAGTCGTTATCCCAGCATACCGATCTCCAACATGTTGGCAAAAGAGGTCATGCTGCAAAACTAATACAATCAATATAATTAGTATGTCATATAACATCAAATAAGGTTAGATTTGTTTCAATTTCTTACCTTGATAACTTTAGCTCGGTATCGACTTAATAATTCTTTTGGCTTCAAGCTGTTTAATTCCTTGTTTCTTGTGGAAAATTTCTCAAATATTCTCTATTGAAATACCCGATCTCTGGCTCATAAATAGAATAGTCATTTCAATTTTGGGATGCAAACCCTTTAATCATTGCCTCAATCAGCTCTTTCAGATCCATTTCATGCTTTATTTCTGGACCCTCATAATGACTTTCTTTCTTCTGAACCTCTGGAGTCCCTCCACTTTGACTTGGTAGTAGTGCGAGATTATCTCTGATATGATCTGATGAACTTCGGATAGGAGATATCAATTGAATGCTACCTTCACCGCTCATAATCCCTTTTCCTTTTTCCTTTCTCTTTTTTCTTTGAAGGTTCTCCTCCCCTCCCTCTATCAGAATCCCCACCTTTTCTTTTCTCCCATTTTTATGCTCGGATGCCTTTGTTGGTCTCGGCCCTTGCTTTCTAGAGTGCTTTTATACGATCCTTCATTCCTTTTTTCTCCATTTCTGCACAAACATAAAAAATTAAAATATTATTACCAAACAAACCTACTAGGATATCAATAAGTATTACCAGCCCGATCTTCGGGGCGTGGTTCAATCGAATCTTTCCTTAATGGAAAGTATCTTGCAATTAAGTGCAGGACATTCAGCTTCTCTCTCTGAATGTCCTGCGCTATCTTATCAAATATAGCTCGGTCATCCGCATGTAAATTTCCCATTCTAATGTTTGGCCAATTTCCACCTCAGCTCCATTTTGTCAGGCATTCAAGCCCTCCAGCCCCCTCCAAAATGAAAAACTGATCTTTTCATCTTTTCATAGAGTCTGGTTTCCCGGTAAATAATGCAAGTCTTGGTCGGGCTTGAAGAAATAAAAGTCTTCCTCGAACTTTGGCCGAGCTTTGATAAAACATAATGCGGCCAATATCCTAGGAGAGACTTCTAGGCCAATTAGCTTACAGAGAAGCTCGAACCCTATAACAGTTCACCAAGCATTAGGACTAAGTTGCCCTAGGGAAATGCCGTTTATATTCAAAAAACTTATTATAAATGGACTTAGAGGAAACGAATTCCTGCTCTGAAATCCTCTTCGTATAATATTATTTGGTTTGCCTTAGGGGTATCATGACCTCGCATATTATTGTTCGAAAGTATTAATTTATAATCGGCAAAGATTTTATACTTTTCTTGTATACCCTTTAGATCTTCTTTGGTTAAGGTTGATTCAATATCCTTAACAAATGCCCGATATGAACCCACCCATATATTTGAGATCCTTTCCTCTTCTGTTTCCTCATTCAATAAGGTGGGCTAGATATTGTACCTCTTTCTTCCACAGCTATTGTCATCTCGATATTTTCTGAACTTTTCCTATTAACCGAGCTCTCCACGATATTATTAGAAGAGTCGCTATAATGTACATACTATTCTCTCACTTTTTGTTCATCTATATACACATACTCACTCTCTGAACTCATTTTATCTGAACTACCTAATTTTAAAAATAAAAATTAAGATAAAACAGTACTCAGCAAATCTCAATTTTGCTGTCTCAAGTCTTTTAGAACACTCGACCTATCAGAGCGATCGAACTATCACAATGTTTGAAAGTAGTAAATGATCGTCATTTTCTTCTCCTATTTATAGGCACATCGCATTTACTGTGCTTGGCAGAAAATCTGGTTCCTTTTCCTGCCCACCTCGCTTTGGCAAATGGAACGTCATATCCTTTAAATATACGACACGTATTTTTTCGAACTCTATTTATACCTCCTTTTGACATAAATATCAATCTATTTTGGGGAGGACTTGGTGGTGTTGTAGATAAATCCGAACTCCATGACCAGACTATTCAACTAGACTTAAGTATATATTATGGTATTGTAGATAAATATGAACTCTGTGAGCGAACTATGATAAAATACACTTTGATGTAACAACACTACACAGACACATCCAAAAAATCTGCCCACTACGTCGACATTCTCTGAAAATCTGCTAACATTTATAAAAGTTGTCTCTACTTTTCAACTATAAATAGGTATAGATTTTCACGGGTAAGAAGTTCAAATATTACTGCTCTTTAATACTATTTAGTTAGGTTATTTCTAATTATTGACTTAAACATCAAAGACTCCCCACTGAAGCCTAATCATTTTCTTGATTTTGTAGGCCCAAGAGTTGAGACATATCAAATTCAAACTTAGATTAAAGTCCTTGAAGTTTATCCGTTCGTCATCCATTTTGCAACATTCAATATAAGCTATGTAATCTCGTCAAACACTCTTAGTAACTTTGAAAAATTATTTTTTTTTTATTATAGAAGTAAGCCGTCCATCCTTTTTCATATTTTTTGGCTTCTACTGTGTCAAAATTCTGGACCCATCCATAGATATATATATATATATATATATTAGCAAATTAATAAAAGAAAGATAAATATACAATATTGTAGTATAATTTTATTTTTAATACTTGATTATTTATTCTATTATCCATTTATAATTAAAGTAAGAAAGTATAGTTAGTTACTACATACTAGTGAAATTTCAAGGGCAATAGGTCAAAAAAAAGCTGCGGCCTATACGTTAGTGATGTAAGTTATGAATTGTGATGTGTATCTTTTCTTGTTTGCGGACTTCAAGTCATCAAGCATTGAGCAAAGATTGAAAGATATCATTAACGCTTTGAATATATTGTGTGATTGCTTAGCCCATGATGCAAGTTTTCTTTTTCTTTCTTTTTCCCAAGAATGGTGATTGGCTATTAGGCATACCAGGCTTGAGTCTTGATATACAAGAAAATCTTTGCTTTTGCTTTGGCCTTTTTGGGTTATAGAGGATGGGAAAAAAAGGCTTCCATCAGTTGAAAAAAAAAATGATGGTGATAATGATAGGCATTTTGAACATTTTCAATAACCACCCTATTTCAAGGAAATGAAATGTTATTTCTCAACGACAAAAATTAATTAGGTAATGATATATTTTTTATATTTTATAATTAAAAAATTTTATGATATATTTTTGAAAAAATATTATTATATATTATTTTTTAAAAAAATTATTATTATCTAATTAATTTATCATTTCAACTAGAATATCTAATTAGAATTATTTTTATATCATATAATTTCTCATTTGCCACCGCACATCATTCACAAACAAAAACCTATTAGATAGTTTTATAGCTTCAAATACAGGTAAATTACATTTTCTTTATTAATGGAGAACACCTTGTTTAGAAAAGGTTTTTAGTGATTAAAGTTAGAAGTTTATTTGTCTAGCTAGTATTGGTATTTAAATTTATAAGTTTTCGTCTTAAAAATATTTTTTATAAAAAAATTGAAGGAGTTTAAAACTCTTGTCAGTAATGTTTATATAATAAAATCATTGTGAAAAGGTAATATACTTATCGCTAAATTAAAACTGAAAACAATGTTACAACCAATTAGCAGTTATCATTATTAAATGTCTGCAATTAAAGAGTTTTGTTTTGTCTTTGTAAGTAAAAGTTTAGGTGCATTCTTGTTCTCAAAATGTGACTCACCTGCCCATTTCTAAGAATTCAAATTTCACTTGATAACCTCCACTTTCGTGGACCTCTTTCTATACATGGATTTCCCATGTTTTTCAAGCTCCATTAAAGTCTTGTTATTCTTCTTCTGTTTATGCTTTTTCAAATTTGATTCTAATAATAAAACTCAAATTTATATATTTTTGTTTTGAATATGACTCAGACCTTGTCTACAACAGTTAAAGATTGGTGGGTTGTTTCTATTCTTTTTTTTTTTTCCAATATATATCGCCTGGCTGCAATTACCGTTTCTACTTCACTTAAAAGATCAACTGCATCCACTTCAATTAAACATGCTACTGCTCTTACTAATTAAACCAACCAAATAATTAACTTAATTACGTAACATAATTAATAATTACTATTATGTAAATTTAATTTTAAAAAAAATACTATTACGTAAATCAAACTGCTGGCCTGTTACGAGTGCTTTCTCCAACTCCTCCTGCCTTCATATTCAGGCAATTTAACGGCGCTTTCTTAACAGATGCCATGAAATTTCTGCCATTGACTGAATCTCCAAGTCCTTCATTATCAATAATCTTAGACGATTTAACTGAACCGCTTCTAGGAACAAAGTTCGGGTTCATCATGAACGCCCAACGGTCCGACCGGCCGATCTGCTTTCCTCTACTGCCATCTTCACTGCCGGCGCCACTTCTATATCCTTTTCCGGAACTTCCTTCCCCTGCTAAAATCACATTGAAACTCATAGCGCGCTTAAGTTTCGCATTTTCCATTATTTGATTCCTAAATTCTTCTGGTAATCTCAGTGTATATCTTTCAATATTCTCTCCGGCTTGAACCAGTGAATGCCCCGTTGAATGCGATCTCGGCAACTTGCTGGAAATTCCAGATCTCCGCGGCCCATTTTTTGTCGCCTGTGGTAATTGTGACTCTCTATTTTGTTCTAATTCGTTAACAGCAATTGCGACTTCATTTTGTGCTCGAGTGAGGTTATTATTACTTGCAGACCTCTGCTGATTCGGCTCTGTAATTGTTGGTTGTTCCGGTGATATTTTCGGAATTTGGACGGATTCGGGTGTGAGTTTAGCTCGGCAAACCGGACAAGTGACATGAAAAGCTAACCACTCATCAATACATTCCTGATGGAAAACGTGGTTACATTTCGGTAACAAACGCAGCGTTTCATCATTTTCAAATTCGCTCAAACAAACAGCACATTCCAGTGTTTCTCTTCCAATTTTGATATCTTTCACCTCAGAGTAAAGAAATACTGGAAACTTCTCGATCAAGGCAGAATCAATCCCAGCCTGCCGCCATGATCTATTCCCAGCGACGGTGGTCGCCGGCAGATTAGAAATAACACTGTCATCCGAGCACTGACGGATAAAGATAGAGAGCATTCCGGCAAAGAAGAAAGCACAAATTAAAACAACGATCACTATAGCTGTTGTTGGATCAAAGTTGGAGTGCAATCCGTACTTTTCTTGTGATCCAGAACTCTGTTGTTGTGCATTAACGGAACAGTACACAAGTGAAAGGAAAACTACATGGAACCACGTGATTCGCTGGTAGATGATCGGACGGCTGAGATTGCCTTTCATTTTTTTTTCTTTTTGCTGAACCAGTGAAACAGAGTGAAGGCACAGAGAGACGATGTATAATAAAGAATGAAAGAGAGAAATGATGAGGTAATGGCGATGTCGTGGGCGGGAAGAAAAGTGGAATTTGGGAATGGGTGACGTCAGAAATATTTTCCAGATAAGCCATGGGATGTTTGGCTGCTAGAAGAAAAGCGTTGATCATGTGGCAAATTTTGGATATTGAGTCAATATCCAAATTTTTATCACAAAAAATAAATACTATACAAAATTATAGACTGCTACAAATGAAATATTTGCACTAGAAGAATCGAAATTTATCCAGAATAATCGATAAAGAGAATTTTCTCTGTGCTCACTCAAATAATAAAATATATTTATTTGCTATTGTATTAATTGGTCACATTTTAATTTTTGACATAGTATAAATGGAAGTGAAATAAAAGAGTAATGAAACAGAAATAGGGTGTTTTGCGAAAGCTGTGAGCAGAGGAGAAGGCGGGAGGAACACACAAAGTGAAAAAAGAAGCAGCGAAGGGGCAAATTGCTGAACGACTCAACAAACCTTTTTAAAAAGATAATATATATATGTATATCGAATCAAATGGAAAGTAAGAAAGGATAAGTGTTGTAGGCTTATATTAATTAATTAAGATCATCATAACATTTGTCTTTTTTTTTATGATTCTTTTTTGCTCTCGTGGGGTTGGATTAATTAATAATTCTAGTTGCCTTTACTTTTTATTTTTTTTCTCTTTTCCTTGAATTTTTTTTTCATTCTTTAAAAATTATGAAAATTCATATTCAAAAATTTGAAAAATGTAACATTTGAAAATTTTATTATAATATTCAATTTTCTGAATTCTAAACTTAAATTATTTTTAGATTATCTTAGTTTGGATTAATTGTAGACATGCCATATTTGAACAATTTTTATATTCAAAATGTGGCTATATATATTTATATACACTTACAAATTGCATGCATGTTTAGTATATGCTTAGTTTGGTTTTGGGGACTCTCTCCATTTCCCTTCTGCAAAAAGATCACACGTACAAATATATTTAACCTAAAACTGTATTTAATATTTGGGCAAATCAATCTCAACCATTATTATCTAAGTTTTTATTTCGTATTAGAAACAAAATATGGATAAAAATAAATGTCTAGTTTTTAAAAAAAATCCAATTCTAAATTCATTCTTAATTAAGACAAAGGCGCCTAAAGATTTATCGAAAATCAAGAATATCTATAGCAATATGGAAACATAAAAAGTGACTTAACTATTCCTTTTGAAAAAACAATGTGAACGTTGAAGGAGTAGTCCTTTAGTTTAATTTGGATTATGCAAATTCTTATCCTACTATAATTAACCTCCAAAATAAGGGTTAAGAGATTTTGATAACACAGTTTTTTTTTTTTTTGGTATATAATTAAATCAGAAATTTCTTCACCCTTCTTTAGAAGGGTATTTGGTGACAGAGTATTTTTTTTTAATACAAAATAAATTTTAATTAATAAATTAAATAGTACATCCATAATATATAAATAAAATCATATAATTTTTAAGTGTATATATATATATATATATATATGTGATATACATAACTAATAAAAGTATTAAATCTCTCCAAATTTCTTTGTTGCAAATAATAAATAATGGTGACAGTATTTACTAAAAAACTAAATGAGAAAAAAACACTTAAGAATTCATTATAATTGAAAGAAATCTACTACTCCAATATTAAAAATATATAAGGAAGTTTATCCATTCCTTTCGGAAAGGAATATGAATATTAAAAAAGTAGTCCTCTAGTCTAATTCACATTGTGCACATCCTTACGCTATTACAGTCAATCTTCAAAACAATCTCATATATATAAACCCTAATCATATTATTATTATTATTGTAACACATCCATTAATATTTAATCATATTATTATTGCAGTTGAAATTTAATTTAAGCATCGTTCTAAGTGAATTTATCAAGAAAACTTTATCACATATCTCATCAATTTTTTATTTGCATAAATCTTCATCTCGTGCAGTCCAACGAGTAAATAGTCAGTTGATTATGACGATGAACGGTCTTGATGAATAATTTTTTTTAGGAGTTGTCAATAATATTTAAAACTAAATATCACTTTGATAAAATTAAAATCATTTAAATATAAAAAATATAATAAAAAATTAATTTTCTTGTAAATGGAATGAAATCTTTTTCCATTCCATTTGTAGAACCGTCTAAAAGGTAATCTAGTATTTTTTTTTCAAAAGATTTATTAGTAATGTATGAACTTTTCAAAATTTTATACATTTTTGTTTGAAATTTTCTTTTCATATTATTATTTTTTAAAAATAATGTCATATACACATTTTGAGTCATTTCTAATAACTGGAAAACGAATTTGCAACTCTTATTAATTTTTAACTTTTAAACTCCATTTAAAATTTTATTATGGTATTCAATAATTTAAAAATTTTTCTTTACAGTCTTAAAAATATTAGAGTTGTAAATTAGTATATCAGTGATAATTGCTAAAGCCAATTTTATGAAATTATTTTTAAAAATTGTAAAACTCGTTAAATAAAATAATTATTCAAATATTACAAAACAGCTGATTTAAAAAAAAGTATAGATACAAATAATATAATTTTTCCTTTTTTTTATTATCTTTATTAGATTTTTCTCCTCGAGTTTATAGCTATACTTTTCTTATCCGAAGTAGAAAATTGGAGTTTGAAATTCAAAGACTTTAAATTAGCTTTAAAAAAAAACAGTGGCTTTGACATAGATATAATATTAGCCAAACTCGAATCTTGGAACTATAATTAGGTTTTTACTTAGAAAGGAAACTAAAGTTAAGGATCCCATAATTAGGTTTCCCCTGCATTTCACATCCATCCTATATATATACGTGCGTATTGGACAAAGGGCAAAATATTTTAATTATATACTGTTTTTTTCTTTTTTCATTTTCTTGATATGTCAAAATTTTGAAAATTTTGGCTTACCAAAATAATTATTAGACCATTAGTGGGTCGGGACTCTATATTTTGGGGAGGCAATGATTTAGTAACACTAAAAATAATAAATAATTCACGAAAATAAATTTCAAGTGTAGTTTAAGATTATTTTATAACAAATATTTATTATTATTCGATAAATTTTTGATATTTTTAATTTTATTTATTATATAATTATTTATACTTTGATCCCTTTAATATTCAAGTTCTAGATCCATAATTAATTACCATTAATATGGAATTTTTCAATGACTTCTAATTGTTTTCCACTATGAAGGATGAAAAAGAAATGGAAAAAAAAAAGAGAAAAGGAAATGGTAGGGAAATTGATAGAGTGAAATTATTATCAATATTTTATATAATTCTAACAATGATTTTAATTGTTTTGCAATTGAAATTGATGGTTTTTATTTATTTGAGTTAGAATTATATTATTTATGCTTGGAAATGCAAGATTCAAGGTTTTTAATGATTAGTAGTATAAAATTGAAGAAAAATAAGCAAAAATAAAGAAAATACAAATGTCACGCCCGTGGCCCTTCAAAGCCAAGACCATAGGATTTAAATTGAGTGTGCCATATAAAAAAATAAAGAAAAATAAAAGTTTCAAAAGCAAAATGGATGCCACAGTCGTGGTATTCAACAACCACGCCCGTGGGATTCATTTCCTTACTGCCTAAACCAAGAAAAGGAAGAAAAATCAGAATTTGTAACCTCTATCAAAAGCCATGACTGTGACATTCAAAGGGCATGACCGTGGCCTACACTGCCAATCATTTACAGCTGGAAAGTAGCTCAAATTGGTCTAATCCAACTCAGGCCACGACCGTGGCACTCATATGCCATGACCATGCAGCAAACATTCATGAATTTGAGCAAAACTTTTGGAAAATGAAGAGCCAACCAAGATGTGACCTAACTTTTTTCAGTATTCCTCCACTAAAGAAGTTTTCAACCACTCTATATAAACACACTTCATTCCAAGATCAAAAGATACAAGATTGAGATGAGATTCATCAAATAAATAGATTTAGTTTAGAATTTTTTAGAGAAGAAGAGTGAAAATCTGGTTCAAAAGAGAAATTCAAGATCCAAGTCAAGTTCTTCTTCAAAGAGAAAGAGTTTGATATTTCTTATTCTTTAAATTATGTTTTTAATTACTTTCTTTAATATTTGCAATGTTTTTATTTTAATAATGAAGGACTAATCTTATTTAGGGTTTGGTCCCTTATATTGACTTTATCATGGAATTGTAAATGCTTATTTGATTTAATTTAGTTTATCCTTTAATTATTTTATTATCTTTAACCTTAATGCTTTAATTATTTGGCAAATAATTAATTGAATTGATATGTTGTGTGATGGAGTGAGAGTGAAAGCACAATATTAGTCCAAAAAAATAACAATTTTAAGTAGTTTTCACTTGGAGATAAGGTTAATACTTAAAACGCTGATTTAAGATTCTCATAAAACCTAATAAATTGATTTAATTATTTATGATCACGAGAGTAGACATAAGAATTGAATTCAATAATAGTTTTAGTATTTGAGAGAGACTTGAATTTAATTTAGGAGAATCCAACCATTAATCAAAGAAAAACTGAATTAAGTTAATACTTTAGAAAAATCATGATAAATCAATACATGTGACTAAACCCTGAGTCTTGAATTATTAGAAATTTATTCTCATTCAAAGTTTAGTTATTTAATAAATCAAATTTGTCTATCCAAATAATAATCAGTTTAATTATTCGGTATTTAGAATTATCTTCCTCATGGGAACGATACTCTGCTTATCATTATTTTACTTGTTAATAATATGTGTACTTGCAGATAGCTAGGCTGGGACCTAACAAGTTTTTGGCACCGTTGTCAGGGAGACAATCATTCTAATATTAATAATATTAAACTGTTATTGCTTTAGATTTTTACTTTTTTTGCATTATTTCTTTAATTTTGGTTTATATGCAAAGAAATCCAAATTTAAAACTCAAACTATATAACCCAGAAATTGAATAGTTTTGTAGGAAGAAGAATAGGAAAAGAAAAAAAAAAGAAAAAGGTGGAAGAAACTTCAGTAGAAACCCATAAAATAGATAATCATAAGGATTCATCTGACGAAAAATCAACCATGGGGGATCCACAGGATATGACCCTAAAGCAATATGTTATGCCTTCAGCTCAACCAAGGTCTAGCATAGTTAAACTATCAGTACAAGCCAACACTTTTGATCTTAAGCGAGCACTTATCAATTTGATTCAACAATCAGTTTTTCATGATTTTTCACATGATGATGCATATGCTCACATCTCTAATTTTTTAGAAATATGTGACACTTTCAAAATCAATGGAGTATCGGATGATGCAATCCTTTTGAGACTTTTTCCAGTCTCTCTCAAGGATCAAGCAAAAAATTGGCTCACTTTTGAGGCACCAGGTACATTTACAACATGGGATCAATCAGTCGCTGCTTTCTTAGAAAAATATTTCCCACCTGCGAAAATGGCTAAATTGAGGAATGATATCACAAGAAAAATATTTCCTTGCCATAGAGTCCCTGAATGGCTTTTGATTCAAACTTTTTATAATGGTCTTGATCTAAATATCAAAGGTACAATAGATACAGCAGCCGGTGGTTCAATAATAAACAAAGCTCCTTTTGAAGCAACTGATTTAATTGAAGAAATGATAGCAAATAACTACCATTGGACTTCAGAATGTAGTGTTCATAAAAGAGTTACAGGTTTACATGAAATTGACAAATTTTATTTGCTTGCAACTAAGGTAGACACAATATCTAAGAAATTGGAGCATGTCAACCTTACTTCATCTCCAACTTTTGAAGGATGTGGAGGAAGTCACGATACAATCGATTGTAGAATTATGGAGCAAGTCCAGTTTTTGGGCAATCAAAATAGAGGTTTGACTTTTCCTCAAGGAAACACATACAACCCAATATGGAGAAATCACCCTAATTTGTCATGAAAAAATCAAAGCAATCAAAAAGCACCTTATCAACCTCCATACATAAAAAATCAAAATCAAGATTTTCATCCTCCAAAAAAGCCATCATATGAAGCTGCATTGGAGAAATTTATTGGGAAAACATCGGAGAGATTTGATAGAATTAAAAAGTAATATGAAAAGCTTGAGCAAAAGATTAAACTTCTTTCAACCTAGAATAGGAATCTTAAGACACAAATAGGTCAAATTGCAAGTTCCCTCCATAATCGAAATCAAGGAGCTCTTCCTAGCCAAACAGAAATCAATTCAAGGGAGCATTGCAAAGTTGTAACCTTAAGAAGTGGTTTGTAACTTGATGGTCTTCTACCAAACCAAACTCCAAAATTGGTAAAGGAGAAAGAAAAAGAAGAAGTCAAGGAGAAGGAAGAAACAAAAGAAATTATCAAAACATATGAGTCTTCATTTCCTTTCTTCAAAGGCTAAAGAAGCAAAAATTAGATAAGCAATATGAAAAATTTTTAGAAGTATTTAAACAACTTCACATAAATATTCCTTTTGCAGAAGCCCTTGCTCAGATGCTCACTTATGTGAAGTTCCTAAAGGAGTTGCTATCTAATAAAAGAAAGTTAGAAGAAAATAGAAAGATTGCACTTATAGAAGAATGCAGTGCGGTGATTCAAAATAAACTTTCTTCAAAACTAAAAGACCCAGGGAGTTTTTCTATTCTTTATACGATTAGTGAAATAGATTTTAATAAAGCTTTATGTGATTTAGGTGTTAGTGTCAATCTAATGCTTAGTTCTATTTGCAGAAAACTTGGTTTCACTCAACTTCAACCAACAATGATGTCTCTTTAATTGAAAAATCGTTCAATTAAGTATCCAGTGGGAATAGTGAAAGACGTCCTAGTAAAAGTGGATAAGCTCTATATTCCAGTAGACTTTGTGATTTTAGAAATGGACAAAGATGTAGAAATTCCACTTATTCTGGAAAGACCATTTCTAGCTACAGCTGGAGCTATGATTGATGATCGTGGAGAAAAACTCACTTTGCAAGTTGAAGAAGAAAAGTGGAGTTTAATTTAACTAAAGCAACCAGATATCCTGTATTTCTTAATGATTGTTTTCTAGTTAATGTTATCAATGAGTGTGTGCAACAATTTTGTAAGAAAAATGTTAAAAATTCTTTAGAAAGTTGCCTTGCACGAAGTTCCACTCTAGAAGATGAAAATAAAGAAGTTGTTACTTATGCTTCAGCATTAGAAACAACTCCACTAATGTACTTTCAGAAGTTTGAAGCACTTGAGAAAGGTAAAGCTTTACCTCTTCCTTCTATTGAAAAAGCTCCGAAATTGGAATTAAAACCCCTTCCAAATCATATCAGTTATGCATTTTTTGGACCCAATAATACCTTGCCTATTATTTTCAATGCTAATTTGTCAGAAATTCAAATGAGTCAAACTTTAAAATTGATTAGAAAATATAAAAAAGCAATAGGTTGGACTATATCTGATATTAAGGGAATTAGCCCTTCAATATTGATGCATAGGATTTTATTGGAAGAAAATTCTAAGCTTGTGATAGACCAACAAAGGAGGTTGAATCCAAATATGAAAGAGGTGGTAAAGGTAGAAGTGACAAAATTATTAGATGCATGAATAATTTATCCTATTTCTGATAGTTCTTGGATAAGTCCTATACATATAGTTCCGAAAAAAGGAGGGATGGCGGTTATAACAAATAAAAATAATGAATTAATTCCCTCAAGAACAATCACTGGATGGTGTATTTGTATAGATTATAGGAAGCTAAATAAAGCTACCCGCAAGGATCATTTTTCTCTACCATTCATCGATCAAATGCTTGAAAGAGTTGTAGGTAATGCTTATTTTTGTTTATTGGATGGTTATTCAGGGTATTTTTAAATTTCTATAGCACCGGAGAATCAAGAGAAGACTACATTCACATGTCCGTATGAAACTTTTGCTTATCGAAGAATGCCCTTTGGGCTATACAATGCACCGGCCACTTTTCAACGATGCATGATGGCTATATTTTCTGATATTGTAAAATCAATTATTAAAATTTTTATGGATGATTTTACAATTTATGATTCCACTTTTGATGATTGTTTACAACATTTGGAACATGTACTTGAAAGATGTGAAGAAATAAACTCTGTCCTCAATTGGGAAAAATGCCACTTTATGGTAGAAGAATGGATTATACTTTGACACAAGGTTTCTAAAGAAGGAATTAAAATAGCAGAGCTAAAATAGAAATCATTGAAAAGCTACCATCTCTAATGTGAAAGGAGTTTAAAGTTTTTTAGGGTATGCAAAGTTTTACAGGCGTTTTATTAAAGATTTTTCAAAAATTACTAAACCCTTATGTGATTTATTAAATAAAAATGTTGTATTTAATTTTTTTAATGAATGTCTAATTACTTTTAATAAATTGAAGGCAGCTCTTACAACAATTCCTATTATCTCACTACCAGATTAGTTTTTACCCTTTGAGCTCATGTGTGATGCCAGTGATTATGCAATTGGGGTTATTTTGAGTCAAAGAAAGGATAAGAAAAGTCATGTCATCTAATATGCAAGCTGAACCCTTGACGACACTCAAATCAATTATGCTACAACAGAAAAGAAAATGCTTCCTATAGTTTTTGCTTTGGATAAATTTAGATCTTACCCTTTTAGACTATAAAGTTATTGTTTATACTGACTATGTAGTAATCAAATATCTAATAAGAAAAAAGGAAGCTAAACCAAGACTGATTAGGTGGATTTTAATTTTTCAAGAATTTGATCTTGAAATAAAAGATAAAAAAAAGAGCTAAAAATTTAATGGCAGATCACCTATCAAGATTAGAGAACCAAATGAATAAAGAAGCACTGCCCATCAATGAGTCTTTGCCTGATGATCAATTGTTCACTGTTAAAAATTCTATTTCCTGGTATCGCACGCTCAAAGAAAGAAATTCCTTTCTGATGCTTAACATTATATATGGGAAGAACCTCTTCTATTTAAGTATTATGGGGATGGAATAATTCGTAGATGCATACCAGAAAGAAGAGATTAAAAGCATTTCGGAATTTTGTTATTCGAAAGAATGTGGTGGTCACTCCAGCACTTCTAAAATGATTGCTAAAATTTGGCAATCTGGATTCTTCAGGCCAATAATGTATAAAGACACAAAAGCCTTTGTTTAGTCATGTAATCATTACCAGCGAACTGAGAATATTTCAAAAAGTCAAGAAATGCCACTCAATTCAATCTTTGAAGTTGAACTTTTTGACATTTGGAGCATTGATTTTATGAGACCCTTTCCACCTTCATTCAATAATCAATATATCCTGGTAGCATTTGATTATGTATCCAAATGGGTTGAAGCAATCGCAAGTCCAACAAATGATGCTAAAGTGGTAATTAAGTTCATTAGAAAGAATATTTTCACAAGGTTCGGATCAATGATGGTGGTATTCATTTTTATAATAAGAGCTTTGATACTCTTCTTAAGAAATATGAAGTGCACCACAAGGTGACAACACCTTATCACTCTCAGATCAGTAGACAAGTGGAAATATCAAATAGGAAACTTAAATGGATTTTAGAGAAAACATTTAGGACTTCAAGAAAAGATTAGTCTTTTAAATTGGATGATGCACTTTGGGCTTATAGAACAACTTTCAAAACCTAATTGATATATCTCCTTATCTCCTTATCTTCAGAAAAGCATGCCACTTACCAGTTGAGTTAGAACATAAAGCATATTGAGCCATCAAACAATTGAACATGGATTTAAAGATAGCAGGACAAAAGCGACTTCTGCAATTAAGTGAGTTAGATGAAATTCAATTTCACACTTATAAAATTGTCAAGATTTACAAGGAAAAAACAAAAGGATGGAATTACAAGTTAATCCAACCAAAACAATTCCATGAAGGACAATATGTTTTGTTATACAATTCAAGATTGAGACTTTTTCCTTAGAAGCTTAAGTCTCTTTGGTCGAGACCTTTTAAAGTTGTGAAGATCTATCCTTATGATGCAGTAGATATACAAAATCAAAGAGGTGAAATCTTCAAAGTAAATGACCAAAAATTAAAATCTTATTTTATTGGTGATCCAATAAATGTCAGGAGCATCTATCACTTCAGCATATGAGCGTTCAACTAGAGCATGTCGAGCCATCAACTATAAACTTAGCGCTTGTTGGGAGGTAACCCAATTTCTTTCTAATTTTGTTCTTTTTAATTAATTTTCTTTTTAAATCTTTGATTGATATTGTTTAATTTTTGTTTTGTAGGCCATTTGAAGTACAAAATCACAAGAAATTTAAGAAATAAAAGTTGCCACGACTGTGGTATATCATCCCTAGGGTCGTGGGAATCAATCTGAAGCTGTAAAAATGGAAACGGGAAAAAATTATGAAGTTCCAGTAAATATTTGAAACCCATGACCGTGGCCATCCAAGGCCTACGGCCATGGGATTGAAGATGGATCTGCCAACACTAGGTGGACTAGGAACAGAAGTAAACTGAAACCCACGACCGTGGCCTTCCAATGGCCACGACCGTGGATTTCCATGCAAACCTGCCTTTGACTCATCAACATGAGCCTCAATACCGTGGCACTCAAGGCCAGGCCGTGGCACTCTAGCCCTATATATTCATCTCATTTTCTCTCTATCTCCTCACTTTTTGCCTAACCGTCTAAATTTGAAACCTATGACTTAAACCCCTTACCCTATGATCCAAACTCCAATTTTCACCTAATTTTCTTCAAATCTTCTCCAATTTCATCAAATTAAACACCAAAATTCTTAGAAGTAAAACCCTTGCCAAGAAAGCAAAAGGTGAGAGATCTAAAAGAAGGCGACAAAAGGCATCATCATCATCTTCATTGACACCTTCTCCACCTTCATCTCTAACACCTCAACAACTAAATATGTATCCAGAAATTCATTTTCGTGATGAGGAGCAATAAAAAAGGTACCATAACTTGAGTTCACGTAAAATTATTCTTTCTAGATTTATTGATGAAAATGTCATTAGAAAACTAAGATGGAATGATTTGTTGCTCAAGATGTTTACTGATTTACAATGGATCCTATTTGCTAGCATGTGTTACCCTACTTATATAGAATTGACCCTTGAATTTTTAAGTAGTTTTATGTTCATCCCACCGGATAGCAATGCTGCCCATAATGGGAAAGTAGAGTTTATATTAACAAATAAAAACTATAATTGGCTAGTACTTGAATTTGGGGATACTCTTGGGCTAGTAGATTTGTAAGGAACTCATGGGAGAAATGAAGGTTTTGATGAAAATAAAACATCAACTAGATTAGGGGGCATAAAAAATTTAATAGTAAAATATCAAAAGCCTCTAATTTTACAAACCCATTCTATAGGTACATCCATATTGTTTTGGAAAATACAATTTTCGGGAGAGGGAAGAGCCAAGGCACAGTTAATTCTAAAGAATTGCATTTCTTTTATTGTATCATGGAAGTAAAAATTTTTAATGTTGGTTGCTGGTTTGCTAAAAGTTATGAGGAAGTAGTTAAGCAAAGTGGTAAGATTGTTATTGGGATGATTACAAAAATTACTAAATATCTTAATATAGGTCTTGATCACCTTGCACTAATTCTAAGTAAAACTATAATTGATATGGGTACCGTTTTGGTCATGAGACTAGCAACAAAGAGAGGGAACCATTATGTAATTCTAGGACCACCAAATGTCGATATCAACATTAATGAGAAGGAACTATTTGGAGAGGGAGGTGATTTTGAAGAACCAACAGAACACCTACAACCTCCTCCACCTCAATCTTCTAAGGCCGATCCATTTGCTCTACCACCGAATATATTTGATTCTATTACTAACAGGCTTAATTCTTTAAAAAAAATGAGATGAGTTGCAGGAATGCAGCTTGGGAGCAGCGATTTGACAATATGGAGCAACAATTTGGAGGATTTGAGCATGAGGTGTGGACTATTTTTGCTCAGATAATAGGACTTAGTGAGCAATTCAATACCTTATTTGCTCACTTCGGACTCCACTACCCACCCCCAAAGTAGCCCCCTCCACCTGGTGATGATCCTGATGTTGGAGACCGCTAAGGATAGTAGTGTTTCCACTTTGGGAGAATTTTTCCTCAATTTGTTGGTTTTACGACACTTGTGGTTCTTTAAATTTATGTTATTTTATTATGCTTATTTTTGAATACTTATGGTGTTATTTTATATTATGCTTGGTTTAATTTATAGATTATTTATGGTTTGAAGTTTGGATAATTATTATATATTGAGTGTGGTTTAATATAATTATGTATATATTTTTTAAAATTTATAAATATATTGTGATAAAAATAAATTTGAGTTATTTTAGATTTCTTATATGTTATTTTATATGTTAAAATTTTGAAATTTTAAGATTAAGATTTAGTAGAATAATAATACGTTATGAATTTTTAACCAAATGAGCTCTTAAAATTAATTAAAAGTAATTAGTTATTGAATTTTAGAATAAGTGTATATTCTTTCACATTATTATTTGCCTAGGCTTAGAACATGTTTAAAAGAGCTTTTGAGACGAAATTGAACATTGCTAAGTAAAAGAAAAAAATGATTTAGGCATTGTTTATAGAACCAAATCCTTATACCTACCAATTTTAACATTGCCCCCTAGTTGTCCCTTTTAAGCCTAAAATAAATCTTAGCTTGAGTTTTTCTTTGATTTAATAACTCAATTAACTACCCTTTTCAAGGTTAATTATGTTTTAAAAATTTTCTGAAAAAATCAAATTGTTCATTTATGAGGATAAAATATAGAGAGTTTACAATAGTATACTTCTAAGTTTAAAGTTTGGGAGAATATATAAGTAAATATAAGAATATATATTTATTTGAATAAAAAATAATAATAATCCCCCAAAGGAGAGAAATGAGTCAAGAAAAGAGCAAATATCTAAGAATCTTCTACACAAGCTACATGTAAGAGAAATTTTTGAAAGATACTTAATCAATTTCATTTAAACCTTATGCTAGCCCTCACCTTTATAGACCCTATTACAAGCCTATCAAAGTCATTTTGATTTCCCTTGATTTAGTATGGTCTATTAGTGAAAAAAGCTCAATTAAGCATACATATGAGACTAAGTTAAGTTTGCATCAAAAGAATATTTGTTTATCTAAAATTTGATGATTGATTGAAATTAAATAAATTCTTGAGTAAAGGAGGTAAAAATGAAGTAGGCAAAGTTATAAAGCTAACTACGACCTAAATTTTGAAGTTTTAATTATTAAATTTTTTTGCATATAAACTCAACATATAAAGAAATATTTAGTACTAAACTTCAATTGCTTGAGAACAAGCAATGATTCAAGTTTGGGGCAGTTTGAGTAAAATTATGATCAATATTTTATATAATTCTAACCATGATTTTAATTATTTTGCAATTGAATTTGATGAATTTTGTTTATTTGAGTTAGAATTATATTATTTATGCTTGGAAAGGCAAGATTCAAGATTTTTAATGAATAGTGGTGCAAAATTGAAGAAAAGTAAGCAAAACTGAAGAAAATACAAGTGCCACGCCTGTGGCCCTTCAAAGCCACGACCATGAAATTTAAATCGAGTCTGCCACATAAATAAAATGAAGAAAAACAAAAGTTCCAAAAGTAAAATAGATGCCATGACCGTGGCATTGAACAGCTACACCCATGAGATTCATTTCTTTACTGCCTAAACCAAGAAAAAGAAGAAAAGTCAAAGTTTGCAGCCTCCATTCAAAAGCCACGACTGTGGCATTCAAAGGGCACGACCGTGACCTACCCTGCCGACCATTTATAGTTGGAAAGTTGCTCAAAATCGTCTAATCCAACTCAGGCCATGACCGTGGTACTCATATGCCATGACTGTGGAGCAGACATTCATGACTTTGAGCATAAATTTTGAAAAATGAAGAGCCAACCAAGGTGTGACCTAACTTTTTTCAGTATTCCTCCACTAAAGAAGTTTTCAAGTACTCTATATAAACACACTTTATTCCAATATCAAAAGATACAAGATTAAGATGAGATTCATCAAATAAATAGATTTAGTTTAGATTTTCTTATAGAAGAAGAGTGAAAAATCTGGTTCAAAAGAGAAATTCAAAATCCAAGTCAAGTTCTTCTTCAAAGAGAAAGAGTTTGATATTTCTTGTTCTTTAAATTATGTTTTTAATTACTTTCTTCAATATTTGTAATGTTTTATTTCAATAATAAAGAACTAATATTATTTAGGTTTTGGTCTCTTATATTGACTTTATCATGGAATTATAAATGCTTATTTGATTTAATTTAGTTTATCCTTTAATTATTTTATTATCTTTAACCTTAATACTTTAATTATCTTGCTAATAATTAATTGAATTGAGATGTTGTGTGATGAAACGAGAGTGAAAGCACAATATTAGTCCAAGAAAATAACAATCTTAAGTAGATTTCACTTAGAGATAAAGTTAACACTTAAGAGGTTGATTTAAGATTCTCATAAAATTTAATGGATTGATTTAATTACTTATGACCACGAGAGTAGATATAAGGATTGAATTCAATAATAGTTCTAGTACTTGAGAGAGACCTGAATTTAATTTAGGAGAATCCAACCATTAATTTAAAAAAAACTGAATTAAATCAATACTTTAGAAAAACTACGATAAATCAATAAAGGTGACTAAACCCTAAGTCTTGAATTATTAGAAATTTATTCTCATTCAAAGTTTAGTTATTTAATAAATCAAATTCATCTATTTAAATAATAATCAATTTAATTATTTGGTATTTGGACTTATCCTCCTCGTGTAAACGATATTCTACTTATTATTATATTACTTGTTAACGATCGGTGTACTTGTAGATAACTATGTGCACTTACAGATAACTAGGTTATGACCTAACAGAAGTTCATGGAAATTGATCAATAATTAAGTTAAGACACTAATACAAATATATTTTTTCAGATTTTGGAAATATTCATTCAATGCAAGCTGTCAATTTAGGCGATAATGTTGTAAGATGGAAATACGCATTTTTCAGTTAAATAATATTGTTAATATTTATTTTCCGAAAGAAATTGTAAAAATAAGAAAGAAGACCGAAAATTTTAGTTTAGATACAGGATAGAAAGGAGAAAAATTAAAATAATGAAACACATAAACCTCAATTTTATTAATATTGTGAACTCCAACTGTAGTTTAAATTTAATGATTAATTTTTTAGGCCATTGAAAAGAAAAGAAAATTCGTAAATTTAAATTCGTTTTTATTAGCTAATATCTATTTCAAGTTTAAAATTTGATTTTGCCATCAAAAATAAAAATAATTTTCAATGAAATTATTAATACATATATATTTTTTCGCCCTGTAACATTAAGTGCTTAAATCTGTGCATATTTTTTTAATTTGAACTTTGCTAAAAAAAATGTAAACAGTGAATGTATCTTCGGTTGCTATAAATATACTTCGTTAAAAAAAATGCAAAAAACTTTTCTTCAAATTGATATCTGCCACATTCGCCTTAGATATAATAAATTAATGTTTTCTGTTAAGCGTTATTAAGACTTTACATTATTAATTATAAGTCCTTTTTGAGTTAAAGAGACAAAAACAAAATTATCTTTATATAGAATGGAAGACCTATTTTACGTTGGGTAATCAAATTTGTAAATAAAAAAAAAAAAAAAGAAAAACTAATCAAACAAAAATAATGAGTGTTGTGATTGTTAAACCTTAGAAAATACAATACAAATGGATGTGGAGATAAATTCACATCTTATAATTAATTATACAAAATATATTTATATAATAGAAAGTTCAATTAAAATAATTTAAGTTATTTTGTATCATAAAATCTAATTTATTATAAGTCCATATAAAAGGAAAAAAAAATTTACATGCTTATTTGATGAGAATTGAGAAATAAAAGGAATTGAAAGTTTTAAAATAATGCAAGAAGTTTTGTCCTCTAAACAAAATTGAGTAGTATAGGCGAGAAGATTAATGGGCCTTGGCTAGTTCAGGGGGACTTCAACGCTATTCTGGATAATGGGAATTGGCTAGGTGGCAATGATGTTGACTTTGATATGTGTAGGGATTTCAGAAAATATTTGCAAGATAATGGTTTGGTGGAATTGAAATCTTGTGGATGTTTCTTGACATGGACAAACAATCAGGATAAAACAGAATGTGGCATAGGATTGACGGATTTTTTGGGAATGTATTATGGTTGGAGGAATTCTCTCTTGCTAACTGTGAAGTGCTTCCAGCAAGGGTGTCAGATCACTCCCCATTAGTTGTTAATTTGAGAGTAGGCAGAGCTTATCCTAAATTACCTTTCGGTTTTTTAATATGTGAATTAGTCACCCCCAGTGTAAAGAGATTGTAGTTGAAGTTTGGGAGAGTAATGTGGAAGGTTCAGTTATGTTTAGGGTATGGATGAAACTAAAAAGAATAAAGCAAGGCTTCAGAAAGTTAAATAGAAGGGAATTCTTAGAAATTTCTTGTAGAGTTGATAAGTGTAGAGAGTTATTATATGGGCTACAGGCAGTGGCGGACCTAGGGGGTCCGGTGGGGGCTGACGAAACCCCTCACCTGTGGCACTGTGTACTAAGACAGGGGGGCTGCATTGCTGGCTGTCAGTGCGTGATGCAGAGAGAATAGGGGGGGCTGGACTGCTGCCTGCGTCGCTGGTTAAAGACATGCTTGAGAGGTTGAAGACAACCTCTTACGCCCGTAATTACAATTTTGCCCTTGGCTAAAACGGGGTCGTTTTAGCCAGGGGCTTTTAATTTTTTTTTAATTGCATTAAGTGAAACGGTGTCATTTCACTTAAAATAATTGAAAAAAAATTAAAAGCCAGCAGCGTGAACCCTAGAGAAGGAGAGGCACAGAGAGGAGCATCGCACGGCGCACGCAGAGGCAGAGCCGCAGAGAGCAAGGGAGGAGGAGTATGCCGACACCAGCCGAATCCATCGGCAACAGTGCGCCGACCACCATTAGTCCAGGTTTTTAATATTTTATTAATTTTTTAAAATTTTATTAGTTAGTTTGCTAATTTTTTGTAATTATTAGATTCTATTTTAGGTTACTAAAATTGGAAATTTTATTTTTTAAATATAAACAAGATTATATATTGGGTTTTAAATATAGAATGTAGTTTACTAATTAGTTAAATTAATTGATTTTAATGTATTTTGCGAATTTATGATAATTTATATTTTAGGTAAAAAAAATTAGAGATTTTTATAATTTTTTAGGAAAAAAATTGGAGATTATGTTTTTTAAATATAAAATAGATTATATATTGGGTTTTAAATGTAAAATATAGTTTATTAATTAGTTGAATTATTTAATTTTATTGTGTTTTATGAATTTGTTATAATTGTTGTTTTAGGTAAAAATTAGAAATTTTATTTTTATATATAGATTATAGTTTATTCAATTGGTTTTTAAATATAGAATATAATTTATTAATTATGTTGAATTAATTGAGTTTACTTGTGTTTTGTGAATTTATGATTATTTAGTTTTAGGTAAAAATTGGTAATTTGTTTTCTGTATAAATATAGATTGTTGTTTATTTGAATTTTAATTAACTATAATAATTTATTTATAATAACATGTGTTGTGATTATGTTGAATTAATTGATTTTGTTAGTGTTTTGTGAATTGTTATTAGGTTTTAAATATAAATTGTAATTTAATGTTTTGCTAGTGTTTAAAATGCTGAATGTAAATTAAGTTAAACTAATTCTAAATTGACCAGATATGGATAAATTTATGATCAAGACTAAGAGAATGCAGAATGAGTATGGTGAATTCTCAAATATTCTGATTCTAATATCGATCCCTACATTAAGTAGTCATACAAGTGAGGAGGAAACTAATGATAAAATAGAGTATCTGAATGTTAGTTTTGATGATATTGTGGATGACTCGGCATTGCATAAACCTATTGATTATTTTGATGTAGAGATTAGTGATGAAGTTAGAAGACAATATGTAGCTAAAGGACATTGCCAACCACGTGGCTATAATTTTCCCCAAACAGAATTTGAAAAAATAATGAGTTTTAGAGAGAGTTGGTACTCTAAATTTGAGTGGTTGGAATATAGTATTTCCAAAGATGCAGCATTTTATTTCTGGTGTTATCTTTTTAGTTCGAATAGAGAATCTAAGCGGAGGGATAATATCTTCACAGAAATCGGGTTTCGCAATTGAAAAAAAGTCATGGAGAGATTTAATGAACACGTTGGCAATTCCAAAAGTCCACACAATAATGTTAGAATATTATATGCTGATTTCAAAAATCAGAGACAAAGTGTATCTCATGTATTATCTTCTCACAGCCAAGAGCAAGAGAGGCATTACCGGACACATTTAACAGCAATTGTTGACTGTATATGTTTTCTTTTAGCAAATGAGTTAGCTTTTCGAGGACATAATGAGTAAGAAATGTCACTTAGCCGGGGTAATTTTTTTGAACTTCTCAATTAGTACAGTGAAGGTAATATTGATGTTGGGAATGTAGTTGATTCAAATGCTCCTGGAAATAATCAGCTCACTTCTCCACGTATCCAAAAATAAATAGTTAGCGCTTGTACTATAGAGACGGCACTAACTATTATTAAGGATGTTGGATATGATTTTTACTCTATATTAATTGATGAGGCTCGAGACAATTCTGTAAAGGAGCAAATGGTTGTTGTATTGAGATATGTTAACACGTTGGGATAAGTGGTGGAGCGATTAGTTGGAGTGGTATATGTAAGTGACACATCTGCTTTGTCTTTGAAAAGTGCACTTGATGATTTCTTAGTGAAACATGGGTTATTATTAAATAGAGTTAGAGGCCAAGGTTATGATAGAGCTTCTAATATGCGAGGTGAATTCAATGGGTTAAAGACCATAATTTTAAATGAAAATTTCTTGGCATGGTACATTCGTTGCTTCGCTCATAAGCTCCAATTAGTACTTGTTGCAGTAGCAAGGAGCAATAGATTTGTGAGTAATTTTTTTTATTATGTTGCAATGGTTGCGAATATTGTTGGAGTTTCATGTAAAAGAAGGGATGCTCTCCGTCAAAAATAATATGATGAAGTAGTTCAACATCTAGATAGTGGTGATATTCAAACTGGAAGAGACTTGCATCAAGAAACAAGTTTAGCTCGATATAGTTACACACATTGGGATTCTCATTATAAAATAATTGTGCGTCTTTCTCTCTATGTGGTCACCTGTAAAAGAGGTTCTTGAGAATATTTTTTTAGGATGGTTCTGATTTCAAAAATCGAGGGGCAGTTGTAGGTTTGCTTGATAAAATGAGAAGTTACGAATTTATTTTCATTACTTTCTTGATGAGAAAACTTTTAGGAATAACAAATGATCTATCTCAAGCCTTACAAAGAAATAATCAAAATATTATTAATGCAATTCATTTAATTGCAAATGTTAAACAAGCATTGCAATGCTTCATGGAGGATGGATGAGATAAATTATTGAAAGTTATTAATGACTTTTGTATAAATCATGATGTCACGGTACCTAATATGGAAGATAATGCAGGTTATCTAAGATCTAAGCGTGTTGGTACTCCAATTACTTATTACCACTACTTTCGAGTAGAAATATTTTGTCAGGTACTATTTTTTAATTAATAATATACTTAACTATTTATTATGTTATAACCTAATTTTTTTCATTTAATTATAAATTATTGATTTCATTGCTCAAGAAATGAAAAATCGTTTTACAGAATCAAGTACAGAATTGCTTTTATATATTGCTTGTCTTCCTCCTAAAAACTCATTCTCTAACTTTTATCTATCCAAATTACTTCATCTCATTGAACTATATCTATATGATTTCTTGATCACCAATCGGATGATACTTAAAGATCAACATGAGACCTACATTATTGATGTAAGAAGAAATATAGCTTTCTCTAATCTTGATGATATTGGAGCTCTTACTCAGAAAATGGTTTAGACAGGTTATGACATTATATTTCCTTTAATATATCTGCTTATCAAGTTAGCTTTAGTCTTACATATTGCAACTGCTACTGTCGAAAAAGCTTTTTCAGTAATGAACATTATCAAGACGGATTTGCGCAACAAGATGGAAGATGATTTTTTGACCGACTGATTGGTTTGTTATGTGGAGAGAGATATTTTTTAAAAAATTGAAAATGAGGCTGTTATGCAAAATTTTCAAAAAATGTAGACTTGTAGGATATAATTATCGTCTTTTAGTTGTAATCAATCTAATATCACAAATTAATTATTAAACTACTGACACTGTAATATTAAATATTCAATTTTATTGTGAACTCGTCTGTAATTTTTTCTGTGTAAATTTTGATCATCCTTAGTAAATTCCTGGTTTCGCCACTGGCTACAGGCTGAGATTCAAAGAGACCCCTTGAATACTTATCTTCTTGATGAGGAACGAGCTATGTATATTTAATTGAAGAGTTTGTTAAAGATGAAAGAGGATTTTTATAGGCAAAAGTCTAGAGTGACTTGAGTTCAAATTGGAGATTCAAATACTGAGTTTTTTCATAATCAACTTCGAATTAGAAGGGCAAGGAATGCTATTGTGAGTTTAAGGCTTCAAGATGGGACGGTAACAGATGATGCAAATAAAATTAAGGAGGTCACGGCTGAATTTTATACTCAGTTTTTAGTGGCGCTAATTTTATCATATTTTGTGTTATTAATTTGTCATTTAATATTTTATTTCGTCATTAAAGTGAGATTAAAGATGACAATATCATTACTGTCAATAATAAATTTTTATTTGATGATGATAATATTTGTGTCATTATATATGATAACATATAGCGACAAAGTTATCATCATGATTATAGTATAATGTTTGTTATTTAATATTGTATTTCGTCATTAAAAATGAGATTAAATATCACAATATCATTCGTGTTGGCAATAAATTATTATTTGATAACAACAATATTTGTATCATGATATATAATAACATATAGCGATGAAATTATTGTCATAATTGTGATGTAATATTTATCATTTAATATTGTCTATCGTCATTAAAAGTGAGATTAAATATGATAATATCATTTGTGTCAGTAATAAATTTTTATTTGATGACTATAATGTATATGTCATGATATATAATAATATTTAGCAACTAAATTATCATCATAATTATAATGTAATATTTGTCATTTAATATTGCAGTCGTTATTTAAAATGCGATTAAATATGATAACATTTGCATCAATAATAAATTTTTATTTGATAATAAAAACATATGTCATGATATATGCTAATATATACAGTGATAAAACTATCATCATGATTATAATGTAAAAATTGTCATTTAATATCATAAATTTTCATTATATATAGTGTTACACATGACAAAAAATTTATTTCGTCACAAAAGTTGATTCTTTTAGTTACAAAATTATAGTATCATTAAATTTTTAATAATATTAGTGACATATATATTGTTGTAGTAATTTTATCATAGTATAATGTACTTTGTCATAAAAAGTAAATTATAACATAACAAAATTATAAATCATCACTAATACTTTAACTTAATGTGACAAAAATACTATTGTAATTAAAACCATAATAAATCATTTGAGAGCAATTTAAAAAGAACTAGTATGTTATATGCTAACTAAAACAAATAGTCTTTTACCACTAAATACTAGTTCACTAAACTAAAATCCAGAGTTTAACACAAAAAAAAGCCTAAAAAGAGAGCAAGATGCTAAGATTTCTGTGCAAATATATATTTTTATGAAAACTTGCATTATGTATAACTATCAACGATCTATAGAACCTACAATTAAATAAGAATCTATCATTAGTAGCAACTAAAAAGAAAACAATTAAATAATGAATCACCATAATAGACATATTATCTCAAACATAGGAGAGACATTCAATTCCTCAAGTTAGCCAAGAGCTATTACAAGTATTCTCCTATCTATATTTAAATCATATTTGAGATTACAATTCCTGCTAATTTTGGCTAAAATATCCAAAAATATATTTTTTTTGTCAATAAATTTCATTTTATTGCCAAAGAGATACTACAAAGAATAGTTATTTTGCATTTTCAAACTTGTTAAGATTCCCAATCAAACTATTTATGACAACTTATATGTAAATTTTACCAATCATATACAACCAACATCCAATGGCCAAAAATAAAACTTCAAACTCACTTCCTGCAAACAACAAACCTCCAATCCCACTAGTAGCACACAATGAACCATCTAGCAGCAACTAGAATAGCAACACATTTGCAATTAACCTACAGCAACAGTGGAAATAATATGTCGATCATCAAAGCCAACCAACCCGTAACCCACATAATTTTAGCCAACTTCACAATTTAACACAATAATAATAGTATCAAAACATAAATAGCACCAATAGAGATAGTTGCAACATTAGCCTAAACTATAACCAAACTCTTTCATTTTCAATGATCATGGTATTATTTAATTTGGACCAGTGGTATCTAAAATGATAAGGGTAGCTTTATGCTAGCTTATTTCTGATTTAGAGGTCAAAGAGGCTGTATGGTCTATAGGAGAGGATAAGGCTCCAGGTATGGACGACATTAATGGTTTCTTTTTCAAAAAGGCATGGATATAGCAGGAAGGGAGGTAACTACAGCAGTCCAGGAATTTTTGCTTACTTCATATACTATCATATCAAAAACAGTTGATCCTTCTGGTTTAATAGATTTTAGGCATATAACATGTTGCATCCTTCTCTATAAGTTTATAACGAAGATAATTTCGAAGAGATTGGGGTTGGTAATGGAGAAGTTAGTTAATAAGGCTCAATCAGCCTTTGTTGCTGACAAACACATTGGAGAAAATATATGCTTGACGTATGAATTGGTTCAAAATTATCATAGATCAAGGGGGACGCCTAGATGCGCCATGAAGGTGAATCTTAGGAAAGCTTATGATATAACACCCTTATACCCTATATATGTATAATACATATACTCTGTATGCATAAAGTACATGTATAAGATACAAGAGTACTACAGAAATTAACTGTAAAATCACCCTCTCTAAAAAGATATTTAAAATAATTACACCTTTAAAAGACTAATTTAATAAATAAATACATTTATATTTAGTAATTCAGTAAATCTTTATAAGAAAATCTCTGAAAAAATTTTACCAAAATTTTATTTGTAATTTCAATGTTTCCCAAATCAACAACACATAACCTGTAAGTAAGATTTACACTCCCAAATATTTATAATTAAATTCAATTTTCTTAAACTCAAATATTTCTTCCATCATTAGTAAGTAGTTCACAAACATATGAAAAATGTATGTTGTTTACACTTACAATACTATAATTACATAAACATGTTCATAAAATCTTATTATGTACAATTACACATAATGTATTTAACAAAAACTTACATATATATGTACATGATATGCAATCCAGCACCAAAAGTCAGGTCTTGTGGCAAACTCTAACTTCATAATCAAACTCACAACCTAGAATCAGGATCTCCTTGCTCTGCAAATCTAACACTTACGCGATATAATTAACCGCGCTAAGTCAAAAGCTTAATGGTACATACTTTGATAATATAAAATATCTTAATATCAATGCATGCTTAATACAACATAATTTATCATATTATCATTATGCAATAGTGTTCATAACACATTCTTGACCTTATATAAAAATATAAAATTTTGTTGCTATACAATATTCGTTTCTCTTTCATAAACTGACAATATATGAACAAACATCTCACAAACACAAACATTGGGCCCAATAAGTCCTTATGCAATCTCCAAGTTCTAGAGATATTGATTTAGTTCAACTCTACACCGGGAATCTAAGTGTCACACATTTTCCACAATGCGTCCCGTATTGACACTGAGGGTAAAGTCTCACATATCACCTGAAGGCAGCCCTCTCTCGACACTGAGGGCAAAGTGTTAAATGTCACCAGAAGGTTGTCCACTCTCGACACCAGAGACTGAGTGTCAAAATCTAGAACAAGTAATTGTATAGGACCAACACAATACACACATCACATCATATCACATTAAAATCATATTTCCATTTTTCTTCCACTTTCTCATCACATTCCTCACTTTCTAATCATATTAACTCTTTTTCTACACTGCTCACATTTCATATTTATTTTCCAATCACATAAAATATATTTCTTAGCCACATTTACAATATGGCATATTTCCACATTTTTAATGCGTGGTTCACATTTATCACATTTAGTTCATAACATAATCATTAGTCATTCCACAATGGCTTATTATATCATATTTCATGCATTATACACAATGTTACTTTAAGAAACATAAATTCCCTCAAAGTGTACCATTATAGATAATGTCAGACATGCAAATTCAATTTAGAAGTTACCAAAGTATGTACTAACAATCTCCTTGCTTCGAATCAACCTAATTCCACTTCTCACCACCAATCCCTAAATGTCTCCTTTAGGGATATCTTGATCTAAACACATATAGACCAGAAAATAAATAAAATAATTCATTTAGAATCATTTCATACTTAATTTTTATCAAACTATCATTATTTACACAATTTGTACCAAAAAATCCCAACAAAACCCCATTCTCACCATGTACTACTTTACTCAAACTTTAACCTACCCAAATTATTTCTATCATCTAACTATAAAATCATTACTTATATCTCAAAATAACAAAAAAAACAATTCAATTCAATAATTATAGTCACCTCCATCCAAAACCCTAATTTCACCTAACCTACCCATAAACCCTAACTTCACCATACAATCTCACCATAAACCAACTAACCACCAAATCATCTTTTATTCATCATATTAACTTTATATCCATCTATTTTAACAATTTTAACCAATTCTATCTCTCACTCAATAGTTACATGATATTAAAAAAAATCAAAATGAGTAAAAAGGAAAGAATACTTATAATCTTGATTAATCTTCAAAATTAACTTCAATCTTTTGAATTTCTAGTAAAATTTGGTGGATTGGATGAAAAAACAATATCTCTCTTTCACTCTTATGGTGGATGACATAAAAAGAAGAAGAAGAAGATGATGGGTTTTGTTTTATTTTTATTTTTTATTTCCTTTCTTTCATAACCACACACATATATATATTAATTAATTAATAATAGTGGTATTTATCATATTCCTATTTAATAATTAATTATTAATAATGATATTTATCATCTTCCTATTTAAAATTAATTTTAATTTTTAAAACTTTTTAATTTTAATTTTTTAATATTTGACTTTTACTTTTGACTTTTTATCTTTTAGTGAAACATATACTTTATGTATATCTTGCATATACATTAAGTATGCACTATCCATATTTCTCTTCCACTATCCTAATTACTCTTTCAAAATAATTATTTTATTATATTTAAAAAGTTACGAATGTCACATATGATTCAGTGCAATGGGACTTTCTTGAGGAAATGTTAATTGGTTTGTGGTTTTGTAGACCCTTAATTTTGGATAAAATTCAGTCTGGCCCTAATTAAAAGAAGGTTAGGTTAAGTCTAAAGGTTTAAATAGTCTGAAATAATTTTACAAATTTAAAATAGTCTAGTACAATATTAAAATCTCAACACATAATAATATAATAATAAAAAAAAGAGAAAATATATAATATTTATTTATAATATTAATATAATAAATAATAAAGAAAAAAGGAAATATTTATTTTTTTATTTTATAATAATATAAAGAAAATATATTAATAATAATAAAATATAATAAAAAGAAAATATAATAATAATTTGACAAAAAATCTGACGAATCGACAAGCCTGTGGCAAATTGGGCATGTCAATTCGTCTCCGACCACTAATTTACCATGTGCTTGTTAATTTCCTAAATCAGTTTGGTTTCGAATTAGCATTATGATATGATTTTGTTTGCCTATAAATAATAAAGTCTAGGACAAAATTAGGAGACCGACAATCTTAATGAAGCAATTAAGAAACAAGAATTAAAAAAGAGAGAGGCAGCAACACTGAAGGGAAATTAAGAATAAGCAGCGAGAGGCAATAAGACAAGCAGCAACACCTAATAGTCACAAACAATAAGAATTATCATAGGGATCCTTGGATCAACCAAAAGTTAAAGTTTCAATGTAATTTAATTTATTTTTAGATTAATAATATAAAGGGCATGTTCCACTAAATGGTGAGTGTCTTATTTTATTTAGTTTTAGATATGAGACATTGTAAAATACATGTTTCCATCTATGGATGGGTGCATATTTTATTTGTTTTATTTTAATAAAGTGATGGATGTTTATCTCTTTTAATTTGTGTGTAATATGGATGCTGCTGTAATATTTGAGAATTTAATAATATTTATACCTGAAAAGAAGGTCGGTTCCAATGAATCTGAAGTTATGGGGGTGCTGAGTCACTCGCACATTCCCCATACGAACTCAACTTTCTGAACCCATTAGGGGGTTAGGGATTCCTTAGGAATTGAGTCATCCACCTCTTTCTTTTTTCGGTTCGTCTGGGTGGCGACTTCATTTTCTCTAGATTTTGGCATGTGTTCTCTAAGGTCCTAAGCCTAATAGTACCAAAATCGCAAGAATCATTCCATATGGGAGTGAGGACAAAAATCTCTACTCACAGTGGCGAGTCCAATGAGGATAAAAGAAGTTGATTCCGTTGGTCTTTATATTATTTTATTTTTTTATTATAATATTATCCATTACATCATATAGATTGCATTGTGTACGTGAGTTAGGACGCCCGTGTTATCCATGTTGTGTTATATAAGGGATACCATATTTTTCACTCAAGGTATGGAGATCGAGCATGGCATAACCACTCATAGCCTTGTACCTCTTGGTATATACTTGTTGTGGGAGCCCAAATCTTTTCAACCCAAATACTAAAGCTCATGTAATTGGCCTAGCTACTTTTCTTAGGTTTTTACCCAAATGCTTGTGGTTTGATTATGATGGATATATCTTGGTTTGAACCATGACTTATCTAGTTTGTTCTTTTCTAATATGACCAACCTATGTTGTAAGCTCAAAATTATTTTATTCTTTTAAGCCCAAAAAACCAAAATTATTTTTAAAACTTTTCAAAATGGTCTTTGGATATAAAACTTTTTAAAGATGGGTCAAAAAATTTTCAACTTCATGGCCCAAATACAAAGCTCAAAATTCATTTTTTCTAAATTTTTTTATAATGGGCTTTGAAACAAAATTATTTTTGTATTTCATCCAAATTAAAACCTTTTTTTAACGAGCTTACAATTGTCTAGGTCAATTATGAAATATCAAAAATTAATTGTGGGCCTAATTTATACCAAGAATCATTAATCATGGGCTTATTTTTGCCATGAATTATTAGTTATTTTTTCAAATGGAAAATCTATTTATGATAAATCTCTTAATTTTATTTTAATCCAATATAGCATAAGATATATTTTTAGTTGATTCAATGGAATAAAGCCTAACTAATGGGAATTATCATGGACTGACTTTTATGTTTGAAAATATAACTATTGGTTAAAATTGTCCGAGGAAATTTTTCAAAAATAAGATGTCCTATATTGATATTTTGTTGACCATATACCTAGAAAAAGAGACTCACCATTCGTATGTGGAAGTTATAAGGTTGGAAAGAAAGTCCTAATTATCTTTGTTTATTTGTTACTTGTGTATACATGCATACATGCATACACACATTGCATTGTATGACATTGATCCTTCTTGGCTCACAGACTTGGAGTATGACAGTTCAAGAGCATACGACAATCCGACCTACGCTAGTGACATAAAATCTAGTGATGATTCGGTCAACTTCTCACCAAAAGCAATAGAACCTAAACAGATCTAGAAGAAGGTGGATGATGCCATCAATGCCAAGATGGAAGAAATGAAGGAGGCCCTGGCTGAGACGATGAAGAGCCAACTGGCTACACTATTGAAAAATACTGTTGAGGCTCCTGCTAATACTAAGAAGCAGAAGGACAAAGGAAAGGCGAAGGTAATAGAAGCATCTTTTGATGAAGACAAGTTAGTAATGGATGATGTTGATTGGGATATGTACATCCAAGACCAATAAGAAAAGTTGAAAGAGGAGAAGGTTAGAGAGAAAATTGAGTCTGCTGGTTTTGAAAAAATGATTGCTGATTTGGAAAAGAATTTCAAAAAAAAGTTGAAAGCTGAAGAGGTGTCGAAAGTGGACAAGCTATTTGACCAAGATGAAGAAGTTCCTTACAAGTTCAAGATGCCCTTTTTCGCAAGGTACAACGGTATAGGAAATCCTCACTTGTATGTTAAGCAGTATATTACTGCTATGTAGTCTCCTAGAGCTACAAAGGCTCAAATTTTAAGGTACTTCATGCTTTCACTAGATCCGATTGTGCAGAAATGGTTCAATACCTTAAAAGAAAGTACTTAAAAGAACTGAGATTTGTTATACAAAGCCTTCATCTAGCAGTATGGGTACAATATTGAGTCAGAAGTAACCCTAATGGAGCTAGAGACTATCAGGCAAAAATAAAATCAAAGTTTTGTTGATTATGCGAAGAGATGGAGAAATAAGGTTTCACTTCTTAAAAGAAGGCCTAATGAGTCTAACCAGATCAAGATGATAGTTAGGGGTGTCCTACCCGGTCTACGTGAATAGATGTCTCACACCCTTATAAAGGATTTCAAAGATCTTCTCCAAGCTGGTTTACAAATAAAAGAATGGGAAAGAGAAAAGAGCCATTTTTCTGGAAGAAAGAATGAGAGGGGGAATTATCATTTTGAAGGCCAGAGTGCACAGAATGCAATAGATGTCAATGTAACTGGTCAAGCAAGTAGAAGACAATTTTCAGAGTTGAAAAAATCTCTGTCTTGGGTTTTCAACAAGCTGTAGAAGAAAGGGTTCTTACAACCATTGGTTCCTCGGCCCTTGCCGAATCCTTTACCTCTAAAATTTGATACCAAAGCTTTTTGTCAATTTTATCAGTCACAAGAACATGAGATAGATAGATGTACTAGATTGAAGCATGAGATTCAAGATCTAATCAGCAGTGGTAAGCTTCCCAAGCCCGAAAAACCCAACACTAAGAACAATCCTTTACCTAAATTTGAAAGGATGTCACCGCCAACAACCTTCATAATAGAGAGAGGATTAAAGAAAAGTTTTATCTTATTAACTTTTCAAGATACAGATGAAGGAACTATGGATGAGGATGTGATGACCATTGCCCTTGATACGTCCAAATGAATGAAGCATCTTCGACTTCAACTCAATAAATTTCTCTCGGTTTGTTTGTTTTTTTGTTTCATTTTCTTTCTCTAAAATAATTATGTTTTTCAAATTAAGGTTGTTTAAATAAATTACTTTTATCAAATTTTTTTCGTTAGTCTTTATTTATTTTGGTACCCAACCAATGACGAGTCTAGATTGATAATCATAAATTAGTATATCCATACATTATAATTCGAATAACTTTACTAGGTGAGAGAATTATTCTATAGCATTGAGCTGTGTATGCTTACTTAGAGAGGGCTCCTGCATAACTACCTTTGTCCAGGGTCTAGTCAATCTTAGAATATGCTTTAACAAACTTTTAAGGTGAAATTGAATTCTATTTATTTAAGGGAGAGATGATCTAGGCATTGTTTGGTAAGCCAACAACTAGTATCCATCCTGTTAATATCAATCCCTAGTTTGTCTCTTTGAACCTTCATAATATTTAAGCTTACTCTTTATTGGCTTGTAAGCACGATAACCAACCCTGAGCTGTTGCGACTCTTATATAAGCTAGATTTTGTTATTTCTTTGAGCCCTGCCTAGGGGTTTGTTCTTTTGGCAATTTTTCCAATAATTCATTTTCACTTCTTAACATAATTATACTTACATTTTGCTTTGGATTGATCTCCTTTTGAGAAGAAAAATTCTTCTTGAGACTCTAGCTTGCATATAGATGATGTTAGTTGGCTAATTTGATTCTCCAAATTGTGAATACATTCTCTTGTTTCCCGTTGAAATTGTTGAGTGTTAGTTATGAATAATTCAAACGTTTCATCAAGAGACATATCTGGTGTGGATGGTAGTGGCTGTTGTTGCTAAGGTCGTCATGGCTGAAATTGTTGAAAATTTGATAGCTCCACTCCATATTTGAAATTTGAATGATCTTCCCACTTTGAATTGTAAGTATTAAAGTATGGATCATAATTCCACTATAGGTTGATCATATTGAAGTGTAAGATATCCCATATATGCACTACTTCTATAGACTCTAGCTTGTTGCATATTAACTACAACTATTCTTTGCACCCAAGTGGTTAATTTAGAATTCTTGGATTCAAGAGAATACATATTTGCCTCGTTTGAAATTTTTCTCTTATATCCAAATTCATTCCAAGTGGCATCCATAAAAGGCATGGTAATCAAAAGAAATAAGATAAGTTAGTATCAATTCCCCCGCACCAGTGCCAAAATTTGATGGTGCCGAAGCCACCAAAATAAATTCCTATTCCTAAATAAATTAAATTGTAGTTGTGGTAAGTAGGGTCGAATTCACAGGGAATTGACTACTTATTTAAATCTTTTTTGAAAACCACAATAAAAATAATAAAAATTAAATAAGGGGTTTATAAATTAAGAACTGAAATTAAATTAAATAAAATCTGAAAATTAAACTAGTAAATTAAATAATAACCCAAATTGAAAAGTTTAAATGAAAAAGACTTAGTTGAAAGAGTAATTTTAGTTTAATTATTGAATTGATCATATATTCAAAGATCACTCTTTTTAATTCTTTAATAAATCAGTTATAGTATTAGACAAGCTCTCAATACCAATCATTCCTTAGATTATAAATTAACTAGAAAATATTCTCTAATTAACTTTTGCCAATAACCTATCCTATATGAACATCCTTAGAATTTAACTATTGGCAACATTACAAACTAGAAGGATCTGATTCTAACCGATAAACTCAACTTTGAGATTTATTTAATTAGATTATATTATCTTTTAAGATACTCCTAATTGCTATCTAAATTAAAGTGTCACAAACAATTACGGATTCAAGCACTTTAAATAGTGTTATGTTATTTAACTAATCAAGCAATGGACCGTATTAATTAATTAACAAAACAACAATTAAATTAAGCCACAGAGAATTATATGAATATTGAATATTAAAGAAGAGAAGAGATAGAGTTGTTTAGATCTCACAAGTCGCGAATATAAACTTCAATTACCCTTCAACCAAGTAAAGTTTTAGTTGCTCCTTGTTTGAATAAAGAAAACCTCTGTAAATTAAAAATATTCAAAAGCCAAAACATAAAACAATTGATGGCTAAGGTTGCTGGAATCTCTAACTTATATAGTCCCTCTTAAAAAGACTTCCTAAAATAAGTCTAATTAGGAATACTACAATTAAAAATAAATAAAATAATAATATTCTAAATCAAATTCCTAACTAATAAGGAATTACAAGCTTAGATATATCTCCCTAAATCATGTCAAAATCAAATTTTCAAAGATCAAAACATGGTAAGTGCAAGCTGTCAAAATTATCCACAATCTGTCGAGTCAGATACATCATTAGCCTTGCCCAAGGCTCCTGCCAGATGCTCCGGTCTGCATATTCTAGCTCTTTTTTATGCTTTAACTCATATTTCTTCACTTAACTCTTTGCCCTCTTTTTGCTACTTTATCTGCAAAAATACCTCAAAAATCAGTAGAATCATTTAATAATAAGCCCAAATAATATCTTAAAAATTTTATTTGTTATCAGCTTTATATTTCTTTCATTTTCTATTGTTGTTTTCTTTTGCTTTCTGAATCTCTAATCTAGCTTCTTCTGCTTAGATTTTTTGTTCGGTGTACTTTATTTTAAAGTTGTTCTTCATTTTTGTTGTTTTTATTAACATTTTTTTTTGTTTTTATTTTTTATTTCATTGTTTGAGTTTCCTTTTGAAGTTTCTTATTTAGTTGAAGTTGGTTGTTAGTTTGCATGAAGGTTCTAATAAGTATTAGTGAAGTTTTTGAGTAGATTTTCAGTTTAAGGAGTTGTATTTTTTGTGCATTTAATTGAATTTTTTCTAATTAATTTTTTGGTGTTCTTCATTTATAATGTTAGAGTTTTTTATTGTTCAATTGTGATACATTTTATATGTTCAATAAAACACTCAAAAAAATTCTTATATTTGAGATTTTTTTTAATTTTTCTTTCTCAATTTGTATTTTTTGATTGAGTTCATCCCTTTTCTTTTGAATTTTATTTGTTTTTTTTTTGCTTGTATTTGTTTATAATGTATGAGTGTTGTATATGTTAAAAGTTATAATATAACATCTACTGAACATCTGCAAGATATCTACGCAATATCTAATCGTTAATTAAAATCATATAAAGGATATAACTCAACATCTACAAAATATTTAAAATCATATAATAGTTGGAATACAACATTTATGCAACATCTATATTATAATTAAGATCATATATACTATAATCAAGAACATATAAAAGTTGTAATTCAATATCAACAAAACATCTATGTAATATCTAGTCTATAATTCTATTTTTAACACTTCTCCCATTCCTACAACTGCTTTATATGAGGAATGTTCTTTAATTAATTGTGTTGAAGCAGTTGTTTCAGATGCTTTCTTGCAGACAGGATCCCCAGATAAATTGGAGTTGACACTGACTTTAGAAGAGGGGGCTAAATCAGTGAGGGAGACCCAAAGGTGCTTTAACCCAAAAGCATTTGAGAGCTCGAGGAACTTTAAGGATCGCACTAAAACATTTCATGACAGAGTTATTGTGCGAAAGACATTGAGTCCAGGTATGAAAGTTTTACTTTTTAATTCTCAACTCAGTCTGTTTCAAGGTAAGCTCAAATCTCGATGGAGTGGTCCTTTCGAGGTAACTAAGGTATGTCCTTCTGGTGCCATTGAATTGCTTAACTCTAGAACCAATAAGATTTTTAGGGCAAATAGACATAGAGTTAAACTATACAATGAAGGATTTCAAGAAGTGAGGATCAGTGACAGCACTTTGATCCATGATTCCTAGTCTTGCATGATGTCCAGCTTTATGACATTAAAGAAGCGCTAAATGGGAGGCAACCCATTAGTTTGAATTTCTTTTTCATAGTTATAATTTTATATTTTGCAATTTTGATTTTATGTTTAGTTTAAATAAATAGAAACCCTAAAGCTCTCTTGCATTTTGTTTTTGAACATCTGTGTTTGAAAGTTAGGTTTTGCCTCACTAGGGTACGATGGAAAACAGGTTGTCCTTAAACTCTTTTTCTTTATTATTCTTGTTTTCCATTGAGGACAATGTAAATTCTTAGTGTGGGGTAGTCTTTTGGCTTTTCTTTAATTTTTGTTTTGTTTGTTTTGTTTTGTTTATTGTATTTGTTGTGCATGGTATAATTATTGAGAACTTATTGATCTTTTCTATGATTTTAGCATTATAGTTGAGACTTTAGTATCAACATAGAGATTAGCATTTGAATTCATTCAGGATCAATTTTCACATTTTGCAATTTATGACATATAAATCTTTGAGAACCCACCTGTGTGAGTTTTGAGCCTCATAATTTGATATTATTATCAGTTGATTTTCTTTTCTTAAGTGTGCACCTTCATGATTTTGCATCTCTAGAGTTTGCTTTTGCATACTAATTGAACTCACATTATGATTTAATCTCAAGTTTTAAAATGATGAAGGCAAATTAGGTTAGCCCTTTAGCTTAAAAAGACCTCCCTTAATATTGAATTCCTTAATGAGCCAAGTTGAGCCTTTGACCTTTTCTTGTTTGATCAACACAATTCACAGCTCAACTTTCTCTTATTATCATCATATCTGCATTAAGGAATGGAGTTCTTATTATATACAATAGGGTGGTTTATTTCAAAGTGTGGGGTAAGCAAGTAAAAAAAAAATGATATTGCTATTTGGGGGTTGAAATGCAAACTTTGCATATTGTATTTGATTAAGAGTTGATTATTCTTTTCCTCTACATTTTAAGCTAGATGTTCCAAAAAAAAATTTATATATATATACAAAATTCATATATGTTCTAGCATTGGTTATCAAAAGAGGAATGTTGACTCATGTATTTTTATGCAAGTATGAAAGATTATCAATGGATTGTGAGTATGCCATTTGAGGGAGTTGTGAATTTCTTAGCAAGAGTATTGTCTAATTTAGATACTCCATTTCTTGATGCTCCAGCTTAAATATCTTTTCTCACACCTTTACCTTAGCCCCATTACATCCAAATGAAAGACCTTCAGATTATTTCTTGAGAAAATCAGTGAGGGAGATTGGATAATTAAGCAAGTTTATGGTAGTATGCAGTCATGAGTGGTATGAGTGAATTAACCTTTGAAATCGAGTGAAACACTTAGAAGAGAGATGAGATTTGTATGTCTGAATTAATGAATGAGTTAAGAAAATCTTGATTGAAGGAAATTGCAATTATTTATGTCTGAGTCTTAAAGTATTTCATCTTATATGTTGGAATTATAGTTAAGGTTGTTTGAGTTTTTAATTTATGCCATGTGAATTTGCTTGAGGACAAGCAAAGTTTTAAGTGTGGGGTAGTTGTTTTGTTAGTTTTTGTTATAGATTTGTGTCTTGTTTATTATAATAATTATTGTTTTATTTAGGTATTTTGTTAGTTTAAATCAGTTTATTTAGTGTTTTTATTAATTTTGTAGTTTTAGTTTATTTCAGTGTTTATGTCGTTTTTGATATAGTTTTTAGTATGGTGTTTATGTTTTGTTGGTTATTGTTTATTTACTTTTTGTTTAAAGTTTGTTTGAGTTTTGTTTTAGGTTAAAAAAGCCAAGGAACCAAGACTGAAGGAAAAATGGACAGTAGCTGACACAGGCAGAGGACACGGCCAAGTCACTGGCCGTGTCCCATATCAAGCTGAAAAGAAGCCACAAGACACAGTGATGGACACAGGCAAGGGACATGACCAAGTCAGTGGCCGTGTCCCTCCAAAGATGCTCCAACACGGCCAAGTCACTCCAACTTGGCCGTGTCTCACCTAGTTCCAAAGGAAAAGAAGAAGAAATCATCACAGTAGGCGACACATGCAAGCGACATGGCCAAGTCACTGGCCATGTCCCTCCAAAATGAAGCAACACGGCCAAGTCACCTCAAACATGGCCATGTCCCTCCAAAAATGCTCAAACACGGCCAAGTCACCATCAACTTGGCCGTGTCTCACCTAAATCCAAAGCAAAGAAGAGCAATTCTCACAGTAGGTGACACATGCAAGCGACATGGCCAAGTCATTGGCCATGTCCCTCCAAAATGGTCCAACTTGGCCGTGTCACTCCCTCAAATTCACCTCCAACACGGCCAAGTTCACTCTAACTTGGCCGTGTCACTCAAGGATCAATAAAGACGCGCGGTGGTTTCGTATAAATATGGAAATTAGGGTTTTTCTTAAGACTGTTGACGATTTGGAGAGTTGTTTGAGCCGTCAGAGAGCAAAGTTAGGGTTTAACATTTGTTTTTTTTTATATTTTGATTTCACTTTGATTAATCTAGCTTAGATTAGATTTGTTCTAGTCAACGAGACATCCTTCTTGCAAGATTGAACAAGAGATTCTTCAGAAACTTCAAGGAGTTTGTAACTTGGTTTTGTTCTTGAACTTTATTCTCTTTATTTTCATTGAAATTGTATTTATGAACATTATCATGTCTAAGTTGATTTCTTTGAATATTAATGAGATGAGTATGTTTGAAATCATGATGAACTAATTTGATCTAGTCTAAGATTTGTATGGATCTGCTATGATTGTATGAATTGGTTATTCTCTTAGATAATAATTTCTTTAGCCTTGATTGAATGGAATATTGTTAATATATAATTGATTGGCCACCAATTATGTGTTTTAGGTATTAGATGATGGATTGAGAGATGAAGTCTAATGTTGGAACAATTCAATTAAGGACTTAGGTGAATTAGAGATATAACCTATTAAAAAGATTGTTTCAATTATAACAAGATTAGTTGTAAGAGGTTTGAATGCGAGAGCTTATTTCCTTGACTCAATTAATTAAGTTGTTTGAGATTTAATCTTTGAAATTAAATCAGTTAAGAGGAATAACCGTTCATACATATAAGTAGTAGAGAAGTGCAAACCCTAGACTTTTCTATCAAGTGAATCAAAACAATCAGCTTAATTTACTTTTATTCGTTTTAAACTTCAATCAATCTTCTTCATTTAGTTAGCAATTTAAATTTTATTCATTACTTGTTATTTATAAACCGATAATCAATTAGCCACTTTAGCTTCCTTGTGAGACGACCTTGGGGCGATCACCTTTGCTACAGCTACCTCGTATACTTGCGAGTGACGCTTTGTGGTAGAGTTAATTCGAGCGCAACAACAAGATTCATCATGTATGCTATGGAAGATATTGTGGCTAAAATAATAAATTATTGTAGCTAAACAATTTTGTCACAAAATATTAATTCGTAGCCTATTATAGCTACAAGTGGCGCAATTAAAACTTAGCAACGAAATTTACTTATTTCATAGTTTTTTTTTATTTTGCTTTAGCTACACATTAATATATAAAGTGGATAAAAAGAATTAGTCATTTTGCTAATAAACTATTTCGTTGTAGTAAAATGCACGCAACTTTTGCTACAAAAGTCAAATTGTATAGCAAATATTAATTATTGTAAATATGTCAAGTTTTTTTAGCTATAGCTCATGAAACCTAATGACTATTTTCATATTTTTTTTTTCTCGTCAAACCATCAATTTTGTTATCACTTGTTGGCACTGGGGAGCTAATTTATTTGGAAGATTCCTTAAGGGAGCAAACTTTATTAATATGACTCTATATTTCAAATGAAATCTTAAAGCAATATTTTTATGAGTTATTTCTACTTATAGATCCCTCATTAAATCTATCTTTTTTTTATGTGAAATTCCTCTTATAATATTTGAATAATATCAATTAGCTACGAATATAAAAATTTTATAGCTATTTTCCTATATTTTTAGCCACAAGTTAATTTTTCATGCCTAATAATGAAAACAATTGCTATGAAAATTTTATATTTATAGTTAAAACATTTGATTTGCTACTATAACAAAATGTTATAACTAAAAGCTAATTATTGTTATGATAAATAAAAATTTAAA
This sequence comes from Garcia nutans, assembly GCA_947685225.1. Lineage (NCBI taxonomy): Eukaryota > Viridiplantae > Streptophyta > Magnoliopsida > Malpighiales > Euphorbiaceae > Garcia > Garcia nutans. Next base: position 8,399,254 of record CANTUV010000059.1, on the reverse strand, counting down.
TAAAAGTTGAGAATTTATTTCGAAAGACTATTTTTCATAGCTAATGAAATTATAATTAGCTATGAATAATATATTCTATGGCTAATATCATATATTAGCTACTATCAAAAGTTTTGTAGTAAATATTCATGGCTATAAATAATAAATATGTAGTGTATATTGTCAATATATTATTAATATATGGTTGATTCTTTAGAGTATATTTTATAGTATATGTTTACTAGTTTTAAATTTTTGTTTTTTATTTTTACTGCTCATATTTTTTTTTGGTATTAACTATTTGAACTATTCCCAACTTAAATCAATTTTTTAATTCTATCTAAGTTTGAATTTTATTATAATTTATTGTATGGATTTTTTGAATTGTAACAAATATTTCTAAAGCCCTTCAACTCACTTGGCCAAGCATAGTTGGATTACAAAATGGTATAGTTTTGATATGATTAAATTATCTGTCAAAACTCCTCCTCATTTCCATGTCATCAATTTTTTTATTATTAACACCATATAAGCAATCCAACTAGGTATAGTCATGTGAGTTGAAGGGCTTAGAATAGATTTATTACAATTTAAAAAGTTCATATAACAAATTGAACAAAGTTTAAACTTGGATAGAATTAAAAAATTGACTTATGTTGGGATAAATTAAACGGTTAACCCTTTTTTTTTCATTTATAACTTTTTAAATTTTTAGTTTTACTTTTTCTTCAATTTTCTCTTTCAAAAATTATTCTTTTTCTTCCTCTTTCTTTCTATTCAACTTTTTATGTTCTTATTATTGCTTTCACTATTATATTTACATCCTCCACCGTTACTGCCGCTTATCCACCATCGATGCTTCTTCCTCTCATTTTTCTAATTTGTATTTTCTATGTTTTTATTTTTTATTTATTTTTTTTGTTTCATAAAATTGAAAGAGAAACATGAATCTAATGTGTTTATTTTTTTCATTTTTTGTAAATCTTTTAACTTTATTTGTTCGAATTGTGTTTTGGGTTTGACCCATAAAGATTGGGAAAATTTTTTTCTTTAACCTAAATACACACCACATATTCAAGAAAATAATTTAAAGGAAGAGCTTTTTCAATTTTTCAACTTTTCATCACATTAACAGATTATATACAACATATATAATGTATAATAAACATTTAATAGATCTATATAATTCTTAATTTGCAACCTATCATATATATCAACTTATATGTAAAATAAATATCATATAATTAAACATATAACAGTTATATATTGGTAATTCAACATATATATTTACTTATATATAATATATGTAACATATAACCAAAATATAATGATTATGTACTCTTATTCATCTCTAATCCATCACATATATTTACTTATACGTAATATGTGTGTCATATAACTAAATATATAATAGTTATGTATATACCGTTATTCCTTTATAATCTAACACATATATTTACTTACGTATAACATATATGACATATAATTAAATATATAATAGTTATGTATTCTTATTTATCTTCAATCAATCATATATATCTATATATATGTAACACATATGTCATATAACTAAACATATAATGATTATATATTATTATTTTTCTCTAATATATAAATGTAACATATACATCATATAACTAAATATATATATAATGCTTATGTATTATTATTCGTTTTTAATCCATTATATATATCTACTTATATGTATTATATATGTTACATAACTAAATATATAATACTTATTTATATACTATTATTCCTCCTCAATCTATCATGTTTATCAATTTGTATGCAACATGTATAACATATATAATAGAAAAATGTTTATGTAACATATATTTATGATTTTTTGTATATAATCAATAAAATAAATTATATTATATGTAACATATATTACACATACAAAAATAAATATGTTGACATACATGCATATATGCAACACATGTCATATATATCAATAAACAAAATAATAGCAGTTTTGTAATTTAGTCTCCCTTATTTTTATAGTATTCAATTCTCATGTATTTTTAAATTTTTTTTTATTTTGTGTAATATTTTTTATTTTTCTAGGTAGTATTTTTAAAAACTAAAATTTTAAAGTTATTTATATAATTTTCCACATTAGTTTTAACAAAAAAAAAAAAGAGAGGAAATAACATGAAATAACCCAAAATCATTTTTGGGTTTCATTTCTACGACCAATTTTTTACTGTTTACAACAGTACGGTTTTTTTTTCAAATTTACATAAAAAACGCTGATTTTTTTTTTCTCTTTTTGTAATTTTCATTTGTATTTATATTTTTTTATTCTCATATTTTCAACATAAACAAAAAAAATATATGCATAACATATATACAACATATATACAATATACACATAATAAATAGTAGCATATACATAATATATACTAAATATATATACATCATCTACACAATATTTACATATTTTATTTAATATTTTTTAATTTTATTATTTTTTTAATTTTACATACATACAATATTCATATGACATGTACATAATATACACAGGACAAACATAATAAATATATAAAATAAACATAATATTTATATAATATCTACCTAATATACACACAACATACATGTAATATCTACATCATAAAATTAACCTTTTTTTTAAAATTTTTTTTAATGTTTATAATATGTAAAATTTGTTTAAAAATAAATTTAATAATTTTTATTAATATATTCTTATACATTTTATATTTTTTTCAATTTTTTAATATTATCTGTTATTTGTAATTAAAACTAAATTTTTTTTTTCATAAAAAATTAATAAATTTTATTAGTTGAAAATATATTTTAAAATATTAAATTTTATTAGAAAAAAATAAAATTTATTATAAAATATTACTTAAAATGAGATGATATATTTTTGAAAAAAAATATTACTTTAAAGAGGAGTGATGTATTTAATTTTTTTTTAAATATAGTATTTTTAAAAATAAAATTTATTTTTAAGTTAGTTGTAAAAAAAAGAAGAAGCAAAGCCCATTGGATTTATGAATACTTGCCCGCCAGCAAGCAATTTTCCATTTTCACAACATTCGAAAAATTTCAAAATTTAGCAGCTAAAAAAGGCCGGCCAATTCATCAAAAAAAAAAAGGGCCCGCCAAAATAGACTAATCCCATTGGTTACTTAACAGTCACACGGATCGCAATCCGTTTCACACTTCTCTAAGCTTTTGTCAACCGTCGGTTCCCAATTAATCCACGGTCCAAATTCCCTCCTTCCGAAAACTTTCAGATCCGGCTGAAGTTTCCTCTTCCCGCCTTCTTCTCCGCTATAAAATAATCAACGATCAGCTTTTATTCTCATCGATTTTTGTCTCTCGCTTTCTTTTTCTTTCTAAGCAACCAAACAACCAAACAGACCATTCCTAATATTTTTTTTTTCACCCCAATGGCTCGTACAAAGCAAACTGCTAGAAAATCAACTGGAGGGAAGGCTCCAAGGAAGCAGCTGGCCACCAAGGCTGCAAGAAAATCGGCTCCGGCAACCGGTGGAGTCAAGAAGCCTCACAGATTCCGACCAGGAACTGTGGCGTTAAGAGAAATCAGGAAATATCAGAAAAGCACAGAGCTTTTGATTAGGAAGCTTCCATTTCAGAGACTGGTGAGGGAAATTGCTCAAGATTTCAAGACTGACTTGAGATTCCAAAGCAGTGCTGTTGCAGCTTTACAGGAGGCAGCTGAAGCTTATTTGGTTGGGTTGTTTGAGGATACAAATCTGTGTGCAATTCATGCCAAGAGAGTTACTATTATGCCTAAGGATATTCAATTGGCAAGAAGAATTAGAGGTGAAAGGGCTTAGATTGTGGGTTCTTTCTCCGTTTTCTACTTTTTATTATTTAGGGTTTGTTCTAGAAATCTAGATTTTTATGTGGTTTATGTTTGCCTTTTGATTAGTTGGAATGTAAAGTCAAATTTACTGGTATTCAATTAGTTTATAGAAAATGTTGCAGTTTACATGTTTGTGAAAAGTTCTTAAAGATTAGTCTCAAGATTTGGAAAACAAACCTTATTTTAAACAATTTGGACTTGAATTGAAACTTTTTAATTAATATTTGAATGGATTTGATTAAAAAAGTTTAGCCTGTTTGGGTCAAATTGAAACCTGAAAACAGACTTGGAAAATCCAAGCTACAAGAATCCAGCTAACTTAATATCAAGATAGTGATTATATCCTTAAACAACCCAACCAAACAAGCTTCAGTTGCCTAAACCCTTTAAATTATTATCTCATATAATATGTTTACTTTTGTTGCTTACATCTGGGCATTTTTTTAAAAAAGAAAATTGGAAAATCCAAGTTGAAAGAATCCAGTTAGGTGGAAATTAAAGATTTCATAATTACATCTTTTTATTGCATATTATTGGGCTTTTTGGTGCTTTAACTTTGCATTACTTGTAAAATTATAATATATATTCTTTTGAAGGTTCTGTAGTAGAAAATTATTATAAAAAGTAGATGAAGTGGCGATTGGTGGTGGCAACTAATGTTACAGGCAACAAGATGGCACACTTTGTTATGTCTCAGCTGCTCTTGTCTGCAATTATAAAGGAAATATGAAAACGTGCTTTAGGAAACCCACTTATCTTGCTTGTGAAACTTTATGGTTTCTTAATAAATTTATTGAAAGGGTCCAGGATATGAATTTTTATAACTTTGATTTTCTAGGTTGCATCTTGCAAGTTTATTTCCGGTTTGAAATGAATTAAAATTTTTCTAATTTTTATGTATTAGTCATAAATTAATTCTTTAAAAAATGTAATTTATAGTTACTTATAATGGAAAAAAAGAGAATTTATATATTCTATTTAAATTAATTTAACATTAAAATTTTATTGAGTTGCATTGTGCATTTGAATTTTCAATACTTACATTAGAATTTGATTTTCTAAGAATTTAAAATTTATTTATTTTTTGAATAGAGTTAAATCTAAAATTATATATGTTTTTCCATTAAAGTTAGGATAAATATATAAATGAATTGATTTTCAATTTGATTCACTTAAATTTAAATTATTTTGAATAATTTTAACAAAAATTTAAATAAAATTTGAATAACGACAATTGGGTAGGGAAATTTTTGTCACATTATTATTAGAATCCACCAAAATTATTTAAGCTTGAAATGGAAACGTTTTTATTTTGACTTGACTTTACATATAAAAAAGAGTGAAATGATAGCAATATAAAAAGCAGAGGGATTCTTTTGCCCAAGCAAATATGGAGAAACCGAAGACACTTTCTTCTCTCTTGTCCATTTCTGCTTACAAATACTTGTAAAAAAAAAAGAATAAAAAAGGCAAAAGACATGAGTGGAGAAACCAGGCTATAAAGCAGAAACCAACCCCATTTTTTTTTGTTCACATTCCCATTTCATATTATCTATATATAGAAGAAAAGTTCTTAGTAATTATTTATGTTTTTTTTATACACTAAATTAATTATTATAGTATATATTAGTATGAAAATTTATTGTAGATATATTTATTATTTTGCTTAATATAAATATATTAAAAGTCTATTTAGGTGCAGAACGGCAAATATATATTTTTTTGAATAAATTCATAATCTATTTTTCTCTTTCTTATATTATAATACTTAAAAAAAAGTCAGGTTACATATACAATTATTTAAAATTATTAGAAATTTGAATTTGAATTTTATGTTTAAAATCATAAAAAATTTGATATAAATCAAAGAAATTTTGTATTCATTTGCACCCGCATGAAAATTTCACATAAAACACAGAAAGAAAGAAAAGAAAGAAAAACATAAAAAAATGTTGATAATTATTTGCCAACCCATGTGAAAAAGAAAAGAAGACAAAGAAATACAATCTAGTGTTGGTACTGTGGGTGGGTCTTCTTTGGAATCCCACATTAATTAATTATTAGAGACTAATTAAAAGAATTCTTGCATAAAATATTCAATAACTTTGAATGGTTGTGTAGGTTGGAGGCAGCTGCATGCTTCACAATATCTATTCCCCATTTGTCTAATGAATTTATTAGTAATCGATGATTGATTGATTGAATATTATTGTATTTTAATTTCTTTGATTTAGAAAAATAAACAAAATTTGATTAGTCTGTCTATAGCATAGTGGAAATAAAAATTATTGATTCCATAAAATTAAGCACTTCAATTAATGATAAATTAACTATTATTTAACTATTTTAATAAATTTTTAGGGGTTTTTTTTAGAGATTTGGTTATGAAATTGTTTACATCCATTAATAGAAAAATGACACATAAAGATGAATATAAGGAAAAGGGTTGAAGTTCTTATATTTTGAAAACGCATTAAAAATTTGGAATTAGTGTATGTGATAAATGCAAATTGAACATATATTATTTTTATCAATTTTAGCATGGAGTTGAGTTGAATTAATTTATTCTAAGCTTATTTATGTGTTTTAATTTCACTATTTTTGAAAATAAAGCTTAGTTTGAATTAATTTATTTTAGATTTGTGCAAACTGAAATTTTAAACAGATTAGACTTTTAAAGCTTTAATTAAGATTTCGGTGATGATATAATTTGAGATTGAAAAATTTGTCTTTATGAAGTTTGTAGATGAAATCTCAAGCTTTCTAGAAAGATTTCAGTGATGATAGAGTTTGAGATTGAAAAAGTTTGTTGGAAAATACCAACAATTTGGTATTTTTTTGACTATGTAAAATAAAAATAATAATAATAAATGGTTGTTGGCTTAATTAAGTTAGGCCAACAACCTCATGGGAAGGCTTATATATATGGCCTTCCCCTTCTTCTTCAAAACATACAAATTGAGAGGAGAAACATTAGAGAATTGTGTGAGAGAGAGAATTATTTGGGGAGTGACAAAATAGTGAAGTAGTTTAATTTTAGGAGTATTTGGGAAACACTTGAGTGCCATTATTTTGAGTTTATCTCAATAGTAATAATTGTACCTCTAGAAATATTTCTAGAGAAATCTCTCTTGTAAGCCTACTATTTTTAATAGTGGAAAAATATTTTTCGGAGTTTGTCCCGTGGACGTAGTCCAAAGTAAAAGGGTGAACCACGTTAAATTCGGTGTGTTATTTTGTCTCAGTTTTATAGCTATTATCAAGGGTAGTTTTGTTATATTGTGCTATTAATTATCCGAGTGAAATTCTATCTAAGGAGACTGGATTTTAAGCGGGACCGCCTGTGACTCCTCCAGCCTTTCCTGGAAATTTTCTTGGTATTTATTTTTCGTACAATATTTCATACACTATTTACTTGTATAATAGTAAGTAATTTGTGTGCTATTTACTTCCGCTGCACAACAAGTGGTATCAGAGCTGTGGTTCAAGCACACAGTATTGGAGTTAACCTCTTTGCATTAAAGAGATGGAGATAAAGATAAATAAGATGATCAGCCTAAATGACTCGAATTACCACATATGGAGAAACAAGATGAAAGATCTCCTATTTGTGACGAAAATGCATTTGCCTGTATTCACCACATCAAAACCTGATGATAAATCAGATGAAGACTGGAAGTTCAAGCATGAGCAAGTGTGTGGTTTTATCCGACAGTTTGTTGAAGACAATGTGTATAATCACATTTGTAAAGAGACTCATGCTAGATCCCTATGGGAGAAGCTTGAAAAGTTATATGCTTCTAAAACAGGGAATAACAAGTTGCTCTATTTGACTAAACTGGTCAAAATTAGTTACCGAGAAGGTACATCTTTGGCGGATCACTTGAATAAATTTCAAGGTTTTGTGGACCAGTTGTCAGGAATGGGCATAAAATTTGATGATGAGGTGCTCAGTCTTTTACTACTTTCCTCTTTGCCAGAGTCTTGGGAGACTTTGAAGATTTCCATCACTAATTCAGCTGTTGATGGTTTTGTTAGTTTGGAATTCGTCAAGAGTTCAATTATGAATGAAGAGATGAGAAGGAGATCTCAAAATTCAGTATCTACATCTCAGCCAAATATTCTGGTTACTGATTCTAGAGGGAGAAGCAAGTTCAGGAGTTTAAATACCAGAGATAAAAGTCGAGGAAAATCAAACAAATATGCAAATGTTGAATGCCATCACTGTAAAAAGAAGGGACATATCAAGAAATTCTGTCGAAAGTTCAAACAGGAGAAGAACAAAGGCAAAGAGATTAAGCGAGTTGATAGCAGTGATGATGAACGAGAAACCACGGCTGCCACCATTAAAGAATTTCATGTTATTTCTTATGATAATGATGTGAATATTGCATCCAGTGAATTGGACTGGGTAGGTGATAGTGGTGCCACCATTCATGCCACATCACATAAAGAATTTTTCTTAACATATAAACAAGGAGATTTTGGTGTTGTTAAAATGGAAGACAAGGGTATAGCCAAGATCATCGGCAGAGGTGATATTTGTTTAAAGACAGAAAATGGGATGAGATTATTTTTGAAAGATGTCAGACATGTTCCTAACCTTCGGCTAAACCTGATTTGCATTGGTATGCTTGATGATGAAGGTTTCAGCAGTACTTTTAAGGATGGTCAATGAAAACTTACTAAAGGCTCCTTGGTATATGGAAAAGGTAAAAAGTGCTCCAAGCTATATGTGACGCAAGCAAAGCTCTCCAGTGATTCTTTGAATGCAGTAGAGAAAGAAAATATGACTGAATTATGGCATAGAAGACTCATTCATATGGGCGAGAAAGGGATGGCAAAATTGGTAAAGAAGAATGTATTGTCTAGAGTTGATAAAGTGGATTTGAAGAAATGTGCTAACTGTCTGGCTGGAAAACAAAACAGAGTTGCTTTCAAAGGTTCCACTCCTTCCAGAATGAAGAATGTATTGGATCTGATTCACTCAGATCTGTGTGGACCAATGTCAAAGTCACTTGGTGGTGCTTAATACTTTGTGACTTTCATTGATGATCATTCAAGGAAAATGTGGGTATATACTTTGAAGTCAAAAGACCAAGTAATAGACGTGTTCAAGCAATTTCATGCCTTAGTTGAAAGGGAGACTGGGAAGAAGTTAAATTGAAAGGGAGACTGGGAAGAAGTTAAAATGCATTCAGACAGACAATGGTGGAGAATACATGGGATCATTTGATACCTACTGCAAAGAGCATGGTATCCGAGATCAAAAAACACCTCCAAAAACACCGTAATTGAACGGTTTAGCGGAGAGGATGAACAAGACTTTGATGGAGAGAGTTAGATGTTTGCTCTCACATTCAAAGTTGCCTAAGATTTTTTGGGGTGAAGCTCTATACGCTATAGTACATGTACTCAATTTTTCACCCTGTGTTCCTCTTCAATATAATACACCAGAAAAGGTGTGGTCAAGAAAGGATGTTTCCTATAATCATTTAAGGGTGTTTGGTTGCAAAGCTTTTGTGCACATTCCTAAGGATGAGAGGTCAAAGCTTGATGTCAAGACACGTGAATGTGTATTTATTGATTATAATCAAGATCATGATCAGCTTGGCTATAGATTTTATGATCCAGTTCAGGTATTTGTTGAAGATCAAACCATTAAAGATATTAACAAAGTGAAAAAGGATATTCCTGAATCCAATGGTGATTCAACAAACTTAAAGTTAGTTCCTCCAAAGGCGGTGCCAAGACAAGTTGGAAATGAAATACAAAATCGTTAGCCAGAAAATGCTGACATCGATGCTCCTACAGAGGTCCAATCGGATGATGATGAGGACCAGATTGAAAATCAGCCACCACTACCAGTAGAAGTTCCTCAGGTTCCATTGAGGAGATCTACTAGAACTCGACAACCTTCTACTAGATACTTGAATGATCAGTACGTGTTACTCACTGATGGGGGAGAACCTGAGGATTACCAAGAAGCTATGGCAGATGAGAAGAGGAAGAAATGGATTGAAGCCATGCAAGATGAGATAAAATCTTTGCATGATAATAAAACTTTTGAGCTTGTGAAATTGCCAATAGGCAAGAGGGCTTTGAAGAATAAATGGATGTTCAGGATAAAGCATGATGAACATAGTTCCCAACCACGATTTAAAGCCAGATTAGTTGTTAAGGGATTCAGCCAAAGAAAAGGGATTGACTTTGATGAGATTTTTTCACCAGTGGTGAAGATGACATCCATTCGTACAGTACTGGGATTAGCTGCAAGTATTGACTTGGAGATTGAGCAGATGGATGTAAAGACTGCCTTCCTTCATGGTGACTTGGAGGAAGAGATATACATGGAACAACCAGAGGGTTTCAAAGAAAAAGGAAAAGAGGATTATGTTTGCAAGTTAAAGAAAAGCTTGTATGGCTTGAAGCAGGCACCGAGATAGTGGTACAAGAAGTTTGAGTCAGTTATGAGGGAGCAAGGCTACAAAAAGACCTCTTCAGATCACTGTGTATTTGTGAAGAAATTCTCTGATGATGATTTTATAATTCTCTTACTCTATATGGATGACATGTTAATCGTTGGCTAGAACATTTCCAGAATTAATAATCTGAAGAAGCAGTTAAGCAAGTCTTTTGCTATGAAAGACTTAGGGCCAGCAGCATAAATTCTTGGTATGAAGATAATCAAAGATAGAGGCACCAAGAAATTGTGGTTGTCACAGGAGAAGTATATTAAGAAAGTACTTCAAAGGTTTAATATGGACAATGCTAAAGCGGTTAGTTGTCCTCTTGCTAACCACTTTAAATTAACTTCAAAACAATGTCCTTCCACAGATAAAGAGAAAGAAGAGATGGATAGAGTTCCATATGCTTTAGCAGTTGGCAGTTTGATGTATGCCATGGTATGTACACGGCCAGATATTACTCACTCAGTGGGAGTAGTAAGTCGATTCCTTTCTAATCCTGGCAAGGAACATTGAGCTGCTGTGAAATGGATTCTCAGATATCTCTGTGGTACTTCCAAAATATGTTTATGTTTTGGTGATGGTCAACCTGTGTTAATTGGCTACATAGATGCAGATATAGCAGGCGATGTTAACTCAAGAAAGTCTACATCAGGTTATTTGATTTCATTTGCAGGGGGAGCCGTGTCATGGCAATCAAGGTTGCAAAAGTGTGTTGCTCTCTCAACAACTGAAGCAAAATTTATTGCTGCAACTGAAGCTTGCAAAGAGCTCTTGTGGATGAAAAAGTTCTTAGATGAACTTGGATTTCAGCAGGATAGATATTCACTTTATTGTGATAGTTAGAGCGCTATCCACCTTGGGAAGAATTCCTCCTTCCACTCAAGATCAAAGCATATTGATGTGAGATACCACTGGATCAGAGATGTATTGGAGAAAAAGCTTTTACAGCTTGAAAAGATTCATACTGAAGAAAATGGTGCAGACATGTTAACAAAGATTCTACCAAGGGAGAAATTTGAGTTTTGTCGATGATCTACAGGAATGATAGTTAATTTATATGGTTGGTAGGGGGAGAATTGTTGGAAAATACCAACCATTTGGTATTTTTTTGACTATGTAAAATAAAAAAAAATAATAAATGGTTGTTGGCCTAATTAAGTTAGGCCAACAACCTCATGGGAAGGCTTATATATATGGCCTTCCCATTCTTCTTCAAAACATACAAATTGAGAGGAGAAACATTAAAGAATTGTGAGAGAGAGAGAGAGAATTATTTGGGGAGTGATAAAATAATGAAGTAGTTTAATTTTAGGAGTGTTTGGGAAACACTTGAGTGCCATTATTTTGGGTTTATCTCAATTATAATAATTGTACCTCTAGAAATATTTCTAGAGAAGTCTCTCTTGTAAACCTACTATTTTTAATAGTGGAAGAATATTTTTCGGAGATTATCTCGTGGACGTAGCCCAAAGTAAAAGGGTGAACCACGTTAAATTCGGTGTGTTATTTTGTCTCAGTTTTATAGCTATTATCAAGGGTAGTTTTTTTGTTATATTGTGCTATTAATTATCCGAGTGAAATTCTGTCTAAGGAGACTGTGTTTTAAGCGGGACAGCCTGTGACTCCTCCAGCCTTTCCTGGGAATTTTCTTGGTATTTATTTTTAGTACAATATTTCATATACTATTTACTTATATAATAGTAAGTAATTTGCGTGCTATTTACTTCCGCTGCACAACAAAGTTATCTTCATGAAGTTTGTAGAGGACATCTCAAGTTTTTCAGAGGAGTTTGATTCATTGAAATCCATGATCGTTTGGGCCTCCAACTATCAAGTCAAAATTAGGCCTGATATATTAAAACAAAATTTTAGTTCAAACCACTGAGAGTAATTGAGCTCTATTTTAGGGATCCGATGTTTAATTGAGGTAATTCAAAAAGCCTAAAGTCATTTACTCTTTAAGAGCTACAACTTTTATGAAGGAGTCAGATTGAGATAGGGTTGATATCTGACAAAAAATTGGCTTGAAAATAGAAATTTGAATTCTGCAGAAGTAGATTTGAAGTAGGAGTTTGTTTTTAGATAGTTAGATATTGAAAAACATTTGGAAAATTTGAATAAATACTTAGTAACTAGAGCGGTGAGAACCAATAGCAACAACTCCTAGGGCAACATCATTTTTTTTACATTACTCGCAATGGTAACCATCATCCACCTGAAGAGGAGAAAAAGCTTGTGCTAGAGTAGGATTTCATCATCTCTACAAGAGTTCATCCATCTAGTTTGAACTTTCAATTACAGTTTAGAATTTCAATATTTAATTCTTTGATTTCTTTGTTATTTCTTTTAGTTTAATTTTAGAGTTATGAATCCTATGAATTATTTCTTCATCACTACTTTTTTTTATTATTAATTTAGTTATAAACAACTAATCTCCTTAGTGGGATTAGGTTGATTTAGGATTATAGATGATGGGTGCTGATTGATTTAATTATTTATTCACTTATTGAATCAAAGTTTTTTTGATTTTATTCTTAATACTTGTGATTGATTAGCAAACGAATTACATGTTTAATTTAAATCATATATTGAGTGAAAGCTAGATGTGATTTTAGATTGTGAAAATCAACAACTCTGAAAATTCATTTTAGAGATAAAAGAATTATTTAGAGATCAACTTAATTCCTTTGAGCTTGATATATTATTGTAGTTTATTGTTCATGAGAATAGAACTTATAAATTTTATCAATCATTGAATTTTTTTTGCTTGAAAGAGAAGAAGATTAAATTTTAAGAAATTGGTAATTTTGATTGAAGAAAGTTTTGAATTAGTTTGAAAATAAATTTTTGCCTATTTAAAATAATTCTAATGAAACATGATCTACTTGTTTATCTAAATTTATTTGAATTTTAAATTTGAATTTTAATTTGAAGTTTGAATTAGTTAGATAATTATCTTAATTTAATTTTGAATTTAGATTTAATTTTGAATTAAGATATTGTTAAATAATTTTAAAAATATCAAATTAATATATTTATTTTCAAATAATAGTCAAATTGAATTTAAGTTAGCCAATTTACTTTTTTTTTTGTGGGAACGATCTTTACAATCATTTACTACTTGTATGCTCCGTGTACCTTTAGTTCAGAATTACTACATAATTCATCGAACAAGTTTTGAACACCATTGCCAGAGAAAGAAAAATTAATTTGATAACAGTAAGTTTGAGGAGACTATTAATTTGAACTTTTATTTTAATCGATTTTTTTTATTTTCTGCAGAAATTTTATAAGCAGTAATAGACAAACTGTATTAGAAGAATTTAATCCTGAAATTAAAAAGTGGTGTAGAGAGAATAATAGAGAAAGAAGAGAAAAATTTTACTTAGAAAGAGAAGAAAGGAACAAGTTCGAGCATAAGAGTCTCTAGAAGAAGAAAGTAGAGTTGAGCTGGAAGAAGCTAGTGACAAAAAAGGAAACATGGGTGACCCACAAGATCAAATTCAATAAAAAAATATCACTTTGAGAGAACATGCCATGCCTAATGCTCAGATTGGATCAAGCATTACTCGCCCTGCAGTAAATGCTAACAATTTTGAGGTTAAACCAGCTCTTATCAACATGGCTCAACAATAACTTTTCTATGGGTTAGACTAGGAAGATGCTATTGCTTATTTGACAAATTTTCTAGAAATTTATGACAAAATTAAGATGAATGGAGTCAGTGTTGATGCAATTAGGCTACGCCTTATGCCTTTCTCATTGAAGGACAAGGCAAAAGCTTAGTTACCAGGTCAAGCCGCTGAAAATTTCACTACTTGGGATGATATTTCTAAAGGATTTTTTGCAAAATATTTTTCTCCTAGGAAAATTGCAAAATTAAAAAATGATATAACTACTTTTATGCAGTTTGATGGTGAATCACTTTATGAAGCATGGAAAAGATTTAAAGACCTTTAAAGGAAGTACCCTCACCATGGGATTCTAAAGTGGCTAATTGTTCAAACATTTTATAATGGGATAACATGGCTATTGAGAAGTATAATTGATGCAGCTGCAGGATGAGCTCTTATGAATACAGAAGATGCATTGCAATTACTTGAGTCCATGGCAGCAAATAATTACCATTGGTCTAGTGAGAGGTCTTTACCTAAGAGGATGGCTAGTGTACATGAAGTAGATAAAATTTTACTACTTTCAGCTAAGTTTGATGCCTTAGTTAGGAAGTTAGAATATGTTAATCTAGCTACTATATATTGTGAAGGGTATAGTGGAAACCACTAATCTTTTGAATGTCCAGCTCAAGAGCAAGTGCATTTTATGGGAAATCAAAATAGAGCTCAACAATTGCCTTATGGAACATATATAACCTAGTTAGAAAAATCATCCAAACCTATGTTGGGGTGGTAATCAAGGTAACCAAAGGACATCTTATCAACCTCCATTCTTGAGAAATCAAATTCAAAGCCAACTACAACCACAAGAAAGTAAACCATCTTATGAATTGGCTTTGGAAAAATTTATTGGAGTTGTTCTAAAAGGTTCGATGAATTGGAATCAAGAATAGAATAGATTGCAATCAAAATTAATAATCTAGAAATTAAAGTTGGTCAAATAGCAAGCTCTCTTAACAATCACCCACAAGGAACACTTCCAAGTTAAATTAAAATTAATCTGAGAGAACATTGGAATGTTATTTTTCTAAATAGTATACTGCTTGAAGACTCAACACAGAAGACCCTAGCTCTACATATTTCTTCTTCTAAATAAACAAGTAAAGAGAGTGAAGCTAAAAAAGAGAAGACACCTGTTAAACAAGAGATAAAATCTTACGTGCTACCCATTTTCTTTTCTCAACGGACATAAGTAGAATCAACAATACATCAAGTTTCTTGAAATTTTTAAGCAACTTCACATTAATTTACCTTTCATAAAAACTCTTTTTCAGATGCCAAAATATGTGGAGTTCTTAAAGGAAATTTTGTCTAAGAAGGGGAAGATGAAAAAAATAGCCTCAGTTGTACTTACTGAAGAGTGCAATATATAATTACAAAATAAATTTTCCTCTAAGCTTAAGAATCCAGTAAGTTTTTCTATTCTTTATCAAATTGGTAGATTTAATTTTTAAAATTTATCATGTGATTCAGGTGCTAGTATTAATCTAATGTCTTTATCTATTTATAAGAAATTAAAACTTACATAGATGACACCTACCAATATAACCTTACAACTTGCAGATGGATCAGCCAAGTACCCTGAAGGCTTAGTAGAAAATATACTTGTAAAAGTGGAACAATTCTATATCCCTGTCGATTTTGTAGTTATGAATTAGAATGAAGATGTAGATGTTTCACTGATTCTTGAGAGGCCCTTTCTAACTATTGTTGGAGCTGTAATCGATGTTAAGAGTGGCAAGCTCATCTTAAAAATTAAAGATAATTAGGTGAAATTTATCATGATTGAATCTCCGAAGAATTTTACTTCCAAAAGTTTTCAAGTGGAGATAAGCGATAAATCTTTTAAAAAATATTTCATTAAAAAAGATTCGCTCAAATTTTTTCCAGTACCAAACTCCAAGCCAAAGGAAGAAAACTATTAAGCAATCAATTTCACTTCACCCATGGATAAAAGTTCACAAATAGAAATTAAAGGGTATAAAAAACTTGGGAAACATAATTCCAAGTTAACAACACAAGCAATATGGTGGGAAAAGAAGTATAATGTAATCTTCCACATTGAGTTTCAAAGAAAAAGTCAAGCAAAAGACTTTAAACAAACGCTTTTGGGAGGCAGCCCAAGTAATTTTCTCTAAATTTTATTTTATTTTATTCTTAGTTAGATTTTAATTTAACAAGTTTTTAAGATTTTAATCTTATTTTCTTTAACATTTTATTTTTATTGTTAAGTAAATAACAAAAATGGAGAAAGGGCAAGAAAAGGTACTGGTGCTCACACACAAGCTCGCACGAGTGTGTTGCCAGCCATGCCTCTGTCGCGATCAAGCACGCCCGCACTATTGTGACAGAAGAGAGGCATGAGCTTGCGCAATGGCGCTGGTCAGAGTGATCGTGATGAGCTGCTCCGATAATTTTTTTTTAAAAGTATAAATAAACCCAATAAGCCCCTTCTCTCTCCTCACTTATCTAATCTTCTTCTTCTTCTCTCTCTCACACTCTCACCTCTCTTTCAAAATCCCTAACCATAAATCCCCAAAATTCTCTCAATTTTTTTCACAATCACACAAAACCTTACCAAATACACTACACCCTTCATTCAAATCTTCAAATCTTGGCCTCAAGAGTGAAAAGCATTGCAAAAAAAGCTTCTACAAGGAAAAGGAAGAAAAAGTTTTCAAGTTCTTCAAGGGATGAGGTAGATTTGTCTTTCAATTTTAATGCTCTTTTTTCCATTTATAATCAAGAATAAGGTAAGAGATTTCTCTCTCTTTGCTGAAAAAATATTTCTCCTTGTAGATATTATAGCTTTGGCATATTTGAACATTTGGGTATTGAGGTTAGAATGAAATAATTATTTGCTAGATTAGGATGGGAAAAATTGGTATAAAAGAGATATGACACTTATAGAGAACTCACTCTTGAATTCTTCACAACTCTTAAAATGTCAAAAATTCAAAGATAAGAATTTATAGTGTAGAATGCTAGCTATGGATTATATGATTAATTATGATGTTATGTTCAAAGCTTTAGGTTTGCCTAATGGAGAAGCTTATAGTCCTTTTAATGAATTTAATATCGATAAATTCTGAAATATATTAACTGGATTTAATTAGTTCAACATTAGAAATACACCTAACGGGTTAATTCATGATCAGAATCTATTGCTATTGCATAAATTGTATCATTTTGTGTTAAAAAAAAAAGAGAGTAATAAAGTATCGGTTCAAGAATTATTTATGTTGTATTGTAAATATAAGAATAAAAAAGTTTAACAACATATCATATTTTTCAGAGTTTGATGTTTATTTCTCAATATCCCAAGTGCACTATTGCATTGGGTCATATTGTTACTGGATTGATAATATATTTTAATATTTTTGATCCTAATAATACCTCAATGGAGTGCATTAGTGGAGAGCCATATTCATTTGACACGTTATGCTATGCTGAGATTTTGGATGCAAGTAGTAGATTGAAGGATCCCACAACAAGAAGGTGTTTCAAAAACCTAGTTCAGGGAGGTTCTAGTAGTGCTCCGCCAAGTGACCAAGCAATAACTGATGAAGAAGAAGATGAGCAAGAGGAAAGTGATGAAAAAGAGGGTGATGATCATGACAATGAAGAACAATAATGTCGACAAGTTTTAAAGTGGCTCGATACAATGGATGAAACTAATAAAAATTTGAGCGCACAGTTAAATGTCATGAAGGAGCAGCAGAGGACGATGGGAGACCAACTAGGGCCCATGAATCAGCTAATTATCAATATAGAAAGGAGCTAGACTTATCATAATTACAAGTTAATGAAGTATATAGAGCTTTCGGGTTTGTCTGCCCCTTCTATGACTCCATCACCTCCAGCGTCGCTATAACTCAAGGAAGCCTTCATCCTTCATCTTTTTCTTATTATTTGTGATTTCTCTTGTTTGTGGTTGCTTATTTTTTATTGGGGACAATGAAAAGATTAAGTGTGGAAGGAGAGTAGCTAGCTTAATTTATTTTCTATTGTGTTTAATTTTATTTTGTAATTTTTTTTAATTTATGTTTTTATCTCATTTATAAAAAAATAAAAAAAGAAGATTAAAAAAAATTTGAAATTTAAAAAAAGATATACAAAATAATAATATTTTTTTTTCAATTTTTCAAAAAAAATTATATATTATTATAGAAATTTTTATTATTAGGTTTTAATTAAATTTTAGTTATATGTTTTAGTTTTTCTAGGATTGGAGTTATATTTAATATTTTATTTTGAATTGAGCTTCTAATATTAGTAAATTAAGAATTTATTTATAACTAATTAACTCTCATTATTAGTTTGTTTTATTTGATATTTGGTTAGGTTGTCTTTTATTTTAATTTTTATTTTATTTGTACTAGATTTGAATTTGAATTTTTAATAAATATTAAAATTTATTTTACTCCTATTTTGCAATCTATTTGGTTATTTTTAATCCCTACTTACTCTTTCTTATTATTGAGTATGTTAATTATTGTTATTTTAGATTTCAACATGATAAGTGAACTCTTTTAGCTAAATTAAAATAATTTTTTCTAATTTTTAATTTAATTTATAGAATGGATGATGTTATAATCTTAAAAAATTTTACAAATTAAGATTACTTATTTTTAAAGAATAGTTATAATTGTGTTTGTCATAGTCTTTTGAGTTTATTATAATATAATAGATTATTGAGTTAGTATGCATCACCAAGATAGTCAATTGTTTAATTATGTGGGGATATGATATAAGAATTATGCATAATTAATATAAAAAATTTGTGAGATGGAGTGTAAAACGCACTCATTTTAAATAATAAAGGTAGAATGAAGTATAAAATGCATCCACCATATATATAAAAATTAAAAAAAAAGAGAAAAATAACAATAATAATGTGATGGAGCATAAAACGCACCAATATATATATATATAATAATGTTAAACAAATAGTTTTTATTGATCATTAATTATTGTGTAGAGTTGACTGCTTAGTGATGATTGTTATATTCTTGGATTAATGAATTTATAATAAATTTCTTATTGCCATGGTTTGATATAAAAGTAACCGTGCTTAGTTTGTGAAGTTGTTTAAAATTATGATTATTTGAAGTTTAGTATTTTAAGTTGATGATAAGTGATTATTATTTTTCTTTGGTTAATCATGTTTGGTTAATTGTTAGATTTTGATTTAGTAATGGTTAATTTTCTTGAGGACAAGCAAAAGTTCAAGTGTGGGAGAATTTGATAAGTGCAAATTGAACATATATTTTCTGTCAGTTTTAGCATGAAATTGAGTTGAATTAATTCATTCTAAGCTTATTTATGTGTTTTAATTTTATTATTTTTGAATAAAGTTTAGTTTAAATTAATTTTTTGTAAGTTTATGCAAACTGAAATTTAGGTAGATTGGACCTTTAAAGCTTCAATTAAGATTTCGGTGATAATAGAGTTTGAGATTGAAAAATTATCTTTATGAAGTTTATAGAGGATATCTCAAGCTTTCCAAAAAGATTTTGGTGATGATAGAGTTTGAGATCGAAAAAGTTATCTTCTTAAAGTTTGTAGAAGACATCTCAAGCTTTTCAGAGAGGTTTGGTTCATTAAAATCCAAGATCATTTAGGCCTCCAACTATCAATTCGAAATTAGGCCTGAGATATTGAAGCAGAATTTCAGTCTAAACCATTGAGAGTAATTAGACCATATCTTGAGTTTTCAAAGTCAATTGAGGTAATTCAAAAGCCTAAAATTATCTACTCTTTAAGAGCTACAATTTTATGAAGGAGTCAGATTGAGATAGAGTCGATATCAGATATAAAATTGGCTTGAAATTAGAAATTTAAAGTTTGTAGAAGTAGATTTGAAGTAGGAATCTATTTTTAGGTAGTTGGATATTGAAAAATATTTGGAAATTTTGAATAGAGACTTAGGAACTAGAGAGGTGAGAACCAACAACAACAACTCCTAAGGTAACATTTTCTACATTTTTTTTACATTACTCTCAATGGTAACCATCATCCACCTGAAGAGAAGAAGAAGCTTGTGCTAGAGTAGGATTTTATCATCTCTACAAGAGTTCATCCATCTAGTTTGAACTTTCAATTACAATTTAGAATTTCAATATTTAATTCTTTGATTTCTTTGTTATTTCTTTTAGTTTAATTTTAGAGTTATGGATCCAATGAATTATTTCTTCATTACTACTGTTTTTTATTCTTAATTTAGTTATGAACAACTAATCTCCTTAGTGGGATTAAGTTGATTTAAGATTATGGATAATGGGTGTTGATTATTTAATTATTTATTTACTTCTTGAATCAAAGTTTTATTAATTTTGTTCTTAATACTTGTGATTAATTGGCCACTAATTACATGTTTAATTGAAATCATATATTGAGTGAAAGCTAGATATGATTTTAGATTGTGAAAATCAATAACTTTGAAAATTCATTTTAGAGATAAAAGAATTATTTAGAGATCAACTTAATTCCTTTGAGCTTGATATATTGTTGTAGTTTATTGTTAATGAGAATAGAACTTATAAATTTCATCAACTTGCTTGAAAGAGAAGAATATTAAATTTTAAGGAATTGATAATTTTGATTCAAGAAAGTTTTGAATTAATTTGAAAATAAATTTTTACATATTTGAAATAGTTTTAATAAAACCTGATCCTACTTGTTTATCTAAATTTATTTGAATTTGAATTTTAAATTTTAATTTAAAGTTTGAATTAGTTAGATAATTATCTTAATTTAATTTTGTATTTAGATTTAATTTTGAATTTTAAATTAAGATATTGCTAGATAATTTTAAAAATATCAAATTAATTTATTTATTTTTAAATAATAGTCAAATTGAATTTAAATTAGTCAATTTACTTCTTTTCTGTGGGAACGATCTTTACAATTATTTATTATTTATATGACCCATGCACTTACAGTTCATAATTACTACATAATTCATCAAACAGTATGAAAAAAATAAAGAGAAAAAAAATAAAAACAATGGCACAAGATATAAAAATTTATGGGGTTAAATGATATGCGTATATTCAATAAAGGTTTCTACTTGTTTTATTATAAAGAGAATAAACTGAAGCCAATATTTACATATTTATAGTCAGTCTTAATATCTACTCGTGATATTTGAATCCAAACAATCCATTTTACATATCCAATCACTTACTCTTATATCAATTGTTAAGAATCTTGTAATCCAATTACTTGAGGAAATTTTCTTCGTATGTCCAGTGAGAAAAATACATTTCAATTGAAAATCCTCATAAGTTGAGTTTACGAGTTTTTTCTACCTTTATTAATTTTAACTTTTTTCGATACATTTGAAATTCCAACGATTTACTCATCCGTACTCTTTGATTTTTCTTCTGCACTCTGTAAGTGTAAAATATTTTTTGGTAACGAGTCATTATTTTTTTTAAAATTTTTCTATAGATATCCTTATCAGTTTAATAGTCTAAATGTAAGATTAATTATGTTCGAGGTCTTCACTCACTTGTTCAGCCATGCTTAACCAACTGAGTTACTCATTTTGAGTAATGAATTATTATTTAACAGTGGGCAATACACATGATTACAATACGGTTAGAATGTTTCCACCCCATTTCCTTTCCTAAGAAATGGTTTGAATATTATAAATCACTAAAGAAATAATCAAATTCAAGTTAAAAACTAATTAAATTTCACAAGCATGCTTGTGTTTGGTTACAACTTATAAGTTGATTGTGTAGGATGTGGATTTTCTGAAAAAAAAAAACGTAATTGAAGTCAATTCCACATCATTTATGCTAAATTAATTGATTACTATCTTAGTGCTCCACGTTTAGTTTACCCATCATTTTCATTACCCAACTTTTGTTTTATATACATCCGATATATAAAGCATGTTTCATGACAAATTAATATATATATTATTTGAATAGGTTTACGTATGATATCAATCTTTAATTTCCATTTATTTATTTATTATTATTATTATTATTATATTTATTTATTTATATCTTTCATCACAAGTTTATTGGTATTTTTATTCTATGCTTTTTCTACCAACAGGTGCATTGATCGTTGTTTAACAGAGCCTATGAGCCACGCAACGGATATTTTTCAATCAAAATGGCTGGGTATTTAATGGACAATTTATAAATTAAATGCTGTTTACTTGAAATATATATGAATATACAGTATTTCAATTTAAATCATTTTGAAATACTATTCAAATTATTTTTATTTGATTCAGTGATTAATTGTGCTTACATTTATTAGATTTTGCAAAATTATTCATAATATGAATTATTAAATATTTCAACTTAAGAGTTGAGAAGCCAAATTTTAGATATGAATTTTCAATCATTTCTAAAATAAACACTTAATTAATACTATTTGCAACAAATCAGACAGATCTACTATTTTTATCCAATGGTATGCAATAGATTGCAAAATCATGATTTTCTTGGTAAAGTTGAGATTTTTCTTTTTCTTTTTCTCTTAATATGCATCGAACACCCTGTAACGATAGAAAATATGGGTAATTCTACATCTATTAAATATAAAAATATAACTTAATTAATATGAAATTGAACTTTTCAATCTTTTTTTTAGATGATAAACTTTTAATTTTAATAGTTAATTTTAGGATTGACTCTCTTATATTTGTATTAAAAAGAAAAATTTATAGTTCAGACAGTGACTACTAGTTAGTTGATACTTGAGTGAGAATATTGAACTATACTATAATAATAGAAATATGAATAATCTAACATTTACAAAATATAAAAATATAATCTAGTTAGTATAGAAAATTTAACAATACATGTGTAAAAATATAGTTATACTAAGTCCTAGAGCACTTCAAACGTGTTTCGTTTTAAAAATTTTCATCTATATTAAATTTTTAATGTATGTAAACTCCTTATACTTAATTTTTTTTATCTATATAATTAATATACCAAATTTCAAATCTTCTTATAAAATCTAATATACCAAATTTCAAATCTTTTTATAATTGGTATAGTGTGTGAACAATTGTATCAATTAATTATACTAGAAATATTCTTAGAAAAGAGAGGTAAGTCACAATGGACATGCTTAAATACTAAGTCTTTCATTAGACAGAATTTTTCTAGACATATAATTAATACTATAAAATATCACTATAACTATACCTCAAAATAGCTATTAAATAAATAATAAAGAGAACACCACAATTTAATGAGGTTCGACCAATTTTGCCTATGTTCTAGGACACCACCAAAATAATTTTACTATTATCAAAGGTGAATTACAAAAGAAAGAGAGAAAACTTAAATTTTTGGGATATCTTCTAAATAAAAGCTAAATAGTTTATATAAATTTTAAAAATTAGGCTGGTAAAATTAGACACCTCTTTTACCTAAGTAAAGTACCTTAATTTTTGATTTCTATTTTCTAAGTTAAGCACCTCTATTTTTTTACCCCAAAAATGGTTAGTAATTTTCATGATAGATAAATAGCCAAAGCGACAATTCTCCACCTTGGCTATTTTTCTTTTTACAATCTGTAAATTTTCTCTCAAAAGAAATTATTTTCAGTAATATCTTCAAAATGCATTGTGAAGCGCTCATATTCAATTTCTCAAAAATTGATCAAGTCCAAACAATGGTTAAACTTTATAGCTATCACCACTTTTGTCAATATATCTGCAGAATTATCGGTGGTCTAAATTTTCTGAAGTAATATTTCACATTTATCTAGAATCTCACATACGAAGTGATACCGAATATTGATGTGCTTCGTCTTTGCATGATAAACTTAGTTTTTTGCTAAATAAATAGTGCTTTGACTATCACAGTGTGCTTTGATGTGCTTTTATCTAATTTTTAATTTACCAAGCAACCCTTGAAGCCAAATTTCTTCTTTAACAGCCTCTGATACCGCAATGTACACTGTTTCTATAGTAGACAAGGTAATTGCTAACTGTAACGTAGACTTTCAACTAACCAGCCCCTTAGCAAGTGTAAATACATAACCAGTAGTTGATCGACGTTTATCCAAATCACCCACATAGTTAAAATCACAGTATCCATCTATATATTGATCATCTTTCTCGTCCCGCTCAAATATCAATCCAACATCTATGATATTCAGAATATATCATAGAATCTATTCCACAGCTTGCAAGTGCTCCTTACAAGGATTGTGCATGTACTTGCTTACAACTCCAACAATTTGTGAAATGTCTAGCTTTGTACACACCATAGCATATATCAAGTTACCAACAGTATTTTCATATGAAACTTTTGACATATACTCTCGTTTCGCTTCATTTTTAGGAGATGAAGATGCGCTGAGCTTCATTTGAGGTGCAAGCAACATACTCACAGGTTTTGACTTTTCATTTAAGCCAAAATGTTGTATTACCTTCTTCAGACACTGTTTCTGATTCAAACAAAGCTTTTCTCTTTTCCTATCTCTGCATATCTCCATACCTATTTTTTTTTTGCTTCACCTAAGTCTTTCATTTCAAACTCTTGATTCAACTAAGCCTTCAACTTCTCAACTTCTTCTAGATTCTTTGAAGCTATCAGTATATCATCAGCATACAAGAGAAGATATATGAAAGATCCATTTTTTAGTTTGTGTAAATACACATAGTGATCGTATTTACTTCTTGTGTACTTCTGTCTCATCATAAAATTGTCAAATCACTTGTACCACTGCCTCGAAGATTGTTTCAATCCATATAATGATTTTTTCAATTTGCATACCCATTTTTTTCTCCAACAACCTCGAACTCTTCTAGCTGAGACATATAGATTTTCTCTTCTAAGCCACTATGTAGAAATGTAGTTTTTATATCAAGTTAAATGAGTTTCAAATCCAATTGTGCTACTAATGCCAATAAAATTCTAATGGAGAAATATTTTATAACTGGAGAAAATACTTCATTATAATCAATTTTCTCTATCCGAGCATAGTCTTTAGCTACTAACCATACCTTATAGTAAATATTGTTCTTGTTAGGAAATTTTTTTTCTTTGTATATACCCATTTGCATCAAATTGCTTTCTTTTCCTTTGGTAGATTAGCTAGTTTCCATATCTGGTTCTTTCCAAGGGACTGCATTTCATCATCTATCGCTTTTCTCTTCTCCTTCTTTTTTGAACTTTGGACAGCTTCACTATAAGTATTAGGAATGCCATCATTTATAATTAGAGATGCATAAGCTGCCATATCATCAAATCGAGCAGGTTTGCAAATCTCTCATCGTGGCTTATTTATTGCAATAGATTCTTATTTATGTGGAAGTCCTTGGGTTGGAATCTCTTCTTCATCTGAGTCCACCTCTATGTAGGAGTATCTTTATCTGTTTTATTTGTTGATGGGTCAACAATTCTTCTTTCAAACTCTACCTACTGCGGAGTACTATCTGTTTACTGAACAATTTCATTTGTTATCTTTTTCAATATGATAGACTCATCAAAGATAACATCTCTGCTAAAGATTATTTTCTTATTTCTAGACACTAAAGGCGAAATTATTTCACACCGGTGGTGATCCCCATAAAGAGCACTTTCTTTGTCTTTGGATCTAACTTTGATTCCTTAACATAATAGTATGTGATGAAATCAAATACACATAAGGAATCATAATCAATAGTGGGTTTTTCATACCACATCTTCAAAGGTGTTTTACCACTAATAGCAACTGATGGTAAGCAATTAATGAGATGATAGACATATGTCACAACCTTAGCTCAAAATTGTCTATCCAACCCAGCATTGGACAACTATACACAGAACTTTCTCCACCAATGTTCGATTCATGCATTCTACCATCCTATTTTGTTGTGGTATATTTTTAACTGTGAAGTGTTTAACAATGCCTTCATCTTGGCAGAATTTCAAAAATAGATCACTTTTATACTCTCCACCATTATCTGTGTGAAAACATTTGATTTTTCTGCTCATTTGAGTTTTCACCTTCTTTTTCCATATGAGGAATGCTCCCAACACTTCATCTTTCGTCTTCATAGTATACACCTATACTCTCCGAGAGAGGTCATAAATAAAAGTTATAAAATAGTGCTTTCTTTCCCATTAAAGCTGTCTTGGAAGGATCCCACACATCTGAGTGAACATGTCCAAAATACTCTTAGTATCATGGATTGCAGTATCAAATTTCATTCTAGTCTGTTTGCTTTGAGATAATGTTCATAGAAATCTAACTTCTGGGGTTGCACTCCTTTCAGTAATCATTGATTTGACAAAAGTTTCAAGAATTTATTGCCAGCATGCCCCAAGCTCATATGTCATAATCTGGTTGCTTTCAACTCCTGATCATTACTTGAAGCTGCTGCTGCTGTCTCAATAATTGCATTACTCTCATAGTAGTACAAGTTATTATTCTTCCTCGTTCCTTTCATTATCACTAGTGCACCTGAGATAATTTTCATTACTCCATCTGAGATGAAGCCCTTTGATTCTAAGACTCCCACAAAAATGAGATTCTTCTTCAAACTCACTACATATCGGACATTTGTCAAAGTCTTGATTGATCCATCATGATTCCTTAATTGGATTGAACCAATCCCTTTAACCATACATGGACTGTCATTTATTGTGTAAACAGTTGCAACTTATAGTTCTTTAAAGTCAAAAAATCAATCCTGATTAGGATACATATGATGGCTACAACCTGAATCAAGTAGTCATACACTAGAAGAGCTTGTTGATGACACAATAACTAATGAAAGGTTTGAGTTTTCATCATCACACTTAGTTATATTTGAATTCACGACAGCTTTTTCTTTATCAGATTTGCTATTATTTCTCAGCTTAGGACAATCTATCTTCCAATGCCATTTCTTCCGGCAAAGACACATTCATCTTTATCTGGTTTAGATTTTGATCTCTTCTTTTTTTCTCTCTTCCTGCTTTGAGAGCGACCTCTCACTATTAATGCTTCTGCTGCTCCACTTGAACTCTCTTTCTTGTCTTTCTTTTGCAGTTCGTAACTGTATAATACATTAGTTACTTTAGAGAGAGTCACTTTATCCTTTCCATGGAGTAGAGTTATTTCAAGAAATTCAAACTCCTCTAGAAAGAAACCCGATAACATCAAAGTCAAATCTTCATCTTTGAAAGACACGTCCAAATTTATCAAATCAGTTGCCAGCTAATTGAAATTGGGGATGTGCTCATTCATAGTGGTATCAGAAATATAAGTGAAGCGAAA
This sequence comes from Garcia nutans, assembly GCA_947685225.1. Lineage (NCBI taxonomy): Eukaryota > Viridiplantae > Streptophyta > Magnoliopsida > Malpighiales > Euphorbiaceae > Garcia > Garcia nutans. The sequence goes on along the minus strand of CANTUV010000059.1, from coordinate 8,372,036 downwards.
CAATCTCTTCTTCATATGAAGCTTGTTCTAATAGCTTTTCTTTAAAAAAAATTTCTCCATTGCCTTTCACAATTTACTTGTGAAAACTTTCTTAGAGAAAGTATACTTTTGTTCTTTAAAAAGTCACGATCGAATTGTACCATATGCCATCCGATTGATTGCTTTTCAATTATTTCATCAATGTCTTATGATTTTTCTTCTTCAATGGCAATGTTTAGACCTTACAAAAAGAGAGCGTCTAGAACCTCACTTTGCCATGTACCAAAATGACCTGTACCATAGAAAATCTCTACTGCAAATTTAGCATTTGACATAGCAATCATTGATCAAATTGACGAAGTGGATGTTGTCTTCTTTGTAATGAGTGATTTGCCTGAGTCGTTTGCCATTTTCGCTTCAAAAATTATTTAATAGCTAACAAATGTGAAATACAAATAATTCAAGAAAATTTTTTCTGATGTAGAATATCAGACTAGACTACAACCACAGAACATAATCAGAAAATCTTAGCTCTGATACCAATTGTTGTGAAAATTGGATTAATTTTCAAAAATAATATGTATAGTGTGTGAAAAATTACACAAATTAATTATATCAGGAATATTCTTAGAAAAGAGAGGTGTGTCACAATGGGCACGCTTAAATATCAAGTCTTTTCTTAAATAAAATTTTTTTAGATATATAATTAATAGCACAAAATATTACTATAATTATACCTCAAAATAACTATTAAATAAATAATAAAAAGAACATCACAATTTAAAGAGGTTCGGTCAATTTTGCCTACATCCGTGTATACCACCAAAATAATTTTACTAATATCAAAGATGAATTATAAAAGAAAGAAAGAATACTTAAATTTTTAGAATATCTCCAAATGAGAGCTAAAGGGTTTATGCTTCAAAAATTAGATTGGTGAAATTAGACATCTCTTTTACCTAAGTTAGACACATCAATTTTTGACTTTTATTTTCAAAGTTTGACACCTCTATTTTGACACAAAAAATAATTAATAAATTTTTATGATAGATAAATAGCCAAAATAATAATTCAGATAGTGACTACTGGTTAGTTGATACTTGAGTGAGATTATTAAATTATCTTATAATAACAGAAATATGAATAATAATATTTACCAAATATAAAAATATGATATAGTTAGTATAAAAAATTTAACAAATGTGTAAAAATATAGTTAAACTAAGTCCTAGAGCAGTTCAAACGCATTCCGTTTTAAAAATTTTCATCTATATTAATTTTTAATGTATGTAAACTCCTTATTCTTAATTTTTTTTTATCTATATAATTAATATACCAAATTTCAAATCTTCTTATAAAATCTAATATACCAAATTTCAAATCTTCTTATAAAATCTTTAATTTCAATTTCTTCCTATTAAAATTTTTAATTATATTTTCAATTAATTAAAAATGATTACGTACGTAAATTTTACATGTGATGTGATGTCATATGATGCTTTGCATCCAGAAATAAAAAATAAAAAAAATATTTTATATCATTTTTCATAGTGTTTATTAACTTTACTTTTGAATTTGAGCATATATATATATATATATATATATTGTTTCTGGCCATGCTGTGTCTATGTGACCATCATGTATCCCAAAAAATGAAGTTAAAGATTTTAATGAAAAGAAATTAAAATTAAAGCATTTTATCAAAATAAATATAAATTTAGGAATATATTAAGTGATAAAAAAAAATTAAGGATGCGGATGAAATTAACTGGCGGAGTAGCCAATAATCTTTCTGAAAAAAAAGTAAGTGAATAAATTATTTCATGGTTGATGTGAATATATACGAGTGACACATATACAGAAAACACATTCCACAGAATAATAAAAAAAATTTTAAAAATGAAAAATTGATCTCTCATCCACCCTTATTTAAACACCAAACTCATTCTCAACAACCCCATAAAAAACTAGCCTCCATATTCCATACCAAAAGGTACCATACACGATGTCCTATCAAGGCTTTGGTGCCACCCACATTGCCAGTACCGTCACTGCCGTTGATTGCCAAAAACAAGTCCGTTCTTGGAGGCTTCTTCGGTCTCTCTTACAACTCCTTATTCCAACCTGCAATTGCATGTTCATAGAGCAAGAACAAGAACATGAACAACCCACCAAAATAAACGCTTTTCCAAATTACAATGCTAATTATTATAACCCAAAACCCATTTTTATTACTTCTTCTATTACCACAATCACAGGCACAATCTTTGGATTTCGTCGTGGAAAAGTTAGTTTATGTATCCAAGCAAATGCCAAATCCACAGATCCAATTCTTCTTCTTGAATTTGCTGTTCCAACAACTGTTTTAGCAAGAGAAATGCAAGGTGGAATTTTACGTATAGCTCTTGAGTGTAGTAGTAGTAATAATCTGAATTGTGATTCTCATTCTACTAATTACTCTATCTTGTCTATGCCTTCATGGACTATGTATTGTAATGGAAGGAAAGCTGGGTATGCTTTGAGACGAAGGCCATCAAAGATTGATAAAGAAGCATTAAGATTAATGGATTCAGTGGTTGTTGGTGCTGGAATTATCAGTGGAAAAGAGCTTCATAAAGAAGATGGTGGACTCATGTATCTTAGAGCTAATTTTGCTAGAGTTTCTGGTGGCTCTTCTCAAGCTGAATCTTTTCATTTGATTGACCCTGATGGAAGCATTGGTCAGGAACTTAGTATCTTCTTTTTTCGCTCCGAATGACTTCTATTTTTTTCTTTTACTACATCCATGCGTGATTTTTAAACGATGGAAAAAAAAATATCAGAAACTCTTAACTTATATAAAAATGATATCAAACCAAATTTTCGGTTTCCAAAAACCTTTTTTGAGCTGTGTTTTTATATAACATGGTTTTTTTGGGTTGCATATCATTTATATATGGTTATTATTTTTTTATCAGATATATATGGTTGTTATTAGTATGTGTATGTTTTGTCCTTCATCCAATATTATTATAAGGAGAAATTTATAATGGCGAGATTTGAATATTGTGGGATATATATTTTTTTATTGATTTGGTGTCATTTTTATCATGTAAATGACAACCTAATAAGATAATGATCTATTTTTATATTTTATTATTTAAAAAATTATATTATTCATTTTGAGAAATTTTAGAGATAGTTTTAAAAAATTATTTATATTTATCATTATCTCGTTAGTTTACCATTTTAATTAGGATATCTAATTGGAATCAATGTTCTATTATATAATTTCTCCTACAACAAACCCTATGGATTAATTTATCACTTTTCAGACCCTAAGCATTACAGAAATATTTATACACCTGATTTTTTTTATCAATATAATTAATTATCTTTTAGCTTGAATTTTTAGGTGTGACTAGCTGACCTTGCGAGTCACATAAGAAAGTTTTTTTTTAGAATATATATTGAAATGAAATTCTTTTGGAATTCAAGGATTATGTGTATAATATATATATATATATATATATATATAGTTTGATAAAGTGAATTCATATTCATCGAAAAGGACAATAATTTTTGTCGGTGTCCAGCAGGCTATCACCATGAAAACCGACCTGAACCAGACATTTGCAAGCACCTTGTGCAGCCATGTTGGTATATAAATATACAGATACAGTGGTTTGCAAGTTCAATATTCAAATGCAAATTTTCTCTGCTCTGCTCATATATATATTTAGCCCTCGTATTTGAAAGTTATACATCCTTATTAAATGAAGATTTATATTTTTTTAATGGTAATTTATCCTTTTTTCTAATAGAGATTTATCTTTTTATAATGAAGATAATATTCTTATATAAAATGTGATTCAGTATTTTTTTATAATTGACATATAAAATATGTGTCTCACTGAAAGTCAAATTGCTCGCGGTATATTATCATTATATTGTATACTTTAAAATTATATAATTTTATTTATACTTTATATATATATTTTTTGATCTATTAATAAAAATTTATTTTCCATTAAAAAAATTATTTTCTTTGGGGAGAAGTAATATCCAGTGCTTTTTTTTAAAAGTATTAATTAAAGAGATTGAGAAACTTGAATATAAATTTAATATATATAGTAAAAAAATACCTAATAATAATTTAAGTTATACTTGCGAATATAAAATTTAAATTTGAACTTGAAATTAGTGTGCAGTGCAAAATAATATAACACAACTTAAAAAATAATTATTATTTTTTTTCGGATTTGCAATAGTTTGCCAAATAAAATTTGTCCCTTTTCCTTGTATTTTATATCAGATATTTTGCACGAAGAATATTGTGAGATATTCATTTCATAAAGATTACTTTTAAATGATAAGTGAGGTTCTTCCCCATACTTATTAATTAATTGATGATTAATTATGTATATGTAATACAAAGAAAATTCCTTTTGCCTTCAATACTTTAATAAAATCTCTAAATCTTGACATTGATAACTGTGCTTTTGATTATACTAAAATGATTGACTCATAATTGATTTAATAGAACAACAATGATGTACTTGTCCTGTAATAAAATTCAATTAAGAATTCAAATCTTAACCCATTTTCCTCTTCAAAAATCGTTAATATACGGAAAATAGAATTTAATTAATAAATTAATAATAACTAGATTAGTATTACAGACACAAAGACATAAAGCAGGGGAGTTTTTGTCTAAAATGGAAGTTGCTGTTTGGTGAGCTGTTGATTCGATATGTTCTTCCAATTAGAAATAAACGCAAAATTGGAGTGTCTCTTCTTATTTTTGTTTTTGTTTAATAGAGGTGTAAAGTGGTTTATACACGCTTTCTTTCCAAATACCAGTTATTATTTTATTTTTCAAAAAAAAAAAAAACGAAATGAAATCTAGTGCTTGCTGTGGATTAATTTTAAAGGGATTTAATATTAATTGACATATAAATTCATATGAAAATATATGTATATATCTAATCATTTGGACAATAAATAATTATATAAACTAAAGTATTTCAATTTTTTTTCCTGAAATTTCCTTCTTCTACCATAGGAATGAAAACGCACTAAATTTAAGAACACCACATTCGGATGTTAAAAAAAAAAATCAAAGACAAATGCAGTTAATGTCTAGGCAAATAACCAATCAACCATTGTTCACATAAATTCTTGACTTAGCCCGCCATCCCATTTCTCTCACCAAATTTTAGTGCTGAATAAACAATCCTAATTTTCATGTAGCATTTTGATAAAAAAAAAACTATTTTAATAATAATTTAGTAATTATGACTAAAATTTAAAATTGCAATTTGAGGATTTTATGGTTCTAATCAATGTTTTCAGAACCGGACCGGAGATCGGACCGGCACCCCGACTGGATCACTGATTTTATTGGTTGGACCAGTTCAACCGGGTTTTTGACTTTTTTAGAATCGGCACTATTACGCATAAAAATATTAAAAATTCTAAAAGGGAGACCAATTTATATAATATAAAATTAAGGATGAACTAAATTATATTATAAAACTATGTCATGATAACATATAAATTATATAATTAAGTAAAGAAACTAAATACTTAACGTCTTAAACATTAATATTAAGATCAATATCATCTAAATTAACACCGAGATTTCCATCTTGCTCAATGTCATCATCTTCTTCTTCTTCAACTTGAATTTGATTCTCCTCTTTATCTAAAAATTAGTGCAATCAATTAAATAATGCATACTAATATATGTTTTACACAAATTAATTTTTAACTATTAGTATTAGTATGTATTAATTTGTGTAAAACATATATTAGTATGCATTATTTAATTGATTGCACAAACTTTTGGGAAGCAGAGGAGTCTTCTCTGGGTATTAAAAATTTAAAACAAACCTAATTAATTTTAGAATAAAAATTCAAACAGGTCCGGTCCGGTTTTATCCGGTTTTACGGTCCAACCCGGTTTTCATCTTATATCCGGGTTAATTTACAAATCGGACCGGACAAGCAGCCGGTTCCCGGTTTTTCCGGTTCGGCCCGGTTTTAACAACACTGGTTCTAATCCAATTGAAAATAGGTCAACAAGTCAAAATCACTACTTTACAAAATATTGTCGCTTTTCGGTCTTCAAAAATATTTTTCTTTTTATTTATAGTAATTTTTTATAGATTTTTGTTCTGATATTTATTTTTGATAGAAATATCATATTGAGGTGCTATTTTGATATTTTATGTATGGTTAAATATTTTCTTCATATATATATATATTCTTTTATTTTACAATCTGTTACCTTTTTAGCAATTGTATTTTTTTTTTGTTTATTTTTTTTTCACAATACAATCTCTTTGTTTATAGACTTTTCTAGATTACATAATTGATGAGAATTACACGTGATGTAAATTATAGCTAACTTTGACTTTTAGTATGGTAAGTTATAAATAGATTGTAGCAGCTTCTTCCTTTAGTAGGAATTATATATATAACAGAGTTGATGCAATACAGAATTGATAAGTTCATTCTTCACATTCTAGAAATCTCTATGTTCAGTTTTTGTTCATGGTATCAGAGCATGAACTTGATCCATAGGACCTGTTTACCTTGATCTTCGACTTTACTTACTCTGCAATTTACTCTAATTCAACCTTTGATTTCCAATCTTGATTCTTTGATCTTAGATCTCTTGATTCATTTTTCATTTGATTTTGTCAACAAGATCTTGATCATGGCGACCGACGCAACAACAACTAGAAGAGTGACGATCGTGCAAAATAATGATAATCCAAGTTTGGCACTGGTAACTTCTCTCTTCAATGGAAACAATTATAGAGTGTGGAGCAAATCAATGAAGATAGCTTTAGCTGCAAAGCTAAAATTAGGTTTTATTGATGGAAAAGCTAAGAAACCAGAAGAAACTTCAGCAGAATATGATACCTGGTTTAGTAGCAATGCGATGGTAGTCTCCTAGATTCTGAATTCATTGACAAAAGATATGCATGATGCTTTCTTATATGTTAAATCTGTGAAGGACTTGTGGGAGAAATTAGAAAAGCGCCTTGTAGAAGCTAGTGGACCTCAGGAATATCTTATCAGAAGGGATATGGCTCATACAATGGAAGGTTATATGTCTCTCTCAATGTATTTCACTAAATTGTGCAAGTTGTGGGATGAGTTGAGTGGACTTGTGTCTATTCCTCAGTGTTCTTGTGGGAAGTGTACGTGTGATATTTCTGAACAGGTAATGAAGATAAATGAGAAGGTTAGAACTATACAGTTTCTAATGGGACTGATTGAAACTTTTGATATAGTTAAAAACCATATTCTAATGCTTGATCCTATGCCTGATCTTGATAAGGTTTACTATATGGTTCTGAGTGTTGAAAAACAGAGGTTAATTTCAACTAGTTTTGTTGAAGGAAATGATGTTACTACTGCTTTGTTAGCAAGTTCTAATCCACAGAGGAGTATGTTAGATAGAACAGGTTACAGGAGAAGAGAGACTACACACTGAAGACAGAGCTTGTTCTTATTGCAATAGGAAGGGTCATGCTAGAGAATCTTGTTTTAAGCTCCATGGATATCCAGATTGGTACAAGGAACTCAAGAAGAAAAGAGATGAAGTTGGAGGAATTAAAGCTAGAATTAACTTGGCAGACACCTCTAGATGATGAAATGCAAAATAATGAACAGAGTCATAAGCCTAATTCAGAGAGTTCGATGAGAGACATTCTACAAGAACTCACCAAACTTCTTAAAGGGAAACTGGTGCCAGAATCTAGTTTTGGTGGTTTTGTGCAAAATTTTGCAGGTATCATACCTACTACTTATTTTAATAACCTTGATGTTAGTAGGATCATTGACTCTGGGGCTAGTAGTCATATTTGTGCTGACAAGAAGTTGTTTGAGACATTATTTAAAGTTACTGGTGGTCACACAGTACACCTACCTAATGGGGAAGTTTTGACTGTAGAGATGAAAGGAACAATTGTTCTTAACACTTCTGTGGTACTAGAAGAAGTCCTTTATGTTCCTAAATTTCATTATAACTTGTTGTTAGTAAGCAAGTTGGTTGCTCTATCTTCGTGTAATCTTATGATTTGTTGTGTGTTGTGTTTTCTAAGCCGAGAACTCAGGTGGTCTCACAAGCCCGAGTTCATTTTGATTCTCGAGCTATGGGCTATAATTCTCAATCCAAGTTCAACACAAATTAAGCTTTGAGAAGGGTCAAAACCCTACCCAATCCAACCCATACACACCCCCTAAAATTAGTACATTGAAAAACTTGTATATGAATATATTGAACTATTAGAAATAAAAATGGGAGTAAATGATATCTAAATGAACCATTAGAGGGATTTTTATTTTCATATCATGAGGGAAATGATTTGTGATTTTATGGGATTATGGTATATGAAGGATCATGTGAAATTCCATGATTTGAACAATAACAACTGCTCAATTTCTTGTAGAGGTCTATCTGACTCTACTAGGTAAATATATATACATATATGCAAATTGTTAGCTCGAAAATGGTCCGGCCATAATTATTCCATTATTTTATTATTATGGTGTATGGTATGAATAATGGTAGAAAAAAAATCTTAAATTTAGTTGGGTTATGGAAATAAGAGACCGTGGTGTTGTTTATGATTTGTTTTGTTCAACTGTTTATAAATGGGATATATGTAATTATATTATAATAGCACAATTTTATAAATATATATGATTTGTTGTGATCCAAATATTATAGGTCTAATATGATTTTTTAATTATTAATGAAAGGATTCATTAATTAAGAAAAAACAGAAACGAACAACTTTGATGAACAAAGGTTAAGAGGATAGAAGAAGCCAGCATAAACAAGAATACATTTATGAGAGGAGGAGCTTATAATGAGAGCTACCTCTGTGATTTTCTTATTATTTCATTAAACTGCTGTGATTACATATATACACAATTAACCACAATCCTAAGCAAGTGAGGAGTGTATTTTAACAGTCAGTTAGTAGAGCTATTCTAACGGGATGTAAAGCTATTCTAACGGAGTTTGTTACAATTGACATATCGCATATCCTTGACACCCCCCTCAAGCTGGAGTTGGTGAGAAATCAACCAATCCAAGCTTGGAAACAAAATCGCAATACGAATGAGAAGGCAAAGACTTGGTGAACATATCGGCTAGCTGCATGGACGAAGGGAGATATGGTGTACTGATGAAGCCAACCTGCATTTGATTCCGAACCACATGACAATCAATGTCAATATGTTTGATGCGTTCATGAAACACAGGATTTGCAGCGATATGAATAGCAGCCTTATTATCACAATGAAGAGGTATAGGCGTAGCAATATGAATATGAAAATCAGTCAAGAGAGAAGTTAACCATTGGAGTTCACAAACGGTAGTAGCCATAGCTCTATACTCTGACTCGGCAGAAGATCTGCTAACCATAGACTGTTTCTTAGTCTTCCAAGAAACCAAAGAAGTACCAAGAAAAATGCAATATCCCGTGATAGAACGACGAGAATTTGTGCAAGATGCCCAATCGGCATCAGAAAATGCCCGAATTTTTAAATCATTTGTGGCTGGTAAAAATAACCCGATAAAACTAGTACCCTTCAAGTACCTGACGACAGTAAGGGCTTCCTTGAGATGCTGGGTACATGGAACCTGCATAAATTGGCTAAGTTGTTGAACTGCATAACTAATATCAGGGCGTGTCATGGATAAATAGAGCAAACGACCAACAAGTCGCCTGTAACTTTCAACATCTTGTAATGGTTGCCCCATATCAGCTGTTAACCTGACACCTTGGATATAAGGATTGCCTACAATCTTGGCATCTTGCAAACCAGTATCAGAAATAATATCAGTTATGAATTTATGTTGAGTTAACAACATACCAGCATCAGTTCGTGTCACTTTGATGCCCAAAAAATATTTGATATCGCCAAGATCTTTAATGGTGAACTTCATGTCTAAATAATGCCTCAAGTGTGAAATTAGCGTAGCAGATGGACTAGTAATCAAACAATCATCGACATAAACCAACAAAGCAATGAAATTATCTCCAGTACCTTTTGTAAAAAGACAATGATCAAAGGAAGACTGCTTGAACCCCTGTGACAACAAACTTGTTTTCAATTCTTTATTCCACTGTCTGCCGGCTTGTTTCAACCCATAAAGTGATCTTTGTAACTTGCAGACTTGCCCCGCTTTTGCTTTATCATAACCAGGAGGAACTTGCATGTAAATGTCCTCATCAATAAACCCGTGTAAGTAAGCATTATTTATATCAAGTTGCTTAACATGCCAAGAATAAGATGCCGCCACAGTTAAGAAAACTCGCACAGTAACAAGTTTGGCAACTGGAGAGAAAGTTTGATTGTAATCTAGACCCAGCAACTGATTGTATCCCTTGGCGACGAATCGGGCTTTATACCTGTCTATGCTGCCATCTGCATGATATTTAACTCTGTACACCCATTTACAACCAACAGGTTTAGTATTAGGAGGCAAAGCAGTTAATATCCAAGTATTATTCTGTTCTAAAGCATCCAATTCTTTACGCATGGCATTTACCCAATTCACATTATTTTTAGCATCATTATAATTGCAAGGCTCTTTAATTTTAGATATATGGGCAATAAAAGTCTTATGAGAAGAGGAAAAATGTATGTGAGGATTGGATGAAGTGTTGGTAACATAATCACCAAACTAGGCAGGAGGTTTCTTAAACCTTGTACTACGTCGAACCTGTGGTGGAGAATCAGGAACCATTGTTAATGCTGTCTCATCGTCCGCAATAACGGGAGCATCAATACTCGAAGGAGAATCATGTAAAACAATATCAGAAATCAAGGACTCTGTTGGAGGTTCAGGTGTGGATGCGGTAGTGGTAACATCAAGTGGAGCCTGCTGAGGTGTATAATCGGTATTGGAAATGCAGGTAGGCAAAACAAAATTGGTGACATTTGTAGGCTGGTTATGGTGAAAAGGAAAAATTGTTTCCATAAAAATAACATCACGTGAGGAAATAATGTCTTTAGTGGTGAGACAAAATAGTTTGTATGCTTTTTGGTTCTGGGCATATCCTAACAAGACACATGGAAAAGCTCTTGGATCAAATTTTCGTTTGTGGGGTATAGTGTTTGTAGCATAACAAAGGCAACCGATTGTCCTAAAATAATCATAACTGACCTTCTTACCATGCAATCTTTCAAAAGGAGTTTGCCACTGCAAATTTTCAGATGGAAATCGGTTAGTGATATGGGTTGCTGCTAACAATAATTCAGACCAAAAACGTGGTGGAAGTTTGGATTGAAAAAGCAAGGTTCTGGCTATGTTTAATAAAGTTCGGTGTTTTCGTTCAACAATTCCGTTTTGCTGTGGAGTATAAACACAAGTTCGCTGATGCAAAGTACCTTGTTCCTGTAGAAAAGAACTACATGCAGAATTGACAAATTCAGTCCCATTATCAATGCGAAAAATCTTAATCTTCTTGTCATAGTGAGTAAACACATACGAAAAATAGGATTTCAAAGCGGCCAACACCTGATTTTTGTTTTCAACATATAAGTCCAGTAAAAATGACTATAATCATCAACAATAGTGATCATATAAACTGCATTGGTAACCGATTTCAACTTATATGGCCCCCATAAATCAACATGAATAAGATCAAACACAGCCATAGTAGAAATTGAGCTAGTAGGAAATGATAATCTAGTTTGCTTTGCAGCTGGACATACAGGACACATTAAATCTGTGTAATCACATTTAACAATTCCATCCACATGCTTTAATCTCTTAAAAGAAACGTGTCCTAGTCTAGCATGCCAAAGCATTGCTGAATGTCTATTATGCTCAAAACAACGATTAACAGAATTACAATTGCTGATTTTATTAAAAGAATCTATTGTCAAGTAATAAAGATCTTCAAACACGGTTCCTTTGGCCAAAACCTCTTCAGTCTGTAAATCCTGGAATAGACAATATTCAGGGAATGAGTGTACTGACATACCACAAGTCCAGGTAAGCAAACTGACAGATAGCAAATTGCAGCTGAATGAAGGAACATAGAGAACATTGTATAAGATGACTCTGGAGTTCAACTTAATGTTACCAATGTGGGTGACAAGCCTGGTTGAATTATCGGGTAATCTAATGGTTTTGGGGGGGGGGGGGGGTTTAACCTAACAACACGATCATAAAAATGGAGATGGGGTGTAATATGATCGGTTGCACCCGTATCAACTATCCAATTTGCCTTGCGATTAAAATTAATGCTAGTAAATACAGAATTGAGCAAAATACCTGCGAAATTCACGTGTCTAATATCCCCATCTTCGTGATCAGCACTGCTACTCTTGGAATTGAGAAATTTCTGAAATTCTTGCTGAAGAAAATCGGTCATCCCCCCATCAACTCCTTTCTGATGCTGCACGATCGGTTGCAAAGGAGTCTCAACTGCTGCACCACGAATGACACTGTTAGCTTTGTGATATTTACTAACATCGATGCCCTTCTTTTGCTGTAACTCAAGAAACCAATCTGGATACCCATGAATAAGAAAACAATCATCCACCGTATGGCCCCCAATTTTACATTTACTGCAGTACTGCTTCCTTTTTTCTTCTTTGCGTAAAGAAGAATAACTTCTGTTATTTCCAGACCCAGCACTAGTCCGACCACCTGAAAAATTCCGTTTAGCAAGCATTACTGCAGCTGTTTCAGTTGAAGCCGTGCTATCAGTTTGTACTTCTCTCTGCTTCTCGACACTCATGACCATAGAATATGCTTTATTGATAGAAGGTAATGGATCTTGAAGAAGAATTTGATTTTTCACATTATCATATTCATCTCCTAATCCCATCAAAAATTGCATCAATCTTCTATTATTGTCGTAATCCGTAATAGCAGAACCTGTTTCACAACAAACAGGTAGTGGAGTTAAACACAGTAACTCATCCCACCTTTTCTTCAAATTCGTGTAATACTCTGTCACTGAGCTGTGACCTTGCTTGTAACCGGCAATATCTCGCTCAATCTGATAAATCATCGGTCCGTTACTCTCTCCATAACGCTGTTTCAATTCATCCCAGAGAGCCTTTGCGCTCTTGCAAAACACAAAAGCATCAGATATGTCTTTCGTCATAGCATTTAACAGCCATGACACCACCATACTGTCAGCAATCAACCATTTATCATAATTTTCTGATTCAGGCGCTGGTCCTTTGATCTTCCCATCGATAAACCCCAGCTTCTTCTTAGCTCGAAGAGCTATTTGGACCGATCTACTCCAAGAAAGGTAATTTGGCCCCTTCAAAAGGGTACTCACAAGACTAAATCCAGGAGCTTCGGAGTTACTCACATAATATGGATCATCTGCAGTTTTGTTATTATTGAGAGCGGCGATAACCTTCGCCAAATCTTCTGGACTCATCATTTTGAAATCTTAGTTCAAAACCTAACAAAACTCCCTGGCTCTGATACCATCAAGAGGATCGAAGAAGCCAGCATAAACAAGAATACATTTGTGAGAGGAGGAGCTTATAATGAGAGCTACCTCTGTAATTTTCATATTATTTCATTAAACTGGTGTGATTACATATATACACAATTAACCACAATCCTAAGCAAGTGAGGAGTGTATGTTAACAGTCAGTTAGTGGAGCTATTCTAACGGGATGTAAAGCTATTCTAATGGGATGTAAAGCTATTCTAACGGAGTTTGTTACAATTGACATATCGCATATCCTTAACAAAAGGCTTAAACTATATATTAAAAAAAAATATATCAAATTTCTCCCAACAATTACAAGCAAGAACTCAAGAAAAGAAGAATCTCTTATAAAGAAATGGCCTAGTACAATAGAGAGGCTTGTAGATACAAATGGGCTTCTGTACACTTTCAATTATGAGAAAATTACATGAATTACTATCTTTCAACTTTTATTTTCAAAAATACTATACATAATTTTTTTTATTTTTAACTTTTTTAATTTTTACTTTTTACTTTTTTTATCTTTTTATTTCAAAAATACAGTACTCCATTCTCTACTCTTCTTCTTTAGTCCATGAGCGAAACAAAAATAATTCCACTTGTATTATCGCATGTTCTATGTTAACACAAAAACAATTAAGCCATTAATGGGAAGATCTCACTCAATATGTCCTTAAAGATAGACTACTATAAAAAATGAAGAATCAATAAGTGATTTCTAGAGTTCAGATTTGTGGTTTCACATGACCATGAAACCACGTTAGTTCTACCCCTAAATCATTCTGATTCTATCTAAATACACTTGTCTATGATTGTTGTTAGTGGATCACAAATGAACTTATCTGACGATCGAGTATAATAAGTAACTAGTAATAATTCACATGCTGCAATTTATTTTGTTAGCAGGATAATATCTGCAGTTTATTTTGTATTTTTCTTTAAACAAATAGATTTTGGATATCATTGTCTGGTAATTTTGAATGCTCAATTATTGTATTATACAAATGACGATTGATTTTGGTCTAGAATTATTCCATGTGGCGGCTGGAATGTCAAATAAACTTTTGCTCCTTAAGTGTTTGACGAAATGCCAAACTGAATAATATTAAACACACACAACCAACAAATCACAAATTGTGTGAATTTTATCTATCAAATACTTATCCATCCTCTATGTGCCAAAGATTGCTTGAAGGTAATTAATGAAATGGGTACCTACAGGAATTGGCTACGGCTCATTTAGAATTTCTATTAGGCTTTGCTTTTCAACTGTGAGCTACTATTGAGTGCCAATAGTTAACTGCAACTATTAGAACTAAACAAACTATAAATATAAAAAAGCAAAACCCAGTTTTGTTCTCAATATTAAATTGTGAACTTGATGCGGAGCAGATTGAACAGCAGTACGTGAAGAATTTAGATCGCGACAAGATTAGCGGCCGTTTGCGAAAATAGGCATAACTTTTGCCCAGGAAGTCCGAATTGAACCCATAATAGCTTTCCGGAAGCGTTTTCGCGAGCCAGACAATTTTGAAAAATGCCACCGTATTCTTTGGACAACGGTGACAAAGTTTGGGGGTCAAATTTTGCTGTTTAGGGCCTCAAAATCGCGTTTTAAGTTTTCATGGACTATTTTGCAATTTTTTTTTATTATTTTCGGGTTTAATTTCGGATTCTTTATTTTTTATGACGGTTTAGGGTTAATTAGCTATTATAAATAGGCTTTAATTTTGTTGCCTATGGACATTATTATTTTCGAATAAAATTCTTATGAAATACATGCTTTCAACCTTTTATCAAGATTAATCTTATTTCTTTCGTTCAATCAAACGATATTGATTAAACTCTTGAACAGAGTTCTTGTTATTTGTTATTTTTCGTTCTGCGTCTGAACTTTTTTTTTTTTTTTTTTTTTTGCTTCTGGGCAATAGTGAGCGTAGAAAATTCATAATTTATATCATTTACAATTTTTTTTACCATTCACGCATCGAATGTGTCTCTCTTGTCAACTACAGTGTCCCCCATTCTTTCTCAACTGTCTTTTCCATATCTAACTATATGAATAATCTTTATATGATTATGAGTCCACTTCTTAAATAAATATGGAAATATCTTCTTCTTTCTATTCTTTTTTTATTAATAATTCTTGCATCCCTGTACATCAAAATAATCCTACCGAATAGAAACATTATAAGTATTTTTAGTACGTAAAAGTAGTTTAATTTTTTTTTAATTAATGAATTTTGATTTAACAAATTTATAAAGCTGAAACTTATCAATTTGCTCACCAAAATTATTTATTATAATTACTTATATAATATTATTTATATAATGTATTAGTCATTTAATATAATACATGTCTACTAATCATACTTTTAAAGTATTATCAATTAAATAATATTATTTTTTTATATAATTTATATTATATAAAGAAAAATAAAAATATATAATGAAATTTATTCCTCTAAATAGCTTGAGCTTTCAATAATTTTTTCATTACTAAATATTGTATTAACATAAATTTCACTTAATATTAAATCAATTTCTATATTCTTAGGAATATAATATATAAAATAATTTTGTATAAAATTTATTTGATTGAATTGTTATATGATATCAAAATTATTTTTTTTATCATTTAATTTATTTATGAATAACAATACATATTATATATGTGGGTATGTATCAATATATATTGGTATATATTAGTATATGTTACATATATTTTAATTAAAGAATAATGATATATATCGGTATATATTATATATAACTAAATATATATTTATTATATATATATAGGTATATATTGATATCTGTCAGTATATATTATATATACTTTAATTAAAAAATGACAATATATTAGATATAACTATTTTATATATTTATTTATATACGAATATATATTATATAGAATTAAATATATATATATATATAAAAGAATAACAATATATTGGTATATATTATATATAACTAGATATATGTGGGTATATATTGTAAAAGAATAGCAATATATGTTACTGATATGTGAATGTAACATATATTGTAGTATTTTATTTTGTAGTATTTTTTAAAACTATTTTTTATTGTGTAATTATATATAACATATATCGTATATATAGGTATATGTAGGTATATGCTATATATACTTTCATATATTAAGATATTACAGCTCCATATTGATACTGTTTTTGAAAGATAATAGATATATATAGTTATAGTTAGTATATATCTGAATATCATAAGATATGACAGCTGCATACTGATATTCTTTCTTTAAGATATTAAGTATATATATGTATTGTTGCATATACTTTTATATACTAAAATATTGCAGTTGCATTATAATATTTTTTTAAAAAAAAATATTAGATACATATAATTATAGTTATCATATACCAAAATATAAAAGCTGCATACTGATATTTTTTTCTAAGACAATTGGTATATGAATGTATATGGAACATATACCTTCATATGCTAAAATA
This sequence comes from Garcia nutans, assembly GCA_947685225.1. Taxonomy (NCBI): domain Eukaryota; kingdom Viridiplantae; phylum Streptophyta; class Magnoliopsida; order Malpighiales; family Euphorbiaceae; genus Garcia; species Garcia nutans. The sequence goes on along the minus strand of CANTUV010000059.1, from coordinate 8,355,088 downwards.
ACAATAGATATATATAAATTTTCTTTTGTAATGCAATAACTATATATATATATATATCGGTATATATTATATATAATTTGACTAAAGAATAACAATATATGTGAGTATATGTTAAATATACTTTAACTAAAGAGTAACTATATATGTAGATATATGTTACATATAACTAGATATATAAAAAAAATAATATATGTAAATATATGTTGCATATAATTAGATATACATGGATATAAATTGCAAAAGAATATCAATATATGTTACATATTTATGGACATATGTCGATTTATATTCATATATTTTAACTAAATAATAACGGTATAGATGGGTATATATTGGTATATGTTGGTATATATTACGTATACTTTAACTAAATAATAACAATATATGTCGGTATATGTTAGTATATGTTGATATATAACTAAATATCTATAAGTTATTTATATGTAGGTATAAGTTTATGTTGGTATTTGTCGATATATGCCGGTATATATTATATATACTTTAACTAAAGAATAACAATATATATGAGTATATGTCGGTATATGTTACATATTTTCAACTAAAGAATAATAATATATGAGTATTTAAAATTAACAAAACAATTACATTATATGATGATATATATCGGTATATGTTATATATAAAACGTCATTTTTGTAATTTATAGGCTCCATGTATTTTTAATATATATATCCACCATATTTTTTAAAAGAAATCATTTGTCTAAAAATTATATAATTTAAAATTAACTAAAGAATAGCATTATATGTTAGTATATATCGATATATGGTAGTATATGTCTATATATATTACATATAAAATGTCATTTTTGTAATTTATATGGTATAAGTTTAGTTATATGTCTATAAATGTTACATATTATAATATATAATTATTAAAATTTAAATGAATAAGAGTATAAAACTGATATGTGGTTAGTGATATATTGGTATATATTACATATAATAACATATACTTGTTAAAATTTTAAAAAACTAAGAGTATAAAAGTATAATATATTTAGTTATACGTCGATATTTATTACTTCTTACTAAATTTATATTTATAAAATTTTATTAGCTATAACTCTCATGAAATAGTTTTAAATTTTAAAATAATAAAATAAACATTTATAAATATATTTTAGTTCATTCTTAATAATTTAAATTAATTAGAAAAAGTATAAAAAATAAATTAAAATTTTAAAAAATTTCATCTAAAAAATATTTAATATATTTGTAATTCTACATATAATTTTTGTATATATATATATATTGATAAACAGAAAAAATAATAAATTTAGTGATATAAAAATTTAAAGATATTAAAATAAAAAAAATGAAAAATCTTATATAAAAACACTTTTATATCATTATTTTGAAATCACACAAAGAAAATGAGAAATAAAAAAGATAAAAATTGATTAAAAAATTGTGATTACATTTAATTTATATAAAAAATTAAGCTTATTAAATGATGAAAGTTAATATATATATATATATTTATATATTTATATATTTCAATTATAATTTGAGGAAAAAATTTAGATTCACATGATACATATTAACTTTTATTATTTGAGAATATGTATATTAGTGTAGGGTTCACTTTCTTTTGTTTGCATCCTCACCTATCTATTGAAACGTAAAAATTCTTTCTTAATTTTCGTATTTTTGTAAACTATAAATTTTTAGTAGTATATATTTGAAAAATTTTTCTTACCACCGTACTATTAAAAAGATGTTGAATTTTTTAATTTGTCATAGTAATTTTGTGGGAATTTTTATTATATCCTATGCCCTGTTTACAATTCACTTTTTCAAATATATGATAATAATATTTTTTTCCAATAATATGTGGCAACTTTTTTGTATATTTTTTCACGTTAGTTTTTTTTTTAATTTTTAATTTTTAAACTTTTATTTATATCTTTTTATTCATAAATAATTAACATATACATATTTTACAGTATATAAAAACTAAAATATAATATATTTATAATATATATATATAATATATCTAAAACATATAAAATTATATTATAAAATAATATTCTTAATAGTTTTTTAAAAAATTATAAAATTATAATATTTTTCTCTTAAAAATATTATTTTATAAAATAATATTTAAATTAAATTAAATTAAATTAAATTTTTATATTTTTTTTAAAAAAATTTATAATAAATACATAATATAACTATAATATATATAACATTATAATTGGTAAAAATATGATAATGTATGAAAATTTTATAATTTTATAATATTTTTAAATATTTTTAAAAAAATTTTATATCAACTATATTTTTTAAAAAAATTTTAATTTTATAAGTAGTCTTGTAATTTGTATTTCTTAAATAAATCCACGTCAATTCACCTTTTTTTGAGAGAAGTAGTCTTCTGAAACTTGTTGGTTTGCCATCGATATTATTGATTCTACTCTAATATATGTGCTCATACTAGTTCATATAACTTCTGAATCTCTTTAATTCTTTCTTCAACACTTCAACTAAATAATTTCAAAAATGAAGTATTTACATTCGTATTTTATTATTTAAAATATAAATTCGATCTAATTTAGATTTAATATCAATTCAACACCCTTAAAATCGAAAAATTTTCTACTTTTCAAGTTTGATAAAAATCTAGCTCGGATTTAAATTTTTTTTAAGAGAAAAGAATTAATATTTTATTTTCCTTATTTGGTTATCTAATTAATGAAATAGCAATTTCCTTTTTTTATTTTTTTATTTCTCTCTTTTTCTCTCTAAGTTCATGAAAAATACAAAATTTCAGAAATTTTTTTTTAAAAAAAATTAAAAATAGAGTTTATTGTTCAGTTAAAAATATTTTCTATGTAGAAAATTGGAAAACAATTTCTATATTTAGAGGGTGTTTCTCAAAACTTAAAAGCTGGTCAAAACTGCTTATAAGCTGTTTTTAGATTATAAGTTGTTTATTTAAGTGTTTCTGAAAACTTAAATAGTAGATTATAATCTGATTTTAATCAGTTTTTTAAAAGTTGGGTTTTGCTACTTTTTTTTAAGCACTTATTTTTTAAGCAGTTTTGACCAAGTAAATGACCATACTATCCCTATCTAATCTTCAATATTCCAAATTTGCCTACCTTATACACTTTAGTTCCCATCAAAGAAATTTTATTATTATTATTATTATTAAATTTTATTATTATTATTATTATTGCAAAATAAATTTTGAATTGACATTTAAAAAATTATTTTTATACAATAAATAAACTCATGGACAGTTTGGTCATTTTGACAGTTTCTACAATTAAAAACTGATTATAAGCTGATTTTACAGAAACACTTAACTGATTATAAACTGATTATCAGCTGATTATTAGCTAGTTTACAGAAACGCTTAACTGCTTATTTTTAATCTGATTATAATCTAAAAATCACTTATTCACAATAAGCTGAAAAGCTCCAGTTTTGAGAAACACCCTCTTATTATTTAATTACTTTTACTTGTTTTCTAAATGGGAAATACAAAGTACTAAAAAATATCAATTTTATTTCTCACTTTGCTTTAAACCTTTTTTTTATACATTTTGATTATTCCCACTTTAAAATGCTTCTTTATTTGGATTTATGTATTTTATTAATTATATTATATAATTTGAAAGTTTAAAAATGTTTTTAATTTGATATTGTAATAATTTAAAATTTTTGATTTTTGATTTTATTTAAAGATATTATTTAATTATTATTTGAAAAAATATATAAATATTTAAGTTATGAAAATTTTTCTGTAACTATATTTTTGTATAAAAGTATTAAAATGATAATTATTTAGATAGTATATAAAAATTAAAAATTAAAAAAATAAGATTAAATAAACATTTTTTTGAGTTTTTCAATTTTTCATTTAAGAAATAATTAAAAAATATATGAAAATTTAGAAGAAAAAAAAAACAACCTACAGAACAACCCCTAAAGATTTTTTTTTTCATTCATTCTCCTGAAAACAAAAAATTGGCTTTGGAGAAAAAAAAAAGATTGATAATTTATCCGGTTTTGTACAAGGATCCGGTTCAGGTGGACACTGAAACCGGTCTGATATAATATTTGGACTAAAAAAGAAGCGGGCGAAGACCAACTGTTCTTTTCCACATTTTTTTTCTTCGCTCCCAGCAACAGCACCTAACGGTCATCTGAGGTCCGGTAGGTGAAGCCTATAGAAACAGAGAGAGACAAATTAAATCCAAGAAAAAGAAGATCAATGGAAATTTGAAATAACTATAAACTGTTAATATTTATTAATTATCTCTCTTTTTCTCTACCTTATTTTCAAATCTTCAACTCCTTTTAACAATGCTCTGTTTTAGCTTACTTGTATTATTTCCTCTCTCTTTTTCACAAATATCAAATCTTTTGCTCTTATGGGATTTCCCAAAATCTTCGCCATTTTCTCTGCAACTAACCACAACCATGCCAATAACCATACCCTTCCTTCTCACGGTCCAACTCGTGAGAAGCTTGTCAAGAGTTCTGAGAATTCTCACAGTGATGGATTCCCCAAATCTGTTTTCAAGTACTTGGGTCGCCTTCTTTCTGGAAGTGAGTGATTCAGTTAATTACCGTTAGATATTGGGTTTATGTTTTTGGTTTTGGTTTGTTGAAATGTATAATTGTTATTTTTCTGCATCGTTTAGACAAAATTGATGGGGGTTCAAAGACGGATGAAGAGGAGAAGGTTTATTCTTGGTTATTTTCTTTGGCACAATCGGATAAAGATTTGGTTTATGAGTATGTTGGATCCACTGAAAGGGGTGAGTATTTATGTTCGTTCGTCTGTTCGTTTGTTTTTATTTTGCTTTTTATAAATTCATGTTAAGTGTTATTGGTGTTTGATGAAATGTCTATTAAAAGAAAATCTTACATGAAGATGCTCCTCAAATGAAATATTAATTGAATAACACTTGTATAGTTGTATATATGGTAAAGTTAATGAAATTGCAACCTGTGAAGTCTACCCTTTATGATCAAGAGCAGCGATAATAAATTGACAAACTTCAACGGCCAAGTACATTCTTCTTATAGATATTCTAGGATCTAACAAATTGGTCTGCAAAAATTTGTCCACTGTTGCTAGGAAGAACACTTATGTAATGTGATGTGTGGGTATATACTAAGAATTAAGCACAAGTTCATCCCTTCATTAGATATGCTTTTCATTGTCTACCTTGTCCTAGATCCACACTTGTGAAAGTCTATTGATTCTCTGGTGAAGTCTGCCATTTTTATCTTTACTTTAAAATGCCTATATATCTTCTTTAAATATGTGAAAATTTTAGCTGAACAGAAACAAATTCTACGGAGTCCTTAAGTGCATTGTAGTCAAGAGAAATGCGCATTTATGCAGAAAATGACGTTGAAAAAGTATGTCAGAATAACCGTAACATCAAATGTCTGTACATATTTAAAATTAGGACAAACGCCTAATTTAGGTTTTGAAGTATAGCTAGAGGTTAAATTTGCACTTAAAGTTTTTTTTTACCATATTATTACTTTTTTTTTAATTTGGTCCAAATTATTTATTTTTTTTAACAAAACTGTTAAACAGTACGTTATGGACTAATTTGAATTGAAATTAAAGATTAGAGGTCAAATTAAACTTTTTAAAAAATATTCATATTGCTCTTTCAAAAAAAAAATATTCATATTGTATATTTAAGAAAATTATTTATTAATTAATTATTTTTAATATCAATTATTTATAATATCAATCATTTTTTTATAATTTATAATAATTTAATAATCTATAATTTAATAAATAATTAAAAATATTAAATAATTTATATTATATATATATTTTAATATTTTTTAAATATAATATTAATCATAATATTACAAAATTAATACTAAAAAGATTAATAAATAATTTATATTGAAAATATTATAATTTATAATACTAATAATTTTTAATAATTTTTTTTATTATTACAACTGGGGAAGAATCATATATAATATAAATTATTATAAATTATTAATATGTTTAATTATTTATTAAATTATAGATTATTAAATTATTATAAATCATAAAATTATAAAAAATATTAATATTATCAATTATTGATATTAAAAATAATTAATTAATAAATAATTTTTTAACTATTTTTGAAAAAATTTAATTTGACCTTTAATATTTAATTTAATATTAAATTGACTCTTATCGTAAATTATTTAATGGTTCTATTATAAAAAAAATAATTTAGATTAAATTTAAAAAAAAATACTAATTTAATCCAAATAAAATTTTAAGGGTCAATTTAGACTATCGTTTCAGATGCTAAATTGGACAAAATAAGTATCTGGTGCATGTTCTTGTTTGCTTCTAAATGTATTTTCCTACAAAGCTTTGCTTTCTCTTTATGATCTTCTACGGCCATATCCAGTTGATAGAAGAATAGTTTAGAGGTGTTTTCTATGTAATTTGCTCCTTAATTCTGTATATGCTTTACTATTGAATGATCAAATACCTACATAAGCAGTTTTCCATTAGAATATTTCTTACAATTATCCCATCTTTGGATGTGTGCTACCACTTCTTCCCTCTTCTTCCTTCTTTGGAGGATGAAAACTATTTTTATTTAACTGGTTCAGCATGATGCCACTTCAGACTAGTATTTGTTTTGGCCTACATGATGCATACCCTTTTCTTGATAAGACAAATATTCTTTCGTATTTTCGCAGGCTTAAGTTTTTCTGAAGCTGAGAGGAGACTGAAAGAAAATGGCCCAAATGTTCCTCTTGAATATACTTTTCCAAGCTGGGGACATCTTCTATGGACGGCCTTTTTCCACCCTTTCAATATCATTTTGGTTGTGCTGTCAGCACTCTCATACATAGCTAGTGACAATCCAAATGGATGCATCTTGCTCGTACTGGTTTTCATTAGTGTCTCCCTTAGATTCTACCAGGTAGCTTTTCCTTAATTTGATTAGCCAAAGAATTGTCTTCTCTATTTCTCAAATATTAGCCTTAGCTATTTCTATTTTCCATGAACATTTCAGGAATACAGTAGTTCAAAAGCTGCCATGAAACTCTATGAATTTGTTAAGTCTCCAGTTAAAGTTCAAAGATGTGCAGGTAGAGTTGTTCAGACAGAGTTAATAGTTCAAGTTGATCAAAGAGATGTTGTTCCAGGGGATATTGTCATTTTTGAACCGGGGGACCTGTTTCCTGGTGATGTGAGATTATTATCATCAAAGCACCTTGTTGTAAGGTACAGAGCCTCAAAAACTTGCTTGCTCTTACTAAGTCAGGGTTCTGATTTTTTTTTTTTCATATCATGCCTTTGTTTTTCTCTCCAATTGACTATGGAACATATTTTTTCTCCCTGAATTTAACAGTCAGTCCTCGTTAACTGGTGAGTCCTGGACAACAGAAAAAATAGCTGATGCTAAAGAGAACCAGAGCACTCCTCTGCTGGAGTTGAAGAATATTTGCTTCATGGTAAGTGTAGCTATTCCTGGCATTGCTGTGTTTCTGATAGAATAGCATTAGCACTAAGTCGGATTGGGTTTTGTATCATAATAAGGTAATATTAGAAGATCTTGATGAAAAGATATTTGTTTGTGATAAGTATCTAGTGTGCAGAAGCTAGGAAATAAATGCATATTCACATTGGTGTTGATAGGGGAGAGTGTGATAGCATTGTATGCAACTTCTGTCTGAAAGTTCTGGAAAAAATAAATGAATATTGAAAATGTTTTGGCATTTATATTGATCTTTAGCTTGATGCAAACCTTGGTGCTTTGTAAGGTCTCTGCTGTGGACTTTACAGGTTCAAACCACAAAAAAGGCCTCATTACAGTGCAAGAGAAAGGCTGCTTATATATGACCTTTCTCAGAGCCTGCATTGCAGGAAATCTCATGCACTGGCACACTTATATGTCACTGAAAAACCAAATATTTATCAATATCTTCTATTTGCTTTCTCTTTTTAGTGATATACTGCAACATATGAAAGATCTGCAGTTACTCTCCACTGTGGGATAAATGGTGATTGGATATGGTAATGTAATTAAGTAGAATAGTTGGTGCTATGAAGATATCAATTTAGATACTTAGGAACAAAAGTCTAACGAACATTTCTTAGAGAAACCTAGAAGAGCACATGAAAATGACTTTGTTTGCCCTCTTGTTAGGTCCTTCATGTATAGTCAACGGGATTTTTGTCTTGCAAAAATATATTATGAAACATACAGAGGGCTTTAGCTTCATAATTTATTAGGAAATGTTCCTCAATCTTTCTTCGATACGAATATGAGATAGAATACAAGGAGTGAGGCGAGGAAATGCAATGAGGTCCCAAAATATACTTGCTATTTGTCATAAACATTGGAAGAACCACACCTCAAAAGCTAGCTTAAGGGGTTGAGAGCTCAAAGTCCATATAAACTCTACATTGAAATCTCATATTTTCAATGTGGGATTCCCAAGTCCCATATCTTTGCCAATAGAAACCTAAAATCCTCAGCGGCTCTTACTTCTACCGATACTGGCCAGGCTCGATTTTTTTTTCTCAAGGCTACTAGTAACTTTAATATGGCATGTAGGGTATTTCTTTCTGAGTTCTCAGCTTTTAATCTGAGGTTGTTTGCGTATGTGGATTGCTTTAATACCAATTGTCATGAACCTTGTTAGAACCACATCCTAAAAGCTAGCTTAAGGAGTTGGAGAGCTCAAAGTCCATATAAACCCTACATTGAAATCTCGTACTTTCAATGTGGGATTCCCAAGTCTCATACCTTATCCAATAGGATTCTAACACTATTTTCCTGAATGTGGGGTCTGAGAGAAAAGCTGAATATTGTCCGAAAAAACCTTCATTGAGAAAAGCATATAACTTTAGCCTGAATGTCAGTATATAAACCAATAATTCCTTTTCCATTTTCAGTTGAAATTATAGTTAGTGCAGAACGGCTTCATAACTGGGTGATGACAAGTAATGGTTAATTATTTGACATTTGTTTGAAGTCGCATAAAAATGGAGACTGCCTAAATTATGAATTAAAAATACTATCATATATGTTTCTAAGGGAATATGCTCATGGCATTCAGATTAGCGTTGTGCTAACAATTTTCCAAGAAGAAGCACAATAGCAATGGATGTGCCTTTTGCTCCTGAAAAAGAGTTGTAATTATCCCTATGAAGTTCTTTTCATGCTTTTTGATATTTTTAGTCATGATTTGGTATAATTTTCCAAGTATGCTTTCGACTTTTATGATTTCTCTTTATTACGGCCATTAAATGGCTAAAGTGTTTACATCGCTAAGAAATATATGAGTCTTGAATGTATTTCAGGGGACAAATGTTGTATCAGGAAGTGGGACTGGTCTAGTTGTTTCCACAGGATCAAAGACTTATATGAGCACCATGTTTTCAACTATAGGGAAGCAAAAACCACCAGACGGCTTTGAGAATGGCATTAGGCGAATATCCTATATGCTTATTGGTGTTATGCTAGTAATAATGATGATAATAATTTTTGTTTATTACATAAAATCTCGTGCTTTGAGTGAGAGTATTCTTTTTGGACTCTCAGTAGCATGTGCGCTCACTCCGAATATGCTTCCCCTTATTGTTAACACAAGTCTTGCAAAAGGAGCACTTGCCATGGCCAGAGACAGATGCATTGTCAAAAGCTTAGCTGCTATACGAGATATGGGATCCATGTAAGTTCATTATCACTTCATGGTTGTATTTAGTGAATTTTTGCATGCACACACAGCATTATTAAAGAGAAAGTACAAAAAGCATCACTTTTTAAAATTTTGATGTCTGAAGATTTTTTTTAATAGAGTAGGAGATGAGAAAGAAGATATCAGAATCAGGTGACTGACCTGCCTAAATAAATTTAATTTTGCATACCCTGTCCATTGGATCAGGCCTGCTGGCAGGCTTGTAGTTTGCATTTTGTAATATGTTGGTATTGAAAAAATATTACTGAACACTTGCAGGACCTTTAGTTAATTTTTCTTGTAGAAACCACACGATTCAGAAGGGAAAAAATTTGACTGAATTTAATTCACAAAGTATAACCCAAATTAAGAAAAGTTCTTAACTAGAATCAAGGCTAGAAAGATTGAATGCTCCAAATGGTCTTAGTTCTCACTGTACAAGATTATGAATTCCATTGAACTCTTTGGAGACGCCATCTTTTTTTATACTTGGAGGTATAAGAACAAATAAGAAGATGAAACGTGGTTGCAAATTAAGGAAAAACCAAGTTACATTAACCTATTCCCATGTACCTAGCGATGATTACCCATCCAGCCAGATGCTTGCAGGGAATATACTCATCCAAGACATTTTTAATTTTGTTTTCTTGATATTGGATATAGTTATTGTCAAAACATCTGATCATACTTTGTTCATCTTTTTTGGCTTGATACAGGGATATCCTATGCATGGATAAGACTGGTACACTTACCATGAACCGTGCAATAGTGGTTAATCATCTTGACAGCTGGGGTTCACCGGAAGAAAATGTTTTACGATTTGCATTCCTTAACTCTTACTTCAAGACTGATCAGAAGTATCCCCTTGATGATGCAATTTTGGCATTTGTATATACAAATGGATACAGATTCCAGCCATCCAAGTATAGAAAAATAGATGAGATCCCTTTTGATTTTATACGAAGACGAGTATCGGTCATTTTAGAAACTGAGTCAGGTACAGAAAGCAGAAAAAATGGTCAAGTTCTTGATAGATTCATGGTAACCAAGGGAGCACTGGAAGAAATCATGAAAGTTTGCTCTTTTATTGGCCTTGTTGATCAGGGAGCCATAACCACTCTCTCTTCAGAAGACTATCACAGGATTCTGAATATGGCAGAAGATTTAAGCAGCCAGGGGTTGAGGCTTATAGGAGTATCTATGAAAAGGCTAGAAATGGTATGGTCTGGTTCTCTTTTTGGTCATTTATTCTCTGTTAGATTACATTATTACTATGCCAGACAATTATTTGCATATTTCAGGTTAAATTCCTGAAGAAAACTTAGATCATCCATTTTCTCTGTACAGTCTTCACAACATCCATAATTAACAAACTAAATTTGTTTCCTAAAGAGGCCAGCATATCCTCTAACAGTTCTTTTACCATTGCTTCTAAAGACTAAAAGCCCTTGATTGAACCACTATTCTCCCTTGAGAGCATTTTTTTCAAACATAATCCACATTGCAGATCATTATATAGAAGATGGTAGCAGTACTTTTCATCTTCTATGGGAGTGTGGGGTTAGTTTTCAATAGCCAATCCCGTAACCACAACTAGATTGGGATGGAGGCTTGACTGAATTGAGTTGTTCACTTGCAATTACTGTTTGTTTGTCATCTTGCAGGAAAAAAGTAATCCAACCACGCTCAACAATGAATCAGACATGATCTTTCTTGGTATAATTACATTCTTTGACCCACCAAAAGACTCAGCAAAGCAAGCTCTGTGGAGGCTGGCTGAGAAGGGAGTAAAAGCAAAAGTATTAACAGGTGATTCAATATCCCTGGCAATAAGAATTTGTGAAGAACTTGGCATTAGAGCCACATATGTAACAACAGGACCAGAGCTAGAGCAGCTCCAACAAGATGACTTCCATGAGACTGTTAAAAGAGCAACTGTACTTGCTCGGCTCACCCCAACGCAGAAACTGCGAGTTGTACAATCATTGCAAACAATCGGTGACCATGTTGTTGGTTTCCTGGGAGATGGGGTTAATGATTCACTTGCAATAGATGCTGCCAATGTAGGTATCTCTGTTGACTCAGGAGCATCGGTTGCAAAAGATTTTGCAGACATCATCTTACTAGAGAAAGATCTTAATGTTCTTGTTGATGGGGTTGAGCATGGTCGCCTTACTTTTGGTAACACCATGAAGTACATCAAAATGTCAGTCGTTGCCAATGTAGGGGGTGTCCTTTCACTCTTGATAGCAACACTGTGGCTAGATTTTGAGCCATTGACTCCAAGACAACTCCTTACTCAAACCTTATTATATAGCGTGGGTCAAATCGCCATCCCATGGGACAAGTTGGAGGAAGATTATGTGAAAACCCCCCAGAAATGGTCTGAGAAAGGTTTCCCCATGTTCATATTGTGGAATGGTTCTGTGTGTACTCTATGCGATATAGCAAACCTTCTATTCCTTTGCTTCTACTATAAAGCTGGTAAATTGGCTTACGAAAAATTCTTCCATTCTGCTTGGTTTGTTGAAGCTCTACTCATGCAGACACTTATTTTCCACTTGATCAGAACAGAGAAAATCCCTATCATTCAGGAGATTGCCTCATGGCCAGTGCTTTGTTCAACAATTGTGATTTCTGCAATAGGAATTGCAATTCCATTCACAATAATTGGAAAATTCATGGGATTCACTCTTCTGCCATTATCATATTTTGGATTTTTGGTTTTGCTATTTCTAGGATATTTTGCACTTGGCCAAGTGGTCAAGAGAGTTTACATTTTCATTTACAGAAAATGGCTTTAGAGAACTGTACAAAATCTTAGAATACAAGATATTGCGAAAGAAGTTTGTTGGCAGAGAGAGAGAGAGAGAGAGGGACAGAGCAAAAGACACTCTGAAAATTCTTATTCTTTGTATATTATTGAGGCATGTGCATAGCAAATGTACTATTGCATGGTTTTACAGAATCATTGGCATTTCTTGTAACACTATGCTCTAACAACACTACTGAACCTGAATATCTGCAATATGAATGAAGTTTTTGGCACCAAATATGGTAAACATGGAACAAAAGGACAAAAACAAAAAATAAAAAACAAAAAAACAAAAAGCTGCTTGGGGATTTTCCTCTTTTATCTCTGGTCCATATGCTACTCTTGTGCAATCCATTACAATATCAGATGTAAAAAGAAACAAGTAGAGGCCAATCCAAGCAAATTGAACATAGTTGAAAATTTGCTTGGCTGGTGAATTACCTGCAAAAATAAATTCTATAAGCTGTCAGATTTGCTAAGTTGATTTCTACAAAATATAGGTGCACATGAAAGAAAAATGGGACTATTTCCCTTTTTTTTTTACAGGTGACAACTACACAAATCTTGTTTATTGTGTCTGCATGTCAAAAATTCTATCTTTTATTTGAATTTCAGTTTTCACTAATACTAAATTTTATTATTGATTTTTTTCTTAAATTTTTTTTTTTCAATAAAATTAGTTTAGGATTTTAAGCACCCTGCACAATTAATTTTATATTAACCTGTGAACTCAAAATACGGTTTCTAATAGAATTGATATTATCACATGTTAAAAGTAAGAGAATCAATTTACAATTAACTTAAAAAGTCTAGTATACTAAATGTAATTATCCTTTGCTAAAATTAGGGCTGTAAATAAGCTAAGCTACTCTAGCTCGGCTTGGGTCTCGGCTCAATAAAAACTCATTCAAGTTCGAGCTCGAATTACTCGTTTGTTAAATGAGTCAAACTCAAGCTAAGAAATATTCGGCTCGTTAACTCGCGAGTTGGCTTATTTAAAAGCTCGTATCTTAAACTAGTACGGTAGCTCGTTTAGTATATTAGATTAAAAATATATATAATTTAATTTATATATATTAAACTATATATGTGAATAAATTAAATTTTTAACTAATTTAATTTATATAATTAATTAATATATGGTATATGTGATAAATAAATTAAATAATATATAATATAAAATAGCTTAGCAATTTATAATAAATATAAAATTATAGCAATATAATATTTTATTTTTGATAATATATAATTATATTGTTCATCTTTCATAAAAATATAAATTTTAATATATCTTTTATAAAAATATAAAAAAAATAATGAAAAATAAAAGATGAAATAAGTTAATTAAGCTCGTTAAACTTATTTAAATTAAAATCAAATTTAAACTTGAGGTTTATGATATATGAGCCGGCTCAATACAAGTTCGAGCTCGGCTCGGGCTCGATTTGAGTTCGAGTTCAAATTCGATTATTTTATAACGAGCTGAGCTTGAGCTTTTTAAAATTCGGTTCGGCTTGGCTTGGCTCGATTACAGCCCTAAATAAAATAAGAAGATTATCAATATGTGAAAAAAATATTAAAATGATGTTAAAAATTGAACCTCCAATACCCTACATTATGAGACAAGTACTTGATTTCTCGACGACAGGCTAATGATTTTTTTAAATAGAAACTGGAAAGAAACAAAAGAAAGGATTGAGGTTAAATTAATACCAAATTGGAGATAATGGTTCTTAATATTCCACTCAAAATCCCAGTGCTTCCTATCATTTTTTATAGTCCAATATGCCCATCCAAAGGAAGCAGCATCATAAACCTCATGTTGTGCCCTTCCAAAATCTTGATAATCTGTCTGAGATCCACTTGTCACATTCCATTCATTCACCCATTCCCCTGACAACAACATAATTCAGATTTCAGAATAACCTCACATTCCATATCCATAATGTGTCTGAGATTATGATTTGCATCAAAAAGCTAAGAAGTTGATCTTTACCAATATAAATAACAATCATCATTTCAATTTTTATCTTGATCTGCAATCCTTCCAACTCATACAAATTTTCCTTATTTTTCCCCTGTTTTTGGCTTTTATTTACGATGAAAACTAACTTACCGATAAAAACAGACGGACCATTGGCACTGCTCAGAGCCTGCAGTTGAGTTTCCCTGCTCTTGTGTATAAATTGGATATTATCCTCAGAGCTCATATTAACAAAGAAGGTGTCAAAAAGACTGTAGTAATGCAAATCAATTACTAAATTATAAGAGCCTATATTAGCCTGGTAAAGTTCCAGTGGATCAGCATTGCCAATTCTTTGACAGATGATGACATATGCCGTCGATGAGTATTCCCGAACAATTTGGTAGCCTTGTTTGTAGTATGGAATTAGAACTTCCAAAGGAACTGAGGCAGCAGATGGTTCATTTAAAAGCTCGATTCCCAGTAAGGCAGGATGTCTTGCATACCTGCAATTCAAATCATTCATGCTTTCACAGGTTATAGAAACTAACAATCTGCATTCACTTGAGAAGCCACAAAATTGATCTGCTCCAAGATAAAAATAACGCAGATTTCCCTAATTGAGTTCATCTGAGAGGACAAATTAACATATATTGCAATAGTAAATACCAATAGGACTCTAATACTAGTGGAGCGTAATAGAATGAATTTCTAAATCATAATTTCATTGCACTTTTGCTCCATTACTTTCTAGGATGCACCGGTCTACCTAGCATATGCTACATTTAATAAAAAGAGGAATATGCTTTTAGTGTCCATGCAAAGAGAGAAAGAGATAAAAGTAATAAAGAGGAGAATGATCCAAAATGTGCCAAACATTCTAAAGAGATTGATGCCTTTGTTGATGTACATGATTGTTAAAGCCATAAAATTTACAAATTATTGCATAATTGACACTATGAAAGCGTTGTACCCACATAATATTATGAGAAAATGAGGAAATAATTGATTTCAGTGTTAGTGAACAAACCTGAGATTCCGGGAAAAACAAAACAAGGGTTAATCTTCTTGCTTTAAAGCAAGCAGATACTGAAAACCACCAACTATTCTCAGATGCCTGGATCTGAATTTGATATTTCAATAACTGGCACCAAAGTTGATATTCTACATATTTGTGTAATTCTTTGTTTATGTATGGATGAATATAGTTGAATTATGGCAACCTCATGATCCACGTAATATATTGCCACAACTGTTTTTCTTTTTTTTTTTTTTTAATTCGGAAACTATGCTGACAAGTATGACCTGTTATGAGTTCAAAATGGCAGAGAATGACTGTTTTCAATACATAATACCAGTCATTAAAAGTTCTCTTCTAATTGATATTTTTAATGCTATCAATTGGGATAAATTAGTAACCTGTGGATAGCAAACAATACAATTACTTGTCCAAAATGTACGTCGAGGCTAGAAAATCTATAACGTCCAGTGTTTGTGAGATATAACCTGAAGTAGGCCAGCCTGTTGTATCATCTCTGCTGGCACTGTGTTCCATCCCATTTTGAGAGCCTGAAGCCGCATGTAGATCAATTATGCATTTTATACCATAGGCTCTACATATTGAAAGGAAAATAAAGGTTAGAATGTTTATTTTAGAAATATAAAGGTTATTCTAAACAGAAACGGTTGAAAACAGGACCTACTGTGCGTATGAGAATGCATTATCTAGAGCTTCCAAGGATCCTCCAATGAATGGAGCTGGAGGATCAGTCTCAAAAGCAATCCACCAACCAACAGGAATCCTCACTGCATTTATCCCGTGTCCATACAGAAACTTGAAATCTTCCATTGTAATAAAAGTGTTCCTATGTTTCTGCAGTTCCAAAAGGCAAAAATATAAAATAAGCAAAAATGTAAACCTGATTGCATTATCTGTTAGTCGCATTTAGTCAAACACTGAATACTATTGTCAGGATTAAAAATTTCACTTTATAAAATGTCTTACCTACAATTATATATTTTTTATAGGAAACGTACCATCAACTAAAGAAATATCAAATGACAGGAAATAAAAAACAAGGATTTACCTTGAGAACCTCTTTTGCTTCACTATATTCATAGCCATTTGCAAGCTGGTAATCTCCATACAAGTTATTTGCCACAATAGTCATTTCAAATGTGGCTGCATTATCATCCCATCCTGGTTTCCCTGGATGGTCTGCTGTGAGCTGGTTTCCTATCGTAGCCTAAAAAAATAGATTATATACTATCATGCAATATTATTAAATATTTTTTATACGACAAGGCAAATTGAATATTACCATCTCAAATATGATCTGAAATCTGGGTAGTTCCTTACTTCTATTGGCTATTGGCATAGTGGATATGATTTAGCTGGTTGTAAGGGTATGTTATGGCTATATAGGCAACTGTTCCACATGGAAACTATCAAACCCCACCCCCACCTTCCCCCACAGAAATGGGTTCCTAAAGAGACTAATTGGAAGGATCAAAGTTATAATTTTGATATACCATCATTTATAACCAATGCAGGTATGGCACCAGTGGATTATATCTTTTTTCTTTTCCAGAATCAAAAGCAAATATCAGAAATCTCACCTGCAAATAGGCCCCATTGTTGAGCTTTATGTGAACTCTAGTGTTGTTATTTCTCTCAAAATAAAATGTTTTCCCTTCTGAGGACAAGTTTGCAGTTGCAAAGATAGAGCACCCTTCACCATCTCATGTTAGAAACTGGCCTTGATAGGTGCGGAGCTGAAATTCTGACGCAGAAACTCTCCATAACTGCAGGCAAAGAAAAACTTGAAGCTTGCTAAATCCAGCGCCTCCAGAGACTTAAAACTTGAAGCTTGGTTGGATTTGTGATTCTACATTATGTTATGTGTTCAGCTACTCTATTGTTAATTTTCTTTGATAGACTTGATTTTATGTAAAATGATGTCCTGGGATTTTTTTACATATTTTTGGGATGTTCTAGGCTGAGCTTTTCGGACCTTTTTGAGTACTTTGGGTAGTTTTCATCCCCTAAATATGTTTTTCCCCATTTAAAATTATAATAATAAAACTACCTTATCAAAAAAAATGCAGGCAAAGAAACCAGTAGGAAAACTTATCATCAAAATCATATCAAGTTAATATTTTAACATCCTTGGTTCTTGACCCCCGCAAGCTTAATATCAAATGTAAACTCAATTTAAAAAACAAACAATGATAATAGACAAGAAATAACCACCTGTGCGCAACTGGGGTGAAACTGCCACTACTAGGAACCTCAAATGCCTCAAATCCCAATCTCCAAATAGGTACTTTATTATGGTGCAATGGAAAGACCATCTATTTTAATTGCGCCACATCAAATAGAATATAATTTTCCCAACAAATGAGACAAAGAGAGGCATGTCCACTGTTATCAACATATTGCCAATCAAAGAAACTCTACAAGAAAATAATTTGGCCCCTCAACTAATCCTCTGGATCAACAACCAAATACAACTTGTGTTTATGACTCCAAAGAGCTAAACTGAGTATGCATGGTCACTTAGAAAGAACTAAATGCATCTTTCTTATATTGATACTATTACAGCTGCAGCATCAGAGAAATATCATACGATGAATTATGGAAAATTAAGGGGAAAAATAAGTAAGTTGGCATAAGTTATATGTATCGTATTAAAGATAAAAATTGACACATCAATGAAGCACAGACGATTTGATCAGGCATCCTACCCTGCAGGTTTCCCATGAAGAAGCAGCGTCTCTATCCACTGTAACACCCATGCCACCCCCGTTCTCTGCAGACACATACTTCTGCAATGTAACTGACTTGAATTGAACCTCTGTACCATTCTACATTTTGACATTTGCAAAAGGGGTAACAGACTAAGCGTAATCTGCCCTACTTATATCCGGTAGCGGAACTAGGATTCCAATAAAGAGGGCAAAATTTTTACTAAAATAAATTATAGATAAATTTATATTTAATTTTTTTATATTAAAAAATTAATATAAATAGTTGATATTAATATTAATATTTTATTTTATTTTCATATTAAATATTTTAATATTTATCATTTTTATTTTAATATTTAAATATTACTTTAAAAAATTATATAATATATTTTTTTAAATAGTATTTTTATATATTTTGAGATATTTTAAAAAAAATTAAATTAATTATTTTTTCATAAATTTATATGATATAATATTTTTTTACAAAATAATTAACATAATCACAAAATTTTAAACTCAATTCATAGTCAAATTATAAAATAATTAATCTAATCATAAAATTTTAACTTCTCAATTTATATCACAATTAAATTTTAATTCGGAAAAGGTGGTAAAAAGAAAAGAGTTTGCTAGAATCAGGAAAAGGGCAAATGATGGGTGGTAACGGTGGAACCAGCTTATCTGTGCTACAATAGTACGTGGTTTTAGTATGTTTGCTTAATTAATTTCTTTCCTTTCTCTGTGTGAACTGTGAGACACGAATGCTACCTACCGACCCTGGAGAGGATTTTTGGCTTTTATCATTCTGTTTTCAAGTTTCAGCTGATATTCCATACACTTAAACTCATTTGATCAGTGATCTGATCACTGAAGTTTAATCAAAGTAATTTCTTTTAATTAAATTAATTAAAAAGTAATTGAATTTTACTTCACGACGTAAATCTCCCCTCTTGTTTTTTTCATAAATTTTACTAAAAATATATTTAAAAAAAAAAGAAAAAATATTAATGCTTACAAATCCTGCCTCACCCTTCTTGTTCTTTATGACGACTACTGGCTGCCATTCTCATAACCCTCTATGTCAAGTGTCGCACTCACTACATTTTTCACTCCTATCCTTATCACCATAACCCCACCTTTAAACATTGGATTTCATACATGAAAATGGGTTGGCTTCTATATTGAACACACTATTAATTACTTGTATCCCAACTCAAATATCTTCCCTTTAAACGGTTCAAGTGGCTTATAGAATTCTCCATTGATCATGATCGGTTGCTGTGGTGAAGAAATCCTTGGTGGAAGTGGAATAGTAGATAAAGGAGAGCCCATTTATGGATTGAAATGGCGTTGGGACCTGGGTAATGGGTATTATCCATCAAACCGTGCGGAGAAATTGCAAACCTATTGTGAATTGTTATTAAAATATGTCCCAGGTAAACCAATTTGGAGCAAAAGCAAGAGACCTCGAGCGCTTTTGCTTGAACACGAAATTGACAAGCAATCATCCTAATAACAGCAACTCTTTCCGTTGATTTCCAGTTGCCGACTATTTCTCGGTATCCGAAACAGAAATTCCGGCGTTCATAGCACAAATAGGACAACACCTATTACTAAACAGGATCCCAATCGGCCATTTAGCTACAAATTCAGAATTGAGAATAAACAAATAGGCGATATTGGGCTTGTTTGTTTAATTAATTTGTTAAATTAAAGTGCTCAGTCGGAGATACGCTTGCTACATGCAGTAGCCAGTAGATTGATGTCACTCTCTTCAATCATCCATGTTTCCTTTTTTTCCTTTTTTTTCCCTTTTTACTGTGTAATTGGAAAATTTAGATTAAAATATAGTTATTTTAGTTTATTTATTATATATTTTTAAAAATTTTAATTAAATTTAGATTAAAGGTCTAGGAGAAGTAAATTGTAACATTTTTAATTTATTAAAAAATCAAGTAAAAAATAAAAATAATTAAAAAAACACAATCAAACAGCTGAATAATATTAACATTAAAAAAAATAAAAAAGAGAGAAAGAAAAAATTAAGAGAAAATAAATGGATATTCGGAGAAAAAAAATTTTGGAGCGAAGAATAAAATGTGGTAGGAAATGTAAAATAAGAAGATAAAAAAGAATATATATAATTTGGTGAAATAAAAAAATATTATTCTAATTATCAAAATGTAAGATATGAGTTTTAGTCTAAGTGTTTTCTTTTTTCACCTATAATTAATAAAAAAATTATTATATGAAAATCATAATTGAAAGTTCATAGCCATGGGTTCATTTAACAATTAAAAAGAATTATATTATTGTTGATAAAAAAAAAAAAAAGAACAACACTTTATTAAAGTGGCTAATAGTGTCATTTACCTAAAAAAGAAAAATAATATATTTCTATTCTTTTTAGAAAACATTTCACATCTCTGCAAATAAAAAAAATAACAACAATTATATATATATACTAACAGATTCAACCAAATTCACTATTTATTTTTTGTTAGTGCAATATTCATAAAACTATGCAATCTTTTGTTATTTTTAATTATACCATTGCTTTCTTAAATTTTTTATTTTACCATTTTTTTTCTTTTTTTTATAAGTTTTTTTTATCTCTTTACTCTTACTTTTTGTGGGTCCTACTTACTATACATATACAGACAGTATATACACTAGCATGTTACTCCGTTGGTTTGACGCTGTGAGCAACCAGAATATATATATATGTATATATATATATGTATATGTATATGTATATATATATAACTATAAATTGATAATAATATTAAATATTAGTAACATGATGTTAAATATTTTAATAATATTTTAATAAATTTTTTTAATTATGAAATTTTATACAACAAATAATAATATTATTAATTTTTATTAATATTGAATTTTTATTTTAATATTATGATTTAAATTTTTTTACAATTCTACTTCTCAAATTTTTATTTTTTTTATTTTAACTTTTAATAAATTTTGTGAATAATAATTTTAAATTATTTTTATCTTAAAAATAACTTATTATATTTATATTTAAAATTTTATATTATTTAATTTAATTTTTAATAAATTTTTTGCCTACTTTATATTTAAATTCGGTGATAATTTAAATTTATTTAAAATAAATGTTATGAGTTAAATTATCTCAATATTAAATTTTTTATTTTTAATGTTTAAAAAATTAAAATTATATTTTACTAGTTGAAATTTTTAAAAATTATAATTTAATTAATAAATAGCATGAATTTTAAGTTTTAATTTTTTAATTAGCACATATAAATCTCAAGATTGAGAATTATTTAAAATTTTTATTTTATTAAATGGAAATTAATAAAACTTTGTTTAATAATAAAAAATAAATTTAAGATTTTAAAAAATTACAGATTTATATTTATTTTTTTCTTATATTAGATATTATTTTTACTAATATTATTTCAAAAATGAAACATATGATTTAATTTTAATTAAAATCACTTTTATTTTATTTTTAAATGAAATATTTTTTTTCACTTTCATATTTTTCTTTAATGTATTAATAATAAATTTTAAATATATATTTTTAAATATATTATTGCTATATGGAAGGAGAGCCGTGGCGTAACAGTAAGTGTTGTCGCTATGTGAACTGAGGTCATTGGTTCGAATTTTGCTTATTGCGAGAGCATTTGTACACCTGATTGCACTTATTATTGCTATATGCAAATATTTTATATATTATTATATATTATTATATATTTAATATGTAAACAAATATTTTTATATTTTTCATATATTTTTTATATATTACTATTTAATATATATTATCATTTATTTTTTTCATTAATTATATAATAATATTAATTTTTTCACTTCGGTGCGGGATGTAATACAGCTTGTTAAACCTAAAACGCATAAAATACTATGTTAAAAAAAAAAACTTATAAAAGACAGAGAGAGATGAACAACGAAAAACCACACAATCTTAAATGTATGTCCAGACAAGAAAAGCATGAAGAGATATCGAGAAAAAAAAATTAATAAAAATAATTAAATTAAAAACTCATAATAGATTTCTAATTTCTAAAAAATATTTCATATCCATCAATTGAACATTAAAAAAATATCAAATATCACAAAATAGAGTTATAGAAAAATGCATGTCCGGGCAATAAAAAAATATAAAGAGAAAAATGCATTTCCAAACAAAAAGTGTAAAGAGAAAATGCATGTCCAAGCAAAAAAGTACAAAAAGAGAATTGAGAAAATAGACGGAATATAAAAAAAAGGATAGAGAGAAAATTTGTGAAAGAAAAAGGACATTTTTATTTGCAGTGAAAATAAGAAAGGATTTTTTATTTTCTTTTAAAATATAAAAATAAAAAGGCAAAAATAGAAATATACTATCACAAGAATCAATATATTCCATAACTCTTTTAGTATATATAATAATCTATGATAATTTTTTTATATAAGTTATCATTTTAAAATCAATCCGGATAAAATTATAAGGATAATAAAATTTTTTTAATTGAATTTTAACATATAATAATTTGTGTTTTTAATGTTGAAACTATTAAGTAGAAATGATAAAATGACTTTAGATTCACAGAGGATCATTCTGCAAATTAACATGGAAAATTCATTGATCTAACTCGAATATTATTGTAAAAATTAGATTAATTTTTCACTAATAATATATATAGTGTGTGAATAATTATACCAAATAATTATACTAGAAATATTTTTAAAAAAGAGAGATGGA
This sequence comes from Garcia nutans, assembly GCA_947685225.1. Lineage (NCBI taxonomy): Eukaryota > Viridiplantae > Streptophyta > Magnoliopsida > Malpighiales > Euphorbiaceae > Garcia > Garcia nutans. The sequence goes on along the minus strand of CANTUV010000059.1, from coordinate 8,332,100 downwards.
TCACAATAGACACGCTTAAATATCAAGTCTTTCATTAGACAGAATTTTTCTAGACATATAATTAATAGCATAAAATTCCACCACAACTATACCTAAAAATAGTTATTAAATAAATAACAAAGAGAACACCAAAATTTAACGAGGTTCGGCTAATTTTGCCTACGTCCTCGGACACACCAAAATAATTTTATTAATATAAAAAAACTACAAAAAAGAGAGAAAATATAAAAAAGGACCTTATATATTAAAGGCTTATTTTTTTGATATGGTTTAACAAAGGAAGAGGGGTATTAATTTATAGTCAAATACTTCTCCTCCTAATCCCACATCTTTACGATGTGAGATATGAAAAATGGCCACAAAATAACAAATCTCCACCTTGACTATTTTTTTATTGACAATATGCAAATCTTCTCTCAAAATAAATAATTTTCAGTAGTGTCTTCAATTGCACTGTGAAATACTCATCTTTAATTTCTCAAAATATTAATGAAGTCCAAATAATTGTTGAACTTGATAGCTGTCACCACCTTTGTCAACATATCTGCAGAATTACTAGTGGTCCTAATTTTTTGAAGTAATATTTTACCTTTCTCAAGAATCTCACATACAAAATGATACCGAAGATTGATGTGTTTCGTCCTTGCATGATAAACTTGGTTCTTTGCTAAATGAATAACGTTTTGACTATCACAGTGTACTTTGATGTACTTTTGTCTAATTTTCAGTTCACGAAGCAACCTTTGAACCCAAATTACTTCTTTAACAGCTCTAATACTGCCATGTACTATGCTTCCATAGTAGACAAGGCAATTGTTGACTGTAACGTAGATTTTTAACTAACCGGCCCCTTAGTAAGTATAAACACATAATCAGTAGTTGATTGAAGTTTATCCAAATCACCAACATAGTCAGAATTACAGTATCCAACTATATATTGACAATTTTCTCATCTTGTTCAAATATTAATCCAACCTCTACAGTGTTTAGAATATACCGCAGAATTCATTTTACAACTTACCAATACTCATTACCAGGATCATGCATATACCTGCTCATAACTCCAACTGCTTGTGAAATGTCTGGCATTGTACACATCATAGCATATATCAAGCTACCAACAACATTTGCATATAAAACCTTTGACATGTACTCCTGTTCCACTTCATTTTTAGGAGATGAAGATGAGTTGAGCTTCATATGTGGTACAAGCAGTGTAGTCACAGGTTTTGATTTTTCATTCAGGCCAAAACGTTGTAGTATCTTCTTCAAATATTATTTCTGATTCAAACAAAGCTTTCCTCTCTTTCTATTTCTGCATATCTCCATACCTAAAATTTTTTTGGCTTCACCCAAGTCTTTTATTTCAAACTCATGATTCAACTGAGCCTTCAACTTCTTAATGTCTTCTAGATTCTTTGAAGCTAACAACATATTATCAACATACAGGAGAAGATATATGAAAGATCCATCTTGTAGCTTGCGCAAATACACAGTGTTCATATTTACTTCTTGTGTACTTCTGCCTCATCATAAATTGTCAAATCGCTTATATCACTGGCTCGAAGATTGTTTCAATTCGTACAATGATATTTCTAATTTGCATACCATTTTTCTTCTCCGGCAACCTCGAACCCTTCTGGCTGAGTCATATAGATTTTTTCTTCTATGTCACCATATAGAAATATAGTTTTTACATCAAGTTGAATGAGTTTCAAATCCAATTGTGCTACTAAGGCCAATCAAATTCTAATAGAGGAATGTTTCACAACTAGAGAAAATACTTCATCATTCAACCTTCACCTGCTGTAGAGTACCATCTGTTTGCTGAACAATTTCATTTATTACCTTTTTCAACATGGTAAACTCATCAAAGGTAATATCTTTGCTACAGACTATCTTCTTTGTTTCTGGACACTTGATAACAAGTAAAATCTATTAATATTTGAGGGACTATTGAGACTTGCTATTAAATGATTCTATTGATTTTAATGTGTTTTTGTAGAAGAAATAACCTAAAGGAGGACAGAAAGTTAAGTGAAGAAATATGAGTTAAAGCATGAAAAAAGATCTAGAATGTGCAGACCGAAACCTCGGGCAGGAGCCTTGGGCAAGGCTAATGACGTATCTGACCTGAAAGATTGTGGATAATTTTGACAGCTTGCACTTACCATGTTTTGATCTTTGGAAATCTTATTTTGACTGGATTTAGGGAGATAAATTTGATATTATAATTCTTTATTAGTTAGGAATTTGATTTAGAATATTATTATTATTTTATTTATTTTTAATTATAATATTCCTAATTAGACTTAGTTTATAAAGTCTTTTTAAGATGGGCTATATAAGCTAGAGGTCCAGCAACCCTAGCCATCAGTTGTTTTAAGTTTTGGCTGCTGAATATTTTTAATTTACAGATATTTTCTTTATTCAAACAAGTAGCAACTAAATCTTTACTCGGTTGAAGGGTAATTGAAGTTCATATTCGTGAATTATGAAATCTAAATAATTCTATCTCTTCTCTTCTTTAATATTAAGTATTTATATAATTCTCTGTAGCTTAATTTAATTTTTGTTTTGCTAATTAATCTATAGGGCTCATTATTTAATTAGTTAAATAACATAACGATATTCATAGTGCTTAAATCCATAATTATTCTTGATATTTTAATTTAAGTAGCTATTAGATTTATCCTAAGAAATTATATAATCTAATTAAGTAAATCTCGAAGTTAAGTTTAATAGTTAAATCAGGTCCTTCTAGTTCTAAGGCTGTCAATAATTAGATTCTAAGAACGTTCCTATAGGATAGATTATTGGCAAGAGTTAATTAGAAACTATTTTCTAATTAATTTAAAATCTAAAGAATGATTGGTATTGAGAGCTTATTCAATAGTATAACTGATTTATTGAAGAATTAAAAAGTATGATATTTGAATCAGTAATCAATTCAAGAATTGAACTGAAATTATCCCTTCAATTAAATTTATCTTTATTTGTATTTTTTTTAATTTATTTTTGCTGTAATTTAATTTTAATTTTCTATTTTAGTTTAATTTTGATTCTTATTTTTCAAGCCCTCCTTATTTAATTTTATTTTAGTTTTCCTTTTTGGTTTTTAAAAGAGATTTAAATAAATAGTCAATTCTCTATAGATTCAACCATATTCACCACTACTACAATTTAATTTTATATAGGAATAGAAATTTAATTTTAATAGTTTTGACTCCCATCAAATTTTAGCGCCGTTGTCGGAGAATTATTTCTAACTTGTTTTATTTCTTTTAATTACCATATATTTTATCGCTACAAATTTACTTCAATTTGGATACAAGAAAGAAATTCCAAACAAGGTAAATATGTCTTCTCTTGAATCTTAAATTTTTTATCTAACCACTTGGATACAAAGAATGGTTGCAGATAATAGACAATTAGCTAGAGTCTATAAAAGTAGTGCATATATGAGTTATCCTATAGTTTAAGAAGACGATCAACCGCAATATATTTATGATTCATACTTTAACGCTTACAATTCTAAGTGGGAAGATCATTAAAATTTTAACTATAGCATTGAGCTATCAAATTTTCATCAATTTCAGCCATGACTACCTCAATAACAACAATCACTACCACCAAAACAAGATATGTCTCTTGAAAAAATGTTTGAATTATTTATGACTAACAGTCAATAATTTTAATAGAAAATAAGAATATGTATTCACAATTTTGAAAGCCAAATTAGCCAACTAGTATCATCAATCAGCAAGCTAGAGTCTCAAGTCAATTTGCCCTCTCAAACGGTGGTTAATCTAGAGTAAAATTTACATGAAATTACCTTGAAGAATGAAGAAAAACTATTGGACAGTACACCCCAGATGCAGACCCCTAGGCAGTGCTTAAGCAAAAGAGTAGAATCTAAAATTGTTATCCAAAAGAAAACCCAACCTGTTAAGCCTGAATCTAATCATCCCTTGCCATTGGTGATTTAATCCTTTTTTCCTCAAATATTTTCCCAGCTTAAGAAGAAAAAAGAAGAAAAAGAAATTTCAGAATATTTTTGTAAAGTTGAGGCACCAAAATGGAAAGTAATAGACTCTAGTATAATAATTATGAAGGATCTTTTACGCCCAATTCTAAAGAGATTAATCTGGGATGTCCACTAGAGCTCAAAGACAACGTCTAGCCAAAGACACTAAATAAAGACGCTTATTGGTAGGCAATCCAACAAAAATTTTTATATTTTTAATATTCTCTTTAATATTTTATTTTAATTTTAGTTTGTTTTCTTATTTTTAATTTTTGTTTAATTCATTTTCTTTGTTATAATTTCCCTTATTTTCATTTTTAAGTCTTAGATTTTTTATTTTTTATTTATATTTTTTATTTTATTTTATTTTATTTTTTTTACTGTTCATCTTCTTCTCAATGGAATAACTGTTGATTTTTTTTAGGTATGATACAGTATAAATATGGAGATGGTAACTCAGTGAATTAACTCAATAAATAATATTCAGTTAAGGAGAAAACGGACTAAGCCTTGCCCAAGGCTTAGTATGGCAACTGGTTATTTTACCATTTACCCTTAACGAGCTTAAAATCTAATTACTCATCTTTTTCTTATTTTTCTTTTTTCAGCCGCTATAGTCACTTTCCGGCTTTCTATCTCTAAAAAAATATAAACTCATCTCTCTCACTCACCCACCTTTATACTTACTCAATTCTTTCTCTTTCAAACACATATTTTTCTTCTTATCCAATTTTTTTTCTCTAACATCCAAATTAAAGTTAGAAAAAAATGGGCAAATATGATATTCAAAAGAAAATTACCTTCTTCACTAGGAAAAATTGGATTTGAATGGGCATTTGAAGTTAAATTTGCAAGAGAAATAAATTTGGTATGATATCATTCATGGGTTGTTGATCTTTCCAGGTAAGTATACAAATTTCTCCACTTTCGAGTCTTTGTCAATGAAGTGATTGAATTGATCAAAGAAATAGGTTGAGAATCTTACTTTGTGAATTATTGCTCTATGTATTTTGAATTAGTTAAGGAGTTTTATTCAACTTTTAAATTTATGAAATCTGTAAATTTTAGTTTGAAAACTCCTAATTTAAATTTCACTTGATGAGTAAGAGATTTAGCCTCTCAATTACTAATTTCAATAAGGCCATGTGTTTTCTAACTGAGACTGATTATTATGGTATTTTTAAAGAATTTAAATCTGCTGAGTTTTATAGTAACTTTATATATATTAAAACACTTGATCAGTATGGTCCTAGTAAGTCTAAGAACGTGTACTTTAAAGAAACAATTTTTGAATATTCATAAGTTCTTAAGCTTACTCTATTTCAGGCAAAAAAAATGCAACATGTGTTATTTTTTAAAATTGATTATATATATGGTGCATTTGTCAAGAAAAGAAAGTTAATCTAGAATTTTGGTTAGCAATGCTATTTGTGAATGATATTTCTTTTACAAGACTATTAATCTTAGGTTTCATTATAACTAATTTGTTTGTGTAAGAGTTATTAGTGTATTTTTAACCATGATTTATATTTATCTTGCACATCTACCCCTTAGGATTTGAAACTTTTTGATGAGATAGGTTTGTTGTGCAAGAAGAATGGTATTTTTGGCTTAACTTTAGCAGGTTCAGTTGTACCATGAGATCAATGAGTGTCTATAAAAGCTAAAATAAGTGTCAAACCTACTCTACGCACCCTATAGAGGCTGGTTCTTCTTCTTATACAATACAGACACAATTATAATGATTAAAAAAAAATTAATCTAGCTGAAAATTAATAGCACTCAAACGATAACTCAACTCACAAGGATGAAATAATTGATGATGAATATGCCGCAAGAAGTAGGAATTTTTCTTCTCTACTAGCAATACTGATATGCTTTTCGATATACCATTCCTTCAACGAATTTCAAGGGAGTCCCATGTTCTTTATTTTTCATTTATATTTATTCTTACATTGAGGACAATGCAAGATTTAAGTGTGGGGAGGGATACTTAATGTTTAGTTTTAAAATTTTAAAATTTTTTATTTTTTAATACTTTTTAGTTAATAATTTTTAAAATTTCTTGAGTTTTGCTACTGCCCTCTTTGTCACTTAATATTTTTTAATCAAAAGTTTTATTTTATCTTTGAAATAATCCAAATGTGATATTTTGAAAAATAATTTGTTATGGTAATCCTTAGCTAGTTTTTCTAGATTGATTTTTATTTTTTCACATATTATGAATGGTTATTATTGATAGGTATTATTTATATTAAATATTTTGAGTTTTGCTCTAACTAACCTAATTATTCATTATTAAATAGTCGCCAATGCATATTTATTCTTCACTTGGTTTATTTGGATTTGTGCTTAAATTTAAAAGACTTGTGTTAAAAATTAAATGAAAATTAAAAAAAATGAATAAGAGCATAAAAATAAAAAGTTCAAAAATGAACAATTTACTTCTCTAGTCAAAAGACTATGAGTATATCTAGTAGCCACTTGAAAACTGTGACCAATTAAGTAATCGGGTGCCTGCATTATAAATATTTGCCATCTCTTCAAAAGATTGTTGATATTTCAAGCAAGCCTTAAAAGTGCTCAAGTAAACTAAAATAAAATTTTATGATTCTTGGCATAAGTCTAACATATGAAATATATATATATATATATATATATATATCTTGATGGATTGGGTATTATTTTGCTATATATTGATTGACTTTCAAGAGAAATTAAAATACACACTAACATTTTTGCAAGACTATTTTGCATTTTATGTTTGTAATATTTATCAAATTAATCATTCATTCTTGTGAAATTAAAAAAATTTTATTGTTACAAGGTATTAGTTTTTGGTTTCCCTTCACTTTGAGTTTTGAAATATTGTAAGTTGGGTTATAATTAGACAAACGTGGATATGATGGTTTGAGATTGTAAAGTGCTTGAGGGCAAGCACGATTTAAGTATGGAGAAATTTGATAATAAGTAAAATCTATTCATATTTGAAGGACTATTGAGGCTTGTTATTAAATGATTCTACTGATTTTAATGTATTTTTATAGAAGAAATAACTTAAAGAAGGGCAGAGAGTTAAGTGAAAAAATATGAGTTAAAACATGAAAAAAGAGCTAGAATGTGTAGACCGAAGCCTCGGACAAGAGCTTTAGGCAAGGCTAATCACTTATCTGACCTGAAAGATTATGGATAATTTTGACAGCTTGCATTTATTTTGTTTTGATATTTGAAAATTTGATTTTGACAAGATTTAGGGAGATAAATCTAATATTGTAATTCCTTATTAGTTAGAAATTTGATTTAGAATATTATTATTATTTTATTTATTTTTAATTATAATATTTCTAATTAGACTTAGTTTAGGAAGTCTTTTTAAGATGGGCTATATAAGCTAAAGGTCTAGCAACTCTAGCCATCAGTTGTTCTAAGTTTTGGGTTGTGAATATTTTTAATTTACATAGTTTTTCTTTATTCAAACAAGGAGCAACTAAATCTTTACTTTGTTGAAGGATAATTAAAGTTCATATTCGCGAATTGTGAGATCTAAACAACTCCATCTCTTCTCTTCTCTAATATCCAGTATTTATATAATTCTCTGTGGCTTAATTTAATTATTGTTTTGCTAATTAATTGATAGAGTCCATTGCTTGATTAGTTAAATAACATAATGCTCAAAGTGTTTGAATTCGTAATTGTTCTTGATATTTTGACTTAAGTATAAATTAGGTTTATCCTAAGAGATTATATAATTTAATTAAATAAATCTTGAAGTTGAGTTTATTGGTTAGAATCAGGTCTTTCTAGTTCTTAAGGCTGTCAATAATTAGATTCTAAGTACGTTTTTATAGGATAGATTATTGGCAAGAGTTAATTAGAGAATATTTTTTAATTAATTTAAAACTTAAGGAAGGATTGATATTGAGAGCTTGTTCAATATTATAACTGATTTATTGAAGAATTAAAAAGAGCGATCTTTGAATCCGTGATCAATTCAAGAATTGAACTGAAATTATCTCTTGAACTAAATTTATCTTTATTTGTATTTTCTCTAATTTATTGTTGTTGTAATTCAATTGTAATTTTAATTTTCTATTTTAGTTTAATTTTGATTCTTATTTTTCAAACCCTCCTTATTTAATTTAATTTAATTTTTTATTTTAGCTTTCAAAAGCGATTTAAATAAGTAGTTAATTTTCTGTGGATTCGACCATATTCATTACTACTACAATTTAATTTTTTTAGGAATAGAAATTTAATTTTGGTGGTTTCAACAACCATCAACACTAAAGGCAAAATTCTTTCACACTAGTGGTGATCCCCATAAAAAATGCTTTCTTTGCTCTCGGATCAAACTTTGATTCCTTAATATGGTAGCATGCAGTGGAACCAAACACACGTAAGAAATCATAATCAGTAGCAGATTTTTCATACTACATCTCCAAAATTGTTTTACCACCAATAGCAGCTGATGGTAAGCGATTAACGAGATGGCAAACATATATCATAGCGTCAGTCCAAAATTATCTTTCTAACCCAACATTGGACAACATATATCGAATTTTCTCTACCAATATCTGGTTCATACGTTCTACTATCCTATTCTGTTATGATGTATCTCTAACTATGAAGTGTCCAACAATGTCTTTATCTTGATAGAATTTTAAAAATGGATCACTTTTATAATCTCCACCATTATTTGTGCGAAAACACTTGATTTTCTGCCTATCTGAGTTTTCACCATCCTTTTTCATATGATGAAAGAACTCAACACTTCATCCTTTGTCTTCATAGTGTACACCCATACTCTCCGAGATAAGTCATCAATACCATTGAAGTTATCTTGGAAGGACCCTATATATTTGAGTGAACATAGTCTAAAATACCTTTGGTATCATGGATTGCAGCACCAAACTTTACTCTAGTATGCTTGCGTTTGACACAATGCTCACATAAATCTAACTTCTGGGGTTGCACTTCTTTCAGTAATCATTGATTTGACAAAAGTTTCAAGGATTTATCGCCAACATGCCCCAAAAGCATATGTCATAATTTGGTTGCTTCCAACTCCTGATCATTACTATAAGCTGTTGTTGCTGTCCTAATAATTGCATTACTCTGATAGTAATATAAATTATTATTTTTTCATACTCCTTTTATTATCACTAATGCACCGAAGATGATTTTCATTACTGCATTTGCTTCATTTACAATAAAGTCCTTTGATTCTAGGACTACTACAGAGATGAGATTCTTCTTCAAACTCAGTACATATCGAACATTAGTCAAAATCCTTATTGATCTGTCATGATTCCTCAATTAGATTGAACCAATCCGTTTAATCATACATGTACCGTCATTTTCTGTGTAAACAGTTGCACCTTTTAAGTCTCTAATGTTAAAGAACCAATTTTGATTGGGACACATGATGGCTACAACCTGAATCAAGTAGCCATATACTAGAAGAGCTTGTTGATGATATAACAGCTAATAAAAGATCTAAGTCTTCATCATCACACTTAGCTACATTTAAATTCACGACAGCTTTTTTTTTTTATCAGATTTGCTTTTACTTCTCAGCTTAGGACAATCTATCTTCCAATACCTTTTTTTTCCAGCAAAAGACACATTCATCTTTAGCTGGCTTGAATTTTAATTTTCCCTTCTTTTTCTCTCTTCCTGTTTTGAGAGTGATTTCTCACTATCAATGCTTCTACTGCTCCACTTTAACTCTCTTTCTTATCCTTTTTTCGCAGTTCGTAGCTGTATAATGCAATAGTTACTTCAGAGAGATTCACTTTATCTTTTCAATAGAGTAGAGTTATTTTAAGAAAATCAAACTCCTCTGAAAGGTACCCCAACAGCATCAAAGTCAAATTTTCATTTTTGAAAGTCACGTCCAAATTTATCAAATTAGCTACCAGCTGATTAAAATTGGTGATGTGTTTATTCATAGTAGTAACAGGAACATAAGTGAAACGAAACGATCTCTTCTTCATATGAAGCTTATTCTGACTGTTTTTCTTTATTCCTCCAATGCCTTCCACAATTTACTTGTAGAAACTTCCTTAGAAAAGCATATTTTTATTCTCTAGAAAGGTACGATCGAATTGTATTACATGCCACATGATTGATGACTTTTCAATTTTTTCATTAATGTCTTCTTGTTTCTCTTTTTTATTGATAATTTCTTGACCTCGCTGTAAGAGAGTGTCTAGAACCTCACTTTGCTACATTCAAAATGACATATACTATCAAAAATCTCCATTGCAAATTTATCATTTAATATAACAGTCATTGACCAAATTGACAGAGTAGATGCTGTCTCCTTTATAGTGGATAATTTGTCTAAGTTGTCTGTCATCTCTGCTTTAAAAAATTATTTAATAGCTAACACATGCGGAATACAAATAATCTAAAAAAAAACTTTTCTGATATAAAAAATTATACTAGGCTGCAACCACAGATCATACTCAGAAAACCTTGGCTCTGATACCAATTATTATGAAAATTAGATTAATTTTTTACCAATAATATGTATAGTATATGAATAATTATACCAGAAATATTTTTAGAAAAGAGAGGTGGGTCACAGTAAATATGCTTAAATACTAAGTCTTTACTTAGACAGAATTTTTTTAGACATATAATTTATAGTACAAAATACCACAACAACTATATCTAAAAATAACTATTAAATAAATAATAAAAAGAATGTCAACACTTAACGAGGTTTGACTAATTTTACTTATATTCTCAAATACTATTAAAATAATTTTATTAATATAAAAAAAATATAAAAAGGAGAAAAAAATAAAATAATACTTTATATATTAAATGTTTATTTTTTAGAATTGTTTAATAAAAAGAGGAGAGATATTAATTTATAGCCAAATATTCCTCTCTTATTCTCATATTTTTGAAACGTGGAATATAAAAAATAGACACAAAATAATAAATATGATTTTATTTTGTTTAAATAAAAATAAAAAATTATATATAATAATTAAAATAAAGTTAAACAATTAATTAAAGACTACTACTCGAGCAGATTTGGCCTATTTTCATCTAAAGAAAATAAAAATAAAAAGCTGAAATAATTTAATCCGAAGTCTATATACTTGCCACCTGTCCACATGGTACAAGGCACTGGCATCTGGCACTGGCACTGGCACATGGTTATCGTTGTTTTATAAGGAATTGAGTCCTCTTGACATTTTTTTTTATAATGAACCCTCTATAGTTGTGCCAAACTAGTATTTCAATTTAATAAAATAATAATAATAATAATAATTTATATTAAAATATTTTTAAAAATATAAATTAAATAATATAATATAATTAAAAATGAAATATTGCACGACACCACCACTAATGCGATAAAATTGAAAAAAATATATGTGCAAAATAAAGGAATTTATGAGATTATTGTTTCGTATTAATTTTTTTTAATAATATTTCCATTTCTAATTATAAAAATTATCCTCAACGTTTTAGATAATTTCAAATTGGAGCTGATGTTAATTGTTACTTCTTTATTATAAAAAAAAATTATCAATTGGAAAAAGAGAAATTAAACGAACACACGTATCAACTAATATGGATCAGATAGAGTGGCATATTTCGTTCGTACTCCCAAACCAAAAATAATATCTCTTGCAGGGATGATAACATATTCAATATTTTTAGACACTTAATTTATTTTGAATTATTTATATAGAATATATATTTTTAAATAAATATAGATAAATATAAATAATATTTTTATTATCCAAAATAAATTTAAATTGAGTTCGGATATATATTCTTAATATAATTATATTTTATTAAAATTTTAATTATATATTTATTATATTTTATTTTAATTATAAAATTATATAGGATGCAATCATTTTTAATAAAATTGTATTACTACTAAACATTTATTTATAATTATTTAATTAAAAAAATTATAATTTATATTTTAAATTTTTATATATAAATGGATAATTAAATAAAAAAATGACATCATCCACCATATTTTTATGAATTTTTATTTTTTTATCAGAGGTAATTTAGTTATTTTATTATAAACTCATTATAAACTGTGTAAAATTTATAAACTCATTGTAAATTAATTATAAACTTATTATAAATTCATTGCAAAATTTATAAACTCATTGTAAACTAATAAAAATCTGATATTTTGGTAAATATTTTATAAATTCTGAAATTTTGATAAATATTTTATAAATGTAGTAAATTTAAAATTATTTTTAATTTTTTTATATTTTTGTCAAAAGCTCTAATTAAAACGGTTTAAATAGTAAATGAGTAGTATTAAACGAGTTTGAAATGGATATGAATATAACTATAAATGGATTTAATAATTTAAAAATTAAATAAATTTAATTTTAAATAAAATAATTTTTATAGATACTGTCATTCTCAGCCTCATATTAATTTTTGTTTTTCAAAAGATACAAGCACACCTGGATGAAAAGAAACAGCACGTAGCTCGTTTTCGAGTTTTGATTAAAAACATTAAATAAAAAAAACATTTCTATGAAACTAGTTATCTTTCCCTTCGTACAAAATTTTTTCATTTTATTAACTATTTGATAATTGATCTCTTATTTTATTTGGAGATTTTTTTAATATGATTACAAAAATTTATTTGGGATGGATGAATACTAAAATTTAATTTTTTTTTTGAATTTGATGCAAAAAAATAAGTAAAATTTAATTTTTTAGTCAATAATCATATGATAGATTTTGGTCAAAAACTCACCGCAAATCACATGAACTTAGTAGCCTTACAAAGTATTATTTCATAATTATATCATATTTTTAACTTTTAATTAGATAATTTTATCTTGATTTAAAAAATTTATTTGCAATTACTTTGAAGGTTAAATTGAGAAAAATTATATAATCCTCTATTTTTTTTATTAATTATAATGAAGATAAAAAATACCTAGATTTGAATTTAATATCTAAACAAGAGTAATAACATTATTAACCTCCGAGGCATAACTTGATGATCCCAATCCTCTATTCTAGTTGACATTATATTGATGAAAACAATATATTTTGAAAATGCACCAATTACTTAATAAAAAAAATAGAAAAAGATAAAAGAATAAAATTGTTTTAACGCAAAAATAAGAAGAAAATCTCTAATTATTCTTATGGTAACGATGGCCTCTTCAAGGCTTTAAGTGACACCATATACTCAAATCTAAATTTAAAAAGAGAGCTGAAAGTTTAGTAGGAGACAAGTATAGAAGCAGCAGTCGCATCCCATAGTTATTCATATCTCTCCGCGAGAAAGTATAAAAGGCTAAGGTGAGTTCAAGTCAAGAAAGAATTTCACTTAAGAGGGAGCCATGCCTAAATGTTCAAGCTCATACTTGAGGGAGAGATTGCTGAAATATAGTAATTGTGAAAGGAATTCCACATTAAAAAAAGATGGACCTAATAAGAGGTATATAAGTGCAAATGATCTATGGACCCAATGTCTTGATATTTTGGGTTGGAATGTAGTGTTTAAGTTCATATGTGTACTCTCTCATCAAGGCCCATTAAATATATTTTTTATGTAATTTTGCTCTTTAAAGCCAATACAAGGGCCATCTTCTTCCCTAATTCGATCAGAGGGCTTGCTTAGGCGAGAAATATCTTTGCCGTTATCAACACCGATCTAACTCCAACTATCGAGTTTTCTCAATATATCATACAACATATGTAATCGGTTGTCATCTCATCCAGCCAAACCTTTGAAAAGCTGGCAAGTGGCAGTACAACTACCCACCCTTTTGCCATCATCATTATCGAGTTGGATGAGGAGTCAGAAAAATAGAATTTAGTTCTACCTCAAGCCTCACTAATATCATTTCAGCCGGCTGGCCTTACTCTCATTTACATAAATATGAAATCTATTTTTATATATAAATTTTAGGTGAATAATGTATTCATATCTAGTATTGAATAATTTTTAAATTATAAAAATTTATTATTGTGATATTTTAAAACAGAAATTATCCTCACTATGATTTTATAACTCTTAAAAAATAAAAATATATATTATATATAAGAGTATCACTCACTATCCTTTCCAAATCCTTAAGTTTGGTGACACCTTGAAAAAAAGCATTATGAACTCCTAAAAATCAAGACATTAGATATGGTAATAATTGTTTAATAGTAGATAAGGAAAACAATTGCAATAATAATGATATCCCAAAAACTATGGAGACAAAAACACCTAATCCAATGGGTCCCAACTTGTAGGCCTCCAACCCTAAAGTCTTAACAACTTGTGGTGCTCTTTTGTTGGACAAATCCTATAACCCAAGCCTTGCATAATTTAATGTCTTACCCTCCAGTTTGAATAGTCACTTTGAAACTTTTAACAAAAAATATAATAAAAATTAAAAATAATTTTAAATTTATCATATTTATAAAATATTTATTAAAATACTAAAATATATAAAATATTTATTAAAATACCAGATTTTTATTAGTTTACAAAGAGTTTATAAATTTTATACAGTTTATAATGAGTTTATTATGATTTTTATTAGTTTACAAAGAGTTTATAAATTTTATACAGCTTATAATGAGTTTATTATGAGTTTATAATAAAATAACTAAAGTACTCCTGATAAAAAAGTAAAATTTTTTAAAAATATGATGGAGAATGCCATTTTCTCAAAAAATATATATATAAATTTGACTATTTATCATTAAAAAATTAATGCTAGGGGAGAATTTTCAATGTCCTTTTGGACCCATCCATATATCAAGAGCGTTATTGTGTTTCTAAATTAAATACATTATAAAGCTGAAAATGATATATTGGATTCATTTTTATACATTGTACTAAAATTTTCATGATTAAAAATAAAACTATTTAAGTTATGATTTTAAATTTATGATAAAAAATATTTATGATTTAATAATAAAGAACTCTTATTATTAGATAAGATGATGGGAAAACTAGAACAGTTCAAATAAATTAAGCTAAGTGTTGAAATTAATTTTTTCTATCTATGTGAAATGATTTTTCCATATAGAATTATAAATGGTACAGAGAGAGAGAGAGAGAGAGAGATTGACTACACGCAAATGGATAGCTTCAATTTTTTGTAAATCAATAAATTCTTGATTGAATCACATTAAATTTTGTATTAATTTTTATGTGATTGTGATTATATATGTGATTTTGGTGTTTAACATAAAATATTTTACTATATCATCAATTTATAATTAAATTTATAATTAGTTTAACATTAAAATTTGAAAACATATTAAAAAAAGATATTAAAAATTAAGTACAAATATGAAATTAATCTATTAAAAAGTTTTCTCCTTTGTTCTTGTAAAAATGTAATAATGACAAAGACAACAAGTCAAGAAAATGAATTAAATATATATGTTTCACACATAGTATATATTGTAAATAATTAGTTACAACCACCAAACACAAAAATACAATTGTCTCTTTATTTTCTATAAGCTAATTGTAAATTAGATAATTAAGATATGTAACAACTAAAAATTATTGCAATTATATATATATATATATATATATATATAATCATCAGTCAACTATATTCACCATCACATACTAATTTTTTTTAAAAAAAAAAGTACAATAAGGTCAAACATAAATACTAAAAAACAAATGAAGACTAATTAAAGAGTGAAAAAATAATCATTATTGTCTAAAAAACAAATATAAAATTAAGAAATTTTATTCATGGCTAGACTACAAATCTCAATTAATAAAAAACATAACTTAAATGAACTGAATTTTAAAAATTTAAATATTTTTCAAATATAAATCTGATTTTTGACTTATAAATATGTTTAATAATAAGTCGCAACGAGACATTTTTTCAACATTTTAAATATATATATATATATATGTTATGTATATACAATGATAAATGGAGCTCCAGGTCCTCATGGATGGGTCAAGGAATTCGGATCATCCGACCGCGTCTGACACGTCAGAGAAATGTCAATATTTGACTGGATGGTTTTGTCAAAGATAGACAAAATGCACAAATCACTTGTTCACCATTTTTGAAGTTATACAGACCTCTCATTTATACTATAATTTATACAAAATCTTTCCAAAATTATATTTAATTTTTTTAACTGGAACATTATATTTAATTAATTTCATATCCATTTTTATTTATCAGTCTTTGTATTGTTCCATTTGGAAATTTAAACGTACACGCTATTAGGCGCAAATTACGTTTATTTATAATCATTTTTTAACAATATGAAAAGTGATTGTGACAACTAAATCTAGTTAGTGTAAAACTATTGATATTTTAGGCAGAAAATCTTTTTATAAGTTCGTATTAAAATAAAAAAATTATGATAATGAATTACTGAGCTAATTTTTTCAAAATTTATTTTAATCATCGAACTCCGTCTTAAAAGAGTGATTATACACTATCAAAATTCTCCGTTAGAAAAAAAAATGAAAGTGATTATTTGTAGTGAGATTTAAATTCTAGAGTAATTACATACAGCTGAATTTCTTATTCATTTGATGTTAATTGCTTTTAGTAAATGCTTGTAAATTATAAGATTTTTTATGAGATAAAATTTCTTAAAAACACTGTAATCTAAAAATTATTATTTCGTATATTGAATATGTTAAAACATTTTTTTTTAAAATCTGATACTAGTCTTTATTAATTCTTAAATCATTTTTATTATATGTTGTCATTATATATATCTAATATTAGGAAATTATATAAATTAATTAAAATTAGATAATTTAAAAATTAATATTGCTACATGCTCGACTCCTTGACAAGTATTTTATCAAACTTTAATTAACCTCCAATATTTGAGTTATGCTCTCCCTGTGATGAGAAATAGTTATTTGACATGTTCTTTCTTGTTCAGCCACTATGTATGCATGCTGATACTTTTGTAAAATTTAATAAACTTAATCTGTTTTAATTTTTAGATGTTTTATTTTACTCGATTTCTTTCTCATTGGCACTATTCAAAATGATAAGAAAAGAAAAATTATTCCGTGAATTATGTAATTTTGGAACCTTACTTTCTTATTATATATAAAAAAATTAATTAATTAAAGAAACTGCTTAGAATTGACGATCTTCTTTTCAATGCACCTTGAGAGAGAGGTTCCCACTATCAACTCAAAAATGAATGGGACTTCAGCCAAAAATACCTCAGCCCAGTGGTTCAATTGTCCCCATTCATGACAGACCATTCGTTCTTTTTCAATGTTGACAACTTCTATTCAGTGACAAAATTTTAATTTGGACTATTAATTGATGGAAATTTAGTCTTTTTATTCAGAAATACATAACTGCATGCCTACTGTATTCATCCAAATTTAATTTTTTAAGTTAATTTTTTATATGTATAAATCGAATTAATATATATTTAAAATATAAAATAATATATAAATTTTAATATATATAAATCCATTTATACAAAAAAAAAAATACACCCTTGAACTCTTTTTAAAAAATTGAGTTACAATAAACTCATAAATCTACATTTCTATTAATGAAATTTTACTAATAATAAATCTTTTGGCAAAAAAAAAATCTATTATTTATTATATATTTGTTATCGAGTGTTATACATGATAAAATTATTCGTACTGTTATTATATCATTATTTTTAAATTTATTTTTAGATGCTTCTTCTTTTCTTTAACAGATTTTCTAAGACAACTTTTTATAAAATGTTCTTTCTGACCACAGACATAGCACATATCTCCACTGTGAGATAGCACATATCTCCACTGCTTCTTTTGGAATAAGGAGAATTGTTCTTGAAGAATCTAAACTTCTTTTGCTTCCTAAATCTTCTTGGTTTGCCTTTTTTGAAAGAAGAAAATCTATGAGACTTTTTCTTCCAATGGAATGTCTTCTACTGATTTTGCTTTAGCTATACAAAAATGTGAACTCCTATTACAACAAAGGCTCATTGAACTAGGCTTGTCAAGCTTTTTATATTGAAAAGAGATCGTAATTAATCAGAGAAAAAAAAACTTGTTATTAATTACAAGCCTTTAAACTTATTTTTGCAATATGACAAGTTTTCACTTCTAAAGATCTGTATATTGATGGTTCATCTCAAGAAAGCAAAAATATTTTTAAAATTTGATTTAAAAGCGGGATTCTAGCAGCTTGGCATAAGGCCTGAAGATAGGTTCACTTCTAAAGATCTGTATTTTGCATTCCTGATGCGCAGTGTCAGTGGAAGGACATGCCTTTTGAGCTTAAGATTACACTATCACTGTTTTAGAAGACTATGATCCGTATATTTCAGCCCATTTGTCAAATTCTTAAACAGATTATGTTTGAAAGAAAGAAAAGAAAAAAAATCAAGAAGAAATTTAGGAAAGGAATGTTTAATTCTTAGCTTTTTATTAAGTTTTTGGATTTTGTACATCAGTTTATATATTGGTTAAATCCTTATTGTATTTGGAAAGGAAGCCAAAAAAATCTAGATAAAAAAGGATTCTAAATAATTAACTAATTTGGTTTGTAACTAACTTCTAATACTCCCCCTCAAGTTAGGTAATGGGGTCTTCAATGCCTAACTTGCTCAATACATTGTGAAATGCTTCTCCAGAAACTGCTTTGGTGAGTATGTCTGCCAGCTGATCCTTTGAACTGACAAAAGGAAGTGAGATAATTCCCTCCTCAATTTTCTCTTTGATGAAATGTCTGTTAACTTCTATGTGCTTTGTTCGGTCATGTTGAACTGGATTATCTGAGATGCTAATCGCAGCCTTATTGTCACACTTCAAGATGCATCTTCCTTTTGGTTTGAAACCTACTTTGCCAAGAAGCTTCCGTATCCATAGTATTTCTGCGACTCCTCTAGCTATTCCACGAAATTCTGCTTCCGCGCTTGATCTAGCTACGACATTCTGTTTCTTGCTTTTCCATGTTACTAAGTTGCCGCCTACTAAGGTGAAATAACCAGAAGTTGACTTCCGATCTACTGGATTTCCAGCCCAATCTGCATCAGTGTAGGCTTTAACTTCTAAATGACCATATTTTTTGAATAAGATTCCTCTTCCAGGAGTGCCTTTGAGATATCTCACAATCCTTAATGCAGCGTCTAAATGTTCTTTCTGAGGATGGTGCATGAATTGACTTACTACTCCAACAGCATAAGCAATGTCAGGTCGAGTATGAGAGAGATAGATCAGCTTCCCTACTAGATGTTGATATTGTTCCTTGTCTACCATTTCAGACTCTTCCTTAATCTGTAAACCATGATTCATAACAATTGGAGTAGTGGCTGACTTACAATCTATAAGTCCTGTTTCTGCAAGAAGATCTAAAATATATTTTTGCTGGGAAATAAAAATTCCTTGGTTTGAGCGAAGAACTTCTATTCCCAGAAAGTATTTGAGCCCCCCTAAATCTTTCATTTCAAACTCAGAAAATAAATTCTTCTTCAGTGTTTCAATTTCTTCTTTATCATTTCCTGTGATAATCATTTCATCCACATAAATTATGAGGCATGCAATCTTGGGCCCTCTTCTTTTAATGAACAAGGTGTGATCGGAATTGCTTTGCTTGTATCCATACTTCTTCATTGCCATTGCAAACCTTTCAAACCATGCTCTTGGTGACTGTTTTAAACCATAAAGGGCCTTCTTTAATTTACATACCTCTCCTTTTCCAAATTCAGCTTCATATCCTGGGGGAGCTTCCATATAGATCTCTTCTTCCAGATTTCCATGAAGGAAAGCATTCGTCACATCAAATTGAGATAATGGCCATTCTTGATTTGCTGCAATAGAGAAGAGAATTCTTATAGTATCAAGCTTTGCAACTGGAGAGAAAGTTTCCTCGTAGTCTATTCCATAGGTCTGGGTATACCCCTTTGCTATTAGTCTTGCCTTGTACCTTTCAATTGTCCCATCTGCTTTATGTTTAATGGTAAACACCCATTCGCACCCTACAGGTTTTTTCCCATCTAGCAATTTGCACTTTTCCCATGTTCGATTTTTTTCTAGTGCATCAATTTCAGTTTTCATTGCTTCTCTCCATTCTTTCTTGTATTTTGCTTCTGAAACCGTTCGAGGAATCTTTTTATTGTATAGAACTGAAGAGAATATTCGGCCTTCCTTTGTCATCTTTCCTTTAGCCATTTCGGCTATTGGGTACCTGCTTCTTCTTGGTACATGTTCTGGGGAATATCTTCTCGGAGGAATTCCTCGGTTTTGTCTGGGTGGAAGTGTACATCTTTCTTCTTCATCTATCCTATCATCATCAGCAATATCTTCTTCTACAGTAGTAGAAATAGGAGTAGTAGGATTACTTACCTTAGGGATATCCTCCGGGGAATTCTCTGGATTTTGTTCTGAATCATCCAAGATCTGGACTTCTGTTTCTGAGATGTCATCGGTGGAACCATTAGTTTGTTCTTTTGGGACTACTTTTGACGAACTAGGCACACTGGACATCCAACCAAACAAGTCACTAGAATTCTCTCCCTGACTTGAATGTTGGGAGTTATAAAAATATTCTGTTTCAAGGAAATCACAATCCATGGTAGTGTATACTTTTCGTGTTTTTGGATCATAACACCTATATCCCTTCTGATTTATTCCATATCCTACAAATACACACTTAATAGCACAAGGTTCGAGTTTGTTCCTGTCGGTTTTCTGAATATGAACATAAACACTACACCCAAAAATTCTAGGTAAGACTGTCAAAGTAGATGGTATGGAGGTTTGGGTGGCTAGAGTTTTTAGAGGTGTTTGGTATTGTAGGACCTTGGTAGGAAGGCGATTCACAAGATAAACCGCTGTTCTTACCGCTTCTGGCCAAAAAAACTTAGGGGCATTAGATTCTATCATTATTGCTCTGGTAATTTCTAGTAAAAAACGATTTTTTCTTTCAGCTACACCATTTTGCTGTGGGGTATTAGGGCAAGATGTCTGGTGAATAATTCCTTGTTTGGTGAAAAAAGATTTTAGGGTAGAGTTAACAAACTCTCCCCCATTGTCTGACCTAAGTATCTTAATATTTTTTCCAAACTGAGTTTGAATCATTTTATGAAATTCCACAAATTTTTCACATACTTCAGACTTTTGTTTCAGAAAATAAATCCAAACCATTCTAGAAAAATCATCAATGAACAACACAAAGTACTTAAATCCAGAACTATTATTGTTTGGAGCAGGACCCCACACATCTGAATGAACTAAGGAAAAAATCGCATCACTTCTAGTCTTACTAACAGGATATGTCTTTCTATGGCTTTTGGCCAACACACAAGTTTCACACCTAAAATTTTTGCTATCTTTAAAAAAACTAGGGAATAAGTGTTTGAGATAACCCGGTGAAGAATGTCCAAGTCGTCGATGCCACAGCCAAGCTTGTCTGTTTGTAGTCCCATGAGCAAGCAACATGGTTCCTTGTTGAGTCATCTCATCCACGTAGTAAAGTCCTTGGCGTTCAGTACCACGCCCAATGATTTTCCCTGTCGGTATGTCCTGTAAGATGCAAAAAGAAGGTGTAAGTAACACTGTACAATTAAGTTCCTTAGTCACATGGCTCACAGATAAAAGTTTATGTGAAAAAGAAGGTACAAACAAACAATTTTTTAATTTAATTTCTGGTGTTATTTCGACCGTGTCAGTCTTAATTACTCTCGATAAATTTCCATCGGCAATCTGAAGGTGTTTTTTCCGTGGAGTCATAGGTTCCATTAAATCGTCTTGGTCATATGTGACGGTGTCGGACGCCCCACTATCGAGCGCCCATTTTTTCTCTTTAGTGGGCCTGGCTGTTTTAGAACCAGCCTTGATGGGCCTGGTTTTTGGGCCATCTTCTCCTCCTGTATAATTGAAGGCACGGGCTAGGGTTAACTCACCATCAATTTCAGAATTCTCTTCCTCTTCCTTTGTCATCGCTGCTTTTCCAGATCTGCTCTTGTTGTCCCTGCCGTTGCTGGTAGCTCCCGAGCAGCCACCGGCGGTGGTTTTTCTCGTCTTGTTCCTGTTTTTCTTATCATCCCACCAATCGAGATACCCTATGAGTTCGAAACACTGCTCCCTTGTATGCTTCTTCTGCCCACAGTGGCTGCACTCGAGATGGCTCTTGTCGTTCCCTTCTCAGGATGAGGATTTGCCCTCTTTGCCGGTGCTTTCTGACCTAGACCTGTTGGATTTATTATTTTTTGTTATCAGTCCCATTCCTATCTCGGAGGTTTCATGACCGGTGGCGAGGATTCGTGTTTGAGCCGCCTCTCGTCTGATTTCCCCATAGGCTCTCTCAGTTGTGGGAAGGATCGATCTCTTTAGGATATCCTTCCTGATCAGTTCGTAAGTATTTTTTAATCCTGATAAAAATTGGAATAATCTTGTTTCCTCCCTTTTTCTGTTGTAGGTTGCAATGTCAGTCTCCGAGGTCATCGGATTTGGATCTCTTCGGTCAATTTCTTTCCACAGAGACTGCATCACGAGCCAATATTGTTCCACTGTGAGTTCGTCTTGGGTCTGCCTTGATGCTCTTGTGTGCAAATTGTAAATTTTCAAGGAATCTCCCCCGCTGTTAAACGTAATTTCGAGAGCATCCCACAATTCTTTTGTTGTTGAGTATTCTGTGATTCCATTGACAAGTTCTTGGTCAATGTTGGCCAAGATGGTGCTGTACAATTGCAGGTCCGCTTGTTCCCATTGTTCGAACGCTGGGTCTGTCTTTTATGGAGGTTCAGGGACCCCTGTGATGTGCCTTGTCTTGCCTTGACCTCCTATGGCTTTCTTCATTAATCTTGCCCATAGGAGATAATTGCTTTGATTCAATTTTGGTTCAATCTTGATTGAACTTTCTGTGGTTGTTTGCTGACTCTGTGTGCTTTGTTTGAACAGGGTCAGAAGTTGGTTCAAAAAATCCTTTGGAACCTCAAAGGATTCGGATGATTCTGGTTTCTTACCTTCTGCCATGGAAGCGGTCAAGATTGATTGCTCTGGCAGTTTAGGTAGATGATGAGCAAGAAAATTATACGACTAAATTGGTCGAGAAATCATGCTCTGATACCATGTCAAATTCTTAAACATATTATGTTTGAAAGAAAGAAAAGAAAAAAAAATCAAGAAGAAATTTAGGAAAGGAATGTTTAATTCTTACCTTTTTATTAAGTTTCTGGATTTTGTACATTAGTTTATATATTGGTTAAATCCTTATTGTATTTGGAAAGGAAGCCAAAAAAATCTAGATCAAAAAGGATTCTAAATAATTAACTAATTTGGTTTGTAACTAACTTCTAATACCATTCTCTATTCTTTCATGATTTAAATTGATGACGTTTTATTATTTTCTCTAACAGGAAAAGCCCATCGTCAATTATTAAAACAGTTCTCTTATATAGTCCAACAATATGAGATTATGCTTTCCGAAAAGAAGAGTACTCTAGGTCAAAGTTCAATAAATTTTTTGGGTATGTACTTTGAAAATGGATCTTATATTCCAAGCCTACACATAGTAGAAGAATTGCTTAAATTTTATGACTCAAATCTTTCTTTTAAGCATATTCAATAATTCTTGGGTATAATTAATTATATTTGAGATTTTTTTTATGCTATAGCCCAACCTATTAGCTAATTGTCCAAACTTCTCCAGAAAAATCTACTACTTTATTCCGACAAACAAATAGAGGCTATTCAAACCATTAAAAACATTGCTTTTCAACCTATTCCTCCTCATATTCTCTCTTTTGGATTGAGAATTCTCCAAATTGTTGTAAGTGATGAATATTGGAATGCAGATTCCTTGAAAAGAAAAATGGTCAAACACATTACTGTGGTCATACAAGTGACCAATTCAAAGATAGTGATAAACATTGTTGTTCCACTTATAAAGAAATCCTAGCAGTCAAATATGAAATAAAAAAATTTGAATTCTGTTTCCTTGGTCATCACTTTCTGATTATTCTTAATAATACTTTTTCTCCCAAAGGCCTTGAAATTAAAAAAAAAAAAGCTTTTCCTCCCAAATAGCTTTTAAAACTGTAAGAATGATTTTCTAAATATGACTATTCAGTTCAACACATAAATGGTTAGAGAAATATGATCTATGATCTTTTATCTAGACCATTCAAACCTATTCCCCTTATCACTACTACCGGTTTATTTTCCTTAATCATGATGTTTAGAGGATATTCATACCCGCCAAACAAACATACTTTGTGTGCTCAATATTTAGAATTTCCTCCTAGATGTCATTTCACCACTCCCACTGAAATCTAACAGCTTGCAAGAACTCACCTTCATGTTTATTTGGAATATATTCATAACCACTTTCTTGTGGACCTCGAAGTCAATGTTTTTTTTTTATCTAGAGTATCAATGGATGTTGGTTTATCATCTCTCTCCAAACAATCCTTAGTTTCTTGTTGAATTATGATTTTGTGGTGTCTTTCTACACTATATAACCACGCTTTGGAGATTCCTGTTATGGACATGATAAATTTCTTATACATTGAAAGTAATTCTGAGAAATTACCATGGAAGGTGATAGGCTGCAAATCCAACATGTTTATTACTTTATTTTTGTGCTTAATTGATGTTATTCACATTGAAAAGAAGAGCTTTTACTTGGTTTTTATTATTCTGGACAGGAACGGTGGATTTGCAATAAAGAGGCTTATTTGGAGCTGGATTGGAAGTATTGGAGCAAAGGACGTGAAGCTGAATTTTCTTTATAACAGATTGTCAGATTGGCAGCAGAGGCCTTAGCCTTGCCCAAGGCTAATAGCCAAGCAGACTTGAACGAGCTGATTTAATTAAGTGACAGGCCCACGCATTTTAATGGTATTTGAGGACTTCTAAACCGACTTGTAATAGGATTTAAGTAGTTTTTAGTGAGCCTTTTTGTTATATTAGGATGGCCCCACTCTTTATTGAGTATTTAAGTTATTTTTAGGGTTTTGGGAGGATAATTTTTGCCTCCTCTTTGATTAATACGAATTTCAGCATTCTTTTATAGAATTTTTGTTGTTCTTCCATGGCCATGTGTGGCTAAACTCTTTATTTCGGTCAAGGATTAATTCAAGGTTGAAGTTCTTAAGATTGTGAGGTTTGATTGTGCCTAATTATTCTTTTTGATTCTTTTGCATTCATACTTTTACTGTGGCTTATTGGGAAAATTCATCCTTAGTGTATTTTTATTAGTTGATTGATCTGGCCAATTGATTAATTGATAGGATACATATAGCTAATCAATGAGATTAAATCCGTAATTGTTTATTCGAGTTGATACAAGTGGCGATTGGTATAATTTGATTGGGTAGAATCTTTTGGGTTATATCAAGTAATTGTATGATCTAATCTAAACGAATCTCGCTAGTAGGTTTGTTGGTTAGGGCAAGGTCTTTCTAGTGTTCATTGCAATCAATAAATTAAATCCTGTCGCTAGTATTAGGGTTGTTTATTGGTTAGAGGTTATTCATAGCGCTATGTCTTGCTTAACCTATTCAGAACGGAAAGATTGGTCGGAGACGCTAGCTTGAAGGCTATAACTTGTCTGTGAATATGAATTAAAAAGATTATTTTTAGCCCGTGATCAATCCATGAGAACTTCATACCGTGAATCGTCCTTGACTGAGTTCACTTCCATTGATTTTAAGTTTTAATTATTTTCTGCTGTTTTAATTTATTTCTTAATTAATTTTGCTATTTAATTTCGTTCCTTTTTACCTAAGCTATTTCCCCCATTTTATTTTTAATTTTCACTCACAGCAGGTGTCAGTTCTGGTTAGCCTTGGGCAAGGCTAGTCCCTTGGGTTCGACACTTCTCACCCTATTTACAAGTTTTCTTTTGTAGGAAGAGCAGGTTTATTATTTTTGGTGGCTTCGACACCCATCAGAAGGTTTTTAAAATGGTATGACTCCATCTCTTGGTGGAAACGAGAACTTTATTGATAGCTCACAGGAAAAAACTATGGGAAAAAACTAATGAAAAAGCAAGAAATTTTCATGCAATCTTTATTTTTTATAGACCTTATTTTCAATATCCCTAGATAGGAGTTCTCTAGTTAAGAAACCAAGCATCCCATTGGTCTGCTTACTCTGGTCAAATCTTCAACAATGAATAGAAGAAAATGGAATTAAAAATTCACCTATGTGAACTTAATAATTCCTCTCCTTATGTCATAAGTCCACTTATTTACACTTCAATGGTTCATAATAGAAATTGGACATGATATGACCAACAACATGTAAAAACTACCATTGAGCTTCCTTTCTAGCTCACTAAAAAATATTTCCAAGACAATGATTCCTTCTCTTTTGAAAATACAAACGTACTTGGCTCTAGTTCACAAGCAGCATAGCAAGATGCTCACTTATCTTTTCTAGCTTAGAATGTTCAAGTTGTCCAAACAACAACATAAGATTCCTCCCTTGTAGGACCATCCAGCTCATTTGCACTACTAAGAAATAGAGATGACTCTGTGACTACTCAACAAGACATTGATGAGGCTTTGGCATCTTCTCCTTCAGAAGGACAAACTTTTGACTTAATGGCATATGAATAAAATTCACTAGTCCGTGCTTTTTATGACTAAGATAGTGAAGACTATAGAAATATGAATCTGTCTCATCACATTCTCCATAATTCAAGGTAGTGGAGCTACAATAATCTCACTCATAGAAATAATTATTGTCATATGTTACTGTATCACTTTACTTTTTCTATAATAGTAAATTCACATGTCTCTAATAATTTAGAGCCTTTACTTTTCTCAGTACTGTGTGTAATCAGAGTTGTATGAGATTACTGCTTATGATCTCTTTTTTATAAGTTTGTATCATCCCTTTCTCTATGTAAGGGAGTCTATATCAGCTTAGGAGGATATAGCCAGTTTAGAGTAAATCCTCTATACTTCAATAAAATTATGAGTTTCTAAAAACTTTTCTTCTTTCCGATTTACTTTCTATATATTTATAAACAATATAAGGATTCTTATGAGTTAATATTGAGTGTATTAATTAGATATGTTAAAAAAGGTGCTATCCTGTTTTGGCACAGGAGAAACTATGTTGTGGACTATATATGAGACATGTCGAGTGAAATATTATTTTGTTAATTTATCCGTGTTCATGAATATAGTGTACTTTGTGTTATACTTGTAGCTTATAGCTGACCATGTATTAATATATCAGAACATCTGTGATGCGGATACTCTCAAGTGTAACACATCAGAAATTTATACATAATTTTTTTTTTCAAATTTGGTTGGGGCTTCATATTAATTACTATTAGTTAGATCAATAATTATGTTGAGTAGTTGATTGATTATATTAATTTTGCTGTGCAGACGATTTATAACTAAAATTCTGATTTTCTGCTCTCTTTTAATAAACATAAAAGAGAATGTAATTAATGCACAAAGAGAATTGAATTATTCAACGTCTTTTCACTTATTTGCATGATTTGCGAGGTCCCTTCTGACTGCAAATAATTGTCTTCCGAAGACAAAAATAGATGGCGGGATGTGTATGTTTGTGTGTCTTATATATATATATATAAGTTAGTGGTGTATCTTATTTTAAAACCGATTGCCGTAATATTATGGATTGAAAATGTTTAATTGATTTAGCTAGTCGAAGTCAACTCTAATATGAAATATACCTTACACAACAAATAGATGGAAAAAAATTTTAAAATTTATTATGTTATACAATATAATTTATTAATATATATCAAAAATATAATTACTAATCACACATTTAAAATAATAATCTTATAAAATAACTTCTCATAATTTAATAATAAAGGCATCCTATTAATTCACTAAGGGTCACATCACACTAATTTGACTTAGGTTAATACTAAGCATCTAGGTACTAGCATATAACAACTCCTCATATGTAGACTTGCAATTTAAATCCAAATTTAACTTGAATGCTACTTTATTTAAATCTTTCAATATTAATTTAAATTAAAAAAACTTCATTATTTAACAAATCCTTATCCAACTAGAAGTTTGAAATGAAAATTCTAATTTATAGTCTCCACCTTAGTTCAAATTCCATTAGATCTTCAATTTTTCTACTCAATCTTTCTACTTAGTAGAAGCTACCACAAATACACTTTTATTTTTCAGCTCATAACAAGCTCGATATGCTATACCGTCAACAATTATGCTACCGACCACTATGTGAAGATTTATTTTTCAAACTTTTCATCATTCATGATTATAATGAGACCACCTTTTCTAAAATTTGCGACTCCTTCAAGTTCTCATGTTTCAAAATAGCTATCATCACTGACCTTTTTTCTTTTTTAAACTATCATTACAATCTTAAAAACTTTTATAGGATGATGGGAGAGAGGGCAAAGAAAGGATTATTGGCTAATTTCAATATGCTTCTTTCTTCAAATACAATTGGCTGGTGAACGACTTTGACATTCAATTAAAAATCTTTTATTTCTTTCCAAGCTAGTCGGAGAGGTCTCATCAGTACATCATATCATACTTCGCGTTAGGGGGTTAAGTCCAATCATTTGTACTTACAGCCCTTTATTGTAACCCTTTCTTTATATCTCACACAGCAAATAATATATAATGAAAGAAACTTTAAGTGCAACGTGGTTTAACACAAGTGTAGCGTACAAAATAAATCAACTAATACAACCTGTAATCACACATTCAAAATAATATTCTCACAAAATAACTTTTCACAATTTTATTACAAAGATAGTCGAATCATGCATTTTATATCACCATACTAACTTGGCTTAATACTAAACCTTTAACTACAATCTCTACAAATGATCAATCACACTACTATTATATATATATATATATATATATAACTACTATTATATATATAACTTATTTTTTATTCTTTCATTTCTAAATAATATACATACTCTTTTTTTTATTTGAATTATTTTTAACAAAATATACAGAATTTTCTTGCAAGTTAACAAAAAAAAATTGTTAGGGTTCAAATTGCTGGCTCCATCTCATCACCGTCAATTTCTTCCATTTCAAGACCCAATCTCGCTTTCAATTTCCCACAAGAAATGTGTTTCCTATCCTGAAGGTAAAAATACGTAAACGTTAATAATTATTGTACTTCATTAATGACTTTGATGACTTAGAAACTCATATATATATATATATATATTATGCATAAAAATGATGCATATTACATTCAAAGCTTGCCTGTTTAAGTAATATATATATATATATATATGTTTTTGGTCGTTTTTGAGACCTCAATTTTATTATCTCAAACTCTCATGTATCCATATTTTATGGTTTTTATTTAATAATATTTTAGGTAGTGCCGTCCACTTTCGCCAAAATATATATATATATATATATATATCCAAAACATTTTTAATTATATTATAACCTACAATTGCTATATATGTATATATGCAGAAAAAGTATAGGAAATTTGAATCAGCAGCTGAAACGTAGCATTTCATTTTCAATTCTTAATTGTTAATTAAAAATATTTGGTAAATTAGCATTTGATTGATTTAAAATGTTTGATAAATTAGCATTCGGAGTATTATTTGATCAAAATTTAATAATTATAAATGAATCCTAAAAATTAAAAATTTTAACTGTTACTGTTTACTATATATATATATTTTTAGAAACAGTCATAAAAAATTTTAAATTTTGATATTTTCAATTTAACACAATCAATTAGATTATTAGCCACAACTATTGATAACTATTAAATAATCACGGCCATTGATAAATTTCTTAATATAAATTTGAGAGATCCAATTTTAAAAGCTAGTAACCAGTCGTATTCATTTTTTATTTAATCAACGTATAACCTTTTTTTTTATATATTTTTATTAGCTATTAACCAGTCGTATTCATAATGCGACTCCAATAAATAAAAAATCGAAAATCAGTGTTGGTATAGGCTATTTAATTTGTGTATAAAGAGTAATTGTAATGATTATATTTTATTTTTCGGTCGTAACATTTTCTTTATTTTGTTTTGTGGACATTTTCTCTATATCTTGCTGGTGAATAAAGATTTATAATGGAATCATGTTAAATTATAAGTATATAGTATAATATAATTATATAATATAAGATAATATAAGAGAAAGAAAATGGAAAGAGAAATTATAATATATAGGTGGACTGACTGTGGTAAAGAGATTTGGTCTTTAAACATAGATGATTGCAGAAGAAGAAGGAGAAGGAGAAGAAGAAGAGTGGGGCCATGCCAATTGCTTTGAATGGTCACACAGAGATTCTCCATCACGAATTTGCTTAAACGCTGACGCTTTCTGTTTCCCCTGCTTGCTCTCTCTTTGGCGCTATCTTCCCCCATTTTGCCACGTTTGCACCACCTCATGCCATTTCCAATTTCCCTTCTTACTTACCATTAATTAATTAATTATAAACCAATATTTATCACTATCCATTTTTTTAATTTTAATTGATTATAAAATAACATCAAGCATATACTTTTATTTTTTATGTACAAATTGGAGTTTTGAAATATTTTAACAGAAATAATTTTTTAATTTATTTCTTATATAAAAAAATATCAATATCATTTTTTTATTCCAGATACTGTAGGCAAGACGAAATAATAATAACTGTAAAAATGATTTTTTTCATCTTTTACCCAATAAAAAATTACTGATATTCTTTTTTGTTTTAGTTTACGCAAGAACTCCAACCAAAATAATTAATTTTTTTTATTTTTTATAAAATAGAAAATATATTTATTAATTTGGAATTGAGAGAATAATAACCTAGTTATACTAAGTAATTAAGAATTTTTAAATAAGAGAATATGAATGGTAGACTCGAATTAAAATAATAAATGGACTTATCACTGTTGAATCTCGTCATCTAATTTATGCTATTTTAATTTAATTGAATTGTGTTTGTATAAATTCTCGACAGTTGAATCAAACATCTTTTGTTTGATACAATGGTAAACAAATTCTGGTGTATAATAAACATATTTGCATTAAATTATTATCCATTTTAATATCATATGCTAAAATGAAAATACCACATTTTTTACAAAATATATATCTAATATACATCTAATAAATTAAAGATATAAATTTTTTCAGAAATATAAAAATAATATATAATGTAATAAATCCATTTATATATATATAAATTTGCTTGTTCCTGTGTTCACACGTAAAGGGACAAATCCAATTAGTTAACAAAGACTTGCAAAGATAGTGTCATATTTTTAAACTGGCCAGAAAAAATCAATTTTGGTAAGAAAAATTATGGATTAACAATATCGTTCATAGTCTAAATAAAAAATTATTATAAAATTCTCTTTTTCCCTTACAATATAACAAAATCTCTCATGCAATTTGACATAAAAATAATACTAAAAAAATTGGTAAGATGAACTTTATAATTAAACTCATTTAGGCTTTAAAAAAAAAGAAAAAGAAAAAAAGGTGACTTAACAAAAGTGAGAGAGCTGCAAGTTAATTTTACCGGTTACTCCAAAATTCTCTCTCTAGTTACTTATATTGAATATTGAATATATACTGTGTCTTGAAATTATATTGAGATTCTGAGAGGCTGAGGCCATTGAATAATGACTTTAGAAGCAGTGGTTCTGCAGCAAGACCTTTTTGGTTATGGCAGCTGCAGTGATTTCTACAGTACTACTACTGCGACTACTGTACCATGGATTCATGGTGGCTTTAGTCTTCAACTCCAAAGAACAGAAACTGCTATTCATAAGGAGTCTCAGGACCCTTTACCTTTTCCATTTATGGGTTCAAATGTGAAAGAACGGGATACAAATTCATCTTCACAAGAAAACTATCAGGATGAGAGATTTTTCATGACTAGTGGGTTTTATCTGGCGGAATCTCCGGTAACCACTGCTGGCCGGCGAAAAAGAAAACGTAGCAGAAGTTTCAAAAACCAAGAAGAAGTTAAGCATCAAAGAATGACTCACATAACTGTTGAACGTAATCGGAGAAAGCAAATGAATGAGTATTTCGCTGTGCTTAAGTCCATGATGCCTCCCTCCTACGTTCAAAGGGTATTGCCTTAAAAAGCCCTCAGGATTCTTGACTTCCTACGTTACAGTAGTTAACAAAATCCATTATTAACATCTCTCGTTTTTCAAAGCTTCAATAGTTAAGATTTTCAAAATTTAAACCAAAATTTCTAATTTTTTTTTTTGTATCATAAGGCAAACAGTTGATTATCAGACTATCTAATCAATCCATAAGCTACTTTTTTTTTCTTTTTCTTTGATTAATTAACATCTCTTATTTTCAAACTATAAAGTTGATCTTTCAAGAATTTCACAAAATTTGATCTGACTTTCTGCATTACTTACGAGTCAGGCAGTTGACCATAGACTACCTAATCCTCTTTCTTTGACTTACATTAATTAATTTCTTATTTCTCAAACCTTCAAAAGTTAATCTCACAAGATATGCATAAATTTGCAGGAAGACCAAGCATCAATTGTCGGAGGAGCCATTAACTTTGTGAAGGAGCTAGAGAAATTCCTTCAATCCCTTGAAGCCAAGAAAAGAATGAAGAATAAAGAATTAGAAAATAGTGATTTTTCTTCATTGTTTTCAGATTTCTTTACCTTCCCTCAGTATTCAAGTCGTTCAACTTCTACTAGTATTAATAATAATGATCAATCATCATCAATGGCTAAGAGACAATCAAGCTTTGCAGAAGTTGAAGTTACAATGACAGAAAGCCATACCAATCTCAAAATACTATCAAGAAAACACCCAAAACAGCTCTTGAAGATGGTGAATGAGTTGTCCTACCTTTCCCTTACAATTCTTCACCTAAATGTTACAACTGTTGGTCACATGGTACTCTACACTTTTAGTGCTAAGGTTAGTAGAAGCAGTTTAATTAATATCCCTTATCCTCCCTGTCTTAAAGTTCATTAATTACTCTCTGTGTGTGTGTATATATATATATAGAAGCAATTTAATTAATACCCTTTATCCTCCCTGTCTTAAAAGTTCATTAATTACTCTCTCTCTCTCTGTGTGTATGTATATATATATATATGTATATATATATATATATTAATTAAGAGTTCATATGGTTTAAGTGTTTTTGGTTTTTTCCGAGGCAGGTTGAAGAAGAGTGTCAACTAACTACAGCAAATGAAATTGCAGCTACTGTGTATGAAATGGTGGGCAAGATCCAAGATGAGGCCATTTCTGTTTTCTCATCTGATTCTTAAATTAATGTGTTTAATTTTCTTTCTTTTGGTCAATTAAATGTTTTCCATTTCTCATCTTTTCTCCATCTTTGTATCTTTGTGTATGTTTATATTTTTATTTTAATTTATAGGAAATTATGCTTCACATATGAATCTACTTAAAATTAAATGTGGATCAATTTTTAATATTTAAACACATAATAGATACTACTTTTACCAATAGTTTTTATGCTAAGCTGTATCATCTTTAGATTTATCGTAGTTTAAATTCTTTCACAAAATGTAATGCTTCCTTGTATGAAAATAAAGTACACTAATGCATGACCCAAAAAAAAAGTACACTAATGTTCTAAAGCCACATTAAGTCATTAATTAAGTGGTATAATAAATCAGCTCGGAAGTTTTTTTTTTTGTTTAGTGAAAAAGAACTTCATAAAACAAACATGAAAAGAACTTCTAAAGAGTGTCGTAATCGAAGATGAAGGGATCGAACAATAACGTTAGGTAGGTAACACAGCGAAATCCCCAAATAACCTCTGATATACAAACTGTGTGAGATGAGGTAAGCTTGACATGTGATTCCCAAAAGAGAAATAATATTCCATAGAACTGCATCATAGAAAACCATCTTTTGCCATAAGAGACTAGAGAAGCAGCCTCCTTAATAAGCAAAAGCCTACTGGAAGAGGGGAGAAATCCCAACGAACAGTGGCGAAGCCACATTGAGGGGAAGGGGGGCAACTGCCCCCCTTCTCTTCTGAGAAAAAAAAAATTTATATGTATATAGTTGTAAAAATTATTAGAATTATTTATTTGCTCTCCTTCATAATTTTAAATTGCCTCATATTATTTAGTTTATGCAAGAAAAAAATTAATAAATTATTCATTTCACAATTAAATATATTTTTTTTCTAGAAAAATTGATACTATTCAAATGCAAAAACTAACTTAATTTGAACTCATTCCATAAATCAAAGATCTAAGAAAAAAATTAAAAGCACAATAAAAAAAGTTTATAAAAAATAAAAGGTTATAATTTTTATTTATTTATTTTTATTTTATTATTTATACTTCTAATATTACGATATAATTTTTCATTCAATCATTTCTTAAGAAATTAAATATATTATTCAATATTTTTTCTCTAATAAGAGTGATGTTATGATTTTACAAAGAAAAATTTGCCCCCATTCTTTTCAATTTCTAGCTTCGCCCCTGCCAACGAACACAGCAAAGAAGGATAAAAGAGTGAAAAGCTTCTGTAGTCTTAAAGCAAACCAAATATAGCCATAATCTCCTAGAGAGCTTTAGCAAACAAAAGATTGAGGAAGGGAAGAGAATTCTTCCTATGGACCATGGCTTCAAAATGTTGGGTCCTCAATCAACAATAATTAGTTGTGTAAATTAAAATAATCTCAAGTTAAACAATATCAATGCACAGAAATAGCAAAACAATAAGCAAGCAAAGAACAACCACAAAGCAAGAGACATCGGATTTAATGTGAAAAATTCTTTAGTGTAGAGGAAAAAATCACGGGACAAGCTCCGAATTAAATCTACTCAAAGAAATCAAATACAAAAAAGTATTTTCAAGTACTCCACACTTGAAATCATCAATAATGAAAAAAAAAATATATAAATACTTCTCTAGCAAGTTCAATCATTCTTGAATGATCATACTAAGAAATCTAGAGAATACCCCTTCAAAATTGATCTAAGAATCACTTGAAATCTTTGATAAAAATAATTAAAATTAAAGCCACAAAAACAATGACTTGGCTTTAATTTTCTCTCTTTCTCGTGGATTGTGCAAGGAAGAAGCAACATAACAATATTTGTTTCTTCTTATATTGATGGTGGCCACACAAATCAAAACCAACTCAAATTCTTATTTCTTTCTTTTTCTTTTCCATGTAGGACACTCCACACACATCACTTATTTTCTTTTTCTTTTTTAATTAATGATTAATGGGTTAGAATTATGGGCCTAACAATCTCCTCTTCCAGCTCATAAAGAGATGTTCACACATCCATTGCCCAGTTACCACTCACTCCTACAATCTTCACTACAAGAATTTGACAATTTAAAAACAGAAATTAGAAACAGATACTAATCTGTTTCTAAATAGAAATCATTTTAAAACGAATTGTAATAGATGAAAATTGAGGAATTTTTCAACGGAATAAAAACTTATTAGAAATAAAATTTAGAAACGAAATAAATCTCTTTCTAAATTATTTTTATATTTCGAGAGAATAAATAGTGAAAAATATATAAATGGAATTAAAACTACTTAGAAATAAAAAAATTTTGAAAAGGATTTTATCCGTTTCTAATAGTGGGCGGAAAAAATAGGTGCTAAAATTTGTATTCAAAATTAGAAACGAATTTAAATTTCGCTTCTAAATAGCATAATGATATGCTATTTAGAAACAAATAGTAAATTTGTTTCTGATTTAGAAACGGAATTAGAAATGGATAGCATATTTGTTTCTAATTTAGAAACAGATTTAGTAATTGTTTCTAATTCTATTTCTAATTTAGAAACGGATAGTAAATAGATTTCTAAATCCATTTCTATATTATAAAGATATAAAAACTCTTACTTTCCTTTCTTTTTCTTTTTCTCTCTCACCTCACCATACTTTTACAACATCATCAGCTACGCAAACACCCCCAACCAACAAATCTTAGTAGCCCCCTCACCACCCACATTAGTTTTTATGCATATTTACTCTCTCTTTCCCTTCATTTTCTCTCTAAAAGGGAGCATTTTCTCTATTCTTGAAGATTCAAAGTTGAAATTGAATAAATTTTGGTTGTAATTCTTCAATCTCAAGTAAGAAATCCTCTATTTTTATCTACACAATCTTTGTGAAATAATTTCAAACTATAATTTAATTTTCTTTATATTTGATAGGAAAATACTTGTTAGTTTCAAGGGTCTTAAAGATTAAGTTAAGAAATTGAAGAAATTTTGGTAATCATATCTTCAATTTTAATTAGTAAGACGCTTCACTTGCATTTATTTTTGAATTATTATTTGATTTGAATCTATTTATTTATTTATTTTGTTAATTATTTGTAAATAAACCACTAAAATAAATATATTTACATGTGTGAAGATTAAGATGAACAAATATGTGTATATGAACAAATATATTTGATTTTAACTTTGTATTATAATATTTATATGAAGAGTTAAGATGAACAAATATATACGAGTATGTATATGCATATTTTTCTCTATATTCTTTAACTTTGGTGTTGGCATTATTTTTAAGAGATGAGATTATGATGAGTTACTTATAAAAATTTTGCTTTTATATTAATTGAAAAAACAATCCCAACATTTGTGTTTGTACTTCTTGATATTTGTTGGTGTTTTGATGTATTTTCATATAATTAATGTAGGATATATACAACTAAAGATTGTAAATTTGAAACTTTGAATTGCTCATAATATGGTTTGGTTGAACTTGCAAGCATCTTAACTTATTTATAGAAGATAAATTGTTGCAAAATAAAATTGGAAAAGTTTGAAATCTTTTTATGAAAATAAAAATTTCAGTATTATATAATAACAATTTATTTAGATAATAACATATGTTGCATATTCTATAAATTTGTATTATATTGTGATATTGATTTTTATTTAACTGAAAATATGATAACATGTGAAACTTAGATTTCATGTTAGGTATGCTCTAGTTTGTGCCGAAAACCTATCAATTTTTTTTAAAAAAAAATATGAGAAATTGTACTAATAAAATATATTTTATTATTTGTATTTATTTTAAGCTAAGCAGTGCGAGTATGCGTATCACTAACTAATGGACGGAATGAATGCACTAATGAGATAGTTTCAGCATCCATCATCCGCTCGTCTTCCTACATATGATGCTATTTCTAATTAGGACCATGTTCCTGATGATCAAACTCTAGGTCTATTGGTAATTTTCTTTTATTTTTTTATTTATGTACACTGACTATTTTATAGATACATTTGACATTTATGTTTATGTATATTATTTCAATTATGTTATGTAAATATAATTATGTTATATTATATATATATTTCAATATTTTTTAAAATTTATTTATTTTAGTTCTACCTAAATTCATGAACAAAAAAAATATAATTAATATCAATAAAAAAAATGAAGAATATAAATAATATTTATAAAAATTAAAAAAATATATAAATAAAATTAAAAAAATAAATAATAAAGTTTAGAAACGGATATTTTTGTTTCTAAAATTTATAGTTCGTTTATAATATAAGCAAATTTCGTCAACAAATAAAAACGAATTTTTCTTTTTTGTTAGAAATGAACATAAATTTATTTCTAATAGAAACAGACAAGTCCGTTTCTAATAGAAACGGAGGTTGGTTCTTAATATAGTTCTGAATTAGAAACATATTTTGAATTTCTATTTTAAAATAGAAATGAAATTTTCATTTCAAATCCGTTCCAAATTAGAAAAGAAATTTTTTTTCCGTTTCAAACTGATTAGAAATGAGACTTTTAAAAATGAAAATTTTTTGTTTCAAATCTATTTCAAAATTGTATTAGAAATGGATTTTTTTAGTTTTAAAAATGAAAAATTTCGTTTAAAAACTGTCAAATTCTTGTAGTGCTTGGTATAGAACTGATGTTTGTCATGAGTCGCTATCTTAGTCAATATGTTTTAGTTCAAAAAAAAAAAACCTTGGTCAACATATCAGCTGATTTTTTATTAGTGTGATTCTTCTTTAATAATATCTTTTGATTATTTATCATTTCATAAATCCAATAGTATCTCATATTAATATGTTTAGTCTAACAGAAATATATGATGTTTTTCTCATATCTATAGCACTTTTACTATCACAATTCATCACATACTCATCTTCCTTCAAACTCAACTCTTTGAGAAATCTTTTCAACTAAAACATCTTTTTACTTGCTTTAGTCATAGCTATGTACTCTATTTTAGTTGTAGATAGGGCAACACATTTTGCAATTTAGACTGTCATGATATATCTCCCCCCACAAAAATAAACACATATCCTGAAGTTGGCTTTTTATCATCAAGGTCACCTCCCATATATCCGCATTTGAATATACTTTTAGAATTGATTATGAGTCTCCAAAGCATAAGAACATCTTAGAAGTACCTCCCAAACACATAAGAATCTATTTGACCACCTCCTAATAATCTTTACCAAGATTCGAAAGAAACCTACTGACTAAACTAATATCATGAGCAATATCTGGCTGGGTGCAAATCATAGCATAGATTAAACTCCCAACTGCAAAGGAGTAAGGAATGATTGTCATTTCTTACTTTTTCTTTTGAGTAGAAGGATAATATTTCTTACTAAATGTAAAGTGTTTAGCAAAAGGTGTGCTAACTGACTTAGCATTATTCATACTAAATCTACTTAAAATTTGCTCAATATACTTTTCTTGTGACAGTCACAACTTCTTAGCTTTTCTGTCACGAGTAGTTTGCATGACTAAAATCTATCGTGTTGGTCCTGAATTCTTCATATCAAAGGAGCAGAAAAAAAAACTCCTTTTCAATCCATTAATTATGGTAGCATCTTACCCTACTATCAACATATCATCCATGTAGAACAAAAGAATCATAAATTTATCGTCTGAAAATATCCTAAAGTACACACAATGATCTGTATCTATTTTAGTATAGCTATGACTCATGATGAAAGAGTCAAATTTCTTATACCATGTCTTAGAGCTTGTTTCAACCCATAAAAACTCTTCTTCAATATGTAAACCATGAGTTCTTCTTCCTCCAAATCACCATGAATGAATGCAATTTTCAAATCTAGCTACTCAAGCTTAAAATCTAAGCTAGCAACCAAACTAAGAATCACTCAAATGGAGCTCATCTTAATAATAGGAGAAAAAATCTCATCAAAATTAACTCTTTTTCTTCTAATTGAAGCCCTTTACTATCAAACAAGCTTTTTTACTTCACTAGCTTCTCTCCATCCATCTTAAGCTTATACACCCATTTGTTCTTCAAAGCTTTTCTATCTTCTGAAAGTTCAACAAGCTCATAAGTATTGTTCTTCTTCAAAGAGCTCATCTCCTCCTACATTGTATTCATCCAATGAGTCTTATGTTTATGATTATGAACTTTCTGAAAGCTTTTTAGCTCCTCTCTTCTATAATGTTACATGCTTAGAATTGGGATACCTAGTAGATGGATGAATTTCTCTGGTTGACCTACTAACCTGAGGTCAATATGATCATCACATTAACTAGTGTTGATATATTATCAATCCCATATTTTTTAAGCAACTCTCTCTCATCTATGGCATTTCTGATTGAAGGAGAAATTAACATAGGAAGATGAATTTTTTCACTACTTGTAGTCTTCTCTAATGCCTCAAAGTCCAATAAAGTCTTATGTTCATAGAAGATTGCATATGTAGACTTGATGGCTTTCTTTTTTTATTGGATCTCATAACTTGTATCTAAACTCTACATCCCCATGACCCAGAAAAATGCATGGAACAACCTTATTATCAAGTTTCTATCTCTACTTCTTAGGCACATGCACAAAAGCCTTGCATCCAAGTACCTTCAAGAGAGAGTAAATAACATTTTTCCCAAACTATACTCTTTTAGGTATTTTAAAATCTGTAGGAGCCAATGGAGAGTGATTCATCAAATAGAAGAAAATATAGAGTGTTTTACCCAAAATGGCTTAGGAAGTTTAGCCTTTTTCAACATGCATCCGACTTTCTCTAAGATGATTCTATTTGTCCTTTCAGCTATATTATTATACTGTAGAGTGTTAGGAACTGTCTTCTCATGTCTGATTCCATACTTTAAGTAGGAATTCTCAAACTCCTTTGAAGTGTATTCACCTCTATTGTCAGTGTGAAGGCACTTTAAGGATGTTCCCTTCTCTTTTTTTACCATTGCATGACACTGCTTATAGCGCTGAAGAACCCAATTTT
This sequence comes from Garcia nutans, assembly GCA_947685225.1. Classification (NCBI taxonomy): domain Eukaryota; kingdom Viridiplantae; phylum Streptophyta; class Magnoliopsida; order Malpighiales; family Euphorbiaceae; genus Garcia; species Garcia nutans. The sequence continues at coordinate 8,291,881 of CANTUV010000059.1, read as the reverse complement.
TTATTTTCAAAATAAATGCCCAAACTTTTCATGAAGCATCATCAATAAAAGTAATAAAATATCTATTATTTCCTAATATTTCTACAACAATGAGACCACATATATCAGAGTAATCTAACTCAAGTACATTCTTTTTCCTTTCAGAGGAACTACTAAATGAGACTTTATGTTGCTTGCCATACAAATAGGCATCACAAGGGTTTAAACTCATATCTTTGGAAAAGGGAATGAGAGACTTCTTTGTCAAAATTTAAAACACGTTCTCTCTCATGTGAGCCAGTATTCTATGCCACAAGTCTAGCAGAGCATAATCTTTAATTGCATTCAGAGCCCCTTCAACCGTCTTCACTTAAGTTTTGTAAAGTGTGTAGCACAATCTACTTCTAGAAACCATAATCGAGCCTTTGGTGAGTTTTTACTTTTTATCACCAAAGATATTTTAATAACCATCTAGATTCAAAAATGAGTAGAAATAAATTTAGGTATAAATATGTCACATGTCACATATTCTTCAGAGTTAACATGCAACCAATATTTTTCTGAATATAGATATCACCAATACCCACTTTATTTTATTAGCTGGCATTACCCATCTTCACTCTACCAAAATTATCTGTTTTGTATACAATAAAGACATTTCTCATTGGTATAGCATGGTATGATGTTGTTGAATCAACAACCCACTTCATATCAGAATTAGTAACATTGTTATGCTCCTTAACAAAGGAGAATACAACAATCTCTTCATTATCATTAGCTACAGCTGCAGTGATATTCTAATCATCCTTCTTCTTTTGATTTTTCTCATCATTCAATTCCTTTTTCCAAGCTTTGCAATTTCTTTACATATGCCTCTTCTTGCTACCGTGATAACAACTGAATTTTCTTTTCGATTGTGACTTGCCTCTATATTTATAACGCCCCTTAGGACCTTTGCTTCTGCACCTACTTTTTGTGGTTGTAATAAGAGCTTGTGAAGTATCATTGTCCATATCCTTTTTTTTAGTCTCCTCATTATAAAGGTAGTATTTTACTAAAGATAAAAACAAAGCACAGCTTGGAGGAGAGTTACTAAGAGACACCACTAAAGTCTCCCAACTGTTTGGCAAAGAACTCAAGAATAATAATGTCTGAAATTCATCATCTAGAGTTATCTTTATGATGCTCAATGGAATTACCAATTTCTGAAACTCACTCAAGTGTTATGCAATTAATGGTCAATCTCTTAGTTTCAAATTCACAAGCTTCATGATTACAAAAGCTTTATTTTGAGCACTTTTTCTCTCATACATAGTTCCAACTAGTTTCATAATTCATATTCATTAACTTCTTTGCTTATATGATGGTAGATATTATTATCTACTCATTGCTGAATAGTTTCGACAGTTTTTCTATGCATCTTCTCCCAATCATTATTAGATTTCTCACTTGGCTTAGTAGATCCTAATTTTATGGAATCATACAAGTCCTTACAGTAGTGAAGGTCCTCCATCTTTAACTTTCAAGTTAAATAATTTAAAGCAAACAATTTAATCATGGTACTTGCAAATTTCACCATTCTAATTTACATAATTAATTTCACACCCAAAGAACTATACTCTGATATCACTTGTTGGATCTTTAATCAATAATAATTAATTGTGTAAATTAAAATAATCCCAAGTTAAGCAATATTAATGCACAAAAATAGCAAAATAATAAGCAAGCAAAGAGTATCCACAAAGTAAGAGACATAAGATTTAACGTGAAAAATTCTTTAGTACAAAGGAAAAAATTATAGGATAAGCTCCGAATCAAATCCATTATCAAAAAAATCAAGTACAAAAAATATTCTCAAGTAATCCACACTTGTGATCACTAATAATGGAGAAAATATATAAATATCTCTCTAGAAAGTTCAATCCTTCTTGGATGATCACACTAAAAAATCTAGAGATTACCCCTCCAAACTTGATCTAAGAATCACTTGAAATCTTTGATGAAAATAATTAAAATTAAAGCCACAAAAACAAAGATTCGGCTTTAATTTCCTCTTTTTCTCATTGGTTGCACAAGGAAGAAGCAACAAAACAATATTTGTTTTTTCTTATATCAGTGGTGGCCACATAAACCAAAACCTACTCAAATTCTTATATCTTTCCTTTTATTAATGATTATTGAGTTGGAATTATGGGCCAAACCCAAAAAATCCTTATTAAGAGCTAAAATAAGGAAAAAGCGCAAATAAGGGGAAAAAAGGATGGAGATTAAAGAATCGTGTGGCCAATGGTAGCCCTTAATCTAGGACATGAAAAGAGAGAAGGAGCTCTATGTGCAAAGGAGGAAGAAACTTCTCGAGGAAGTGAAAAAGAGAGAGGACTCTCGGTTAAGATGTGATCAAGCCCAAATTAGCAGCATGAAAGTGTTGATACAAATAATGTCATTTGGGACATATATACTAGGTGATATATAAGATTTTTAAAACAAGATAAAAATTTGCTCTAATATATATCAAAATTGATAATAAGCGTCACTATAAGAAAATCTCTAAATAGTGTTGAAATTTAATAAGCCATTTATAAAAATTAAGTAACAAATTAAATATTAGTAGTGTTTTGTTTAAGGATGCCAATAGGGTGAGGCAGTGACGGGGACAATCCCCATCTCCATCTTGATGAGGAATTATAATCCCCGTCCCCTTTCCCGCCCCACAAGCGGAGACGGGTTCAACCTTGTTCCCGTTCAAATTTACTTTTCTTTAATGTTTTGAATTAAAATTTAATTATATAAATAAATTAATAATATATAATAATTATACACATAATAATTCAATAATTTTATGCAGTAAAATTCAAAAATACAACAAGATAAAAAATTATTAAATTCATTTTATTCTACAATACAAATAACTTAAGCAAGACATATGTAATAATTCTATATTTTGATTTATATAATATAATATTTTATAATATAATATATGTCGGATCCCCACGGGGCGGAGATGGATATTCCCCTAGGCCATGAGTGTATTTCCTATCCTTACCTTGCCCCTGTCTACGAGCAGAAAAATCTCACAAGAAATGGAAAATTTTCACCTTACTGCTAACTCTAGTTTTGTTTAAATTTCAAACTCGAAATCGGAGCTAGAATTAGAATGAAACGAAATCAGAATTGAGATGATAATTTATTTATTTTGTTTGATTCAATTTGAAATTAAATTCTGAAAGTTTCTAAAACTGTTTGAGTTATAATATGATTGGAATCGAAACAATGGCAATATAACCTACTAAAGTAAAAAGTTATTAATACAAATTATTGGCAGAATACCAAAGAAAAATTCATCAATGAAAAAGTTCATCCTAATATTAGGCGTGAAAATTAACAAACTATTTTTCAAATTTTTTATAATTTCAAATGGATTTTTTTTTGAAAAAAGATTTAAAATTTGAAAAAACCCAAAAAGAAGAAAAATTACCTATGAAATTTGAAAATTTATTAATGCAACATAATTTCTATTAATTTAAATGGAATTTTTTTTCCAAAAATTTAAAATTTCAAAAAGAATCAAAATGAAAAAAATATATATAAATAGAATTTGAAATTTTACTGATGAAATTTTCATTGAAAAATTTTTAAGTGATAAAATTTTTTGATAAAAAATTAAAAAATTTCAAAAGAGCTAAAAGTAAAACATATAATGACGAAAATTAAATTGGTAAATTTTACGTAAAAAAATTTACAATTCTTCTTCTTCCATAAATAAATTAGCTTACTCAGTAATTTAAATTTAAATTTGCAATTTTACTTTAAATGATTAACTTTAGCTATTAAGTTAAACTAGTAAATATAGTAATTTTCTTAGTTTAAACTATTATTAATATTAGTTTTTAATAATTTTAAGGCATAACCCCCCAAAAAAACCCTCTTTATAATATGCGTTTTCTCATGTTAAGCCTATTTTTTTTTCAGTTAATAGGTGCCAGAAATTTGCATGTTGCATCAAATCTATCCCAATTTTTTCTTGGAAAAATGCAGAGCCTATTTGGCATATGATGTGGCTGGTTCAGTGAGTACCACTCTTATCCCTCAAAATGCACCATTTTAATTTGCAATTTAACACACCAACAATGGCAAAAAAAAGGCGTCAGTGTACCTTGAAGCATATCATTTTAAACAAAAAAGGGCAACCTCCCTTCAACCTTTTTCAGCATAAATCAAATTTCTCCTCTCCTCTCTCACTTTTCCTTGCATGCCATGGATGAAGCAACGATCTTTGTGATAACCATGACTATCCTATGCAAACATGAAGAGGGTGAGCTAATTGCTACACATCTTTGAGCTCTAAAAACCCTGCACGCAAATTAATTTTTAAGGTTTCTTACATGAATTGTAATTTTTTCATTGCTTCGTAATGCAGGAGGATGATTGCAAATTTTCTTATTGGATTGATCTTGAATGTACTCCTAGAGACAAGGAAGTTGATTACCTATTTGTGAACAAGATTAAGAGCTTGAATCATGATATTGGAAGGTTGAACGAGGCGATTTAGAGAATGGAGGAGGAGGCTAAAACACAGGCTGGAGCTGCTATTGCCATTGCTACAATGGTGATTAGGTTAGAGACAGAGAAAACTCTAGTTTTGAATGAGAAGAAGCTGCCAGAGAAGAAAGTTTTGTAAAGAAGTGAAGGAGAAGTGGAATATGAAGCTGCTTACATCATTGTTAGTGATGTTTGGGATTGTATCAATGTTGATGATCAATAAAAACCAGCCAAGGCATCTCGCACTTCCTTGGAGTAGTGTTGATTACTACTGAGAAGCCTTGGATTTTGTATTTTTGTCCGTTGGTCTTAGTGTTACCATGTAATGGTTATTTGGATATTTATGAAATGTTGATGTTAGGTGTAATTTTTATGATGTTTTGTAATAAAGAAATGAAAATGTGAAATGAACATGGTATTGCCCGTGACTCTTACTATTGTCTTGATTTACAATGTGAATGAAGTATGTTTGTTTGCTACATGTTAATTTGTTTCAAGTTAATTGGTTTTTGCAAGTCAATTGGTTGCAGCAAGTGCAATACATAACCACATCCACTAAGTGCAATACACAACCACATCCACCAAGTGCAAGTTACTAGCTATCTGCAACAAAGCTTGGTACACTTTAGGTACACAAGCACCAAGTTACTAGCTATCTACACAATACATAACCTGAATATAGCAGGAATTGCAAAAGCGAAATACATTATTTTCTTCATCAAGCTTCATAGCTTAGTTTGGGGCACTTAAACTGCATAACACCAAGTTCACACCTGAACTAGCAGCAAATCATAAACAACACATTGTCCACTTCAGTAAAAGAAACCATACACAAAGCACACATTGTCCAAAACCACCAAGTTCACAAATCAACTGAAAAGTAAAAGACGATATCATTATACTTTAAAAAAAGACAATACATCCAGATGGTTCATCTGCCACAAAACATATTTAATGTAATTCACTTGAGATCGTTGCTTCATCCATGGCATGCAGAGGAAAAGTGAGACAGGAGAGGAGAACTTCGAATTATGTTGAAGAAGGTTGAAGGGAGATTGCCCTCTTTGGTTTAAAATGATAGGCTTTAAGGTAAATCGACGCCCTTTTTTTTTTTTTCCACTATTGGTGCATTAAATTGCAATTAAAAATGGTTCATTTTGAGGGATGAAAGTGGTACTAACTGAACTATCCATGTTAGATGCCATGTAGACTCAACATTTTTCTAAGGCAAAATTGAGATGGATTTGATGCAAGTTGCAAACTTTTGGCACTTATTGACAAAAAAAAAAAAAAAAAAAAAGCAGAAAACGTGTATTCTATGAGAGGTTAGGCCTAATTTTAAATTTAATATTAATCAACTTGAATTTTTAGATTTAAATTAAATATATCAAGGAATTACTAATCAAATTTAAAAATATTAAAAATATTATAAAATTATTGTTGAATTTTTAAAATTAAAAATATTTTTAATGATGGAAATATTTAAAATTCTAAAATTTTTAATAAATTAACTAATTTTTCAACTGATTACCGAAATAATTTTTGGGTCATTGTTTTAACCTGCTAATGAATAAAAGGTCCAATCGGAAAAATTACAAGCTTCTTACTAGTAAAATATTTTCATATGTAAAAGTATTTATTGATGAAATTTATGTATTTAAAGATAGATTTTTCTATAAATAAAATTGCAGTTTTTCTAAAATTTATGAGATGGAACATCTAAACTAAAAATTACATAGAAATGTTTTTTAAAAAAATTATTTATAATTTGAGAATTCATTATAATTATGTAATTTCCATAATCAAACCTTTTTAATAAGGTGTAAATTTTGCCATTCGGTTACTAATTTGTAAATTATAAGGTAATATATTTTATCAAAAAATGCTTGGACTGCTAAGATCATAATAAAAAACCATATCATAGAAGGTAAAAGTTAAAACAAATAAGAATCAAACTATATTATACTATATCATACTTAGACAAATTATAAAACAAACAAGGCATGTTTACCGTTTGTACCGCCTGATTTATTTTTATTAGATTGAATATCAAACTAGATTAATGATTAATTTATAATTTAACTGGATTAACTTTGATTCAATAATATAATAATATTGTGATTTTTATTTATTAATAATAAAAAATCATAAAAATTTTGAAAATAATAAAAATATGTTATCAATTCAAAAATATTACATACTAAAAATCTAGTACATATTAAAAAAATGAGCCTAAAATTTTTTTCTCTAATTTTTATTCAAGAAATACTTAAAAATTAGCAAACCAATTTTATCTAATTCGATCCGACAAATTGGTTTTCCAGTTTTGGCCGATTTTATAAATTTATTTTTTTTAGTATTTGTAAACCACACCAACCCTTGGTTTTTAATTAACCTGATTCGATTGGCATGTCCTGTCCTGTTTTTTTTTTTTTAAAAAAACACCTCATTAGTGTCTCACATTTACCTTTCTCTAAGTGTTGTTAGTTTTTTTTTTTTGTCAAATTTTTGTATTTTATAAGAAGAAAGTGTAAAAACACCTATGAAGTTTATACGAAGAAGTTTTTCTTTTTCCTTTTCATTTTATACTCTTGAAGTTAAAAAAAAAAAGTTATTAAATTAGTCAATATTTTAATAATAAACTAACTGCCTGTAACTATTTGGTTAGTTAGGGTGAGGATGTGCATATATGCCTTTTAAGTTTGTACAAAAGTATGTATTGATACTGATTTTTTTTTTGTTTAATTATGCACTAAAATGATATTTTTACCTATTTACATATGAATCAAACATATTTAAGAGTATTTTATACTAAATAATATTTTAATTAAAATTATTATTTAATACTTCATTTAATGAATATTTAAAATCAAAAGTCATATATTTAATAAATTAAATAAATTATTAATAAAATAGTTATTACTAATAAATATCTTAACTCAAACTATTAATATTTGAAGATAAAAGATTATATATTTAATAAATTGATAAGTATTAGTAAGTTTTTAATTGAAATAATTAATATATAAAAATAAAAGGTCATATATTTAATAAATTATAAATATAAAATTATTATTATATAGAAATAAAATATTATATATTTAGCAAACCAAATAAATTATTAGCAATTTTATTTATTAATTGAAAATATTAATATATTTTCAATATTATTTTTTTAATAAATTTAATAAAATATTAAGAAATTAATAATTTTGAATAATTTCTTAATCAAAACTAGATAAAAGATCATTATTTAATAAATTATTAATTATAATAAAATTTTAACTGAAATTATTAGTATATGAAAATAAAATTTATCTATTTAATAAATAATTAATATATTAATATAAAATATCTTATATGTAATAAATTTATTGTTTGAAATTAAAAAAAGAAATAAATATAAGCTATCACATAATGTATATATGTAATACAAAAATATCATATGTTATAATTATTTATCTTTTTTATATTATTTATTTATCAAATAATTTATTAATTGAAACTATTAATATATAAAAAATAGAAAATTAGGTCAGGTTTTATTTTATTTTTCATAAAAATACTAATGATTGCTAAAATTTATTAATTTGAACTGTTAATACATAAAGATAAAAATATTATATATTTAATAAGTTATTAATATATGAATATAAAAAGTCTCATGGGTGATAAATTTACTGATTAAAATTATTAATTAGTATAAATAACTGAAAATAAATATTTTAAATTTTCATATTTATAGTGGGGTTATATATTTAATTTTAATAATTTTTTACAATATTTTCTTGTAATACGATAAAAAATTATATTTGCATATCATGTTGACTAATTAAATATATATCTAATTATTATTTGAAAATATAAAATATTGGAATTAATAAATTAAATAATTATTATATAATAATTATTTTATTTTATTAAATTGAATTATATTATATTATATTTTAATTTTAATATTATTTTATTTGTATTTTAATAAATAAAATAAAAAATATTTTATTATTTATAAGTTTATTTTAGTTATTTTATATAAATTTAATGAAAAAAATATAAAAAATTTAATGAAATGACTTATAACGGTAATCAAGGATGTACTATTTGTAACATCCAAAATTTTTGAAAATTTCTAATTTTTGAAAAATTTGATAAAATAAATTATAATTTAAAAGGATAAATTAAATTAATAGTTTTAAATTAAAAATGAAGGGATTTTAAATGAAAAGTGGAATATATATATGATATATATGCAAAATATACATAACATATATAAAAGTCAACACTTTTTAAAAGAAAAGAGTATTTTAGTAATTAAATCTTATAAATTCAAAATTAATAAAATAATTCAAAAATAAATTAATTTTGAATGGAAGAGGGAAATTAGGACTTTTAATTTATTAAAAAAATTAAATAATTAAATATTAAATTATTTTAATATATATATATATATGTGTGTGTGTGTGTGTGGTTAAAAAAAAAGATGAAAAGGAAATAATATTTAAAAGTCTTCTTCTTCTTCTTCTTCTTCTCAAGAACGTGGCTTCCATGGATGATTGAAGACCAATGATTTTGCTTCTTTCATACTCCATAAATTGAAGGAATTAACAAGTTTCAAGTAGATTTTTGGTAATTTTCACCAAAATTAGCATTGAGGGAGATTTATTTGCTTTATCCAAGTGGTGAAGGGCAAGTTAGAAAGATTGGATTGAAGGTTTTTTTTAGCTTGCTTTGGGTTGCTAGTGGAGGAATATACAAACTTTGAATATAATGTTTATATTTGCATAACATTTGGACTTAACACATTTTAGTTGAAAAATGTGTTAAGCTACTTGGTTCATTGATTGTGTATGAATAATATGCTATGACATTTGTAATGTCATATATGTGTTAAATGCATTTTGAAAAGCCATTGATAATGGCTAATTTGTGTAACATGTGAAATATGCATATTATGTAAAAATACCCAAAGTAATTGGGTAATATGTTGTGAATGCAAAAATGAGATATGTGTAATAATGAAATGAATTGATATTGATAAAAAATGAGAAAAGTGAAAAAAATGAGAAAAATGTGAAAAATGAGAAAAAAAAGGTGAAAATAAGGCAATGTGTCTAGATTGAATATGTGACAAAAAGAAAGAGATTAATAATGAGAAAAATGAATAAATTGTGTGCCTAGTATATTATTCAATTTTCAGAGTTCTGGGTTTGGCGGCATGCCCATAATTGCCTACGGGCTATACGCTGGAATGGTGAAAAGACTGGGTCGTAAGCTAGGCCAGCTGATAAATATGATGTTTTTGGGGTGAAAAGACTGGGTCATAAGCCTCAAAAACTGTAGCAGTCTAGCCAGGTTGAGGACTAAGATACTGGGGCCTAAGGGTATAGCCGGGTTGAGGTCCAAGAGACTAGGGCTGTTACATTATCCATGGATATATATATTGCCTATGGGGCTAGACACATGGTGTCATTATCGACCAAAGTAGTAACTCTGAAATTTGAATAGCATATTAGATCCTTTTTGGACTCATGCTTGTCTTTGTTTTACTGTGAATTATGAATTATGATACAATTGAGTAATATAATGTTATGAGTTGTGCTTATGAATTATTTAAAAAATATAAGAAAGTGAATTGATGTGACATTTATATGCATTGTGCATTTGGTATTGCATTGAGTTATATTATTATTATTATCAAAGTTTGTACCACTAGGCTTCGGCTTAGCACGATTGTTTCTATCGCGTAGGTGACAGGGTAGACCCAGTTGAGCCAGAGAGTTCTTCTAGACCAAGTCGAGTCTAGACTTGTAGTTGAGCTTGTAGAGTTGCTATCGATATCAGAAACACTGCTAGAAATATGTATATATTTTTATGTTATTGTATATTTTGAGTTTTATGCATAATATATTATGTTTTAAATTTTACGTATTGTATATTATAAAGAATGTTTGGGTCAATGTATTTGAAATGAAAGAGTAAGTGTGTTTTAAATTATATATATCTATATGTATAAATGTTTGAGAAAATTGGTGAAATTGAGAAGTATGGTAGAGAGGGTGATTGGAAATTATTGGGAGTGTTTTCTTTTTGCAGGTTGAGTAATTGCTAAATTTTGGGATATTCAAAATACAGACAAAACTCTGGCGAATTTTTCCCCAGAGATTTATATATATATTATTTATTTTGGGTTCTTATAACAAGTAAATAATATTTATATTCCATTTAATTTTTATATATTTAGAATTTGAAATTTTAAGTTGGAAATGTAAAAAAAAAATTGTAAATCCGTCTGTGACATTTTGTACCGTATATGCGTATTTTACATATGCTAGAAATATGTTTTGTACGTATATAGGGTATAAGGGTGTTACATTTGTTTTGGTATCAGAGCCTAGGTTTGAGATTCTCGACCTAGGTAGGGATGATAGAGAGAGAAAATGGGGGATTTGAAAAATAGTTTTTTTTTATTGTAATACATGCATTGACACTGGCAGTTTCTGATCTCTGATATAGTATTTTCTGCTTTGTTTGCAGATATAGGTAATTATGGTGTCTCGGCTGCATCAGGCTGCTGAGGGTAGTGCAGAGAGTGTGGCTCCAGATGAGGGTAGAGATGGAGTTAGAGTTGTATCTGCTGGTGAGGCATCTATTTCTGTACCTGTGAGACCAGCAGCTGATGAGGTTCCGCCTGGCTGGGTATGGCATATGGTAGAGTTGTTGAGGTAGGCTCCAGTTCCACAGCCGTCACAACCACAGCCGCAGTTACCGGTGAGGCAGTATGACAAACTGAGAAAGTATGGGGCTGAGGACTTTGTTGGTACTACAGACCTTGCTATAGCAGAGCAGTGGCTAGACCGGGTTCAAAGGATATTTATTCAGTTACAGGCCAGTCCAGAAGAGAAGTTTGATTATGCCAGATCTCTTCTGCAGAGAGATGCATATGATTGGTGGAAGACAGTTCCACATGCTCTGGATGATCCACCAGTTTTGACCTATGATGATTTCTTGCGGGAATTTGAGCAGAAGTATACTCCGAGGGAGTATAAAGATGCAAAGAAGATGGAGTTCCTGAGTCTGAGATTGGATACTAGGGCAGTGACCGAGTATGAGATCAAGTTTATCCGGTTGAGTCACTATGCTGGTGGGATCATTTCTGACGAGTTTGACAGGTGTAGGAGGTTGGAGGAGGGACTGAGACCCTCTATCATGTGCATTGCAGGCTCTCGGTATTAGGATTTCTACCAATTAGTTGCAGCTGCCAGGAGTGTTGAGATGGCGTAGAATCTTGCAGCAGCTACCAAGGTTGAGGAGACCAGAGTTAGGAGACCCCAGAGTGAGGCAGGGTCTTCATCAGTGAAGAGAGGCCGAGGGGGACATTTTCAGAGGTTTAGTAGGAGTCAGGGGCAGTTTGGCAGGTCAGTACAGCAGCAGAGACAGAGACAGAGACCTACAATTTCAGTGGCTAGTGCTCTGACCCCAGTGGCTCAGAGACCTACTCCACCTACTTGCGTTCATTGTGGTAGAGTATATGAAGGTGTCTGCTGGTGGAGAGGTGCTTCGGGAGTGTGTTTTAGATGTGGGTCATCAGACTATTTTATCAGAGATTGTCCCGAGCCACCAGAGGTTAGGCAGGCAGATACTGCATCTTCTCGACCCAGTGTCAGAGGGGGTCGTGGTGGCAGAGGTTTTAGTAGAGGTGGTCGCCCTGGGTTTAGTCAGAGAGGAGGCCCTACATCTGGAGGCAGTAGGCTAGATGAGGTTGGGCCATCTCAGCGGGTTTATGTGATGCAGAGGCAGCCGGATGCTTCAGTCGTTATTGTGGGTATATTTTCTTTATTTGGTATTTCAGTCCTTGCTCTATTAGATCCTGGATCTACGCATTCATACATAAGTGCATCCATCTTACCTGTGTCTGAATTGCATTCTGAGTCCCTAGGATTTGATGTCTTGGTGACAAATCCTTTAGGGCATAGTGTTGTGATGAGCAGGGTGCATCGAGATAGTCCAATTGTTGTTCAGGATGAGAAGTTTCTCAGTGACCTGATTGAGATGCCTTTTAGGGAATATGATCTGATTTTGGGCATAGATTGGTTATCCAAGCATGGTGCTGTGGTAGACTGTCAGAAGAAATGTGTTACTTTGAGAACACGGGATGGTAGGGATGTTATAGTATCTAGTGAGCAGAGATATCTTTCATCTATGTTTGTTTCAGCTGGGAGAATGATTCGGAAGGGATGTGAGGCTTATCTTGCTCATGTTGTAGATACTAGAGTAGAGGGATCCCTGCTTGAAAGTATACCCACAGTTGCCGAGTTTCCAGATGTTTTCCCTAATGAGTTGCCATGGGTACCTCTTGAGAGAGAAGTGGAATTTGGTATCGATTTGTTGCCTGGTACTACTCCTATCTCTATTACCCCTTATCGGATAGCACCTGCTGAGTTGAGAGAGTTGAAGGTGCAATTGCAGGAGTTATTGGATAAAGGGTTTATCCGCCCTAGTGTGTCCCCGTGGGAAGCGCCTGTGTTGTTTGTGAAGAATAAGGATGACACCATGAGATTGTGTATTGATTATAGGCAGTTGAATAAGGTGACCATCAAGAACAAGTATCCTTTACCTCAGATAAATGATCTCTTTGATCAATTGAAGGGAGCAGCAGTATTCTCTAAGATTGATATGAGATCAGGGTACCATCAGTTGAGAGTCAGAGATGTGGATGTACCCAAGATAGCTTTTCGTACGAGGTATAGGCATTATGAGTTTCTGGTGATGCCCTTTGGATTGACAAATGCACCAACAGCTTTTATGAATTTGATGAATAGGGTATTCAGACCATATTTGGATCAGTTTGTGGTAGTCTTCATTGATGACATCTTGGTGTATTCGCATAATGAGGAGGATCATGATAGGCATTTGCGGATCGTATTGCACACTCTGAGAGAAAAGCAGTTGTATGCTAAACTGTTTAAGTGTGAGTTCTGGCTTGATCAGGTAGCTTTTCTTGGTCATGTGGTTTCAGCAGAGGGTATTAGAGTTGATCCGAGTAAAATTGAGGCTATCTTGAATTGGAGTCCACCAAAGACTGTGACAGAGGTTAGAAGTTTTCTGGGATTGGCAGGCTATTATCGTCGGTTTGTGAAGGGTTTTTCTATAATAGCTACATCACTCACCAGATTACTTTGGAAAGGAGTTAAATTTGTGTGGACAGATCAGTGTCAGGCGAGTTTTGAGCAGCTGAGAGAGATGTTAACTCAAGCTCCTGTCCTTACCCTGCCTATGGAAGGTAAACCATATGTGATATACAGTGATGCTTCACACAAGGGTTTAGGTTGTGTTTTGATGCAGGAGGGTAGAGTCATTGCTTATGCCTCTCGACAGTTGAAACCGCATGAGCTGAATTATCCAACGCATAATTTGGAATTAGCAGCAATAGCCTTTGCCTTGAAGATTTGGCGGCATTATTTGTATGGGGAAAAGTACTTCATTTATACAGATCATAAGAGTTTGAAATACTTGGGTGTTCAGAGAGAGCTGAATCTTCGACAGAGACGGTGGTTAGAGTTGATTAAAGACTACGACTGTTTGATTGATTATCATCCTGGTAAGGTAAATATTGTTGCTGATGCCTTGAGTCGGAAATCTTTGGCAGGTTTGACTGCTTATTTGCTCTCGTTGCTATTGAGTTGAGAGCTTTGCATGCTAGATTTGAGTCTTTTGATGATGGTGCTTTGATGGCTCAGTTACAGTTGAGGCCAATCTTGTTGGATCATATTAGGGAGGCTCAATTAGTAGATGAGAGAATTCAAAAAATTGTGTTGGTTTGTCAGAAAGGGGAAAGTCGAGACTTTTATGTGAGGGATGATGGCAGTCTATGGTACAGAGATAGATTGTGTATTCTTGATGATGCAGAATTGAAAAAAATGATATTAGAGGAAACACATCAGTCACTTTTTGCTATGCACCCTGGGAGTACTAAGATGTATCAGGACTTGAAGCGATATTATTGGTGGTCAGGTATGAAGAGGGACATAGCAGAGTTTGTATCCAGATGTCTCACTTGCCAGAAAGTGAAGGCTGAGCACCAAGTTCCTTCAGGATTGCTCCAACCTTTATCAGTGCCAGAGTGGAAATGGGAGCGAGTGACAATGGATTTTGTGATTGGACTACCTTTGACTCAGAAGAAGCATGATGCAATCTGGTTGATAGTTGATCGGATGATGAAGACAGCTCATTTTTTTCCAGTTCGGATGGATTATTCTCTTGAGAGGTTGGCTGAGCTGTATATCAATGAGATAGTCAGGTTGCATGGAGTCCCAGTTTCTTTGGTGTCGGATGGAGATCCCCGGTTTACTTCGAGGTTTTGGAAGAGTTTGCATAATGCTCTGGGTTCTCAATTGCATTTTAGTACTGCTTTCCATCCTCGGACAGATGGACAGTCAGAGAGAGTGATACAGATTTTGGAGGATATGTTGAGGAGCTGTATCATTGATTTTACTGGGAATTGGGACAAATTTTTGCCATTAATTGAATTTGCTTATAACAATAGTCATCATTCGAGTATTGGGATGACTCCTTATGAGGCTTTATATGGCAGGAGATGCAGAACACCTTTGTGTTGGGATGAAGTTGGAGAAGGTAAACTGGTTGGTCCCGATTTGATTAAGGAAACAGAGGAGAAGGTGAAAGTGATTCGGGGTCGTTTGAAAGCAGCTTCAGACCGACAGAAATCTTATTCAGATTTAAAGAGAAGAGACATAGAGTTTAGTGTGGGAGATAAAGTGTTTCTGAAGGTGTCTCCATGGAAGAAGATTTTGAGATTTGGCCGCAAAGGGAAGTTGAGTCCTCATTTCATAGGACCATATGAGGTGTTGGAGAGAGTTGGTCCAGTGGCTTATAGACTAGCTTTGCCGCCTGAGTTAGATCGAATACATAATGTTTTCCATGTCTCGATGCTTCAGAGATATAGGTCTCACCCATCTCATATTTTGTCAGTAGAGTCCATTGAGGTGAGTCCAGATCTAACTTACGAGAAAGAACTAGTGGCGATTTTGGCACGAGAGGTTAAAGAATTGAGGAATAAGATGGTGCCACTTGTGAAAGTCCTTTGGAGGAATCATGCCACTGAGGAGGCGACATGAGAAAGTGAGCAGGCAATGCAAAGTCAGTTTCTCCAATTGTTCCAGACTTGATGACAGGTAATTTCGGGGGCGAAATTTATTTTAGGGGGAGAGAATTGTAACATCCAAAATTTTTGAAAATTTCTAATTTTTGAAAAATTTGATAAAATAAATTATAATTTAAAAGGATAAATTAAATTAATAGTTTTAAATGAAAAATGAAGGGATTTTAAATGAAAAAGTGGAATATATATATATAATATATATGCAAAATATACATAACATATATAAAAGTCAACACTTTTTAAAAGAAAAGGGTATTTTGGTAATTAAATCTTATAAATTCAAAATTAATAAAATAATTCAAAAATAAATTAATTTTGAATGGAAGAGAAAAATTAGGACTTTTAATTTATTAAAAAAATAATTAAATAATTAAATATTAAATTATTTTAATATATAGATATATATATATATGTGGTTAAAAAAAAGATAAAAAGGAAAGAATATTTAAAAGTCTTCTTCTTCTTATTCTTCTTCTTCTCAAGAATGTGGCTTCCATGGATGATTGAAGACCAAGGATTTTGCTTCTTCCATACTCCATAAATTGAAGGAATTAACAAGTTTCAAGTGGATTTTTGGTGATTTCCACCAAAATTAGCATTGAGGGAGATTTATTTGCTTCAACCAAGTGGTGAAGGGCAAGTTAGAAAGATTGAATTGAAGGTTGTTTTTAGCTTGCTTTGGGTTGCTAGTGGAAGTATGTACAAATTTTGAATATTATGTTTATATTTGAATAACATTTGGACTTAACACATTTTGGTTGAAAAATGTGTTAAGCTACTTGGGTCATTGATTGTATATGAATAATATGCTATGACATTTATAATGTCATATATGTGTTAAATGCATTTTGAAAAGTCATTGATAATGGCTAATTTGTGTAACATGTGAAATATACATATTATGTGAAAATACCTAAAGTAATTGGGTAATGTGTTGTGAATGCAAAAATGAGATATGTGTAATAATAAAATGAATTGATATTGATAAAAATGAGAAAAATGAGAAAGATGTGAAAAATGAGAAAAAAAAAGTGAAAATAAGGCAATGTGCCTAAATTGAATATGTGACAAAAAGAAAGAGATTAATAATGAGAAAAATGAATAAATTGTGTGCCTAGTATATTATTCAATTTTCAGAGTTCTGGGTTTGGCGGCATGCCTATGATTGCCTAAGGGCTATACGCTGGAATGGTGAAAAGACTAGGTCGTAAGCCTTAAAAACTGTAGCAGTCTAGCCGGGTTGAGGACCAAGATACTGGGGCCTAAGGGTCTAGCTGGATTGAGGTCCAAGAGACTGGGGCTGTTACATTATCGATGGATATATATATTGCCTACGGGGCTTGACACATGGTGTCATTATGGACCAAAGCAGTAACTCTGAAATTTGAATAGCATATTAGATCCTTTTTGGGCCCATGCTTGTCTTTGTTTTACTGTGAATTATGAATTATGATATAATTGAGTACTATAATGTTATGAGTTGTGCTTATGAATTATTTGAAAAATATAAGAAAGTGGATTGATGTGACATTTATATGTATTGTGCATTTGGTATTGCATTGAGTTATATTATTATTATTATCAAAGTTTATGCCACTAGGCTTCGGCTTAGCCCGATTGTTTCCATCGCGCAGGTGACAGGGTAGACCCAGTTGAGCCAGAGAGTTCTTCTAGACCAAGTCGAGTCTAGACTTTAGTTGAGCTTATAGAGTTGCTATCGAGATCAGAAACACTGCCAGTAACATGTATATATTTTTATGTTATTGTACATTTTGAGTTTTATGCATAATATATTATGTTTTGAATTTTACGTATTGTATATTATAAAGAATATTTGGGTCAATGTATTTGAAATAGGAGAGTAAGTGTGTTTTAAATTATATATATCTATATGTATAAATGTTTGAGAAAATTGGTGAAATTGAGAAGTATGGTTGAGAGGGTGATTGGAAATTATTAGGAGTGTTTTCTTTTTGCAGGTTGAGTAATTGCTAAATTTTGGGATATCTAAAATACAGACAAAACTCTGGCAAATTTTTTCCAGAGATTTTTATATATATTATTTATTTTGGGTTCTTATAACAAGTAAATAATATTTATATTCTATTTAATTTTTATATATTTAGAATTTAAAATTTTAAGTTGGAAATGTGAAAAAAAAGTTATAAATCCGTCTGTGATATTTTTGTATCGTATATACGTATTTTATATATGCTAGAAATATATTTTGTACGTATATAGGGTATAAGGGTGTTACACTATTTAATTTCTAAAAAACTGAGGAAATCATTTATGAGTGTTAATTTGATTTGAATTTCAGAATTAGAATCCAAATAAAATAAAATCAGAATTGGTATGGTCAATTATTTATTTTTTATTTAGTTCAGTACAGAATTGAAATTAGATTCTCTTTTAAAACTGTTTGAATGATAATAAAATCGGAATAGAATATACACACACACACACACACACACAGAGAGATATATATATATATATATATATATATATACGTGTGTGAAGTGTATTTATTTTGATAAATAAAAAATTAAAGAACAATGTCGTAATAAATAATCAAAATACATCTTTTGCAACTAGATAGGAATCAGAAATTTAAAACAAACATATATATAAATATAAAATAATCTAGTAAAACGCAGGAAGCAACATATCAATATAAGATTGAATCTATTCAATGAATTTTTGCTATTTCTAGAATGGAGCAAAAATTAGGAGTATTAGATATTTTTAGAATTTAAATAATATGCATAAAAGGAAAAAAAATTCTGTAGACGAAAGGCTCATCATGGATAGACCGAACGTGATTGGCACAAAAACAAAATGAATTTATTAAATAGATAGAGAAAAATATAAATATTAAAAAATATAAATAATCAAGAAATAAATACATGTTCCTAGGAATAGATGAAGACAATTAATGATAAGAATTGATTTAATTTTATGTGTTTTATAAGATAGTTTTAATTTTAAATTTCATTTAGCAATCAAAATTGATTTATGGAGGAGTGATGAAGAATGTCTCGTTCTTATTATTACTAAATAAGAATTTGATTAACCCATAATTCCCATTATGATTCTCACCCTAAACTAAACACAACCTTAATCTTTGAATTTTTTTTAAAAAAATTATTATTCAAATTTAGACAGTAACTAATTAGGCTATATTTCCAAATTTATAGTAACTAATAATTCCAAATATAGTTGATAACTAATAGGACTATATTTCCAAATTCAGTTAGAAATTAAAATAATTCGTTTCCAACAAGATCCTGATTCTCTCTCTCTCTCTCTCTACTATTATTATTTTTTTTCTTGAAATTTTTGATGGGGCTAAATGCAGATGACAGAACTACGTACAGAAGCATTTCCTTTATAATGAATTAACAGACAGTAACTTTTCTTTTTGGCTAAAGGATATATAGACACATCCATATATATTTGCAAAATGAATTATTTTACTTTTATTATGATAGATAGATTTTGGGTCCATTTATATATACATATTTTCTAATTATAATTTTTAGAAAAATAAGAAGCATAATCTGTGTTTGGCAAATTAAAATAAAAAGACAATTAAAAGGGCATCAATATCTTCCTTTTTTTCTCCCAAGCAGGCAGATGCTAAATTACCAAGGCATTTCCCTCACTTCTAATTAATGAAAACCCTTTTCCATTTTATTCTGAAAAAAAAAATCAATACAACAAATTTTAGTTTCCACTTTTAATATTTAAAAAAATACAAGTTCATAGGTGATGCAGAACGGAATCTATAAAAATTTTATGTTTGTGATATCATACAAATGAATGATTATTCGATATCATTCAAACCGACAATAATTTAAGAGACTTGATAAAAATTTTCAAAAAAGAATTTCAAATTTTGAAGTTAAAATGGTCTCTAAAAAATAGTTAATGACCGTATAAAATTGAAAAAAAAAAATTTCTTTTTCAATCTATATAAAAGTACAATTTAAAACTCTAATCTAACTAGAAAATTGAACTCTAAATCCTTTACAAAAGAAAATTCTTAATTAGGACTGAAAATCCCAGCCTAATTAGAATTTAAATCCTAGTCTAATCTAATGTAATTTAAATTAAGCACATTTTTGTGAATTAGCCTAATTAGAATTTAAATCCTAGTCTAATCTAGTCTTTTTTTTTTTTCAAATTGCTTCATGAATTGGTACGTTAATTGCTTCCTAATAACAGATTTTTTAATACAAAATTCATAGGCATTCTTGATTCTTAATTATAATGTAAGATAAAACAGGAGAGCTCAAATTATTAGAGACGACATAACTAAATTTTTATATATACAAAATAAATAAAAGAATAATGGATATCATATCGAAAAGTTGAAGAGCGAAGACAGAGCCTGAAAAGCCAATATTAAAGGGATACGCATTTTCGCAACAGCAACAACAAACGAGTACGAAACTAAAGCTATAAAGCTTTAAAGCAAAGGCTGCGACTATGAGTGGGGACTTAATCAGTTAATTTTGCATCACCTCTGTGAACCTCGATTTCCATCCGAAAAGGATTCGGATGAACGTTCACTTGTTGTTAGGAGTCGTCACTCAGTTTTTTCTGTTCAAAGGAAAAAACTAAGAAAACCATTGTTTGACTCCAATAATGCATCCAATGTAAAGATTTCTAATCTACGAACCCAAGGAGGATTCGAGGACTATGTCATGCATTTGATCAATTTGCCAAAAGAAACGAATCCAAAAGGGATGAAGAAAAGAAGACCAGCAGATTATTAGTAAATTGTGGACTTGCTATTTGGGGTGAATCCCAAACATGCCTACATACTCTCGTTTTTATGAGAAATCAAAGCCCATGTAGTTCGGAAAAGCCTATTTAAAGGCAATTATGCATTATGCATGTGTGTGTGTATGCTTCGTGCATTGTCAGGCTTTTTGCCAAAATTGTGAGATTTTGAGCACTTAGTGCCGATTTTGATGAAATTTGGGTACTTGGTACCAAAAAGAATGCAATTTAGGCTCCGTGCCAAAAAAGATTAATTGATTCGTGGCTTCATGCCGAAATGTTCATTGATTAGTTAATTAGGCCTTAGACCTAAAAGGATTAGGTCTTTGACCAAAAAGAAATTGAGAAGAAGATGCAATGTTTATGACATGCTTGGATTGACAAATGACAAATTAGGATACTACCTCGTTTAGGATTCTCCCACTTCGAAGTTTCAGATCTTGTTTTCTTAGACCTTGGATTATAATTCTTGATTCCTGCAGCACAAGGTTAAATTTATGCAAAGAAAAGTCCAAGAAGAGTTCTTAAGCGTGTGAAAATAGAGAATTCGTCAGCACGAGACCCACCCAAAAAAGCCGAACCCCTTTCTCTGAGAATTTAGCAGCCTTTTATAGACAAAATTCGGACTCGTGCTGACGAATTCTCTATTTTCACACGCTTAAGAACTCTTCTTGGACTTTTCTTTGCATAAATTTAACCCTGTGCTGCAGGAATCAAGAATTATAATCTAAGGTCTAAGAAAACAAGATCTGGAACTTCGAAGTGGGAGAATCCTAAACGAGGTAGTATCCTAATTTGTCATTTGTCAATCCAAGCATGTCCTAAACATTGCATCTTCTTCTCAATTTCTTTTCGGTCAAAGACCTAATCCTTTTAGGTCTAAGGCCTAATTAACTAATCAATGAACATTTCGGCATGAAGCCACGAATCAATTAATCTTTTTTGGCACGGAGCCTAAATTGCATTCTTTTTGGTACCAAGTACCCAAATTTCATCAAAATCGGCACTAAGTGCTCAAAATCTCACAATTTTGGCAAAAAGCCTGACAATGCACGAAGCATACACACACACATGCATAATGCATAATTGCCTTTAAATAGGCTTTTCCGAACTACATGGGCTTTGATCTCTCATAAAAACGAGAGTATGTAGGCATGTTTGGGATTCACCCCAAATAGCAAGTCCACAATTTACTAACAATCTGCTGGTCTTCTTTTCTTCATCCCTTTTGGGTTCGTTTCTTTTGGAAAATTGATCAAATGCATGACATAGTCCCCGAATCCTCCTTGGGTTCGTAGATTAGAAACCTTTACATTGGATGCATTATTGGAGTCAAACAAGGGTTTTCTTAGTTTTTCCCTTTGAACAGAAAAAACTGAGTGGCGACTCCTAACAACAAGTGAACTTTCATTCGAATCATTTTCGGGTGGAAATCGAGGTTCACAAATTGGCGACTCCACTGGGGACCATAAAAATGGTTTATGAGATTCTAGTGGAGTACTATTGCTTATTTGATTAATTTGCCGATGGTATTGTATTTGTGTGTAGTGTTTGTGATGATATTTGTGATTTGTGTTTGATGTAGGTGTGAAGTTGTTTTGGTGTTTTTGTAAGTTTAAGATGGTTTTTGGGTATGTTTTGTTAGGTTTGTTTGAAGTGGATGTTGGTGAAAAGAAGTGTTTTGTTGTTTTGGCCGGAATCTGGGTTTTTGGCCTGACACGACCATGAGCACGTCCAGATTCTTAGGCGTGTCAATTGTGTTGGTGGCAGTAGGATTGACACGACCAGTAACACGCCCGTGTTATTGAGCGTGTCATAGCTACTGTGAGATTGGAGAATTGACACGGCCATGAGCACGCTCATGATGTTGGACGTGTTGATATTTTTGAGAGGCAGAATGTATTACACGCCCAGTGACACGCCCGTGGTTCTGAGCGTGTAAAAGCTTCTATGTTGTGGAGTTAGGGCACGGTCAGGGACACTCCCGTGTGGTTGAGTGTGTCATGTTTAGGGTTTGCCCTAGTTAACTCTTAACTTGATTATCTCATATGTATCCCTAAGCAAGTGTATGTTATTATTTTTGGATTAGGTCTTGAAGAAAGGGATTTGCCATTGATCTAAGAAGTAAAAGAATCTTGGAAAAGGAAGTGTTTAGAGTTGTGTGAATTGTTATTGAGGTAAGTACAAATATTGCATTATTGCATACATTCATGTGATTTTGGAACTTATACATTTGAGTATGAATGTACTAAGGAATCTTATTGCATTGTTGATATATATAAATAATGTTATGTTTTATACAATGTGAACTTTGTGAAATGCAATATGATGATGTAATTGATTGTGTATTTGAAAGATGAATTGCTATAATGTAGACTGAGATGTGATGGAATATAAAGCCATTGTAATTGGCCATGATAAGTCAAATGTGATGTGAAGCCATTGTGATTGGCTATGATGATTCAATTGAGATATGTGGGGCATGTTTGCTTAGATGGTGATGAGAATTGACAATGAAATAATAAATGAATTGTGTGGCTAATGTGTTATTTCATTTTCAGAGTTTTGTTGATTGGTGGCATGCCTAATAGTAACAATCTCTTGAAGTTAGGTTGGAATTGATCCTTGAAGCCAAGTTGGGTTGAAGTTTAACATGTTTTACTCTCCTTGAAGCTTGGTTGGGTCTAGGCCTTAAAGTCTAATTGAGATGTTACAACCCTTGAAGCTAGGTTGGGTTGGTTCTTGAAGCCAAGTTGGGTTGATACTTAGCATGCTTTGTTCCCCTTGAAGCTTGGTTGAACCTAATCCTTGAAGCCTAGTTGGGATTATGATAATGATGAATGTGATAATTAAACCAAAGCATTAGCTCTGAAAATTGAATGACATATTAGTGTTTTTGGGCCCATGCTTGTCTTTGTTTGAATGTGATTCATTAATGGTAAAATAATTGAATAATGAAATCTATGGAAGGACTTCGAAATGTGATATGTTTATATGTGAATGATTTATGGAATATAAAGGTGTGATATTAGTTTTCCATCTATGATGTTGTCTTTATTATTAAAATGTGTGACATTGCATTTCATTAAAGCATAAAGTTAGTATACTATGTACTACTAAGCCGTTGGCTTAGCGCGATAGTGATTGATCGTGCAGGTGATAGAGTTGAACCCGAGAGTTCCTCGAGACCGAGTGAGACTAGGCATTGAAGAGTTTATTTTTGGGACTTAAAGATCAGAGAAGAGCTGTCAATCATGTATAACTTCTTTATATTTTGTAAAGTTTTGATTCTAATGTAAATATATGTATAATTGTAAATATGGATTTGAATGTATTCATATATGTAAATATTTTGTAAATTCCGCTGCGTATTAAGTAAACATATATATATCTATTTAGTTTTATATTACAAGTTAATTACTTTATTTCTATAATGTATAATGAGAAAGAATATCCTATCATTTAAAATGATTTAAATGTTAAAGAAAACCGTAGCATCCCTATATTCAGTGTACATATATTACATTGTGGTGTTTTGTAGTGTGCGTGTACAGGATATAGGGGTGTTACAGGGATCATCAAGGGTTAATCAGAGAGCAATAAGGCAGCTAGCCACAGGTTACATTCTTAATGGAGACATCCTCTACAAAAGAAGTTGGAATGGAATGCACCTAAGGTGTGTGAATGAAGCAGAGGCTAAGCGGATAATGGAAATGGTGCATGGTGGCGAATCAGGACCGCATATGTATGGGATCGCCTTGGCTCGAAAAATAGCCAATCTAGGATATTATTGGTCCACCATGAATACAGACTGTGTGGCATTTGTGCAAGAATGCCATCAGTGCCAGATATTTGCTAAGCTACATAAACAACCTCCTGTTGCTCTGAATCCAATCACCTCTCCATGGCCCTTCGCTACTTGGGGAATAGATATAATTGGCAAAATACATCCAAAAGCCTTGAATGGACATCAGTTTATCTTGGTAGCAGTGGATTACTTCACGAAGTGGGTTGAAGCAGCTTCCTATGCAGAATTAGACGCCAAAAAGGCAGCACAGTTTGTCCGAACCAACATCCTTTGTCGGTACGGAATGCCATTCGAGATTATCACTGATAATGGAACTCATTTCCAAGCAGAATTTGCTAAACTCTTGAAGGATAAGAGGATCCAGCATCATAAGTCCTCTCCTTATAGACCTCAAACAAATGGAGCTGTAGAAGCAGCAAATAAGTCTATAAAGGTGATCATACAAAAAATGATCAAGGAACATAGGGGTTGGCATGAGAAGTTACCACTGGCCTTGTGGGGATATAGAACATCAATTAGAACTCCTACTGGGGCAACCCCATATTCACTGGTGTACGGAATGGAAGCAGTACTCCCCATTGAACTGGAAGTTCAATCGGCAAGGATAATTCAAGAAAGTCAGATAAATGAAGCTGAATGGATTAGCAATTATCATCATCAGTTGTTGGGTTTGGATGAAAAAAGACTTCAAGCTCTCCATCAGATTCAAGGATATCAGAGGCGAATGGCCCGACATTTCAACAAAAAGGTCAAAGATCAAAAGTTGGAAGAAGGTTGTTTGGTTCTGAAAGAGATCAGAACACCTGTTATAGATCCTCGTGGGAAGTTTCGTCCTCTTTGGGCTGGACCCTACATTGTAAAGAAAATACTTTCCGGCGGAGCCGTCATCTTGTCTGATTTGGATGGTCTGGAGTTCACAAATCCATGCAATCTGGATCAATTAAAGAAATATTATGTATAATCATGCATTGTAAGGAACTACATTAGACCTGATTCTCGCAAACTAATTCGAGATATGTAGGCAGCTCTCCTTGAGCACGGTCTAAATTTTAATAAAAATCATCGATTCATTTTTCTTTTGCCAACATAAAAAAATAAATAAATAAATAAATAAATAAAAAGAAAGAAAAATACCGCTAAGTCGAAAACCCACAAAGGGCGGCTTAGGCAATAGTGGGGCCCGCTAAGTCGAAAACCCGCAAAGGGCGGCTTAGGCAAGAATGGGTAAGAGCTCGCTAAGTTGAAAATTCGAAAGGACGACTTAAGCAAAAATTAAAGCAAGTAAATAAAGTAGATAATGCTGGGAAAGCAAATAAAAGAGAATCATTCATTACAAAAAGAGTCGTTCATTCCATGAAAAGAGTCAGACCATAAGTCCTATACATCCAATGAACCAAAAAGGTAAAGACAACCCAAAAAAGTAGACAATAGAGTCAACTCTAGGATCTAAATCCTACGTCTCCTACGTGGGGCAGAGTCTTCGGTATCTTTCTTAGGTCCGGAACTCTCTGCAACATCTGTCTTCCCCTCGTTAAGAGGAACCACATCCTCTCCCTCCAACTCCTGCAGCAATGCAAGCCTCCTTGGCTTTTCAATTGGCCAAACTTCGGCTATAAACCAAGCTCTGTACTCTGGAGTAGGCTGGACAAGAGAAGGCTCTGCGAAAGGCCTGATCATCTGATGGTTCCTAACCCAAGTTTGTAAAACAGCTCGAGTGACTCCGGGAGTAATGGGGGAAGCAATGGAAAGCCCAACAAGAAGAGGAACCCTCTGATCAATCCCCATCTGTCTGAGGACGTGAGAAGCACTATACCATATACTATGAGTGAAACCAAGAAGGTAGACATGGTTATGCATTGCATTTGCCTCCATGAATCGAGAAATTTTATACCAAGGGATGAACCACAACAATTCTTCTGGTTCAAGCTCAAACAACCAGATAGTCCACTTAGTCATAGAAGGAAAAGAAATCTAGATTTTTCTGATACGTTACTGAGAAGGGTTATAAGTCAATGCATGGGGAATGGCAACCACTCGAAGATGGTCTCTCAGCCAAACCTAAAAAAAAAAAAAACCTGAAGAATGATCGGAGTAACAGTCCAATCTTTAAATCCAAGTGCAGTTCTCTCAAGACTCTGAATAGTCTCAGCCAGAATCATACCACTAATGCAGTTAAGTTCTTCCATTTGCCTAATCATGGGGCAAAGCTTTAAATCTCCGAAGCCAGGGTCACGGTTGAAAAGAAATCCAACTAACAGGCAGAAAACAAAAGCTCGCATCCTATGCTTCAGTTGAATCTCATCTTCAAAATTAGCAGTCAAGAATGCATCAATCAAAGGAAGCAGCATCGCCTTATTCCCATTCGCAATCATAGCTTGAGCTTGAGGCCTTGTAAAGTTGAAAAGCCTCTGAAAAGACCCCACATAGCCAATTTGAACCTCATGCCTTACAAGAGGGGCATTTGGGTCACATCCAATAATTGAGCAGAATTCCTCAAAAAGAGGACACATCTCGTCCATCCGGGCACCAAATCTGAAGACGTGAGCTTGGGGATCCCAAAATCTGATACAAGCATGCAAGAAATCCCAATCTACAGCTACACCTCTAAGAGTAGCAACAGCTTTCAATCCATATCCTCCCATATTGATCCTTTCAACATTATGGAGGCTCTTGGTCCATTCATGCATCACATGGTTAAAAAGAGGGTTCATTATTGAGGGTCCATATTGCACATTGCTCAAAATTCTCGTTTCTGATGACCACTGAGCTCCATAAATCATTTTTATGGACCCCTGTGGGGGGCAATTGTGAATACTCGAATTTTGAGGCTCGGAAAGCCAATTTTCTCAGACTGCAGAAGACCAAGCCAGATAGGACGACCACAGTAAAGTTCACCGAAAGTATGTCTTCATGGTACTTAAAATGTCCGGAGTGACGCAAGGATCAAGGATATGGTCTCGAAATAATTTTTGGAGATCCGTAGCTCCCGGAAAATCAGTTTGAACAAAATCGTGCGATTTTTTGAGGGCTGAACCACCAAGCTTGGCGGTTCGACCGCCGGCGTTGCCCTTTTCCCGATTTTCCGCCGACCACGGCGGTCCAACCGCCGGACCGGCGGTCTAACCGCCGTCCAGTCCGAATTTTATCTATAAAAGGCTGCTAAATTCTCAGAGAAAGGGGTTCGGCTTTTTCGAGTGGGCCTCGTGCTGACGAATTCTCTATTTTCACACGCTTAAGAACTCTTCTTGGACTTTTCTTTGCATAAATTTAACTCTGTGTTGCAGGAATCAAGAATTATAATCCAAGGTCTAAGAAAACAAGATCTGGAACTTCGAAGTGGGAGAATCCTAAATGAGGTAGTATCCTAATTTGTCATTTGTCAATCCAAGCATGTCCTAAACATTGCATCTTCTTCTCAATTTCTTTTCGGTCAAAGACCTAATCCTTTTAGGTCTAAGGCCTAATTAACTAATCAATGAACATTTCGGCATGAAGCCACGAATCAATTAATCTTTTTTGGCACGGAGCCTAAATTGCATTCTTTTTGGTACCAAGTACCCAAATTTCATCAAAATCGGCACTAAGTGCTCAAAATCTCACAATTTTGGCAAAAAGCCTGACAATGCACGAAGCATACATACACACATGCATAATGCATAATTGCCTTTAAATAGGCTTTTCCGAATTACATGGACTTTGATCTCTCATAAAAACGAGAGTATGTAGGCATGTTTGGGATTCACCCCAAATAGCAAGTCCACAATTTACTAACAATCTGCTGGTCTTCTTTTCTTCATCCCTTTTGGGTTCGTTTCTTTTGGCAAATTGATCAAATGCATGACATAGTCCCCGAATCCTCCTTGGGTTCGTAGATTAGAAACCTTTACATTGGATGCATTATTGGAGTCAAACAAGGGTTTTCTTAGTTTTTCCCTTTGAACAGAAAAAACTGAGTGGCGACTCCTAACAACAAGTGAACGCTCATCCGAATCCTTTTCGGGTGGAAATCGAGGTTCACAACCTCTTAAAAATTAAAATTTTGATCTTATTAAGAAAAATTAGTTGTACTATCTGATGTATAATTTCATGTAATTATAAGTTTTTTTTATATGATGTACTTATAATTAATTGTTAATTTTAAGAATATGTAAGAAATGATGTTAAATTAATTAGTGCAGTTAATTTGTTATAGTGAAAGTTCGTCATTCGACATGCGTTGCAGAAAATCAAAAATTCAAAATTTCATTATTTATATTTTTAATTTTTTTCCATGAAGCAATACATATATAATTTTAAAAGATAAACAAGTTTTTTTTTTTGTTAATATTCTATATATACAATTTTTTATTATTGGCAGGTCTAATAACAAAAAATTATATTTTTGAAGTAAAAAACTAATTATTTTAATGATTTTCACTCATATCAATTTGTTTTTTATTAATTAATTTACAATTAATAAAGTAAATATCATGTTAGTAATATAATTGATATATTATTATATAATATTGAAAAATTACATGATATGTCACTTTTTACTTTTTTTTCAAAAATATTATATATTTTTTATTAGAAAAATTCAAAAATAACTCTTTTTTAAATATAATTCCCATATACTAGATTTATATCATGTAAATAGTTATTTTTGAAATTAAAAATAAAGTGAATTTTTTAAAATAAAATAAAAAGAAAAGTGAATATTTTTAAAAAAGTAAAATATTTAATGTATTTTTAAGATGTATATTATATATTAATTATCTATTACAATATCTACAAATTAATCTCAATAAATAATAAAAAAAATTTAATAATCAAAAAGAATAAAATTAAATCCAAATAATTGTCGCTCAAACTTAATCATTTAGACTAAATATTATCTAGATTGATAATGTGTTATTCACTTCACATAATTAATTTATTTCAATAAAATTGATATTTTTTATGATTGTATTAACTTATATCTATTAAAAGAACTACCAATGAGTGATTTAGTAGCTAAAAAAGTATATTGTTTCTATTTAAGTCTCGAATTAAAATATATATATATATATATATTTTTTTAGACCCTTCTCACCTTAAATAGATTCTTTTGGACAAAAATAATCTTTGAAATTTAAAAGCCCGCTCATAATTAGTAATCTGTTTCCTTCTTTCCACATTTCGAATTCCTTCTTCACCTTTCATTTCTCTGTGGAGGCAACTCATCGTTGTTGTCGCCATCGCCGTCAACCATTTTCGACTATTTCTTCTCTCTGCTTTCCTTCCTCATACCGATCTCAAGGTAATTTTTGACTTTCTCCCTCGCTCTCTCTCTCTCTCTCTCTCTCTCTCTCTCTTCATGTTTTTAACTCTCTGTGGTGACTTTGTTTGTGATAATAGAAATATGTTTAGGAAATATTTGGTTTTGTTCACTTATAGTCTCATTTGAAGTATTCCAATAAAATATTTGATATGTGTTGTTTTAAACTTGATATGAGTTAGTAGTAGTGATAAGAGTATGATATAAGTTTATTTTGCGAAATGCATTTGATATGAGCAGTTTTAATGTTTAATATGTGTTGTTTTAAAAGTTGATTTAAGTTTGATATGAGTTAGCAATTGTGATTAGAGTATGACATGAGTTGTTTTAAATTTGATATGAGTTTTTGTATGAGCTAGAAGTTGTGATTAGAGTTTGATATGAGTTGATTTTGCGAAATGCAATTGGTATGAGATGTTTTAAGTTCGATAAGAGTTGTTTTAAACTTGATATGAATTAGTAGTAGTGATATGAGGTTGATATGAGCCTGATATGAGTTAATATTTTAAAATGCAGTTGGTATGAGCTGTTTTAAATTTTGATATGAGTTATTTTATGTAACACCTTTAACTTTTGGAAATTAAATAAAATAAAAAATTAAATTGAATAAATTAAATAAATGATTTAAATGGAAAATAAAATGATTTTAAGTGATAAAGTAAAATGTATATTTGAAATATATTAGAAATAAACATGGCATATACAAGACATATACATATACCTAAGATATACATCACATATATATTGTATAATTAAGTATATAGTGGCTTATTATATATATATATATATATATATAAGGATGGATTGAAAAGGAGAGAATTTTCTTTTCTCTTCTTCTTCTTCTTTCTTGATCGTGAATTGAGAGAAAGAGAGAGTAAGGAGCTTTCTTCTTCTATCATACACCAATTTTACAAGGGATTTCAAGGATTCAAGTGAAGTTTTTGAGGATTCTTCATCAATTGGTAAGTTTCTTTATTAATCTTGGAAGTTCTTTGGAATTCTATTAAAGAACATGATATATGGATTTTGGGATTGTATATTAGCATGTTTTGATACCTTATTTGGGTATGTATGAAGTTGTTGTGAGAAGTTAATAATGATTTTAAGGTTGGATTGAAGAAGTGATTGAATTTAAGTTGAGT
The DNA here is from genome assembly GCA_947685225.1 of Garcia nutans. Lineage (NCBI taxonomy): Eukaryota > Viridiplantae > Streptophyta > Magnoliopsida > Malpighiales > Euphorbiaceae > Garcia > Garcia nutans. The sequence goes on along the minus strand of CANTUV010000059.1, from coordinate 8,261,150 downwards.
TTTGAGATGAGATACAATCGCTCTAAGACAAAAGCCTAATGATACAAACTTTGATAATTATAAAATTTTAAAAACAATGCCAATACAAAATACTTATATGTTATGTTATAATGTGACATTCAAGTTCACTTTTAGATATATGCTTTCATCACTTAATAATTCACACAAACACATACACAAGCATGGGCCCAAACAAACTAATATATCATTCAAATCTGAAAGTTACTATTTTGGTCCATAATGACACCAAATGTCTAACCCTAAAGGCAAATCAAGTTATGCTCAAAAGCTAGCCCTGAAGGCAAATCATATCACAGTGACGCCAAGCGTCTATCCTCGAAGAAAAATAGTGAGGATAACCTCATAGGCATGCCGCCAAGCACATAACTCTGAAAATTGAATAACATACTAGGCACATAATTAATTCATATTTTCCATCATCAATTTTTTTCTCGTATTCCCATTTTTTTTTCTCCTTCATATCAATGTCATTTCATTTCAACATTTCATCACAACATATGATATTTCATAACAAAACTACATTACCTAAATATTTTGGGTTATTTTCACATTTTATTCAATCTAACCATTACCAATGGCTTTTCATAATGCATAATAATGTATACAAAACAATTTATATGTCACAACACAATGTTCATGTATCAAGTAGCTTAACATATTTTTCATCCAAAATGTGTTAAACCCAATCTAATGCAACATATCTAATTTATCAAAAGTTTATACTTACCTTAGAAAGCACTCCAAAACAAGGTTCAAAACTCCCTCCAACCTTTTTTTTCAAGTTGTCCTTCAACATTAGAGTTGGGCAAACTACTCTCTCTCATTGCCTAAGCCAAATGTGATCATAAAAAACTAGTTAATATCACATTCTAAGGCATTTTCAAAATCAAACCATTTAAATTAGGAATTACAAATGAAAGACAAAGAAAAGAGTTATTTTGGGCAAATTTCTCAAGTAACACACCTAACAACATGGGCGTGTTAATGACCGTATCATTAACTCACTATTACATAAGCTTTGAGACGTCCAACGACATGAGCGTGTCACTGTCTGTGTTATTAATTCTGCATTACAAAAACTTTGACACGCCCAACAACACTGGCGTGTTAATGGTAGTGTCAATTATTTTACCTTACAATAGCTATAACATGCTCAGAGACATGACTGTATTACTGGTCGTTTCATCAACGTTGAAACTCAGCACCATTAACATAGTAGTATCACTGGTCGTGTCAGGCAAAATTTCTACATTTTGTACACTCAACTATTTAACACAACCATTCCCAAACTCATCTTAAATTCAATCACTTCTTCAATCCAACCTTAAAATCATTATTAACTACTCACAACAACTTCATACATGCCTAAATCAGCTATTAAAACATGCTAATACACAATTCCAAAATCCACATATCATGTTCTTCCATAGAATTCCAAAGAATTTACAATATTAATAAAAAAAAAAACTTACCAATTGATGAAGAATCCTCAAAAAATTCACTTAAATCCTTGAAATCCTTCAATCTTTGATGTATGGAAGAAGAACAAACTCTCCCTTACTCTCTCTCTCTCTCTCTCTCTCTCTAGCTCACGTTCAAGGAACAAAAGAAAGGAGAATAAGCAAATATCATCTTCTCTTTTCAATCCATCCTTATATATATATATATATATTTAATATATATATTAATCACTATACACTTAATTATACAATATATATATGTGATGTATATCTCAGGTTTATGTATATGTCTTATATATTTCAAATATACATTCTACTTTATCACTTAAAATCCTTTCATTTTCCATTTAAATCATTTATTTAATTTATCAAATTTAATTATTTTATTTTATTTAATTTCTAAAAATTAGGGGTGTTACAAAGAATCCAGTGGAGTTGCACATAGATCAGCTTAAGCATAGATGCAGTGAATTGGAAAGGCAGAACACACTGCATAATAGCTTGATTAGGGAGCTAAATGCTGTCATATCCACAATGAGTGATAGAATAATTGTCCTTGAGGGCAAAACACATATATTGGAAGATAAAGAAAAGAAAAAGGCAGAAAAGTGCAAGGAAAATAAAGAAATAATGCATACTTTAACGAACAAAAGGAAACAATAAAGGCAAAAAAAGTGTATAGATAAGGCAGTTGAGGAGGCAAGTGAAAAAAAAAAGAAAATTTTGAATGTCTTCACATGGGAGCAATGGAGAGTGAAGAAAAAGAGGAGGCAAAGGACATTGATAGAAGTCTGAATGAAAAGGAAGAAACAAAAGAAAATGAAAAAAAAAAGATGATTGAAGTTGAATTAGGAGAAATCCATAATGAAGAAAGCAGTAAGGCTGAAGAAGAAAATGAATAAGAAGAAGAAGCACTGGACCTCAATGCTACATTTTTCACCACCCATTTAGAGTATGTTGATTTCACTTATTGTTACTTATTTAATCTAAAGTATTTCATATTTAATTATGTATGATGTAGTTTTAAGATGACTAGTTGGTGGTGAAAAATGCTTGGTAGTATTACATTACGACTGTGACTACTTAGTGGGAAGAATTCTGAAATATATAAGTAGAAAGCCCATATTTATTATATTAAGAGGTTTTAAAATGTAATTCTAAACAGCGAAAAACAAAATTTTCTTTATTATAAATAATGTAAGTATTTGTATTTATTACAGTGATCCGAAAGTAGACCAACCATTGCCACCGGGTGAGTCGCATGACTTCACAGTGCATTCGACAAATTACAAGGACTTTTGGTACTGCTTGCGAATAACTGATGTTTTGTTGTCCAATGATGTATGATTTTAAATATGCCTAAAGCTCATTTGATTCTACATTATGACTCCTAAGCATATTATATTATTCATACTAACGTGTTTTAATTGAATTGCAGGAAATAGATGTTATTCTATATTATGTGCGTTAAAAGCAAAAATACAATGCAAAACATTTTTATCAGAGAAAGACATGCAGATCTTACTATGTCAATCAAGTTTTTGTTTTAATGAACGATGATTTCAAGCACAAAAAATGGAAGATCTCTACCTATGTCACAGATTTCCTTCAAGGGAAGCATAAATATAGTAAACATGTGAAAAATATTGACATCATTTATCTTTCAGTCAACCAAGCTCGATACCATTGATTTTTAATAGAGATAAATTTATCTGAATGGTCAATATGGATATATGATTCCTTGTACGCACATGCCCATAGAAGTGACAAAACTAAATGTGTTAAGCTAATTGCTGCAATACTACCACATGCTTTGAATGAACTTCATTTTTTCGACTAAAGGCCCAAATTAGCGAATAAAAGGGGCACGAAGATGACAATCCATTACGTGAAGGATATTTTTCCACTTCAAGCTGGGTAATTTACTGTAAACTATAGTTATTGAGACATTATTTATAATAGTGATTTGTTTTTATAGTTGTATTATATTGTTATAGTGAAGACTGTGGGATGTTTGTCTCCAAATTCATAGAGTATTTAATGACGATCGGCCTCAATTTCTGTGAGTGCAATCAACAACATATGGAATCATTTAGATACTACACAACCGCGCTTCTATGGGTGCATGCTACCAACAAGAATAATAATGCTTATGATAACAAATTTGACTGACCATTGTGCTTGCATAGAGGAATATCCTAGGTTGTATATATAATTTTTTTTAGTTTCAATTTTTCATTATTTTATAGTTATATCTTCATTTGTATATGAATATTGTGAATGGTTAGTAATAGGCTAATTTTTTTTTATATTATTTTTAAAGTATTTTTTTCATTTATTCAATAGGTATTATTGGTATTATGTATTCAACAAGTATTCAGTATGGCCAAATATTCCATATTAAACTCATAACAAAATAAAATTGACTATACTCATAGTAAAGAATTTAATGTAAAAATGAGCATTGTTACTAATAGTCGAAGGCAACCTCTATGTAATATTATAGATGGCAGGACATTTGGTGTATTTATTGTAATGACTCGGAATAGCTATATAGAGCATCCTGTAATAGTTTCCCTGGAACGTCTAGAAAATAAATCTATTTTGACAAGCAATAAATCTGGCCATGGGAGTAATAATCCTGATGTGATAAAATTCACATATGAAGAAAATGATTTAATGGACCATGGATGTGCAGTAAAAGACTAGGACCCTCATGATGGGAATGTTGATACATATGTTTATGCAGATGTTGATCAAATTAATGAATGCATCTATGAAGCTCATGAACATGATTGTTTTTTAGACATGATGCCTAATGAGGATGAGGATGTACAGTATCATACAAAGATTGATACTTTGACACCATCTCATGCAGTGAATTTCAGTCAATGTATTCCAGCCACTCATGTTAATACAAATTTTTATCAAGAGGAGACCACAGATTTATTCGAGTTCAGGATTGATAAAGCAACTGCATATGGGAAGTGTTCATTTTGCACTGCTCTGCTTTGCATTATTCTTAATAAAACCATCTTTGACAGATAATTCTGATCTTATTCACCAGTGGAGTTATGGGAAACTCCCTTGCCTTCACCAATGCAGCATCCATTGATTCTGAAATGTTGGTAGTCATGATGTTGTATCTCCAGCCAGTGGCATAAGCACGTGTCCACCTATCCAATCCAACTTCCTCCAAGAATTTTTTCACACCAGGCACAAATCTTCCTGGTAACAAAAATAGGTCATGAAAATTTTTTTATTCTAAAACTTTTATTGTCGCATAGTAGTGCTTATCTAAGGCCTTTGACATGCTTTTGTATTTGTTCTTCAAATTGTTCAAAAGGTGATACATGCAAAGCCTATGGAATGTATTTTGAAAAACTTTCGACACAGCCTAGATGATACTGTGGTGCTTGTCAAAAATAATAACAAGGCCGACCCTTTAACCAAAAGCTTGCTTCAACCTCTCTAGAAAATTTCCATGATGTATCATTTTTTGAATCACCAACCCCGAATGCCAATGAAAAAATCTATTGATTGGCATCATGACACTCAGCAGTAGATAACACACTATGGTACTTAGACTTTAAGTGGGTAACATTAATAGTAATTACTGGTCAACAATAAGGAAAACCTTTGATTGAAGCTTCAGGAGCAATGAAAAGATATACAAAATGATCTTTTGTGTGCAATGGAGATTAACAAAAATGCTTGGATTAAATTTTGTCATCACATAACATATCCAGAAAGAATTCCATAAGATTATTCTGGAGTTCCCAATCTCAGGTTCTCATAAGCATACTCCCTTCCCCTCCAAGCAATCGTGTAATGAATATCAACCCCAAATTCACTCTTCATGTCATCTATAAGACTTATCAATCTCTTCTTAAAACATTCCCCAACTACCCAGTTGTTTGCTTGCCTAAGTCGTTTCTGAACAAAATCATTTGGACATGTGTGTTTAGACATATATTTAGTGACCATCCTGCGAGGACAATTTAGATGCCTTTTAACCTTTAATCTCCATGAAAAACTCTTATTAATGCAAAGTAGAATAATGAATTCTTTATTGGACTTGAAGATTTTGTATTGAAACCCTTGCCTCATTGCAATGAAAGGCAGGGTAACCGTTAAATCCCTCTTTGAATGAATGCAGAAAGCACAACAAATGCAAGTAATTTATCTATTGTTTTTAACTAACTTTTGTACCCAATAGTGACTTTTGTGAATATATTTATCCATATATCAAAGACCACATAAATTAGGGTAAGAATTTCCCCTTATGCGCGTACAAAACGCCAATGTACATTGTCTAGTAGTTTAACCCCCACTAGAGTAAAGCTCTGCCAATATGAATATTAGAAAATCAAGCTAGGAAATTTAGTTAGTCTCAAAAGACATTACCTTGAAAGCTTTTCACAACATAATAGAGTTTATTTAGAAAATATAGTAAAAAAATGCATAAATGTAATTATTTATTTTTTAATAATTTATTTCTTGGAATAAAATTCTCAAATTATTCAGAAATTGTTTCTTTTATTTTTAACTAATATATATTACCTAATTTTTTTAATCTATTGATATTATTCCGTTGTGGAATACATCTTCATTTATTATACTACTTTTGTCATACAGATCTTTATATCTTGTTATATATTTAGGATTTCTTATCTTAATAGCTTAGGTAATAATAATTTCTTAATTTCTTATTCTCAGTTTATTAATAAGCTCAACTAACATTAGCTATTAATAATTTCTTAATTCTTTATTCTTAGTTTATTAATAAGCTTAACAACAATACCTATTATTAGAATGTTACCTAATAATAATAACTTTAAATACCATTATATTCTTTACTTCTTGATTATTCAAATATTCTATATTAACACTTCTTTCCATTAGTTAATTAATCTAGATTAGCTAACTACCATTACAATATTTCTTAATCTTTTGTAATCATATTACTTAGCAACAATAACTACTTTCTCAAGAGTATACTTTACTTGTATTTCAAGGGATTATTCTAATTATCTAAATCTTTAGATATCACATTCAATTTATATCAACTATTATTTCTTAAGTATTCCTTTAAGGAATCTAAACCATCACATATATAGTTCCAATTTCAATTCATTATTTTTGTTAAAATTCTTAACTTATAACTTCACAATTTGGGTGCACTGCAAACTCTACATGCCTTGCTTTTATAAATTCTTATGCAATGAAATTCTTTTCAAATTGTTATTTAAAACTTCAATTATGTAAACATACTTATATGTATATTCTGAAAATATAGGTAACTTAATTTTATAATATCAAATCTCTTTTAAATCTCAGCTTGAAATAATAATATTTCGGTTTAAGACACTTAAGAAATCACCAATTTATTCTCAAAAACTTACTTTAAAAGTAATATCATTATTTTTATATTTACCATTGTAGAAATCAATAATAAATATTAAATTCTCATTTAACTTAGCAAATCATTTATCCAAATTCACATTTTAATTGCTTATATTTATGTGTAACTTAGGAAATAGTCAATATTGATAATTGCTTATAATAAGGATTATCATTTAATTTTGATTTACTCATACTAAATCATAAAATCTTAACTCAACCAAAATTATAAGTCACTTTAGTAAATCCCCAATATACTTTCATAGTAAAATTTGTTATCTTAAACTAATTATTTCATTTATTTTAATTATGAACCCTTGGTTCAAAGTTATTAAAAACTATAGATTCATTCTTGAGATATCTACAAATTTATATGTAAATTTTTATAATTTTCTTCATTAATTTGCAAAATAAAATTTAATTTATTTCCAACTCCACAAATCTGCCAAATTTCCTATCTTCCATTTTGGGTTGTTTAGCTAGGTAGGTGTCCAATGTATTTTACTTATATTTAAGCCTATATGCATATATTTTATATATATTTATGATTTTGTGTTACTTAGCAAGTCGAAATTTGCTTACTTGTAATATCCTAGTTCCTACTCACATAACGTTTATAAGTAAATCTTAAGTAGGTTCTAGAGATTATATTTAATTTTAGCAAAAATATCATACCAAGTCTAATTAATTAATTTCAAAATATCTTATATTTATACTTCTAACTATTAATTTTTTGTTATTAAATTTGTTCTTCAAATTTTCCAAAGTTAATAATTATTATGTGTGTTATAATTATGACTTACTTTAGGTTGGGGTATTACAGGTACAAATCATACAAAGGCATCATTAATACCGTACCAAATATCATAGAATGGTCATTACCAGATTATGTTTCAAGTATTTATCTAAAACCACCAGATGTTCATATGTCGACAGGCAAGAGGCGAAATGCAGGCTACCATCTGTTAGTGAGCAACCAACTCATGCTAAATGCGGTAGTTGTTGTTAGTGAGGGCATAACAGAAAGAAATGTCAAAATCTCATCCCTTTGTCCAGCCAATGTTTTTTCTATTGCTTTTATTAACTTTATGCCTATGATTATCTTATATTATCTTTCTTCTTATTTGGACATTGCTAAATATGTAAAGTATATTGGTAAAATTAGGGCTATATAAAAATTTTAATAAATGATTATATATGTCATGAAAATAATCTTATAATGTGATAAGCTCACATTTTTTTTTACATATATAACGATATGCTGGGATAAAGTATACATTATGTATAAGAATTATATCATTATGCAAATGCTAATATTGTGTACCTTGCATCTTCCATTTTTATTTTTATGGCGTTCTTAGGACATATTATATACAAATCGATGAAATATGCGCATATTGTTGCAATCCGTTGAATATTGCTAATATCATAATAATTCATCCTAAGTGGCAATATACTTGTAATAATATGTAGATGGTATCCATTACATATAATTTAATGCTTTCCATTGTATATACACATATACATATGTATCTATATATATAGACGTATATACAACCAATTAAATATTAACTATGAATGAATGTGAAAATTTTAATAAATAAATATGTATGATGTGAAAATAATGTTATAATGTAATAAGCTCACATATTTATTTATATATATAATGATGTGCTAGGATAAAAGTATATGTTCTGTGTAAGAATTACATCATGATGCATATGCTAATATTGTATACCTCACATCTTTTATTTTTATTTTTATGGCGTTCTTAGGACACATTGTACACAAATCGATGAAATATGCGCATATTGTTACAATCCGTTAAACATTGCTAATATCGTAATAATTCATCCTAAGTGGTGATATACTTGTAATGATTTGTAGATGGTATTCATTACATATAATTTGATGCTTTCCATTATACATACACATACACATATGTATGTTTATATATATAGACGTATATGCAATCAGTTAAATATTAGCTACGAGTATAATCAAGACTACATGAAAAATTTAATAAATAATTATGAATGTTGTGAAAATAATATTATAATGTGATAAGCTCATATATTTTTATATATATAACAATGTGCTAGGATAAAAGTATATATTCCGTGTAAAATTACATCATTATATAGATGCTAATTAATATTGTGTACCTTGCATCTTCCATTTTTATTTTTATAGCATTTTTAGGACACATTGTACACAAATCAATGAAATATGCACATATTGTTACAATCCTTTGAACATTGCTAATATCATAATAATTCATCCTAAGTGGCAATATACTTGTAATGATATGTAGATGGTATCGATTACATATAATTTGACGCTTTCCATTAACATACACATATACATATGTATGTATATATATATAGACATATATATAATCAGTTAAATATTAACTATGAGTAAAATCAGGACTACGTGAAAATTTTAATAAAAATTTATGTATGTCGTGAAAAAAAAAATGTTACAATGTGATCAGCTCACATTTATTTAGAGATATAATGATGTGCTAGGATAAAAGTATATATAACCAGTTAAATATAACATAATATTCTTAATATTAATACAACATAATACATCAAAAAATAATAGTATTAATTATTTCAATATAATACAACCTACAACAATTACAACAAAAATATTTGCGGCCATGAAGATCCTCAAACTACTCTACATCTCTTTCACTTCAGTCCGCAGTTACTTCACATCTGTCTTTAACGAAGCATATTAATGACAACTACAAAAGATTCTTGGATGGATCTGAACATATTATTCATTATGTGAATTTCAGCGAGCAAAAATAGGGATTCCTCACACACCAATTCATTATGCCATTTGAAATATTCGCAACAGCTTCCCTACACACAAAAACAAAAGGAAAAGAGTTTCACATCAACCAACCTAATTTTTTAATATTCATTCCATTAAATCAGCTTCCCAATTCCATAAATACTTAGTATAAAGTACTCATTACCTTTCCAGCGCATGCCTAGAATTTACACCGTGGATTTATTCTCGGTCCCCGACATCGATTGCTTTGCATCTTTTCCGTATAAGCACAAATGAAAGCTCCCATATACGTGCTTCTCGTTCACCTCAGCCTAAAGCACTGAACTACTGGTGGAAGACAATGAGTTATCCCTATCCATTATCGTTGCACGTTTTCCTCCTTTTTGAACAAAATCCTTAGCCACTGAACCGGGCACTTTGATTTTGATTATTTTTTATTATATATATTTATCTATCTATTCTATTCTATGATCCATTCTATAATTTTAAAAATAAGCAAAATTCCTGTAGATAAACAATGATATTGCTTCCCTTTACCAAATTTACCCTTACCCTTATGTATATATATATAAATCTTTTGCATTTAACATAAAATATTAGTCTCTATCATCAATTCTAATTCATACTAAAATGATATTCTCGCATTGTTTCAGGGATATATAGAAATTAAGAATAAGATGTCATTAATTGAGTATAAATAAGTAAAATATTATTATAATTATTATAAGATATTATCAAATGAGTACAGATAAATAAACGGTATAAATATTTAATGTTATTTACAAATACTATTTTTGTTTCTTGCATATTTTATTCGTTACTCTATTTAAATATTTTAGTGGGTCAATTTAGTGTGGTCCATTATATATTGGCTACGCTTGACATCACATCACATTTCCATTAGTATTAATCTACACTATAAATTTTTTCAACTTACATTGATTTACTACTATAATTATAGTTAATTACATGTGAATTAATAAGTGCATATATAATATTGCAATGAATAAATTTAAAAAGAGATACAAAAAAACATGGAATTATGAACCAAAAAAGTGTTTAACATTATGTTAAAAATTTCTTAAATTTACATTATTTATGGCTGTTGGTTTACCTGGCCATAAAATAAGCCTAGGTGCTTATCAATGACTTTCAAGACAACCACATCCGCCTCTCTTAGATTTAGTTTTGTATAAATTTTGGACCACCCTCTTCCAATCCATGCCTATAATATTTTGCCTTGTTCTTCAACATTGGCGTTCACTTGAATGGCAAAGGATTTGATGTCGTCTTCAAAATTGACGATCCAAGTTCTTATTTCAACACCACCATACTTCATTGTACACATATGATGCTCCCAAAATTTTGGCAGAATAACCTACATATAAAGAAAACAAATTAAATAAAATATTTTATATCAAATAAGTGCAAATCAATTAAAAGAAATTAAGGGTAGAAGATTATATACATACTACAACTTGGTTCTAATATTCACCCTCGAGTCTGATACGTAGCTTATTATCAAAATCAACTTCAGATTCATTGGAGAAAGAAAAGGGATATTCCTACTATGATGAATTGGAGCATATGGATTTTGCATATGAAGGCATTGAGATATATATATATATATAAGAGTTTGTGTTATAAGATAGTATTCTGCAGATGAAGAGTGAAATAATTTGCATAAAGAAAGAGTTTGTGTATAAGGGGTTCAATCTGAGTGATGAAGATAATGTATTCGATTTAGGGATATACATAAATATACACTTAGTAGCAGTTTATTCAACGAGTATGAAACACTTCCAAGAACTCATCATATTGGAAAAAGAGTTTTTAATTAACTACTATTGATATTCTAGAATAATTAATTATTGCATTGTGCATATCATAGATTTGGCTACCATTCATTAGACTTAATAGATATCATAACATATACAAGTAATTTAATCCAACTACCATTGTTATGTAATATAATGAATTATATTTCCTTGATAGGTCACTACCATTTTATTATATAATGCTGCATTTTACTTAAATAATTATATTATTTGCATATCTAACAATATATTATGACGACATAATAGTATGTGCTATTTAATAAAATTGATTAAGACAAACAAATGTGTAACTTAACTTTATCGGCTATTTCTTGATATTTTTTTAAATAAAAAGTAAATAACATCTATATGTAAAAAATACATTTGATTTTGATTTTTAGCTAAATAAAAAAGGCGTCATTTAAAGATATAACAATGGGCAGTTACTCATTATAAACTGTAAAATGTTGTGGGTTAATGGAGACACATTCATTATTATATAAAATATTACTGATCCACATCAGTCATTTCAGTAGAAAAATAACACAATGCAATGATGAAATTTGTTGGAAATTGTTATTTCTAATAAATATTTTGACTTTAATTATCGAATTAACAGTGATGATAGCAGTGGTTGGCATAATGCATTTTATCATTTCGTGAAACGCCGATGTAAAAGAAATAAATTATGAGCAAATAACAACATTACTTACTTTAGTGCAATATTAGAAAATAAGTGCAATATTAGAAAATATAATAGTTCTCCCTAACATACAAACTAAAATTATTAGATTAGACAAAATATGTTCTAATACATCCGATATGTAACCAGATCAGCCTACCCTAATCTATCTGTCCAGATGAATTATTATTATGTAGGGTTTAGGCAATCGTCCTATAGCAAAAAAGACTCCATCAAACTTTTTGAGATCTAGAAAGTTGCATACCTCGTTTCATCCTGTTTCTATCATTGTTCTAGTGTACCCTATATGATATATACTAACAATATCAGCCAGTAAAAAATGGACATTGGGAAACAAGGCAGAAGATATTACATCATTCGTGGCCCCGATCACTATCTCCAAGTACTTGTTCCAAATTATGTTGGAAAAAAAATCGGTATATTCTGACATATAACAAGCGTTGTAAGTTATAGTTTCACACATAAGGATGAATTAAAATGACTTATAAAGTGGAAGAAAATAAAAAAATATGAGTGGCAAAAATAACATACCATTTTATGGTTCCATTCCATGGTGTCTAGAGCCAGAGAACGTTATTAACAACATCATCATCCATTTCTAGGTTTCCATTTCTAGGTTTTTGCTTAACTAGTAAGCACATATAAAATCATGTCTTTTATTCTAAGCAATGCTTGCAAACAACACCGTTCCATTGCCATTCCCGATGTTTGTTTATCAAAACATGTCAAATTGATTAGTGTGTTTTACAATGTCATTTCATTTCTTATAACCTTTATGTACAGACGCTTTCATTCGAGACAACACTGTTCCAATTATATAGGTTAATAAAAATATAATAACAATTAATCATAAATGGAATGACCTCACTATAACTCCTATGGAAATTAATTTTAGACATAGTTATTAAATTGTTGATAATAAATAATAACATAGTGTATTTATATGAATATATGATGGAATCCTTGGAATAAGATACTTCCATATACTTGGAATAATGTAAGATGTGAGATCTTCCAATATTAACATCTGTTTATCTTTATAATATATCATCACTTAGGGTGAATTATTACGATATTGGTAATGTTCTATGGATTATAACAATATGTGCATACTTCACCGAGATGTGTATAATGTTAGCACCTATATAACGATGTAATTCTTAAACAAGACATATACTTTTGGTCAAGTTCTTAGTTCTATTTATAAATAAACATGTCCAATTATCACAGTTTAAGAATTACATGCAGTATTATTTATGCAATTTTCGACTTAGTGCTCATCTTATTTATATCCAATTTTTAAGTGATCGTATATATGTTTATATGTATAATGGATTAATGAAAAGCATTAAATTATTAATTAGATCAACATCTACGTATCATGTAATAGATCATTATTTAGGGTGAATTATTATGATATTGGTAATGTTCTATGGATTATAACAATATGCACATACTTCACCAATATGTATATAATGTTAGCACCTATATAATGATGTAATTCTTAAATATGACATATACATTTGGTCAAGTTCTTTGTTCTATTTATAAATAAACATGTCCAATTGTCATAATTTAAAATTATTTCTATGACATACAATATTATTTATGCAATTTTCTACGTAGCACTCATCTTATTCATATCCAATTTTTTAGTAATTGTATGTACATATATATAACTGATTAATGGAAAGCATTAAATTATTAATTAGGTCAACATCTACATATCGTTATAAAATATCATTATTTAGGGTGAATAATTATGATTTTGGTAAAATTCTATGGATTATAACAATATATGCATACTTAACTGAGATGTGTATAATGTTAGCACCTATATATAATGATATAATTCTTAAACAGAACATATGCATTTAATTAGTCAAGTTCTTTGTTCTATTTATAAATAAACATGTCCAATTGTCATTGTTTAAAATTATTTCCATGACATATAGTATTATTTATGCAATTTTTGACGTAGCACTCATCTTATTCATATCCAATTTTTAAGTGATCGTATATACATCTATATATATAATGGATTAATGAAAATCATTAAATTATTAATTAGATCAACATCTACATATCGTTATAATTAAATTATTTAGGGTGAATTATTATGATATCAGTAATGTTCTATGGATTATAGTAATATGCACATACTCCACCAATGTCCTAAGAATATCATAGAAATAATAATATAAGATGTGAGGTATACGATATTAGCACCTATATAATGATGTAATTCTTAAACAAAAAATATATATTTAGGCAAATTCTTCATTCTATTTATAAATAAACATGTGTGAACATCGCATTATAAAATTATTTTCATGAAATACATAAATTTTTCAACAATATTTTTGAATAAAATTTATTTTTTTTTGAAAGTTTTATAAATGTCTGTAAAATATACTTCCATGTAGTTAGATAATCTTTAAAGCAATTAATTTAAGAAGTTAGTTAAAAGAGTTTTATAAGGAAATACTTTAAAAAGAATATTCACTTTTTAATTTTTAGTTTCAAAAGAATTCACTTTAATATACATATTACATTAGTGGTATACAAATAATATATTTTTAGTTAATGGTGGGTGTCGAATCCACCAAAAATAATAACCTGCTCTTCCTACAAAAGAAAACTTGTAAATAGGGTGAGAAGGGTCGAACCCTAGGGACTAGCTTGCCGAAAGTTAACCAGAACTGAAAATAAAACTAAAAATTAAAACAGGGGATTTAAAATTAGAACGAGATTAATTAAAATTAAAAACGAAAGCAACAAAAATAATATAAAACCTGAAACGATGGGGAAGAATTCAGTCAAGGCATACCGCGGTTCGAAGTTTAAACTGATTGATCATTGATTCAATAATAATCCTTTAATTCAGATTACAGACAAGTTATAGTCAGGAAGAACGTCAACCCAACCAATCCTACCGTATTAATAGGTTGCTAAGATACGATCTAATAACAACCCCTAATTAACTAACAATCCTAAGTACGACGAAGGATTTAACCGTTAACAGCTTTAAAATCTAGTAAGACCTTGCCCTAAGTAACAGAAACTACGAGCATCCATTTAAATCAGATTATATTCTTTCTTAATATAACCTAAAAGGTTCTACCCAATTAAATTATACCAATCATTGCTACATCAATTTAATCAAACAATTATGGATTTGATTCTATTGAATAGCAATGGAAATTACTATCAAACAAAGAACGAGCCTTGTTAATCATTCAATAGAATTTCACTAAGGGATATATTTTTCCAATAAACCACAGAAAGAATATAAATGCAATGAAAATCAAAGAATTCTATTAAGTTCAATTCAATCTCACAATCATGATCAAACTTCTACCTTGGATTAAACCTTAACTGAACAAGACGACTAGCCATGCATGGCTACTGTGGAAAACATTGTAAAATCCTTAAACGTATGCTGAAATTCGTAATCCTCTCTAGGGTGGCCAAAAGTCCCTTCTCCAAACCTAATTTTTAACTTATATAGTCCTAAAAGTGGGGCCAAATCATAATACAATAAAAGGGGCCCACAAAACAGTGTTTAATATCATTCCTCTGCTCTAAAACACGCTGGAAACAGTCCCAATAAGTCGCAGGTCAGCCACTAGTATAAATCAGTCCGCATCTGTTCGCTTGTTGCTTAGTCTTGCCCAAGGCTAAGGAATTGACAGCTTCATATTTTCCAAACAGACTCCAGCAGCTACTGCTTCCCACAAACATCTTGAAATCTACTCCTTTTCGCTTCATTCTCACCATATCCAATATATCCTAACACAAAAACAAGAATCCAACTAAAAACTCCTCTTTTAAGCACAATTAACACAAAATCAGCATATTATAATCAATAAAAACGTGTTGGATTTACATGTTATCAAACTTTCCCACACTTATCCCATGCTTGTCCTCAAACATGACTTAAGACTCAAAATCAAATCTATTAGGAGACCACAACTTCACCATGAAACCCAATCCAACATATGCAAAAACCGCAAACAACTCAACCTCGCAATTGGATACCAAACCGTCAATATCATTCCATCGTCATGAACTCAATCGAAAAAGGTTACACTAAGAATTCTTAAAACACACACGCACACATACGAAGTTTGAATTGATAGGCATTTTATTGAGCAATTAACAAAGCATATAAAACACATTTTCATAGCTTCAAGAAAACCAAACAATAAATAACCATAGGCTCTCCTCCAAATTCCCTCTCCACTAATGTAGGTCAAGTCTCAACAAAGGATCGATAGGTCTTTACTCGGGTTAGGCTAGGGTGACAGTTACAAAAGAAAGGATAATGTAAGGATAAAGAATAACAAGAAAATAAGTCTCCAATATTAAATCTCAAACGAGCAATGCACAATGTATTTACCCTTAATTAATGCTCAAATGACTACAAATGCGACTCAAAATAAAAATTCTTTACGAATACAACTACAACGACAAGACTTACAAAATTCTATATACAAACTCAACTTTTCTCTTTTTTTTTTCTTTTTCATTTTTTTTCTTTTCTGTTTTGCTGTTTTTTTTTCTATTTTTTTTTCTGAATTTTTTTATTTTTTTTTCATAAAGAACACCCTAAAATCTATTTACAACAATAATTGAACCCAAGAAAAATTTACATCTAATAAGCATGGGTAGCAAGATTTCAAATTCTAAAAACTAAAAAAAATGCAATTGTGTCAATTCCAAATTATTAACATATGCACTTGCTCAACAAATAATTGAAAAGACTATTTTCTTGCAAAAAGGGTGGTAGGCGAAGGCTTTTTCGGTTATATGGTTATATCGTGGGTTATGAAAAGAATTTAGAGTACGTGTTTAACATACTTCGTAGGCTAGAAGGGGGTGAGAGAACGGTAACGTAAAGGTGGGAAAAACATAAAAGGATTAATGAATCGGCTAAGAGAATGCCCAAATCATTTCCAAAGTCGAGACTCGCCTAGGATTTCGCCTCAAGGGAACGTAGAAAAAGGTTCTAGTGTTCAGAAGCTATCCTAATTTTTTGGCTTCGAAAATTGCTCTAAAAAACACCTATCCAAAGAAACTAAGTTTTGAAAACCATTTTGAGAATTCAAAGTGTAAACAATTTTAAATTAAGACTCATGAGCGCAATGACGGTCAATCTCAGGCTATGGTTTCCGCTCGCTAAGTCTTATCGTCCAAGATTTTCACAACGGTCAAACCAAGTAACAATAGCAAAGTTCTCCTCTCTAGACTTCCTAAGAGTTCAAAATCATGTTTAAAAACATAAACAGCCCAATGAGTGAATCCCAAAATCAGCAAATAGTATCAATAAACTCAAAAATTTTACTCAAAATTTCATGGGATAAGTGCCAAACTAAAACTCAGAAGCATTCTCTATCAAAAACTGTCATAATGGTCAATTTTAATTGAAAATGGACACACGGCAGCAACTATTAATCAATAGCAAGCTCAAAATTTCAGCAATATAACATCAAAATTTCAGCTGCTCAATCACATAAATCAGTCCCAAAAATTGCAGTAAAAATATTAAAAATTTCAGCAAAAATTTTCCCATACCAAATCCCCTCCCCACACTTATTTCACACATTGTCCTCAATGTTGACAAATCATAATCAAACATAAAGAAAGGGTCACAAGCAAATAAAATTAAAGAGAGAAAGTATAAGAAGACTGCCCTGTTCGGAGAAATCTGCTCATAAACTTTCCCTGCTTGTTTAAGCATGGTGAGGAGTTGGTTTTGAACCAATCCATTTACCAAAATCATTACCTGCAAAAGAATCCAATAACGCAACCCAAGGCAACAATACAAGCAAACGAGCAATTGACAACAAATTATGAAAAAAATATTATCAAAATTTGATCAATATTTTTTTACTTGCACAAAGCAAAACACTAAGATGCAGCAAAGACTAAAGCAGATTTTGGAATCTCTTCCAATGCAAATAATCACAGTTCAAAATTCCCATACCAAGCAATATAACCAATCAAAATCAAATTGCAACTGAACCTGTCACTAAGATGCAATATTGAACTTTATTAACACCAAGATTAACTTCTCATGCCAAAGTTTCTCAAGTTTTTTTTCTTTTTTTTTTCAGCAATCACAAAAGTAATTTTAATTTTAAAACAAAAATTCAGTTCAGTACTAACCTAAAGAGAATTAAAATTAAAATTACTTATTTGGCATCTCAAAGCTATAAATCATCAGCACCTTGGACTTAACATCTCATCATTCTTACTAAAACTCAATCTGAATTTTCTGCTCAACACTCAACATTCAATTCAAAATCAAATTTAAGGCATACCAACAACACTCAATCAATCAACCAATTTGCAATATAATCACGGAAGAGTGAATATTAGAACAGAATTTGAAGCTCCTTCAATTGCAAATAGTTACAGTTCAAAAGCGCATCGAGCGACATAATCAATCAAAATTAGAAATGCAACTAATCTGTGGAAACAATTAAAACTTTTTAATCTTTTGTCGCACAATCCCAGAGAAAATCAAAACACCCAATAATACCCAAATAACCATCATATGTCATCAAAATCTCAGCATAAATAAACAACGCCATTCCCAAATTCAATCAGAAAATATAAATTAATTAAAATCAGGAGGGAATAAAATTGATTTGGCATTGTTTACAACAGATTTAATGAGAAATCAGGGAAAATTATGGCTGAACTGTAGAGTTGAATCACAAAGAAAATCCATGAATTGAGATGCAAACCTTGAGCTTATTGGACTGATTCAAGATGATGCAGTGAATGTTACGATGATGTCGATTTCAGAATTAAAATTACTGTCGGTGCTGAACGGAGAGTAACCAAAGGAATGGGAGTGCTGCTGGATTTTGAAAATTGAAAGGGAAAATGGTCTGCTGGGTTTTCGATTAGAGAGGCTGCTGGATTTTCAATTGAGGGGCTACTGGATTTTCGATTGAGGGGCTGCTGGATTTCGAAATTGAGAGAGAGAGAGAGAGAGAGAGAGAGAGAGATGTTGGGTTTTCTGAAATGGAAAGGGAAAAGGGGCTGCTGGATTTTCGGGTTTGTTGGGACTGCTAGATGGGGAAGAGAAGATGGTGGCTGGTGGAGGGTTCAGTAGGACGACCGGCGGCAGGTGGCTAGGCTGGACTGTGGTGGTTGTGGCGATTTGGGTGACGGCGTGGTGAAGCGGTGGGTGAAGGTAGAGAGAGAAGCTCTCTTCGTGAATTGAGAGAGAGGATGAGGGAAGCAATTTTCTTTTACTCTATCTGTAAAAATTTAACCATATATTAGTAGAGTAAAAAATAATAATAATAATAATAATAATAATAATAATAACTAAATAAAGCAAGTTAAACAAAATGGATGGTAAAAAAAATAATAAGAAATAAATATATAAAAGCTCATTAAACTCATGAAACTCATGACACAGTGAATATATCAAAATGGAGCTTTTGCCGCTAATAGAACATGACCACCATTAAAGACCTCTTTTAACCTCCACCTTCACTTATAATTTTCAGAAACAAGGAAGAAGACAACACTGTTCATGGCAGTTTTTTTTTTGAAAAATAAAAATAAGTGCAGAAAATTCAAATAAAAAGAAAACACAAAATTTATTAGGCTTGGGTTGCCTCCCAGAAAGCGCCTTCATTTAACGTCTTAGGCTAGACATTCCCGAATTTTCAACCGAATTCCGTCGGGCTTCCAAAGGCAACATTCTTCGCCCATCCAAAATTATCTTTGTACTCATTTAGCACTCGAATCATCTTTTTTTCTTGCTCATTGCTTAGCTTTTTAGAGACTATCAATGCAATTGAATCTCCATCATCTAAGAACACATATCTCAAATGGCTAGGCAACGGTTTTAATCCCAACTTCAGCGCCTTTTCCAGCTCAATTTTCTGCAACTTTTCATCACACAAAATTTTCTCTTTAAACTTGTTAGTGCATTCATTATCAAAATTCTTACAAGAAACCACATTAAGCTCATTCTTATCAATTATTGGAGAAAATTTATCACTTTTGGGATAAAAAATCAGACACGTTACTCACATTGGACACAATATTAGCATCTTTGACTTCACTATACATGCTAAATTTGACAACTTCTCCATCCAGCTCCATGGTAAGAATACCATCAAAAACATCAATTTTAGTCCTAGCTGTCCTAAGAAAAGGTCTTCCTAAAATGATTTCACTAGAATTTGAAGATTTAGCATCCTCCATATCAACCACATAAAAATCAGCAGGAAAAAATTAAATCATTAACTTTCACCAACACATCCTCTAGCACCCCTTCCGGGTAGATTACGGACTTATCCGCCAATTGAATGCAAATGCTAGTTTTCTTTAACTCACCCACATTTAAAGAAGAAAAAGTAGACAATGGCATAACATTAATTGAAGCACCTAAATCACACATAGCTTTCTTAAATTGCACATTGCCTATTCTACATGGGATAGAAAACATACCCTCGTCCTTGCACTTTGGGGGAAGCTTTCTTTGTAAAATAGTAGAGATATTCTCCCCTACACTTACCTTCTCATCACTAGCTTGCTTTCGCTTACTTGTGCAGAATTCCTTCAAAAATTTTGCATAACGAGGTATTTGCTTAATTAAGTCAAGTAAGGGAATATTTACCTCGACCTTGCGAAAGACTTCAAAGATATCTTTCTCTTCTTGTTCCTTCTTGCATTGCTTCAACCGCTCGGGAAAAGGAGGTGGAATGACAATTGGTTCAAACATCCATCCTTGCACTTGCTTGGTAGGCTCATCCTTCAAAATCTCAACCTCTTTTTCATCTTCTTCCTTGGGCCTGCTGCTGTTTTTCTTCGGGGCTGTTGAATTTAGCTCTTTTCCACTACGTAAAGTGATGGAACTTACGTTCTCTCTTGGGTTTACAACTGTTTGAGAGGGTAACTTTCCTTGATTCTCCAACCTACTCACGGAAGAGGCAAGTTGGCTGACTTGGGTCTCCAAGTTTTGCAAGCTCCTCTTTGTTTCTTGTTGTAAGGCATTCATGTTGGTGGTAATCCCGCTCAATTCCCTCTTAGTTTCTTGCTGAAATGTGGCCGTGCTAGTGGCAAGAGCTTTAACAATGTCTTCCAAAGACATACTTGAGTTGGAAGCTTGTTGAGGAGGCGGTCTAGCTTGCTGAAAATTCTGCCTATTCCCATAGCCATAATTCTGCTGATTTCTCCATCCTTCATTAGATGAATTAGGGAATGGCCTTCGGGGCTGCCCGGAAAATTCACCCATTGCATTGACTTGTTCCTGATCATCTTATATTTGATAACACAAGTCTGTCGGGTGATCAGGTGAATTGCATAATCCACACACATTTGCACGAGCATTGAATCCTGCAGTAAAGGTTTTAAACATAGATGTTAGTTCATTAAGTCTATCATCTACAGAAGAATTACTTACCTGTAGACTTTTCTTGAAAGCTCTTCAGTTTGCTCGAATTGCTGTGAATTTGCTGCCATAGTAGTTATGATCTCTCTAGCTTGGGCTGGAGTTTTATTCACAATTGCTCCCCCACTTGCAGCATCAACCATTTTCCTCTCCATATCTACCATTCCTTCATAAAAGTACTGGATCAAAGACTGATCTGACATCCCGTGTTGCGGGCAAGCTGCACATAACCTCTTGAATCTCTCCCAGTAATCATAAAGGCTCTCTCCAACTCGTTGCTTAATACTACATATTTCCCTTCGAATAATGGCAGCCCTAGAAGCAGGGAAATACTTCTCCAAAAATACAAGAGCCATTTCGGGCCATGTTGTTATAGAACCCGGTGGTAGGTTAAGCAACCATTCTTTAGCAGCGTCTTTAAGTGAAAACGGAAATGCTCTCAACTTAATTTGCTCTTCTGTCACCCCTTGAGGCTTCATACTAGAGCAAACTCCATGGAATTCTTTCAAAAAGTTGTGTGGGTTCTCGGTCTTCATTCCATGGAAGGTAGGTAGCTGATGAATCAAACCCGATTTCAGCTCAAAAGGCACCTCCAAATTCGGATAAGTGATGCACATAGGCTGCTGCTCTACAGGGGCAGCCTGTAGCTCTCTAACTGTGAGGTTATCAGCCATCACTTCTTCTCTATCAGAATCTGTTGAGGAATCTTCTTGCACTAGACTTCCTTTTTCAATTTCTGTGGGATTATCAACCAAATCAGCAGCTACTCCTTCCAAACCAGATGTGGAAGTTGCTTCTGCCCTCCTTCGTTCCTTAGTTTTCTTCTTTAATGCACGGGCTGTCTTTTCTATCTCTGGATCAAATTCTATAGGCAAATTTTCAGACCTAGTCATCCAAAAAGACAACAAACAATAAAGTTAACTAGTCCCCGGCAACGGCGCCAAAATTTGGTGGGTGTCGAATCCACCAAAAATAATAACCTGCTCTTCCTACAAAAGAAAACTTGTAAATAGGGTGAGAAGGGTCGAACCCTAGAGACTAGCTTGCAGAAAGTTAACCAGAACTGAAAATAAAACTAAAAATTAAAACAGGGGATTTAAAATTGGAACGAGATTAATTAAAATTAAAAACGAAGGAAACAAAAATAATATAAAACCTGAAACGATGGGGAAGAATTCAGTTAAGGCATACCGCGGTTCGAAGTTTAAACTGATTGATCATTGATTCAAGAATAATCCTTTAATTCAGATTACAGACAAGTTATAGTCAGGAAGAACGTCGACCCAACCAATCATACCGTATTAATAGGTTGCTAAGATACGATCTAATAACAACCCCTAATTAACTAGCAATCCTAAGTACGACGAAGGATTTAACTGTTAACAGCCTTAAAATCTAGTAAAACCTTGCCCTAATTAACAGAAACTACGAGCATCCATTTAAATTAGATTATATTCTTTCTTAATATAACCTAAAAGGTTCTACCCAATTAAATTATACCAATCACTGCTACATCAATTTAATCAAACAATTACAGATTTGATTCTATTGAATAGCAATGGAAATTACTATCAAACAAAGAACGGACCCTGTTAATCATTCAATAGAATTTCACTAAGGGATATATTTTTCCAATAAACCACAGAAAGAATATAAATGCAATGAAAATCAAAGAATTCTATTAAGTTCAATTCAATCTCACAATCATGATCAAACTTCTACCTTGGATTAAACCTTAACTGAACAAGACGACTAGCCACGCATGGCTACTGTGGAAAACATCGTAAAATCCTTAAACATATGCTGAAATTCGTAATCCTCTCTAGGGTGGCCAAAAGTCCCTTCTCCAAACCTAATTTTTAACTTATATAGTCCTAAAAGTGGGGCCAAATCATAATACAATAAAAGGGGCCCACAAAACAGTGTTTAATATCATTCCTCTGCTCTAAAACACGCTGGAAACAGTCCCAATAAGTCGCAGGTCAGCCACTAGTATAAATCAGTCTGCATCTGTTCGCTTGTTGCTTAGTCTTGCCCAAGGCTAAGGACTTGACAGCTTCAAATTTTCCAAACAGACTCCAGCAGCTACTGCTTCCCACAAACATCTTGAAATCTATTCCTTTTAGCTTCATTCTCACCATATCCAGTATATCCTAACACAAAAACAAGAATCCAACTAAAAACTCATCTTTTAAGCACAATTAACACAAAATCAGCATATTATAATCAATAAAAACGTGTTGGATTTACACGTTATCAGTTAAATTCAAAAAAAAATATTTTTACAATTCCCTAAAATTTGTAAAATATATTTAAAAAAACAAAATACGATATAATTTGTTTCGATTAAAATCCTAAACATACCCCAAGCCCATCTTACATTATTGGGTTATTTTAGGGAGATGATTACATCCGTTACGGCAAAAAGTTGTCCCTTTTCAAAAACACAGGTTCATCACTGAATTTTTTTTCATTTTTACGCCTTTCGCAATTTTTTTACATTTACTTTTTTTTTTGTTGATTTTTCTTTCTTTTTCTTTTTTTAAATTTTTTTCTCTTTTTTTGCGATTTTATTTTATTTAAAAATTTTTTATGTTATATTTTTAATATACATATAAAAAAATAAATATATACACAACATACACAAAATACACACTCATCAATATAAACTACATCTATAATATCTACAATACATCAATAATATATTTACAATAAATCTACAATACATCTACATAATATTTTTTAATATTTTTTTAATTTTATTTTTCAAATTTTTTTATTTTAAAAATAATCACACAACATTTATATAATATTCACGTAATATTAAATAATTTTTATTTAAAATATACACAATTTTAATAACAAAAACATAATATACACACTACATCTACAACACATCTATATAATATCTACATAATGAAATTATATGTATTTTTTATTTTTTTCTTATGTATAATATGCAAATTTTGTTTTAAATAAATTTAATAATTTTTTATTAATATATTTTTGTATATTTTATTTTTATTTTATTTTTATTTTTTTAGTGTTATTTATTTTTTATAATTAAATTAAAATTTTTTATTTTTATAAAAAATATGTTTTTTATATTATGAAAAATAATTTAAAATATTAATTTTTATTATTTTATTATAGTTTTTTTATTTAATAGTAAAGTTTGATAAAAAAAATGAAAATTTGAATTAAAATATTGATTGTATTGAGAGAAGAGGTATTTTTTAAAAAAAAAACTTTTATTTTATTGATGGATGAGGTATTTTTAAAATTTAACATCAATTTTTTATAAAAGTGTTAATATTTTTAGTATTTTACAGTATTTTTATAATAAAAGTTATTTTTTAGGGCAATTATGTAAACATCCTATTTTATTTTAGGTTCCCAAAGGATTGCAAGTTTTGGGGTTAATGAATAAAAAATGATGATCCTGCAGCATCATTGAGCTTTCTGCAGTCTTCAATGGAGGGTTTTTTTTTTTTTTTTTTTTGTTTTTATAATTATATTTTAAATCTAAACTAGAAGCAAGTTCTTTTTTATTGGTGAACAACACTAGCTAAAAAGCATATATACACAAACCCCTAATGATCCCTTAACAATTAGGAACAGTTATGCAAATTGGCATGTAAACACATTTTGTAGGATAAATGGAATTCTTAACTTAATCCACATTATTGGATATACAAATAATGAATTAATACGGTTCTGAAGTGGATCCTAATTCACTTCTCAAGACAGCTTTCATTTTTAATTTAATTTGGTCTGCATCATAATTTTTATCTTTTGAAATAAGGATCTTAAGAAAAAACAAAGGATAGTTGTACTTGACTTCCAAGATTCAACAAGTTGCTAAGACAATTAATTGCTTGAGATGAATGAGTGTAGAACAAGTTGATCAACACCAATCTGAACACACATTTTGAATCGGCATGTCCACTAGTCATCCACTCAAAACTTTGTTATTAGTCTATTTTAACATTTATATCATGCCAAAAATCTATTTGAAGAGTCTACTTGGGGAAGTGGTTGATTATGCAAGTCTAGCTTGTCAATTTAACAATATAAGTCTAACCTTATTTATTTAATACCAAAAATTAAAAAAAATTAAAAACTTAATTATTAATGATATCAATATAAGTGCAATGGAAAATGGATTAACAAATCAAACTCATTACTTTATTTTGAAATCTATCGCTTTTCAGCTAAATTTTATTCTGTAGGTCTTTAAAAAAATACGCTATTCTATTTATGATAATTTTTTATAAATTTTCTTTCCTTAATTATTTTTTGTAAGAATATTAGATTGAGACGCTAGTTGTATCATTTTATCTGCGTTAAATATTATATTTCTTCATTTATATTTGATTTATTTCCTCTTTGATAGGTTTTTAACTTTTTATAGTAGTTTCTGCATTTGATGTATTAGGATTTTTTGAATAGCCTATTGCACATATAATGTATGCTTTTAAATCAAACAATAAGCTTTTGAATAAAAAAAAAACAGAAAATTTTTCTTTTCTGTCCAAACTTTTGGAATTCTAAAGTCAACCATGTCCTTTTTTTTTTAGACTAAACAGGTATATAAGAAACTTATATTTCTACGGTAACTATGGCTACATCAATAAGTTATGAAAAAAGAAAAAAAAAGATTATAAGAATATAATTGGCACTTAGAAAATTTATTGAATATATTTTTGAAAGATAAAATTTTAAAAGGATATCAATAATTGGTTGTTTGAAAAATTTATTAAAAAATTCAGGATTTTCATAAAATTAAAACATAATATATATTATACAAACATGGCAAAATATGAGTTTTTTGTTTTTTGGAATGCGGTAAAATATGAGTTAAAGTTCTCATATTAGTTTAATTGCCCAGGTTTGGGAAGAATTGTGA
Source organism: Garcia nutans (assembly GCA_947685225.1). NCBI lineage: Eukaryota > Viridiplantae > Streptophyta > Magnoliopsida > Malpighiales > Euphorbiaceae > Garcia > Garcia nutans. The sequence goes on along the minus strand of CANTUV010000059.1, from coordinate 8,234,602 downwards.
ACATGAAATCGTTAAAAAAATCAGAGAGATGAACTACTTTTCGGTTTAGTATGTGAGTGCGATAATAAGCAAATAATATTTTTTGCAAAAAACATATAATAATTATGTTGAGTGTATGGAGTTAGTTTGGCTAAGGTTCAAAAAGTTCTTACTCTAGTACCTTACTTTGTTCCATTTTTATTTAGTTTAATAATATTCATAGTGAGTTTCAGGAAAAAGAAAAGAAAAAAGAGAAAAATCATGAATAAAATGAAGCTAAAGTTAGTTTTGAAACTCTAAGCGTTCATTGCAATAAGCCAATAAGCAAAAAGCTAAGAACCCAGATGCAAATTAAGGGTCTATAACAATATGTTTCTTCATATTATCGAACATTTCTATTTGTATTACAATACCAGCACTACTCACCTTTGAAAGGTTCATCTTCAAGCAAGCTTCTTAATTATTTTTATATAATATGTACTTGGCACAGTAATAAAAATATGCACACATTAATCTATATATATGTTTATATAAATAAAGCTAGCTACTTGAAAAAGGTTTCTAATTCTTGATTCTGTAGAGAAAGTTGCCTGAAAAATGAACTCACAAGGGAAGGATAGAGTCCTGGCTTCTGCTATTTCTTGATGATGATCGACATTTCCCACTTGATGAAAATGACCTTTTCATTGAAATAGGTCCTTTCTGCAATGCATGCCCTATTGAAGAACTCTTCATCATTCTTCTAAAACTTAAATTCCCATTGCTTACTCGCTTCAGAACATTCTTCGAGTTCGAATTCTTTAGTTGTGAAATCTGAGTTTCTGAGATGTCTTGGTGTTTACTAGAAACAATATTAGCTACAGCATTGTGAATTGCCATGGCAGAAGAAGAATCCATTGATATTGACCTTCTTATATATTGCATTTCTGTCTCTACCGATTGTCTACTCTCAACCAGATCGCTTTGTACTCGAGAATGATTTCTCAATACAGAAGGTTTTAGAATCAATTTTGAATTCCTATCATTTGTTTCTTCTTCAATTTGCAATCTACAGTTCATTTCTTCTTCTCTATCATTGCTCACTTCATTAGTTCCATCATCTTCTCCTTGATTACTTATGAATTGACTACTAATTCCTGAATTCTCCATCTGGGTTTCCCCATTTGAACTCAGATCACTACTTGCAGGCACTGATAAATCTATTTGAACATTAAAATTATCGGATACTATTGGGGCACGACATAAAGGGCAATTCTTGTGTGATCTTAACCAAGTATCAATACAAGGTATGTGAAAAGCATGGCTACATTTAGGCAAGAGCCTGAGATTCTCATCTTCTTGAAACTCATTCAAGCAAACAGAGCAATCTGTTCCTTCAATCAACCCTTCTTCGTTTTTATACTTAAAGACTGCAATGGAATCGATTATTGATTGCGGTAGACCAATTGTGTTGATGTACCATACTGGGTGGTCGATTTCTGGTCCTTGATCTTCATCAAGAAAATCCTCTTGGGTACCAAAAAACATAGGTCGATTTCTTAATCTTCTTGAATGTCTCTGTCTTAAGTAACTAGATCTTGAAACTGCGCATAAGAAACAAATAAAAACTGCAGCCCCAACTAAAGTAGCCATAATCAACACGGTGGTTGACAGATGCTTTTGGTTTATGTTTTGAGCTTTATCCATCAATCGTATTGGCTTTGGCTGTCGTGGCGGCGGGTGCTGCGTAGGTCGTAATTCAGGTGAAGGAGCAACATGAACAAATAATTTACGAGTACTAAAAATTTTGTTTTGTGATGGTGGAAGTTTTGTAAGACCAGGCTTCATTTCAAGAGAAAAAAAAAACAGAGGAAACAGGGGATTCAAAAATTGCAGAGTGCGTGGAAAAATGAGATTGGGGTTGTGTAGAGTATTAAGAGGAGAAGATTTAAAAGGTGGGGCTATACTCTTACTTTCTGCCATGAGATATGGTTTTGATTGATTTATTGATGATAATAATGGGAGCTTTGGGTCTGATTTTCCACAAGAAATGACATTTCGCTTTCTTTAAAGAAGACTTGAGCATTTACTGGTAATTTGAATATATATTTACTTTTAATTGGCAAAGAACAAGTCAACGAAGCTTTCGGTCATTTACGCGTAAACTATACCTTGTGTGGGCTCAATGAAAGCTGTTTAGTTCAGCTCTTTATTACAAGACACTGCAGCGTGCAAATAGTGTTGGGGCTATTTTAGAATTTTAGTTAGGACTTCGGAAAAAAAATTGTTTTATTCCAAGTAGATGTGTGCTTAGTTAAGATAATACTAAAACTCATACATAAAATCACAATAAAGAAGAACATTGCTAGGAACCTCCAAAGTAGCTAATCTTTATGACATACAATTTTAAGAGTTAGGGCTGAAATTTGAAGTTGCCAGTGGGTTAGGGCTATTGTTATTATATTAATTCGGTCTAAATAATAATTATCAAAAGATATAAATTATCAATGGAGTTAACCCGGTTTTTTCTCTAGGAAAAGTTGAAATTATTTCTTTAGAAAATTATATTATATTTTACTCTTTTTTAATTTTTTTCAAAAATGCCATAAAATTTTTATATGTATTTAGTATATTAGAATACATTAGATGCACATTTCTAAAAGTGAAATACATTTTTAATATACTAAATATATATTAGATATATACCAAAAATATATTAGATGGGAAGATGTATGCTTTTAATATACAATGGAGTATCTTTGAAATTAAAAATTGAAAAATGAGTAAGTATTTTTGAAAATAATTTTACTTTTGGGGTATTTTTGAAAAATCCCTTGTTATTATTAATAGGAGTTTTAGTATTGGTGGAACTATATATGTCCTTCACTCCAAATGTTTTAATTTATTTATATTATCTCATATAATTATTTTTTAAACAAATAAATTTTGGTCTCCCAAATCTTAAAAATTATGAGGTTAGCCCATCAAACTATGTGAGTGTGATTATAAAAAAGTCAAATAATTTTAAATATTTATTCATGTAGTTCTTGAGAAAAAAAAGTTTAAGAATATTGATTATTCAACTACATGATTTTAAAGCAATTGCTCTCTTCAATGAAAAATAAAATAAAATTTTTATCGTACTTTTTTACATAATGACAATTTCTACCTCTAAAAAAATATTTTTTATTATTTCAATTTTTTATTCCTTAGCCCTATTAAATTCATAGTTTTTCTTAAAATTGTAATTCTAAAAAGCAATTTTTATATTCAATTGCAATATTTTTTATAATTGCAATAATTTAATAATATTAAAATTAGTAACTTTTTTTAAATAATATTAGTTAAATTCTCTTTTAGATCAATTATTAAGAGATGTCAAATGGGTCATTATATGAGAATATGATATAAAACACGTAAAATTATCGGGTTAGTATTATAAACTAATCGATATATTTATAACATGACTTAGAACAAGTCGCTTGATAGGCTAACACTCGAATATGTTAAAATCTATTTAACTAAAATGACATAGTTAGAATAAAATTTAAAATTATATCGTGTTATTATTATTTGACCTAAAAGAGTAAAAATAAATTTTTTTACCTACTTTTCAAAAGATTCTCTTATAAAATTTATGTCAGAAGTTGTACATCATCTCTTTCACTCCTCTTTATTACTAAATTTATTGCTAAAATCTAAAATAAACTAATGATCTTCTGCAAATAGGCTTATATATTTATTTTTATATTTTGAAAATTATTTTTTAATGAATTTATATTTTAATATCATTTTAATTTATCATGATTTTATTTATGAATAATATTTCAATTGATTATGTAAAAATATAATATTATTTTGGTTTATAAATATTATACAAATTAAATGAATTGTATCATATTCTAATCGTGTTGAGTTTTAAGACCCGTATATAAATCATTTAAGTACACATGTTACATGGTGTAGCCCATTTACATTTCATGTTATCATATGATTCAAATATTTTGATACAATTGATAAATAAGTTGCATTAATACAATTAATAAATGAGTCATATTTATGTTGATTCTAATTGTGACATTGGAGTGGATCGATGTAATAGGAGTACAATCCACTAATTAATCTTGACACCCCTTATTTATTATTCATGTAAAACTAATTTTTTTCAGCTTAAAATATAATTTTGCTTGTTAATTTTGTATTAAATGACTAAGATTGAAATTCTGTCTCATTTTAATTCATTAGTGTAATAATGTAATTTTAATTGAATTTGTATTTATAATTATTAGACAAAATAAAGGAGTAATATTGTATCTATAGCGACTAAGAATTGGGCTAATTACATTTATGGATGACTTGAGATTTGTAATTGTATAGTTAAGAAAATAAAATATATATAATTATTCTTGTCAAGAAAATAAAATAAATAATAATTAATTTTTTAATTTACAAAATTTCTCATAGACTTTTAATCAATAAAATATAATTAAGCTACTAGTGAAATAAATATAATGCAAAATTATATATCAACAAGTCTAGATGGTAGCTCTCAAAAAGTTTGGATGTTTTGGCCCCCTCAATATTTAATCTTGAGTCTGACCTTTGGTCTTTGGGTATCTTTGTAGTAATAACTAGGTATATGATTTGATAGTATTTGCTATATGTTAATCTAATGTTTAAGTTCCCTTATATGATTTCTTAACTTGGGAAATTTCTTACTTATATTTAGAGGTATTAAAATGGGTTGGCGAGTCATTTTTATCATATTGATCCACTCTGATGACATAATTAGAGTTCATATGAGAGCACAATCATTTATTAATCGTGTTAATACAAACAATACATAAAATTAAATGGGTTATATAAATATAACACATATAACATATTTACTTAAATGAATTATATATAAGATATACAACTTGACATAACATATTTAATCTATTCTATGTAATATTTATAATATAAAATATTTTTATATTTTTACACAATCAATTGAAATATTGTTCATAAAATAAAATTGTGATTAAAATAATTTTAAAATATAAATGTATTAAAAAATTTCATAAAAATACAAAAAAATAAAAGATATAAGTCAATATAAAATAAATGATGAGTGCATTTTATATTTTGGTATTAGAACTTAGTAATATAGAGAAAAGTGAAAAAGATAATGTATGGTTGCTTATATAAATTTTGCAATGAAATTTTTTTAAAAAATATTTTATTATTTATTTATTTTTTCTATTCTATTTTTTTATAAATTTTATTCTCAATTCTAAATTAAAAATGTTGTTTAATATATATAAAATATAAAAGATTAGAATATTTAAACCATAAAAAATTATTTAATTTTTAACCATTAATTTAGGAAATTATTTCAAAAATTCATAAAAGATTAAATTTAAATTAATTAACAATTAAATTAATAAAATAATTAAAAACAATTTAGTAATTAGATTAAATTTAAATAAATTTTTTAATGAGAATAATTGAAATTTAGATAAACTATTTCTAAATAGAATATTTAAATAAGATAATATATTGTACAATAATAAAATTATTCTCTTAGGGCAAATAAGAATTTCATATGCTTATTCTATGGTAAGTTATGATTTGCTTTGATGCATGATCTTGTTAAGCATTCTTTTTATTTCTTTAGGCATTGTCTTCAGAAGATAGAAAAAAGAGTTTTGTTGGGATGCTTTAGAAGCTAATGAAAAATTTATCATCATTAAAAACAAAGTTGATATTATTGTTGAAAACAAGGTTGAATTTTAGAAAGTTGGGCTTCACTTTTACTTTAAAGAATGGAACCCCTTCGTAAATAGATTATCATCAGTTGTAGAAATTACATGGGTACTAGGAGTGTTGGGCTAAATATATAGTGGGCACATAAATGGGGTTGAAATCCCATCTAACATAAAACCAATTAACTTGTATTAAGGCCCAATCTACACCACTTTATATGTCACCATATTTTATTACTACTTCCCAATATGGGATACTTATATTCTCCAACACTCCCTCAAGTGCAACTGGGCTTACCCTAGTTGTCACTTGTCAAACATAGATGGCAACATACCATTTTAGGTCTATCACAAATTACCTAGCCCAGGATTATTTGGCGATTAGTCCATTTTCTAACTGGTTCTAATACCATATAGCAACTACACAAGTCTTGGGAGTGTTGGGCTAAATACACAGTGGCCACATAAATAGGGTTGAAATATTATCTAATATAAAATCAATTGACTTATGTTAATACCTAATCTGCACCACTTTATATATCACCGTATTTTATTACTACTTTCCAATATGCAATACTTATATTCTCTAATAGGCCTTCTAAAAAAAGTGCAGTAAATATTTTAGGATTTCAAAAAGACTTTTCTTTAATTTGGTTAGGGTTTGATGAATATTGATTTTAGGTTATGATGAATTGTTATTCATGGGATAGAAGAAAATAATTGGAGAGTAAGTTGTTGGAGTAAGCTGGTCTAATAAGGTGAGTATATATTTTTACAGACCAAAGATCTAAATAAGTTTCTCAAATTTTATCATTGTCTCAATTTAGCCCTTCATATATTTTTTGAACCAAATATGTCTTCTTCTTTTTTTTTTTTTGCCAAAAATAAGCTATTTATACCATTACTATTAAAGAAAATTAACTTACTGTTAAATGTTGAGATGACATTGTGAGACTCACTTATGCACTTTATATTTTGTCAAAATAATGAAAAATATTAAAAATATACTTTTAAATAATCAAAAAATAAAAAAAGAATTTTTAAATAATTAAAAATATTAAGAAATATATTTTTTAAAAATATTAAATTAAAAATTAAAAATAAAACATTGATATATATTACAAAATTTTCAAATAAAAAAATTTATTTTATTAAAATTAAAAGTATTTAGAAATTAGAAATTTTATTTTTTTTTATTTTGTTAGCCAAATAATCTCAATTTTGATCTTACGTACTCAAATTGAATGATGCATTTAACATGTCTTTGAGATACTTGGTGCACAAATAAAATGCTCAATATATTGTCAGAATATGACAAAAATAACGGTCACCCTAGATTGAATGGCGATCGCCTTTAAAGCTTTGAAGAATAAATGGAGATTACAGTAAGGTTTGCGGTAAAAAACTTGGCCAGAGGAATGCTCACAATAGAGCCGTCCGCGACCGACCATGTATTGGGACGATCACACCTCAAATGACAAAAACTCCAATAATCACAGTAAGAAATGCAGTGATAGGCACGATCCAAGGAGCGGTCACGCAGAACCATTTAGCGACCGTCCCTTTTCATGGGCGACCATCTATACATTTCTAAGATAAAATTATATGGATTGGCAGTAGTGTTCGCAGTCTTGGGTGCATCCAGAAGTTTGACGCGAGACATCCAATTTGACCGTTATCTCAGTCAAGGGTAACCGTACCTTTTATATTTTAGCAAAAAATTACTTTGACAAATGACGAAATGACACGTGGAATGACCGTTATAGGAGCATGCTTTAAATTTAAAAAGGGCAACCGTCCCTGAACTTTGGGCGACCGTCCCTACAATCACAAGCTAACAAAGGATGGGTAAAATCTCACCATCAGAGCACTAACATTTAACCATTGGTAGTTTTTTAATGGAACGACCATCCCTGAATAATATACGACCGCCCAATGTGCCTTGTTGACCATCCACTATTGCAGGACGACAGCTTCCTAAGAAAACTTTTTGTAATCATAAAAACTAATCTAATAGAATATATCACATTACTTATAACGGCTAGTTAGACCAAATTGACTATAAATACTTTAAGAAATCTCTTGTTTAAGGTTTCTTAGAGACTGATATAGCTAAGGCAAACAACTTTCATTTTTCTTGTATCAAATTCTATACTTGTATTAATTGAGTTTTGAGTGTGAGCATTAAACACCATTGTAAGTTTGAGTGTGAGCTTTAAAATACTTTGGTTGTGAGAGTGAGCCTGAAAAAACTCTTGTAAGGGTTGTGAAGATTAATCTTAAACCATTAAGCTTATAAATACTCAAGATTAGTGGAACCTTAACAAGTTATTAAGAAAGTGAATGTAGGATTTAGGTAAATTCGAACAACTATAATTCTTTGTGTTCTTTCTTCTCTACTCTACTCTACTTCATCTCCATCTACATCTTCTTCATCTCTTACTTTTTAATTTTAAATTTATCATCACACTTCATTTCAACCAATTCACCCCCTCTTGGTTGTTAGTTTGGGACAACATATTTTTCGACAGATACAAAAGAAAAATAATTATATTCTACTTATTAAAGTTTAAAAATTTATAAAAAAAAACAAAATTTAAAGAATATAAAATTTTAAACAAAAAATTAAATATTATTTTTATCATATATAAATTAATATTTCAATAAAAATTATTATTTGTAATTTTGATTTTTTTAAAATACAATGTCATTATAAAATATATTTTTTTTTATAATTTGGGAAAATTATTATTTTTAAATATTTTTTAAAATATATTTTTTAATTATTTAAAATTATTTTTAATATTTTTAAAAAATATAAAGTGAATAAGTGAGTCTTACAATATCACCTCAACATTATTAATGGTAAGCTAACTTTTATTAATGGTAAGAGTTTACATGGCCCACTTTTTACAAAAAAAAAATACATTTTTTCACGATCCAAACTCGAGGACACATGACCGGCACTAGAGAATGGGAAAGTACGTAGCTTTTAAAATTCATAGTCAACCTAACAAATCATCATAATTGTTTAAAACATCACATCAATTATTTCAATTACAATATTAAGTCATTTAATCCTAACAATATGAAATTTATGGAGTTTCTAAAGTATAAATACAACTCAATACATATTAAATTATAGATCTAATTAATTTTATAAATAAATTTCACTGTCGAGGATAAAAACCAGGGTTATTGAATAATTACTCTCAGAAACTCACCCTGGTAACCTGAAAAAAATAGTAAGACAGAGGTGAGTGTTTCAACTTAGTAAGTGATACTAATTGATATACAAACCGGATGTCCTAATCTAATTCTATCTGAAGGATATTTATACATTATGCCAAACATACAATAAAGTAAATAATCATCCAAGGATATAAATTAGTCCACTGAAACCACTCTAAACCCATATTCGCTCTCTTTATCCAACATAATTTCTTAGAATCTAATACACATAGAGTCTGCCGTCGTGACTTTAGCCAAACAGTGCTACCCGGTTAACAAGCAACGTTGAGCATAAGAAAACCAATGTTGTCACGTCAGTCCTGAAATTATTATTATAATATTATATTATTTTATATTTATAATCTAAATCATATCCTATGTGGTCTCATGTCATTCCAATTCCATCTAGCAACCATAAATTATATTCATTATATAATTAAATAGTCACAGACAAATGTTGAAGTTCTAAGATTCTAAATAATGCTTAATAATAATAATAATAATATATATACATTATATGTGAATGCATGAAATACAAAAAATATATTAGAATTACTCACTGTTTAAATGAAAAAACTCGACTCACTCAATGACTCGGCTTAGGAGCGGTAGGTTCTAGTACTAAATGATCTACTAAATAAAATATCATAAAAATATTACAAAAATAATTTTAGACTCTAGAAATAGAAATTTTATGATTGAAAAAACTAACTAAAAAATATAATATAATTTTTTCTTAATTGGTCCCTAAAAATACAGACAACTGACATAATTTATATCACTCAACTAATTTATTTAATTGAAATCAGATTTTGAAAATTTAATTATTGTCTCCATAAATTCTATAGTTTTCATGCTGGGTGAAATTAAATATTTAACACATAACAGATCTCGTCGGAAGTACTTACTGATCTCTCGTCGGAGTTTCACAGAAAAATTTTATCGGATTAATCTGATAGAAAATTGAGTGCCAAAATGTTCATCTTGAAGAGAGGAGTCCAGAAATATATGTTTCTCTTTCTGACTCGCTGAATATTTTCCAAAAACAGCATCGAAAGTTACTATACTGGTTGGATTCCGACTAAATTTCAAGTTAGTCCAAAAATTATAAATGAGGTACTAAATGAAAGCTTAGAAAGAGAGGATTCTAATGATACATGTCTTTTCAAGAAAGGAGGTCAGAGTTGGTCGAAAAAATTATTCGGAGTTCGTGAAGGCGTTAACTTTGAAGGGAGGTGAAGCTTCCTCCGGTATCGATTGGCAACAAGTCCCTCTTTAGATTAGTCATCTCGAGACAAATCCAATGATCAGTGAATGGCGGTGATTGAAGGTCAGATGACGAAGATATGGCCAGTAAAAGTTTAAACTTCACTTTTCTCTCTCCTCCCTCTCCTTTTATGATTTTTTCTCTCTCCCTCTATCTCTCTCTCTTCCTCTCTTCCCGAGACTGCCACACTATCACACAGTAAATCACCATTTAGATAAAACTAATCATCATATTTTATTACTTAAAATATATTATTTTATTATTATATATATTTACTTTTCCCACTTCTTTTCTTTTCTCTTTTCTTTCATCCTTTTTAAAATCCCAAATCCAATATTCTCTATCTAATTTTCTTTATTATTATTATTATTATTATTATTATTATTATTGGATTACAATATCTCCCGTTAAAATAAATTCATCCTCGTATTTAATTAGGTAATCAACAACCTATCACAATTCTGATTATATGAAAGTTGACTAGTGCACAATTAATTATATTTTTTTCTAGTCATAAAATGCTTTAACTTGTAATAGATAAATATGAATATTTATCTCTCATATCAGCTTATGTTTTCCAAGTACATTCTTCTATAGTATGATTGTTGCATAAAACCTTTACCATAGGAATTTCCCTAGAGCGTAACTTTAATCTAATAGTCCATAATAGCAGCAGGACCCTCTTTATAAGAAAGATTCTCTCAAATCTGCACTTCGTGTAGCTGTCGTTCGTGTGAAGGATCATTAATATACTTCCTCAAATTTGAAACAATAGATGGACATAAGAAAGATTTGATGGAAAATCTAATCGATATACAACTACTTCAACTCTCTTAATAATCATATGAGGTCCAATGTACCTTGCTTCCAACTTACCTTTCTTACCAAATCTCATCACCCTCTCATAGGAGAAACTTTTAGGAACACTAAATCACTCATCTCAAAAGACACATCTCTATGTTTAGGGTATGTATGACTCTTTTAGCGAATAGCTATAATTTTTAGTCATTCTTGAATAATAGGAATTTTCTTAGAATTGATTTAGACTAGGTCAGGTCCTTCCAGTTGTCTCTCCCCAACATCTTTCAAATAGATTGGAGATCTACATTTCCTGCCATAAAGAGTCTCACAAGGTGCCATCTCGATGCTAATATGGTAACTGTTATAATAAGCAAACTCGATTAATGGTAGATACAAATCCCAATAGCTCCCAAAATCAAGTATACACATCCGAATCATATCCTCTAGGGTTTGGATAACCCTCTTAGAATGCCCATCAGTTTGAGGGTAAAAAGTTGTACTGAAATCCAATCTCATACCTAAAGCTTCTTACAATGATTTCCAAAATCTAAATGTGAATTAGGGCCCTCTATCTGACACAATAGAAACTGAAACTCTATATAGACAAAATATCTTTTTCATATGCAGCTTAACATACTTAGCCACAAAATAATTTATTTTCACTGGAATAAAATGTGCTGACTTAGTTAATCGATCTATGATAACCCAAATGGAATCATACCCTGAAGTAGCTTAATCAATCTAGTCACAAAGTCCATGGTTATCTTTTCCAATTCCACTCAGGGATAGGGAGTGGCTACAACAACCCGAAAGGCTTTTGATGCTCTAACTTTACCTGTTGGCACTTGAGGCATCTAGAAACAAACTCTACAATGTCTTTCTTCATGCCATTTCACTAATATATACCTTTTAGATCTCAATACATCTTAGTGGAACCTGGATGCACATTATAAGTTGTAAGGTGTGCTTCTTCCAATATCTCCTTTCTTATATTATTTACATCTGGAAAACATAACTGTGAACCATGTCGAAGTACACCTTTTTCATTAATCATAAAGTCCTTAGAGTTACCATTTTGTACTTCTTCCATGACTTTGTAAAAGTGAGGGTCTCATCTTTGAGCTACCTTAATGCACTCTATTAGTATTGAGCAGACTTGGAAATGTGCTAATAGTATATCTGAGTCATTCACTTTAAGTTGTAACCCCTCATCGAATAAATCTATCAACTCCTTAATAATGGGTCACCTTTCCACCACAATATGAGCAAGGCTACTAAAAGACTTTCTACTCAAAGCATTGGCCACTATATTTGCTTTACTAAGATGATAAAGGATAGTGCAATCATAATCCTTCAGAAGTTTCATCCATCTTCTCTATCTCATATTTAAATCACTTTGATCAAAGATATATTTCAGGCTTTTGTGATCTGTGTATATTTCACAAGTTTGACTATATAAGTAATGTCTCCAAATTTTCAATGCAAAGATTACTACTACCATCTCTAGATCATGGGTAGGATAATTCTGCTCATGTTTCTTCAATTGGCGAGAGGCATAAGCAATTACTATGCCATGTTAGATCAATACACCCCTATGGCCAACTTTAGAAGCATCACAGTAAATGTTGTAACCACCTATTCCAGAAGACAAGGATAATACTGAGCAGAAGTAAGATAATCCTTCAGTTTTTAAAAATTGTCCTCACATGCTTCAGTCCATACAAACTTGGCATTCTTGTGAGTTAATCGAGTTAAAGGAGTTGCTATCCTCAAGAAATCTTGAACAAAATGATGATAATATCCTTTCAATCCTAGAAAACTATGAACCTCGATAATAGTTGTTTTCTACGACCAATTTGTAACTGCTTTAACCTTTCTAGGAATGTTATCCTTAGTAACAACATATCCCAAAAAGGTCACACTACCTCACTAAAATTCACAACTGGAAAACTTAGCATACAACTGATAATTCTTTAGAGTCTATAAAATAATACTCAAATGTTGTCCATGTTCTACTAGTGACCTGGAATATATCAGGATGTCATCAATAAACACGATAAGAAAATGATCTAAGAATGGCTTGAACACTTTGCTCATCAAATCCATGAATGCAGCCGGTGCATTAGAGAGTCCAAAAGACATTGCAAAAAAATCATAATGACTATATCGAGTTCTAAATGTCATTTTAGGTATATCCTCCCTCATGATCCTCAACTAATTATACCCTAAGCGAAGATCAATTTTGAAAAAAATACTGAGCACCCTGAAGCTGATCAAATAAGTCATCAATTTTGGAAAGGGGATACTTATTCTTTATTATAACCTTGTTCGACTACTTGTAATCATTGCAAAGGTGCACAATATCATCCTTCTTCTTTACAAACAACATATGAGCGCCTTAAGGAAAAGTAATAGGTTGGATGAATCCTTTATCCAAAAGATCTTAAAATTATTCTTTGAGTTCCTTTAACTCTGCAGGGACCATTGGCATAGATATAGGACTCGTGCCATGAGTTACATCGCTATAGAACTCTATCTCTCTTTTAGAAGGCAATCTTGGAAGCTCTTTAGGGAAAACATCTAAAACTTTATTTACCACTGGCATGTCTCTTAAATTTTCAACATCTAAAGAGATATCTCTGATGACTGTTAAATACCCTTGACAACCATGATGCAATATCATTTTTGGCACTAATGGCTGAGATAAGGCTACACGGGGTAGTACTTTTGTCCCCCTTAAAAGAAAATCTTGAATCACTCATATTTAAAAAATGACCTCCTTACTATGACAATCAAGAGTGGCATAATGATTTGATAGCCAATCTATACCAAGAATTAAGTCAAAATCCATCGCATCGAGAAAAATCAAATCATCAGGTAGAATTCTTCCCTCTACTAGAATTGGACAAGACAAAAACCCTGTATCTACTAGTAAGGAATAGCTTATATGAGTTGTAAAAGATAAGGGACACTCCAAATTAGTAGGTATTATTCTAAGTTTTACTGCAAATCTAGGGTACACAAAGGAGTACGTAGCACATGAATCTATCAACATGTGTGCCTTTAAAGAACATAAACAAAGATTACTTGCCACTACTACATTAGAAACCTGAGCGTCCTAATGGGTAAGGGTGAAAACTTGACATGTCCTTGATTTTGATCTCTACTTGAATACCCTGGGCTTTGACTCTGACTCTTTCCTCCACCCTTACATCCAAATCTACAAATCTGTTGGCTACTCATTTGTTCTTTATACTTATATGGAAATGTTGTTTGTATAGGCTAGCCCATACTAGCCACAAAACTTTGAGTGAACCCCTAATTATAAGTTTTTTATCCTCTTGATAAGGGGCATTTCTGTAATACCCTAAAATCTAGTAGCTTAAATGTTATACAAATGAATGAATAAAGTGAGAAAAAAAATCTTTGATTGAAATAAAATTATTATGTGCCAAAGTAATAAACAAAAATTTTAAAGTATCTGAATTGAAAACTCTACAACCGTGAATCAAATCAATTAACTGTAAGTTATTAAATAATTAATTATATTTGTGTATAAACTATTGGAGAAACAAAATGACCTATTAGAGTGATAAAGAAATTATTCATATACAAAGAAGTAAAATTTATGTGTTACTAAAGTCATGGAAATGTAAATTTTAAAATACTTTAGCTATGTGAACCTGTATGTATAAAAATCTTAGGGTATTATACTTGAAATATACTATAACTTAATTAATAATATCTTAATGTAATAATATACATTAAAACCATATAAGATAAATTAAAATTTAAAATTAGAAGTGAAAACAATTTTAAAGAAATTAATTACAAGTGTAGATAACAAGTTATGGTGTAAAATGACTAAAAGGGCATTTGAGTTAATAAAAGAAATGTATAAGATCGAGGGGCAAAATGGACATTTCACTCACTTAATTCTCAGCCAATTTTCTGCCAAAATAAGTGGGTAACTTATCTATTTTGAATAGTAATAGGTGCTGGAAAATGTTGACTAAAAGATGATAGAAATTGTTTTGGTCTTATCTTTTCTTCTTTCTCTTTTCTTGTTACTATCAAGAACACCTCTTCTTTATCACGACCCTCTCTCATTTTTCATCAGCTAAAAACCATTCCTAGGCTAGTTTCTTATGTTTAGAAGTGATCCAAAGTGAAAATTAAATCAACAAAGTGATATAAAGGCAAAGAAGGCAAAAGAACTCCTAAAGGTAAGAATCTGAAAATTCTAAATCTTAATCTTTTATTTTGTTTTTCTAATTTTAAATCTATTATTTATTGAATATGATCTAAAAATTATCATTTGTACATATTAATTAAGTATTTAGAATGTTAGAAATCAATTTGTATTGAAAGAAATTGAAAGGAATGAAGCTAAAAACCCTAACACTCAAATCTGTCTAAATATTACAGCTTGAATTCTCAATAAATTAGCTACTGTGTTTTATTTATTTTAACATGAAAATGAGCTTTAAAATTAATAAAAAATTACAGAAAGTTTTATTTGGATTTTGGGAAGGTTGTGGTAAAAGGCCAAGTCAAAATGATGAAGGAAGATGAGTGAATAAATAAATAAACACAAGCTGCTCATTTTAATAGTCTGAATGAATACCATTGAGATTTTACTGCTATGTTTAAATTATTTACCAATATAAATGAACTCTATAAATTGTAAAAATTTACAGAGAGGTTATATATAATGTTGGGAATATGCTGGTAAAATTTCAGGGCAAATTAATTTAAATAATTTAATATATAATTAAATGAATACAAACTACTCAAATGCTGAAATTTAGGTATTTTATTGATGTAGGACTGAATTGAGCATAATAAAATATATTTGATTTGGTCATAAATATAAGCATATTATAGATGAACATAATCTCTAGTATGTGTATGTAATGTTCTCAAAATTATCAATATTAATTTAATAAATAAGTAAATTAAATAACATAAAGAAACCAATCTACATTGTTATAGGCATATGACACATATTTGAACTTACTCTATTATATAACCCTATTATAATATAATTTGTAAAATTTGAATTCATAATTATAAAATAAATTTTAGGACATATTAAGATATTAAAACAGGGCATAGGTTCCTAATAAATAATTAAGACAAAAAAATGATAAATTAAACAAAATAAACCTAAGTGTGTGATTTATATGTGGATGTGAATGTAGGTCGGGTATTGCCATCAAATCAATCAATTATTATCAATAACTTAGAGGAATCAAATTTGCATATTCAAGGTGAGTTATAGTGTCCAATCCTTGCTTTGTCACATTTGCAATTCTTTGATGAAAATTTAACCATTGTTGATATTTGAGCCATTTAATATCATTTATCGTTTGTAATTTTGCATTTGTGAATTGTGAAAACCAGTGTGGCCTCTTGGCCTATGTGATCATACCAAGCCATTTGATTAGCTAATATGACAGAATCCCAACCTGATGGGGGCTATACCATCAGGCTATATGGACATAGAAGTTTGTGATTTGTAGGGTAGAAGCTACCTTTATGTGAATGTGATGTGTGATAGCACTGGAATAATGATATATTGTCTTCAGTATTATTGCTATGTGTTATCTGTCATATTCTATAATTTGCTTTTGTGATTTTGGTCCAATTATTGTGGGCCTTTCTTGTGAATTAAATTTCATTGTTATACCTTTATTGTGCAGCCGCCTTATTTATTTATTATCCTTGATCCTTGAAATATCGATATTGCATATTCTACCCCTGTGACACTGTAATTTCACTGAGTTGACGACTCACCCCATCGTCTGTGGTTTCAGGTAGAGGTGACCCAGGACTATCAGCTTCTTGATTTCTTCTTCCAGCAAGAAGCTTGAGAATAATGTAATTAGTCAATACTATCATATGTAATTAAATAATAATGTTTGTGCTATATTCTAGTTGCTCCATAGTAATATTGTGAATAGCTTGATAAATTATGGAAATAAACCATAATGTAATAAATAAAGAAAATATTTGTAAATAATATATAATATAAAAATACATGTGTTATTATGAGTAAATAATAAAGTTTTAAAATAAAGTTATAATTTACTAGTGTAATAATTAATTTGTATAAATTCTTAAATTAATTGGGTTCTACGTGGTGCCTGGTGGCTTTAAGCCAACCTGGACCCTAGGACCGTCACACTTCTAAAAATGGGGTGTGACAGAGGTGGTATCAGAGCTTAGGTTTATAATAATATATATAGGTTAAAGGTTCGTAAGCATAAATGTGTAAGAATACTATGGAGCTTAGGATTATTCTGTCATGTCTTGTTTTCGTTGTTATCTAGATCTGCGTTAATTCGTGCGCTAATTAAATAATTCTTTTCTCTCTTATAGTTAGATATGGAAAACCAAAGAAGACCTAGGGTAATTAGATCTGAAGGAGTTGTTCGTTCTGAGGAATCAGTACAAAGAGTTGAGAATATAAGGACTCCTCCTCCAGAACCACAGGCAGCTGAAGACAGAATAACTGGAATGATGGAAAGACTTGAACAATTACAGAAAAATTATGAGTTGATGATGGAAATGATGATACAACAAAGATAACAACAGCAACAACAACAGGCTCCTATCCCTGAATTCCATGTTCCTCCACCTCCACCAAAACAGATGGAATCAAATGAAGAAAGAAAATTAGCTGGATTTCTGAAACTCAGTCCTCCAATCTATAAAGGGGAAGAAGATCCTACAGAGTTTTTAGAGGAAATGGAAGCAAAAACTCAAATACTTCATTGTCCAGACAAGAAAGCAATTGAATTTGCAGGGTAACAAATGAGAGGTGATGCGAAAGAATGGTACAAGAGAGTTGTGGCTGGAATATTGAAAGAAAATTTTCTTTTGACTTGGGAGCAATTTGCAGAAATGGTATTGCAAGAATTTTTACCTGAAAGTGTTAGGCAAGCCAAGGCTTTAGACTTTGAGAGGTTAGTACAAACACCTGGTATGACAGTATCTGAATATGCAAGATAATTTAATCAGTTGAGTAAGTATGTACCTGCTCTAGTACCAAATGAAGCAGCAAGCATACATCGATTCAGAAGAGGATTAGTTAATTCACTGTACATGATTTTGGCTGCTCATGATTATGATTCTTACTCTAAATTGGTGGACAAAGCAAGAATAATAGAAAATAGAGAGATGGAAGCCCGAGAACAGAAGAAGAAGGCTAGAACTGAAAGCTTTATAAGACAGAGAGGCAAGGAAGAAGTAGGAACATCTAGCGTCAGGCGACAATCACAATCTATGCCACTAATCAACCTACCTAGAACTTCAATGGGACTTCCACCTAGACCACCTACTGGAAGGTCATCTAGGACTATTACCCATGAATTTTTCAGTACTAATGTTCAGAGGCCTCCTATACGTACTCCATGTCAGACTTGTGGGAAGATGCATAGAGACCAATGTTATAGGGAGACTAGGGCATGCTTTAAATGTGGGCAAAAAGATCATATGATTAAAGATTGTCCTTTGATTGCAGCAGAAACAAGACCACAAACATCTCAGACCACCGTACAGATGGAAATGGGTCATAGATCTAGTGGATTTGGAAGAGGCAGTGTTACTGAGAGACCTACAGTACAGTCACCATCTGGTAGGAGTAGAGGGAGAGTGTATACCTTATCACCTCAGGAGGCACAAGCATCAAATGCAGCTATTACAGGTATCATTTCCATTCAATCTGTTAAAGGAAGGGTGTTATTTGATTCAGGGGCAACTCATTCTTTTGTGTCTACCTATTTTGCTTCCAAATTACATGAACCTTCCAAACTGCTTGATATACCTCTCACTGTGTTTACTCCTTTAGAGGAAGAAATTGTTGTTAAAAATGTATATCCTTCTTGTGAGGTAGTGATTGATGATAAAATCTTGAGAGCTGATTTGATAGAATTACCAGTGTTAGAGTTTGATGTTATTTTGGAAATGGATTGGCTGTCTAAGTATTTGGCCACCTTAGATTGTAATGGTAAGAGGGTAATATTTCATAGTTCATCAGGGGAAATTTTTGAATTTCAGGGGGATAGGAGTGAAGTGTTAAATAGTTTGATCTCAGCAATTAGTGCTAAAAGATTATTAAGAAAGAGATGTATAGGGTATTTGGCCCATGTAAGAGATACTAGTGTTTCATTCCCTAGTTTGGATCAAATACCTGTAGTACGAGAGTTTCCTGATGTATTCCTTGATGATCTGACCACTTTACCTCCAGAAAGGGAAATAGAGTTTAGTATAGATTTACTATCTAGTATAACACCTATTTCTATCCCTCCATACAGAATGGCTCCAACTGAGTTGAAGGAGTTGAAAGCACAATTACAAGATCTTCTGGATAAAGGCTTCATTAGGCCTAGCAGTTCACCCTAGGGTGCACCAGTATTATTTGTTAAGAAAAAAGATGGTTCACTTCGAATGTGTATAGACTACAGACAGTTGAATAGGGTGACTATAAAGAACAAATATCCTCTGCCTAGAATTAATGATTTGTTTGATCAATTACAAGGGGCAAGTTATTTTTCTAAGATAGATCTTCGCTATGGGTACCATCAATTGAGAATCAAGAAGGAAGATGTACCTAAAACTGCATTTCGAACTAGATATGGCCATTATGAGTTTTTGGTATGCACCTGCAGCATTTATGGATCTGATGAATCAAGTTTTCAAGTCATACTTGGATAAATTTGTGGTTGTTTTTATAGAAGATATATTGATTTATTCTAAGAGTCAGACTGAACATGAAGAGCACTTAAGGATAGCATTGCAGACGCTGAGGGAAAATCATTTATTTGCTAAATTGTCTAAGTGTGAATTTTGGCAAGAGAAAATATCTTTCTTAGGACATGTTATCACCAGTGAAGGGTTACAAGTGGATCCTAAGAAAATTGAAGCAGTAGCTGATTGGCCTCGACCAACAAATATTGCAGAAATAAGGAGTTTTCTGGGATTGGCTGGTTATTATAGGAAATTTGTAAAAGACTTTTCTAAAATCGCTACACCAATTACTAGATTTCTTCATAAAGGGGTAAAGTTTGATTGGGACAGCAAATGTGAGGAAAGCTTCTGCAGATTGAAGGAATATTTAACGTTTGCACCTATTCTTGCACTACCAACTGAAGGAGGTAAATTTACAGTGTATTGTGATGCATCCAGAGTGGGACTTGGCTGTGTTTTAATGCAAAATGATAGGGTGATTGCCTATGCCTCTAGACAACTGAGAAAGCATGAGGTTAATTATCCTACTCATGATTTGGAAATGGCTGCTGTTATATTTGCTCTGAAGATTTGGAGACACTACTTATATGGTGAGAAATGTGAGATTTTCACAGATTATAAAAGCCTCAAATACATCTTTCAACAGAAAGATCTAAATCTCAGGCAACGTAGATGGATGGAGCTACTTAAGGATTATGATTGTGAGATCTTATATCATCCCGGCAAAGCTAATGTGGTAGTAGATGCTTTAAGCAGGAAATCTTTGGGGAGTTTAGCACACATTCATGTAAGTCGACGACCATTGGTAAAAGAGGTTCAGAACTTATATGGCTTGGGGATACGATTTGATTTATCAGATAATGGCTCATTGATAGCCCAATTCATTGTCAAACCGTTACTGATTGATCAAATTAAGACACTACAAGATGAAGATCCACAGTTGGTGAGAATAAAAGAAGACATTGCTACAGGCAAGACCTCTGACTTTGTAATTGATGAAGGTGTATTAAAATGTGGCAATCGACTTTGAGTACCAGCAGTAGATGATCTAAAGAAACAGATAATGAAGGAGGCTCATTATGCAAACTACAATGCACATCCTGGAACTACCAAAATGTATCATGATTTGAAAGATGTTTATTGGTGAACTGGTATGAAGAAAGATATTACAGAATTTGTAGTAAGGTGTTTAACATGCCAACAAGTGAAATTTGAACATCAGAAACCATTTGGGCTATTACAACAGTTACCACTGCCAGAATGGAAATGGGAGAGGATTACTATGGATTTTATGGTTGGATTACCTAGAACATCTACAGGATATGATTCTATATGGGTGATTGTTGATAGGTTAACAAAATCTGCTCATTTTCTTCCTGTGAAAACCACCTATTCTGTGTCCCAATATGCACAATTATACTTAGATAAGATAATAAGTTTACATGGAGTGCCTATTTCCATAATTTCTGACAGGGGAACACAATTCACCTCCAGATTCTGGCAGAAGTTACAAGAGGCATTGGGAACAAAGTTAGATTTCAGCACTGCATTTCATCCTCAAATAGATGGGCAAACAGAAAGAACTATTCAAACCTTAGAAGATATGTTGAGATTGTGCATTTTGGATTTTGGAGGTACTTGGGACAAGCATTTGCCATTGATTGAATTTGCCTATAATAATAGTTACCATTCAACCATACAAATGGCACCCTATGAAGCATTATATGGAAGGAAGTGTAGATCCCGATATGTTGGAATGAAATTGGTGAAAGACATATAAAAGGCCCAGAACTTATTCAAGAAATCATAGAGAAAGTACCATTAATTCAAGAACGTTTGAAGACAGCTTTTAGCCACCAGAAGAGCTATGCAGATCCTAAAAGAAAAGATGTTCAATTTAGTATTGGTGAGCATGTATTTCTGAAAGTGTCACTAATGAAGGGAGTCATAAGATTTGGTAAGAAAGGAAAGCTCTCACCAAGGTACATTGGTCCATTTGAGATCTTAGAAAGAGTGGGATTAGTATCATACCATTTGGCACTACCACCCAATATGGAACAAGTGCATCCAGTGTTCCATATTTCGATGCTTCGAAAATATGTTTCTGATCCATCCCACGTTTTACAAGCTTCACCGGTAGACTTGCAGCAAGATTTGACCTATCAGGAAGTACCAGTAGCTATAGTTGATAAGCAAGTTAAAAGACTTAGAAATAAGAATATTCCTATGGTAAAAGTTTTGTGGCAAAGTCAATTAGTAGAAGAATGTACTTGGAAAACTGAGTCTGAGATGTTAGATAGATATCCTCAACTTTTTAGTGGGTGATTACTTTAAAAAAAATTCGAGGACGAATTTTAATTAGGGAGAGAGAATGTAATACCCTAAAAATTTATGTGTTACTAAAGTCATGGAAATGTAAATTTTAAAATACTTTAGCTATGTGAACCTGTATGTATAAAAATCTTAGGGTATTATACTTGAAATATACTATAACTTAATTAATAATATCTTAATATAATAATATACATTAAAACCATATAAGATAAATTAAAATTTAAAATTAGAAGTGAAACAATTTTAAAGAAATTAATTACAAGTGTAGATAACAAGTTATGGTGTAAAATGACTAAAAGGGCATTTGAGTTAATAAAAGAAATGTATAAGATCGAGGGGCAAAATGGATATTTCACTCATTTAATTCTCAGCCAATTTTCTGCCAAAATAAGTGGGTAACTTATCTATTTTGAATAGTAATAGGTGCTGGAAAATGTTGACTAAAAGATGATAGAAATTGTTTTGGTCTTATCTTTTCTTCTTTCTCTTTTCTTGTTACTATCAAGAACACCTCTTCTTTATCACGACCCTCTCTCATTTTTCATCAGCTAAAAACCATTCCTAGGCTAGTTTCTTATGTTTAGAAGTGATCCAAAGTGAAAATTAAATCAACAAAGTGATATAAAGGCAAAGAAGGCAAAAGAACTCCTAAAGGTAAGAATCTGAAAATTCTAAATCTTAATCTTTTATTTTGTTTTTCTAATTTTAAATCTATTATTTATTGAATATGATCTAAAAATTATCATTTGTACATATTAATTAAGTATTTAGAATGTTAGAAATCAATTTGTATTGAAAGAAATTGAAAGGAATGAAGCTAAAAACCCTAACACTCAAATCTGTCTAAATATTACAGCTTGAATTCTCAATAAATTAGCTACTGTGTTTTATTTATTTTAACATGAAAATGAGCTTTAAAATTAATAAAAAAATTACAGAAAGTTTTATTTGGATTTTGGGAAGGTTGTGGTAAAAGGCCAAGTCAAAATGATGAAGGAAGATGAGTGAGTAAATAAATAAACACAAGCTGCTCATTTTAATAGTCTGAATGAATACCATTGAGATTTTACTGCTATGTTTAAATTATTTACCAATATAAATGAACTCTATAAATTGTAAAAATTTACAGAGAGGTTATATATAATGTTGGGAATATGCTGGTAAAATTTCAGGGCAAATTAATTTAAATAATTTAATATATAATTAAATGAATACAAACTACTCAAATGCTGAAATTTAGGTATTTTATTGATGTAGGACTGAATTGAGCATAATAAAATATATTTGATTTGGTCATAAATATAAGCATATTATAGATGAACATAATCTCTAGTATGTGTATGTAATGTTCTCAAAATTATCAATATTAATTTAATAAATAAGTAAATTAAATAACATAAAGAAACCAATCTACATTGTTATAGGCATATGACACATATTTGAACTTACTCTATTATATAACCCTATTATAATATAATTTGTAAAATTTGAATTCATAATTATAAAATAAATTTTAGGACATATTAAGATATTAAAACAGGGCATAGGTTCCTAATAAATAATTAAGACAAAAAAATGATAAATTAAACAAAATAAACCTAAGTGTGTGATTTATATGTGGATGTGAATGTAGGTCGGGTATTGCCATCAAATCAATCAATTATTATCAATAACTTAGAGGAATCAAATTTGCATATTCAAGGTGAGTTATAGTGTCCAATCCTTGCTTTGTCACATTTGCAATTCTTTGATGAAAATTTAACCATTGTTGATATTTGAGCCATTTAATATCATTTATCGTTTGTAATTTTGCATTTGTGAATTGTGAAAACCAGTGTGGCCTCTTGGCCTATGTGATCATACCAAGTCATTTGATTAGCCAATATGACAGAATCCCAACTTGATGGGGGCTATACCATCAGGCTATGTGCACATAGAAGTTTGTGATTTGTAGGGTAGAAGCTACCCTTATGTGAATGTGATGTGTGATAGCACTTGAATAATGATATATTGTCTTCAGTGTTATTGCTATGTGTTATCTGTCATATTATATAATTTGCTTTTGTGATTTTGGTCCAATTATTGTGGGCCTTTTTTGTGAATTAAATTTCATTGTTATACCTTTATTGTGCAGCCGCCTTATTTATTTATTATCCTTGATCCTTGAAATATCGATATTACATATTCTACCCTTGTGACACTGTAATTTCACTGAGTTGATGACTCACCCCATCGTCTGTGGTTTCAGGTAGAGGTGACCCAGGACCATCAGCTTCTTGATTTCTTCTTCCAGCAAGAAGCTTGAGAATAATGTAATTAGTCAATACTACCATATGTAATTAAATAATAATGTTTGTGCTATATGTTAGTTGCTCCATAGTAATATTGTGAATAGCTTGATAAATTATGGAAATAAACCATAATGTAATAAATAAAGAAAATATTTATAAATAATATATAATATAAAAATACATGTGTTATTATGAGTAAATAATAAAGTTTTAAAATAAAGTTATAATTTACTAGTGTAATAATTAATTTGTATAAATTCTTAAATTAATTGGGTTCTGCGTGGTGCCTGGTGGCCTTAAGCCTACCTGGACCCTAGGACCATCACACTTCTAAAAATGGGGTGTGACAATTTCCTAGCAAAATGACCTTGTTGGTCACATCCAAAGCAAACACTCAATCCTTGCATACATTGCCCCCTGTTGGACTTTACCACATATAACATAGGTAGTAGAGCTAGAACTGGAGCTTGAACCACTGTAGGTGGAACCCCTATTACTACCACTGTAACGTTAACCATATCTAAAACCACCCTTATTCTTGCTCTTACGCCTAAAGGAACTCTGTGGCTTTAAAGTATGAGTGCCTATCTGGAAAGTATTACTAGGACCATAAAAACTGTGAGTGCCTTGACCTCAATGTCTAGCAGATCCTCTAGATTCCTTTTTCTTTTCTTCCAAGGTGAATTTAAAATCTTAAGCAGTATCAACCAACTCACTAAAAGGTCAGCCCTGACGTCCACTGAGTAAGGAGATGAAGTAATCACCTAAAGCTCTAACATATCTAAATTTCTTAAGCTCATCATTTGCTACTATAGTGGGAACAAACCTGCATAACCCTAGAAATTTAGTTTATGAACTCTACCACTGAAGTATGTTAATCCTTTCTCAAACTCTCCAGTTCTAACATTTTTTGATGCATAAATCTGGGAGGAACAAACCAAGCTATAAACTCCCTTTGAAAATCCTCCCAAGTCATCTCTTGATATCGGGGTCAATGTAGTCTTTATATCATACCTATGTAAGACCCTCTAGCCTTCAACCAGTAAAATAGATGGATTAGGTATTCATACAACCCAACTCCATACAAATCTATTGGATGTTATCAAGAAAGTCATTAGCCTACCCCTCATCACCAGAAAAAGTCAGTGGATGTTGCTTAATGAATCGCTCCAAGGATACTTGTGAAGGTGTTGAGTTGGGTTGCTACAGGAACAGTTTAGGTTATGTCAACCATAATCTTCTAAAATCTTGTGAGCGTGGCTTCCACACTTGTAGGGATTTCCTCCCTAGTTTGTCTACATCTGCCTTAGTGGCTAGGGTAAGAAGCTGTCAAAATTGTAGAAGCTTCTCCCTCCAAAGCAACTTACTCTTTAGTAGTTGCTTGAGTTCTAGCACCAGCTCTAGTTGTATGCTCACTTATCTTACTAAAAAGAAATGGGGAACTATAATCAAATAAGATAAGTCAATATATAATTATATAAAGGTAGTGACCAAAAAAACATACTTGGCAAAATAAAACAGTACCGCAGATATGGAAAATAAGAAAACATAAAAAGATGTGTGGGGACCCTATACTCCACAAATCTCATTTTTCCAAGGAAAAGAAACCAAATGCTCTAATACCAACTTTGTCATAACCCAAACTTGAGGACACATGACTGGCACTATAGAACGGGAAAGCATGTGACTTTTGAGACCCGTAGTCAGCCTGATAAATCATCATAACCATTTAAAACATCACATCAATTATTTGAATTATAATATTAAGTCATATAATCCCAAAAATATAAAATTTACAGAGTTTTAAAAGTACAAATACAACACAATACATATTAAATAACATATCTAATTAGTTTTATAAATAAATTCATCTATCAAGGAAGAAAGATATGGTTATTGAATAATTACTCTCAGAAAATTACTCCGGTAAGCTAAAAAAATGGTGAGACAAGGGTGAGCATTTCAACTCAGTACGTGATACTAAGCTGGTGTCCTAACCTAATTCTATTTGAAGGATGCACATGCATTATGCCAAACATACAACAAAACAAATAATCATCCAATGATAGAAATTAGTCCATTAGAACTACTCTAAACCTCAAATCAAGGAGTCAATCCCCCTATCTGACTCTCTTTGTCCAACATGATTTCTTAGAATCCAATACGCATAGGATCCATCATCACGACTTTAGCCAAGCAGCGCTACCCGACTAACAAACAACATTGAGTATAAGAAAGCCTCCGCCATCACTTTAGTCCTAAATTTATCATCATAATATTATATTATTTTATATTCATAATCTAAATCACATCCTATGTGATCCCATGTCATCTCAATTTCATCCAACAACCTTAAATTATATGCATCACATAATTGAGCGGTCATAAACAAATGCTGAAATTTTAAAATTCTAAATAATGCATAATAATAAAATATATATATACATACATTAGATGTGAATGTATGAAATATAAAAGAGTATATTAGAATCACTCACTGTTTAAGTGAAGAAACTCCACTCAATCAATGACTGGTCCCGGGAGCGATATGATCTAGTACTGAATGGTCTACTGAACAAAATATCATAAAAATATTGCAACAATAATTTTAGACTCTAGAAATAGATATTTTATGATTGAAAAATTTGACTAAAAAATTTAATATAATTTTTCTTAATTGGTCCCCAAAAATACAGACAACTGAAATAATTTATATCACTCAACTAATTTATTAAATTTGAATCAAACTTTGAAAATTTAATTATTGTTTCCATAAATTCTATAGTTTTCATGCTCGGTGAAATTAAATATTTAACAAGTAATAGGTCTCATCGGAATTACTCACAGGTCTCTCACCAAAAAATTTTAATGAAAGAATCTAATAGCAAATTGGGTTCCAAAACATTCATCGCTGAGAGAGAAGTCCAGAATATATGTCGCTCTCCCTCACTCACCGAAAATTTACCGAAAACGGTGTTAGAAATTACTATCTTAGTCAAATTTCAGCCAGAATTCAAGTTAGTCTAAAAATTATAAATGAGGTAGCAAATGAAAGCTTAGGAAGAGAGGATTCTAATGGTATCTTCTGAGAAAGGAGGTCAAAGTTAGTTTAAAAATTATTTAAAATCCGACGATGTGGTTAACTTTTAATGAGAGGTGAGCTTCCTTCGGTATAGATTGGCAATGAATCACTCCTCTTTGGAGTTGCCATCTTGAGACGAATCCAATAGTAGGCGAGTGGCAGTGATCAAATGTTGAACGATGAATATATGGCCGATCAAAATTCGAACTTCATTGTTCTCTCTCCTCCCTCTCCTTTTCTGTTTTTTTCTCTCTCTCCACTCTCTCTCTCTTTTCCTCTCTTCCCAAGACTATCACACTATCAAACACTAAATCACCATTTAAATAAAACCAATCATCATATTTTATTACTTAAAATATATTATTGCATTATATATTATATTATATTTGATTATTTATATATATATTAACTTTTCCCACTTATTTTCTTTTCTCCTTTCTTTCACCCTTTTTAAAAATCCCAAAACCAATATTTTCTCTCTAATTTTCTTTTATTATTATTATTACTATTATTTTTTATTGGATATTACATATTTGCTTCAAACAACATCTTGAACTAAGTCAAGACAATGGTAATATCTCAGGGGGCTTATTGGTATGTTTTTTATGGTGAACGTTTAGTGAAATTAATTATTTGAACATCCATTTAGGGTGTGCATTATTCTATTTTAACTGAAAAACCGAATCAAACCGATGAAATTCATGTATTTCAATAATAGGTGATTTGGTTTTTGATTTGGTTTGGTTTTAATTTCAAAAATTTTTAGTTTTTCAGTTCGGTTACCTTAATATTAGTAAATGAACTAACCAAAATAAGCAAATTTTATTTATTAATATATTAGATATAATGTTTTAGTAATAATATAATATTTATTATGAGTTTTTATTATTAATATTTAATATTTTTAATAATATATTTCATTTTTTTTATATTAACAGTATGTAAATTAATGATATTTAAATTAAAAATTAATATTATTTGATTAATTTGGTTATGACCGATAATCAGAATAAAAAATATTTAGTTCAATTTAGTTATATTTTATTATTTTCAATTTGGCTCAATTATTATTTTAGATGCATTAAAAATTTTCGTTAGTTTAAAATTTAGTTCGATTAATCAAATATACAACCCTACTTCCATTTTTATATATAGCAACTAGATTTGCATAAAACGGGGTCGCAATAGTTTGGGTATGCATACATACATATGCTCATTAGCTATAATATCTTAATATACAACCTTATATAGAGTTAGATTCAATTTTTTTGAAAGAAAAAAAATGAAGGTAACTTTTTCATTTCAATGTCTCTTATTTTTTTTTTACTATAATGATTAAAAAAATACACATAAACATTATTTATGTGAAATCGTTTTCTATATGAAAATCACTTTTCGATGTGAAAGATTGCAAGTTTAAATATCTGATCAAGATATAATAAAACAAAGAGGAAAATTCAAATTTATAAATGGAAGAATGGAAGTGGGAAACATTATCTTTGTCAAAACAAGGATACTTCCTTTTTCAATACTGGTTACCGTGTGAAATTTATTACACTAGGAGCACTACAAAATTGATTTAAGGAAGAAAGAGAAAATAATAGTAATATGTATATATAATTGATATGAGAAATGTTAATTACAGTCACTTTAGAGAGTGATTGTTCAACAATCTCTCTCTCATTGGTTAGAAAATATTTATTATATATTTATTTATTAAAAGATATATTATAATAAATACTTTCTAACTAATGAAAGTGTTAAACAGTCACTCTCTGAAAATATTTTTAGGTTGGATAGTCAAGCATAAGATATATGAAAAGGTTAGGTTTGGAAGTTACATAACTAAGCATAAAATACATATGATAAGGTTAATTATATATAATCACAAATGAAATGTATATACATCCTTCCATTTGAAATATTAAAAATGGAGAACTCGGTATTTATGGATATACATTGCATGCAATCCCAACTTCTTTCAAATAACTTTCAAAAAATTTTATTATACTTACAACTGGAAAATATCATCATGTGAGGAATAAAATTATTATCTTAGGGACTATATAGTTCCAAAAGGCATATTTTATTCTCACGCCCCAATTTCCTAATGATGACGTTGTGGTTATTGAATCCATTCCTCACTTCTACATTCTACTAATTATAAATAATAATCTCTCAATTAGAAGATGACGAGTGATATAAATAATGATCTTATTAGAAGTCCAATATAATAAATATAGCTAAATAAAATTTCACTAAATATTATAAATAAAAATAATCATTTTCTTTCTTCTTTTATATTTTTCTCTCCATTCTATTTTCTCTTTTCTCTTTCTCTCATTTCAATTAAGGTTAATACACCAACCTTTCCATCCTCACTACTGCATTCTACCACAAAAAATAACAATCATTCAATCAGAAGATGATGAGTGATATAATTGAAAGGGAAAAACCTCATCACTGCAGCACAAATTGATGATAATGGTAGAGCTTAACTACTTAAGACTAGTAATTAAGTTCAATATTATTCAAGATAATACGAATATATATGTTGCTCCTTACATCTTCTGGCACATAAGGAGGGATTCTCACATAGAAATTAGCTCCTTTCTCTTATAATGCAACTAGAATCTAGGGAATGGATTCAATAACCAAAGTGCATGGTATATCATCAGTAGGAAATCATGGCCTAAGAATAAAATCTGCATTTTGGAACTATATATTCCTTACGATAATATTATTTCTCACATGATGATATTTTTCAGCAATAAGTATGATAGCAATTTTGAAAGCTCTTTGAAAGAAGTTGGCGTTGCATTGAAAATTTTGATATTACTATTAGCCCATTGTTCAAAGGGTATAGTCATAAGGACCGGGTAATAATTCAAATGGAATATTATATATGCATTTCATTTGTAAAGGATGTATAGGTTTATATGTTTAATTCATCAAAATATGTGATTGTGATTATAAAAAAAAGTTTAACGATCTTGGATATTAGTCGTGTAATTATTGAAAAAAAAAAGTCCGACAATATTAATTGTTCAGCCATGTGATCTTAAAATAATAATAAATGTGCTATCCTTAATGAAAAATAAATAAATTTTTTGCCCTGCTTTGTACAAAATACAATTAACTTCTAATAATTCATTTTTTGTTGTTTCAATTTCTTATTTTTCAGCCCTATAACTTCATTTATTTCTTGAAATTTGTAGCTTTAAGAAATTATTTTTGTATTCAATTGCAATGGTTTAGTAATACTAAAATTATTAATTTCACACCTATTCACTACAATAATTAGTATATATTTGCACCAAAATTTTGGTGGTTAAAAAAGTGAAAGTTGGCATAATGAAAGCACATTATGGAGCAATTAAGCCTAAAAATATGGGGAGTGGAAGTTGTTTGAAAACATGGGGAAGGAATATGAGGTTGTGACTTGAAGACATGGGTATATTTTAACTACCAACTCCACAGCAACAACTTCCTATCATTTAGAAATCACAACCCCAAAATCCCACCAAACATGGAAATAGTTGTATGAAGCTTAAAAATGAGGAGTTACATCCAAAAAAGAGATTTAAAAGGAAAGAAAAAGAAGGAATCAAAGAGTGAGAACCACCATAACCAACAATCAATCAAAAGAAGAAGTCGTATATTTCCATAATTCTAGTTCTATAACAATAATTGCCAAGCTTTTTCTAGCTTAGTTTAGTTGTCTAATTAAACAATTCATTTCTACTTAGTTTTAGCTTTTCAGTTCAATATCTTACAAGTTTAGAATTTCATCTCTTTATTCATATTCCAAGCTTAGTAAATTTATTTCAATTATGTTTTATTCTTCAATTCAACAATATTTTTTCTATCTTCTATAGTCCATTTTCTTCAAGAATTTCATTTATTAGATTTTGCAGCTATAGAATCAAAACAAACTAATTAATGGGAGTTTGAAAACTTTGATTTTTTACTGGTCTTTTGAGAGATCCACACAATTGCTTTGATTATATGTCATATTGAGCGCATTTGGTTGAGAAACGTGTATCCTCTAGCACGTCCATACCAATCTAAATCAAAGGTCAAGATTTCACTAATTTTTAATAAAATAATTTTAGCATGCCTAGTGAGACTCTTTCTACAGTGATGCATCATAATATAACATACGATTTTTAGGAGAAGAAATAACTGGATTTCAAGACACAGAGTTTGTTGTTGCAACATCATGGCAAGAAGACTATAAATGACAAATGATTAAGCAAGTAGATACACACACCGATACGCTTCCACATGTTCAACATTAGTATCCATAGGAGTTGTGACGAATTTCAACAAGTGAAAATTTTCATGACACTGTTATTATTGATGATGAGAGAAAAACTTTTATAGAGATACTGATGAATATGCTAGAGTAACAAAAGCCATTTCAGAAGCATCAAGAGGCAAGGATGTGATCCTTGAGCGAAGACATTCAGTTCATTTCTTAAGACAAGGGATACTCCACTAGGGAGATGAGCCCCGTAAGTCAAAGTGTAGGCACTAGGCCTATCAAGTAGAATTCTGATAAGCTCAAGGGGCATTCCACAACCCAAGAGCCTAGTGAAATACACCATCTACAGGTGTAAGTTGAAGAAACATGCATTTCTCTTCATGAAAAAAAGAGAAAATTGATGGCCTTCATATGAGTATATGTAGCGATGGCTACCAAAATAGAGAACCAACTTTGCCTTCCAAAATTTTCAGCCCAACTAACCTTCAAAATTAATCTAATTGTTATAATGCTGAAAGTTGTGCATGTCAACATCTCAAGTGACATTGCACCAGCAGGCAACAGAATTTCGTAGCCCTCTCCGTTGGAGAAATGGTCTCTAATACCTATAAAGGTTGATGTAGTAAGGAGAAAAGTTTTGGAATACGAGCCTAGCCTGAAGCATATTGGTCGCCTTGAGATCCACAAGCCATCCTTATTAAAATTCAAGATAAAAAAAGAAAAAAAAGGTGAAACACATTAAATGCCAAGTCTGATTTTTTTTTATCAAATTTGGATGTCTAAAAAAATATTTAGAAAACAAAGTAGTGAAACTCAAAAATAAATTTCACCAAGTTTAGGCACCGAAAGTATGCATTCCAAAAGAAATTTTACTAAGAAAGGGACATGCTCTATGGAAACCTCATTCCAGGTATAAGAAAAGATTTCTACCACAACAGAAGGCTGAATTTGTGATGTCTTCTCTAAGCAACCAAAGGAATAGGCTTCAACAAAAGAAATTTCCATAACCTTTGACAATAATTTAAAAAAGAAGGCTTATGAGGCAAAAAGCTATAGAAAGAAGGTAGAAAGAATGAAAGATCTAGTTTATGGAGAAATAAAATTTCAGGAGAAGAATATTAAAGATAAGGAGGAACTTAAGCCTGTGGAAAGCCTAAAGGATGCAGGAGAGAAATATATGGATGAAGTCTAAAAACCTCAAGGGGGCACCTCCTAAGTAAATTATGTCACATTAACTAGTAAATTTTATTTATTTTGTGATAATTATGTTAAAATTATTCTAATGGTTAATTTATGTTTTAATAGAAAGTTAACCTTTGGATCACTTTTATAAATATTAATAATGAATATTGAAAGGAAAGAAAAAGAAGGAATTGAGGAACGAGAACTATCATAACCAACAATCAATCAAAAGAAGAAGTCATATCTTTCCAAATACAAGAAACACAAACTGCAGAAATTTCAGTTCCATAGTAGAAATTTCAATTCTACGGCAATAATTTCCAAGCTTTTCTAGCTTAGTTGTCTAATTAATCAATTCATGTCTACTTAGTTTTAGCTTTTCAGTTTAATAATTTTCAAGTTTAGAATTTCAGCTTATTGTTCATATTCTAAGTTTAGTGAATTTATTTTAACTATATTTCATTTTTAGTTCAATAGTATTTTTTTACAGTTTTTTTTTTTTGCCATAGTCCATTTTCTTCAAGAATTCCAGTTATTAAATTTTACAGCTATAGAATCCAAACAAACTAATCAAAGGGAGTTCGAAAACTTTGATTTCTTACTGCTCCTTTGAGAAATCTACACAATTGCTTTGATTGGAAGTCATTTTGAGCACATTTAGTTGAGGAATCTATATCCTCTAGCACATGCTTGCACCAACAAAAATCAAAAGCCAAAATTTCGCTAATTTTTAGTGAAATAGTTTATATAACTACAAATGTTTGCTATGAATTTTTTTTATAATAGCTAATTATATTATTAGCTATAAAATATATTATTCATAATTAATTATAATTTAAATGGCTATGAAAAATAATCTCTCAAAATAAATTCTCAACTTTTATTTGTTTTATAGCTTTTAACTATGACCTTTTAGGCCTAGTAGTATATCAAATGTTTTAACCATGAATGAAAATTTTTTGCAGCAATTATTTCATTATTGGCTATGAAAATTAACTTGTGGCTAAAATATACAATAATAGCTATAAAATATATTATTTGAGACTAATTATAATTTCATTAGCAATGAAACCTTGTCTTTCAAAGAAAATTCTTAATTTTTGTTTCAACTTTTAGGTATTGTAACAATAATTAGACTTTTAGTTGCAAATTTTTAATCCTGCTAGCTTAATTGAATATTTATCAATAAATCAAATTAAATATTTTAGCATATTAAAACTTGAAAGGGAAAAAATGTTACAATATATTATATATATAGCAAAAGATTTCAAACGTTTAGTTCCAAAATTTTTATATTTATAGCTAATTAATATTATTCAAATATTATAAGAATACTCTCATATTGAAAAAAAGATAGATTTAATGAATAATATATAAGTAGAAAGGATCTATAAATCCATTGTCCTAAGATTTGCGTTTAAAATATGGTGTCCTCCTTCGTAAGGCTCATAAAAAAAATCTCTCAAATAAATGGGTTCCCCACTGCCAATAAATGATATTAGAATCGATGTTTATTCAGGAATGAGTATTGAAATGATAGTCAGGTTTTGTGAACTCTAACTAAAAAAATTAACATATTATTATCAAAAGGTTGTGCCACCTGCATGTATGATAAGCTATGAATTAAATTTTTATGAAAAAATTATTTAGTTATGATTGATAGTTTGTTATTTTAGCCATAATACTTTCCATAACTATATATGGTGAATATGCGATTAATTGTATAAAACTAATTTTTAGTTTAAAATATATTTTTGCTAATTGATTGCTTACCATATGACTAAGATTGATATTTTGTCCTATTTAATTTATTAGTGTAATAATGTATTTTGATTTAATATTGATAATTATTTGACAAAATAAAAGAGTAATTTTATGTTTATAGTAACTAAGGGCCGGGTTAATTACATTTATAAATTACTAGAAAAAGTTTATGTAATTAAATAATTTTTTTTATCAAGATAAGAAAATAAATAATAATTTTTTTTAATTTACAAATGATTAATTTGTAAAAATTGTTTAGACCCTTAATTGATAAAGTTTGAGTATACTCTAGTGGAATAATTATATCATAAAATTTTCATTTATTAAGAGATATACACCAACAAGTCTAGATGATCAAAAGATTTGAATATTTGTTGTTTTTGGCCTATTAATATTTAATGATGGTTCTACCCCTAAGTTTAAGTTGGAAGCTCTTTATCGATATTTTTCCCCTCTTCAGATCTTCCTACATTATGCGTTTGTTGAGAAGGTGATGTTTTAATTGGAAGCTCTTGCCACTTCATTGACTTTCTCCTTTTCGGCTTTTTGCTAGATTATGGATTTGCAAAGGAGGTGATGAAGAGAAGTTAATGACTATTGCAGTAGGACTTTTGTTTTCTCCCTTTTTTTCAGATTAAAAAAATTATTGAAAAAGACAAGTAAAAAATCAAGAACTTAAAAATTAAAATAGCAAATTAAGAAATAGGCAAACTAAGAGAAAAAGTGAAATAGTAAACAAAATTAATTTTTTAATGTCAATTAACTTTTTTTAAAAATTTTATAAGTTGGCTAAACGATGAGTGAAGTAATTATGGATGGAAGGCCTATTTAGTCATCAAAATTACATTTCAGAAACATTTTTAATATTTTATTAGCAGTATAAGATATATTTATATATATATATAATAAAAAATTAAATAGTAATTTGCCATATTTTATAATAATTATGTAGCTCCAGCCATAACAAATGAGAAATGATAATAACATCACCCTATATGAATCTAAATTTTTTCTAATGAGTCCCTTTAAAAGATTATTAACAAATAATTAATATAATGAAAATTAAATAAATAAACACATCTCTTAAATTTGTGGATGAATTAAAACTGTTATTATTTGTAATTTTTCCAAATTATATGCTTCTCTTTAGCTTGGTAAGGGCACTCACTAGTCACTAAAAACCCACCTATCTACATATTTCTTAATTTATACATCCTTTTTAATAGATTTTTTTCCTATATCATACAAAAGTGTTCACATTATTATATTATAAATATCAGAAAAACAATGTCTACCTTTTCTATTATATATATATATATATATTATATATTAGAATAACATGCTTGCCTTATACATATTTTAGTTTTTTTATAAATAATACAAAAATTGATTAATAATTTTTTAAAGGAGCAGAAAAAAATAAATTAAAAATTAAGAATAATATATTATCAATTGAGTATAAATAAGTAAAGTATTGGTACAATTGTTATAAGATATTATCAATTGGGTGTAAATAAGTAAATGGTGTAATTATTTTATGATTTTTTAAATATCATTTTTGTAAGCTCTCTATAAAATTATTTTACATAGTATATTATTAATTTTATTTAGCATACTCTAATTTAAGTAGTCTATCAATTTTTTTACTATTTTTAAGTTTGTTAATGTTAGCTTATTTTATAATATGATTAAAGATATAAAATATAAATTTTGTTAAAGTAAATAAAGTTTAAAACTTATAATTTATTATAAAAATTAATATAAAATATTACACATTCTCTAATTTATAGAATTGAAAATTTTCATAGGCAAAACACGTGAAATTTAAGATTTAGCAGCAATGCATAATTAAAGTATCCAAAAAGCATAAATTAAAAAAAACACATCATACTAAAATGTAAATACATAAAAAAGTAAAATAGTAAATTCAAATAAAATAGTAAATAACGACAAGATCAATTACTAAAAAAATAATACTAATAAAAAAGGAAGGACAAAATAGTAAAAAAAATTAAAAGCACTGTTCATCTACTATAATTTCAGTTCTCTTTTAAATTATTAATATAAATATATTAGATTTGTGAAATAATTTTTAACTTTTCA
Organism: Garcia nutans; assembly: GCA_947685225.1. Classification (NCBI taxonomy): domain Eukaryota; kingdom Viridiplantae; phylum Streptophyta; class Magnoliopsida; order Malpighiales; family Euphorbiaceae; genus Garcia; species Garcia nutans. Next base: position 8,197,821 of record CANTUV010000059.1, on the reverse strand, counting down.
TGATTCTTAAAAAATTTAAAAATTTCAAAAATATTTTTATTATTTTTGTAAACATAAGTTGCTTTAATCTAAAAATAAAGTTTGAATATTAATTGACCCAGCAAAATTTAATTTCAAATCTTAGTTGTAGGATCTGAAAAGTGTAATGGCCAAGTTAAGTGCATATATTCTTAAGAAAAACTTCATTCAAATAATTCTCTCAAAATTTTGTCCATGTAGAGAGAGGAATAATAATTTTTTTTTTTCAAAAAGGGACAATTAAATATTTAAAACATCATGCACCTTCATAACTAAAGCAAAATTTTAGTATAATATTTTGCTTTAATAGCTTTATATATATATATATATATATAGAAGCTTTCGGTTAACTTACAAAAGAACCTAGCTTTTGGTTAACTTACAAAAGAACCTAAGCTAGCAAGTTGGTTGCAAGGCATCATTGACGAAGCAAGCAAGAAAAAGAATATCACTCCAAAAAAGAACAAAAATCTTTTCTTTTCTATAACAATATTTTGGATTTTAAAGCTATCATTTTAACCAATTAATACCTTTTAATTGCCTATTGGTATCTTCTTAATGCCTAATATTGAGATTAGATTAATAGGAAAATTCATTTCTCCTTTTCTTGCGGGACTCTCTTTCCCCACCAACCCGCGTCTTTTTCTTCAACGCTCCAAGCAACCGTTTATCTCTAAAGCATTTGATCAAACAGGTTAAACGAATTCATCTATCTTTGAAACTAGACAAAAAATGGGTGGAATTTGGCCATCAAATAAGCACAAGAAGTTGAATTGCAGAGATTTTCTTGATGAGGAGAACGATATGTTGATGGGTTCTTTGATTTCTCAAAAATCTGGTAAGGACTTCATGCAGAATTGTGATCTTCCTCCACCACTAAAGGTCTTTTCTGGGTTTGATAAGGGCTATAATGTAGTGGCAAAAGAAGAATACAACAGAGATTTTGATATCTATGGTGGTGGCGGTGAAAATAATGAGAAATTGGAGCTTTTGAAGGCTTTGAGATTGTCACAGACAAGGGCAAGAGAAGCAGAGAACAAAGCTGCAAACTTAATGAAGGAAAGAGACTCTGTTTCTAATGCTTTGTTAAGAGAATCTATGCAATTATTTGCTCATCGTCAATGGGTAAGGTTGCTTGAGTTTGAAGTATTGAAGTTGCAATCAAAAGAAAATAAATGGTGGTTTTGTAGCTCTGGAAGATCAAAGGGGGTGAAAGAATTGCTAAACATGGATGGTGGCAGTGCTTGCGGCAGTTGTGGTGACGGTGCCAGTGATGATGGGATGTCATGGATTATGGTCGTAACATTTTGTTTAGGTATTGCTGGTGCGGGACTTGCCTTTGGCTTTAGATATTTGTTGCGAGTTTAAAATTTGTTATATGGAATGCATTTTGGCATTTTTCAGAGAAGAATATTTTGTAATGATAGCTAGCTAGGGAGCAAAAGAAAATGACAATTCAGTAATGTTGTTTTACATAGAAAATTAAAACAGTAAATTATTTAGATCTTACTAAGCTTATACCTTAATTGAAAGTCTCAGTCTTTTTATTTCTTAGTCTTGTCCTGGTTGAATGTGGTTTTAGATTTTTTTTTCATTTTCCTATACTGTAATTTTTCAGTGATCAAATATAAAAGATTTATTATTATTAAATTGATTTGTTATTCTAATTAAAATATCTTATTGAAATCACTGTTGTATTATATAATTTTTTATATAGATAATAATATGAATTTATGGACTTTTATAAAATAAATTTTATACCAAATAATATACGCTCGACTACTATGTACATTAATCACTAAACTATTAGCCAAATATAAAAAAAAATTGCCACAATTAAATATCATCTTAATTAACAATTGTAAGATCATAAAAAATTATATTAAAATGACATGTCACACATTTATAAATAAACAAGTCTTCTTAAATTGAAATCAAGGAGAATTCCAATAAACATCAAATGAACATCATCGGTTTAATTTGAGCATTTGGCTCATTTGAGCATCACTAAAATTTTTACGGTTATTATGTTCATGAACTTGAACCATGAACCATCTACATGAACTTGAATCATGAATCATCTACATGAACTCATTTGATTGCTAAATTTTTTGTTAAGACATTGTGGTACGAAGTATATAATTACAACTGAAATAGAAATGAGAAATAAAATGAAAATAATGAACACCAAAATTTTATATAAAAAAATCTCTAAACTACTTGGATAAAAAGAAAACCCATGAGCAAGGTGGTGATATGAAGCGTTTTGGTGACTGATAATTGTGATTTCAAGTTGAAAAGCGGCTTGATATAATTGTCTTCTTCAAAAAAAATAGCCCAACATTTTTACCAATTCTAATACTTAATGAAAAAGCAAATTTGCTTCTTATCTTTTTATCAACTTGCTTTGATTTGACCTATAAAAGTGACTTTACCGGCATATATCTCTCACTTAAAGTCACTTTTGTAATTTTTCTATACTTTCTACACTTATCATTTTCATGTTGTTTACGTATCTGCTAAGCCTAAGGAGGATCGACACCATATAAACTTGTCATTATTAATCGACTTTGTTAACAAATCTGCTAGATTCTCTTTTGTATGGATTTTTTATATATCCACACTTCCTTCTTCCACCTTCTAACAAATGAAGTGATATTGAACTTGTATGTGTTTTGTCTTTGAATGCAATGATGGATTCTTTGCCAGATGCAAAACACTATGGTTGTCATAAAATAGAGCAATCTTCTCTTGTATGTATCCAAGCACCTCCAGTAGCATTTGTAACTATATTGCCTTTTTGCTAGCTTGGGCAGCTGTGACATATTTTACCTCTATTGTTGAAGTAACCACAACAGACTGCAATTTTAAAACCCAGCTTACAGCTCCTCTTGTAAGAGTAAACACATAACCTGAGGTGAATTTGATCTTGTCAAGATCACCTGCATAATCTGAATCAACATAGCCTTTGACAATAAATTAAATCTGATTCTTCATTACATAATACAACATTTGAGGTACCCTTGACATATTTCAGGATTATCTTTATAGCACTCCAATGCTCTTTACTAGGATTCAGCATGTATCGACTAACCACTCCTACTGCTTGTGTAATTTTTAGTCATGTACAAACTATAACAAACATTAAGCTATCCAGTGCTAATGCATACAGTACTCAAGACATTTCTATCCTCTTTGCTTCATTGTTAGGGCTCATACTTGAGAATAACTTGAAATTAATAGGAAGAAGGGTAAAAATTAGCTTAAAACATTGCATGTTAAAGCACCGCAAGATTTTCTTCAAATAAATTTTTTTTTGAGAAAGCCATATTATCCTATTATTTTTGTCTTGGTAAATTTACATCCTCATAATCTTGTTTATTGGTCCTAAGTCATTCATTTCAAACTCCTTAGCCAATTTTGCCTTTAAGTTTGCAATACGATCTTTGTTGTGGCTTGCTACCAATATGTCATCAACATACAACAACAAAATAATAAAATTACTATCACCAAATATCTTATAGTAAACACAAAGATCTGAACTATGTCTATTGTATCCAAGGCTCATGATAAAGGAATCAAATCTCTTATATCAATATTTGTGCACTTGTTTGAGACAGTATAAAGATTTGTTCAACTTACAAACCGAGTTCTCTTTTCTTTTTTCTTCAAAACCTTATAGTTGGAGCATGTAGATCTCTTCTTCAAGTTCTCCATGAAGAAATGCAGTTTTCATGTCCAATTTCTCTAAATACAAGTCAAATGTAGCACACATCGCCAGAATTACTTGAACCGTTATGAATCAAACAACATGAGAGAATATTTTGTTGAAGTCTATACCTTCTTTCTGAGCGAATCATTTCACTACCAATCTAGCATAATACCGCTACACTTTGTTATTGTCATCTTGTTTGATTTTGTAAACCCATTTGTTCTCTATGGCCTTCCTTCCTTGTGATAATGAAATAAGATCCCATGTTTTGTTTTTCTAAAAAGCTTCAATTTATTCTTACATTGCTATCATCCACAGAGAAGCTTCTTGGCTTTCAATAGCCTCATGAAAAGTTGATGGCTCTCCATCCTCTGTTAGTAAACAATATGTGACATTTCCCTCTATGATATACTTTGAGTGCCAAGCCGGTTCTCTTCTCTCCCGAGTTGACTGCCGACCTGGTGGAATTGCAAACTTAGCTTATTCTTGTTCTTCAACTTGAACTGTAGTAGTCTCTGGTTTCTCTTTTGAAGGGCTATCATTATCTTTTTCTAGTACTTTATCTTCTACAAATACAACATCCCTACTTATTAGCATCTTAAGGGAAGTAGGATCCCACAGGTGATACCCTTTGGCTCTATCGGCATACCCTAAGAAAATACATTTCTTGGATTTTGAATTCAACTTTGATGTTTCTTAGGCATTATACGTAACATAAACATGACTTTCAAATGTATGTAAGTGAGAATAACTAGCTGGCTTACTAGTCCACATCTCTATTGGTTTTTTCAGACCAATTGCGATTAATGGTGACCGATTGATCACGTAACAGGCAGTCTTGTCTGCTTCTGCCCAAAATAACTTAGGTAGCCCTGCAGTTCTCAACATCACTCCTATTTGTTTGAACAAGATTTTGTTCATTATCTCTGCTACTCCATTTTATTGTGAAGTGTATGCTATCGTGAATTGCCTTTTGATACTTTCTTGTTGACAAAAGCTATCAAATTTATCACCAGTATATTCTCCTCCATTGTCTGTCTTAAATACTTTATCTTATTTTCAATTTCAAGCTCAACCCGCGATTTGAATATTTTAAAAACTGAAAATACATCTACCTTAATTTTTATTAGATACATCCAACATCTCCTAGAGTAATCGTCAATAAAAGACAAAATATTTTGCTCCTCATAGGGACAAAACTAGTGCTTGCCAAATATCATAATGGATTAGTTCTAAGATAGCTTAGCTTATAGCAGAGAAACTGTTGAATTTCAATTTATGCTGCTTACTAGTAACATAGTGCTCACAAAAGGGTACTAAAACCTTTTTGAGCCCTAGAAAAAGTTTTTATTCAGCAAGAATATTCAACCCTCATTCCTACATATGGCCAAGCTTATGGTGTCATGTCATTGTTAATTCTTCTGGTGTACTTGTCAATTCAGTGGATGCTTCTTCTTGTTGTGTTTTTCCTTTAAGCATGTACAATTTTGCAGCTATCTTTTTTATTTTCATCATTACAAAGAGTGCCTTAACTATTTTCATGATCCCATCTTGAATATGGGTTTTACACCTATAATTATCTAAGTGTCCCGGAGACAATAGATTTTTCTTCAAGCCTTTGACATGTCATACCTCATGAATGGTGCAACCATACCATCATACATCTTTAATTTGTTGGCACCAATACTAGCAATGTCCAAGGCATTACTGTCCCCTGTGAACATAGATCCTATGGAGATAGGTTCATATTGATGGAACCATTCTCTTCGAAGAATCATATGCCATGTTGTTCTTGAGTCCATAAGCCAGACACCAATGAATCTTCTTTTACCTTCAGTAACTGTTGTTGCCTCACTGTATAAAATTTTACCATCATCTAATATGCTTACTACATAACTCTGAGCTTTTGATGACTCAGGACCTTTTCCTTTGGCTTTTTCGTTCTTCTTGAGATGCCAACACCCATTTGTAGTGCCCTTTATTACCATAATGATGAAACTTTACATTTTACTTACTTCTAGATGTTGACCTACTCTGATTTTGACTCCTACTGTGGCCCACATTTCATTGATCTCCCTCTTGTTATTGTCAAAGCTTCAGCTTGTTGTGGGCCTCCTTGTCTATCTTCTTTGCTTTTATCGAAGACTAGAACTTCAATGTTGTTGGTTAAGTTGATGATGAGTTAATCATACAAATCAAGTAGACTTTGAAGTAGAATTTCAGCATGTTCACCCATCTCTATGTTATGCCCCATTGTTGTGAGCTATGAAAAAAAAGTGTTGAGGGTGTTAATGTGGTCTATCTCCATAGTTGACTCAATCATTCGAAGGGTATAAAGTTTTCTCCTTAAGAAAATTTTGTTGTGCATTGATTTGGCCTCGTACAGTTTTGTCAAAGTATCATATATCTCTTTTATTATCTTTTTCTTCGCCACACTTGACAATACACCATTTGCTAGTGCTAGGTGTAGATTAGCAATATCATTTCTATCCATCTCATTCCCCTTGTCGTCATCAGTGATCTCATAGGGATTATCTCCAATTGTCGCCAAGCAGTTATCTTTTCTCAAAATTACTTTTATTCTCATTTTTCACATGAGAAATTACTCCCGTTAAACTTTTTTATCTCGTACTTCGTCGTCATTATTGAAGATGCCTCCTTTCCACTACTAGATCTAATTGTAGAACGAAAAAGAGGCTATAGACCTTATTCTCTGATACCACTATTAAGACATTGTAGTACCAAGCATAAAATTACTATTGAAGTAGAAATGAGAAATAAAATGAAAATAAAGAATACTAAAATTTTACATGAAAAAATTTTCAAGCTAATTGGAAAAAAAAACCCACGGACAAATCATAGAAGGATTTTACTATAACAAAAGGATTACAATAATTTCTTTTTAAAATAAGAAGAACACAATTGACAATATTTTATCTTATAACAGAAGGAAAAAAAATATTCCCTCTAATAAAAGAAAAGACAATATTTAGAAAAAATCTCACTTTTCTCTCTAAAACTCTTTTTCTTTCTCTTTAGTTTTTAGCCCAAAAGTGGGATGGTGAATAGAAGTAAATAGGCATATATATATAGAGAAGAAAGGTGTTGACATGAGATGGTTTATTGATTGGCAATTGTGAATTCAAGCTGAAAAACAACTTAATATAGATGTCTTCTTCAAGAAAATAGCTTACCATTTTTACCAATTCTAATACTTAATGGAGAAGCAAAATTGCTTCTTATATCTTTATCAACTTACTTTGTTTTGATCCACAAAAGTGACTTAACCACCATAATTTTTTCACTTATTGCAAAAATAAAAAGTATTAGAGCTTTTTAGTAAAATTCCTAAAAACATACAAAATCTTTTCGTTAAAAAAAATCAAACAAAAAAGAATAATGTTCTTGTTGATTATTCTTATTAAGTTGTAATATTTCTAGAGGCAAGGAAACAAATCACATATAAATTGCAATGTCAAAGAATCAAATTAGATGTTAAATCTACATGCCTCATAATTAGAAAACATAGAAAACTAGAAAATGGCATATAAATAAATAAATATTATATAAAATCAGCAAACACCCATTTTTGCTTGAGTTTATTTTTTCCTAGAGTATGATCATGAACGAAGCAAGCATAACCAAACACTCGCAATGGTAAGTAATAAGGATCTTCAATGGAAAGGAAAATGAAGTGAGGACTTTGATTGTACAAGATGACAAAAGGCATTCGATTAATCAAATAACAAACCGTAAAAACAACATTTCCACATAAACAAAGTGAAACATTATGGTGAATAAAAAGAATCCAAGCGGTTTCAATGGGATGTCAATTTTTACATTGTGCAACTCTATTCTATTGGGGTGTATATGCACAAGAAGTTTGATGTGTGATTCTATGCAAGGTAAAAAAAATTAAGAAAGAAGAGGACAAATATCCCTTTCCATTATCACTTTGGAAAATTTTTATTGAAACATTAAGTTGATTATGGATTTCAATATGGAATTTTTGAAATATAAAAAATAATTCAGAACAATTTTTTTTATTAAATATACACATGTACAACAGGAAAAATCATCAATAAATGTAACAAAATATTGAAATCCCATAGTTGTACTATTTTGACTTGGACCTGATATATTTGAGTGAACTAAATCAAACATACATGTAGCTTTATTATTGACTCATTTGGAAAAAGGAACTACGAGTTGATTTCCCAAGTTGACATAACTCAAAACTCCAAAAAAAAAGTGGAAAGACTAGGGAACAAACTTCTAAAGTTTATTAAGATTAATATGACCAAGGCGATGATGAAGAAGATCGACAGATAGGGTAAAGGAGAAGGCAACTGGTGAACTTGGATGGTAATAATGGTACAAGCCTTGTAACTCACATCCTCTTCTAATCGTCCTCTACGTACTTCGATCTTGGACCATAACAAAAATTAGATACAAAGGTAACAAAACAGTGGATGCTTTTTGTTAATTTTCTAATTGAAACAATATTATATGGGCATTCAAGAGAAAATAAGATATTTATCAATGGGACTGAAGGAGAATGTTGGACATGTCCTATATCTTTAACTTTATGAACCATTAGCAATAATGACAGTAGATGAATCATTAATAGAAATGAGAGTAGAGAAGTGACGTTTGTTACCAAAGATATGATCAAATCTATCAGCTAGAATCTAAGGTCCAGAAGAGGAACTCTATTGAGTGGAAGCCTCCAAATGAATCATTAATAGAAGCGAGAGTATAGAAGTGACATTTGTTACCAGAGATATGATCAGATGTATTGGTGTTTAGAATCTAGGGTCCAAGTATGAGAACTTCTATAGTATATGAACCATTAGGCAAAAGATTTACCAGAGTGGGAGCCTCCAAATGAGGAATATCTTTTACAGCTTGATATTGTAGATAATCATTGTAATATGCTTTAATCAATGTGATGGAATTAAAATATGGGCCACCTTCATCAAATAAAGGGAGTAAGTCATCTCCTTGAGTTTGAACAATATGGGTTATAGGTCGATTATTGTTAGATTGATTGTTACTTGGTGGTCACCGCGCAAGTTCCAATGATTTTCTCGAGTATGACCACCCTTGAAACAATAGGTAAAATGTGATTTTCTTCCTTTTCTGTTTTGTACATTCCCAGACTTAGCATGAACTGCCAAAATAGATGATTATGTCTCACTAAGTGGTCTTGAATGCGAAGAAATACACATAAGTCTAGCAAACACATATTCCAAAGAAGGAATGGCAGAGCTTATTAAAATTTGATATGTCACAGAGCTTAGATCTTATCTCAGTCCTATCAAGGCCAAAACCAAAGAAATTTTGCCTCTCTATTTTTCTTGAACAACAATATTTTCATATAATAGCATGAGTGAATCAAATTCATTCATAAGTATTTTAGCCTGTCTTAGATATCTAGCTATATCTTGTTGATTTTGTTGGAGGAGAAAAATATTAGAGACTACCTTACATATTCTTTGCACATCATTAGTATACAAAGTTTTAACTTTAGTCCGGACTTGATAACAAGTTTTACAATACTGAAATAGAGTAAGAAGTCTGGGTTTTAGTGAATGCTATAAAAGACTAAGAGTGAACATCAGTCGAGTTCGGTCGGATTTAGGGTATATTTCAACCCGATAGAACCCAATTAAATAATTGAACATTAATTTCAAGCCAAGTAGCCATATTCTTTACATTAATATTTTCTCTAAGCGATCTTCATATTCTTATCTCATAAACTAAAGTTCAATGAAAGCAGCCCATGAAATATAATTTTTACTACCATCAAATTTTATAGTGCTAATAGTTTGTTAGAAAAAAATAATAGATCGGATAGAATCTGAGTTGTTTGAAGCTTTAGCCATCGTGGGAACAACAAATTAACATTGTTTGAATATGAATTAAATGAACAGTAAGCTCCCAAAAAACCAAATCTTGGAGATGAAGCCTGAATCGGCAATAAAAGGACTGGTTGAGGTTGAAATCGTGCCGAAAAATAATCTAAGATGCTGGAGAAGATCGGACAGAGCAACGTCAGTGTACGCATTGTCACACGTCAGCGTGTGAAGAGATATGCTGAAGCTTCAGACAGCGCTTGAGGCCCACGCACATCTGTTCTAATGGTTGGACTCTGGAGAAAACAAAGCCTAGAGAGGCGATCCCTTTGGGCAAGGCGGTGAAAGAAGGAAATCACTCTTTAGTGGCGATATAACAAATAGAATCAATTTCTCTCTAAGGAGCTGAGAGAAAAGTTGAAAATAAGAAGAAAAAGATTGGGAAAAAGAAGGAACAATCTGAGTTTCACACCCTAAGCACTGATATCATGAAAAATTTGAGAAGAAGTGAAATCCCTAAATTTTCATATTTCATCAATATACACAAATACATAGATACACAATTCTCTACATCTAATATGGAAATTAGATTTTAAAAAATCCCTAAATTATAGCAGTAAATATATCTTTATAAGAGGTTTTTATGATGCTCAGCATGTTTATACATATGCTAACTCAATTGAGCTGACAATAAAATTGAATTCTTTTATAAAAAAAAATTAAAGTAAAAAAAATTAATAATTTTATTTAAATGAATGATTGAAATTTAATATTTGGTGTTTCAATTTCTGATAGCTAGTATGAGATGTTTATAAATTTAATATTTGGAGATATCTTCTTTTATCAATTATTATGTGAAATTGGGATAACAATTTAACACTTGCATAGTAATTTACCAAAAAATCCTACTAGTCTCCAATTACTAATGTTAAACATATTAGTCGAAGCCCGTCAAAATAAGGAGCTCTTGGTGCTATGCTGCTCCCTTTAAAGAAGCTTGTGATGTTCAGAATCTCGATTCTGCATTTAATACGATAAGGTAAAACAAATTATTTGAATTATTGTAAAAGAAAGAGTTATAGCCTCTCCTTTTCTTGTAAGAAAAAATGCATTTCGAATCACGGTTACCTTCTTTCAGAAGGCATGCATGTGAATAATACAAATGTGAATAAAGGACTTTCCCACTGAAAATTTCTGTGCAAGCAGAACTTGAATTTTTCCTAGTTGAAGTTCAAAACTATACCAACATTCCATTTTATCGTACCTGCTTGAAGCAATTACGCCTTGGATACATCATCAGCTGGATTGCCCATGGTTGAACTAATAGTTCTACTGACAACGCCATTTATTTGGTTGTTAAAATCTGAACCGTATATGTGCCCCATTTTTTCATGTTTAGTCTCCAAATATCTTCTGTTTTCCGTAGTTATTGGAGTCAACAACGGGACCCTGCCTGCAATTGCCAAGCCATAACCTTTGAGCCCAATGTATTTTGCCGGATTATTTGTCATAAGCCTCATTGTATGGACACCCAAATCTCGTAATATCTGCAACATATTGGATCGCACATTAATCTGGTTTAATGTAGAACAAGAAGAGAGGAATGATTGAAGAGAGTACTGAAAAGTTGAAGAATTAAAAAAGTTTGTCAAATCTAGTTCAAATAAACGGTATAATTTTGCTTAAAATATCCACTAAATTTTGATTAGAATGAAGTATAAGTAAATTTTCTAGTCAGAACATAGGAATTAATGCAATATCATAGTTTATTAGAATGATTACCTGTGCACCAATTCCATATTCACGAGAATCAACAGGTAAACCTAGCTCCTCGTTGGCTTCAACAGTGTCACGTCCATCATCCTGTAGGTTGTAAGCACGAAGCTTGTGGCCTAAACCAATCCCTCTACCTTCATGTCCACGGAGGTAAACCAATACACCCCTTCCAGCTACCTCAATTTGCTTCATTGCAAGCGCTAGCTGATTTCCACAATCACATCTTGCTGATCCGAATATGTCACCAGTGAGGCACTCAGAATGTACCCTCACAAGAATATCTTTACCATCCCCAATTTCACCCTGTAATTGTCAAGACTATCACTATAAAAATCAACAAATCTTTCAAGGAAAAATCAACATTTGCATGAAGCTGTGCTGCAAACTTGTTGCCCAAGGCCTTAGCAGGCCATAACACAAATATACTGCTGCAAAGAATGATAAACAAATCTCATTTTCAGTTAGGGGTGATAGATTTAGTGAAGAGACAGGTCACATCTGGATCCCGGGTTCTTTTTTTTAATAGAGTTTCAAGGGCTCCTAGTGCAAGAACAAGACCAATGAAATGGGGTGCCAGATTTAGTGAAGAGACAGGTTACGATCTGCAGCTTAAGGTATCAACCACCAAGATGACCAAAAATAAAATATCTCCCACATTCTGAAGATTATGTTATGTGCAGCCTCCTCATTTTCCTTAAATACGTTAATTTTGAATTGAATGTGCATGATAGCAAATGATTTAGCAGATAAAACCAATGGATTGGTTTCCATGAAGTTGTGAAATTGGCAAAGGAATGGCCAAATCCTAATAATAACCTACAAGTTTTGCAGGTACAGTGATATGCACAAAAAATTGGCAGTAAGTTCTTGAAGAGAACTATTGAAATCTCCATTCGCTTTATCTTCAACACAAAGGTTTATTCATCCAAACTCCTAAATTAAACCATTTTCTTGTCAAAGAATAAATCATAAATATGAGAACCAGGGTTAAGAGATGGAAGGCAGCAAAAAAGTATATCCCCATTACTAGGTATAGATAGGCCACATTAACAGTTTTATTCAATCCCAGTTCCTTGCTGGCAAATTCCTAATGTAAATGCATTTATCGGATAATAGCACTTATTACATATAAATGTTGTACTTGTCATTCTCTATTAATCCAAGTATGCAATTGGCTTACAAGTTCTCACCAGAATAAGGAAAATGAATTCTTACAATAATTGACACACTAGAAATTGGATTCAAGATATGAAAAAGACGTCATGAACCATAAGCGCCTGAGCCCAAGACATTAAAGCACAAAGAAATCTAATAAATAGGCTTGATTTTGATGGCAGGATCAATCAAGGCCTTTTGTAAAATATCTAGTTACTATCACTCCAAAACATAAGTTTTTTTGCCCTGTTTTCATCTTGGTTTCCTCACAGTTAAGGACTAACCAATTGGCACATGGAATTTGTACTGTCTAAATTGACTTTATGCATTTGTCATAGATTTTTCATATTCAAATCATGACATTCCTTATAGCTAATGATACCCAGATGTTGTGCCTAACCCAGCTAACAGGTGACAGGTTTGAAGAGCATATGGGTTAAGGCCTTCCAAAATCTTCATTCTTCTTCGTCCTCATCTTTGCTCCTTTTAAACTATTACCATCATTTTAAATGAGCATACCTTGTTTATTATTGTCATTTTTAAATGAGCACACTATGTTTAATCACTCTTTATAACATTTAATTACCCTTTTCACTTTAAGTTTTTCTCCATCAAACACTGATCCTTGTAGCCAACAACTCTTGATCGACCTGTGTTACCGTCTCAAGTAAAGGCAGCCTCCAAAATGTAGCGCCCTCTATTTTGAGCCTCCACATCCTCTCTCTATTTCTTCACAAACCTTAAAATCACAATTTCTTCTGAAACTTTAACCACTTTTAACTGATAGTGCCTGAGGCTTCTCATTTTGTAATTGTTAGAAGAGGTTAGGCAATCCTTCTAACTATTCGTCATTGTTACTTCCATTAACAGTGCTGTATTTAGGCTTTGCAAAACTTAAATAAGAAGTAAAAATATTACATTATCTTACCAACAGAACAGCTTTCTAATTCCCGAAGTTCAATTTCATTCCTACAGTTGAGTTTTAGAAATGCTAAACAAAATAAGCACCAAACTATTTTGTGGATGAAGTCAATTTAAAATGTTCTCATCTAAAACATGACTAACGAGCAACTGAATCACTCAAAATGACCTTAGCATTTTGCAAAAAGAATGGAGAAATGTCCTATTAACAGTGGCGAAGCCACGTTGAGAGGAAAGAGGGCAACTGCCCCCCTTCTCTTTTGAGAAAAAAATAATAATTTATATGTATATAGTTATGAAAATTGTTAGAATTACTTATTTGCACCCCTTCAAAATTTTAAATTGCCTCTTATCATTTAGTTTATACAAGAAAAAAAAATCAATAAATTATTCCTTTCACAATTAAATATGTTTTTCTTCTAGAAAAATTGATACTTTTCAAATACAAAAACTAAATTAAACTCATTACATAAATCAAAGATCTAAGAAAAAATTAAAAGTACAATAAAAAAAAAGATTATAAAAAAAATAAAAGGTTATAATTTTTATTTTTTATTTTCATTTTATTATTTATACTTCTAATATTGTGATATAATTTTTTATTCAACTATTTCTTAAGAAAGTAAATAAATTATTCAATATTTTTTCTTTAATAAGGATGATGTTAGGATTTTATAAAGAAAAATTTGTCCCCCTTCTTTTCAACTTCTAGCTTCGCCCCTGCCTATTAAGGTACAAGGTGTCTCACAAAGCAACCTCAAAATAGTCAAGCATGTTGTAGGCTTACAGAGATTTAAAAATAGATTTTTGACGTTAAAAAAGATTGTTCATGACATAGTAAGATAATGTAGTATTGGTCTCGCAACTTAAATTGGAAGGATTACTTGAATCACTAAAAGATGTATTTGTCAAGCAAACATGCTAATTGAGAATAAATATCTTACTTTAACCATCGCTATATGCTCTATCCCATCCAGCAATGATCTGTAACAAAAGGCTTTGAATGGCCCCCACATTGTAGGTATTGAAGCAGCAGCAGCCAGCTCCACCAATCTATCTCTTTTCCTCCTATACCTGTCAATCATGCAAAACTTAATTAATATTAGCTTTATTAACTCAAAACAACAGGAAAAACAACAGTTAAAATAGCAATTAGCCTAAAATCAATTCTAATAAGCAAAACCTGATGAGTACCCTCTAAATAAGCTCTTTATCCGAATAAGCAAAGAAAAATATAATGCAAATTATGAGCCCAATCTGAGCCTAGTTAAAAACATGACATAAATTATAGATCATGAGAGAAGATTAGTTCCTTCAGAAGATACACTAATTGACAAGAATAATTTTTCCTGTTTCTCTCTGTGTATAATATGCTGAAAATTCAAAAAATGTTTCTTAGACAAGTGTAGTAAACTTCGCTAACTGATACAACTAAGAATGTCTATCTCAAAATTGTTCAGACATATAAACAATATGACAAGAAGTGAGAGCAAGTCCCACAAACTTTGAATACAGAAAAAAAAAAGGAATAAATCTGCATATTAATTGATTTACCTGATTAGATCAGCTATTGAAATGATTTTTAAGTTTTCTGCTTGTGCAAATTGGCGAAGCCTTGGTAATCTTGCCATTGAGCCATCATCATCCACAATCTCACATAAAACAGCAGCAGGCTCTAATCCAGCTAGCATTGCCAGGTCAGCAGAAGCTTCTGTATGTCCAGCTCTTTTCAAAACCCCTCCTTCCCGGTATTTAAGTGGAAAAATATGACCAGGGCGATTGAAATCTTTAGGTTTTGAATCTCTAGAGGCAAGAGCCAACACAGTTGTTGCCCTGTCATGAGCTGAAACACCTGTTGTTGTGCCATGTTTTTTGTCCTAGATAAACAGAACGAATGATGTCATATGAAGTTGATACTAGCTAAATAAAGTAAGCAATTTCTAAACATAACATAGAATATATTTCTTAATGGCATTTAGGTTACTATTATCCAGTAAAGATCTCATCATTATACAAAAGGGCTGGAAGATCACTAGGAGGTGAAGAGAGTTCAAGAAGTGAAGGACTGGTCTAACAGTAGTACACAGCCCGGCCGTTGGACCCAAATGAATAAATCAATAAACAAAGTGAGCATTTGACTTGATCTTTCACTGCCATGGATTCTAGGTTTGTAGTTTTAATAATTGAAATGATATAAATTACCCAAGGTCAAAGGAGTAAGAAAAAGAATATAGAAGTAATTTCAAAAACTACCCAACACCCTTAATAGTACTCTAGTGTTCCCTCTCTCTCTCTTCATGAAATAGTTCTTCTTTGTTACCAAGACTCTATTCCATGAAGTGCAGTTGATTTTATGATTGTGATCACAAAGCAAGGCCAGCTCCTCATACTTTTCCATTTCACCCCACTTTACATTGTTAATATGTGTAATATCTTTCTTAGAACCTCTTCCTTCAATATGACGGAACTTAAGATCAAAGTTTGAAACACTTTTATTCCATTTGATCTAGCAACACATCTTCTATTCCCAGAATAGCCAAAAATTTTAGTTTATATTCCACTTTAGTTTCACTTAGCTGAAAACCTTTAAATCTAGGACATTCCTCCGTAATTCTTACTTTTCATTTATGTATTTATCAACATTATGCTGCCAACCACAATGTTTTCTGTTTCCCTCCTATCCTTAAAATGAAATCAAATACAATTTGAAACATTCAAAGCAAATACCTGTCTCAAATGCACAATTATACATACTGGCATGATATGCATCAACTAAATAATCCAGTGTAATGATTTGGTTACTCTATTAGCAGCCACCAAAAGTAGCATGGTTGAGAAAAATTCAGAAAACCTATTGATGAGCATGCAACAGTAGTTTCCATAAATTCCTTCTCTTCTTTAAGGAGACAAAGCAAGATACTAGATTTATGCATATAATCCTAAAGTTACACCATAAATGATGATAAGAGAAATGTCAATGAAATGGCATGTATTTACAGAAGAAACAGATAAAAGGAATAGGTGAAAGTTATATGCTTAAACATGTTAATTGTGAAGCAGAGTACAGTCAATAGCTGCAATGTATCCATCAACTTGATAATTGCCTCCTGAAGAGATAAAGATATTATACCTTTTTCCATATAAGAAATAAAGAGTTTCAACTCTTTCATAGATATCCATGTCCATTTTAGAAGAAAACAAAAAGCCTTTAAACTTCATCAGAACAAAGTTATAGCTATATACCACTGATACAGTGAATGCTGTGCAAAGTTTTTCCTCATTCTCCTTCTGTGTTACCATTAGGGGAAGTTCCAACCTCTCCAAATCTTCTCCTTTCATGCTGACACACACTATCCCAGTGCCATGCTTCACAATAAATGCCATAGCTTCAGGTGTTGCCTTCGATGCTGCCATTATAAGGTCTCCCTCATTTTCTCTGTCTTCATCGTCAACAACAATTACTAACTGCAACATAATCCAAATAACTTAACTTAACATTGTCCTGAATCAGCAACATAAAATTGTTCAGAAGAATGTAGTTCCTGAACAAAATTGCTGGATCCCACAACTAAATATGAAGGGAGATGGCTAACCTTGCCTTGACGAATATCTTCAATGGCCTCTGGTATGGAAGCAAATCCATCTGTAGGGCGATCCAGGTCATACTCACCGTCATTAGGAAAGAAACGAGCTGTAGTGGGAGTTATTTCAGCAGAAAGTGTTCCAAAACCTATTGCATCAGGCTGTAACTCAATGCCAAGCGGTTGGTTCAATTTTTCAGCAATGAAAGCATTTTGTCCTGAAACTCTATTTTTATTTGGGTAAGAGAGAAGATCGCCTTCTCCAGATATCAGTGAGGCTCTAGCTCTACCAACACCTCTGAATTTAAAGCACAATTTCCTGGCTGGATTACTAGACACGAGATAATTATACGCAGAATGCAGACCAGTGCAGCTTCTACAGGGGAAAAATCAAAATAATTAGTCACACATAATGATGAAGACCCAAAAGAAATTGAAAAGATTATGCAGAATTGCCAAATTTCAATATTAAAAAATAGCTCTATAGTAAACAAGTCATGAAAAATTTTGAAAAATAAAAATAAAAAACCACACATAAGCGATTGCTTAGTCTAATCTGCGCCATTATAATGGTATGAAGAAAATGGAAACATACCCATGAAAGATACAGACAAAAACATCATACCCAAAATACAGAGAATGAAAATAAAAGAATATAGCTTATACTATTTCTATATATCGTTTCTCCAATGCCTGTGTCAAAATTAAAAAATACATTTCAAATTTCTTTAAAAACAAAACGTATCCTCTTCTACGTTTTTTTTCTCTTACCAGCCAAACAAAGTAACATGGGCAATTCAAATAAGGGATAGATAAGCATTTAATTATCAAGAATTACACCCAAAAAGCTCCCTTATAATCAACACTTCCTGTAACTTGTAAAGTCCTGAATTCCCCAATCCAAAAAAATCCAAAAGGAAAAGAAGATTGCAAGAGAAACTGACCGTAAACGAGAATAAGCCAAAGAAGAGCTACAGAGATGAAGAGAACCCATTTTCTCAATTCTCAAAAACGTTGTTTGTTTTGGAAAAATCCGTTAGCTTTCAGTTCATCATCTGTGTTCGGTACCGCTACCAAGCCAAAAGCGTTCGAGAGGTCAATGTATTTGGATTGTATGTGAGTGGACATTTCTAGTTTCTAGCTTTCGTGACTACCATGCTCCTCTAACTAAATCGGCGTCGTTTTGTAGAATTTATTAAGATTATTTTATACAATTTTGATGGAAATTAGGTGCGTAAAAAAAATTTTCAAATTCAAAGTTAAGTAGATGATATTTACCTGCTAGATATGATCATATGATCAATAAAAATAATGTTTAAAGAAATAAAAGAAAATATGTCATCCTTAACCATGTTAATAGTAAACTTTAACCCTGTGTTTGGATTGTCGCAGGTAACAGCTTAATATGGTATAATATGCTATCTGTTTCTTCTTTTTCTCCTTGCCATTTCAACTGAAGCTGCTCTTTTTTTTCTTTTTTTTTTTTTTCATCTGCAGATTAGCCAGTTTGTATTTCTATGGAAGATGAGTAGTGATTATGCTTTGCACTTTTTTATTTCTAAACATATACTTATCTGATATATTTTGTCTAGTTCTTTTGGATATTCATTCTCCTGCAGCTGTCCTCTCTTCCAATTTCATTTGGGTCGTTCACTTGTTGCTTTTTTTATTATTATTATTAAATTTTAAGAGTAAATTATCATAATATAATTGATATTTAACATAAATAATACTTTAATTTCCAGCATTTTAAAAAATTAAAACTTTTAATTCTTAAATTAATTAATTTCAATAAGACGTATTAAAATTTTTGAAGGATTGAAGTGTTTCAGTATAGTGCAAAAAGATTTTGTCCTGTAAATAGAAAAATTGCAAAATTAAAATATATTGAATTTTGGGATTTTAAAAATAAAAGTATTATATAAACTTAAATATTATGAATAGTAAAATTTTCAGATTTTTTTTTCGCCATTTCTTTCTCTCATCATATCATCTTTTGTTTATTAGGTAATAATTTGATATATATATTTTTATTAATTTTAATATTTATTTTTATGCATTTAATTGTAATCAATTATTGACTATAAAAATTATAAATTGTTATTAATTATTGACTATAAAAAATAAAAATTAATTTTTTAATATAAAAAATAAAAATAAAAATTAATTATTGACTATGAAAAATAAAAATAAAATTAATTATTGAATATAAAAAATTAAAATTAAAATTAATTACTTACCATAAAAAATAAATTAATATTATTTTTTATAAATTTTAATTAAAACTAATATCAATTTCAGGATATTCTAGTTATTATATTATTTATGTAACCATACCATACTATCAAGTCAAATAAAAATAACTTAATTAATCATATTATATCATTTTATCTTTTCAAACATGATAAACATTGTTCATAATATTATATCATACAGTATTATATTATATTATACATTAATAAACCATGCTGCTAGTCATTCAAATAGAGTGTATGATCTTATCTTTATCTTTTTTTTTTATTTTGGAAAATCAAACTTAGTTACATCATTACCGTTAGATATAATAAATAAAAATAAGGCTAAATAATTATAAAATATCTGATATTTTATATATTACACTAGTCAGTTCATTTATTTTCAACATCTATTTTTTACATTTTTGTGTTTTTAAAATTTAAATTACTTAGTCATTTCATCGATATTTTTATCCCAAAACTATTAATTAAAGATTTTGATATTATAAAATAACTTTTTTGTCCTTTATTTATATATTCCCGTCTTTGTTACTTGTTAAATCATGCTCATTTTTAATTTTATTTTATATTTCTTATATATAATTATTTTAATTTTATAAATATTATTTAAAAATTATTTCAATTAATCCTACTAATATTTTTTATCGGTTTGTAGATGATACACATCATTTATTTTAATTTTATAAATATTGATAAAATAATTTTAAATAATATAAATAATATTTTTTATTATTTTGCAGATAATCTATATATATAATAAAATTAAAAAATAAACTGACAAAAATAAAGATATACATATATATAAAAAAATAAAAAAAAAAGTCATTTTATGATGCAAAATTTATTGATTAATAGTTTTAAAACGGAAATGTTAACGAAAGGACTAAAAAGTTTAATATTTAAAAGTACAGTAACGCAAAAAATAAAAGCTAAAAATATAAAAATTAACTAGTATAATATATAAAACATTAAAAAATTTATAATTATTTATCCTAAAAATAATACTTAAAGAAATAAGAAACAATTATTTTAAAAATAAACATTAAATGAATTACCATTTGATAAATCTCATTTATATCTTTACTTTTACTATACCACTCTTTCTCTCTCTCTCTCTCTCTTTAACATTTTTTCTCCTTTTCTTAAATTTTTTTAAATTAATGTTTATTATATTTAATAAATTAAAATTTAATTTTAAATATAAAATATAACTATTTTTAGTTGTTTTATTTTTATAATTATATTGAGAATATTTTTAAAAATAAGAATAAAATAATTTAATCATAAATTTATTCTAAATATAAAAATTTAAAATTCAATTAAATTTCATACTTTAAATGAAAATCCTTTAAGAGTTGTAATGCTTGGTTAAAGCAAAGGATGTTTCTGGAATCCTTGAATAACACTATAGTTGTTTTGATTCCTTAAATTCCTTATTTGGACACTATGAAGGATCTTAGTCCTATTACTCTTTGTAATGTTCTCTATAAGACTATCTCTAAAGTCTTAGCTAATAGACTAAAACGATTGCTTCCGAATAAAATTTCAATATCACAATCAACTTTTGCTCTTGGTAGACTAATAATTGACAATGTACTTGTAGTTTTCGAAGTGATTCACCATATAGAGCGTAAAACTAAAGGGAATAAGGGTGAAGTGGCTCTTGTAGTGGATATTAGTGAGGTGTATGACAGGGTGTACTGAAATTTCTTCACCTAATGATGAAAAAATTAGGATTTGTTGACAGGTGGATTAATTGGATTGTGATGTACGTTTCTACTGTTAGACATCATATTCTAATTAATGGTAGTAAGGTGGGGCTTATTATTCCTAGTAGGGGTCTACTTTGTTCAAAGATTTGAAGATTAAGGGTAGATTACATGGTTATAGAGTCAACAGAAGGAGCCCTAGTGCCTCCCATTTGTTATTTGTTGATGATAGTTTTTTTCTTCTTTAAAGCTAATCTTGATGAATTCAGGGAAGTGAAGCATATATTAAACATCTATGAGGTTGCTTTGGGGCAAGCTATCAATTTTCAAAAATCAAGCATCCTATTTAGCTCTAATATTGGGGGAAATATTCAGCAACAAGTGAAAGATATTTTGGGGGTGCACAATGCTTTAAGCATTAGCAAGTATTTAGGGTCTCCCTTCTCTTATAGGGAGAAATAAAAGGCAAATATTTTCCTATCTTCAAGAAAGACTAGAAGGTTGTATCAGAAACTAAAATAATAGATTTCTATCTTGAGCTAGGAAAGAAATGCTTATTAAGACTGTGGCATAAGCTCTTTCGACATACTGTACTAGTGTAGCTCTTATTCTAGTTTCATTATGTGATTCTTTGCAAAAAAAAAAATGAACTATTTCTAGCTCTAACTCTTCTTATCGAAGGGGTATTCATTAGCTTAGTTGCGATAGGATGTGACCTCAAAAAAGAATGGAGGTATAGGGTTTTGTCTAGGCAAGCAGAGTTGCATTTTATATCTAACCCGGCAACTTTGACCACTAAGATTTTTAAAGCCAAATATTTCAATAGAGAGAATTTTCTTCAAGCTATTGTTAGTTAAAACCCTAGCTATATTTAGAGAAGTTTATTACAAGCCTTAGACGTTCTAAGGAAAGGATTAAGATGGAGAGTAGGAGATGTTAACTCTATTAATGTTTGGGCTGATCTTTGGATTTCTAATGATAGCACCTTTTATATATTCAATCCGCTATTGTGCAAAGTGGGGAGCAATAAGAAGTTAGTGATCTTTCATTGGAAGTCCAAAGTGGAATTTAGAGGAATTACAAAGGTGGGTTCCTAATGATGTTGATCGAATTCTTAGAGTTCTAGCATTAAACTCCATTTGCCATGATAGATGGATTTGACATTTTTCCAAGAATAGTAGTTATATAGTCCAATTGGCATATCATGTGGCTTTATGTATATATTCAAGCACTGCAAATGTTGCTTTGGATGGCTTTTTAAGATTTGGAGTTTGAATATTGTGCCAAGGGTTATCAATTTTCTTTGGAGATATTTACGTCATATTATTTCCACTAGGGATGTCTAGTGCATCAGAGGAATTAATGTTAACCCTTGATGCCCATTTTATGATTATGAGGAAAGCTTGTTCCATACTTTCTTCTCTTGTCCACATGCTTTATCTTGCTAGAAGCTGACAAGTTATAATTTTTCGGGGGACAACTTGGGGCATATTTTGTCTTATATTTTTTATTCCTTGAACATTTACAGGCAAAGTCATTTTTGTTACATTCTCTGGAGCATGTGGTATTTTAGAAATTTTGGGTTTTTAATCACAAGTTTGTTAATCCTCCTCATATTATATTGAATGTTAACTTGCTTAGTATGAGTGGTGCTCGAGGTCTGTATCTAAAAGAGTTGTGCTTCCTAATTCGATTTCCCCTTCTCCTAATAATATGGAGCATAGGTTGAGGTGGCAATGCCCTTTTTTGGCAGAATACAGATTAATGTTGAGATGGCCACATATGCACATGACATGAAGATGAGTATTGTGGTTGTTTTTCGTGATCATGATGGAACTTTTATGCATTCATTTTTAGCTCAATTTCTAGGTACCTTTCATGTGAACATTACTGAAGCCATTGGTGTTAGAGAGATACTCTCATGGATTTATGATAAAGGGCTCTTTAGTGTTGATATTGAGATGGATAATCAATGTGTTTATTTTGCTCTATTGTCTAGTTTGGATTATTTTTTTGAGTTTGGATATATTATTTTGGATTGTAAAAACATAGCTAAGAGCATTAGAGGTTTGTCCTTTTGCTGCATTGGGAAAATAGTCAAATAGTGTTGCTTATTTAGTTGCTCGAGTAGTGCTTCTTCATGCCAGTCCTTATTTATGATCTCATGTGCCTAATTTTATTTTCCATTATTTGCAATGAAGCAAGTTCAAAGGATTTTAGGTTGGGTGTATTGGGGAGGTTTAGTTCGGCACTTTTGATTTTTGAGCTCTTTTTTGCTTTATTAATATATTTCTATGTTCAAAAAAAATACTTAAAATTTATTTATAAATAAATTTTATATTTATATATCATTCAGTTATTTAAAAAATATAATACTTAAATAAAATATTATAGAAAGCATTAATTTAAACCATTACTAAGATTATTTGAATTTTTTGCAAACAATATAAAAAGCCTTGTAAATTCTTAAAACCATAACCTAACAATTTTAGGTTAAGGAACCTTTGGATTATTCAAAATTTCTATTTGGACTGGTTGTATATACACTCAACCAATAATAAACTGTTGAAGGAGTGGTAATAGAAAAACCAACTAAAATTGTTTAATTTTTATTAGTTGGATGCATATGCATTCAGTCCAAAATAAAATTTTCCTGAATTATAATTCTTGTGTGTTCTAAAGTTGTATTTTGGGGGTAAAAAGGCATAGAGTGAGGTTGAAGACAATTTGCATATATCTTGCAGTCTCTATTATGACATAGTAAAAAGATATACTAGTCTAACCACATGAATTCTAGAGGGTGTTTTGCCTAGTTTATAAGTATTAAAATTAAATTGATGTATTTGTTTAAATAATTTTATAAACTTATAAGTCCAACTTATAAGTTCAAAAACTAAGTTGGGGGACCAGTTTATTATTTTAGTGCTTATAAGCACTTGACTTATATTCTAGTTAGACTAAATAATTTACTATATTATTTTATTTATTTTGATAAATATTCTTAATAATATAGCTCTATATCTTTTTAGTCATTTTTAACAGTAAAAGTGTTTATAAACTAATTTTTTATACTAAGTCAAACACCCTCTTAGTATCTAGTGTGCTTGCATTTATATTGTTTTTCCCCTCTACTATCTTACTATTTCTATCATTTTTTAAAATGGTAGGTTTTGCCTCCTATATATTGATGTTTAGTTTTGCCATCTAACTATTTATATGATTGATTTTGCTGATTTTACAATCTCATTTAGTTATGTTATTGTCATGCATACCACTTACTAATATTTGTTGACAATATTTATTGTTTTTAACTTGTATATTATTTATGCTAAAAAATTTCACAAAAACAACATAAAGTATCTTTATTCTCAACATTCTTTAGACTCATCTAAGTCTATAATAGGTGAAATGAGTATATGCCAAGAAAAACTTTTGCCTAGATAGAATTAATTAATTATATAAACTTCTATGTTATTTCTTTATGCATATATAAAAAATGAAATTTTTATAGAAATTAATTTTATAGTACAAGATGTCAATATAAACTCCATCAATGTATTTATGTATATATATAAGAATTATTCTAGATATACCAAATGATAGAAATGAGCAAAAGATATAAATTATAAAAAGAAATAACTAAATAACACATATGATGGTCGTTACTATTATTGTTGAAAATAGAAAAAGAAAGAATGTTATGGCCATATGAAAAAGAAAAGATATAACCAAAGAGGGCACAATAACAAAAATCCCATATCGGAAATTAAGAGAAGGAAAAACAAAATATAAGATTGAAACTCACCAAACTAAAATGGTAGAGGTGTCCAAATCAATTGAGAAGTCCATGAATTTAAGAAGTCCATCTGCAAAAAAAAAAGTCAAGTTAATTTGCCATCAAAGTAATTAAGTGATGTGGAACAAAGTGCTTTGACTTTCATGGGGCAGTTTGACTAAAAACTGTTATAGTGGCAGTTTAATAATTACTGCCAAAATCTGATATTACAAACTAGGCATTCTAAGGGCCTAACCCAATGGGAAATGGGCCAACGAGTCAAAGTCACTGCTTTGCAGTGAGGTCCATTAGTTTTCGGCCAAATTTCATCGTTTAGGCTTCCGAAAATGCATTTTATTTTTATGGCAGCTTAGGGCATTTTTTTATTTCCATATTTAGAATCGTTGGATAGAGGCGCCGTTTGGATATTTTGTCTGCCTCGTTAAATAATATCTTTTTATACTTGTAATTCTTTTATTTTGGTAATCTGTTACATTTTGAAAACTTTTCTTATTTAGAATTAGGGTTTTCTATAACCCTAAAGTTTTATAATGTAATGTTTAAAGAAGTGGAAGATAGTTTTTAGAGTTGAATAATAATTCAGTTGAGAAGTTTTCTCTCATTTTGTATTTATTACCTGGGCATTCTTAGACTAAATAGGAATAACACATTTGTTTATTACTTACGCTACATCATTTGGTATTAGATCCTGGTTCGTTCTCAGACAATGATGGCATCGCGAAGACAACAACAACAATGCTTAGAGGAGGTGTATGAGCCTGAACACATAGCCCACCTCGAGCAACGAATGGGATAGATGATGGATGAATGAATGGAACAGATGATGGACCGGTTAACAGAACAAATGACTAATCTCATGGGGGGTCAGAATAGGGAAAACCCTAACCAGCAGGGGAACCCTAGTGTAGATAGATCCGATGGGGGTTCTGATATTGAAGGAGGAGTTTATTATGAAGAAAAGCCACGCAGACAATATAGAGCTCCTATTGAAGATAGGCGCTGGGAATCTAGAATAAGAACAAAAATATCAAAATTCCATGGTGACCTTAAACTAGAAGAATTTTTGGACTGGTTGGCTACAACAGAGGAGATCGTGGAATTTAAAGGAGTGCCTGATAATAAACGTGTCTCCTTAGTTGTAATAAGGCTACGGGAAAGGGCAGTGGCCTGGTGGCAGCAGTTTAAATTAACAAGAAACAGGCAAGGTAAGGCAAGGCTAAGATCTTCAGTTGGAAAAAGATGAGGAAGCATTTGCAATCTGAGTTTTTGCCTCACAACTTTTAGAGGTTAATGTACTAGAGATTGCAAAATCTGAGGAAGGAAGCTAGGTCAGTGGACGACTACACCACTGAATTCTACCAGTTGATAGCCAGAAATGACATACATAAGACAGAGGATCAGTTGGTGGCAAGATATATTGGCGGTCTTAGGGGGCAAATTCAGGATACTGTCAATTTGTTTGATCCTGTCTCAATCTCTGCTGCTCATCAAAAAGCCTTACAGGTGGATAAACACTCCAGGTGAACAGGTACTTATGTGTCCTCTACCAATATGGGAGGTAATGGCAGTGGCACTTGTAGCAGTAGTGTAGCCAACTAAGTAGGAGGGGTGATTAACAAAGGCATTGCCAACCAAAATCAGCACAACAAAACAACTGGTAGTTGTTTGAAGTGTTTCAGATGTGGTGAGATTGGGCATAGGCAGTCTGAATGTAAGAAAATAGCAAGAAAGAAAGCACTCTTTGTAGAAGCAGATGACTATGAAGATGGAGGTGTAGACATTGTAGGAGAGTCAGTGTTTGATGATGAAGAGGTGGTTGATGAGGAGGTGGTAGCAGGAGATACAGGTGACGCTTTGGTCGTCAGACAATCTTGTCTGACCCTTAAGGCTATTGAAGAAGATTGGCTACGGAGTAATATTTTTCAGTCAACCTACACCATTCTCGGTAAGGTCTGTCGCTTTGTCATTGATACTGGTAGTTGTGAGAATATTATTGCAGCTGAGGCAGTGCAGAAATTGGGAATGAAGACTAAGAAGCATCCTAAGCCCTACAAACTGGCTTGGCTAAAGAAGGGCGTTGAGGTAACTATTTCACAACGTGCTTTGATAACCTTTTCCATTAGTTCTAAATATAAAGATAGTGTGTGGTGTGATGTGGTTGCTATGGATGCATGTCACTTATTGATAGGAAGACCTTGGCAATATGATAGGAAAGCCATTCATGATGGTCTTACTAATACAAATTCATTTGTATTTAATAATATAAAAATTGTATTACTTCTTAGTAAAGAGCCAAAAAAAGGTAAAATCAACTGGGGATAATACCAAGATGTTATCGTTGACTAGATTTATTAAGGAGTTGCAGGGAACAGAAATGGTATTTGCTCTTCCTAGGAAGGAGGTTGCTGCAGAGTTGAAAGTTCCTAATGAGGCAGCCCCTTTAGTGGCAAAATTTGAAGATGTCTTTCTAAATGAGCTGCCTGATGGATTACCCCCCTTACGTGACATTCAGCACCATATTGACTTGGAGCCTAGTACAACCTTGCCAAATAGACCTCACTATCAGATGAGCCCTAGGGAATATGAGGAGTTGCGGAGGTAAGCAAAAGAATTAGTGGCTAAGGGGCATGTGCGAGAAAGCTTAAGCCCTTGTGCAGTGTTGGCCTTATTAGTTCCTAAAAAGGATAGTTCTTGGCGTATGTGTGTAGACAGTAGAGCCATCAATAAGATCACTTTAAGGTACAGGTTTTCCATCCCTCACTTGGATGATTTATTAGATCATATTAGTGGTGTAATAATCTTTTCCAAGCTAGACCTTAAAAGTGGGTACCACCAGATTCAAATACGGCCAGGAAATGAGTGAAAAATGGCCTTCAAAACTCGAGAAGGGTTGTATGAGTGGTTGGTAATGCCATTTGGCCTATCAAATGCACCAAGTACCTTTATGGGGGTGATGAACAAGGCACTAAGACCATTTATTGGCAAACTTATTGTGGTGTACTTTGATGATATTTTGATTTACAATGCTACCTTATAGAACACTTGCAACATTTACGAGAAGTTCTATTTGTGCTTCGCAGGGAAAAATTTTATGTAGCAGTAAAGAAGTGTATCTTTTCGATGCCTAAGGTATTGTTCTTGGGTTACGTGATTTCTAGAGAGGGGCTGCAGGTTGATGAGTCTAAAGTTGAGGTGATTAGGCAATGCCTTAATCTAGTACAATTACTGAAGTTCGGAGTTTTCATGGGCTTGCCTCTTTTTACAAACGTTTCATCCCATATTTTAGTAGCATCATGGCCTCTGTGACAGATTATATGAAGGGTGGCAAGTTTGTATAGACAGAGGCAGCAGAGAAAACCTTACAGCTTATTAAGACACGCTTGACCACCGCTCCTGTCTTAGTGCTTCTTGATTTTTCGCAAGCATTTGAATTACACTGTGATGCTTCTAAAATGGGCATTGGGGCTGCTTTGAGTCAAAATGGAAGGCCTGTAGCATACTTCAGTGAGAATCTCTCAAGTTTCAAGCGTAATTACAGTACCTATGATGTAAAGTTTTATGCAGTAGTTCAAGCAGTAAAGCACTAAAGGCACTACTTGTACAACAGATAGTTTGTATTGTACACAGACCATGAGGCTTTGAAAAACTTTCATGGCTAGGATAAGGTGTCTTCACAACATGCTCCATGGGCAGCCTACCTCAGACAATTTACTTTTGTGGTAAAACACAAGTCAGGAGTTACAAATAAAGTTGCTGATGCTTTGAGCCGCAGGAGTAATTTTTTTGTTGCAATGCTAGTTGAGGTAC
The DNA here is from genome assembly GCA_947685225.1 of Garcia nutans. Classification (NCBI taxonomy): domain Eukaryota; kingdom Viridiplantae; phylum Streptophyta; class Magnoliopsida; order Malpighiales; family Euphorbiaceae; genus Garcia; species Garcia nutans. Next base: position 8,169,233 of record CANTUV010000059.1, on the reverse strand, counting down.
CTGGCTTAGACTCTTTTTATGACTTGTTTGTTACTGATTCATTCTTTTCTGCTATTCTAGAAAAGGTTCAAGCAAGTGAAAGAACAGATTTCTTATTGTATGATGGGTTCTTATTCAAAGGGAACCAATTATGTATTCCAAATTGCAGCTTGTGCCTCAAGATCATTCAGGAGTTACATGGCGAAGGAAAAGTCGGTCACGACAGGACCTTGCAACTGGTTCAAGCTTCCTATTTTTAGCCTACTATGCGAAGAGAAGTGGACAAGTATGTGCAGTGATGTCCAATTTATTAATTTCCTAAGGGTACAACCACTAATGTTGGCCTATACATACCCCTACCAGTACCTACTCAGCCTTGAGTGGATATCAGTATAGACTTTGTATTGGGCTTGCCTCGCACACAATGTGGTAATTATTCCATCTTTGTTGTCGTTGATCATTTTTCTAAGATGTTTCATTTTATTCCATGAAAGAGAAAGTCAGATGCTGTTAATGTGGCCCAATTGTATTTTTGTGAAGTGTCTCGCCTTCATGGCCTGTCTACATCTATTGTGTCTGATAGAGATACTCGCTTCATAAGTCACTTTTGGTGCAGTTTATGAAAAATGGTTAATACACAACTGAATTTTAGCAGTGCTTATTACCCACAGACTGATGGTCAAACTGAAGTGGTGAATAGATCCTTGGGCAATCTACTTCGTAGTTTAGTTGATGATAATGTGAAGAGTTGGGACTAGAAGTTATGCCAGGCTGAGTTTGCTCATAATCATGCTGTCAATAGAAGTTCAGGTTTCAGCCCTTTTCAGGTTATGTATTCAGTTGTGCCCAGGGGACTCTTAGATCTTTTTCCTTTGTCAAGACTAGAGTTCATGGCAAAGTAGCAGATTTTGTGGCTAATTTGCAGGACATTCATAAGGCAACGCACGCCGACTTACTGCAAGCCAACGCCAAGTATAAGCAAGCTGCAGACCGTAAGCGCCGTCATGTTGAATTTGAGGTGGGTGATTTTGTATGGGCTGTCGTCACTAAAGAGTGCTTCTCAGTTGGAGAATATAATAAGCTTTCTGCCAAGAAGATTGGTCCTATGAAAATCATTGAAAAGATTAATCCTAATGCCTACCACCTTAAATTGCCCAGCCTTATCCGTACTGTTAATGTATTTAATGTGAAGCATTTGATTCCTTTTCAAGAGGACTCCTCTGATGATGATATTACTGATAATTCGAGGGCAAATTTTTTCTATCCCGGGGGGAATGATGTGGAACAAAGAGTTTTGACTTTTATAGAGCTGTTTGACCGAAAACTGCCATAGTGGCAGTTTGGTAATTACTGCCAAAAGTTGATGTTGCAAACTGAGAATTCTAAGGGCCTAGCCCAATGAAAAATGGGCTAGCGAGTCAAATTCACTGCTTTGCAGTGTGGTCCATCCGTTTTCAATCAAATTCCATCGTTTAGGCCTCCGAAAAATGCATTTTACTTTTATGGCAGCTTAGGGCATATTTTTATTTTCTTATTTAGAACCCTTGGATCGAGGCACCGTTTGGGCATTTTGTTTGCCTCGTTAAATAATATATTTCTTATAATTCTTTTATTTTGGCAATCTATTACATTTTAAAAATTTTTCTTATTTGGAATTAGGGTTTTCTGTAGCCCTAAAGCTTTATAATGTAATATTTGAAGAAGTGGAAGACAGTTTTCAGAGTTGAATAATAATTTAGTTGAGAAGTTTTTCTCTCATTTTGTGTTTATTACCTAGGCATTCTTAGGCTAAATAAGAATAGCACCTTTATTTATTACTTCCGCTACATCATTAAGTCCAACACTCATACAAGAAGACCATGCCTAGCTCCATAAAATCTAAAATGGTATCAAAAAGCTCATATGGGCTCATAGACCAAAACAAAATGCCTTAGGGCATTTTTGATGTTAGCTATTCATCAACACTCAAAGGCAAGCCCAACACTCCCATATGAAGACTTGGACTAAAGCTCACACATATATATCCATAAATATCTAACATGATATCAGCACCCAATGGCTTCACAACCCTTGAAGATCTAGAAATGGGCGGAGCTTAGTAGGTTGGGCCTGTCATGATGAAAAAGACTCAGGCCCTAAGTCCTGAAGCCTTAGGAGAAGTAAGGCTCAGTGAGGAAGACACAGGGATATCCTGTGGCCTCTAATGTTCAAGAGTACAAGTCCAAGCAAAAATAGAGGAGAGAGACCTGAAGCCTTTGAAACTCAAAAAGAATACAAGCTTGTAATATCCTACATGAAATGAAAGTCTCATAGCCTAAATGTTATGCAAATTAAATGAACATGTGAGGAAAAATTTTGATTGAAATAAAATTTTAATGTACCAAAATAAAAACTCTAAAATGCTTGAATTGAAAATCCTACAATTCATAATGAATGTGAACCAAACCAACCAACCTTAAGATATAAAATCATTAATTACATTTGTATAAAAAAGTATTAAAAAAATAAAGTGATCTACTAGAGTGATGAAGGAACCATTGAAATGCAATGAAGTGAAATTTACAAGGCATTAAAGTGATGAAATGAAAATTCTAAAAACACCTTAGTTGCGGTAACTCATATGCATAAAAATCCCAGGGTATTTTACTTGAAATGCTTTATAACCATAATAAAAATATTTTAACCTAATGACATACATTAAAATCATATAAAATAAATCAAAATTAAAATTTTGAAGTGAAAGGAATTTCAAAGAAATCAATTACAAGTGCAGATAGCAAGTTGGAATGTGAAATTACCAAAAAAGGGCTCCAAATTTATCAAAAGAACCTAATGGGATGGAGGGGTAAAATAGAAATTTCACTCATTTAATTCTCAGCTATTTTTCTGCCAAACCAAGTGGGTACTCATCTCCTTTGAAAGGGAAGAGAGCTTGGACAATTCATACTTAAACGAGGAGAAAAAGTCAAAACTTCTTATCTTCTTTCTACCTAAACATCTTCCTTTCTCTCATGATTTTCTCTCTTTCTCCATCATTCATAGCCCATTCCTAAGCTACTTTCTTGTATCTGGACGTGTTCAAAGTGAAAAAAAAAAAAAACTAAGCCAATAAAGTGATATAGCAACAAAGAAGGCTAATGGAACTTCCAAAAGTAAGAAATCTAAAAATTTTAAACCTTAATCTTTCAATTTTGTTTCCTTAACTTTAAATCTATTATTTATTGAACTTAAGCTATAAATAATCATTTATACATGTTAATTAACTATTTAGGATATTGTAAATTGGTTTGGATTGAAAGAAATTGAAAAGGACAAAGATAAAAACCCTAATCCTCAAATCTGCCCAAATTGTGCTACTTGAATTCTCTATTATGTAGCTATTATTTTTTATTTATTTTAGTATGTAAATGAGCTCTAAAAATCTTAAAAATTTACAAAAAGGTGCATTTTGATGTTTTTAAGACTTTGGTAAAAGAAAAAGTCAAATGATGAGGGAAAATAAGTGAGCAATAAAATAAATACAAGCTGCTCATAGTAACAGCCTGTATGAATATTATTTAAAATTTTGCTACTGTGTTTGAGTTATTTGCCTATATAAATGAACTTTATAATTCATAAAAATTTATAGGAAAGTCATTTGGGATGTTAGGAATACCTTGAAAAAATTTTAAGACGAATGAATTTGATGAATTTAATGTGCAACTAAATGAGTGCTAATTGCTCTAACACTGAAAATTAGATGTTTGTTGATTAAGACTAAATTGAGCATACCAAAATATATTTGACTAGGCCATAAACATGATCATAATATGGAAATAAAGTTTAACATATTTAGTTAATATCCTAAAAAGACCAAATGCTAATTCAATAAATAAGTAAATCAATTTACTAGAGAAAACCAATGTGTTTAAATTGGCAGATTATGTGTAATTGGAACTTAATTGCATAGTCTTATTGTAATATGATTTTGTGATATTTGAATTCATAATTACAAAATGAAATTTGGAATATTTTAAGGTATTAAAACATGGCCTAAGTGTCTTATGAACAACTAAAGTAAGAGGAACAAAGATAGTGAATCATAAGTGATAATAATGGGCTAAAATGTAAACATATATATATATATATATATGAAAAATATAAATGGCATATTAATACATAACTTAAACCAAACTAAATGAGATTCTAGAGGAATAATATAAATCTTCCTAAGGTGTCCATTAATATGTAAAAAGGTTAAATAACCTTAAATACAAATAATAAGCTAAAAACGAACCTAAATATGCAATTTATGTATGGATGTGAATGTAGGTCAAACATTGCCACAAAAATAACTAGTAATTATCAGTGACTTAGAGAAATTAAATTTGCAAGTTCAAAGTGAGTTGTAGTATTTGTCCCTTTCTTTGTTACTTTGGAAATCTTTAATGAAATTTGAATTATTTTTCATACTTTAGCTACTTGATATTATTTGTTGTTTGTATTCTTGTATTCATGAATTGTGAAACTTTATATGGCCTTTAAGCCCATGTGATCATACCAAGCCATTTGATAGCCAATATGATAGAATCACAACTTGATGGAAGCTATACCATCAGGCTATGTGTATATAGAAACTTATGGCCCAAGATCTGGAGCCTTAGAAAAGAAGAAGCCCAGTTAGAAAGACCCGGATAAGGACTTATGACCTCTAATATTTCACTTAAAAAATTACAAGTCTAGGCAAAGAAATAAAGGGAGAGACTTGAACTTGAGGAACACAAATCCAAGATGATAATTAAAGGCAAGTCACAATTGAACTAGGCTATTGAACTTGAGGAGAGAGTGTTGAAAATAGTGGGAAAAAAAAAAGAAAGAAAAAAGACAAAGAAATGTAAAAATCCCACATATGTGGGTTACAAAGAATGAAAACGCTATATAAGTGTGGATGATAGCAAACCGGATATGGGCTATTTATCAACACTCAAAGGCAAACCCAACACTCCCACATGAAGACTTGGACCAAGCCCATATATGTGCATCCACAAAAATCTAACAGTTATATATATATATATATTTATAAATACAAAAGAATGTATTTTTTATTTCAATGTTCATCGTCCTTAGTAGCAGAGGCGTTGATAATTAGAGAAATTAAAAGGCTGTAATTTTATGCGTCCCAACATAATGTGATACAAATTAATACGGGTCTGATGCTTTGATAGTTGTTGAAGAGATTATTTACCAGACCTTCTTTCGCTTTGGAAAATTGCTGCTATAATTGTGAGCAATGATCATATTAGGTCTCCTCAATGTAATCAAGCTTGCCTTTTCTATTTCTCATGTTGCAGATGTCTGCTAGGCTAGGAAGTTGTCCATTGAATTGACTGACTTGCATTCCTTCTCAGTTGCATCAGTTATTATTTGCTGATGCTTTACTTGTTCCTTCTTGCTCTTGAGGAATCACGAATATTCATAGTTCAAACAAAAAATTTCAGAACTTTATAATTCCACATTGGAATATATATAGAACCCTTGCAAGTAATTTATTAAAATTTCTATTAAAATTGAATTTGATAAAGTAAAAAACCTCATTTTGATTATTTATTAAATGGGTCAAATTCCAAGGCACCAGTGGGGAGTAGATTTTGAGACCCTAAATGGTTGTGTTTGTAATATTTTCAGGGATGGGGCCTAATCTTCCAAAAGCATAGTCCTGTGTTTTTGATACTCTGAGTCACTTCTTAACCTGCTGATATTGAAAAGTCTGTTGTTTAAAGCTTAGGAATTTTTTATCTTTTTTGTGACTTTGCATATTCTTAATTAGAGGTGACTATCAGAGTTGGGCCTAACTCATACTGAAAATTCGAATTGACAGTATGAGGATTGTCCAGCCTTATATATGACTGGAGCTTTGGCTTCCTTACCGATGTGGGATCATTATCTCCAACATCCCCCCTCAAGTGCAATAGGGGCTCGACTCGGTTTACACTTGCTACCACGAGTCCATTTACCACGTTGGGCGGACCGGCTGACATCAATCCATCAGCTTCGGTCTTGTGGGGGTTCGGCCCAGGATCTAGCCCGTTTAGGCATGAATGCTCTGATACCATATTAGAGTTGGGCCTAACTCACACTGAAAACCCGAGTTGACAGTATGAGGATTGCCCAGTCTTATATGTGACTGGAGCTTTAGCTTCCTTACCGATGTGAGATCATTATCTCCAACAGTGACAACATAATAGTTATTTGGATATTTGAGGACAGAATTAAATTAAAGTAGCTGAAAGTTGATTTTTTTTTCATTTTCATAAATTATGGGGGAAAAAACTTCGTTTTTATGGCTTGTATAGTTTTAATCAACAAAATGAAATTTAACGGCACAAGAAAATCTTAAATTTTAGTACTTTTGTAACTCTATCACGAATTTTTCATTTTAAAAATTTTATACAATAATTTTAAATTTTTTAATTTTATCACTGATTTAACTGTATGCGAAATCAGACTGAAATTTATCATTATGATAGGCATAAATTGATTACTTTTTTAATATATATATATATATATAAACTTATATAATTATCAAATTTAAACTTACATGATTTTGACTTGAATATTTACTAGTTTTTTACATTGTGTAATAAAATAAACAAATTTAAACATATAATATCAAAATTTCGATTTAATTTTTTTATGAAATTAGATCCGTATTATATTACATAACAAAATCCAAAATCATGTCATGTAAATAATTCCAAAGTTGATATATACATATATTATCAGTAACATGAACTTATTACAGAAAAATAAGGAGTAATGAAAATCATCTTTCATGCCAAACTAACATATTAGCTTTTTTTTTTTTATTCCAAATTATAATCCACTTATTATTTCAATAAATTAGTTAATATGTTAAATCTTTATTATATTTATATTTAAAAATATTTATTAAAAATATTTAATAAATATATTCCATACTAAAATAAAAGTATAATAACAAGAAATATATATATTTATATTTTTTAATTAATAAAAATAATTAATTATTTTTTTAATTCTCATAAAATAAAAAATACATTTATTAATTCAAAACCAAAGAGTATTTAATAACAATACGATATATTTGAATGATTATCCTAAAAAATGGTACTTAAGCAAATGTTGATAGCAAGTTTTTTCCATGATTGAAGCTAGCTTAGGGTCAAGTAGAAAGTTATTTATATGAAAAAAAGAGCAGTAGCAGAACCATTATCCAATTGAAAGGATCAAAATTTTAAAACTAAAAATATTGTATTTAGTATATATAAGTTTACTATTTAATATATATAAGTTTACTATAAATAAATTAAAAATAAAATTGAACAAAAGTAATTCTTTTAATATTATAATAATGAGACTAATTTTTATTCTTAGTTTGACAATAATTGAAAGGTAACTATTATATAATATGAGTCTATATTGATATTTTATATTTTGGTTGGTAAATTATAACTTATTATTTAAAAATGATATTATCCAAGTTTAATTTTAGTAAATCTACCGGCACAAAATTAATATTATATATTTCTTCTTCTTCTTCTTCTTCTTTTACAATAAGTAACAAAAGTTTCAATACATAAATAATATTTTTATTTAAATATAAATTCATACTCATCAAATTTATAAGCTTAATAAAATCCATATATAGTATTCAAAAAATTTAATAATTTAAGAATAAATTTTAAAAAATGAATATTTTTATTAAATTAAAATAAATTATAAATAAATTTATGATTGATAATCTCTAATGAATAAAAGTTTTATAGAAAAATAAATAAATATAAAATATAATATAATATAATTAAAAATTAATATTTTCCAAATAAAAAGTATTTTAGTATTTTAAATTTTTTTATTTAATTTAGCAAATTATTTAAAAGTAAATAATGACATCATTGTATTATTTACGAGAGGCCCATAGGCCACTCAGGATTCCCTAAATTTGCCTCTAAAAAGATGTTAAATGATGTCCGTATGTTCATTCTATATGTACTCTTAAAATTTTCACATAGTTTAGCGGCGATTTAGTTTTGAATGTAGAAGGTAAGTTTATTGCGGAGTTTTGTCTCTAAATCATATTTTTCCTCCTTATAATAATAATAATAATAATAATAATAATAATAATAATAATTTATTTTCTATAAAAAATATTAAAAAAAAAGTATTGAAAACCAAGTGTTTGGCGAGATTCTCCATTTTCCCATACTTTTCAAATTAGGCTTTGGAGAGCACTTGCAAAAATCAAAAAAAGCTGCCTACCATTAAGGGGTCTACACCCTCCAAAGCCCTCACACCTAACCAAATCTTTTCTTTATTTATTCTTTTTAATTTTGTTTCTTTCGTTTATCCTTGATTTTGCATTTCCACCAAAATCCTTGATTCTTTTCAACACTTGTTCAAATCTACACACATATATACAGAGGCCCCCCTTGTGAGCTATTCGCCTATTCCATAACAAAAAGACTTCTCTCTCTCCATCCCCTTTTAACGTAAAGTTAATTTGCATAATATTTGTGTATACTTATGCAAATTAAATATAATTATCAAGTTAATCTTTAATATATTCTTTAAAAATAAAAAATAAGAGGCTTAATATTTCAATTTTTTGGTTCATCAATACAATTATTTGTTGCACATTTTTTAATGGGAGTTGGAATAGTTTTTTTATTTGATAATCAGTGGCGAAGCCATGTATTGGAGAAGGTGGACAACTATCCTCCTTCTCTTTTGAAAAATAAAACATAAATATATTTTTTAAAAATGCTATAATTTCTTATTTGTCTAGCTTATGCAAGAAGGAAAAAGATAATTATATAATAACATATTCATAAATAATCTGTGTAATTTTTCACATCTAAAATAAATATGCAATGCTAATATCGGTCTTGTACAGACATCATCATTTAAAAAAATACATAATATATAGTTAAATCTAAATTTTATCGATCAAAACTTCATTAAATTGAGTCGAACAAAAAAAATATGAGTTCCAATGGAGAGAGAGAGAGAGAGAGGGGAAAATGGTGAAAAAAAGAAAAAAAAATATATACTTTTAGGATAAAGAATATTATTGTCCGAAAAAATGTATATAAAATTAATGTGATATAAAATTTATTAGGATTTTGTCAAGGAATATTTAATTGTTTGTTTAAATTCCAAATATTTCTCTCTCTCTCTCTCTATATATATATATATTTCTAGTTACTTCTTTTTCATTTTTGAGGCAAAAATTATTAAATTGTGGATCTATATTGATGAAAACTTTATTTCAAGTGTCTGTTTGGGGTGACTTTTGAAGCATCTTACACATAAACATAAACTTGGTTTTCCATTCCCTCATTTTGAAAACTAAATAGACATCAATAAAGACCATGTGATTACTGTCTCTTTTTATCAACCAATTTGGTCAGCTTTTGTTTTTGTCTAAAATCAGGTCTTTGCTTTGCCATTGATGAGTTCAATCATCAGCTGGTAGGTAACTATAACAAAATGTCCCACTATTTTATATATTTATAGGAACCTGCATGCATGTCCTACTTAGCCTCCACATAAATTTCATTTTCCTTTTTCAAACTTTCGTATCTGTTCAATCAGTCTGTTAGAGCATGATGATCTACACTTTGTTATTTTTTTTTTGCTACAATAAAAATTTAAGAGTTATATAGTGTTTTCCATTTTACATAAATTATTTACATTCTAGTCCATTTAATATTTAAAATAGTAAGAATGTTTATTAATATTTAGATGGACAGAGGTTCAATTTAGATCCTAAATTTTTCTTTGAAGTTAGTATTGGAACTTCATTTTTTTTAAGAATAAGTATTATTCTATAATTTGATAAATCTGTTAAACTAAATTAATTATTGCTGACGTGATAATATAAAACCCATTGAATCAGAAATATTAGGGTTTCAATGCCTATAGCAATTTAATAAGGGTCATAGTATAATTTAATATTATTCATAATATTTTATAATATAAGTTTATGATAAATTTTTTCATTGTATAATCAATATTTTAATTCTATATATAGAATTCTATATATATTTTTTATTATATTTTAATATTTTAATTTATATAGTCTTTTAATTATATTATTTTTATTTTTTATAGTTTAGAAATTAAATTGGTTATTTTTAAAATAATTGAGAATAAATATTAAGTATGTTAAACCTAAGTTGTAATAATAATTTTTTTCCATATAAAAATAGAATAAAAGTTTAATTTGGATTATGATCTTTGCCCAAAATCAGTGTCTAAGCCCTAATAATTCTTATATAATAAATCTCATATTGCCACATCAACCGTCGTAAAGTCGGCTTAACTAGTTTATTCAAAAATATTTCTTTCTTTCTTTCTTTCTTTAAAAAAAAACTAGTTTATTCAAAAATATACAAATTAATTTATACTTAATTGAATTAAACAGAGACCACTTTTCATGAATTTTTAGTCATAATACTTTATTAATACGATTAAAAAAATATTCAAATCATTTTATTGTTTTAATAATTTTTTTTAATATTTTAGTACTTTTGATATATATTCGTTATTTTTATTTCTTAACTTGATATGAAGTAAGAAGATTAAGCCCATGTTATCGATATGATAGAATCATAACTTGATGGAAGCTATATCATCAGGCTATATGTATATAGAGACTTGTGATAAAAAGAGTTCCAAAGTAAGTGACAAATGTGTTTATCTGTCGTATTATTTGTGGGTCCTTCTTGTGGGTTAAAATTTATTTATATACTTTTGTTGAGCAATCACCTTATGTTATTATTATTTTTGAACATTGAAATACTTTTGTTGTATATCTTACTTTTATGACACTATAATCTTGCTGAGTTGATGGCTCACCCAAGAGTCTATGGTTTCAAATAGAGGTGATCCATTAATAACTTTTATTACTTTCCCAAATAATGCCACGACTATATATAGAATGCACAATAATAGAAATCTCACATCAAGAAATTAAGAGAAAGAAAAACAAAATATAAGGTTGAAGCTCATCAAAATAAAATGGCTTAAGCCATTTTAGTGGAGGTGAGCCTAAATCAATTGAGAAGCCTATCTACCAAAGAAAGTCAAGTTCATTTGTCATTAAATTAATTGAGTCTAAAGCTTAAAAAAATCTAACATGATATTAAAGCTTATATGACCTCAAGATCTAACTATCAAAAGTTTAAGAATGAAGCCTATTGGAAGAGAAAAGTTTAATGGAGCTATCTTACAAAAATTTGGAAACTTATGGCCCAAGTGGAGCCTTAGAAAAGAAGAAGTCCAGTGGAAAATACCCAGATAATGACTTGTGACCTCTGATATTTCACTTGAAAAATTACAAGTCTAGGCAAAGAAATAGAGGGAGAGACTTGAATTTGAGGAACACAAATTCAAGATGATAATAAAAGGCAAGTCACAATTGAACTAGGCTATTGAACTTGACGGGAGCTTGTTGAAAATAGTGGGAAAAAAAAAAAAAAAGACAAAGAAATGTAAAAATCCCACATATGTGGGTTACAAAGAATGAAAACGCTATATAATAGCAAACTGGATATGGGCCATTTATCAACACTCAAAGGCAAGGCCAACACTCACACATGAAGGCTTGGACCAGGCCCATATATGTGCATCCACAAAAATCTAACAGTTATTTATATATATATATATATATATACACAAAAGAATGTATTTTTTATTTCAATGTTCATCGTCCTCAGTAGCAAAGGCGTTGATAATTAGAGAAATTAAAAGGCTGTAATTTTATGCGTCCCAACATAATGTGATACAAATTAATATGGGTCTGATGCTTTGATAGTTGTTGAAGAGATTATTTACCAGAGACCTTCTTTCGCTTGGGAAAATTGCTGCTATAATTGTGAGCAATGATCATATTAGGTCTCCTCAATGTAATCAAGCTTGCCTTTTCTATTTCTCATGTTGCAGATGTCTGCTAGGCTAGGAAGTTGTCCATTGAATTGACTGACCTGCATTCCTTCTCAGTTGCATCAGTTATTATTTGCTGATGCTTTATTTGTTCCTTCTTGCTCTTGAGGAATCACGAATATTCATAGTTCAAACAAAAAATTTCAGAACTTTATAATTCCACATTGGAATATATATAGAACCCTTGCAAGTAAATTATTAAAATTTCTATTAAAATTGAATTTGATGAAGTAAAAAACCTCATTTTGATTATTTATTAAATGGGTCAAATTCCAAGGCACCAGTGGGGAATAGATTTTGAGACCCTAAATGGTTGTGATTGTAATATTTTCAGGGATGGGGCCTAATCTTCCAAAAGCATAGTCCTGTGTTTTTGATACTCTGAGTCACTTCTTAACTTTGATATTGAAAAGTCTGTTGTTTAAAGCTTAGGAATTTTTTTATCTTTTTTGTGCCTTTGCATATTCTTAATTAGAGGTGACAACATAATAGTTATTTGGATATTTGAAGACAGAATTAAACTAAAGTAGCTGAAAGTTGATTTTTTTTTTCATTTTCACAAATTATGGAGGAAAAAACTTCGTTTTTATGGCTTATATAGTTTTAATCAACAAAATGAAATTTAACGGCACAAGAAAATCTTAAATTTTAGTACTTTTGTAACTCTATCACGAATTTTTCATTTTAATAAATTTATACAATTATTTTAAATTTTTTAATTTTATTTAACTGTATGCGAAATCAAAATGAAATTTATCATTATGATAGGCATAAATTGATTACTTTTTTTTTAATATATATATATATAAACTTATATAATTATCAAATTTAAACTTACATTATTTTGACTTGAATATTTACTAGCTTTTAAACATATAATATTTACTAGCTTTTCACATTATGTGTAATAAAATAAACAAATTTAAACATATAATATCTAATTTTCGATTTAATTTTTTATGAAATTGGATCCGTATTATATTATATAACAAAATCCAAAATCATGTCATGTAAATAATTCCAAAGTTGATATATACATATATTATCAGTAACATGAACTTATTAAAGAAAAATAAGGAGTAATGAAAATTATCTTTCATGCCAAACTAACATATTAGCTTTTTTTTTATTCCAAATTATAATCCATTTATTATTTCAATAAATTAGTTAGTATGCTAAATCTTTATTAAATTTATATTTAAAAATACTTATTAAAAATATTTAATATATATATTCCATACTAAAATAAAAGTATAATAATAAGAAATATATATTTATATTTTTTAATTAATAAAAATAATTAATTATTTTTTTAATTCTCATAAAATAAAAAAATGCATTTATTAATTAAAAACCAAAGAGTACATAATAACAATACGATATATTTGAATGATTATCCTAAAAAGTGGTACTTAAGCAAATGTTGATAGCAAGTTTTGTCCATGATTGAAGCTAGCTTAGGGTCAAGTAGAAAATTATTTATATGAAAAAAAGAGCAGTAGCAGAACCATGATCCAATTGAAAGGATCAAAATTTTAAAACTAAAAATATTGTATTTAGTATATATAAGTTTACTATTTAATATATATAAGTTTACTATAAATAAATTAAAAATAAAATTGAACAAAAGTAATTCTTTTAATATTATAGTAATGAGACTAATTTTTATTTTTAGTTTGACAATAATTGAGAGGTAATTATTATATAATACGAGTCTATATCTAATTTATGATATTTTGTATTTTGGTTGATAAATTATAACTTATTATTTAAAATCATATTATCCAAGTTTAATTTTAGTAAATCTATCAGCACAAAATTAATATTATATATTTCTTCTTCTTCTTCTTCTTTTACAATAAGTAACAAAAGTTTCAATACATAAATAATATTTTTATTTAAATATAAATTCATACTCATTCAATTTATAAGCTTAATAAAATCCATATATAGTATTAGAAAAATTTAATAATTTAGGAATAAATTTTAAAAATGAATATTTTTATTAAATTAAAATAAATTATAAATAAATTTATGATTAATAATCTCTAATGAATAAAAGTTTTATAGAAAAATAGATATATATATATAATATAATATAATATAATTAAAAATTAATATTTTCCAAATAAAAAGTATTTTAAATATTTTTATTTAATTTGGCATATTATTTAAAAGTAAATAATGACATCATTGTATTATTTAAGAGAGACTCATAGGCCACTCAGGATTCCCTAAAATTGCCTCTAAAAAGATGTTAAATGATGTCGGTATGTTCATTCTATATGTACTCTTAGAATTTTCACATAGTTTAGTGGCGATTTAGTTTTGAATGTAGAAGGTAAGTTTATTGCGGAGTTTTGCCTCTAAATTATATTTTTCCTCCTTATAATAATAATAATTTATTTTCTACAAAAAATATTAAAAAAAAAGACGGTGAAAACCAAGTGTTTGGCGAGATTCTCCATTTTCCCATACTTTTCAAATTAGGCTTTGGAGAGCACTTGCAAAATAAAAAAAAGCTGCCTACCATTAAGGGGTCTACACCCTCCAAAGCCCTCACACCTAACCAAATCTTTTCTTTGTTTATTCTTTTTAATTTTGTTTCTTTCGTTTATCCTTGATTTGCATTTCCACCAAAATCCTTGATTCTTTTCAACACTTGTTCAAATCTAGACACATATATACAGAGGCCCCCCTTGTGAGCTATTCGCCTATTCCATAACAAAAAAGACTTCTCTCTTTCCATCCCCTTTTAACGTAAAGTTAATTTGCATAATATTTGTATATACTTATGCAAATTAAATATAATTATCAAGTTAATCTTTAATATATTCTTTAAAAATAAAAAATAAGAGGCTTAATATTTCAATTTTTTGGTTCATCAACACAATTATTTGTTGTACATTTTTTTAATGGGAGTTGAAATAGTTTTTTATCTGATAATCAGTGGCGAAGCCATGTATTGAAAAAGGCGGACAACTATCCTCCTTCTCTTTTGAAAAAAAAACATAAATATATTTGTTAAAAATGTTAAAATTTCTTATTTGTCTAGCTTATGCTAGAAGGAAAAAGACAATTACATAATAGCATATCCATAACAGTCCACAATAATCTGTATAATTTTTCACATTTAAAATACATATGCAATGCTAAGATCGGTCTTGTACAGACATCATCATTTAAAAAAATATATATAATATATAGTTAAATCTAAAATTTATCAATCAAAACTTCATTAAATTGAGTCGAACAAAAAAAAAGATGAGTTCCAATGGAGAAAGAAAAAAGAGAGTGAGAGAGAGAAAGAGAGAGAAGGAGGATGAGAAAACGATAAAAAAAGAGAAATATGAGGAGGAAGCATGAGAGAGAGAGAGAGAGAGAGAGAGAGGGGGGGGGGAATGGTGAAAAAAAGAAAAATATATATTTTTTTAGGATAAAGAATATTATTGTCCGAATAAATGTATATAAAATTAATGTGATCTAAAACGATAAAAAAAGAGAAATATGAGGAGGAAGCATGAGAGAGAGAGAGAGAGAGAGAGAGAGAGAGAGAGAGAGAGGAGGGGGGGGGGGGAATGGTGAAAAAAAGAAAAATATATATTTTTTTAGGATAAAGAATATTATTGTCCGAATAAATGTATATAAAATTAATGTGATCTAAAATTTATTAGGATTTTGTCAAGGAATATTTAATTGTTTGGTTAAATTCCAAATAATTTTCTCTCTCTCTCTCTCTATATATATTTCTAATTACTTCTTTTTCCTTTTTGAGGCAAAAATTATTAATTTGTGGATCTATATTGATGAAAACTTTATTTCAAGTGTCTGTTTGGGGTGACTTTTGACACATCTTACACATAAACATAAACTTGGTTTTCCATTCCCTCATTTTGAAAACTAAATAGACATATCTTAAATAAAGACCAGACCATGTGATTACTGTCTCTTTTTATCAACCAATTTGGTCAGCTTTTGTTTTTGTCTAAAATCAGGTCTTTGCTTTGCCATTGATGAGTTCAATCATCAGCTGGTAGGTAACTATAACAAAATGTCCCTCTATTTTATATATTTATAGGAACCTGCATGCATGTCCTACTTAGCCTTCACATAAATTTCATTTTTCTTTTTCAAACTTTTGCTATCTGTTCAATCAGTCTGTTAGAGCATGATGATCTACACTTTGTTATTTTTTATTTGCTACATTAAAAATTTAAGAGTTATATAATAAGAAGTGTTTTCCATTTTACATAAATTATTTACATTCTAGTCCATCTAATATTTAAAATAGTAAGAATGTTTATTAATATTTAGATGGACAGAGGTTCAATTTAGATCCTAAATTTTGCTTTGAAGTTAGTATTGGAACTTCATTTTTTTTAAGAATAAGTATTATTCTATAATTTGATAAAGCTGTTAAACTAAATTAATTATTGCTGTCAATTCAAAAAAATTAATTATTGCTGATGTGATAATATAAAATCCATTGAATCAGAAATATTAGGGTATCAATGCCTATAACAATTTAATAAGGGTCATAGTATAATTTAATATTATTCATAATATTTTATAATATAAGTTTATGATAAATTTTTTCATTGTATAATCAATATTTTAATTCTATATATAGAATTCTATATATATATATATATTATTATATTTTAATATTTTAATTTATATAGTCTTTTAATTATATTATTTTTATTTTTTATAGTTTAGAAATTAAATTGGTTATTTTTAAAATAATTGAGACTAAATATTAAGTATGTTAAACCTAAGTTGTAATAATAATTTTTTTCCATATAAAAATAGGATAAAAGTTTAATTTGGATTATGATCTTTGCCCAAAATCAGTATCTAAACCCTAATAATTCTTATATAATAAATCTCATATTGCCACATCAACCGTCGCAAAGTCGGCTTAACTAGTTTATTCAAAAATATTTCTTTATTTCTTTCTTTCTTTCAAAAAAAAAAACTAGTTTATTCAAAAATATAAAAATTAATTTATACTTAATTGAATTAAACAGAGCCCACTTTTCATGAATTTTTAGTTATAATATTTTATTAATACGATTAAAAAAAATATTCAAATCATTTTTTATTTTAATAATTTTTTTTAATATTTCGGTACTTTTGACACATATTCTTTATTTTTATTTCTTAATTTAATATGAAGTAAGAAGTTTCAGCCCATGTGATCATACCAAGTCATTTGATAGCCGATATGATAGAATCATAACTTGATGGAGGTTATACCATCAGACTATGTGTATATAGAGACTTATGATAAAAAGTATTTCAAAATAAGTGGCAAATGTGTTTATCTGTCATATTATTTGTGGGTCCTTCTTGTGGGTTAAAATTTATTCATATACTTTTGTTGAGCAATCACCTTATGTTATTATTATTTTTGAACATTGAAATACTTTTGTTGTATATCTTATCTTTATGGCACTATAATCTTGCTAAGTTGATGACTCACCCAAGCGTCTATGGTTTCAAATAGAGGTGATCCGTTTAATAACTTTTATTACTTTCCCAAAGAATGCCACGACTATATATAGAATGCATAATACCAGAAATCCCACATCGAGAAATTAAGAGAAGGAAAAACAAAATATAAGATTGAAGCTCATCAAAATAAAATGGCTTAGGCCATTTTAGTGGAGGTGAGCCTAAATCAATTGAGAAGCCTATCTACCAAAGAAAGTTAAGTTTATTTGCCATTAAATTAATTGAGTCTAATGCTCCAGCTTAAAATAATCTAACATGATAAAAGCTTATATGGCCTCAAGACCTAACGATCTAAGGTTCAAAAATGAAGCCTATTGAAAGAGAAAGTTTAATGGAGCTATCTTACAAAAATTAGAAAACTTATGGCCCAAGATTCGGAGCCTTAGAAAAGAAGAAGCCCGGTGAGAAAGACCTAGATAAGGACCTATGACCTCTGATATTTCACTTGAAAAATTACAAGTCTAGGCAAAGAAATAGAGGGATAGACTTGAGCTTGAGGAACACAAATCCAAGATGATAATTAAAGGCAAGTCATAATTGAAATAGGCTATTGAACTTGAGGAGAGAGTGTTGAAAATAGTGGGAAAAAAAAAAGAAAAAAGACAAAGAAATGTAAAAATCCCACATTTGTGGGTTACAAAGAATGAAAACGCTATGTAAGTGTGGATGATAGCAAACCGGATATGGGCTATTTATCAACACTCAAAGGCAAGCCCAACACTCCCACATGAAGACTTGGACCAGGCCCATATATGTGCATCCACAAAACTCTAACAGTTATATATATATATATATATATATATAAAAGAATGTATTTTTTATTTCAATGTTCATCGTCCTTAGTAGCAGAGGCGTTGATAATTAGAGAAATTAAAAGGCTGTAATTTTATGCGTCCCAACATAATGTGATACAAATTAATATGGGTCTGATGCTTTGATAGTTGTTGAAGAGATTATTTACCAGACCTTCTTTCGCTTTGGAAAATTGCTGCTATAATTGTGAGCAATGATCATATTAGGTCTCCTCAATATAATCAAGCTTGCCTTTTCTATTTCTCATGTTGCAGATGTCTGCTCCGCTAGGAAGTTGTCCATTGAATTGACTGACTTGCATTCCTTCTCAGTTGCATCAGTTATTATTTGCTGATGCTTTATTTGTTCCTTCTTGCTCTTGAGGAATCACGAATATTCATAGTTCAAACAAAAAATTTCAGAACTTTATAATTCCACATTGGAATATATATAGAACCCTTGCAAGTAATTTATTAAAATTTCTATTAAAATTGAATTTGATGAAGTAAAAAACCTCATTTTGATTATTTATTAAATGGGTCAAATTCCAAGGCACCAGTGGGGAGTAGATTTTGAGACCCTAAATGGTTGTGTTTGTAATATTTTGAGGGATGGGGCCTAATCTTCCAAAAGCATAGTCCTGTGTTTTTGTGATACTCTGAGTCACTTCGTAACTTGCTGATATTGAAAAGTCTGTTGTTTAAAGCTTAGGAATTCTTTTATCTTTTTTGTGCCTTTGCATATTCTTAATTAGAGGTGACAACATAATAGTTATTTGGATATTTGAGGACAGAATTAAATTAAAGTAGCTGAAAGTTGATTTTTTTTTTCCATTTTCATAAATTATGGGGGGAAAAAACTTCGTTTTTATGGCTTGTATATTTTTAATCAACAAAATGAAATTTAACGGCACAAGAAAATCTTAAATTTTAGTAATTTTGTAACTCTATCACGAAATTTTCATTTTAATAATTTTATACAATAATTTTAAATTTTTTAATTTTATCACTGATTTAACTGTATGCGAAATCAGACTGAAATTTATCATTATGATAGGCATAAATTGATTACTTTTTTTTTAAATATATATATAAACTTATATAATTATCAAATTTAAACTTACATAATTTTGACTTGAATATTTACTAGTTTTTCACATTATGTGCAATAAAATAAACAAATTTAAACATATAATATCAAATTTTCGATTTAATTTTTTATGAAATTGGATCCGTATTATATTATACAACAAAATCCAAAATCATTTCATGTAAATAATTCCAAAGTTGATATATACATATATTATCAGTAACATGAACTTATTAAAGAAAAATAAGGAGTAATGAAAATTATCTTTCATGCCAAACTAACATATTGGCTTTTTTTTTATTCCAAATTATAATCCATTTATTATTTCAATAAATTAGTTAGTATGTTAAATCTTTATTAAATTTATATTTAAAAATACTTATTAAAAATATTTAATAAATATATTCCATACTAAAATAAAAGCATAATAATAAGAAATATATATTTATATTTTTTAATTAATAAAAATAATTAATTATTTTTTTAATTCTCATAAAATAAAAAATGCATTTATTAATTCAAAACCAAAGAGTACATAATAACAATACGATATATTTGAATGATTATCCTAAAAAATGGTACTTAAGCAAATGTTGATAGCAAGTTTTGTCCATGATTGAAGCTAGCTTAGGGTCAAGTAGAAAATTATTTATATGAAAAAAAGAGCAGTAGCAGAACCATGATCCAATTGAAAGGATCAACATTTTAAAACTAAAAATATTGTATTTAGTATATATAAGTTTACTATTTAATATGTATAAGTGGATTATAAATAAATTAAAAATAAAATTGAACAAAAGTAATTCTTTTAACATTATAGTAATGAGATTAATTTTTATTTTTAGTTTGATAATAATTGAGAGGTAATTATTATATAATACGAGTCTATATCTAATTTATGATATTTTATATTTTGGTTGATAAATTATAACTTATTATTTAAATATTATCCAAGTTTAATTTTAGTAAATCTATCAGCACAAAATTAATATTATATATTTCTTCTTCTTCTTTCTCTTCTTTTACAATAAGTAACAAAAGTTTCAATACATAAATAATATTTTTATTTAAATATAAATTCATACTCGTTCAATTTATAAGCTTAATAAAATCCATATATAGTATTAGAAAAATTTAATAATTTAGGAATAAATTTTAAAAAATTAATATTTTTATTAAATTAAAATAAATTATAAATAAATTTATGATTGATAATCTCTAATGAATAAAAGTTTTATAAAAAAATAGACATGTATATATAATATAATATAATTAAAAATTAATATTTTTCAAATAAAAAGTATTTTAAATATTTTTATTTAATTTGGCATATTATTTAAAAGTAAATAATGACATCATTGTATTATTTAAGAGAGGTCCATAGGCCACCCAGAATTCCCTAAAATTACCTCTAAAAAGATGTTAAATGATGTCGGTATGTTCATTCTATATGTTCTCTTAGAATTTTTACATAGTTTAGTGGCGATTTAGTTTTGAATGTAGAAGGTAAGTTTATTGCGGAGTTTTGCCTCTAAATCATATTTTTCCTGCTTATAATAATAATAATTTATTTTCTACAAAAAATATTTAAAAAAAAGATGGTGAAAACCAAGTGTTTGGCGAGATTCTCCATTTTCCCATACTTTTCAAATTAGGCTTTGGAGAGCACTTGCAAAATAAAAAAAAACTGCCTACC
This sequence comes from Garcia nutans, assembly GCA_947685225.1. Classification (NCBI taxonomy): domain Eukaryota; kingdom Viridiplantae; phylum Streptophyta; class Magnoliopsida; order Malpighiales; family Euphorbiaceae; genus Garcia; species Garcia nutans. The sequence goes on along the minus strand of CANTUV010000059.1, from coordinate 8,148,196 downwards.
ATTAAGGGGTCTACACCCTCCAAAGCCCTCACACCTAACCAAATCTTTTCTTTGTTTATTCTTATTAATTTTGTTTCTTTCGTTTATCCTTGATTTTGCATTTCCACCAAAATCCTTGATTCTTTTCAACACTTGTTCAAATCTACACACATATATACAGAGGCCCCCCTTGTGAGCTATTCGCCTATTCCATAACAAAAAGACTTCTCTCTTTCCATCCCCTTTTAACGTAAAGTTAATTTGCATAATATTTGTATATACTTATGCAAATTAAATATAATTATCAAGTTAATCTTTAATATATTCTTTAAAAATAAAAAATAAGAGGCTTAATATTTCAATTTTTTGGTTCATCAATACAATTATTTGTTGTACATTTTTTTAATGGGAGTTGGAATAATTTTTTTATCTGATAATTAGTGGCAAAGCCATATATTAGAGAAGGTGAGCAACTATCCTCCTTCTCTTTTGAAAAAAAAAACATAAATATATTTGTTAAAAATGTTAAAATTTGTCTAGCTTATGCAAGAAGGAAAAAGACAATTATATAATAACATAGACATAATAGTCCACAATAATCTGTGCAATTTTTCTCATCTAAAATACATATGCAATGCTAAGATCAGTCTTATACAGACATCATCATTTAAAAAAATATATAACATATAGTTAAATCTAAAATTTATCAATCAAAACTTCATTAAATTGAGTCGAACAAAAAAAAAGATGAGTTCCAATGGAGAAAGAAAAGAGAGAGAGAGGAGGAGGAGGAGGATGAGAAAACGATGAAAAAAAGAGAAATATGAGGAGGAAGCATGAGAGAGAGAGAGGGAAAAATGGTGAAAAAAAGAAAAAAATATATTTTTTTAGGATAAAGAATATTATTGTCAGAAAAAATGTATATAAAATTAATGTAATCTAAAATTTATTAGGATTTTGTCAAGGAATATTTAATTGTTTGCTTAAATTCCAAATCTCTCTCTCTCTCTCTCTCTCTATATATATATATATATATATTTCTAGTTACTTCTTTTTCATTTTTGAGGCAAAAATTATTAATTTGTGGATCTATATTGATGAAAACTTTATTTCAAGTGTCTGTTTGGGGTGACTTTTGAAACATCTTACACATAAACATAAACTTAGTTTTCCATTTCCTCATTTTGAAAACTAAATAGACATATCTTAAATAAAGACCATGTGATTACTGTCTCTTTTTATCAACCAATTTGGTCAGCTTTTGTTTTTGTCTAAAATCAGGTCTTTGCTTTGCCATTGATGAGTTCAATCATCAGCTGGTAGGTAACTATAACAAAATGTCCCTCTATTTTATATATTTATAGGAACCTGCATGCATGTCCTACTTAGCCTCCACATAAATTTTATTTTCCTTTTTCAAACTTTTGCTATCTGTTCAATCAGTCTGTTAGAGCATGATGATCTACACTTTGTTATTTTTTTTTTTGCTACAATAAAAATTTAAGAGTTATATAGTGTTTTCCATTTTACATAAATTATTTACATTCTAGTCCATTTAATATTTAAAATAGTAAGAATGTTTATTAATATTTAGATGGACAGATTTCAATTTAAATCCTAAATTTTGCTTTGAAGTTAGTATTGGAACTTCATTTTTTTTAAGAATAAGTATTTGATAAATCTGTTAAACTAAATTAATTATTGCTGACGTGATAATATAAAATCCATTGAATCAGAAATATTAGGGTTTCAATGCCTATAACATTTTAATAAGGGTCATTGTATAATTTAATATTATTCATAATATTTTATAATATAAGTTTATGATAAATTTTTTCATTGTATAATCAATATTTTAATTCTATATATAGAATTATATATATATATTTTTATTATATTTTAATTTATATAGTCTTTTAATTATATTATTTTTATTTTTTATAGTTTAGAAATTAAATTGGTTATTTTTAAAATAATTGAGACTAAATATTAAGTATATTAAACTTAAGTTGTAATAATATTTTTTTCCATATAAAAATAGGATAAAGGTTTAATTTGGATTATGATCTTTGCCCAAAATCAGTGTCGAAGCCCTAATAATTCTTATATAATAAATTTCATATTGCCACATCAACCGCGTAAAGTCGGCTTAACTAGTTTATTCAAAAATATAAAAATTAATTTATACTTAATTGGATTAAACAGAGTCCACTTTTCATGAATTTTTAGTTATAATATTTTATTAATACGATTAAAAAAAATACTCAAATCATTTTATTGTTTTAATAATTTTTTAAATATTTTGGTACTTTTGATATATATTCTTTATTTTTATTTCTTAACTTAATATGAAGTAAGAAGTTTATAATCTTTCCTAAAAAAATTAATTTAAATTCCCCTAACTGCTAGACTTTAATTTTATTGAGAAACATTCTCCTTAGTACTCTTTATAATTATATAAAGGAAAATGATTTTTTTTAAATCTGAATTCTTTTGACTGCTATGGTAAGAATTTTATAAATTTAATTTATTATAAAATTATCAAAATTAAATTAATGACTAATGGTTTTTTTAAGCATAATGACTAATATTTTTCTTATAATTATTATGCAACTTTTTTTTAACTAAAATGAATTGATCTCAAACATAAAATAAAACAAAACTTAATTGCTATGAACTAAAATTTTATAAATATAAAAAAAAATCGATCATATTAACGAGCTATTAATATATACTTGAATAAAAATGTTATTATTAGATAATCATATGTAAAATAAATAACTTAGTTAAATAGGCTAATCAACAATGGAAAATTTTATTTGACAACACAAATGTTGAGCAGTAGGGCCAAATTATAGCTGGCTGCCTCCAAACAATAGTTGAAAATCAAACTATTTATGGCCAGAAAAGCTTTTAACCATATTTTCATGTAATTAAAGGGTTCAATGCATCAAATCTTAAAACCAACAAATTCCTGATTTATGTGAAGTGAATCTGGATGGGGTAAAATTTAGGAACATTTAGGGCATATGTGTCATCATGTTGCCCAATGAATAAAAAGATAATAATTTATACTAATATATTCTTATATTAGTATATTATATTAATATATAATTTAGCGATAATTATATATACATAAATTAATATAATTATATATAAAAATTCATATTTTCCCTTTACAAAATATATTAAATGTGAATGTTATAGCTAGAATAGGAGAGTCAAAAATTTTATACATTAAATATTTCTATATTAGTTAGTATGATTATAAAGATTTAGAGAAAAAATATCCTGATTACCCTAAATCATTTTTTTTCAATTTTATCCTAGTTTCTAAGTTATATCAATTTGGTATATGAACTTTATTTTTTATTATAAATCTATCCAACCTTGTTTAGTTATATAAATTTTCTGACATGTTACGATGATGTAACTTTAAATAATGTAAATATATTTGTGACATGAAAAAATAAAAGGAAAACTATTATATCTATCTCCAACTTATATTACTTTTTTTTTTAATTCTATTAAGGTTCAGGATTAACTAATACTTTGCTAAAAAATGCATACAAGTTCTACATACTTAGGATTAATTATCAGTTGGATAGAGGTGTATTGGATATAAGAACTTCTAGAGAAGTTTGAACTGAGTAGTGTTTTAGTATTGGATAGAGTGTAGGATACCAACCATTGTAGGAAGTCTATTTATAATGTAAATGGTTGAGAGAATTGCACCTTCCTAGAATTTGTGAAAAAGTTTTAATTGGAAAAGTAACACTCTAACTACTTAAAGCAAATGTTTTTGCTTTCTTTTAACTATTTCATTTTGTTGAGGTGTATAAAGACATATTTTTGTTACAAAAGAGATCAAATCTTAGAAATTTTTAGAGATTGAATTAAGCCTTGTTACATAAACAAACAAACCCTCCCTAATACAACCAAACCCTAAAAACTTATGGAGATTGATTCTGGGTCTTGATCTAGAGAGTCAAAACATAGAAATTTCTCGAAAGCACATATTTGATATTTCTTTCAAGAGATATAATTTCAGCTGCACTGGTTTTTGAAGAAGAAGAAAAGTCTTACTCTATAAATGATCAAGCCTAAAAAAAAAACAAATTGAAAACTAAATCTATTGATTTTTCAATGATTTAAGTGAGATTCATGGGATTCTCACATAATATCTCTGTTTCGGAAGATTCTAAATATGCTAAGATATAAACAAGATTCAAGCGATCCTCTCAACGCTTTCTTAGAATACTCCCAAAATCCTAGTTATTTCTGTAGAAATTACACATGCTTTGCGAGTGTTGGGCCAAATATACAATGACCATATAAATGGGTTTGGAACCTCATCTCAACACAAAACCAATTGGCTTTTGTTAAGGCTCAATTTACACCACCTTATATGTCATTGTATTTTATTATACTTTTCAGATGTGAGATTCATTTATATTCTCCAACACTCTCCCTCAAGTGCAACTGGGCCTAGCCCAATTGTCACTTGCCAAACATGGATGACAATCTACTTTTTTTTAGGTCCATCGTAAATTGTCTAGGCCTATTTTCACTGAGGCCCTAGATTAACAACGGAGTCCAGGATCATCTGGCGGTTAGTCCATTACCTGGTTAGCTCTGATACCATGTAGAAATTATACAGGCTCTGCGAGTGTTGGGCCAAATATACAGTGACCATATAAATGGGTTTGGAACCTCATCTCAACACAAAACCAATTGGCTTTTATTAAGGCCCAATCTATACCACCTTATATGTCATTGTATTTTATTATACTTTTCAGACGTGAGATTCATTTATATTCTCCAACAATTTCAATCCAAATCACGTTTGATATTATATAAAACTTCAAACTCCTATTGTACTTTAGAAGCATCTTTAGAAAATTTCTCATTTATGTTTGCTATGCACACCTATTTATACTACTTTGCTATCTCATTTTTCTCTTCGGCTGCTGTATAGGGGAAAATGTTTTTATATACATATAAACATTTTCTTTATTTTGATTAGATTTTACTGATTGTAAGTTTACTATTATTTCTTTATATTGCTAACTGTTGGAGTTTAGCAGTGTGATTATAAAAGGTAATGTAAATAAGGCCAATATAGAGTTTTTAAATGGTTTGAATCGACTAAAGTTTGAGTGGGGATATTAGTTATGAAGACTTTAAGGATCGTAACTTTTGATCCTGCATAAGTTTCAAAATTTATAATATATACATAAAAAATATCAAACATGTAACATATTTTTCATTTTTGTAGTCTTAACTTTTTCATGATCTTGCTGGTATTACTTATCTAAGATAGTCGTGTGATATTCCTATCATTTGTACCAAAAATATATATATTATAAAATATCATTAAACCAAATAAATATATTTTATTTAATCATATTATATTATATTATTTCTAAATAAAATAAACATGTTAAATAATACTTATATTATCATACTATACAGTATTATATGATATTATATTCACATAGTACATAATTCAAATGTAGGTTTGGGAAGGAGGATCAAGGTTGAACCAATAATTTCTCCAACTCAATCATACTCAAATTCAAATTTTATACGAAATCGATCACTCTCAACATGATAATAAAATTAATTTGATTTATCCTATATAATGTGTATAATTTAGATATTTTTTCAGCATCGTCTTTTTTTTCTCATTAAAAAAAATCAAGATTACTAAAATTGAAGTCTTTAAAATTACTTTATTTTGTTTAATTTAAACATTTTTTCAGTTTATAATTTTATGGATGTATATTTTGAGTATTATATTATAACATATATAAGTACACAAATTAATTATTAGCCATTAAAATCCAAAAACATGCACATGGGCATGGGCATAAGGTATCTTTTGAGACAATAAATTACTTTTTTTTTTGGTACACAAGGGAAATGAAACTAATATCATGATTTAAATTTACATAACTTTTGCATTACAAAACAAACATTCTGAATAAAAAGGTTCTCATTTATCATTATAAAAAAATTGAAGAAAAATTGATAATCTACATACCTTTACCAGAATAATCGCATTTTTAATTTGTATCACCAATTTAAATATATTCACAAATGAAAAACTTTTTCTTTTGCAGTTAAAAAAATTCTAATTTTTTTTATTCATCAATGAGAATTTTAGAGCTTTTTCTCTGGTTTTTTAATTAATTTTTTCAATTAAATATCTCTATTCATCTATTAAATATTTTATTTTTAATATGATATTTCATAATTTTAAAAATTATCTATATTAATTAATTATTAATATCCAATTATAATGAAAACAAACAACAAATGCAAGAGAAATAACAATTATTTTTTTAATTCATAAAAGGTTTAAGAAACAAAAAGCAACATTATAGTTGGAATTGGAACTCTTTCTATTAGATTATAAGACAGACATCAAAAAACAATAATCATTTTAATATTTGATTAAATATGAAAAAAAAAACAAAAAAGTCCTAAGTGTTCGGCAAGTTGAGAGCTTGAAATGGACAAAGCTTCTCGAAAATGGGATCCAAAGGTAAAAGTCTCCCACATGCACACAACTCATCACTTCCCTTTTCTTAGAGGTTTTGTATGTTTTTATGTTCATACATGTGCTTTTTCTTCACAACCCTTCAGCTCAACTCACACGTGTTGTTGTCAAATTTAAACGAAGAAAATTTAAGGTGGGTCCTATTTATATTTTATTTATTTATTTTTGTGGTGCCATTTGGTTTTTGACAACCATCCCACTTCACTTTTGCTTGTCACATATTAGGAAAATTTTGCTTGTATAGGTACCACTAAACCAATGAATGTTTCGGAGTAAAATTAAAATTGAGATGCCAACACAATTATCATTTAACCATAAATATAATTTTATTTAGTAATCTATAATTCAATTTTTTAATATTAAAAATTAAAATTAAAATTATCTTATTTGATTAAGTTTCGGATTCGATTTTTATTTATGTTGAATTAAATTATACTATTTAATAATTATTATTTGCTTCGACATGATGATGTCCAACTTTATATTGTAACTCAATCATATATATATATTTTTTAAAAGAAAATTCCACTAAAAAAGAGTATACCATTTGAAAATTGACACCACATGACATGAACTTATATATTGCAATGACATAAAGTTTGAGTTCTTGATCTCCACAAGGATTGCTCAAAATTTCTAAAATTTACATACCTTCATAGACACAAAAATTATTTCTAATACTACCCATTAATCTGCGTTTGACACTATATTATTTTTATTAAATATAAATCATAAAATTTAAATTTAAATTTCTATCAATATAATCTAAATATATTATTTCGAAAAATTATTATATGGGCACGAGGTGGTAATCTCATCTAATAATTATTCACATTTTTTTTAAAAATCATCTTTACTTTAAATTAATGAAGAAATAGATGTTAAGAGTAAGTCTAGTACTATTTCCTATTTTAGTCATTGATATTACTTATTGTTTATAATTTCTTTTCAATTATTTTTTTAATATCTTGTAATTATTCTTATTATCTTTATAAAGTGAAAATAAATTTTGTCAAAATTCTACGTCCATATAACTGTATATTTAGTTTTATTATTGAATATTTTTGTAACTTTATTGTAAATAAAATAATAATAAAAGTAACATAATTACATCATACAAAAGATTTAAATTTGATATAAATAGGATTTTCCCTTACCGGCATTTGCTACTTTTGATATTTTTCTCTTTGGCTTCTCAAAATGTCCTTTGCATCTATCATTTTGTGCACAAGGACGATTTAGTATTGGTGCTTCATCTTCACGTGGATTCTCATAAAATTAAGCCACCTTAATGACACTACTTTCACTTTCACCTAACTTCAATTTTGCAATTTCTCTTTCAACTGCTTCTTCAACCTCTAGCAATTTGTTTTAGCATAGTTGATGAGTACAAGAGTTAAGTTGAATTTTATCTACGAGGCTACATACTATGCGTATCATCCTATTCGCCATACCAACTTGGCATCATCTAGATTTACCTTTGAAAAAGCATTTTTTTTCATAGTCCATCTTTCCCTTTCTTTTTTTTTTTTTTGCTTCTTTTGTCTAACGTTTCAAGATTGTGAACTCTTAATTTCTTTTCTAGCCTGGATAATAGGGAAAAGTGAAATTAATAAAAATACATTTTCTTTAAAAAAAAACATCCATACACCAAGCTGCAGTGTACCCACACTGCCAGCCATGCGCAGTACGAATAGTTAGCACAACACATAAGTGGCCGAGCCGCACGCAGTGCGGATAAACAGCACCACGCGTAGGTGGCTGAGCCATGTGCGAATGTCTGCAACTCTCACTGATCATCCACGTCGTGCGTAGCTTGATCTCAATTTTTGACTCCTATAAATATTAGTCCGGACCACTTGTTTAAAAATTGAAATTTCTGATCCTGAAACTCTATTGAATTATATCGGTGACAAAAATTAAATAAATATGAAATTTTCCTGGACCATTATTTAACATTTTACTTTATCACTAATCAATTCTACTCAATTTTCTGCACAAGTACAGCTACGAAGTGGCAAGACTCTTTAATCTTTTATCAAGAAAGAACTCTTACCCAAGGTATGGTACATTTCCCAATTTCATTTTTAATTTGGTAAATTAATCAACTATAAAATTAGTTAATTAAAAGTCCTTTACAATCAAAAGCACAAACTATTTACGGCTCTAATTTATATTTAAACGGGATAAGTAGGTACACTCGGAATATTACTCCAAATGACGAGCTCACACTTTAACAAACAACCGACCTTTTTTAATTTTTTCTTATCGGTTTCAATTATTATTTGTAACATTATTACTGTTTTGTTTTCTTATTAAATTTTGATTATTTTGAGGCTCCGTTTGCAACTTTGGTGAGTTTTGCAAACGGATACCCTGTGGTTATACTTGTTTTCTCCTTTCTTTTTCTTTTGAGTTTATTTATTAGTTGGAGATTTGTGCTCAACCTAAGATCCATAAGAGCTAGAGTTGAAGCTCACCTTGGATTATTATTTTAATATAATATTTTCTTATTCAGCACTGCATTAGTCTATCTAAACTCAAATTGCAAATGGGTGACTCATAATTACCTGAAAATTACCAAATTGTAACAATAAAAATAGCCTAATTTATCTATCTAAATTAACAACTCTAAACTATATGGTTGAGCAATCAATAATAAAAGGTTAGGATTAGGTTTCATTGGAGTTTTTAATATGAGTCTAATTAATGATTCATTTAAGTTCATTCCTTAAATTTAAGATATTTAATATCACTAAATTCATCTACTTCTCTTTCGAGAAAGAGAAATTTAATTGGGTAAAGGTTAAATTACTATTTTTATGTCAAATAATCAATATCTGCTCTAGTTTAAACAAGATACCAATACTAGATCCTTAAGCAATTAAGTTATCTCAAAGTTAATCACTCAAGGTTAATGATTCCACATCAAAAATCATACTCAACTCTCGTATTTTATATGATTCCTTGGATTTTAATAATTGGTGGCCAAGCAAATGCTAATCAATTAAATCAAAATCATCAAATCAAGAATAAAAGAAAAAGCATCTGTGTATATTAATAAATTATAATCAAATACATAGTTTAAACATCCAAATTCATCTAATCCCACAACGAGATTAGGTACCCATTAGCAAAATGTAAATAAATTCAAAAGACTCATTAACTAAAACTGTATGATGCATTAATCTAGCTAAAAAATTGGTTCAATTAGTAAATACAATGGAAAGAAAATGATTAAACTAAAAATACTCCCCTAATCTTACTATAAACGTCTTCCAATATCAGAAAATCTGTCAAATTTGTATTTTTTTAGTTTTGGATGGTTGATTTCTTCTCTTCTTTAGTTTAGAATCCCAAAGTTTGCTAAGAAATGTAAGAATGAGGTAAGCCCTTTTAAAAGCTCTAAAAAGATGAATATAGACTCTGCTCCAAAAGTGTCCTTAAGTGACCTAGGGTAGAGAGAGAAAATTCCATCAAACATTTTGCTAAACAGATGGGTACAATTATGCACGAGCGTGTAGGAAGAAAGACATGAGTGTGTGGCTCTGCAACTCTCCAAAACTCTCAAATTTCAATAGATTGGCAAAGGCTGAAAAATCCATATAGGCATGTGGAATTTTTAACTACTATTTATTTTTCTTCTCTTCCTTCAATAGGTGTCTGATATACGTAGGTATGTGGTTTCACTAGACACATCTGTGTATAAGTGTTTCCTTTTGTTTTCTCTCTTTTTAAACTACAAATTGCTCCATTTCCATTCTTAAATGCAATTTCTCCATCAACCTATCATAACAACACAAAATTATATAAAAATAGACAAAATATCCACAAAATCAACATCAAATGAGCAAATTCTCTTCACGATTAAGGGTAAATATAATATTATCAACTCCCCTAAACTTAGGATATTACTTGTCCTCAAGCAATGTGCAAGGCTCAATATTTAAAAGAACTATAGACTCTTTTCTCAGATTTTTAATATTAGAAAGAAATTTCATGATATGCATTCAACATCCATTCCTCAATTCAGAAAAGCCACACATTATTCAATAAAATAGTTCTCCAATAGTATACTCAACTCAAAGATAAAGAGGTTGCACTTAAGATCAGCACATATCCCGCATTTTACCAAGGATTCCTAATTCTTAGAGAGCAAAACATGTCTCATATGCATGCTTATTTAGTCTTCTCTACTAATTTGTTTTACTAATTCAAGGATTTTTAAGTCTTTAAAAGCTTATAATGTGGCTAAATAGGATTTTGGCAAAGATGAAGCTAAAAAAAATTTTAGTGGAGATGAACTTCCTAAGAAAACCACATATTTAACTTGAGCGAAACTTTTACTTCACAATTTACTGCACCTTTCCTCCAACATTTTTGCATTTGGTTTGAGTTGGAGTATAAAGATATTATTTTAGATTTTTTCCCAAACTCAAATTTTTACCATAGGAAGATATCATTTAACTTAAAGCAGCCGTAAAAACTTAATCAAATTCATTACTCTATGATTCACTATATACTAAGTTTCCTTAAAGAAAATTCACATCCGATAGTGTTGGAACTTAAGAATTCAAATATATCAATGAAACGCAAGCCAAAAACAAATTTTAAAGCTCAAAAGCGTGACTAGTGGAAGATTTTAAAATTTGGTGGATGTATGGATTGAGCTAGCCAAAAATTTCTAAATCATGTTCTCCTATTCTCAGCAAAAATCTCATTTCGCCTCAAAGACTAAACTAAGCATATTCTATAGGGGTGTCAAATCGTGTTAACGGGTCGTGTTCGTGTCGGGTTGAGATACTATGGTGACATGATTAGGGTTAATACGAACACGATCTATTTATTAATCTCATCAACCCGAACATGACAAGAAATTAAAATGGGAGATACGACATGACTCGCGTAACACAATTATTATAATTGGGTTATATGTAAGTTGTAAAACCTGATACGACCCACTTAATCTGTATAATATTTATACTCATAAAAAATTAAATATATATATATATATATTCTTGTATAACAAATTTAAACATTCATCATAACATAAAATCATAACTAAAATAGTATAATAAAGCAAATGCATCAAACAAAAATTCTTAGAAACACACATAAACTCATAAAATTTTCAAATAACCATCTAAATTATTAAAAATAAACATAAGAACATAAAATTTCTAAATATCATCTAAATTATAGAATTAGATGTTGAATGACAAATAGCTTCGTTATCCAATTCTGTGGATTCAAGGTTAAGCTCTGTGATATCTTTTATAAGTTCTTCAAGTTTCAATTTTTTTGCATCAATAAAGTAAATAAAAAAAATTAATTAGTTAAATATAAGAATATAAAATTATTTCAAAACTTAGAATAGATATACCTTGATCTCCAAATATATAAAAGATATCAGGCACGACTAATGTTAATGTTATACGGTCAATGTGGATTTTTAGACACAAAACAAAGTCTGATGGTTCATTCTAACGATATAAGGCACGACTTGTAGGTGATGGAAGGTCTCAACGGGAAGGTATAGATTGTGATGAAACATTCAGCCCGGTTGTAAAACCAGCTACAATCAGACTTGTGCTCAGTATTGCCATTTTGAAAGCCTGGTCCATTCATCAACTAGATGTAAAGAATGCATTTTTGCATAGACATTTGAATGAAGTAGTTTATATGTATCAACCGTTGGGATTTCGAGATAAAACTAGACCGGATCATGTTTGTTTGCTCAAGAAATCATTGTACGGTCTTAAGCAGGCTCCACGAGCGTGGTACCAAAGGTTTGCTGATTTTGTTGCTCGACTCGGTTTTGTTCACAGTACTCAAGATCATTCTCTTTTTATTTATAAAAATGGAGAAGGTGTAGCCTATATATTGTTATATGTTGATGATATTATCCTAGTTACTTCAAATGCTGCCTTACGGATTTCAATAATTGGGAAGCTGAGTGATGAATTTGCAATGAAGAATTTGGGACCACTTCATTATTTTCTTGGGATTAAAGTTCAAAGGAATAGTTCGGGTCTCTTTCTCACACAACAAAAATATGCATCTGAGATATTGAGAAGAGCAGGTATGTCCGAATGTAAACCAAGTCTTACTCCTGTTGATACTGCAGGAAAATTAAGTGCTAAATCGGGAGAACCTTGTGCCGATCCAAAGCTTTATAGACAACTAGCAGGAGCCTTGCAATACTTAACCTTAACAAGACCATATCTTTGTTATGCAGTTCAGCAAGTTTGTCTTTTCATGCATGCACCGACAGAACAGCATATGAGTGCCTTAAAGCGAATTCTGCGCTACATTAAAGGAACTCTTCATTTTGGTTTACAGATTTATAAGTCACAGAATCAATCTTTGGTGTCTTACACAGATGCAGATTGGGGTGGATGCCCAGACACTCGTCGTTCTACTTCTGGTTACTATATTTTTCTAGGACAGAATCTTGTTTCATGGTCCTCCAAACGGCAGCCAACTCTCTCCAAATCAAGCGCAGAAGCTGAATATAGAGGAGTAGCTAATGTAGTTTCAGAATCATGCTGGATACGAAATATATTATTAGAATTGCATTGTCTGATTCAACAAGCTACTTTGGTTTACTGTGATAATGTTAGTGCCATCTATTTAGCAACAAATCCAGTTCAGTATCAACGCACAAAACATATCGAGATGGATATTCATTTTATGCGTGAAAGAGTTCAAAGAGGTGAAGTTCGTGTTCGACATATTCCCTCACGCTATCAAATTACGGATATTTTCACCAAAGGGCTTCCGCGAGTTTTGTTCAATGATTTTCGAGACAGTCTAAATGTTCGATCTTCTACCATTTCGACTGCAGGGGTGTGTTAGAGATAGAGATAATGTTTATCTTTTATTAAGTTTGTATTTTGTGTACCGTAGATATCGGTAGAAAAGGATAGAATACTTGTGTATATATTCATAATTGAGATACTGAGAAAGACAATCAAAATCAAACACTTTCATGGTATCAGAGCAAACCAGGTAATGGACTAACCGCCAGATGATCCTAGACTCCGTTGTTAACCTAGGGCCTCAGTGAAAATAGGCCTAGGCAATTTGTGATGGATCTAAAAAAAAAGTAGATTGCCATCCATGTTTGGCAAGTGACAATTGGGCTAGGCCCAATTGCACTTGAGGGAGAGTGTTGGGGAATATAAAAATATCTCACATCTGAAAAGTATAATAAAATACAATGACATATAAGGTGGTATAGATTGGACCTTAACACAAGCCAATTGGTTTTGTGTTGAGATGAGGTTCCAAACCCATTTATATGGTCACTGTATATTTGGCCCAACACTCGCAGAGCCTGTGTAATTTTTACACCATGTAGAAATTACACAGGCTCTGCGAGTGTTGGGCCAAATATACAGTGACCATATAAATGGGTTTGGAACCTTATCTCAACACAAAACCAATTGGCTTGTGTTAAGGCCCAATCTACACCACTTTATATGTCATTGTATTTTATTATACTTTTCAGATGTGGGATTCATTTATATTCTCCAACACTCTCCCTCAAGTGCAACTGGACCTAGCCCAATTGTCACTTGCCAAATATGGATGGCAATCTATTTTTTTTTTTATAGATCCATCACAAATTGCCTAGGCCTATTTTCACTGAGGCCCTAGGTTAACAACGGAGTCCAGGATCATCTGGCGGTTAGTCCATTACCTGATTAGCTCTGATACCATATTAGAGCTGGGCCTAACTCATCTTGAAAACCCGAGTTGACAAGAAGAGGATTGCCCAGTCTTATAAGTGACTGGAGCTGCTCATTCCTTACCGATGTGGGATTCACATTATCAACATCCCCCCAAGTGCAACCAGAGCTTTCGGTTGACACTTGCTAACACAAGCTCGTTTGGGCGGACCGGGTGGCATCTCTTCATCAGCTTCGGTCATGTGGGGGTTTGGCTCAGGATCTAGCCTGTTTGGGCATTAATTGCTCTGATACCATATTAGAGTTGGGCCTAACTCACACTGAAAACCCGAGTTGACAGTATGAGGATTGCCCAGCCTTATATGTGACTGGAGCTTTGGCTTCCTTATCGATGTGGGATCATTATCTCCAACATCCCCCCTCAAGTGCAACCGGGGCCCAACCCGGTTGACACTTGCTACCACGAGCCCATTTACCACGTTGGGCGGACCGGCTGGCATCAATCCATCAGCTTCGGTCTTGTGGGGGTTCGGCCCAAGATCTAGCCGGTTTGGGCATTAATTGCTCTGATACCATATTAGAGTTGGGCCTAACTCACACTGAAAACCCGAGTTGACAGTATGAGGATTGCCCAGCCTTATATGTGACTGGAGCTTTGGCTTCCTTATCGATGTGGGATCATTATCTCCAACAAAAATCAATTCAAGAACCAATTCAATCCTACCATACTTTCATCAAATTCAATTTTCATTAGCAAACATCCCCAAAATATACATTGTATTGATCAAACCACATCATTCAATGAAAATATTATCCAAGAAAATAATCAAAAACCATCATAAATTCCAAAATAAACCTCCAAAATCCAAAAGCATCCAATTCAACAAAAACATTCATTGTAACAAAATCAACCGACCAAGTCACAAAATGCAAATATCCAAAGTACACTAGAAATTAAAATTAACAAACTAAAAACATAAAGAAGTTTAAAGTTGACAAAAGAAACTTCACTCTGTGAATCGCTCCCAAACTTATCATGGACATTGTCCCCAATGTCCAGAGGGAATCACATATCCGCTTGGTGAGAATGTGGTGCAGTTGGATTGGTTGAAGAGGATGGAGCATTAGGATTGTTGGAGGAGGATGGGGCACTTTGATCTACTGGACCATATGGATGATACGGAGCCAGTGGGTGCTGAAATCCCATATAAGCCATGAAGCCTTGCATAATCTACTCAATTAGATCCATATGGCTATACATTGATGTGCTGAGATCAATCATATGTGTCTCTATAGTGTTCACTTTTTTTTGTCTAATTGATTTCTAGAGCATCCATTCTTGCAATCAGCTGCTCCAAACTTGGATTTGCTGATGGTGGAGGGGCTATTTTATCTTGAGGTATCTGCTCCTCCGGGGAATGCTCTCTTGATACTCTTTTCTCCACTTTTTTTTGTTTGATAATGTACCCAGTTCGTCTAACTTCCACCGGTTTCATTAAAATCAAGTTGTTCATATCTATCTTTATTAAACCTGCAACTGGCACTAGAGGTAAAATATCAATTCCCAAAGCTAAAGTAATTTTGTTTATATATCCTCCTATTGCTATAACACCCTTTTGTTGTTTGGCTACAATATTTAGGTTCCTTGCAAACCAACTGCCTTTATTATATCTCTTTTTATGGAGCATGCAAAAGAAAAGATGAAGCTCATAATTTTTCATTACCTTATACTATCTCCTCTACCAAACACCGAGTGTGCTAACACTTGATGGATGTACCTATGCACTGGGTTATTAAATTCAATAGACTTTGAAGCACTAGAATTGTATTGATGACTGCCTTCTAAATCCACCCAAGTTTCCTGCTCTTGATAATTAGTATCTTTTTCCCATCCACCCGGGTGATCTTCAATTTTCAATATTTCACACAATCTATCAATCTCTAAAGTAAAATTGTGATTGGCTAACCTAAATGCAATTGACCTTGATTTCCTAAATTGTGTGTCTTAATTGAAATATTGGAATGAACTTATAAATTCATAAACTAACTCAGAATATGTTGGGCAATCAATCAATACAAATTTCCCCAAATTGCATCTAAGAAAATTTTCTAGCACCTCATCATACCATCTTAATTTTCTCAATTTTGGTTCATCAATATATCTAGAAGGTACAATTTTTCTTCAAGTTAGAACTTCATACCTCTTTCTTTGAGCATCATTTTTAAAAATAATAGGTGGAAATTGGTTTACAGGTGGAGATGTTGATCTTGGTGGAGGAGGTGGTGTTGGAGATCTTCTAAGTGGTGATAGAGATAACGATGAAAGTGGGGAGCTTTCTTCTGATGAAGAAGTTAGTGGGAGAATGATTCGAGCTTTCCTTGGTGGTGATTGTCTTGCAGAAGAGCATTCTCGTTTTCTCTTTGGGCCTCCCTTGTGAGCAACAATTTTTGTTCTTCTCTTTGGTGGCATTTTATCAAACACTTGGTGGACACTTGTAAATTGCTCCTCTAGATTTCTTGATAAAGTTTGTTCTCTTGTTGTGAAGCACTCAAAAATCTAATTTTTCTCCAAAAGAAATTGGCTCAAAATTTTAATTTTTCTCCAAAAGAAATTGGCTTTCTTAGAAAAATCCACAAACTCTTGAGGTTTAAATTTCAAAGAAGCTAAAATCCAAAGATTCATGGTTTATAATTTGAATTTTGGAAGTTAAATGGATGTAGGGAGATAAGATTTGATGGAAGTTAGAGGAAATTTGTGATTTGTATGGAGATTTGGTGAGTTTTGAAGATGAGGATTGAAGATGGAGAGGAAAAGGAAAGGGGCAGCAGTTGAGAAGATTTGAGAATATGGGTGTGTCGGCTAGGGTTTAAGAAAAGAGAAAAAAGAGGTTTTTATATATGCAGGAACACATAGGCATGTGTATCTCAAGTGACACACCCGTATGTATCTGGTTTGAATCTGCCTTAATGCTCACCCCACTTCACACAGTATCAATCTAATCAACACGGGCTTGTGTATGATTTTGAAACTGCCCTTCTTCGCACCTCTCTTTGCACAATAGCCATCAGATAGATACGGACGTGTCACTCTTCAAGGACATGCCCGTATGTATAGTTTTAATTCTGCCTGCTTATAAAAATTAATATCCATAAGCTCTCAAATTCGCACGGGCATGTGTTCTAAATTTGACACACTCCTGTATTGAATTTTGAATCTGTTTCCTTTAGCCATTTGAACCCCTGTAGCCACCTAAAATACACAGGCGTGTGTTTTGAATTTGACATGCCCGTGTGTATTGATTTGAATCTGACTTGTTTGATTTATCAATTTGAAAATCCTACAAACACAATTAGTTAATTCTTCGGTTTAAGGAATCAAACAACTACAACAAGAATAGAGGGAAAATTACTGAACAAAAATAAAAAATCAAAAAATATTAAAGAAATAAAATTAAGTAAAGAAAAACTTAGGCTGCCTCCCAAAAGTGCTTATTTAAAATCATTAGTTCGACTTGGTTAACGAAGATTAACCAATCAAATAAAAAATTGATGCCTTTTCAATTGGTTCACCAATGAAGTAAGGCTTCAATCTTTGTCCATTCACTGTAAATGTCTCTTTCAAGTCATTTTAAACTTCAAGTGCTTCGGATGGATATACTTTCACAACCTTAAAAGGTCTAGCCCACCTAGACTTGAGTTTTCTCGGAAAGAGCTTAAATCTAGAATTGAAAAGAAGTACAAGTTGTCTTTCATAAAAAGTTCTTTCTCGAATATTCCTATCATGCCATGCTTTTATTATTTCCTTATATAACTTGGCATTTTCATATGAATTAAGCTGGAGCTCTTCAAGTTGGCTAAGTGGAAAGAGCATTTTCTCTCCTGTCGCTTTTGTAACATGTTCAAATTTTGGATTTCCCAATATGCTTGATGTTCCAATTAAACAGGAAGATGGCAAGCTTTTTCATAAAATAACTTATAAGGAGATGCCCTAATAGGTGTCTTAAAAGCAGTCCAGTAAGCCCATAATGCATCATCAAGTTTCAATACCCAATCTTTCCTAGAATTTCCCACTATTTTCTCCAAAATTCACTTGATCTCTCTATTAGAAATCTCTACTTGGCCACTTGTTTGAGAATGATATGGAGTAGCTACCTTGTGATGAACTCCATATTTATTAAGAAGTGTTTCAAAAACCTTATTGCAAAAATGAGATCCACCATCATAAATGAGAGCTATAGGAATACCAAATCGTGTGAAAATGTTCTTCTTCACAAATCTTGTCACTGCCTTGGAGTCATTGGTTGGACTAGCAATAGCCTTAACCCATTTGGGAACATAATCCACTGCAACAAGTATGTATTGGTTTCCAAAAGAAGATGGGAATGGTCACATAAAGTCGATGCGCTATACATCAAACAACTCAACCTCTAAAATTGGGTGTAAAGGCACATCTTTTAGCAAACTCATGTGCATCCTTATACATCATTGGCTAAAAGAATCTCTATTGCCATATCTTAGCTTTTATCTTTGAAGAACTAGAATGTCCACCACACTCTTTGGAATGGCAAAAATCTAGTATACCTTGGAATTCTTCTTCCGGAACACATTGTAGGACTATCTTATCGCTGCAATGTTTGAAAAAGAAAAAGATCATTCTAAATGTAATGCTTAACCTTTAAGAAAAAATTTTTCTTTTGATTTGAATTAAACTCAGAAGGAATGATCTTCCCTACCAAATAATTCACAATATCTGTATACCATGGCCACTTGCCTTCCATTGCATGCAATTGCTCATCCGAAAAGGTCTCATTAATTGTTACATCCTCTTTATCCTTGTTTCCTAACTCTAGCCTAAAAAGATGGTATGTAAAAACATTTTCCACTACTTTCTTGTCTTTTATCTTAACATCAAATTCTTGAAGTAGTAACACCCAATGAATCAAGTCCTACTTTGCTTCCTTTTTTATCATTAGGTATCGAATGGCAGCATGATCAGTGAAAACAACTACTTTTGACCCAATGATGTAGGATCTAAACTTGTCCAATGCATATGCCACTGCAAGCATCTCATAACAAATTGGTTATCTCTGCTTTCACAACCTCTTTCGTGTTAAGGTTCAACCTCCTTTGTGCATCCACAATCGGCTTACAATTATCTTACAATTATCCTCCATTAATATCCTATTCATACACAAAGATGAGCTAATTCCCCTAATATCATAAATAATCCAACTAATAACCCTTTTGAATTGCCTAACCACTCCTAAAGTTTGTTCTAATTGATCCTTAGGTAATTGAGCATTAATAATTATAGGGAGGCTTTCATTCGGTCCTAAAAATGCATACTTCAAGTGGGAGGTAATGGCATAAGCTCAAGGGTTAGGAGAACTTCCATGGATGGGGGTGGTAGTGGTGTAATTCTACTTATCTCTTCATATCCCTTGAAAACCATAGAAGGAATAGATTGCAAAGCATATGCATATGCTGTAATTTCTTAGTCATCATCCTCAAAAGTTGCACTATTAATCATACAACCTTCTAAAAGATCCTTTCTAAACTCTTTCTCAAGAATCTTTTGTACTAATTTATCATTCATATCAATCCTAAAATAATTATCCATAAAATTAGGTTCTTTTATTGACTCATTAAGGTTGAATTGTACCATCTCATTCCCAACTTGAAAAGTCAATTTTCCTCCTCTAACAATCTATCCATAACAACTTGGTTATCTCTGCAGTAGCCAAAAATGGTCTCCCTAAGATTAATGATATTTTAACATCTTCCTCCATATCCAAAATTATAAAGTCCAGAGGAATATAAAATTTTTCAACCTTCACCAAAACATTGTCTACAACTCCTAAAGGCAATTTCACAAACCTATCGGCTAATTATAGAGTCATTTTAGTGGGTTTCAAATCTATAAGCCGTAATTCCCTGCAAATGGAATGTGAAATTAAACTCACACTTGTACCCAAATCACACAAAACTTTAGTAAAATTAAAATCTCCGATGGTGCAAGGTATAGAAAAACTCACTGGGTCTTTCAATTTGGATGGAAGCTTATTCTAGATCACTGCACTACACTCCTTTGTGAGTGTGATTCTTGCATTATCTTCAAGGGGTCTCTTGTTGGAAAGCACCTTCTTCAAAAACTTGACATAAGATGGCTTTTAATCAAGAGCATCCGTAAAAAAGATGGTTATCCTTAGTTGCTTGAACACTTCAAGAATTTTTCATATTGCTTCTTAAGCCTTCGAGGAAATGGGATGGGAGGTAGACATGGCTTCACTTGTATCTTGGAGGGAGTTTATTCACTTTCCTCCTCTACTTTATCAACTTTTTTTTCTTTCGTGCCATCTTGATCACCTTCATTTTCTTTACTTTTCCCAACTTTCTTTGGAACTACCTCTTGTAATTGTTTACCAGTTCTTAAAATAACCACTTTGCAATATTCCCTTGGGTTAACTTCAGTTTTTCTAGGAAGGGCACCTTGATTCCTTGACCCGACAGAAATAGCAATTTGCCAAATTTGCATCTCAAGGCTTCTATTTTGATTGGCTATTTAGTTCATTCTAGCTTCCAACCGGTCATATTATTTATCTAGCTTTTCAAACCTCTTACTAGATATAGAAATAAATTTCTCTAAAGCAGTTTCATAACCCAGTTTATTTTCTTGGTAATGTACTTGACTTGATTTCGATTTTGAAATGGTGGTTGATACACTCTCCTTTGATTGAATTGATTTCCTTGATTATCTTGGTTTTCTTAGTTACCACCCCATGAAAGATTGGTGTAACGTCCCTAATTTTTAAAAATTTTAAATAAAATAAATTAAATTGGATAAATTAAATAAATAATTTAAATGAAAAATGAAAGAATTTTAAGTAATAAAGTAGAATGTATATTTAAAATATATTTGAAGTAAATATGACATATACAAGACATATACATATACCTAAGATATACATCACATATATATTATGTATAATTATTTGTAAGGGAAATTGATTTAATTAATAATAATAATAATAATAATAAATGGGTGAATGGTGACTCATTATATTATATTATATTATATTATATTATATATATAAGGATGGATTGAAAAGGGAAGGGATATTTCTTTTTCCTTCTTCTCCTTCCTTGAACGTGAGCTAGAGAGAGAAAGTAAGGGGAGCTTCTTTCTTCTTCCATACACCAAAGATTGAGAGAATTTCAAGGATTCAAGTGGAGTTTTTGAGAATTCTTCATCAATTGGTAAGTTTCTTTAACAATTTTGCAAGTTCTTTGGAATTCTATTGAAGAATATGATATGTGGATTTTGAGATTATGTATTAGCATGTTCTAATAGCTTATTTGAGTATGTATGAAGTTTTTTTGAGTAGTTAATAATGATTTTAAGGCTAGATTGAAGAAATAGTTGAGTTTGGAATGGTTGTGTTGTAATGGTTGAGTGTGCGAAATGCAGAAATTTTGCCTGACACGGTCATGTCGTTGGACTTGTCAACGGTGATGAGTTTCAATATTGATGACATGACCAGTAATACGGTCATGTCTCTGAGCTTGTCATGGCTACTGCAATACAGAATAAATGACACGGGCAGTGACACGCCCATGTCATTGGACATGTCAAAGCTTCTGTAAAAGTGGGAAAGTGACACGGTCATTAATACACTCATGTTATTAGGCATGCCACTTGAGGATATTGTCTAAATAACTCTCTTCTTTATTTTTCATTTGTAATTCCTATTTAAATGGTTTGATATTGAGAATGCCTTAGAATATAATATTAAATGACTATTTATGATCACATTTGGTAAAGGTATTGAAAGATGGTAGTTTGCCCAAGGAGGAGAAGTTTGGAGTGAGTTTTAAAGCTTGTTTTATAGTGCTTTTTAAGATAAGTATAAAAATTTAAAAATTTAGATATATTGA
Source organism: Garcia nutans (assembly GCA_947685225.1). Classification (NCBI taxonomy): domain Eukaryota; kingdom Viridiplantae; phylum Streptophyta; class Magnoliopsida; order Malpighiales; family Euphorbiaceae; genus Garcia; species Garcia nutans. Next base: position 8,126,023 of record CANTUV010000059.1, on the reverse strand, counting down.
CATTAAATTAGGCTTAACACATTTTGGATAAAAAATATGTTAAGCTACTTGTTATATGAACATTGTGCTATGACATGTAAATTGTTATGTATGCATTATATGCATTATGAAAAGCCATTATTAATGGTTAGATTGAATAAAATATGAATTATGTACAAAATGTGAAAATGACACAAAGTGTTTGGGTAATGTGATTTTGTTATGGAATATCCTACATTGTGATAAATTAAAATGAAATGGCATTGATATGAATGAGAAAAATGAAAAATATGAAATAATTGTGTGCCTAGTATGTTATTCAATTTTTAAAGTTCTATGTTTGGTGGCATGCCTATGAGGTTATCCTGACTATTTGCCTTCAAGGCTAGACGCTTGGCGTCACTGTGACATGATTTGCCTTCGAAGCTAGCTTTTGAGCATTATTTAATTTGCCTTCGGGACTAGACACTTAGTGTCATTATGGGCCAAAATAGTAACTCTAGAATTTGAATAATGTATTAGTTTATTTGGGCTCATGCTTGTGTATGTGTTTGTGTGAATTATTAAGTGATGAAGAATATATTTAATAGTGAGCTTGGATGTCATATTGTGACATAACATATAAATATTTTGCATTGGCATTATTTTAAAGTTTTATTATTATCAAAGTTTGTACCGCTAGGTTTTTAGCTTAGTGCAATTGTAATTCATTGTGCAGGTGAAAGGAGTGATCCGATAGAGCCGGAGAGTTCTACTAAGCCTGGTCGAGTCTAAGCTTGTGTTTGTTGAGCTTGAAGTATTTTTGCTACATCAAGATCAGAGCTATTTTGCCAGCATGTATAAATTTTATGTTATAGTACTTTTTAATATTATGTATATTATATTATGTTTTTGGAATATAAATATGTATATTGTAAATTATAAAGAATATTTTGAATAATTGAGTAATGTGAGGTTTTATGTGTTTTGATATATATACATATAAATGTATTTATATAAATATTTTGAGGAATGAGGAGATATAAAAAATTTTATTAAACCGGATTGTAATATTCTTATACCATATATACATATTTTACATGTACTGATTGTATATATTATACGTATATATAGTATAAGGGTATTACATTTGGATGATTATGCCAATTGGGGTTATATGTGTTACTATATTGAGGTTGTGGTGCCTGGTTTTGATTGCCAATAAAATGAAATTACTCATACCCTTGGCATTCCATAGTTTGGTGGTCTCCTTTACAATTTTTACAACTAGCAGTATTAGCAAGATTCACATGCTCAAACTTCTTATCTAAAGCATCAACTTTAGTTGTCAAAAGAAATATCCTATTAACTTCATGAATCCTAGCTTCCTTCTTTAGAGCCGATATCTTACTATACTAATGATAATTATTAGCAGCCATAAACTTCAAGAAATTCTAAAGCTTCAATAGGACTTTTGTTCATTAAAGCCCCACCACTACCAGCATCAATTGTGCTTCTCAAGGAACCATTAACCCTATTGTAGAATGTTTGAATTATCATCCAATCCGAAATCCCATGATGTGGACACTTTCTCTTAAGTTTCTTATATCTTTCCTAAGCTTCATACAATGATTCACCATCATGTTGTAAAAAATTAGTAATGTCATTTCTGCATTTGGCAGTTTTTCCAAGTGGAAAGTACTTAGCCAAGAAAGCTTTTGATAAACCATCCTAAGTAGTAAAAGTTCCGGCAACTTGCCCCAATAACCAACACTTTGCTCTATTCTTCAATGTGAATGGAAAGAGTCCTAGATGAATAACATCATCACTAACACCATTCATCTTAATAGTATCACAAATCTCAAGAAAATTTTGCAAATGACCAATTGCATCTTCATGATCATGCCTAAAAAAAGAATTTGTTATGATATATTGATTAAGGCTGGCTTAAGCTCAAAGTTATTTACATTTACTGAGTATCTAGCTATGCTAGAGCCAACTTTTGTAGCGGGCATAGCATATTCCCCGAGAGCTCAATTGCCTGGCCCTTCTGCCATTTCTTCTTCACTATCAATCAAAAAGTCTAAATCAATTACTTCCTTAAAAACTTCAGTGTTTCCTTATCTTTCCCTATCTTGTCTTTCTTAACACAATTTTTCTCTTCTTGCACTGTTGTTTTCCCTACACTGCCTTTCAATTTCTGGATTATAGTCTTTCAAAATTGGGTGCATTACTATGCATAAATGTCCTACATAAAAAAGTTAAAAATAATCAAAATAAAGCTCCAAATTAATAATCTCACCAAATTTTAATGTTATCAAAATCACTATGCTTTCTAGCAACGACGCTAAAAACTTATTATGATTATGGTGAATGTGTGTACTTCTATGACAAATATCGTAAGTGCATGGTATTGTTTCACGTAGTAAAGTGATAGAATGAGTGTTGTATACTTAGAAAAAGTGTGTTTTGAATAACCTAAATTCAACTTAACTATTATCTGGAAATTACTAAATTGCAACAATAAAAATTACCTAATTAATCTATCTAAATCAATAACTTTAAACTAGATGTTTAAACAATCAATAATAAAAGGGAATAATTAGGTTTCATTGGAGTTTTTAAAATAGATCTAATTAATGATTCATTTAAGTTCGTTCCTTAAATCCAAGATATCTAATATCACTAAATTAATCCATTTCTCTCTAGAGCAAGAGGAATTTAATTGGATAAAGGTTAAATTACTATTTTCATGTTAAATAACCAATGTCCGATCCAATTTTAACAAGATACCAATCCTAGGTCCTTAAGCAATTAAGTTATATCTAAGTTAATCACTCAAGATTGATGATTCCACATCAAAAATCATACTCAATTCTCATATTTTATATGATTCCTTGGATTTTAACAATTGTTGGCCAAGTATTTGCTAATCAATTAAATCAAAATCATCAAATTAAGGATAAAAGAAAAAGCAACAATGTATATTAATAAATTATAATCAAACCTATAGTTTAAACATCCAAATCCACCTAATCCCACATGGAGGTTAGTTACCCATTAGCAAAATGTAAATAAATTCAAAAGACCCATTAACTACAACTATAAGGCCCATTAATCTAGCTAAAAAAATTGCTTCAATAAGTAAATACAATGGAAAGAAAATGATTAAACTAAAGATACTCCCCTCATCTTGCTATAAACGTCTTCTAATATCAGAAAATCTGTTAAATCTATAGTTTTTACTCTTGGATGGTTGATTTCTTCTCTTCTTTAGTTTAGAATCCCAAAGTTTGCTAAGAAAGGTAAGGAATGAGGTCAGTCCCCTCAAAAACTCTAAAAAGATGAATATGTACTCTGCTACAAAAGTGTCCTTAGGGGCCCTAGGGTAGAGAGAGAAAATTCCTTCAAAAATTTTGCAAAATAGATAGGTACAATTATGCACGAGCGTGTGGGAAGGAAGATATGAGCATGTGGTTGTGCAGCTCTCCAAAACTCTCAAATTTCAATAGATTGGCAGAGGTTGAAAAAGCCACATGTGTGTATGGATTAAATCCCATACGGGTGTGTAGAATGTTTAGCTACTGTTTATTTTTCTTTTCTTCCTCCAATAGGTGTTTAATATACACAGACGTGTGGTTTCACTAGAGACGCCTGTGTATAAGTTTTTCCTTCTATTTTCTCTCTTTTTAAACTTCAAATTGCTCAATTTCCATCCTTAAAAGGCAATTTCTCCATCAACCTATCATAACAACACAAAATTATATAAAAATAAGCAAAATATCCACCAAAGTCAACATCAAATGAGCAAATTCTCTTCACGAATTAAGGGTAAATATAAGATTATCAAAACTTAGCCCGAGACCTATCATGAATGGTTTCAGACTAGTGTCCTTTTTGGGCAAAAAAAATTAACTTAATTTAATAGAGTCAATTAAATAGATTTGTCTTTAATTTTTACCACACAAAAATAAACTAAGATGGCGAATTTTCAATTTTGGCTTTTCAAAAATAAAAGTCACCCTCTCTTTTCAAAATAAAAGGAGAGTTTCTTTTAGATAAAAGAAGCAAAATCTTTTCAAAATAAAAGATAGTTTTAAATTTGTGCTTATCAAACTGACCGGAGATTGTATGTGGTAGTATCGTGTGGGACTTAACCCAAAAGAGCATTTCGCCTCTTCCTCATTGGCATGCCGGACCTTGGCACTCGGGCGAGGCCTCATAAAGACATATTGCCTTGAAATCTCAATCAAACACATCATATTTAAAACTCACAAAGCATGATAACATGATATCCCTTTTGTTTCAAAAAACTAACAACTGCAACAAATATCATTATTAGAAGCATTATAGTGCACAACTCCAACTCTTCCATGCCCTCTTCAGTAATTTTAAATATTTGAATATTTTTATTTGAAGAAATTTTCACCCATGTCCTTGCAATACAATTGAGAAATTGCTTCTTGAAAAAATTATAAATTCAACGTGTGTAAATTTTTAAGGCATGAATTAAAATTTTACTTTTCCTTACTGCTACCTGAGGATCACCTAGGCTATAATGAAAATCTACTTTTAACTCATTAGAATTTATACCATTCACAATATTTTCCAAAGCAAATGTAAACTTTGTTAGACTCTTTGTAGCAATGCTTATGCCCTTCAAAACATTATTTATACTTTCACTCGTTGAGAAATTTTTATCCCAATAGAGAAAGTATGTCCATTGAATGCTAAAGACCATTTTCTTAGAATTTTATATGAAGAATTCAACCAATTATTCTATCAGGAACAAATGTTTGTATCATCTCATTCCAAGTGCTTTCAAATTTAGATTTAGATTTACAATCTTTGAAACACTTATAAAATCAGTGTCTAAATTGAGACACTACATTGAGTGCTCCTAAATAAGATGGAGCTTTCTTAGCCATATGCTAAATACTCAGACGATGACAGGGTATTGGGAAAAACTTCTTCTATTGCATTTGACATTGCTTGATCTTGATCTGCCATAGTTGTTTTAGGTACTCGATTTCCCATGGATTCCAAAAATGACTTAAACAACCATGTAAAAGAAGAAGTAGTTTCATTCAATAAAAATACACAACCAAAAATTATATTGTGCTAATGATGATCAAAACCAATAAAGAAGCACAAATTAGATTGTACTTTATTAGTATAATATGTGGCGTCAAGCATTAGTCCATCACCAAAACATTCATGATAGGTTCTCATATTACCATCTCTTAAAAAAAATTATTCATACGATTGTCATTGTCCACTTACATTGAATAAAAGAACATCAGATCTTGTTCCTTCTTATGTCTAAAATAGTCCATTAAAATTTGAGCATCACCCCCTCAATACCTGCTAACTTTTTACTATTGACATAATTATAACAATCACACTTTGTAAATCCAACATTCTCAATATTGCCCACTTCTTTATGTAAATAAGAGAAAATATTTTTATTTTAACACTAGCATCTATCATTGTATCTATTAATCCCGCTTTAGCTTTTGGCATTTGTCTTCCTGATCAATTTGAGCAAATGTCTCTTGGATGATAGTGCAAGTCTATAATTGTATTCTGGATTAAAGTGTGTGATGATCCATTTTTCATCTCTCAAAGTAAACCTAATGAATGCTTTACAACCTACCCTTGTATCTAATCTAGCTGTTGTTGTGTTTCATAAGGATCAACATCATAATTTAAAACTTTCTTTCAAGCAAAATAGTCACGCTAAGAAATTTTACCTTGATTATATCTATATTTTCCTTTTCGTACACTAAAACCAACTCCAAAAACATGTTCGCCGTACAAATTATAAGCTTCGTCTTCATTATCAACAGCCTTTCCTAATAAATCATCTTCAAATTCTTTTGAGTTTTGATTGTTACCTCTATTTTAAGCAACTATGACCACTTGATCAATATTCATCTTTGCAATCTAATATTGAATTTAAAAAAAAAAAAAGAAAATAAGAATCAACAAAAAAATAATATCATTATTTTAACAAACTAGCATATCTTGAAGAAAATAAATAACAACTCAATAAAGATGGTGTCCAATGAATTGACTGTGAGTTTCTTCTAGCCTATCTTTTTTACCTTTGACAGAATGCAAAAATGTCATCAGCTATTGTATTATTTTGTTATTGTATTCTATACAAGTTATTTGTTTGATTAAACTATTGTGGGTTAACAATTGTAGCTTTAGATTTGGATTACTGAATCCAAGTTCTATGATGTTTATTAGATGCAAGTGCAATGTTCCTAGAAAAAAATAAATAAATAATAATAACTCAATATTAATGAAAAAAGATAAAATAGCATACCTTTTCAATAATTGTACCAAACTTTTCATTAAAAAAAGATAAAAACTTCAACACAGAACGAGGGATGATGAAAATAAAGTATGAGATTTTCTATTCAAAGGTTGCAATCAGTATTAGTAAAAAAAAAAAAAAAGAATATGACTAAAGGTAATGGAGAGGATCCTTTTACATAGACATTGGGTTTCTATTTTAAAATTTGGTAGTTTTGCTTCTTATATAAAGTGCCACATGTTTGAAACTTATTAAATGGGCACGTCTCACCTAATAAATTCTCTATCATTTTAACATAATATAATATTCAAATATTAACCCAACAAATGAAAATATTTTGTTTTTCTTTTCAATAAAGTTGAGGTGTTAAAAAAAATAGTTTATAAATCAAAATGGATAATAAAATATTAAATTTTCAAATTTCAATCAAACTAGTAGGATGATTTGTTGTAGACTGATACATTAGTCTTATGATAAAGAAGAGAATCTCAAGAATTGCAAGTCACTAATCCAAGAAAAGAAAATCAATATTAATTGTTTCCTCAATATTGAATTTTTCAAGTAATAAAAATATTATAAAATTTGCATACATATATTATATTAATTAATTAATTAATATATATATATATATAAATAGTTAGGGCTGTAATCAAGCCGAGCCGAGCCGAGCTTTAAAAACCTCAAGCTCGGCTCATTATAAAATAGTCGAGTTCGAATTCGAACTAGAATCGAACCTGAGTCGAGCCCGAACTTATATCGAGCCAACTCATATATCATATATCTTGAGCTTAAATTCGAGCTTGATTTGAATAAGTTTAACAAACTCAATAAACTTATTTTAATTTTTATTTTTTCATTCATTTTTCTAAATTTTCATAAAAGATATACTAAAATTTATATTTTTATAAAAGATGGATAATATAATTATATATTAATAAAAATAAAATATTATATTATTATAATTTTATATTTTATTATAAATTATTAAGTTATTTTATATTATATATTATTTAATTTATTTATCACATATAACATATATTAATAAATTATATAAATTAAGTTAGATAAAAAAATTAATATATTCACGTATAACTACAACCGATTCAAGCTCCACAATTGATTCGCGCTTTCGTGCTTTCATACACGTGGTGATTAGAGTAATTTGTTAGAGAAACTAACTGGTTCAGCCGTAATTAGTTAATTTAAGATAGTAGAGTTAGTTGCTGATGTCATCCATGTGAGCTTGGTTATTATGTTAGTTGGCTAATATATTAGCAAGAAGGCAGTAGAAGTTTCTGGTGTAGAAGTTAGTTTTGGCAGCTTCCTTGACATGTATATATGATTATAATTGTAGATGAAAATAACAAGCAACTTACAATTTACACTCTGTTATACTCTGTTCTTGAGTAGAAATCTATAGTAATTTTCTTTAATTCCAGTTCCTTTTCCCACTATGGTACTTTCATGGTTATACCACTCTGTGTCTCCCTCAATTCACAAGAGTATAGTATGATTAGATAATGCCATTGATGTATGGAATGATCTATTTATGAGATTTTCATAGGGGTATGCCTTTAGAATCTCTGACCTCCAACAAGAATTATATTCATTTCATCAAAATTCATTATCGGTTACAAATTATTTTACACATTTGAAGGTTATCTGGGATAAATTGGTGAATCTAAGGCCAATACTAGTGTGCACGTGCACTCAGTGTAATTGTAAAGCTATTAAGACAGTAAAGAAGCATCAGGAGAATGATTATGTCATCGGATTCTTGAAGGACTTGAATGAGAGTTTGGCCACTATAAAATCTCAAATAATATTAATGGAGCCTCTTACAGGGATTAATAAAGTGTTCTCCCTTACTGTACAACATGAACAGCAAATTGGATCTTCAATATCCAAAGTTATTGAACCAAGCATATTCTATGCAAAGATAAACACAAGCAATAATGTTGCTAGTCAGCAGGAGACTAACCCCACACAAAGGTGAACCTATGCCCCCACACAGAATGCAAGTCAGTCACACAGAAGAAATTATACCAACTATAATACAGGAGCAAAGCCAGTGTGCTCATTTTATGGATATACAGGTCACACAATGGATGTGTGTTATAAGAAACATGGGTATCCACCTGTTTTTAAAACAAAGCAGAAAAGATACGCAAATCAAGTGGAAGGATTTATTAATGATAGCATCAAACAAAATATATTTGATGAAATTCCTTATTCAAGAAATGATGTAATGGATACTAGTGCTGGCAAGGCTAAGCCACAAGTACAAACACAGATTGATGCAATCAAGAATTTGCATGGTACCGATGGCAATCAATTTCCATTTACTAAAGATCAAATATCACAGCCTATGAATCTGCTTCACCAGAATGCATGCTTCTCAACCTCTCCCAAAATCAATACTATCTCTGCCTCTTTCTCACTAATGCAAAATCACCCAGGTAAACATTTTGTTTCTTGCACCATTAAATCCAAATACCCAGATTATAGACTTATGGGCCACAGACCACATCATCTATTCCAAGCATTATTTTTCCTATTGCATAGCTGTATCAAATATTTTCGTTCATTTGCCTAATAATTAGAAAATTGTTGTTACTCATGTTGGCACAGTTTCATTATCCAAGGACTTTGTTTTGACTGAAGTCCTTTTAGTTCCTAATTTTACATTCAATTTACTTTCAACTAGTAGACTAACCTTAGATACCAATCTTTGTATGGTTTTTCATCTAGATGTTTGCATCAATCAGGAATCTCAGAGTTTGAAGATTATTGGATTAGCTAAGAAACTCCGTGGCTTATATCAGTTGGTTCATCCACAGCCAATATAATATAATTTTGTTGCAATGTCTGGTCCTTCTTCTACACAATTTTCCTTTCTCAATTCTATTGTTTCCTCTCAAATATGGCACTATAGATTAGGTCATTTGTCTATGCCACGATTGAAATTACTCCAAAACGTAGATTCAAACATTGTTACATCTGAAATAAATCATTGTTCTATTTGTCATTTGGCAAAACAAAGAAAGTTACCATGTCCTTTAGGCATTTATGTTTCCAGCAATTTTGATCTTGTTCACGTTGACATATGGGGAACAACTAAAGTGTCATCTCATGCTGGACATAGATATTTTCTTACCATGGTGGATGATAAATCTATATTCACGTGGTTATTTTTAATGAAACCAAAATTAGAAGCCAAGCTAATGTTGATGAACTTTGTTCATTTAGTTCAAACTCAGTTTCAAGTCATTATCAAAATCATTAGAACTAATAATGGTTTGGAGTTTCACATGCCAGATTTTTTCCAATCCAAAGGGATAATACACAAAACTAGTTGTGTGTATACCCCTCAACAAAATATTGTGGTTGAAAGGAAACCAACATATACTGATTATTGCAAGAGCCTTAAGATTTCAATCCGCCATACCTCTTTCTTTCCAGTTTGAATGTGTTGTTCGTGCATTATACCTCATCAGTAAAACACCTTCTCCCATCATTGATAATCTGACTCCTTTTCAACTTCTTTATTGTGTTAAACCAGATTTTCCATGGTTCGAGCATTTGGATGTCTTGCCTATGCCTTTACAATAGATTTAAATTTGATCCAAGAGCTATAAGCAGTGTCTTCTTTGGTTATCCACCAATAACCAAAGAATTTAAATCGCTAAATCTTCAAACTAAAAGTATATTTGTCTCTAGAAATGTAATCTATCATGAATATGTATTTCCCTTTAGGATTCTCACTTTTGGTTGTGCTTTGGAACATAATAAGACTATGCTTCTTATGGCTATAAATAGTTTTATTTATGATTATGATGAATAGGAATTATCTTTAATCATGCAAACTTCTCCCAATACTAACCAGCAACCTGACCAAACACTAACAACACCTAACCAAATCACAGCACCTCATTCTTCGTCTCCAATCCTTGCTAACATCTATAATCCACAATCTGAACAAACACTTAGTCCTGTTAACCAACTCATAATATCCCATCATACACCTCTGGTCCCTACTAACAATTCAAAATAACCTACTCAGAACCCAACAACAGTATCTCATTTACAATAGCCTTCTTTAATTATTGACCATTAACTGCCAACCTAAGAAAATCCACTAGAAATAGATAACCAACTTATTTGTAGAATTACATCTGCAACACTTCATACACACATTTATCTCAACCACACAAAATTTTTTCTAGCCAAAAACTGCAATTAAAAAACCAAAAACATACAATGAAGCAATAAAGCATCAATGTTAGAGGGATGCCGTGGCTGCTGAGATTAAGGCCTTGCAAGATAATAATGATTGGGTTTTAACAGAATTACCAAGAGAAAATCAACCAATTGGTTGCTAATGGGTATACAAATTTAAGTATCATGTGTATAGATCTATAGAGAGGTGAAAAGCTAGACTTGTAGCTAAGGGTTATACCCAACAAGAAGGGATAGACTTTCTGGATATTGTTTCCCTGTGGCCAAAATGACCACTATCAGGACATTACTTGATGTTACAGCATCCGAGTAGTGGCATTTATAATCATACTCCTAAAACTTCAACTAAAGAAAGAAAAAATTTTAAAAAAATAGCAAATTTAAACTCCAAGCATATCTAACCATAAACAAACTCAAATAAACCAAAATACTATTATAGATCACTTAAAAAATCATACAATATTTAAACAAAGTAAAAGTAATTTGCATTTATTTGAAGAGAAAGCATGTCTAAAATTAAGCCAAAAATCAAAATTTATAGAAACATAGATACACATACAAAGAGAAAAATATTATTTTACTGGTTGAAAGTCATAAATTAGTTTAAAAAAATAAAAAAATTAGAAGAACCCACTTCAAAATTCAAATTCGATAAAAAAAATAAAAAAAACAATTCACAAATCAAATACCCAAATCAAAAATCAAAAATTAATTCACAACCATAAGAAAAAATAAAGAAAAAGAACAATGAGTTGTTACCTCCACCTTTAAAGCTTCAACGAAATCACAATTTTGTGATATAAAAATTCATTATTATTTCTACTTGTTTTCTACTGGATAAATAACTAACCAATACAAATAACCCAAGATTCAACCACCCAAATGAGCTTCAAGATTATCAACTTCTTCTACAAAGAAGCCGAATTACCCGAAGGATTCAAAAATCTTGATATGGTCTGCAATCGACAGCTTCACTCCCAATTCTTTAATGCCCTATTCTCTTTGAGAACCTCTAGATGAAGCTATACAAGAGTTGAAAGTGGAAGAAAACTGTATTAAAATGTAAGAAGAGTGGTGAGGAAGAGGGAATAAAGCAGTAGAAATTGGGGAAGAAAATATGGCTTCTAATGATTTTGGGAAAAAAAAAATCAGTATTCTAACGTGTTTTTTTCTAATATTACCTAGCTTCCACGCGTTTACCCTGTCAGACATCTGAAAAACACACGCCATATAATATTTATTTTTTTTTTTTTATACTAAGGAGGGTACTATCCATAATTATAGAGCTACCTTTCGTGGCCAAGCCACTTGAAGCTTATCACTCCGGATCAGATCAACAAGTCCCGCTGATGAAGAATCCAACCAAGATCTTCCTATAGGAGCATTAACAGCCATATTAGCCAACTTATCAGCCACCTGATTCCCTTCACGATAAACATGTTGGAGTCAAACCTCCCAAGTGTAGTTCAACAAAACCTTAGCTCGCTGTACCAATCCAGCAAAACGACCATTAGGAACTTCTCTGTGCATCACCAGCCGAAGGCATTCCATGGAATCCATTTCCACAATAACCTTCCTACAGCCTGCCTCCCAAGCCACCTGCAAGCCTCCTATCAGAGCATTTAATTCGGCAACCATTGAAGAACAAACACCAAGACCAATCAACATGCCACAAACCCAATTACCCATACAATCACGTACCACAATACCACCACCACTAGGACCCGGATTACCCTTAGATGCACCATCAATATTAACTTTATACCAAGTCGGAGGAGGAGGCTCCCAAGACACTAATGTAATCCTTCTACCTCTACTAGATACAGCTCCTTGGACTTTCCAAGTCTCCTTGTAAACATTAATCCAATAACTCACCTGATGCTTCAATTGCTCCATCGAAATTGGATGAACATTAAACACATAAGCATTCCTGGACTTCCAAATAAACCACAGAGAAGTTCCAAATACAACACTAGAAGGTACATCATGAAAAGAGTGAAATTTCCAAGCATTAACATGATGAACCATTGATGAGCAGGTAGAGAAGAAAAAACAGACCATGACATAGCATCCATGTAAGCTACCCAAAATCTGGAAATTTGTGGACAATCACTGAATAAATGTTCAAGAGTTTCAGACACATTACCACAGACTGGACAAAAATCAACAGCCACAAATCCACGCCTCATCCTCTCCCGGTTAGTCATCAGTTTCTACAGTTGAAACAACCACAAAAAGGATCTAATACGCTGGGTACCTGCAATTTCCAGATTAAATCTCACACAGGATTAGCACCAACTGAGGTAGAAGGCAGCAAACATTTATAAGCTGAGGCAACAGAGAATTTTCCACTGGAAGTTTTTGTCCAAAAAATCATATCATTAGCAGCGGGATCATTAAATATGGAAAAAGCCGCAATTTGTTGCTGAACATTAACCGGAAAAAAATGCGACACCAAATCCCACCGCCACCCATTTCCATCCCAATAATCAGCTACCACATGTGTCAACCAATCTGGAGGAATCTGTCCAGTAACAACAGCAATAAGAGGAACATCCAGAGCCCAAATATCCAACCAAAACCGTGTACCTAACCCATTACACACAGAATGAGCAGCTCCTTGAAGTAACAAAGGGACCGAACCTACAATGCCTCGCCATACCACGGAATCACGCTGTTTCCTTGTCCAATTTGACAATGACATTGAGCCAGCAACATACTTACCACGCAAAATGGAACCCCAAAAATGCTCAGGCTATGTAAAAAATCGCCACCCCATCTTTGCCAACAAGGCTCTGTTCATCTCACCACAAGATCTAACACCCAATCCACCAGAACCAATCGGCTTAATGACAGTCGACCAACTGACCAAATGTAACTTCGAATTTCTAGTACCAGCTCCCCAAATAAAATCTCGCACTTTCTTATCAAAAGCTAAACAAACCGATTTTGGCAAGAGGGTAGCCTGCATAATATGATTCGGCAGTGTAGACAACACTGATTTTGCTAAAGTAACACGGCCTGCAAAAGATAAAAGAGGTAATTTCCAACCAGCAAGAGCCTTATCAACTTTAGCTAACAACGGCATATACAACTCCTTTTTAACCCTACCGGTTACCATTGGCACTCCTAAATATGTCCCCAGAGAACTCACTTCCTTCATATTCAAACTTGTAGCAATTTGATCCCTCAGCATTATAGGAGTATTAGCAGAGAAAAAGACTGAAGATTTAACAAAATTAACCTTTTCCCCTGAACTACTACAAAACTGCTCCAAACAGCCCTTCACAACATCCACTTGGTCACACGAAGCCTCAGCAAAGAGCAGAAGATCATCAGCGAAAAACATATGTGAAATGGAGGGCCCTCCTCTAGAACACCTAAAAGGCTTCCAAGCTCCAAGCAAAACTGAATCATTTATAATATGTCCAAGCCTTTCCATTGCTAGAACAAAAAGATAAGGTGAGATCGGGTCCCCCTGACGGACTCCCCGTGTTGGACAAAAGGATTCAGAAAGTTCACCATTCCATTTAATTTTCATAGAACAAGCATTTAGACATTTGGATATAACATCTCTCCAATGTGAAGAAAAACCCGCCAATAAAAGCGATTCATCAATAAATTCCCACAGTATACGATCAAAAGCTTTTTCAAGATCAATTTTTATCACCATTGATGACTTTGTACTTCCCATTAAACCCATAGAATGAATCACCTCCTGTAAAACAACCACATTATCATGAAGCAGTCTACCTGGAATAAAACTAGTTTGAACCGGCACTATTAACTGCGGAAAAACCAATCTCAACCGATTAGTCAAAACCTTAGTAATGATTTTAAAACTTACATTACATAGACTAATTGGTCGAAACTGTGTGATTATTTCCGGAACATCAACCTTAGGAATAAGAGTAACCCATGTTTGGCAAAAATTATGATCCAAAACACCCTCATTCAAAAACTTCAAAGTCATCCTAGTAATACTTTGTCCTACTACTCCCCAAGCTTGCTGGTAAAAACCTGCATTATAACCATCAGGTCCTGGTGCTTTTGCTGGATTCATGGCAAAGACAGCTTTAAGAACCTCCTCGGCTGAAAACTGACTATTAAGAAGCAACATATCAGCATCCTTCAACCTTGGAAAATTAGAAAGAGTATAACAAGGTTCAAAAACTTGACTACCCCTTGAATATAACTCTTTATAAAAATTGACCGCAACTCGAAGGATCTCCTTTTGATCTAAAATTAAAGCACCCTCATGAATGATGGAAGTAATCCGAAAATGGAAATTGCTACGCATCACAATACCATGATAGTAGGCAGTATTCCTATCCCCACCTGAAATCCAATCAGCCCTTGACTTCTGAAACCACAAAATCTCCTCTTGATCCAACAAAACAGCTAGCTGCCCACGAAGTTTATCCTCCAATTTTTTCAGGCCCCGTCCATAACCCCGACACAACCTCTCTTGCACGCCCTGAAGCTGAGCTAACAGTCTTCTTTTTCTCTTATGAATGTCCCCAAAAACCTCCTGCTTCCAAATGCTCAAACTCTGCTGTAAGCTAGAAAGATTCTCAGAAATAGAAACATTAACATCCCAATTACTCCGAACCAGCCGCTGAAAATCCTCATGCTTACACCAAGATAACTGGAATCTAAAACTTTGTGTAGGAATAGAGTTATTGACCTGACACAAAGAAATTAGAAGCGGAGTATGATCAGAAAAGTACCTCTCAAGATGTAATACAGAGGCCTGGGAGAACAAAGTACACCAAGATAAAGAAGCCAGAGCCCTATCCAATCTTGCTGCCTTAAAATTAGTGGATGAAGGACCCTTGACCCAAGTGAATTTAGCACCAGAAAACCCAACATCAATCAGACCCAAAGAACTAGCCCAAGATCTGAACTTATCACATCGTATACCCACTCCATCACAAGTACTAGTTGTCTCCTCCACCTCCATAACCATATTAAAATCACCCGCAAGAAGCCATGGCAATTTGATACGCGCAGCGAGAGTGGAAATTAAACGAAGCATTTTCCACCTACATTATTCATTTGGGCTTCCATAAACTGCTGTAAATTCCCAACTCGCATAACCAGAACTCTCAACACAACAATGTATAAACTGGGAATTAGTACACAAAACTCTAACATCAACCTTATTCCACAAAATCCAAATACCTCCACTATACCCCACAGCCTCAACTCGAATCCAATTTTGAAAATTAAGATTCATAACAATAAAATCAGCATTAGTTCCAGAAGACCTTGGTTCAATCACAACAACAATAAGAGGCTTATGCTGCCTACAATAATTCATAAGGGCTTTCTGACTCCTCTTACCAGAAATGCCCTGAATATTCCATACTAACAATGACATAGATAGAGGAAAAATAAATCGTACCCACAAGATAGCATAAAATACTGCTAGCACAAATCATGCTTCATATCCCCTTCACCATCCTCAATGGTTTCAAAATCAGCATTCAAATGCCGCAGATCAGAATCATTAGGACAAACCTGACCTCCACCGATTTCTCCTGGATCCAAAACATCTACCAAATCCGTTGCCTCTTCCACAAGAACCACACCCTGCGCAGAATTACCAACTACCACGGTATGAACTCCTCTAACCGCCGCTACTGCTGAACTACCAGCTTTGGCCGACACTAAAATTTCCATGGCAGAAGAATGTTCTAACATTTCACAATCAGGGTGAGCGTCGGAGTTTAGAACAAGGACAGAAGAAGGACGACTAGAAGAATCATCCCTGGGATTAATTGTAATGTTTGGTTTCACAATAACCTTGGATTGAAGGGAGGTCTGATTTTGAACAACAGGCCTTTTCCCTTTGGACTTAGCCAAACGGGCTTGACTATTGGATGAACCACTAACCATTTGCTGATTGCCTGCCTGGGCCACAACTAAATCATCTTGGCCCAACCCATCTATAGGAACCTCCTCCTCCTCCAAAACTTCAAACATATTACGACGTGGAGTAAAAGTAGACCCCTTACCATGCACGTTATGTGGTTGTGCTGTCGCAGAAGAACTCGACTTCATAACAGTTCTATCCTGTAGCAACCGCTTACCAAGTTCAACAGGAGTCTCCTTCCAAGAACCACGTTTAGCCGGTTTCTTCGCAACCATCCAAGGACCAAATGATTCAAGCACCTCTGCCGCAACCACCTGCTCGACCATCTCCGCCGGCTTCACAGAACCGCCATCCACAGCTGTTCCATCATCAGAAGCTTGAGGTTTCAGGATAGAGGGGCAACTGTCCTTCCCGTGACCAAAAGTACCACACTGAAAGCATATCAGCTGAAGACCCTCATACTCAATTCTTCTTACCTTTCTCCGAAATCTAAACTTAGCAAGTAATGGTTTAGAGAGATCCACTTCAACAGCCATATGTGCATACTTGCCCCTCGTAGCCTCCATAGTGGCTTCATCAACTTTTACCGGTACACCAATCTTCTTAGCCAATCTATAAAGAAATATCTTAGAATAATATTCAATAGGCAAAGAAGGCACTCGCACCCATACTATGGCCCTATCAATGACTGAATGCTCTGGATCAAAATTTGGCCGCCATTTACATACCGTCAAATAATGTCCTGCTACCACCCAAGGGCCTCCATTAAGAACATAGTTATACTCGTCTTGACTTTCAAAACGAACCATATAGTATCCATTGGGCAAATCAATGAGTTCAAAACCAGACCTTAGGTTCCACATCAACCGAACACGACGAAGCAAGAAATTGAACCCCACTGTCTTACCAAGCACTTTAACAATTAGGGTAAGTTTCCATGGCTTCCTCAATAACTGCTTATCCTCTTTCGAAACAGTTATGGTTGGACATTCCTGATCATCCTCCATCGTCTCATTATCAGAATCATAATCAGAAAAAACATCATCCTCCTCCACTATAGGAACCGATTTTGAATGCTTAGGCACATCCTTCATAACCATGTCCTTAAACGACACCTTACGTCTCTGTACTGCTTGAACATCAATCAACTTCTGAGCTTTGTTTACCGCTTCCCCATTACCATCCTCCAGCTTTTTCTTTTTACTACTACGATCCAGCAGATCATCTTCTTCGGAAGTCGCCGGAACTGAGCTTTCACCATAGAGCATTATGGGTCTAATAGAAACTTTAGTTTTTGTTTTAAATTATGTCCGTTTGCTTTTAATTGTATATAATATTTATTTTTGAAAAAATAAAGGGTCAATTAATAAAAAACAATTGAGTATAAAAAGTTATATAGTTACTTGAAGAATATAAGAAGGATAAAAGTGAGAAAAATGTTTAAGTAGAAGGGACTAGGTATGTATTAAGTTTATAATAAATTATAAAATTAATATTTTAAATTTTCACTTGAATATTTTTAAAAAAATTGAGATATATAGTAAGATAAGAGCGACATATCGCACAATACTGTGTATAGATAATATTAATAATAATTAAATATATTTTTAATAAATAATAAATTTAATATTTAAAAAATATAATTTAAAACTTAATATATATATATATTTAATTTAAGTTTAATTATATTATTAGATAATAACTAATTATTATCAATATAAAATAAGATATTGTAATCTTATTTGAACTTTTTAAATAAATATCTGTAATAATTAATTAATTATCTATTCTAATAAATAATAAATTAAATATTTATTTAGACATATGGCAATATGAGACTGATATGTGATATAATATTATGCCAGCAATAAATAAATAAATAATTATATCTTTTAATAAATAATAATTTTAAAATTTTAAAATTTTGACTTGAAATTTCATGTAAGAAACTTAATATAGATAATTTTAATTTAATATCTAAAGTAGTTAATTTATGTTATTATATACTCTCTTCATACCGCTGAAATCATCGTCTTTAGCTCATGCATTAAGAAACTCATTAAATTCTCTAGATATTAGATAAAATTATTTTAAATAGACTAAAATATTTTTTATTAATTCATTAATATTATACTCTCACTTCATTAATTAAGTCATTAATGATAAGGGTATAGTTAAAAAAAACTAATTAATTTTTTTATTGTATAAAATAATAATTTGAGAGAGACAATTATTCTTTTTTCGTAAAAGTGACAATTTCAACAGATCGAATAGAGTAATAGCTAATTATTATCAATATCAATTAGGATATTTTAATCCTCTTTAAATTTTTTAAATAAATATTTATAATAAATATTTATTTATTTATTCTAATAAATAATAAATTTAATGTTTTAAAAAATTAATTTCAAATTTTAAAAAATTGAGATAAGTGGCAAGATGAGAGTGACACATGACATAGTACTGTAATATATATAATATCTATATTAATAAATATCTTTTTTAATAATGATTAATCATCTATGTTAATTATCTATTCTAAGAATTAAATTTAATATTTCAAAAATTAATTTAAAATTTTAAAAAATTAAGGGAATTTAACCTAGAAAATACTCTCTTACATTATATTAATATATTCTATACTCTTTTAATCTTAAATAAACATTGATTTATTATAATACCCTTAAACCTAAGTAAAAAAAACTTTTTTTCCTCTCTCTCTCTCTTCATCTCTCTCTCCCTTCCTTTTCTCTTTCTTCTTCTTTCTCCAATCACAGATCTCCTCCCATATTTTTTCTGTCTGGCAGTACAATCAAAAACTTCACTCATCTGTAACTTCAACTCTATTGTTATCTCGTTCACCATACTTTTTTTCGATTGTAATATCCAAAATACCATATTTGAAGCTTCTCCAATATCAACGGGAACTAATATTGCAGTAAGTTAATTTTGTTTTTCTGTTAAACTCAAGTTTTGTAAGAAAATGAGATATTTTAAAAACTAAATGCATGTATTTTTTGAATATTTTTTATAGTTGATTTTTTATTTCTCCATGGGTTTGAATCTACTCCTTTGTTTAGTCTTTCATTTTAATTTTTGAATTCATGAAAAAGTTGAATAAAGTGTTATGGATTATATGTGAAGCAATAATGTGTATTGTTGGAAGCTAGTATGGGTTGTTAGTAGATTATTAGGGACTGATATGGTCTGATAGGGGGCTTTAATATGTTGTCGAGGGATGTAATGCAGTGTTTATAAACTTTATGTATAGCAATACTGTATAGTGGTTCAATCTGGTATGGGGTGTTAAGAGCCTTTTGGTGTGTTAGAGGCTGATACAGCTACTAAACGTTGGTAGAGGCTGTTAGGAGGGGCATTAGATGTTGGTAGAAGCTGTTAGGGACTATTAGAGGCTGATAGGAGATGATAAGGGTTGTTATGGGATGATAGGGGTTGTTAGAGGCTCTACCAGCCCCTACCAGCTCCTAACATCCCTTTATGATCCCCCTATTAGTCTCTAAAAGTCCCTAATAGCCTTTAATAGCCCGTAACAGCCCCTACCAACGTCTAATAGCCCCTATCAGATCCTAACAACCCCTACAAACATCTAGTAGCCTGTATTATCCCCTAACACACCTAAAGACCCTTAATACCCCACACCAAACTGAAATACTATATAATATTGTTACACATAAAGTCTATAACACTGCATTACAGCCCCCTAACAACCTATTACAGCCTCTGTCATACCATATTAGACCCTAACAATCCATTAATTGCCCATACTAGCTTGCATCATATGAAATCCATAACAAAGTAGTAGATTCAAAATCATATAGAAATAAAAAAATTAATTAACCATATATATTATTGAAAAACAGTTAAGACATATGTAATTGTAGGTTGTTATGGTTTATATAGATTATGATGTGAGTATTTTTTATTATTGTACTTGTAGGGTATTGATGGATGGATTCAAACTAATCGGCGGATGAATTTATTTAACGGAAGAAATTATAATTCTCATCAAATATGGGAGGAAATTTGATGCGACCATTGGCAAGTATGCTGGTGAAGGTGTTGAATATGTTTTTTTTAATATAATGACTGATTTTAATGAACTTAAAAAATCAGTATACGAAGCAATTCATATTGACAGCACATCAAAAGTTGAATTCAAATTTGTTACTGATCATGATGAACATCTGCTTTATAATGTTATAGATGATATGTCACTTAGGATATTCCTGACCATTGCTATGAAAGATAGACTTAAAAATCCATTGATTATTAGTGTTGAAGAAGGTGCATATAAATCCGGACATGATAGTGATGATCTTCAGGGTGTGAAAAATATTACCCAAGTAGAAGTACCGGGTCTTAATTTAATACCAGAAGATGCAGATATAAGGTTTTCACCGGTGACTGAATATATTTATGTAGGCAAAGAATATAATGAAAATGAGCATTATGTGCCTAATTCATATGCAGAGGAACGGATAGAATATAATGATGACATTCCGGAAGTTAGTAATGTCGGGGCAGAACCTATTAATTATGATGATGTAGAATTTCAACATACTACAGACAATTATCATAGTAAAGCCATTACTTTTTTATTGTAGTAATGTGGTAGATCATACTACAGACAATGAAAAACTGTAACAGACTTATTTGCATCTAGGAGCAATCTAGAGTTGTTAGGAAAAAGTTATATATAAAAAACAATTGAGGAGGAAAAAATATTTAAATCAAGGAATGATATTATGACAATCGTGTCGCTCATTGAAATTAGAGAGAAGTTCTAGTTTAAGATCTTCAAGTCCAATACCTCTTTCTTTGTCGTGCATTATATTAATAAAACTTGTACATAGAGATTAAGAGCAAAAAGTCTTAGAGACCCAAAAGTGTCTGACTGATTTTGAATAGACTAGACACAAATAAGCAACTAGTTGGGTTATTGTTGTATGTGTTAAGAAGTGAATCATAAATCCTGGGAGGGTTTTCAAACCAAAGGATGTGATTGATGACATACGTAATAAATTTGGTGTTGAGATTAGTTATTCTGTCGCATGGAGGAGACAGAAGTATACATATAAGAATATCATATTGGGTACTCTAGAACAATCTTTCTTAATTTTGCCTCCATATTTGCATGTGCTAGGCGAAATAAATTTCATTACGGTTATACGTCTACAATATGGTGATGATAATAGATTTTTATATTTTTTTCTTTGCTTTTAATGCTTCAATAAAAGGATTTAAACATTGTATATATGTAGTTACTATTAATGGCACTCATTTGAAAGGGAAGTATCGAGGTGTGCTTTTTACTATCGTTTATCATGATGCAAACTATCAAATATTCCTTTTGCCATTCGAGATTAATGATTCAGAAAATTATACATCATGGATATGATTTCTTACGAGGTTGAAGGAAGGAAGCTTTCAGTGAAGGACCGGATCATGTCATTATTTCTAACAGACACCAAAGCATTCAGAAGGCTGTAGCAGATATTTTTTCAAATGCATTCTATGAAATTTTCATGTATCACTTGTTAAACAAATGTGAAGTGCAAACTTAAACATATTATCGAGGACCTTGAGAAACACTACTACAAAACAACTAAAGCCTATAAAATAAGTGATTTCACCACACTTTTTGGTGGCTTTTGCATTTCTATCCCCATTGCCAAAGATTATTTAGAAGGTGTTGAGCTTGATAGGGGACGCAGTCTTATATGCCTAAAAGGAGATATAACATTATGAAGGCTAACATTTCTGAATCAGTCAATATTGCGCTTATAAAGGCTCGAGACCTTCCAATTACTGCATTTGTCGACTAGGTCAGAAAGATGTGCCAAAGATGATTTTATAAGCATCGAAGCAAAGCAGAAGAGTCCACAGATAAAATGACAATGGATGTTGAAAAAAAATTAAAAAAGAGAGTGATAATAACACAAAAAATGAATGTAAGTTATTTATTTATTCTTCCTCATTTGTCATTAATTATGATTTTATCAGCTAATCTTAGTAATGATAATTTGCAAATGGAGCCTTCTAACAATAACAAATACGATGTTAAGGACGCAGAAAAAAATTATATTGTTAATATTAATATGAGGAGTTATTGTTGCAGGAAGTTCTAATTAGATCAACTCTTGTGTGAGTATGCTCTTGTGGTTGTTAGAAATTGCACCCATGATACTTATGAGTTTTGTTTTCCGTATTACTCTCGTAAGTATTGGTATGAAACATACAAAGAAGTTATATTGGTTTACAGGTAGATAAACAGTGTTTACATCTTGCACGGACTTCCCATATCGGAGATCACCTCTTAAAATTTTCAACATTTTTTCAGAGGTTTCCAATCTCTTTTTTTATCCATCTTCTCCTTAAACGCAGCATATTTAGACGTGAAATAATAATTACATAGAGTCACCGGACGTCATACGTTGGTCAAAGACATCTGGACAATAATATTACTTTTGCTTAATGTAATATAATAGAATATCGATGTCCTGAAATAAATTTTCAATAAACATGTAGACTTGTACAAATATTATGAATTCAAATAGTATTGCAAATAATTTATATGTTGAATCTTACTTCATTTGTTAGCCAAACGTCACTGGTCCGCATACGATACTAGAAATCTTTTGTTGTGACTTTATGTACTATAAAGTCATATGTGTCTTTTCGGGGGCAGTGGTTGATCGATATCTTTATCACTGGCAATTTGTGTAATAACATAACATTAACATAATAATATTAAGTAAATAGGAATATGAAAGAAAGAATTATAAACATTGTCCTGATATGATGCACTATTTGTAATCTTGGAAGTTATTTGTCCACCATTCTTCAAAACAAGTGATTTCCATGGCAGACGGAGATTACAATGGGTTCAATCGAAGCATAGGAGTATACAAGCTATCATTTTCCATCTTTCACATAACTATCTAGGATTTTTCACATCTCTCCCATTTTCTGCCATCGGGCGTCTAAGGACCTCCAATGTATTTGGGATTAGGAAGCTTCTTCCTTTTCTGTCCAACATCTACTTCAAAAGTGTTTTACTTACAGTCATAAGTGAATAAGTAGGTACGTCACCTTCGCCGCCATAATCTTTGTTCTCCTTGCTGAAATAGTCAGGACTATGAAGTTCATCATTTTTTGTCTCAGTACTCTATTTTCTTCCAAAAGTACTTTTTTTTCATCTTCCATTACTTTGCATTGTGCCTCAATAAGAGAAATTCGGTGAAGGATTTTATTCACGTCTAATGTAGGAATGCTAGAATCTCCAACAGTATGAATCTTAGTTATCTGCTTTTGGGTTTCCTCCACCTTTTCATATGGTAATGTAACATCCATATTTAAAGGTAATCCAGCAAAGTCTGGATTACAGGCTTCATTGGCAGATATATGCATTGGAGCTGTCATTAAATCCTATTTATGCCAAAACTTATTAAGTTTAATAATATAATATAAAAGGTATACAATACATATTTATATAAATAATACTTAACATACCTAATCTAGAAGCTTAGCTTCAATATTTTGATACAACATCTTTTTTAGTTAAGTATGTTCTCCAATTCAACATCCTCGGGGATTCATTGGACATTCTCTTTGCACCAACTCTTTCAATTACTGAAGAACCTCCATTATAAAAATTGATATTGCATCGAAGAATTCACTCAATGAGAATCTAGGGGTTGTTTTTATCTTCAACTTCTGTATAATATCTTTCCAATTAGAGCACAAGAACTTCCAACTAAGTTTCCTCCAAGCAACAATATTGAATGCTTCCACATCGTCAACAAGTGCTAGAATGTTTGCATCAACCTTTGAACCACTAGATTTTCCAATTATAAAATGCTCCACTAGGCATGCAACACCTAATTTGACCTAAAGATCTTTATCTCGTGCCTTATGGAATGTATCCAACAATCTGCTCCTTATAAATTTCCCTTATTATTGTAATAGGAGTGTGTTACCATCCTCTATATCCTCCATCTCATCTATCCTATATATAGAGTAAGCCAGGTTATTAAGCAGCACTTACCGACTCTCATTCGCAGCACATCATTGCCTATTTTAAACCACAACTTGTCAATAACTAGATGGCGCACTTGACGTAAGAATATATATATGATTAAGTCAGGCCAATGAACAAATCTATGTTCATCTATGTCGAGAAAGTCTCCAACTTTATATTTATGAAATGCTACCAATTGCATAAAATTAAAACAGAACAAATGAATAATCAGATTTTTAAAGACAACACACACATGCGGTTATTATTTCAAACCAATATATTATAATATACCTTCTGCTCATCCTTGCCAATAATATTATGTATATCACGAATAATATTCAGACCCATTGACACAGAATTAATTGGGTGGTGCTTCCAATTAGATTGAGGGATGACATAAGCTAAAGCCTGCAAAATGTAAGGCATTTGTAAATTACATATTTAATTAGAATGATTCATTTTAGTCATTAACTAAATTTTAACTTAAATCCTTCACACCCATATTATCAGTATTTTCTTCATCAGAGGCAAGTTTGTCATCATCATCACTATCTTCATCACGTAATTCCAATCTTGTAAACCTCTTTTTCTTAGTATCCTCTTCTTCCATTGGCCCCTCAACATTTATTCGCTTAAGCATTATATGTCTTGTTGTAGTGGATAAAGCACATGGACTTATAATTTTAATATCTACTTTTTCTTTTACATTAGGAGGAGATTGCTCACTCTGCCCACTACTAGAAGGAGAATTTGAAGCCATGTAATCTGAAAAAAAAAATTTAAAATATTACATCCACTTATAACAAGTAAACTAATAATGATAGAGCTTGACAGGGTCTAACAGGGGTTGATAGGGGCTGTTAGGGTTTGTTACTCGAAATTGCCTCTAACAACTCCTAACAGTCTATAATAACTTATGCTAACATCTGCTAACATTATGTGAAGGATTATTAATTATTGTTAGGGGCTAATAGGAGATGGTAGGATATGTTAGGGACTGTTACCCTATAACTCCATAATAACCCCTATCATATCCTAATAGCCTCTAACATACTATACAAATCCTTCAAATCATGCTTACAAATGTAGGTATAGGTTGTTATATACTGTTAGGGAGTTGTTAAGGGTTGTTAGGTGATGATAATGGTTGTTGAGGATAATAGTCCATAACAGCCCCTATCATCTCCTAACAATAAATATATTAGTATAACTTGTTATAGGATGTTGAGTTGTAGACCGTTAGGGTAATAAACCCTAATAACTCCCAACAGACCCTAACATCTTCTAATAGCCTCGAACATCCTATAACAAGTCATAATATCATTTTTTTAGCACCCAACCGAAATGAATGATATCAATGCTTCTATTAGAAAATTAAAATTCAAATCATCAAAAATAATCAAAAAGAAGAATAAAAAGAACTTCCCTAAATCTTAACATGTTATTTTCTCTTTATATTAAGCAAAATGAAACTAGTATGCCCACACAGTTGCTTACAAATATTAAAAAACAGTTACCCCCTTCCTTCAAGAGAAAGCAACTCTATATTGAACTTAAAACCTACATGAATTGCAACCGACCTTATCCATCTAATTTAACCCAGTTCTCCATAGACAAATTTCATATTGTTGGTGGAAATATTTGTGATACCAACTCATCATTAATAGAACTCAATCCCTTCATTGTAACTTAAATTTTTTCACTAACGTTTTCCATAATACTATTAAAACTCATCATTAAACTACTAATTACTCAAACCCACAACTAATCAGCTAAAAAAAATAACAATAATAAACACTGATACAAAATACATTCACAAACTATAATAAAATTACCTTAACTTTAGCCTTCAATCAATGAACTTTAAAAACCAAAGCCTGATTCTATGATTCCAAATTCTTTCTGGGCAAAGACAAAGACGTAGCACATATAGAATATCTTCTTACAAGCGAAGCAGCTACTCTGCTTTCCTTCGGCTCAAGCGAAGATGATAAGTTTAGCTTTCTCTGTTTAAATCGATTAACCTAAAGAGTTCTTATTCAAATAGATGGGCTTTGCTTCCAAATCGATAATTTTTTTTTTATTTTCAGATAGTTAGGGTTTTAGGAAGAAGTAATCGAAAAAGAAAGAAGAAACTCTCAATTTGAAATGCCCAATATTTTTTAGCAAGGCAATATGAGCGAGTATTCGATTTTAGAGATCATTTTTGTAAAAAAAAAATAGTCTAGTTAAGATTAAAGGGGTCTAAAATTTCTTAATGGTTTGTTTAGGGGTATTTTGTAGCATAAATCCCAAAGTTAAGACACATGAAAAAGATGAGAGCATGACAAAATACTGTGCCAACAATAGATAATTAATTAATTATCTATTCCAATAAATAATGAATTTAATATTTTAAAAGATTTAATTTGAAATTTAGAAACTTAATATAGATAATTTTAATTTAATATCTAAAAAAATTATTTTATAAAATATGATAATAACTAATTATTATTATTATCAAATAGGATATTTTAATCCTATTTAAACTATTTAAATAAATATCTATGACAATTATTTATTTATTTATTCAAAAAAATAATAAATTTAATATTTTAATATTTTAATTTCAAATTCTAAAAAATTGATACTTACAGCAAGATGAGAGAAATACATTACACAATATTGTGATATAGATAATATATATACTAATTAACTATATGTTTTAATAATAATTAATTATCTATTCTAATAAATAATAAATTTAATATTTTAAAAAATTTAATTTAAAATTTCTAAAAAATTGAGATAGGTAACAAGAATAGAGCCATACGTGATACTATACTAATTATCTATACTAATAAATAATAAATTTAATATCTTATAAAAATTTAATTTGAATTTTAAGGAAGGAACTTAGTATATATAATTAGAATAATTAATTATTATTTAATATCTAAAAAAGTTAAGTTATATTATTAGATAATAATTAATTTTTATCAATATTAAATAAGATATTTTCACCCTATTTAAAATCTTAAAATAAATATATATAATAATTAATTAAATTATTTATTTTAATAAATAATAAAATTAATATTTTAAAATTTTAATTTAAGTTTTTTTAAAAATAAGACACATAGCAAGATAGAAAGAGATACGTAATATAATACGGTGACATAAACGATGTCTATAATAATTAACAATATATTTTAATAAATAATAAATCTAACATTTTAAAAATTTTAATTTAAAATTGAAGTCATTTTAATTTTTAAAATTAATCTTAGTTCATTTTTATTGAATATAATTGTAATTAAATCATAAATAAAAAAATTGATTAATTTAGAAAATTTTATCTAAAATTATAAAAAATGATTACAGCAAAATAAAAAAAAATAGGTAAACTTGGCTTTCAAAAAAAATAGGTAAACTTATTTTATAATAAAAAATAATTTTAAAATGGGGCATAAAATAAGGTGCGAGTGTGTCGAAGCAGAAGTTGAATGAAATCAGCGATTAATCGCACCGACCAGGCCGTAGTGACAGGCCGCATGATTCGCTGACGACGAAGAAATCTCCATCGGCTGAAAAAAGAAGCTCAGCCGTTAGAAGCTCAGCCGTACTCTCGCTCTCTCGCTCTCACCTTCTTCCAAAATTAAAATATCTTGCTCCATATAAAAGCGGTGCAAACCCAAAAACCGGCAATAGCCGGTAAACCAAAATTTTCATTTGAACTGAATTTTGGGTTCATTTCATTTGGGTTACCTAACCCAAGTCAAATTTTAACCCTATGTCTGTACCCAAAGACCCAACTTGGTTTATTTAATGAGAAAGAAATTGTAAGAGGCCAGCTGGGTTTGTAAACTACTACACTCATCTCTCTCTCTCTCTCTCTCTCATCCTCTCTCACTCTTTTTCTTGTTTTCTTTTTGTAGATGAACAGGCTATAGAAGAATGTTGGGTTGCAAAATTCAAAATTCTTAGCTAAGCTGAAATTTTGATTGAATAATGATGTCGTGAGAGAGAGAGAGAGAGTGATGAATTTTCTTTACTGATAGTTAACGTCTGTTGTGTTTGGGTTGAAAGGAAGCTTTTCTAGGCGGGTTTTGGTTTTTGTTCTTGTTTTTGTGTTTCTTTATATTTGTATTTTCTTGGGTTTTCTTTCTGGATGGGTGCGGAAGGAGGAGAAGTAGAAGTTATGAAAAAGGAGAAAGATGGGAGAGAACAGAGAGAGCAATGGTGGTACAGTTGTGTACGGCAGTACTATACAAAATGGTGTGTTAGCTCTATACTTTAACAATTCTCCATACAAGTGAAGAAAATAAAAGATCTTCTTCTTGTACCTTAAGAACAAGAAAATACTCTTGAGCATCTAAAAATATCATTTCTCACTAAAATCCACAAACACCCACACAAGAACTTCGATAAAAGAAAAAAAAACAAAAAAAAAAAACAGAGGGCCCTGATCTTTCATTTAGCTAAAGATCTCTGTTTTGTACCTAGAGTTCTTTTCTTTATTTCTTTCAGAGTCATGAAGAGACTTGGCAGCTCTGATTCCCTTGGTGCTTTGATGTCTATCTGCCCGACCACAGGTTATTACACAGTAACCATTATTTAACCTTTTTATTATTATAATTCTGCTTCTTCTTCTTCTTCTTCTTCTTTATTATTATAATTGTTGTAATCATGGAGCCTTATTGTCATATTAATGCTTCATGTCATAAAATTCAGACATACGCATGTGCTTGTCTTCTTTTTTAATAACATCAATCTTGAATCCTAACGATTCTTTTCCTTTTAAAGACTTAAATCCACTTTCACTTATTCTCTTTGTTACTAGTATAAAGCTTTTTGATTCATCCACAACTTTTTTTGTTTAAATTTTAGTCGGGCACAGCCCAAGAAACGCCAACCATGTTTATGGAAGAGAATTTCAGTCCATGTTAGATGGGTTAGACGAAGATGCCTGTGTAGAAGAAGCAGGCCATGTCTCGGAGAAGAAACGGAGATTAAGTGTAGATCAAGTCAAGGCCTTGGAGAAGAATTTCGAGGTCGAAAACAAGCTTGAACCTGAGAGAAAAGTCAAGCTAGCCCAAGAACTTGGCTTGCAACCAAGACAAGTTGCTGTTTGGTTTCAAAACAGGCGTGCCCGTTGGAAAACTAAACAATTAGAGAGAGATTTTGGTGTTCTTAAAGCCAATTATGATGCTCTTAAAGTCAATTATGATGTTCTTCAACACGACAATGAAGCTTTGCTCAAAGAGGCGAGTTTATATTAATAGTCGTTTTAGCACTTGCGAATTCGATGTACTCCGAGCCTAATTAACTAGTTAAAATTATATTCGGAGTTTGTTTCAAAGAACTATAGTTATTTTGTTTTCTAACTATATTAAAGAATTGTTTTATCTTACAGATAAGAGAACTGAAGGCGAAACTTAACGAAGAGAATACAGAAAGCAATGTTTCAGTGAAAGAAGAGATAAACTTGGCAGAATCTGATGACAAAGCAAGCGAACAGCTTCCACTTCTTTCTTGCATTGCTTTGTCAGAAACAAGAGACTTGAATTATGAAAGCTTCAATAGCAACAGCAATGGAGTGTTGGGGGCATCTCTTTTCCCAGATTTCAAAGATGGGTCATCAGATAGTGACTCAAGTGCTATCTTGAATGAAGATAATAACAGTCCAAATCCAGCCATTTCTTCATCTGGGGTTCTCCAAACGCATCAATTAATGATGTCACCTCCTAGGCCATCATCGTCATCACGGCCACCACCATTAATTCAGTTCTCATCAAAATCCACAACATATCAAACCCAGTTCGTGAAAATGGAAGAGCACAATTTTTTTAGCAGTGAGGAGACCTGTAATTTCTTCTCCGATGAGCAAGCTCCAAGTCTTCCATGGTACTGTGCTGATCAATGGAATTAGCAAACATTAATAAAAGAAAAAAAAAGGCCAAATAAGAAGACAAATACTGTGGGGTTTGGGGTGGTGCCTTAAAAGAAAGAAAGAGAGTGAGCTCCAAAGATTTTGAAAAACAGAAGTGAAAGTGGAGGAGTATCTATGTAATTGGAAGTTCTTAACTTTGATCACCATTGTTGAAAAAGTGAAAATTTTGGAGACATGGGTCCATCAAAATCCATGAACATGAGAAAGAAGAAATATGAGAAGAAAAAGATGTTGGACTAAAATGGTAAAAAAAAATTAAAATAAATGGAAAAGAAAAGAGGAAGAAAATGGCCCTAAAAAGGGCAAGGAAAAGCAGAGAGAGAGCACGTGGGCTTAGGTGAAAGGAAGATGAAAAACTGGTGGGTACATATATAAAATATGATATATTATTTTACTCTATTTTAAGCCGTGCGGGAATGATCAGGTAGTAATTGGAGCCTCTCTTTGCTACTGTAAAAAAAGTTGTTAAGAACCCAAAAAAAAATCATCTTTTAATCAATCCATGGAGGAAGAATTCCTGTAATGGAAGAAATAATCATGCCTGCTTTTTCTTTTTCTTTTTTTTTTTCGTTTTTCACTTTCTCTTCTTTTAATTAATTAGCACGAATTCATGAGGTAACTTTTTCTCTCTCTTTTTTCTTTAATAATTATAGATTTAAAAGTTAATTTTTTTTATTTTAAATAATTAAATTTTATTAGAGTTTTAAATATGAAACTTTCTTTTTTGTCAATTTGATTTTGGCGTAAATTTGAATTTATAGCTAAAGTTTAAAAATAATCACTGGTGATTGCTGGGAAAACTTGTAAAAAAAAAGCTGCAAAATTGCATGAAATAGAGATGAGCTTTCTTCGGGATCCCTGGTATATTTGTCTCATACAATTCAATTTATAATTGATCAAAGGATATAAAAATTATAAATGATTGGAGATGTAAAATCAAAATTATATAATTCCCGAAAAATTTTAGAGAAAAAGTTAACCAAAATTTTTCATGTCATCAAATTATCATCTTCAATAAAAATTTATAAATATAATTAGTCTAATTTAAATTGAATTAAAAAATATATAAGAATGAAAAATAATACAAAAATAAATTAAAATATGCTATTTAAATATTTATTTTTGTCTTTGATTTTTTTAATTCACAACTTAAAAAATTATGAAGACATGGATTTTTAAAATTTTTAATGAGAAAGTAATTTATATAAAAATTTATAGATGGTAATTACTATTTAGTAATTTTATGCAATTTTTTATTTGCAGTTATACAACATAAACAAAATTATACATGTACTGAAGTAATTTATTACTCTTTTTCCCCTTTAATAATAATAATCACATCAAGTGAATAAAAATTTGTATTTAATTAATTTACAAATACAAGAAACCTAAAATATTATTCAAGATCTTCACACAAAATTCTAATTAATATTAAATACTTATTTTATTTGTATTATAAAAAAATTACATAATATTTTATCACATTATATATAATCAAGTATTGCGAAGATCAACTATTAGTTTAAAATAAATTTGTCTCATATGTCATATTAAATAGTGATTTAATTTAATTAATTATTGTAAATATTTTTAGTCCAATTAAATAGATGATCATTTGAATGGATGAATATTTGAATTTTATATATAATTAGTTATTGACAAAAAAAAAACTCTAAGGTTATGTTTCGTATTATTGATATTACATAAGAGATTTTGAATAAATCCATGAATTTGGTTCATTGTTTTGCACCATAAAAACCATGTCATCATTCAAAATTTATCATTCACAATAATTCTTCATTTTGGAATTTTTGGAGATTCCACATAGGAAATGCAATTTTGAAAAAAAAAATTATTTTAATAAGTCAAGGATTTTGTAAATTATATTTTTATTACAAAAAATGTGATTGAAACTAATAGACTTTCTAACTACAAAAATATAGTTTAGTGGCAGGAGCATGTATTATTATAATAACCTAAATTTTAAATTATTTTAAAATTAAAAAAATATAAATAAAAGAAAAGAAATATTAAAAAATATATATATTTATAAGAGAAAAAGAAAAAAAAAGAAGGAAACAGAAAAAGAAGAAAAGAGGAAGAGAGAGAAAGAGTAGAAATGAGGAGAGAAAAAGTGAGAGGGAGAGAGAGACTGATCGGTTTTTCTCCGATCTACAGTCGTCCGACTATCATTTATCGATACTTCTCACACCATTAAAAAGCTCATCGTTCGACAAGTTCAACGCCACCAAGTTCACCGCCGTCCGACACTGAATTACTGTTCACACGTCGTTTGCTCTTTGTGTAGTCCCGCCGCCAACGACTTTGACCGGAGTTTTTGCCCATTTTTCGACCTCCTTTCACGACAATTTAGATATCATTTGACTCCCTCCTCATGAGCTTCATTTTGATATATTATTTATAAATTTTAGAATACATTTTTAGGTTGGCCGAAATTTGGTCACCGTTTCGATAAATGTGATACTATTTCGATGATGGTGACATTATTTCGGCAAATGAAAATACTATTTTGGCATAAAAAATATAAAATAATAAAAAATAAATAAGAATAAATAAGTATTAATAAATAATTAATGTAGAAGGAATTAGTTAAAAATTTTAAGTTAAAATAAATTTAAAAAATATAATTTTAATTAGATGATTAATTAAATATATTTAAAAGAAAGCATTAGTAAAATAAAATAAAATAAAATGAATAATTGAATAAAGTTAATTATTATAAAATTTTTAAGTATTTAATTGTTAGAAATTTATAATTAGATAATAAAATGAATTATGAGTTATAATAATAACTTTAGATATAATTAAAGGAATAAATAAAATAATAATAATAATAATAATAATAAATATGTATAATTAATGATTGATAGTAAATAGATTGAAATTTGAATATTTTGAAGGTGTTAATATAAAACTAATTAAATGTAAAGATTTATAATTTAAGAATTATAATTATAATTGATTATTTAAAATAATAATTATTTATTTTGTTAATTAATATATATTAATTTAATCATTAAATAATATTGTTATCAATATGGATAATAATATTATTATTATGAAGCTACAGATATTTAAGTAATTTTTATAGTAAAAATTAATTAAATAATTATTTTATAATGAAAACCTATTAAATAATACTAATAATTTGTTGAATTATATTCTTATTCTTAATTTTATTAAAATGCAGAAATTAATTAGATTTAGTTAAAGATCAATTATGAAATTATTTTCTTGAAGCTATTTGAAATTATTTTAAAATGTATTTTAAAAATTTAAGTAATTATGTTTAAAACCTAATAAGTAAATAAATAAGAAAATTAAATTAATTCACGTTGATTAATAAATTACTATCATTGTATTGTATTTGTAAAATGTGTGTTGAAGTATGTTGAGTCATATTGGAAGCCTAGATGGGATAGTTAATTGGAGAGTTATTGTGATCTATTTTGGAGTGTTATTCGATTGTTTTATTTCAAAAGAAAATATTCTAATTATAGAGGAGACTCTGTCAAAATTTTGGCAGAATATTTAGAGTCATCCAACCGTCCATATTTTAATAATTTTATTGTCATTTGAAAATAATTTTTAGGTATTTTTTCACCTTCAGTCTATATTTCGAGGAGAGCTATCGAGTTTCATCTACTGTGAGTTATATAGAATAATATAATAGCTCACTGATAATAAGTAAAATATATTCATATTGAGGGACTATTGAGGCTTGTTATTAAATGATTCTAATGATTTTAATATATTTTTGCAAAAGAAATAACTTAAAGGATGGTAGAGAGTTAAGTGAAGAAATATGAGTTAAAGCATGGAAATGAGCTAGAATGTGTAGACTGGAGCCTCGGGCAGGAGCCTTAGGCAAGATTAATGACTTATCTGACCTGACAGATTGTGGATAATTTTGACAGCTTGCACTTACCATATTTTGATCTTTGGAAATTCGATTTTGATAGAATTTAGGGAGATAAATCTGATCTTATAATTCCTTATTAGTTAGAAATTTGATTTAGAATATTATTAGTATTATTATTATTTTATTTATTTTTAATTATAATATTCTTAATTAGACTTAGTTTAAGAAGTCTTTTTTAAGATGGGCTATATAAGCTAGGGGTTCCAGCAACCCTAGCCATCAGTTGTTCTATGTTTTGGCTACTGAATATTTTTAATTTACAGAGATTTTCTTTATTCAAAGAAGGAGTAACTAAATCTGTACTCGGTTGAAGGGTAATTGAAGTTCATATTTGCGAATTGTGAGATCTAAACAACTCTATCTCTTCTCTTCTTTGATATTCAGTATTTATATAATTCTCTGTGACTTAATTTAATTATTGTTTTGCTAATTAATTGATAGGACACATTGCTTGATTAGTTAAATAACATAATACTATTTAAAATGCTTGAATCCGTAATTATTCTTGATATTTTGATTTAAGTAGCAATTAAGTTTATCCTAAGAGATTATATAATCTAATTAAACAAATCTCATAGTTGAGTTTATTAGTTAGAATCAGGTTCTTCTAGTTCTTAAGGCTATCAATAATTAGATTCTAAGAACGTTCCTATAGGATAAGTTATTTGCAAGAATTAATTAAAGAACATTTTCTAATTAATTTAAAATCTAAGAAATGATTAGTATTGAGATCTTGTCCAATACTATAACTGATTTATTGAAGAATTAAAAAGAGCGACCTTTGAATATGTGATCAATTCAAGAATTAAACTGAAATTATCCTTTCAACTAAATTTATCTTTATTTATATTTTCTCTAATTAATTTTTGCTGTAATTTAATTTTAATTTTAATTTTCTATTTTAGTTTAATTTTGATTCTTATGTTTCAAACCCTCTTTCTTTAATTTTATTTTAGTTTTCCTTTTTTATTTTTAAAAGAGATTTAAATAAGTAGTCAATTATCTGTGGATTCGACCCTATTTACCACTATTATAATTTAATTTTATTTTGGAATAGAAATATAATTTTGGTGGTTTCGATGCATATACATAATACATCGACTGTTTGTGCAATACATGTACAGTTATTATTGTTATAAGCATGATTTGTGTTGAGTATGAATTAGTTGTACTTAATGCATATAATATGTGATGCCAAATAGAATTAGGATGATGTGGGACTACACATAATCGGAAAAATACGGGTTATGATTTGAGGATATTATATGATGAGATTAAGAGTGGCGTGACGGCGGGGGTATTTTTATGCTCAGCGCTATTTGTCAGTCGGGTAACACTTCTTAGCTGTGGTTATGACGGCGGACGCTATGTATTAGACTCTAAGAGAAATATATGAACTAAGAGATAGGCTCCCTAGTTTGAGGTTTAGTGTAATCCCATTGATTTACTCATATCATTATTCGCTTATATGATTTGTTAGTTAATTGACATTTGTATGAGTACGTTATGCTTGAGATAGTTGTATTATATTAATTACTATATAGCTCATTGAGTCAAACACTCATTCCTATTCACCATTTTTCCTAGGTTGCAGATTGAGCATAGAAGTATTACTTATTCATGTCATTATTCCTTTTTATTTCTCAGCAGGAGTGTTAATTGTATATATTTTATTATATAATTATGTTATAATTATTTCTTAGAACTTTTCATAGTATTTTTTTCTTGTTTATCTTCTTATTTATTAGTTTTGCGGTTTAGTTAAATATATTTATTAATAAATGTCTAATGATGATGATGTGATATTATATTAAAGTATAATATTAGTAGACTAGTGGACCCGGTTTGAGATAATGATTGTTGTCACCATCTATATTTATCAAAAAATGAGTTGTCAAGCTTACTACGGGTTCTGAAAGTCAAGTATTTTTTCTATTCCCTAGTGTCGGTCACGTACCATCGGATTGGATCGTGATAAAGTTAGTATCAGAGTAATAATTTTGTGGCCTGTATCATGTCTGTGGTTGGAAGAGTTATAGTTGGTCTAAGTTTTTATTTTAGGCGGAGTATAGGTTTCTTTTTTGTCTCTATTAAGTTTCATTTACCTCAAATTCAGTGTTATCCGTAGGTGGTAATTTAATTATTGTTATATATGTGTGTGAATGTTATATGTGTTTATTAATATGAGATATGAGTCATGCTGTTTTTGTGGCTTCAAAGTGTGGATTGTATTAAATGTTGTATATCTTAACATTATATATTTTTTCTTGAACGTGTAAAACACTAGACTCTGAGTAGTTTTTTAAGTAGACCTAGTAAGTTAAGAAATAAAATAATTGATTCAGGATAAATTTAAATTCTTACTTGAACAATGATTGGATGAGAAAATAGAATCTAAGTGAAGAAAAACCAAATATGAAGTATAACACATGAGATAATTAGAGTATGAATCACATGTGGAGCCTAAGGAGTTGAGGATATGTATGGGTAATAATTTTGGATATATAAATCAATGACAACAATTGGACTTGACATTGAATAAAATGATATGTAATAATTATGAATTACAAAGACAAAGTAAACTTAAATTTTGATAGTGGATAGTGTATGATGAGTTTGAATGTGAATATATTTGTGATATAGTAATATAAACATATTAGGAAAATACACACTTTGGATGGATAATAAAGGTAAGCTATAATATTATTAAAGTTATATTCATGAATTTGAAAATGACATATAGTACACTGATGAGTTGAAGTGATAGAGAATGATTGAATATTGTACGCTTTTAGGTTGGCTAGACGAATATATGTGTATAATAATATTATCAATTCAATTGGGATCAAATATACTATAGAAATATCTTTAGTAAAAATGATCAGTAATTTCTATTCTATGATTCAATTGAATAAATTAATAAATTAAGTTGGAGTTTTTAGAATAATTCGAGTATGTGAATTTGAAATGATTAATTGAAATATAACTAAATTGATATATTTTAAAATGTAAAAATTTAAAGGTGATAGGCATAAAATATTATTTAAAAGGAATATATTAAAAGAGGTATTTAGATTAAGTTACTAGAATTGAAAGTATAGAGATAAAAAATAACGTTGGTATATTTAAGTTATCATTAAATATAACCTTATTTGGATTGTAAAGTAGTGATATGATCAATCAGTAAATTGAGAGTTAGATTTAAAATGGCTAATCGAATATTTTGAGGCCAATTGTGGATATAACTAGGTAAGATATTTGAGGTGGCAGATTAGTTGAATTAAGAATATTAAATGTGATTCTCAAGGATAATATATCAAAGTGTGTAGGGAAATGTGAATAGTTTGACTTTTAACTTGAGCATTTTTCTTAGTTTGAAAATTCGAGTGTGAATTTTTAAAAGAATGAAATATTGTAATAACCCAAATTTTAAATTATTTTAAAATTAAAAAATATAAAAAAAGAAAATAAAAATAAAAATATATATGTATTTATAAGAGAAAGAAAAAAAAGAAGGAAACAGAAAAAGAAGAAAAGAGGAAGAGAGAGAAAGAGCAGAAATAAGGAGAGAGAAAGTAAGAGGGAGAGAGAGACATATCCTTTTTTTTTTTTTTTCTGATCTACAGTCATCCGACTATCATTTATTGACACTTCCCATACCATTGGAAATTTCATCGTCCGACGACTCCAACACCACTAAGATCGCTGCCGTCCGACTTCGGGCCATTGTTCACGCGTCGTTCTAAGCTCTTTGTGTAGTCCCATCGCCGACGACTTTGATCGAAGTTTTTGTCCATTTTCAAT
Source organism: Garcia nutans (assembly GCA_947685225.1). Lineage (NCBI taxonomy): Eukaryota > Viridiplantae > Streptophyta > Magnoliopsida > Malpighiales > Euphorbiaceae > Garcia > Garcia nutans. The sequence continues at coordinate 8,087,903 of CANTUV010000059.1, read as the reverse complement.
CTTCTTTCACAACGATTTAGGTACCATTTGACTCATCTTCTCATGAGCTTCATTTTGATATATTATTTATAAATTTTAGAGCACATTTTAGATTGGCCAAAATCTGGTCACCGTTTCAGTAACTATGATACTATTTCGGTGACGGTGATACTATTTCAGCTACGAAAATACTATTCTGACAGAAAAAATAATATAAAATAATAAATAAGTATTAATAAATAATTAATATAGAAGAAATTAGTTAAAAATTTTAAATTAAAATAAATTTAGAAAATATAATTTTAATTAGATGATTAATTAAATGTATTTAAAAGAAAGTATTAGTAAAATAAAATAAAATGAATAATTAAATAAAGTTAATTATTATAATTTTTTTAGTATTTAATTGTTAGAAATTTATAATGAGATAATAAAATGAATTATGAGTTATGATAGTAACTTTAGATATAATTATAGAAATAAATAAAATAATAATAATAAATATGTATAATTAATGATTGATAGTAAATAGATTAAAATTTAAATATTTTGAAGGTGTTAATCTAAAACTAATTAAATGTAAAGATTTGTAATTTAAGAATTATAATTTTAATTAATTATTTAAAATAATAATTATTTACTTTGTTAATTAATATAGATTAATTTAACTATTAAATAATATTGTTATCAATATGGATATTATTATTATTGTTATGAAACTAAAGATATTTAAATAAATTTTTTATAATAAAAACCTATTGAATAATACCAATAATTAGTTGAATAATATTTTTATTCTTAATTTTATTAAAATAAAGATATTAATTAGATTTAGTTAAAGGCCAATTATGAATTATTTTTTTGAAAATATTTAAAATTATTTTGAAATATATTTTAAACATTTAAGTAATTGTATTTGAAACCTAATAAATAAATAAATAAGAAAATTAAATTAATTAACGTTGATTAATAAATTACTATCATTGTATTGTATTTGTAAGATGTGTGTTGAAGTATGTTGAGTCAGATTGGAAGCCCAGATGTGGCAATTGATTGGAGGGTTATTGTGACCTATTTTAGAGTGTTATTTGATTATTTTGTTTCAGAGAAAAATATTCTAATTATAGGGGAGACTCTGTCGAAATTTTGATAGAATATTTAGAGTCATCCTACCATTCATATTCTAATAGTTTTTATTGTCATTTGAAAATAATTTTTTAGGTGTTCTTTCACCTTCAGTCTATATTTAAAGGAGAGTTACCCGGTTTCGTCTACTGTGAGTTATATAGAATAATATAATACCTAGCTCCCTTAATTTATGTTTATAATTTTATTTACATAATGCATCGACTATTTGTGCAATACATGTATAATTATTATTGTTATAAACATAATTTGTGTTGAGTTGAATTAGTTGTACTTAATGCATATAATATGTGATGCCTGATAGAGTTAGAAAGATGTAAGACCACACACGATCGGGGGATACAAGTTATGATATGAGGATATTATATGATGAGATTAAGACTGACATGACGGCGGGATGCATTTTTATGCTTAGCACTATTTGTTAGTCGGATAACGCTGCTTGGCTATGGCTGTGACGGCGAACCCTATGTATTAAAGTCTAAGAGAAATGTATGAACTAAGAGAGTCAGATAGGGGGATAGACTCTCTAGTTTGAGATTTAGTGTGACCACATTGATTTAATCATATCTTTATTTGCTTATATGTTTTATTGGTTAATTGATATTTATATGAGTACGTTATGCATGAAATAGTTGTATTATATTAATTACTATATAACTCGTTGAGTCGAACGCTCATTCATGTTCACCATTTTTCCTAGATTGCATATTGAACATAGGAGTACTGCTTATTCAGGTCATTCTGTCTTTTTTTATTTTTCGACAAGAGTGTTAATTATATATGTTTTATTATATAATTATGTTATAATTATTTTCTAGAACTCTGCATAGTATTTTTTCTTATTTATCTTCTTATTCATTTAGTTTTGCAGTTTAGTTAAATATATTTGCTAATAAATATCTGATGATGATGATGCAATATTATATTAAAGTATAATATTAGCAAACTAGTGAGTCCGGTTCAAGATAGTGACTGCTGACACCATCTATATTTATCGAAAAACGAGTTGTCAAGCTTACTACAGATTCTGAAAGCAATATATTTTTTCTGTTCTCTAGTGCCGGTCACATACCCTCATGTTGGGTAGTAATAATTACTCTCATTTAAATTTCGAGTTTGAATCTTTTAAGTGTTCTCTCTCCTCACATTTGTAATCTATATATATAAAAAAAAACTAATAGACTTTCTTGAAATTAAAATTAATGGACTTTATTTCTATACAAAATAAGTGAAATTGTATAAATTCGTGAAATTAAAATTTCATATGCTTAATTATATAGATTTAGATAAATTCATAGATTTTAACATTTTTAACAAAGCATGGTCATTTGAAATTCTGAAAAAAGTAGAAATATAATTTGCTATTTAAAACCAAAAGTTAGAAAAAAAAAGTTTTCTAAGAAAAGTAAATACACACATAGATATATAGAGAGAGAGAGAGAAAAAAAATTCAATTTCATATATGTATTTACCATTAGTAATAATTTACAGTATCATTCTTATATAGTATTTAACGTTGCATATATATTTACTATTAGATTATAATTGTTGTGTCGTTCTCATGTAATATTGTTAAATCATACATATACTTAAAAATATTTTTTTAATACGCAACCGTAAATATGATACTGACAATTCTAATTTGTAATGAGTTGTTATAGTTCAAATTAATGTAATTTAATATAGTTTTTTAAAGAATTTTTTTAGTCCAATAAAGAGTAATTATTTTACCATTCTAAAAAATTCCTATTTTTAATCAGACATGAAATTCAATTTTCTAACCAAAAATTCATAACCTAATATCCGAAAAATTATTTCCTATCTGGGAATTTAATTTTCCAGAAAATTAATCTTCTTTACTGGCAATCAGATAGTTTTGTTATCATTGTTATGGAATGCCATAGATTTGTTTATTTTTTCATTTTTTTTCTTATTTTTGAAAATAAAAAACTATTTGTGGAATTTTCTCCTGTGCTCTTAAAAACATTTTTTTTTTCCACAAATAGTATTTTTTGTTCAATGTATTAAAATTATCCCATCAGGAACATTATTCATTAGATGAAACTGGTTTCAATTAATGCTAATAATTCTCTTTATATATAATTAACTAGGAAAATATTTTATATTAGACCAATTGTTCTAATATTATAAAGGTATCAAAAAATATACAAAAATAAACATATTTATATATACATATCATGTGAGAAATTAACATAATCTTAATAATTGTATGCTTTAGAATTATATTAATAGATTATAGAAATAAGAATATATGGTAATAAATAAGAAGGAAAGGTGCCTGAAAGATGGTGGAAGTGAAAATGTGCAAGCAAGATATACAATAGCTTTGCCCAATTCACAGTGCCGACAGTAAAAAAGACAAAACAATATTAAAGCACTTCTAATTTCTAAAAAGGTTAGCTACGTGATTGGATGCCTTTATTTTTATTTTATTTATTTCTTTATTTAATTTAACAAATGAAATTTATGCTTGGAAGTGGCACATTATTTATTTAAAAATATGATTTTCAAGGAAATTATAAAAAAGTAATTTATTTTAATAATATAAATATAAAAATTAATATATTATTTTAAATTTATAAATATATTTTTTATTTTATAAAAATTAAAAAATTAATATCCTCAAAAAAATAAAATGAGATGATAAAAATATTTTTTTTAATTTAAAGTTTTGAATTTGAATTATAAAAATATTTCACATTTAAAATTTGAAAGACACATTCCTCTTTTAATGAGTTTATAGAGTGTGAATTTAAATTAGTTTATAATTTTGATGTTATAGAATATTAGACAACTAAAAAATTAATAATTTTATTAAAAATATAAATTTATATATTTTTATTTTAATATGATTATAATAAAAATTTAATATATCAATTTAGATAGGATAAAATAATATTTACTAATTAAATAGTTTAGCTATTAATGAAAATATCATCAAGGCTCTACAGGTGGGAGAGGGTCCGAAAAGCAAATCGTAATTGCCTAGAATCGGTAAGATGTGAGTGTGTGTACGATTTTGGCAAGAAGCGTAAAACCCGCTCTTCTCTCTGATGCACATGTTCTGATCTGACTCTTACTTTGCTTTTCGTGATTGTGCGTGTATCTTTGTATCTATTCACCTCCACGTGTACGGTGATGGGACCTTCTTCCTTCTTTTCATATAATCATCATCTCTGTCTCTGAATTTCCTGATCTGATGGCTGCAATCCCACTTTTACATAACATTTCTCATGCATGGGTTTTTGCAATTTCATTTTTTTTTTAACTTTCACGTGACTCGCCAGTTGCCCCCAACACTTTTTCTTTCCTTTTTTTTGCCCTTTAATTGCATAAAATATTTAATCAAATCTTATTTTTTATATCCATTTTAATCAATTCTTCTTTTTCTATATAACAACGCAATGGTAACCAAAAGGAATTTGCTATATATTCTGATAAAAAAAAAAGGATTTTGTTATATTGGATGATTTCTTGCTTGCAAGAGCTAAAGGCGACTAATGTTTGGTTTGAAATTAGGCTCAAACTAACTCTTCTAAAGGATGAAATTAGTAGAGATGTGCACAGTTCAATTCAGTGCGATTTAAATAAATCTCAAATTAAATTAGAAATAATAATTTAAAATTTTAAAAAATAAACTAAATTATTTACCTATAAAATTAAATTATAATAAAACAGTTTGATCAATTTTATTGTATGATCTTCTTTCCTAACCAATAAGGCGCTCCCTTTTTTGAAGATTTTTACTCCTCATAATATTGTCTATAGATATAGCCTTGTGAGTATAATCAGCCATTGTTTGAATGGAATGAACAATATCATCTATGCTTGAGAGTTTTCCCCCAGATATCACAATATTTCTGTGGTTCCAAAGAACCCAGCATGTGATCCCAAAAATACTATGCCAACTGTCGAGAGGCTTACACCATTGCCATCCATTCTTGAGGTTGATCATGAGCCAACTATTAAAATCAGTATTGAAGAAATTCTGATGCTTCCCAGAAGGCAACTATCTGGTCCAAATGGCTTTGGCACGAAAGCAGTTTCGTAAGACATGGCAAAGATCCTCCTCTTCCACACCACAACTGTTGCATTTGTCATCCAAGGTCATGTGCCTGCGCTTCCTTTCAGCGTTAGTCAACAAGGAATTCCTCATGGAAAGCCATAAGAAGTGTCTAATTCGTTGTGCTCCAGGCCATTTCCAAGCCAGATTCCAAATCCCTTCTTCCATGCTGCCATTATCTCGTTGAGGGATGTCATAGGCAGAGTTTACAGTGAATTCGCCTGAACTGGAGCATCCCCAGTATAATTGATCCTCTCCAGCCCCTTGTTGTGGATGAAAGCGCGCCCCAAGTTCCATAAGAATGGTCGACGGAAAAAAGGTTTTGAAGATGTTGCCAATTCCATTGACCATTCTCTGTAATTAAGTCTTTGACTCTTTTCGCAAGTTCAATCTCATTAAGGGGCTGAAAAGTTCGCAACTTTAGAGGGCCAAGCATGTCGAGGTCTAATTTACAGACAAGTGCATCTCTTGTGAGTAAACTCAAAATCGATTCATCTCTCCCCATTATAATACTCAAAAAAAGAAAACTTCTTTATTTTAGAAATGTATTTATATATTATTGACATATCTTATTTAAAAAAAGTTAAGAATTACGAACTCCAGTTTAATTAGAATTATATATATTACAGTCAATTTCAATAGGAAATTATTTTGAATTTAAATTTAAACTTTATATACAAAATCATAAAAAATAAATATGATAATAAATTTTAAATATTCAGTAATTTCAAATGGCTAATTATGATCCTTTGTACGATTCTAAAAAAATGTCGACTCTATGAAATACCCAAAAAATTATGTGTCAAACGTCAAGAAAAGCACAAGGTCTAATGAATTTGAAATACTATTTCTGTACTTTCTGATAAATCCACATTTATTATGATTATTTGTTAGGATTTATCAAATTTGAGGATTGATCAAATTTGATGGACTGTCCTTTGAATTAAAGAGAGATAATTTTATCCAGAAAATAATAAATATAAAAATTATGGCTAGATCTAATTCTTAATGCCATATCCAATACACCAATTCGATCCCTTTCTTGATGTGCCCAACATTCTATTATTTTAATTTAAAATAAGTACCATGCAATAATGAATTGTTGAAATCTTTCAATAGACAAATGCAAAAAAACAAGGAAAATATATCCATATTTAACAAACAAATATATATATATATATATACATATATATATCCATGCAAAAATAGACAATGCTTATTTGCTTGAAATATCATTATTTTTTTTGACTTTTTATAAAATAACATAGTATATTCTAAAATTTTAAAACTATTCATAATTGTACCTTTTGGTTAAAATTGGTCATCTGGATTTTTCTCCATCCAAATGATATATATATATATATAACATGAATAAAAAATATAAATAAATATTTTATTTCTAGGTTTGCGTCGTCCATTTTATTTTATTGTTGATACATAAAAAAAAAGTCAGATATTGCAAAATATTTATAAATTTTCTAATTTTTTAAGCCAAATATATATATTTTTAAATCTAAAAATAAACATTTTAACCAAAATTTAAATAAAATTGAATAAAAAATATAAAATATAAAAAATCCAAATCACAAATCATATCAAATAAACAAAAAATCATGCCTATCACAACATTTCATTGGTAGAACGCACTTTTCTTATAGTGGTAAAACAAAAAAAATGAAAAGTCATAAAAGGTTGAAAAGTCGCAAAAGGCGTTCCAATTTTGAAAATTGAAAAATAATTAATGAAATCAATAAACAATTATTATTAATGGCTAAAAATTTTAAATGAGAATTTTAAAAAATAGATAACAATTATTCTCAACTCAACCCAATAGAATGTTTAGTATAAATAGTTGATAAGAAATAGTAATAGGGAAGTCAATGAGAATTGTATGAGGTCTAATAAAGGAGAAGTAGAGTAATTATAAAGCGTAGCTTATTTTATATAAGCTGATCACTTTTCACTTGTGAAATTTGGAATTATCCCATTTGATACTTTTTATGAATGTGTATATATATATGTATCGTGGGAAACAGATGAGAATCCAATTACTTTTGCTTCCCACAAGAGTATAAGTATGGGAAAGCATAGTTACTTAAAGGCATGGTGGTCCCCTACATATGTACAAAGTTTTAATTTTAATGTGGGTGGTCCCTTTTAATATCACTTTTTATGCAGGGATTGGTAGAGGCATGTGATGTGGGACCTCTCTTTTTTTTGTATGTATAGAAAGAGAGAGGGAACACAACAAAAGTCATTTTCATTTTTCATACGCTTCACTATCACAGAGAAATTTGGAGGAAGAGAGAGAGAAAGGGAGGATTGCTTTATGAAAAGAAGATACTATTTGTGAAGAAAAAACCAGGAAAAATATTGCTATATTCAGTGGGGGAGCCTTCAGCCACATATATATATATATAATTTATTTAAATTTAAATATATAAAAAAATATATAAATTTATATATAAATAAAAAATTTACATATATATATAAAATGAATGTGTGTATATATATGATTATATATATATAAATTCATATTTGAATATAAAATTCATATATATATATATATAAATGAATGTGTGTGTGATATACATAATATATATATATATGAATTTAAATGAATTTTATTTTAATTTATGAAAATTTTGCCAAAATTTATATATACATAAATGATCAACTGTTTGGTGTGTTACGTGAATTTGTTTTAAAAAAAATAAAAATGAGGCTATTACACAATATTTTTAAAATATACAAAGTCATAAAATAAAATTACCATCATTTAGACATAGTTAATCTAATAACACAAATTAATTATTGAACTACTATAATATTAAATATTCTATTTTAAATTAAACTCGTCTGTAATTTTTTTATGTAGAAATTTAATCATTTCTCAATAAATTTCTAATTTCGCCACTGCCATATTTACTATCATACTAGGATTGTGAAGGATCTATATGTTAGTGAGGATGATATCTTCAATGAGATGACTAAAAGAGCACCACATAAAAAGATAACTTATTGAGACATCCTGTAGACAGACTGGCATCGAAATTATAAGATGCCAAGTATCCTGATTTTATTGTCGATCCTCGCAATATAAGGCTTGGTTTAGAGAGTGACAACTTTAATCCATTTCGCATAATGAGTACCACTTATAGTACTTGGCTTGTAATATTGGTTCTCTATAACCTAGTGCTATGGATATGTATAAAACAATCTTCAATAATTCTATCGATGGTTATTCCAGGTGAAAAAGGCCCAAATAATGATATAGATATTTATCGTTAACTATTAATTCAAAAACTGAAACAATTATGCGTGTTAATGCATTTGATGCTTTATGTAAGTAAACCTTTAAAATGTGTGTTGCTCTTCTATGGACAATTAATGATTTATATCCCTACACTAATTTATCTGGTTGGAGTACAAAAGGACTCTTTGTTTGTACTATTTGTTCAGATCAAACACATTTCAAGTGGTTGCATCATATGTGAAACTTTTGGGCCATCATTGATGGTTAGAAAAAATGAATCTATTTGATAATATTGAAGAGTTAGAATCTTCTCCTATTCCAGTTAGTGAAACTGAGATTCTAAGACAGATAAATGCGATAAAATTCACATATAGATAAATCTTCTAGATCATCTAGGAAGAGATCTAGACAAGAAGCAAGAATGTAATTGGGTTAAAGGAATAGTGAAGATTATAGATGGGCGGTCCGGCCCAGCACATGCCTAACACTATACGACATGATTATATATAGGTTAATAGGTCATGCTGAGTCACTACTTTTAAATTTCGACACAGCTCAGCACACGATACGATTAATTTTTGGGGCCAGTATGACATAACACATCCTCTTCCAATAAAAATATAATCTAGGTTGTTTAAAATTTTTGATATAACTTATTTTTTAAATTTTTAATATTTTGATAAATAAATAATGTTTCCCCATATAGGTCTTTTTATGCCAAACTATGTAAAATATGTCTTATTTTTATTTTTTATCAATTTTTTTAAATATAATTCTATTTTTTAAAAATTAATAATTTTTTTATCAAGTTTTAAATATAATTTATTCTAAAAAACTAATTGTAAACTTTGTGCGAAAAGAATTGGACTAGTTTAATATTTGGCACAATATGGCACGACATAATTATATCTGGGCCAGTGTGTCATGTTGGGCTGTTACTTTTTAAATTTTGGTACGATCCAGTATGGTGCAATTAATTTTTTGAGGTGGTATGACATGATACGATTAATTTTTTAGACTGGTATGACACGACACGAAAATGTCACAGGCATTGGCCCGACCCAATTGCCATGTATAACGAAGATTACAATAACGAGCATGAAGAGCCTGGCCCAACCCAATTCACAGAATATGGTTAGGAAGATGACACAAATGCAACCTTAAATGTTCCAAATAATGCGTAATCGACTTGGAAGAAAAAAATAATTTTATTTGATTTACCATATTGGGAGCATAATCTTCTATGTCACAATTTAGATATGATGCATATTGAAAATAATGTACTTGATAATGTGATTGTAATTAAACCTTAAGGGGGACAGTAAAGATAATATGAAAACACCAGTTGACTTAAGAGATATGAAATTAAGGAAAGAGCTTTATCCTAAATTAGGACCCAATAATAAAGCGAGTTATGCTCCAACATCATGCACTCTCACATCTAAGGAGAAATATATGTTTCTAAGTGTTTTTGAAAAATATGAAGGTTTGATATAGATATACTTCAGATATATCAAGATGTGTAAATATGAAAGAGAAGAAAATCAATGGCTTATAGAGTCACGATGGTCATGTACTGATGCAAGATATTCTTTCTATGGCTTTAAAAGCATCAAAGTCTTATGTTGTTGCAGAGAAAATCAATGGCTTATAGAGTCACGATGGTCATGCACTGATGCAAGATATTCTTTCTATGGCTTTAAAAGCATCAAAGTCTTATGAAATTGTTGCAGTTTTTCTTTGAGCTATTATCATTTTTCATATCAACATGCTCTAAAGTTCTTGATATGGTGGAGCTTGATCAATTGAAGTCTTGTGTTGCCAAAATAATATGTGATAAGAACAAAATTTATCTCCTAAGTTCCTTTACTATAATGGTCCACCTGATCATTCCTATATAGTAGAAGCCAAACTTGGCAGTCTTATAAAATATAGAGGAATATACCCTATTGAGATGTAAAATTGTCCTTATCTAAATTGAACCTTGATAATGATATTAAATAGAAATGTCATCTTAAATTTTATTTATCTTATGTCTTTTATGAACTACTTTGATAAATTTTATTTATCAAATCTAATGTGCATAATAAAGCACATTTAAAGGGATCAATTGAATAAGGTTATATCGTTAATAAATGTATAATATTTTGTTCTAGATATATAGAACATATGGAAAAAGTATTCAATAACCCATTGAGGAATCCTAATAATGTTGGAAATAATGCAAATTACTTATTCTCTATCGGTGCAAGGTTTTTTTGAAAAGCTAAAATTATCATTTCTAATAGTGATACAGTATCACAAGTTCATCGTTATGTCTTGCTATATTATGATCATATTTCAAATATTGCATGTTAGTAAAATCACATGATATATTGACTTTTATGCAATTAAGCCATATTAAATAATCAAATTGAAGACATAAATATGCAGTGAATTTTTGGCTACATAAAAGTTATCATTCTGACCCTTTAGAGCTTACCAAACAATTGAACAAAGGTGGATGATTGAAAATTTTCAAGATTGGTTATTGTCCTAGGTGAATTTTGCAATGCAAAATATTTTTAGTAACAATTTTATAGCCAGTTCAATGTATCTATTTTTTTCTTTTTTTTAAAAAAGCTCGACCTTAGGAAATACGTTTTTGAGGATCGAACCCCTGCCCTCCCATAGCAGTAACAACAGGTGGCCCGCTGGGCTAACCCCAGCGGGTTTCAATGTATCTATTTTTAATTCTTTTATGTATCACTATAAGTGTCAAACGTTATTGAGAAAAAAAAAATTTCAAATGAACTTGTGTCTATAGCTCAAGTTCCAAACAACGTAATTAAGAGATGCAGTGACTGCACTATTAATTATTTTATGTGAAAGATTTAGAAAAACATAAAATTTTAAAGTTACAGTTGAAGCAAATGGGGATTCATATCATGATATAGTGACTGATTTAAGTGAATTAAATTATTATGGAAAGTGCAAAGTCATCTTATTCCATTGTGATTAGGTAGATGTCAGATTACCAAGAGGGTTAAAGCACGATGCAAATGGATCAACATTAGTTTAAGGTCGAGAACTCAAATTCAGTTTAGGGTTGAGAACCTAAATTTAGTCTCGGGTCGAGAACTCAAATCTAATTTCGGATCGAGAACCCAAATCCTAGCTCTGGTTGAGAACCTAAAATAAGTCTCTAGTCGAGAATCCCAAATTCAATTCACTGGTCCTGAACCAAATTCTCATTTAAGATCAGCTCGAAGTCATGTTACTTTTCACTCTCTTCTACTGAAGTCTCAGATCATTCAAGTAGGGAAGATGGTACAACTTTTGCTTGGTAGATCCAGGGTCTTCCTAACAACAGGTTAAAACATGTCAAAATATCTTCAAAAAGGATTCTTATTCTATAGGGCTAATTGTTACTTTAATGTTGGCCACTCATAATACTTCCCTTCTTGTGTTGTCATATACTCTCACAATTTAATCAGAAGGCACTAGCTCAGACATTCCAATTCCCAAACAACTCGCCACTTTGAGTAGACAAACATTTAATGCCGAGCCATTATCTATTAATACCATGGCATCATCTTTCCAAGAGCTAAGACAGTAATATGGAGAGCGCGATTATACTCGCCTTCAACTAGGAGATCCTTATCTGAAAAGGAAATAGCAGATGACTTGGTCATAGATGCAAGCAAAGTTTCAGGAGTGGTTTTAACTTGCATTTGAATGTAGCTCAAAGCCTTACAAAGATCTTGGCAACTAGGGTAGCTAGATTGAAGGAGGCTCCAAATGGAAAGACTTGCTTTAGTCTTTTTGAGTTGCTTCAGTATGAGACCTTCTTCTGACTTAGGAGTAGGGTTTATCTTTGGTGGCATGACTATTCTTGGTGCTGGCATTGATTGTGACAGGTTTAAAGGTGGTTGTGTGATTCTTCTACTTTTGGTCATTGTATTAACTTCATCTACAAAGTCATTTAAATCCAACACATAGCAGTAAACGTGGATCAACAATGTGGGATCTATTTCATCATCAACCAATGAGGTGATGGCATTGATGCTTTAATGGGTTGGTGGCAATGTTGGGTCATCTAAGCAGCAATATAGATCCATTTTCGATGAGATCTTGGATCTGATGCTTGAGGTTTCTACACATGTTAGTTTGTGGCTAGTGCTCTCATGGTATTCACAATACCCATTAACATTTCATTTTTTAGGAAGTGAATTTGGGGTAGGCTTAGGATCAAAGGGCTAAATCAAATAAGCCTCTAAGGCCTTCTTGTACACTAAGCTAAAGGGCATCCCAAGATCAGTAAAGGTTCTTTATTGTTGGCTTCTTTCTAGATGGAGTTGTGGTTGTGGAGTAATACTGGCCACTTCACCCACTTTTTGGTTGGTAGTTTGAGAGCCATTGAAGTTCAAATTTTTTTCTTAATATTGTGGAAGACGCTGTCTCATCCTTAATTTGACCAGTATGCATTAAATCTTCAATTTTGGTGGCTGTGGAAATAAAGGCTTTGTGTTTGTATATAGGTTTGGAAACAGGCAATAGGTTCTTAACAATGATATCAATTTGCACTTGCTCTGAAGGGTGATTGATCATCTGTGCTGCTTTTCGTTTCACCTCGTAAAGAATGAAGAGAAGGATTCTCTTTGGTTTTTCTTTGTGGTCTGGAGACCCCTCCTTATGATATCCACCTCAAAATTATAGTGGTTTTGTTTAATGAAAGAATTACAGACATCCTCCCATGTTCGATATTTCTTTTTGTCAAGATCCATAAACCACCTAATAGCTGCACCTATGAGGGACCTTTAGTATAGTTGAGTAAGGAGCTGGTTATTGAGTCCTATGGGTTTGAGGGCCCCTACACACATCTTGAGATAGGTCTTAGGGAAAGTGGTGCCATTAAACTTATCCATCTCAGGCATATTCAATTTGGGCGGCAAGCAAGCCTCAAGATATAAGGTCAAAGACTAAAGGTCAAAGGCTTAATCACGGTGCTTAAAATTTTCAATTTGCTTCTCCATTTCTTCTAACTTTTCTATGAGTATATGGGTTTCAGGGTGCTTCACCCTTTGAAAAGGATTCACAAGAGGGTCAAATGGAGGAAATTTTGGTATCTCAGTTGGAGTCTCTTGTTGTGTGAGGTCAACCATGGGTGGGGGTTGATTGGAAGATGAACTAATATTTGGCTATTTTCCCTGGAACATGTTCTGAACCTTAGTCATGATCGACTTACGTTGTACACTCAGTGACTCAATCAGTGTCTTAGTGAAATTAGTCTGTTGGATAACCAGCATGTTCCTAAAATATTCCTCTTGCTTCTTGAGGATGTCTTCAACAAAAGCTTGTATTTCATGGGATTCAGTAGTTTGGGCCATGGGTACCTTAGGAAAATGAAAGAGAGTGAGGTTAGTACTTTGAACATGATTTGCATTTTATGATGCTAGGCTTTGGGCTATTATTTGCATTGTTTTGGGGCATTGGCCAATGCATGTTCAAATTTCAAGGAGAGGAATGATAAGGTAAGACAACAAGGGATTCTGGATGGTCCATATATTTAGTTTTAATGCTCTTCTTTTTCTTATTTTGAAAATAAAAAATTGGCCTTGAAGTTTTAGGTTTTACCAAAAGGCATGTCTCAAAACTAAGGCTCATGTTTTGATGAGTGAGATTGATTTTTCTTTTGAGGGAATGGCTAGGACAGTAGAGCCTCCCTAATTGTTGGGTAATTGGGTTATGGCAGCCTTTTTTTTGTTGTTTAAGGATAAGCACAACTTGTGCGGTTGAGGCTCAAATTTGGGTGAATGTTTATTATTTTGGATAAAGTAAAAAAAGCTATAGTTTTGAAATGGCAAGAATGGTATGCATGCATGGGTGCATGAATGAAGAAAATTATGTGGTGAAGGTATTACAATGCATGCCACTTATGGGCTGAGTCTAGGGCCTTTATATGAAGCATGTGGTTTAATCCAAAAGGTCTCATCACACTAGGAAAGCGATATGCCTAACCATATGATAGATAATGAATCTGGCGTGGGTCTAGCAGTACATGCATGTCCATTACACCTTAAAAGGATTGATGATTCGTCGTAGGTTGGATGCTTTCGCTATCCCCCAACATACCTAATGAAAGTTATCAATTGAATGCTACTTGCCACCAAGGTTTTTCTAAAACTAAAAAGGAACCCTTATGCATGATAAATGAGAAAATCAATCAAAGAAAAAATAGTTTTGAAAAGAGCCCATTAAAATTTTATTTTAAAAATTTTAAAAGTCCCCAATAGAGTCGCCAAGCTATGAGACATCGCCCAAGTGCCAAAGTCTAGCCCACCAATGAGGGGGAACCAGAACGCTCTTTGAGCTAAGTCCCACACTATAATATACGATCTCCAGTTGGTTCAGTAAGCACAAATTTAAAGTTATCTTTTATTTTAAAAAGATTTATTCTTTCATTTTAAAAAGGATACTCTCCTTTTCTTTTTGAAAAGAGATAGTGGCTTTTATTTTGAAAAGAAAATATTGGAGAGTCACCACCTTAATTTTATTTTATTATTGAAAAAATTTAAGGGAAAAATCTGTTTGATTGACTCCATTAAATTTCGTTAATTTTACCTAAAAGGATACTAGTATGAAATCAAGCACGATGGGTCTCGGACTAAATTTTCATAATAATTATGATAAAAAAATAATTTTTATCCCTCTTTGATTGATTTCGTCCTTCTAAATTTAAAAAACGTAATTTTTATGGCTTATATCTCAAATGACCATGAATGACAATATATTATAATACGTGTACATTTAATAATGATGACATCTACAAGTGCAGTGCTAAATATTAAAATATTACCACTCCCTCAAAATAATGATTACAGAGGAGCTTCAACTTTAACCCTTATAGGCCCAAGGTTGAACACATATTCCCAACTAATGAAAAAACTCAAAGGATAAAAAAGGAGAAAACAAGTATAACCATAGGGCATCCGTTTGCAAAACTCACCAAAGTTGCAAATAAAAATCTAGAAATAATCATGATTCAATATGAAAAAAACAATAATAACATTGAAAATAATAACTGAAAAATAAAAAAAATTAAAACGAAAGAGGCCAGTTGGTTGTTAAAGTGTGGGCTCGCCACTTAGAGTAATATTCTGAGTGTGCCTACTTATCCTGTTTGAATGAGAATTAAAGTTTTAAGTAGTTCATGCCTTTGATTGAAAAGGGCTTTTTATTAACCAATTTATAGTTAATTAATTACCAAATTGAAAATGAGATTAGAAAGTACACTGTACCTTAGGTAAGCGCTTTTTCTTGATAAAAAAAATAAAGAGCCTTGCCGCTTCGTAGCTCTATTGGTGCTAAAAATTAAGCAGAATTGATTAATAATGAGGTACAAAGTTCAATAATAGTCTAAGAAAATTATGTATTTAATTAATTTTTATCACGGGTATAATTCGGTAGAATTTTAGGGTCAGAAAATCTTATCCTTAAACAAGAGGGGCGGATTTATATTTATATAAGTCAAAAAGTGGGACTGAGCCGTGCATGACATTGACAATCTGCTTGAGATTCGGACGTCCATGCGCGGCTCAGCCACTCGCGCATGGTGCTGACTGGAGCTCACTGCGCATGCCCTACAGCGCAACATGCAGCTGCTTAGTGTGCGGTGATTTTTTTTTTCTAAAGAAAATGTGTTTTTCTTAATTTCACTTTTTCCAATTATCTAGGATGGGTGTAAAATTAAGAATTCACAGATGGTACAATATATTTCTAACCTCGGAGAAAAATAAGAAATATGATTTCAGTTTTAGAATGTTGGTTTCAGCTCTAATAGTAGGGAAAGTGGCAAACATGAGGGCTTTTGTTTCTTTGCAAGATCAAAAATGTCAAGCTTATGCACATAAAGCTATGTATTTAAACTAAGTAGTTACCCAAGTGAAAAAAGTATTGAGATGTTGGTACACTAGTGCAAGACTTCCACTTTTTTTTTTTTAAGTTTTGTGGCAATTGGTGTGTTGAACACTTAGAATTATTGAGTTATTATTTTTTAGTTGTATCTTTCTATGGCAAAATGTCGATAATATTGGATTGAAAATGACAGTGTTGTGCATTGGTGAAGAGTAAATGCTCGGTGCTTTGTGCACATACTCGATTTGTTAAGAAAGTGCAAATGAAAATCTAATCAAACTAGTGCAAATGAAAATATGATCAAACTAGTTACTACTGCTATTGATTTTAAAATTGGTTACTCAGTTTATTTTTTGATGATGAATGAATAAGGGTAGTAGTATCATTAAATTTTGCTTGAGGAGAACCTGAAACTAGTGATGACATTGGGATAGGAGGTTGATTTTATTTTGCTGTTTGAATTAACTAAAGTAGTTACAAAAGAGTTTGAATTAGAACAGTAAAAGAAACTTATGAGCATAGGTTATATATATTGTTTATGTTTCATGAAGCAATGAAATGGTAATGGCATACGCAGGTTTAAAATCACTAATAGAAAATTAGTTATTATTGTAGTAATAAGTGTAACTTCTATGAATTTCCTGAGTTAGATTTTGTTAAAATGGGGGCATTTATGGGTGCTTAGTAAAATTTTGAAATATTTATGATTTGTAATCTTGGATTTGAAGTAATTTAATATTGCTTAGCTATTAATGGAGTTACGTTTTTCAAAATCCTACTATTGAACAATGACGCTCTAGGCCTTGTGTTGTCTTTTCTTAAAACTCGAGGGACTATGGTACACAAAATGTAGTGAATAGATTTCAAGAGTTTTACATTTTGATATAAATATTTGATTTTTATTGTGAAGCAATATTATAATATGTGCAAATGCATTTTGTTCTCCAATGCCTGCTGAACAATTTTAAAGATTTTTTACTTGAAAGATTTCTTATTCGGATTGAATCCTGGCGATTGTTGAAAATTGTTTCCAATTCTATATTCTTCATTTTCTGAAAAAATAATCGATGAATTCATGATTGTCTACTTTTTATTACTTACTTTGATTTCTATGCTTTTTCTTCCTTCTGATTATGGGAATTATAGGTTGTCAAAATTTTGGCTTGATTTGGTAATATTTCTATGCAAGAAACAAGAAAATTACTTATTTAAACCTCTGTCACAGTTAATGATAAGTTGTTGGCATCACTCTTGCTTTTATGCTTATATAATTGACTGGTTTAATTATGTTCTTCTTGCGTAATTCTTCACCTTACATGTGCTTGTAAATTTCATGTTCATGCTTCTAAAAGAAACATATCTACCTTGTGATTGAAAACTAGAAACACAAACCATACACACCATATATAACAATACTCTAGCTTTAATTGATTTTCTAAGTTTTGCAATTGATTTAGATTCAGTTTTTATTATTGTTTCTTTTTTACATAAATTGTGATTTTCTATGCATTGCTTTTTAAGTTTAACCTTTTATATTTTTATTTTCATTTTGTAGGTTGATGGTACTTTATGGATATTGTATTCATTTGTTAAAATCTGAAATTATTTAGACTAAGTAAAGAAAAATAAGATTTTCCTTTTTTTTAAATGCTTATACAACATCTTGACCATTTTTTATTTGTTTGCACTCTTTGAATGAATTTTATTTGACAGTTTGAGATTTATTATTTATAGTGAACTAAAATTATAATTAATGGGTAGTTTCATTATATTTTATTTTTAAAATATTTTTATATATTATAGTTGTGAAAAAAATTATGTTAATATTATGATCCGAAATAAAAAAAATAATGTGTCCTTGAAAAAAATCAATGGTGAAACTTATAAAATAGCTACATAATTTTTTTTATCATGAAAAGGTAAATATTAGTAATAAGCTAATAAAATACATGAAAGAAACTTAGGTACAAAGACTTGAGGAAGACAAACATTAATCCTAGAATATAGTAAAAGTATGGAGATAAAATAGAACTACCCTGTAAACAATGGCCATAGAACCACAAGAGTAAAAGACATGATTAGCTTCTTGAATATGCTTACAGGCAAAAGCAAGCTCACCAAAGGAGATGAAACTAAAGCAGTTCATATTCCCCTAACATCCTCATGTATAGAATAGATTGAGGAAAGAACATGATTTAACATCCTAAAAAAGGGTAGAGGAGGAGAGAGCTCAATATAATCAAATGCAAAAGAGCTGAAATATATAGGCTACAGAAGAAACTAAGTAGCCATCCTCCTTAAACTTAAGCAAAAGAGCAACCAAGCAGGGAAGAGAGGTTCCTGTTCAAACTCCATAAAAGCTCACAACCAACTCGAGTGAGGCATGCTTCTAGCCTGCATAGAAAAAGCCATGAACTAACTAGCAAAAATGTAGCAGAGCTTGAGTCAGAGTACCAAGACAGATCTTCAAGATTCTGTTCCCTGATTTTCAAATAGCTACATAATTAATCTTACGAAAATATGCAATTGTATTATTTTATTAAGATGATAAGTTCAAATGTCATACGCTATATTTGTGTTATGTACTTGTAATATCTCTACGCTTCAAAATGTGTTGCTAATAATTTAACAACAGTCATTACATTGTTAAAATAACAACACATTTACCTTCATTGTTAAATTACACTTACCAAAGCCTTTCGATTGGTGTTTAATAATTATGTTTATCAACACTTTAATTACATCATAAATATTTATCAAGGCTTAAAATATACATCACTGAATAATAATTTTCGACATAAACAAAAGTGTAACATTTTATTTTTCATCAATAATAATTAACCACCCCAGCTTGAGTTTTACATCGCAAAAAAATAATTTTTGATTAAAAAATGAAATGTTAGAAGTAATTTATTCAGATAATATTTTGTATAATTAATAAAGGGACGACACTTTATTTAAAGACGCTTCTTGTTAAACACTAAATTTTTATATGTATAATCTTGCTTAATTTATTATTTGAATGTTAAAATATTAAGTTAAATAAAAAAAATTTATTGTCTTAACCCAGTTGATATGAAATAGACAAGTATGGTTTTCTATGGAAGTAATT
Organism: Garcia nutans; assembly: GCA_947685225.1. NCBI lineage: Eukaryota > Viridiplantae > Streptophyta > Magnoliopsida > Malpighiales > Euphorbiaceae > Garcia > Garcia nutans. Next base: position 8,068,427 of record CANTUV010000059.1, on the reverse strand, counting down.
AATTAGGTTACATTAAAGTAAATCTTTTTTAAGAAAATCATGGACCCAATAGATTAATATTATTCTTTTTATGTTAAAGGAAATTAATTGGAATCTCTTTTGTGGCTAATTTTTCTCATTTCAGGTGCTTCACGGAATCACGTTAGCTTATATTTAATTTAATTATTATAGATCCCTGCCCCCACTCTCTGTTTGCTTAATTCGAAAAGAAAACTCAACTTTTGTTATTTCCTCTAATTAATTAATTTTGTTTAATTAAATTATAATGATGTTTTATTATATAGTTAATTATTTTATTCGGTATTATGGAGCAGCCAACACATGGGGTGGCATGCTCCACTTTCTACACGCAAACATTATTTATATTTACATATATATATATAATTATAAATTTTTAATAATATATTATACGCTACGTGTAGGATTTCAGTATTAATATTAATTGCACTGCAAAAGGAGGTAATTCGACTTTGGTCTTTTGCTTTTGTTTTCTTTTTCTTTTCGCCTTTTTTCTTCTTTTAATTATCTTTAATTTATTAATTAATTATCAATTATCAATTAATGGGGTTAAAGTGCATGAATCCTTTACCCTGTGATCAATTGGGAATATGCATGTGTCAATCTGTGACACCATATCCCCTACCTATATATTCCACTAGTTTGAGGTTAATCATATAGGAGTATTATTATTATTATTATTAGAAAGAAAATTTGCAATCATCTTATCGAATAAAATAATTGGTAAAAGAATTTTATATAAACTAAAATTAAGTTCCTATGAGGTTGTTGGTATTTTTATTTTAAAATTTATAATAATTTTAAATAAATAAATAATTATTTATAATTATAAAAAATAAAATTAATATATTAATAAATCTAAGTAAATTATTTATAATAATTAAATTATAAAATACTTAAAAATTTATAACACCGTGTTATTATTTTAATATTTTATATAAATAATAAAAATTATTTTTTAAATCAAATGAGCTCAATAGCATTAATAATAAATTAAAAAAAATTACTTATATAAAAAATTAGAACAATATCAATTTGTCTAAAATATAAATTTGATAATAATTAAAATTATACTTCAAATGACTTTGAGTTAATTGAAAAATTAACTTATATATTAATTATTTGATTTATTATATTAACCGTAGGATTAATATTCTAGAAAATTTATATTAGTAAAAGCGTATATTAATTCATGAATTATATATATATAATTATAAATAACTTCATTTTCATATTAATTACTTGATTTATAAATTATGTCTCATATATCAATATTTATTATTATAATATAATAAAATTATTATTTATCTTAAATAGGTTAAATTTTATCTTATAATAAATAAATATTTATTTTAAATTGTACATTATTACATTATCGTAAAATTTATTATTAAATTTGGGTCAAGTGGCGGTCAGATAATTAGAAGATACTTATTAAATTTATTATTTATTATAATATATTTAATTTGTTATTAGATTTATTTATTAGAGAGTTTAAATATAATTATAATATTAATAATAAATAGTTATTATCCAATAAGATAATAAGTTATTAAAAATTTATCACTTATCTCTTTAGATATTTATATTTATATTTGTATATAAATAAATATATATTATAATAAATAATAATTAAATTAATTAAAAAATAATAAATTAATTTTTAAAAAAATTATTGGAAGACAACACAATATTGTGTCAATCATTTTAGTAGCATATATAGATATAGATTATTACTTTTATGTTAATTTTAAAAAGAAATTAATTATTATTGAAGTTCTACAACCTTTTTTAATATATAAGTCATTATTTTTTTAGAAATCAAATTAATAAATTCTTAATATATTCAATTATGTTAACTATTTAGCCTTTCTATGACCAAAAAATAATAAATAAAAAAATAAAATTTGCAACGGTCGATTCCATTGCAAAATTAGAAAAATTTTCAATGAATTTTGTCATTGAAGCGGATTATGTCCATTATTAAAAGTGACATTGTAAAACATTCGTTTGTAACAGCCTTTTGCAACGAAAGATTTTCATTGCAAAATTCATGACGGCTTTGATGAATTTTGTATTGGAGTTTTTGCAACAGAGACTTCCGCAACAAATATTTGCAACCGCACATAGCTAAGCCAAATACAATTTCTGTTTTTAAACAAAACCATCATCAAAGTAGCAGCAATTCGAGCTTTACCCATCTCAAAAACAAGACCTTGAGTGGGTATATTATAATCATTCAATACATCTGCTAATTAAAATTTTCTCACAAAATTAATACTCAAAATTTTCCCCATAAATTAACGACTTCGATATATGACTAACCAACTTGGACTTCCCAAAATTCAAGATTATTAAAAGATCAAAACGTTCTATACTAAAATTCACAAATCAACAAAAAAAATTATGTTCATAGGAATCAAATTTCATCAACAAATATGCATTTCATATCTGTAATACAAAGGGAGGGATCTGTTTACGCTGATGGAAGTACTGTAATTAATTAATATAAGTTAAGAATGAAATGAAATGGAGACCATAGCCATATCCATCAAATATGCATGCCGCAGCTTTAGTTAGCAAACTCAAAAATTAAATAAATTTTTTTATTCTTTAATTATTATTTATAATGAAAATAATTAAATGTGTTTGGTGGAGGGTTTTTTCTTAAACAAAATGAATAAATAAATAAAGCAGAAATCAGAGGATTTGATGTTGTCATCAGGGAATCTTAAGATATGCTCTAAGCTATAAACTCTATATACCTTGACTACAGCTTTTTGGGTCATTTTAAAAGCCATTACATAAAAATAATAACTAAGTGTATATACTTTATTAACTTTCTAGATCAATTCAATTGTTGGTTGCACTCCACATACGAGATATCACATATATATTAATTAAATAATTATACTCATTATCCTATTTTTTTAAAAAAATATATTAATATATATAATTTATTATAAGAATTAAAGTGAGCGACATACAGGAAGCACTGTGATGGCGAATGTATGTATATATATGCCTAAAATTTTAATTCGAACCATCAAAATCCAAATGTTTAAAACTACTGAATTGGAGTAGTTGATTGGGCAAACTAGCTCTTTGTGACTGCCAAATATATATTTTCTAATTAATACATAATTAAGATCACTTATGAAATGATTAATTTTTAAAACAAGGGTCTTAAAAATGGATTTACATGTGTCTTATTAAGATTGCCAGTGGGCGGAGAATCTCCATTTTTAGTAGAAATTTGTGCCGAATGAGATAAAAAAATTTTGTAATCTTTTTCTATGGAGACGGGGATAGGGAGAATTCTCACCCTGTTAGCTGGGATAGGACGGGGATGAGGACTGGAGTATACTCCTCATCCAGTAATAATCTTTATCCCTACCCATGGGGTGTGGCCCAATATAATATATATAATATTTATATGTTAAAATATATATTATATATTAATATAATATGTAGATTAGTATAATATATACATTATATTATATATTATGTATGTTGTTTTCAGTTATTCGCATGTGTTATTTTATTGTATTTTATATAATTATTTTATATTTTATTATTATAAGCTTTATCGTACTACAATACAACCTATTATAATGTATGATAGCGAATGTTGAGTATTGAAAGGATAATACATGTATAAGATGAATATTATCGAAATAAGAATATTAAGATAAATGTATAGACACACTATAATATATAAAATTTATACTAAATGTATTAGCGAAAATGTGATGGTTGCTCCTATTGAAAATAAAATAAGTGAATACAAACTAAAGTGATTTAGTCATGTGAAATGAAAATCTAGTGATGCGTCTATTAAAAAGACTGAATAAGTTGAGGTAGATATAACTAGGAGGAGGATGAATAGACTTAAACTAACTTAAAAAAAATAATTTATAATAATCTTATGATCCCACATCTTTCTAAGAATGTGATTTGTAATAACTCCAAGTGGAAAAAAAAATCATATGACCGATATCAATTAACTTTAGATTAAAATTTTATTGAATTGAGTCACGTCTTATGCCTCACAATTATTTTTAATTTATAAATAATTTATATTATAATAAATTATATACTATTAGCTATTATATAAAGAAAAAATAACATAAAATTGTTTAGATAGTCAATAATACTATAAATTTTCCATAATGTCAAATGAAAACTAAAAAAAAATACAATGGAATTATATTTGTCATTTTTAAGTCAAAATGAAAAAGAAAAGTATTAAAAGAAAGAAAGGTTAATTGGAAAGCTAGCAAGCAAGCTGTCCACCGAAATTTTCATTGAAATTTTAATGTGGACAGCTTGCTGTAAGCTGTCTATGCATGGAAGACCTATATATATGGCATTTCCTTTTTTAAATCATATACACACTAAGAAAAAAAAAGAAAATATAGAGACAAGAGAATTATTTGTGAGTATTTTTATGTGGATGGCAAAATAGTGAGACTTTATTTTTGGATATTGGAAAACACTTATTACTATTTTGGGTTCATCTTAAGTATGAGTGTTGTGCTTTTAAAATATACTTTCTAGAAAAATCTCTTTCTTATAATTTTACTATTTATTAGTAGACATTTTTTTTTAAAGTTTATCCTGTAAATATAGTCCAAATAAAAGGGTAAACCACATTAAATATTATTGCTCTTTTATTGGTCATTTTTATTTTTGCCCGTATCTTATTATTTTTTTATTGTCAACTCGTCTCGGGTCTACTAATCCAGTTGCGTCGTAACTTTTTGAGATTTTTTTTTGCCAATAACTGGTATTAGAGTATGGTTAGCTATTATCGGTATAATTTAAAATGAAAAAATTAAATAGTATATTTAAATTAACTTTGTTAAATTATTCTATTTGAAAGCTTAGAATGAAAGATCTTTTGATCTGCAAGGATCTTTATGATCCTATTGAAGGTGAAATGGGCAAACAACAAATAAATCTGACAAGGATTGAAAGAAAATAAATAGAAAGACTATGTATACAATTAGTCAATAAATACATTGTTATTTCTACTAGAGATAATTATTTACATCTTGATGGCTATAAAATCTCTTGGGTTATTGATTCTAGAGGTTTATACAATATGTCTACTAAACATGAATTTTTCACATTATATACCAGTGGTGATTTTAGCTATGTCAGAATGGGAAATGAAGCTTAAGCCAAGGTTGTTAGCATGAGTAAGGTGTGCTTAAGCTCTAATACCGAGTGCAAGCTGTGGCTCAATAATGCTAGACATGTTTCTAAGATGCAGCTCAATCTTATTTTCTCTAGTACTCTTGCTGATGAGGGTTGCATTAGTTCCTTTAATATAAAGAACTGCAAAATTACCAAAGGCAATCTTATATTATCTAAAAGAAGTAAACAAGGAACTTTATACTTTGTGCAAGCCAAAATATGCAAAGGAGAGGTGAATGCAGTAATATATGCTTTATCAAATTTATGGCATAGAAGGCTTGTTCACCCAAGTAAAAAAGGAATCGATGTTCTCACTTGGAAGAAATTTCTACTATTTATAGGTATACATCTAGAATCATGCATTGATTGTTTGGTTAGAAAATAACATAAAGTTGCATTTTAGAGATATTACTCTTCTAGAAGTTCTAATGTTCTTGATTTAGTTCACATTGATATTTATTTTATGAGTGATAAAACTCTCCGTGGTGCTTTTTATTTTGTGACCTTTATTGATGATCACTTTAGAAAAGTGTAGACTTTTGCTTTGAAATCCAAAGGTCTAGTATTGGATGTGTTCAAACATTATACCAGTGTTGAAAGAGAAATGGAAAGGCAGTTGAAATGTATTCATGTAGATAATGGTGGAGAATACATGGATCCATTTGAAATGTATTGCAAGGAGAATGGAATTTGCCTGAAGAAGACAATTCTAAAGACACCTCAACAAAATGGTGTTGCTAAGAGAATGAATAGAACTATTATGAAGAGGATCCGGTGTATGCTCTCTCATGCTAAACTTCCTAAGTTCTTTTGGGGTAAAACAATAAGAACTGCAGTCGACCTGATCAACCTTTTTCCTTTAGTTTCTTTTGATGAAAATATTCCAAAAAGAGTATGGAGGGGAAAAGATATTTTATATAATCATTTGAGATTTTTTGGATATAGGGCATTTGTTCACATCCCAAAAGATGAGAGATCCAAGCTTGACTCCAAGGCTAAAGAATTCATCTTCTTGTGTTATGCATGTGAAGAGTTTAGTTACAGACTTTGGGATCCTGCTAATAAGAAAGTCATCAGAAGCAGAGATGTAGTGTTCTTTGAATATGGCATTACAAATCTTGAGAAGGCTTAAACCAATTAAAGAAAAGATTTCATACCTCACATCAGAGTCCTCTAGTATGAGTAAAGTGATACAGATGAACAAGATGTTAGCAATGATGGTGAGCCTATTCCTGATGCTGATGAAACTAATGAGACTGTTAATGAGCATGATGCTCAGTCTCCTCCTGCACCACCAGTTGAAGTTCAATTAAAAAGATCCACCAAAAATAGAGTGGCCTCTCAGAAATACTCTCCTTATAGGTATGTGATGCTCACTGACGAGGGAGAACCTGAAAGGTATGAAGAGGCTATGGCATGTGATAAAAAAAATAAGTGGCTGAATGCTATATAAAATGAGATGAAGTCCATGCATAAGAACCACACATAAGAGTTGGTAAAGCTACCTAAAGGAAAGAAAGCATTAGAGAATAAATGGGTCTTTGGAGTGAAGATTGAAAATAACACTCCGCAGCCAAGGTACAAGGCTAAGTTGGTTGTGAAGGATTTTGGTCAGAAGAAGAAAGTTGACTTTGAAGAAATTTTCTCACCTATGACCAAGATGTCTTTCATTTGAGTTATTCTTAGTTTAGCAGCCATATTAAATTTGGAGACAAAACAACTTAATGTGAAGACTTCTTTCCTTCTTAGTGACTTGTTGGAAATTTATATGGAGCAGCCATATGGGTTCAAAGTTAAAGGCGAGGAGAATATGATATATAGGTTAAGAAAAGCTTGTATGGACTGCTCTCCTTCTTAGTGACTTGGAGGAGGAAATTTATATGGAGCAACCATATGGGTTTAAAGTTAAAGGCAAGGAGAATCTTGTATACAAGTTGAAGAAAATCTTGTATAGATTTAAACATATACATAGGCAGTGGTACAAGAAATTTGAGTCATTCATGAAAGATCATAGGTATGAAAAGATAACTGCTGATCACTGCATGTTTGTAAAGAAGTTTCATAATGGTGACTTTATAATTCTATTACTTTATGTGGATGATATATTGATAGTTGGCCATGATACTGAGAAGATAAGCTCTTTGAAGAAAGAGCTTAGCAAGTCCTTTGCAATGAAGGATTTGAGATTTGCCAAGAAAATTCTTGGGATGAAGATTACTCCGGATAGGAAGACAAGAAAATTGTGGCTATCTCAAGAGAGATATATTGAAAAAGTTCTTGAGAGGTTCAATATGAACGACAAAATCAGTTTGGTCTCCACTTACAAGTCATTTCAAGCTAAGCTCTAGACAATGTCCGTCAAGTGAGAATGACAAAGAAGAAATGAAGAAAGTGCATTTGCTTCTGCAGTTAGTAGCTTGATATATGTTATGGTTTGCACAAGGTCAGATATTGCTCATACTGTCGGAGTTGTAAGTATATTCCTTTCTAATCCTGGAGTGGAACATTGGTTAGTAGTAAAATGGACTGCTCTTCTTCTTAGTGACTTGGAGAAGAAAATTTATATGGAGCAACCAAATGGATTCAAAGTTAAAGGCAAGGAGAATCTAGTATACAGGTTGAAGAAAAGCTTATATGGACTAAACATATACCTAGGCAATAGTACAATAAATTTGAGTCCTTTATAAAAGATCATAGGTATGGAAAGACACCTACTAATCACAGCGTGTTTGTAAAGAAGTTTCATGATGGTGACTTTATCATTCTATTACTTTATGTTTGAATGATATATTGATTGTTGGCCATGATTATGAGCAGAGATTTTTGCCCCTACTCCCATGTGGAATGATTCTTGAGACTTCGGCACTATTAGGCTCAGGGTCTTAGAGAACATGGGCTTAAATCCGGAGAAAATGGAGTTACCATCCGAACGGGTCAGGAAAATAGAAAGGGTGGATAACTCATTTCCTAAGGAATCCCCAACCCCCTATTGGGTTTAGAAAATTGGGTACATATAAGGATTTTGAGAATGACCCAGCACCCCCATAACGCCCAGTTCATTGGAACCGATCTCCTTTACAGGACTTAATATTATTAAATTTTTAACTTATTAAGATATTAACCATACTACATGCAATGAAAATAAAAAAATATTCATTAAAATCAAGAAAGTCCAAACCAACAAAATGGGCACCAGTATAAAACGGAAATATGCCTTTATAATAATGTCCAAAGTACAAGTAAATAAAAATAGAATACCCACCAATTGGTGAAAACATATCCCTTACAATTATCCCAAAGTCTTTAAATAAATTACAATTACATAAACTAAATAAAAAAGGCATCCACACTAGATGGAAACATGCATTTTATAATTTTCTTTAAAAATACATATAAATCTAAGAAAAAGAATAAAGCAAGGGAAAAATAATACAACATACATAAAAATAATTGAACAATTTAAAAAAAATAAATAAACACATCTTAATATTACCCCATTAAGAAAATATAGTGCGCGATGATACAAGCCGGTTAGCGGGCAGGGGTCAAGGAGTCAGCTCTCCTTGCGGGGGATTTGGGGCAATGTCCCCGAAAGGTAAATGATTTATAGGATATGGTTTTGTTGGAAAATTTGGGTTTCTATGTAAGCTAAGATTTTATATTTATAGAAATTAGGATTTTATGATACCGTTAGGGTTTTGAAAAATAATAAAATAGGATTTTAGATTTTGAAGACTAGGGTTTAGAAAATAATTTTAGGATTTAGAAAATAAAGGATTAGGGTTTTATTTTTAGAGAAACAGAATTTAGGGTTGTGGGACTTTATAAAACATTTTAGGGTTTTAAGCTACTATAAATCTTTTAAGTTATTTAAATAATAAATTGTGGATAGATATTTATATTTGATATGTCTTGCTGGATGTGTAAAACTAAAAGATACGAGAATAACTTAGTGGTATGTAACTAACTACTGATCATACAAAAAATAAAAAGAAATGAACCATGCCTATAGTATACTTGTATATAAATCAAAAGGATGAAATTCAAACACATGCAGTTTAATAGATGAAGTAATAATAAATTATCTTTATTATAAATTTCAACGAGTTAAGTTAGAAAAACACACCTTCATTTGTATATTCCATCAAAATTTAAACGTTGATACTTTTTACTTGCTCCAAACTTGTTCCTCTTGGTTGGAGGGAAATCAAGATAGTGAGCTACTGCCTTGTTTGATAATGCTTTCTCTATATTTAATCACTTTTTATTTTATGTTTAATAATTATTTTGTTGCTATGTGATTCTTCAATGATGATGGAGGTCCCCCTTCTCTTCTTAAACCTGTATTTATAGAAGAGTATTAGGTTAAACCTTTTAAAACTTCTCGTTTTTAAAATGGATTCCTGAGGCATATCAAATTAGATTGATTTTAATTCGACCCAAACCATGATCGTGTCAAACTCAAATTCTTCTAATCTGACATGGAATTAAAATCCATAGGCTCCATATCAAATTAGGATTACACTAATTCGATATGAGACCTCCCCATATCAAATTGGGGCTTCCCAATTCGATATAGGAATCTCATATCGAATTAGAAAGGTCTCAATTCGATATGGGACTGCTCCATATCAAATTGGGGTATCCCAATTGGATATGGGTTGTCCCACATTGAATTGGAAAGCCCAATTTGACATGGGTATACCCAAAAATTGCAATTAATCCCCACGTCAAATTAGAACAGACCAAACAAACCTATTTAGGGTTTTAAAGGTTGAACCATCCTATTTTAAGACTCATTAAATTATACCAATATAATCAAAAATTGAAAATATGTTTAAGCTTATTAAGAATGGACTGATTATGACTTAGGGCTTTCTTTAATTATCATCGGACTAACTAGGGCTAAAATTAAGGATCTACGGTTTGCCCCCTGCTTGAACGATCTAAAATTTATTCGGAGAGAGAAAAGCAACATGACTTAGATCTAATTTTGGATAAGGTTCAGGTTCAGGACTCGGGGATTGGTTTGGATTTTAGACCCGAGGTTGGTCGGATTCTGGACACGAGATTGGATTGGTTAGATTTTTGATCCGAGGTTAGTTTGTTTCTTGACCCAAAAATAGATTAGTTGGGTTATGGACTTGAAACTGGAATGGTTAGGTTCTGGACCCAAAACTAGATTGGTTGGATTCTAGACCCCAAGTTGGTTTGGGTTCTGGACCCGGATTGAGTTTTGAATTCAAAAATGATTTAGGTTTTGAACCCAAGTTGGTTTGGTTGGGTTCTGAATCCGAGACATGATTTGATTTGAATATTTGGATCTGAGACTGAGTACTTACACTCGAGACTGAATTTGATTTGGCTACTTAAACCCTTAAGACTGGGTATGCCTCGGGTACTTGGATCTAAGACTAAATTTGATTTAGATACTTAGACTCGAGACTAAATACTTGGACCCGAGACTGGGTACTTGGACTTGACACTAAATTTAATTTGGATACTTGGACCCGAGACTGGATACTTAGACCCGAAACTAGATTTGATTTAGGTACTTGGACCTAAAACTGAATTTGATTTGGATACTTGGACCCGAGATTAGGTACTTAGACCCAAGATTGGATTCGATTTGGGTAACTTTCTGTCAGGTGAGAGTTCTGGCTGTCTTTTAGCCAACTAATTTTAGCTCTTCTAGCTGATTGATCTTCTATCATGGTTTTCTTCTAGCCATTTGCTCCATTCTTCAATGGATCGACTCCATCTCTTCTAACTGGACTGACCTTCTGTCAACTGAAAATTTTGACTTCTTTTAGCCGGTTATTCCATTCTTCAATGAATTCTGTTGACCTTCTGTCATTTGAGAATTTTAGCTTTCTTCTAGCCGATTATTCTATTCTTTAATGGATTGTGGGTCTTTACCTTTAAAATGGTTCTTCATCCTTGGACCTTGGGTCTTCACCCTTCAAAATGGATCTTGATCCTTGGATATCAGGTTGCCACCCTTCAAAATGGATCTTCATCCTTAGATATCGGTCTTCACCCTTCAAAATGGATCTTCATTCTTGGACATCGGGTCTTCACCCTTCAAAATGGATCTTCATCCTTAAACATATGTCCTGTATTGACTTCAGCTCTTCTAGATGGACTGATCTTTTATCTTTTGCATCTTCATACGTTTGAGAGTTCTAATTTTCTTCTTGTTCCATTCTTAAATGGATTCTTCACTTTACACTTTTACATAAAATCTAGCTATTTTTTAGCTAGTCCTTATATCCTCTCTTTGCCCCCCCCCCCTCGGGTGGCAAAATATTAAAGTGAGTCTGAAAATATTTTGTACATGCATAAACTCAAAAATTAAAAGGAGAAACTTTGTCCCCTGTTTAGGCTCAAACCAATAATGTTTTCCATGCAGGCTCATATTGATGTTTGTGTTGTCTAGTTCTTTGCACAAGCATGTATCTCTTCTTTCTTTTGCAATAGCCTTTTCATGCCTCTTGATTCAATATCATCTTTTGATTCTTTACTTCATAAGGTGTTTGTTGTTCACTTTGACAAATGATAGGTAACACAAAATAACAAAATACAATGTGATATGCTCATGTATGCATGATATACATGGATTATACTTATAGTTGTTCAATTGACTTACAGACCGAGATGGTAAATCAAAGCACTTTCATTGGTTCTATCCAGATGCTCATTCAGATCTTGCATTAGAATGGCAGAATCCTTCACATATATGACTTTTATTTTCCAAGATGAAATCATGAGTAGTGGGGGGCCCAGCAGGATAGTCAGAGATACATCCATTTCAAACTATGATTCAGCACATCAGTTGGTAGCTTCTTCATAACCTTGCAAATAATCATTTATTATGGCCAATGTGTCCTTTAAGGTTCGACGATTCTACATACTTCCCTTAACTTGAAGGTTTATGTGACAAGAAAATAATTTTTTTTTAAATCTTGAATTTTTAATTTTGAAATCAAATATTGGATTTTCCAAATCAGTGTTAATTGACCTCAGGTTTTGACTTTTCCAAATTAACACATCCATTACATCATAACCCTAGTTACCGTACTAAACTTGGGAATCATTTCCATTTGAGTAAGAACTATTGTACTTCAGATAGGTACATACATATTACTTGGTTAAAGGTCTCATCGAGTTTAAATATTATCTATCTCATATGCATGCTTATCCAAACTATCTCCACTAATAGACTCTATCTACCAAGAGAGATCAACCAGTCTTTAATAGACTTGAAATGGGGTCTATAAGGGACATGGTTTAAGCAAAGGTCATTTTGAGATTGTAGCTGATGTAACATTATGGATAAACCTTCACACTATAAACTTTTCGTAAAAACTAAATATTGTTAGAGGTTCTATTTTCACCTTATGGGCATCATTTCCTTCTGACTTTATGAAAATACAAAACTTAAATGTCTTTCCATCTTCCCGGCAAAAATCTGGATCCAATCTGCACCCTTTTTCTTTCTCTTTCTTTCCGTCCTTTTCCCTTTTAGAATATCAAGTCTAAGACTGTTAATATTGTTATCTTGAAGTTACATTGGATAAAATGAAAGATAATATTTCTCCTAATTCTCTGATTTTATTTGAATCTTTAACTAGATTAGACCAATTCAAGTCAATTTGTCCTTGTAAACTAAGTGAAAGTCTTCTGATGCTTCAAGTAAGAATAACTCCATTGACTTTTTAAACAGGTATTTTAGGTTAACTACCCTTTTTAGGGTTTTTTTCTTTTTTCTTTTTCTTTTTTTTCTCTCCTTATTTTTTCTTATTTTTTCTTTTTCTTCTTTTTCATTCTTTTAGTCTAACTCTAAGAAAGTTATTTTTTTATACTATTTTATGCTTCTGACTATGGATAAGTGGAGTGGAGTGAGTTTGCTTTAACAAGGATAAATTATTTGTTGCCCTGATGACGTAGAACGGAATTAAAGATTAAGGAATAAGAATGTTTATACTCCGTTCAGGAGTTTAATCAATATCGTTTGAATGGACGGAAATAAAACAAGAACATTAAATAATCTTGAACGAAAAGCAAAAGCTAAATTCGTATTGAAAAATATATTGAATAAATTCTTAACAAAATAGAAATAAAGTCTATTTATAATGGCCAAAAACCTTAATCTGAATCCTAATAGACTTAGAAAAAAATTTAAAAAAAATTACAAAATAGTCCTTAAAATACTTAAAACGCAAAATTGAGACCCTAAACAGTGAAATTTGGGCCCCGAAGTTTGCAACTGGCCTATGGCTTCAATTGCATTTTTTAAAGTTGTCCGTCTCGCGAAATCCTTTCTGGAAAGCTATTGTGGGCTACGAACGGACATCATATGCAAAAGTTAGGCCATTTTTCGCATCCTGCTACAAACCTTACCGCGGTAAAGATCCTCCTCGAAATCCAAAGCTAGCTGGCCTGCATCACCTGATGTCATCTTAATAAATTAGAGATATTAGGTCTAGTATCAGATGAACTTTAACTATCCTCATGGTCTTAACTATGCATTCCTTTCTTTTATCTTCTTGCCTCTTTACCTTAGTGATCATTAGATTTATCATAAGAGTCACAACAGCTCAGGGTAGGTTATCGGGCTTACAAGCCAAAAAAGATCAAGATAAAATCTCATGAATTCTCAAAAGGACAACTACGGATTGATGTTAATAGGGTGGATACTAGTTATTGACTTACCAAATAATGCCTAGATCATCTCTCCCTTAAGCAAATAGAGTTCAATTTCGCCTTGAAAGTTCATCAAAGCATGTACTAAGATCGACTAGGACCTAGACAAAGGTCATTATGCAGGAGCCCTCTCTAAGTAAGCATATACAACTTAATGTTATAGAACAATTTCCTCATCTAGTAAAGTTATTCAAATCATGATGCATAGATACAGTAATTTATGAACATCAAGCTAGATTCGTCATCAGTTGAGCACCAATATGAAAAAAAAATTTAATGAAAGTAACTTATTCAAACAATCTTAATTTGAAAAATATAATTGTTCTAGATAATATCAAAGAAAATAAATAACCAAATAAGTTAAGAAAAATTTGTTGAGTTGGAGTCAAAATATGCTTCATTTATTTAGATATATCAAGGGCAAGGATCAAGGATCATTGCTTTATCATCCATAGTTAGTCCAAGCTTGCTTAGTAGCTTCTCCTCTTTAGCAGCTTCTCCATCCATATCATGAAAAGATGACAAGATAAAATTCTCCTTCAATCCTTCCTACATCATGAAGGTTGCAAGCAGTGGTACCCTCTCAAATTTAGGCAAAGGATTATTCTTAGTGTTGAGTTTATCAGGCTCAGGTAGCTTTTCACTGTTAATCAAATCTTGGATCTCGTGCCTTAATCGAACACATTTATCTGTCTCATATCCTTACACTTGATGGAATTGATTGAAGACCTTGGTATTAAAATTTAATAGCAGAGGCTTGTGTAGAATTCGAGGTGCCAATGGTTGTAGCAAATCCATCTTCATTTGATTTTCTAACATCTTTGACAAAGGTTCCTCCAGGTTTAAAAATTTATGTTTCTTTGCTGGTTCAGTTATTGTATTTTTCTCAACACCTCTTCTTTCCCTTTGACTTTTTCCCACTAGGGTGGTAACCACCCTTATTTCTCCACTTAGACAGTATATGGTTTGACGGGTCTTGTAGAATAGGGATTAACCCCTCATTTTTCATTTGATCTTTATCGGTGGACATATTCCTTGTTAATGTTGCCTTTCCCTTCTTCTTTATGTTAATGGGAGATGCCTCATTAGCATTCTTGATGGTCTCCAGAATTTCAATCAATTGGATCTTCATAATTTCAGCCAATTGATCTCATAGATTGGTCATCCTAGCTTTAACAACTTCATCGGCTATATTCCTTAATTTATCCTCCCAATGAAGCACTTGAATCAAAATTATTGTTGTAGGTGGTGTCGTTGTATGCTCTTGAACTGCTGTACTTTAGGTCTGTGAGCCAGAAAGGATCAATATCATGTAATGCAATGTGTGTATGCATGTATGAATAAGTAATAAACAAACAAAGATAATTAGGACGTCCATTCCAACCTTATAACCTCCATACACAAATGGCGAGTCTCTTTTCCTAGGTACATGGTCAACAAAATATACATGGGATATTTTATTTTTGAGAAATTCCCTCAGACGGTTTACCCAATAGTTGTATTTTCTAATATAGAAGTCGATTCATGATAATTCTCATTAATTAGGCTTTAATTCATTGAATCAACTAAAAATAGCTTTTATATTATATTAGATTAAAATAAAATTAAGAGATTTATCATAAATAGATTACCTATTTGAAAAAATAACTAATGATTGATGCCAAAAATAAGCCCATGATTAATATTTCTTGGTATAAATTAGGCCCACAATTAATTTTTTATATTCCATAATTAATCTAAATAGTTGTAAGCTCATTAAAGAAAAATATTTTAATTTGGATGAAGTGCAAAAATAGTTTTATTTAAAAGCCCATGAATTTTGGGCTTTATATTTGGGTCATAAGGCAAAAAAGAATTTTTGACTTAATTTAGAAAATTTTTATGTCCATAGACCATATTGAAAATTTGAAAATAATTTTGATCTTTTGGATTTAAAAAAAAATTATTTTGAGCTTACAATATAATTAGGTCATATTAGAAAAAGAATAAACCATATAAGTCATGGATTAAATCAAGATAAATTAATCATAGTCAAACAACAAGCATTTGGGAAAAATCTAAGGAAAGTAGCTAGGCCAATTACATAAGTTTTAATCTTTGGGTTGAAACGTTTAGGCTCCAATAGCAAGTATATACCAAAAGGTACGAGGCTATGAGTAGTTATATCATGCTCGATCTCCATACTTTGAGTGAAAGTATGGTATCCCTTATATAATACAACACGGGTTACACGGGCGTCCTAACTCACACACACAATACAATCTAAATGGTGCAATGGACAATATCATAATAAGAAAGAATAAAATAATATAAAGACCAATGAAATGAGCACCCATATAAAATAAAAATATGCCCTTACAATAATGTCCAAAGTATAAATAAATAAAAATAGGACACCTTCTAATTGGCGGAAACATATCCCTTACAATTATTCCAAAATCTTTAAATAAATTAAAATTACATAAACTAAATAAATAAGATATTCACACTAGATGAAAACATGCCTTTCCAATTTCCTTTAAAAATACATATAAATATAAGAAAAAGAATAAAGTAAGAGAAAAATAATACAACATATATGAAAATAATTGAATAATTAAAAAAATAAATAAACACATCTTAATAATATCCCATTAAGGAAATATAGTCTGCGATGATACAAGTCACGCTTACGACAGTCCCTTGCGGGAGATTGGAGGTAAAACCCCGAAAGATAAACGATTTATAGGATATGATTTTGTTAGAAAATTCGGGTTTCTATATAAGCTAGAGTTTTATATTTATAGAAATTAGGATTTTATGATACCATTAGGGCTTTAAAAAATAATAAATTAGAGTTTTGAATATTTGAAGACTGGGGTTTAGAAAATAATTTTAGGATTTAGAAAATAAAGGATTAGGGTTTTATTTTTAGAGAAACAAAATTTAGGATTGTGGGACTTTATAAAACAGTTTAGGGTTTTAAGCTACTGTAAATCTTTTACGTTATTTAAACAATAAATTGTGGATAGATATTTATATGAGATATGCCTTGTTGCATCTATTAAACTAAAAGATACGAGAATAGCTTAGTGGTATGTAACTAACTACTGATCATATAAAAAATAAAAGAAACGAATTATCCCTACTGTGTACTTGTATATAAATCAAAAGGATGAAATTCAAACACAGGCAGCTTAATAAATGAAGTAATAATAAATTATCTTTACTGTAAATTCAACGAGTTAAGTTAGAAAAACACACCTCCGTTTGTAGATTCTACCAAAATTTAAACATTGATACTTTATGCTTGCACCAAACTTGTTCCTCTTGGTTAGAAAGAAATCAAGATAGTGAATTACTACCTTGTTTGATAATGCTTTCTCTATATTTGATCAATTTTCATTTTTTGTTTTATAATTATTTTGTTGCTATGTGATTCTTCAATGATGCTGGAGGTCCCCCAAAATGAATTTCTGAGGCATATCGAATTAGATTGATTTTAATTCGACCCAAACCGTGAGCATTTCATACTCAAATTCTTCTAATCCGACATGAAATCAAAATCTATAAGCTCCATATCGAATTAGGATTGCCCTAATTCGATATGGAGTCCACCAAATCAGTTTCCATGTAGATATCGAATCGCCATATCGAATTGGGACTTGGGATGTGTCCCATATCGAAAGGGAAAGGTCCCAATTTGATATGGGACTGCTTCATATCAAATTAGGTCATCCCAATTCGATATGGGTTGTCCCATATCGAATTGGAAAGCCCAATTCGACATGGGTACACCCATGAAGTGCAATTAATCCCCGCGTTGAATTAGAACCGACCAAAAAAACCTATTTAGGGTTTTAAAGATTGAACCATCCTATTTTAGGCCTCATTAAATTATACCAACCTAATCAAAAACTTAAAATAGGTTTAAAAATATTAAGAATGGATTGCTTATGACTTAGGCCTTTCTTTAATTATCATCAAACTAGCTATGGCCAAAATTAAGGGTCTACAACAATGCTGAGAAGATAAGTTCTTTGAAGAAAGAGCTTAGCAAGTCCTTTGCAATGAAGGATTTGAGATCTGCCAAGCAAATTCTTGGGATGAAGATTACTCCGGATCGGAAGAGAAGAAAATTGTGGCTATCTCAATAGAAATATATTGAGAAAGTTCTTGACAGGTTCAATATGAGTTACAAAACTAGTTTACTCTCCACTTACAAGTCATTTCATGTTGAGCTCTAAACAATGTCCTTCAATTGAGAATGACAAAGAAGAAATGAAGAAAGTACATTTACTTTTGCAGTTGGTAGCTTGATGTATGCTATAGTTTGCACAAGGCCGGATATTGCTCATACTATCGGAGTTATAAGTAGATTCCTTTCTAATCCTTGAAAGGAACATTGACTAGCAGTAATTGGATACTTAGGTATCTTAGAGGCACCTCTAGAATTTGATTATGCTTTGGTAATGGGAAACCTATGTTGGATGGATACACAGATGTATATATGGTTGATGACATTTACTCTAAAAAATCTACTTATGCATGCTCGATTACTTTTATAGGAGAAGCAGTTTCTTGGAATCAAAGCTATAAGAATGTGTTACTTTATCTACTATTGAGGCTGAATATATTGTAATTATTGAAGCAAGCAAAGAGCTACTATGAATGAAAAAGTTTCTGCAAGAATTGAGCTTTTGAGCAAGAGAAGTATATGTTGTACTTTGACAGTCAGAGCTCCATTCATCTCAGTAAGAACTCTACCTTCACTCATGATCAAAGTATATTAATGTGAGATATCATTGGATTCGAGATGCACTGAAGATGAAGCAGTTTTCAGTTTGAAAAGATTCATACAAATATAATGGATTTGATATGATGACTAAAGCTTTACCCATGGAAAAACTTGTGGCTTGTAAGGAGATTACCGATATGGAAGTCTCACCCACTTAAGTGTGAGGAGGAGATTTGTTATGGTATCCCACTCAATTAGTGGGAGCCATAGCATAAAAATTGAAAAAAGAAAGCAGCAACAATTGAAAAAAGAAGGAAAAAAAGAGAGGCTAATTTGATAGCTTACACCGAAATTTTAATGTGGACAACATGTTGTAAGCCGGCAACGTGGGGAAGGCCATATATATATATATATATATATTTAAAGGATCATTTATAGGGGATCAATCAGCCTAAAGAATAAACTAAGCAATAAACAATCAGACAAAAGCTTCACTCTTAGATCTATTAACAGCGTTTAAGAACATACAAAAATTAAATAAACATAAAATAAGAATATCTATAAAAAATATATCATATTATTTATTTATAATAATTTTTTTACAAAAAATAATAACCATTCAACAATGACTACTGGGTTTTATAAATTATTATATAAAAATTTATATAAAACTATTGGTACATGAAATTGTTACACCCAAGTGCAGACAAGATTACTATCCATTCGGATTCAGCTCCTGTATTTATATATGGATTTTCATCTGATATACCAATAGCATATATATATTTATATAATAAGGATTTAAAGAAAATATATAAATTATACATAAATTTAAAATATAGGTTTCTGATGCGCTAGATCAAACTAAGTAGCTGGTGCAGAGCATATTTATACAAAATAAATTTTAAAATATAATAAATAAATAACTTACAGGAGAGTTTTTTTAATGGAAGCTGATATAGAAATAGAAGAAGATTTTTAGTGAAGAGAAAGGGAAAGGAAGACCTAAACTAGAGCTTGGAGTTCTTCAAAGCTTCTGAAGGTGAGAGGATTCTCCTCGGTGTCCTCAAGCTTCAGAAATGGCTTTCTTTTATAGACAGAGGGCTTTAGCTTTATATTATTCTTTTTACATACAGGTACTATAATGAATATTAACCTATCATTACTATTTACTTTACTGTATCTTCGCGCATCTGGAACTGTAGATAAATAGTATCTTGCCGGAGGTACTATTTACTTTACTGTGGAGAACTGTAGATAAAATGTTCTTCTGACTTTATTTTTGGTTTCTTCTGATAAATACTGTAGATGAATAATATTTTATCAGTGGGCACCAATTTTATTAACTTTTTGTTCTTTTTTTAAACTGAAGGAATAAGGTTGCTTCTGTCTTTAATTTTCTGATGAGCTTGTGTCAGAGTCAGATTTTTTATTTTTATTTTTATTTTTCTTTTCTTTTTTTTCTTTTTTTTTCTTTTTTTTTTCTTTTTTTTTTCTTTTTTTCTTTTTTATCTTTATTGGAGATAAGATACCATAACAATCATCTTTAATACTGGGACAATAGTCTGAGTCAAATATTTTCTCAGTGAAAGATGATGTCATGGATAATGATGAAGAGGAGTCAGAAGAGGAAGTTAATTTTCTTCTTCTGGACTGGGCTTTAAATTTTTTTTATAATAGACTTTATTGGATAATCCAGCAAAGCTAGTCTTACTGGATTTATGAGCTCAGAGGTTGAAGGAAAAGATTCAACTATCCGTTGTAATAAGTCTTTACAATCTTCTGCAGTCTTTGCAGTTGCTAGAAAGGCTATATTTTCGGCTTTTTGAGCTCCAAAGAAAACGTATAGTTTTAGGTCAAAGTCGCCATGATTTCTCTTTAAAAACCACTGCTTTACTGCGTGCTCATAGGTAGAATTGCGAAAGACATTCCACCATTTGATTTTAGTTCTTCTTAATACTATGGGTATACTGGTACCTAATTATATTGCAGTATCAAAATATCACTGGTATAATCAAAGTATATAGAAGATCATACAAAAGAGAAGAAGAGGAGAAATTTTTTTCTCATATGGACTTGGGTTGAAATGGGCTTTAAAGTACTGAAAAGCTAGCATTATATTTTGTGATAATATTCTATCCTCATTACCATAATAATACCATCAGTCAACAAACCACATGTGTATATTGTCAGTTTTAATATTAGTATCAAAATATAGGAGTCAGGAATGTGTTTGGCTAGAGTTTTAAAAAAATAAGGTTGTGGTCCAGACTTTCATATAATCCCAATAATTATAAGAAGGGTAGATAGAATTTTGACAAAGGGATTTAAATTGCTCAGGAATATGCAAAGATTTTTTTCATTCAGAATGATGGAGAATTTTCTTTATTTTAAAAGAGGAATAAGCTATAATAGCCTTATGCTTCTGGTTATAATTGTGCTTTAAATAAATAGAATCAGAATCCTCTAAAATATTTAAATAATATTCTTGAGGTTTTGATAAATCGTTTGATTTAAAAAATTAATTTTTAGGATAAATAGATTCAATAAATTTCCATGAATTTTGCTGAGCATGTCCATTTTCTATTATTAATTATGTACTAAAAAATATTTTAGTAAACCATTTAGATTTAGGATGCTTTAATGAAAAATTTGAAGAAACTATTTGAGTTTAAGGGTTTGAAACTTTTAACTCAGTTTTAGAAATATTTTGAGATAAGATTTTATATTTTGAAGATTCTCCTATCTCTTGTTTTAAACAATGGATAAGAGCATCATTATCTAGAACTCCTGGAGGGGGTTCATGACTCATCTTTAAAAGGACTTTAATAACTTCTAAAAAATGAGCTAATTGAGAGACCAATTTTTCTATCTGAACTTTACTTTCTTCTTTGATCACTTCGGCCCAAGATTTTATGGCTTTAGGAACAATTTTAAGAATATTATCTGAGTGATCAGATAATGGTTTCGGAGAATCAAGCTTTAGGATTTCTTTCTCTTTATTTTTCTTATTTTTCTTCCTCATTTTGTCTGTGAAGAAATTCACGGATTAAAAAATTTAGTATATTATTATTCTCCTTTTATAAATTCAATATCAAAATAAAAAAATACTTAAAATAGCTTGTCATCTAGCAAATATTTATTTTGAGGCAATGTTTTTAACATCCTTTTGTAAAACTTCTTTAGAACTTTTAAATCAATATGAAGTAAAAACTTTTAATTAAATAAATCAGATTGAAATTTTAAAATGCATAACACAATACTTAGAATTTCTTTTTTAATAGTAGAATAATTTAATTGGATTGGACTTCAATGTCCTGAATAAAATTGAACTATGATTTCTCCACCCTCTTTTATCTGTTTTAGTATTCCCCTCATCTTATATCTGAAGCATCAGTCTAAACTATCTTTGGGGCTAATAGGTCAGCTATATGTAGGCAATGAATAGTTTTTACTAGGGCTTTAATCTGTTTTACTATACTAGTATAAACTTCAGTCCATGGGCCAGAATTTTTCCTAAGCCTATCATGTAATGATTTTATAATTCTATTCAGGTTTGGATAGAATTATATAACATAATTTAAACATCCTAAAAATCTCTGTAGCTGGGCTTTATTAAAAATTTGATCAGAAAACTTATCTCCAAATGCTAAGTTTCTTTCTATATGTTCTAAAATTCATTGTTCTATATAATGTCTTAAGAATCTAATCTTAGTTTGAAACATAGACATTTTAGTTTTACTTAATACTAATCCATTCTTCTTTACTACCATAAAAAAGATTTTTCAAGTATTTAAAATGTTTATCTAAGGTTGTAGAATATATTAATACATCATCTATGTATACCGTATAGAATATAGTGTATGGGTTAAATATATCATTCATTATTCTCTGAAATTTAGAGGGTGTATTCTTTAAATCAAGAGGCATAACATTCCATTGATACTGTCCAAAAGAAACATTGAATGCAGTTTTATACATACTTTAGGATTAATTTGAATTTGCCAAAAATCATATTTCATATCAAATTTACTAAAAATATTAACTTTATATAATCTACTTAATAAATCTTTTTTATTGGGAATATGATACCAAATCCATTTTAAAGCTTTATTTAATGGTTTATAATTTATTACTAATCTAGGAGCTTCTCTTTCTATTTCAGAGGCCTTATTCACATAAAATATTATACAAGACTATAAACTTCTAGATTTAGTAATTAATTTTTTATTTTCTAAACCAATTATTTCTTTTTTTATAGAATTTAATCATATCAGGCACTATTTAAATGGGCCGAGCTTTAGTTGTAATAGACTTTTCATCGAAGCCTATCTCATAAGGTAAATTAACCATGTGCTACTTTCTATTCCATAATGCATTTGAAATATCAGCACATAATTATTTTTTTAATTTGAAGCTTTAATTTATTAATTTTATTTTGTGTAACTTTAGTTTTTAATTATTTATTTATTTTTTATAAATAAAAATTATTTTTTAAATTATAAAGTTATTCAGACTTTGCTTTTATTAGTGCATTTATTTGTAGTTCATAGATTGAATGAGCTTTAAGCAAATTTAGATTTTTTTCTTATAGGTTTTTCTATAAATAAAAAAATAATTTTTTATTTTTTATTTTAAAACTTATATTATCATTTTTTACATAATATGGTGCAATTAAATTCATAAATAAAATTTCTAAGATCACCATATAATACATTTCATTAGTCAGAATAAACATTTTTTTAGTTTTAAATTTTTTATTAATTATTAAAGCTTATGTTTTACCAATAATATTTAATTCATATTTATTTGCAGTTGATAAATTTTCATTTATTTTTCATCAAAATCTTTTAGGAATTAAGTTAAATTTAATACAATTCAAATATGCTCATGTATCAAATAAAGCTATTGTTTTTATATTATAATTATTTAAAAATTTTAATTTAATTTTTATTAAATATTTTCTTGATGTAATTTCATGTAACATAAAAATTATATTATCAAAAATTTTATCTTTACTTAATATATTAATTTTATTATTATTAATTTTTTCTTTATTTTTTTGTTTAGTATTTTCTTCACCTTTTTTTCTTCTTCTTCTTTTTCATAAGAAATAGAATTTAATAAAGATTTTATTAATTTAGAATTATTTTATTATTTTATTTTTAATTCTTTTAGTTCTATTTTTATTTCTTTAATTTTTTTTGTAAATTATTTATTATTAGTTTATTTATTATTATTTTATTTTTATTTAAAATTAAAGTTAAATCATATGTTTATTTACTTATACTGGGTAATGCTGGATATTTAGATTTTCCATTAAAATCTTCTAATAATTTATTTAAAAAATTTTCTTCAATTTAAGGATCATTTATATGTTTTATTACTTTCAAAATAGATTATGGTTCTTTAGTTAAAATATTTATTGATTTATTACTAGTTTCAGAACTAGTTTTCGAACCTATATCATCTATCTGATTTATTTCTTCAGAATCTGAATAATCTTCAGAATCTAAATATTCTAAATATAATTCATGAATTTTATTTAATACAAATTCTTATAGACTTAATTCTTACAGTTTTTTATTAAACTTATAAAATCTAGAAGTATGTCTTTTTTTTAACACAGCTATAACATTCTAAGTCTTTATATGATTTAAATTGTTTATCTTTCTTTTTAAAAGAATTTTCTATTACTAGGTTTTCTAGATTTATAAGGTTTATATTTCTTATAGTAATCTTATTTATTATATTTTCGTCTATAATTCTTTTTATATTTTTTATATAATTTTTTATACCTTGTAGAACACTGTGCATTGCAGTCTTTATAATTCTGGATTATACTATAATCAAACTGTTTACAGAATGAACATAATTCTTGTTTAGTTTTTCTCATTTTAAATTTTAATGACTTTTGAAGCTTTATATCTTGACAGAATTTTAATTCTTCTTTCTGAACTATACTAACCATCATAAGTCAAATTGTTATAAGGAATAGGGTTTCTATATTTCTATTTTATATGATTTCTAACCTTTTCTCATATGAAGAAGGGCAATCTTGCTAAGAATTTTTTTTTTCAGAAAGCCTGGCTGGAATCTTCTCTAAGCATAATTCTAGTTAGAAATGTTGTTTTATAAAACTGAAAATCACTAAGTTGTTGTTTTATAAAACTGAAAATTATTAAGTTTTTTACACATGAGGTTACTTAGTAATTCAATATTTTTATCTTTTAAATGAGTAGGATCTCCTAGAAAAATAAAGAGATATAGTTAGTATAAGTGTTGTCATTGCATCCTGAATAGTATCACCATATTCATTTAATATAGGGGTTCCATCCTCATAAATTTTTATTGCATTTAATATTTTTAAATATTATTGTTCAATGAGATGATTATCTCACTAATATTTTAATTGGCCTGTGAAGCCAACTATAATTAGTTCTGCTATAGTTCTATCAATGTATCATTTTAAGTTCTATAAGCATTGGTAACCATTGTTATCTGTTGTAAAAGACTCAGAATATTATGTTCCGACAGGCAATCAATATTATATTCATATACTGAAGAAGCATTATATTTATACTGTGATGGGATATTAAGTCCATCTATAATTCCTAAGTCTGTGGGCAAATATTTTAGGCACTATAGATTGATGGTGTGTTATACGATTTATTTGTGGATTTATGTCTTTACTAAAATATACAAGGTCTTCAGATTCAGATTGAGAATCCTCAACTAAATCTGTCTCTTGATCTTGGGTTACTATACTAATAATTTTAGAAGTTTTAGATTGAGGTACTTCTTGAACAACCTGTTTTGACTCATAAGTTGAATCAATTTTACTTAATTGGTCTTTAATAGCTTTTACAAAGTCAAAATACTTACATTTGACTTCTTGTTGACCTGTTTTAGAAACCTCAAAAGATTTAAAAATATGAATTTTTAATTTTTTTTTATCTGAAATAGGTTTTATTATTTCTTTATCTCTAATAGAGTTTTCTATCCTATTTAACTGTTGTCCTATATTATGTAGATATACATTACTAAAATTATTTTATTCTAATATTTTTCTATTTAGATAATCATCTGCTACTGTTTTAAATTGTATAATTTTTATTTCATTTTTTTCATACATATATACACTAGCAGTTTTAGGTGGATGTTCACTTTGTATAATTTTATCTTTTACTTTCCATTCTGCTTTTTTATTTATAATAGTTATAGGATTTATAAATTTATGGGATAGATTTATGGGTGTATCATAAGAATTTATGAGTATGTCATAATTTTTTATGAATTTATTCTTAGTGAATTTTTCTGCTTTAATTTTTTCTTTATAAGTTCTTTTAATCTAATCAAAGAATTTTATATTAACTTCATCTTGTTTTGCAAAATTAATATATTTATTTTTTACAGAGTTAAAATTATTTACTTTACTAATTACTTCTTTTAACTTATCTATATTTTTAATTGAAGTTAATTCTTTATCTAATTTATATTTATCGAATACAAATTTTTTATTAATTATATTTAATTATTTGTCTATGTTTGCTATATTTTCAGTTACAAAAGAAGTTGTATGTGACATAGGCGGAGAAGAAGATTGTTCTCTATATTGTTCTCAGTTATAATTAGGGTTTGATTTTATAGGGTTCATATTTTCTGTAGGGTTATAAACAAGATGTGGTACAGTTATACTATAATCTATATTTTTTAATTTACTACTAGTCTCAGATATATTTGATGTAGAATACTTAGGCTTTACAACTGTTTGTAAAACAAGTTTAGGTTCTTTTTCTTTATATGAAGCATATATTACAGAGGGTAATTATGAAACTCTTCTTATATCTACTATTGAAGCAGAGAAAGAAGAATTAGAATACCTACTACTTATACTATGTCTACTAAATTTTAGTTTAACTTTACCATCCTCATATTGTTCAATTTTACTAAGTTCTATATTGGGTTTTACTATTTTTTCAGGTTTTGTAGGAGGAATAATATTTTTCAAAATTCATTCATCGGGAAGACTAATGTCTTTTCATTGAATAGTTTTAGGAATTACTGTATTGACTTTACTAAGATTTGTTTGAAGAAATCTAGTTTCTCCTGTTTTAGGTTTCACTATGTATTTTGTTGCAAATGTAGAAACCATGACTTTATAATATATTTTATAATTATGAGTTTTAATTTCTAATATAATATTTTTTTTAATATATTGGAGTCATTTAGAGATATTGTAATATCAGAAAAATAATCAAAGAAAATAGGACCACTACTTAAAATAGTCTCTATAGTTTTTATGAATGAATCATTGAAATTTATGAATCTAACATCTCTAACTACTGCTAGAATACTAGTATTTAAACATTCTTTAGTTAAAGGCTTTATACTAATTTATACAAGTTCTATATGTATGTATTTATACTTTTTACTGTTATGGTATTTTACAGATTCTGGAGATAATAATGTAATTTTTTTATAATATTTACTTAACTGTACATATATTTCTTCAGCTTTAATTATATAATCATTTTTAAATATATTTAATTTAGCAATTTTATAAATTTATTCTTTATCCATTTTAGGTATTACCCAATTGTCTATTGCTTTATTAAAAATCTCTAAAATTATTTCATTTTTTTTATAATTCTTTTAATTTTTGATAACTCAGAACTATTAAATTTAGTTATACTAGCTGATTTACATAAAAAAAAGGCTCCATTTTTAAATATTTAAAAAATAGATTTTAAAGCATTTTCTTATTGATTTTAAACGCGACCACTGACTTACTTCTCTAAATGTCTAACCATTGGCTGAAACGAAACTTACTGTATATCCAAATCTTAGTCAATAATATTTACTTCTAGATCTATAAGTCAAAGATTTAATTATAAAAACAGTTTTATATCTATCTACTACAACTCCTAAAAAATAAACCAACAATAAATGATTTATAAAAAAAATTAAAAAATTAAAAATAAAACTAAAAAAATTAAAAATGAAACAACAAAATGATTCTGAATTAAAAAAATATTTATTAAATTCTACTTCTTCTGAAGACGAAGAAGAAAAAGAAGGTGAAGAAAATACTGAACAAATAAATAAAGAAGAAATTAATAATAATAATAATAATAATAAAATTAGTATATTAAGTAAAGATAAAATTTATGATAATATAATTTTTATGTTACAGAAACTTAAATCAAGAAAATATTTAATAAAAATCAAATTAAAATTTTTAAATAATTATAATATAGAAACTATAGTTTTATTTGATACATGAGCAGATTTGAACTGTATTAAATCTAGCTTAGTTCCTAAAAGATTTTGGTAAAAAATAAATAAAAATTGTCAACTGCAAATAAATCTAAATTAAATATTATTGATAAAATATAAGCTTCAATAATTGATAAAAATTTAGAACTAAAAAATATATTTATTCTTACTAATGAAATATATCATATGGTGATCTTAGGAACTCTATTTATAAATTTAATTACATCATATTCTGTAAAAGATGACAATATAAATTTTAAAATAAAAAACCAAAAACATTATTTTTTTAATTATAGAAAAATCTAAAAGTAAAAATCTAAATTTGCTTAAAGCTCATTCAATCTATGAACTACAAATAAATGCACTAATAAAAGTAAAGTTTGAACAACTTTATAATTTAAAAATAATTTTCATTTACAAAAAATAAATAAACAATTAAAACTAAAGTTAAAAAAATAACATTAATAAATTAAAGCTTCAAATTGAAAAAGAATTATGTGCTGATATTCTAAATGCATTATGGAATAGAAAGCAGCACACGATTGATTTACCTTATGAGATAGGCTTTGATGAAAAGCCTATTACAACTAAATTCTGGCTCATTCAAATGACACTTGATATGATTGAATTCTGTAAAAAAGAAATAACTGATTTAGAAAATAACAAATTAATTACTAAATCTAGAAGCTTATGGTCTTGTGTAACATTTTATATAAATAAGGCCTCTGAAATTAAAAGAGGAGCCCCTAGATTAGTAATAAATTATAAACCATTAAATAAAGTTTTAAAATGAATTAAGTATCCTATTCCCAATAAAAAAAATTTATTAAGTAGATTATATAAAGCAAATATTTTTAATAAATTTAATATGAAATCTGATTTTTGGCAAATCCATATTAATCCTAAAGACTTGTATAAAAGTGCATTTACTGTTTCATTTGGACCATATAAATGGAATGTTATACCTTTTGGTTTAAAGAATGCACCCTCTGAGTTTCAGAGAATAATCAATGATATATTTAACCCATACACTATATTTTTTATAGTATACATAGATGATGTATTAATGTATTCTACAACTTTAGATGAATATTTTAAACACCTAAAAATCTTTTTTATGGTGGTAAAGAAGATTGGATTAGTATTATGTAAAACTAAAATATCTCTATTTCAGATTAAGATTAGATTCTTAGCACATTATATAGAACAAAAAATTTTAGAACCTATAGAAAGAAATTTAATCTTTGGAGATAAGTTTTGTGATTCAATTCTTAATAAAGCTCAGCTATAGAGATTTTTAGGATGTTTAAATTATGCTATAGAATTTTATCCAAACCTGAATAGAATTATAAAATTACTACATGATAGGCTTAGAAAAAATCCTGGCCCATGGACTGAAGTTCATACTAGTATAGTAAAACAGATTAAAACTCTAGTAAAAACTATTCCTTGCCTACATATAGCTGACCTATTACCTCCAAAGATAGTTGAGATTGGTGCTTCAGATATAGGATACTGGACAATACTAAAACAAATAAAAGAGAGTATAGAAATCATAGTCCAATTTTATTCAAGATATTGGAGTCCAACCCAATTAAATTATTCTACTATTAAAAAAATTCTAAGTATTGTGTTATGCATTTCAAAATTCCAATCTAATTTATTAAATCAAAAGTTTTTACTTCGCATTTATTGTAAAAGTGCTAAATTTTTTTTACAAAAGGATGTTAAAAGTCTTGCCTCAAAATAAATATTTGCTAGATGGTAAGCTATTTTCAGTATTTTTAATTTTGATATTAAATTTATAAAAGGAGAAAATAATAGCATACCAGACTTTCTAACTCGTGAATTTCTTTACAGACAAAATGGAAAAGAAAAATAAGAAAAACAATGAGAAGAAAATCCTAAAGTCTGATTTTCCTAAAGCATTATTTGATTACTCGTATAATATTCTTAAAACTATTTCTAAAGCCATAAAATCTTAGGCCGATATGGTCGAAGAAGAAAGTAAAGTTCATATGAAAAAATGGATCTCTCAATTAGCTCATTCTCCAGAAGTTGTTAAAGTCCTTTTAAAGATGGATCATGAACCCCCTCAAGGAGTTCCAGGTAATGATGCACTTATCTCTTATTTAAAACAAGAGATATGAGAATCCTCAAAATATAAAACACTATCTCAAAATATTTCTAAAACTGAGTTGGAAGTTTCAAACCCTTCAACTAAAATAGTTTCTTTAAATTTTCCATTAAAGCATCCTAAATCTGAATAATTTACTAAAATATTTTTTAGTACAGAATTAATAATAGAAAATGGACCTGCTCAGCAAAATTTATGAAAAATTATTGAATCTGTATATCCTAAAAATTAATTTTTTAAATCAAATGATTTATCAAAATCTCAAGAATATTATTTAAATATTCTAGAGAATTCTGGTTTTATTTATTTAAAGCGCAATTATAACCAGAAGGATAAGGCTGTCATAACTTATTTCTCTTTTAAAATAAAAAAATTTCTTCATCCTTCTGAATGGAATTTTTTTTTGCATATTCCTAAGCAATTTAAAACCCTTTTTCAAAATTCTATCTGCCCTTCTTATAATTATTGAAATTATATAGAAGCCTAGACCAAAGTCTTATTTTTCTAAAACCCTGGCCAAACACATTCTTGGCTCGTATATTTCTATACTAATATTAAAACTGACAATATACTCATGTGGTTTGTTAACTGGTGGTATTATTGTAGTAATGATGATAGAGTATTATCACAAGACATACTGCTAGCTTTTCAGTACTTTAAAGTCCATTTCAACCCAAACCCATATGAGAAGAAATTTTCTCCTCTTCTTCTTTTTTATATGGTCTTCAATATACTTTGGGTATACCAGTGGTATTTTGATACTGCAATACAATTAGACACCATTATACCCGCATTATTAAAAAGAACTAAAATCAAATGGTGGAATGCATTTCACAATTTTACCTATGAGTATACAGTAAAGCAGTGGTTTTAAAGAGAAATCATGGTGACTTTGATCCAAAGTTATTTGTTTTTTTTAGACCAAAGAGCTCAAAATATAGCCTTTCTATCAGTTGCAAAGACTGTAGAAGATTATAAAGTCTTGATGCAACGGATGGTTAAATTTCTTCCTTCAACCTCTGAGCCCATAAAGCCCAGTAAGACTAGCTCTGCTGGATCATCCAATAAAGTCTATTATAAAAAAATCTAAATCTCAGTCCATAAGAAGAAAGTCACCTTCCTCTTCTGACTCCTCTTCTTCATCATCCATGATATCACCTTTCGCTGATAAAATATCTAACTCAGACTATTGCCCCAGTAATGAGGACGATTGTTATAGTGTCTTATCTCCAATAAATATAAATATAAAAAGAAAAAGAAAAAGAAAAAGAAAAAATCTGACTATGATACAAACTCGTCAGAAAAATAAAGATAGAAGAAATCTTATTCCTTCAGTTTAAAAAAAGTAAAAAGTCAATAAAATAGGTGTCCATTGATAAAATACTATTCATCTATAGTATTTACCAGAAGAAACCAATAATAAAGTAAAAAATACTATTTATCTACAGTTCTCCACTGTAAAATAAATAGTATCCTCGATAAGGTACTATTTATCTATAGTTCAGACGCTTAAAGGTATAATAAAGTAAATAGTACGACATGTTACTATTCATCCACAGTACGCATATGAAAAGAACATTGTAAAGCTAAAGCCCCCTGTCTATAAAATGAAGCAATTTCTGATGCTTGAGGATACTTGGGAGAACCCTCTCACCTCCAGAAACTCTGAAAAACTCCAAGTTCTAGTTTAGGTCTTCCTTTTCCTTTCTCTTCACTAAAAACTTTCTTCCATTTTTGTATCCTCTTTCATTGAAAAACTCTCCTGTAAGTTATTTATTTTTTATATTTTAAAGTTTATTTTGTATAAGAATATTCTGCACCTGCAACTTAGTTTGATATAGTGCATCAGAAATCTGTATTTTAAATTTTTGTATAATTTCTATATTTTCTTTAAAGACTTATTATATAAATTTATATATATATATATATATATACTATTGGAAGGGGAGTTTTGGTGCAGCGGTAAGTGTTGTCGCCGTGTGACCTGAGGTCACGAGTTCGAGTCTTGGAAACGGCCTTTTGCAATTAATTGCAAGGGAATGCTGCGTACAAAGACCCAATGGGTCCAATCCTTCCCCAGACCCCGCTCATTGCGGGAGCATTCATGCACCGAGCTGTCCTTTTATATATATATATACTATTGGTATATCAAATAAAAACCCAAATACAAATTTAGGAGCTAAATCGAAATGGACAGTAGTCCTGTCTACACTTGGGTGTACCAATTCCATATACCAGTAGCTTTATATAAACTTTTGTATAATAATTTATAAAATCCAGTAGCCTTTGTTGAATGGTTATTGTTTTATGTAAAGAAATTATTATAAATAAATAATATGATATGTTTTTATATATATATTCTTATTTTATGTTTATTTAATTTTTTTATATTCTTAAACGTTGTTAATAGATCTAAGAGTGAGGCTTTTGTCTGATTGCTTGTTGCTTAGTTTATTCTTTAGATTGCTTGATCCCCTAAAAACAATACTTTAAATATTTGGTGTTATATATATATATATATATATATATATATGGCCTTCCCCATTCAAATCATATATAAAATAAGAAAGAAAGAAAGCAAAGAGAGAGAGAGAGAGAGAGAGAGAGAGAGAGAGAGAGGAATATTATTTATGAATATTTTTATGTGAGTGATAAAATAGTGAGATTTTATTTTTTAGGTATTTGAAAAATACTTATCACTATTTTGAATTTATTTCAATTATGAGTGTTATACTTTTAGAATATTTTTCTAAAAGGGTTTTTCTCTTGTAATCCTACTATTTATTAGTAAAAAAAATTATTCAAAATTTATTCTGAGATATAATCCAAATAAAAAGGTGAACCATATTGATTATTATTGGTCTTCTATTGATTATTTTTATTTTTGTTCATTCAACCTGTCTCAGGTCTACTAATTTTATTGCACAACAAATATTTGGGATTTTTTCCCCCAACAATATGATCATTAAAAGTTAAAATTTTTAATTATTTATATTCATTCCAACAAATTAACGACCATGTTAAAATATGTGATGTATCCAGTTAAAGAGTTTAAAATTATAACTTAAATATTAAAAATTAAAATGTAGTTTATGATTTTATTATGAAATATATTTAGTATTTGTGTATTTCTTTTAAAAAAATAAAAACTTTAATTACTTATATAAGGAAATTACACCATATACTATATTTTAAGTTTCATTTTTAATTTTACTGTTCCTAATTATTTTTCATTTTTAAATTTTTATTTTTTCAATTTTATCTTTCTTATGTCTTATTTTTTTACAAAATATGACATTCCCATTTTTATTTTCTGTGTTCTTCAATAGTTTGTTGTTAATGTCGATGATGCCTGCCGAAGATCCCGAGTGGGTCTACGTCATCCATGTCCATCGCCGCTGTCAATCCCTGCTCTTCCACATCCGTAAAGAAGTTCATCTTCATCGGCCTTGTTTCTATCTTTGTTCTTTCTAGAAAACTGCTTGGATTTATAATTATGATTGTGGAGAGTAGTCTTAATTATAATTATAATTATGAAATTGTTAGTCTTCAATTTATGGAGAGTAGTGATAAGAAAAGGTGGATAGCTCAACCACTATGGAAATTCAATTAACGGAGATAATAATTTTTTTGGGTGTGATTTTATTATGGTTTTTTATTTCAATTTTTTGTTTTTTTTGATAAATTTGTTTTGATTATTTTTTTTTGTATTTCAAATATAATGATTAAAGTTTTTTAAAAAAAAATGTTAAGCACTCCACATATTTGATAAAATCATATTTTCAATTTTTAGCTTTCCATCAAAATTTTTCTATTTGTTAATTTTTTTAGCAACTGGCAAGAATATAAATAAACCTAAAAAGAATGAACATAGAGATTTTAAAATTAAGAGATATGATAAAAGATATAAAACTTACATAAAATGGAGTTGTGGATACAAAGAAAGGAATAACAGTATGTGGGTATATATTAGTTATATATAGATATATATTTAGTTATATGTGAGTAAATATTATATATAACTAGATATGTAGATATATATTAGTCATAGAATAATAATATATGTAGATATATGTTGGTATATATTAGTTATAAAATAGTAATATATGTCAGTATATATTATATATAACTAAATATATGTTGGTATATGAAAAATAATAATATATATATTATATATGTCGATATATCTCGGTATATGTTATATATATAATTTAATGTGTAATTTTAAAAATAATAATAGTATATAATTATTTTATATATTTAGTTATACGTGGATATATATTAGTTATAAAATAATAAAATACATGAGTATATATCGGTATATGTTACAACATAGTTAGATATATATTAAAATTTTAATTTTATTATATATTAAAAAAATATTTTTTAAAAATAATTTTTATAGTATATATTAAAATTATTTTAAAAATATAAATTAAATAAAATCTATAAAAGTATGTGTACAAAATGTAATTTGAAATTAATTAACATAAATTAAGTTTTAAGATAATTAATTAATTATTTTTTAATTATATAAAAGTTTTAAAATATTAATAAATGAGTTAGGGAATGTATAGTAACAGTATAAAAATATTGTGATGCATGATCTTTGTCCACATTCGTGCCGTGGTCCACACTCATGTCTTTTTTCTACAAACAACACGTGGCTGTACACTCATGCTATATTTTTGCAATTAAGAATTGTTACTAGCATAAAAATGAAAATGTTTTTTTAAGTATAATAATAATTTAGGCTAATTTTATAAATTTTCTTACTTATATTTACTCCTATAGTTGTTAACAATCAACCATCAATTGTTAACAACGGAGAACTGTTGATGCTGATGTCTAATTTATTTAAATGAATTTCTTAAATTATATATATATATTATATTTAATTACTAATTATTTTTATTTCAGGCTATTAATTTATAAAATTCCTTTTTTTACTCTTTTCACTAATTAGCTATTCGTCTTCGATTAAATGGAGCAGAATGATCCAATTTTGAAAATGCGTGGCGTGGAAGCACAAATTGAAACAAACTAATGAGGATGATGCAGAAAGTAAAGTTGATTGATTATTAGACAATTCTGAACGAGACGGCGCCGTTCAAGACAAATAACTATGAGAGTGACTGACACTATTGTTATTGTATACAGTATACTCTCATCGTCATTACTTTCATTTCTTACAGTCAACATGTTTTACCTTCTATATTTTTATGATTTTATTGTCTTTGTGGGGACCGGAAAGTGATGACTTGGCTTAATTTTGAAATTTATCACGTGGATAATGAAAAATTATAAGCTATGTTATAATTGGATATTATAATTAATTGAATAACAAATTAATTATATAATAATATGAAATAACTATTTTTAAAAAAATTGAATTGCATGAATAAAATTAATTTATATATTTTCTAAATATAAAATAAATTTTTATTAATAAATTAAAAAATATATCTATAAAGTATAAATAAAATTATATAATTTTAGAATACATAAGATGTATATAACTAGTAAAGTTATTATTATTTTTTAATTTTTTTTCAATATAAACAGTAGATAATTATAATATGTTGTAGATAATTTGACTTTTAGTAAGATACTCGTTTAATTTATCATATATGAAAAAGTATTAAATCATCCTCTAAATAAGGAGAACATCTCTATTTAAAAATGATAAATAACTTACACATGAGAAGGATAAATTTCTATTTGAAGTGCACATATAAACTTTTAAATAAGAAAAGATAAAATTTCATAAATAAAAATTTAATTTATATTTAATTTTATTCTAAAAGATAAAAAAATAAAAATAAAAACCAATATTAAATTTTAAATCTATATTGATCTGAAAAATATTTTAAAGAAAAAATCTTTATAATTTATTTTCTTTGAAACTCCCTTAAAATATTAAAAAATTGAAAATAATAACGATAACAAATTTGGTTTACCTATAATATTCTCTCCACTTTCTTCTCATATTTTTGCAAAATAAGCTGAATTTATTTCATTAATCTTCTCTTATTCTCATGCGGTAGGCATGGCCATATCAAGCGTATAAATTCAAAGTCAAAATCGTCAAGGGTATGTTCTTTTTATTTTATTCAATTTTTCAAAATTTTTATTATTTTATGACCATTTCATTTTTATTTTTCAACAATATGCAAAGTGTACGTACTCATCATGATGATAATAATGATGATGATGATGATGATACAGAAGAAAAATATAGGAGTTTGGGCATTTTTATGGCAAATTCAGCTGTTGTATTATGAAATAAATAAAGTGAAACATCTCAGTGCAACAAAATCAATACATCTAGTTATGGCAAAAGCAATAGCTAAAATTATAAAAAAAAAAAAAAAAGGCTAATTGATTCAGTCATAATAAAAGACTATGATACTAAAAATAACGCAACTAAAAATTAATCATAATTTATTAAAATATTTATTTTTTTTATAGCTAAAATATTACAATATTTTATCATAAAAATAAAAAATTATAATAAACGTGCCACAATATTAATACTTGTAGCTAAATATGTATTTTGGTTACATCTTAATAAAGATGTAACTAAATAAATTCATGTGTTTTGCCACACGTTTATCATTGTGGCAAATATTTTTATATTTTAGCTATAAATCTAATAAATTTATAGTTAATAAATAGACTTTCTTGTCATAAAAATAATAATGTGACTAAAATATTTATTTTTTAGTTACAAATCTAACAAGTGACAACTAAGTAGCATAACTAATTACCATAAAAAAGAAAAATATAAAACAAAAAAATGAATAATTTTTTTGAAATATTTTATACTGTAGCAAAATATATAAAATTTAGCCACATACTAAATAAATTCATGTAAATTTATCAAAATATTTTGATGCAATAAATAAAATTTTATGTCAATATTCATAAATTAGCTTCGAATACAAAATATAAAAATTATTATATGCCTATAAAATTTGTAACAATAGCTACAATTTATTATCATATCTATGATAAATAATTAAAATTTATTGCTAATTTGTTGAAACAATCAACTTTTATTTAATTTGTATATAAAAAAATGATTAAAAAATTACAACAAACTATAAAACTATAATGATAATGTTATCATAAATATTTTAAAGTTAACTAAAATTGTTATAAAAAATTTACAACTATAAAAATATGCTTGAATAGAGTTTAAGCGCTCGACGTCATTTTAAACTTTTCTTCTCATTGCCTATTTAATGCAATTTTTTTATTCATATTTTTCTCTACTTGATTCTTAATATCTTCTACTCGCTCATTTGCTTATTTATAGCTTCTTCCACTTTCTTATTTGTTTCTTTTTGAGCTACTCGTTTTATAAGTTCAATTTTTATTAGACTAGTCCCAAAATATTTAGTTACACTTTTTCCAAGACTACAAACTCGCAGATAGTCATTCTTTTCTGATTCAAGCACATCTTAAAATATTTGATCATCAATATTTGTTATTTGCTCATCTTCTCATTTTTTTTAAACTGATCAAATTGCACCTATAATTACAATATATCCATCAAATTAATTGATAATAAGCTGTTAATCTCAACTCTATGAAATAAATAATCACATTCTAATACGCATTTTACTAATCACATTCTAATTTGCATTTTACTAATTAATTCATGAATAAAAAAATAAACTAACAATGACATTCTGAGATAATGAATTGATTTCTTTTCCTCTCTTTTTCTTATGAGATTCAATCAAAGTTCAACGTGGGAAGGCTCATTTCCATCTTCTTTAGCCTATCAACAAAAAGTAAACAAAATTAATTTATCTACTTAAAAAACAAAGTACATAAATTGGTTAGAAATCACAAAAAATAAAAATTTGAAAGAATTAATGTAGACATGTGTTAACTTGTGGTTGGATAGTAAAAATACAAATGTGAACAATCACAAAAAGAATATCTTCTCTACTAACTCTATTGCCAGCATTAATTTGGATAAATTATTTTAGAGGAAAATAATAATTAAATGTATGTATATATGTATGCTTTCTCAAACATTGCACAATGATTGTAAATTCCAAATTGCAAAAATCAAAATTCATAAAAGATTGATCTAATATCCAATTTATCCATTAAAAGAATAACTAAAAGAAAAAAAATTTATATTATATAACTGATCTAATTTTTTTAAATTAAATTTTCAAGCATTTCATTTTAAAGGAAAAAAGAAACTATAGATGCTTATCATTTGGTGTCTAAGTCAAGCATAACTTTTGGTTCCAGTATATGAAGACAGCGAACGTTTTTCTCAACTCCTTTTATTCTTAGTACTTCTCTCCTATAGGTAAAAAATGCAATTTAATTTATTTAAATTAAAAAAAATCAATTTCAGCATATATATCAAATTTTTAAAAAAATTGACTAAATTTTATTTACCTAAAAGGTGATCTCGTTCCAAAACTTAATCAAATATTTTCAATCATCCAGATTAACATTTTTAGGTTTGTTTTTCAAGCGAGTTTGAAAAGTCGGTTATGTATCAAAATACTTCTTTTTCAATTTAAGTCTATAATACAGGTACAAAGCATTCATATGACCAAATATGGATTCCTTCCTTCTATTTAGAACTTCAAATGTGAATTTCTCCTAGAAAAAATAGTAAGTATAAAAGATAAATATTATTTAAAAAAACTCACTTTAAAATATTTTACATGAAAAATTTTAACTATTACTCACCAAAATAATTTGCCATATATAATTAAGATAATCCATTGTAATTTCCTTCCAGTTCTTTACTTGCAAAGGACAACATTATCTATTACGAACTATTTGTCTTAAAAATCAAATAAAATCTGTCGAATTATCACCGATAGCTTAATGGTTATTATCAAATTCCACTTGCAATTTTTGTCCTTTTTCTAATGCAATAAGTTGCATGCAACATGTAGGTCCCTTTATTTTTCTTTTTATAGTGTTTGAAGATATTAAGTGTGAATTAAAAAATAGTTAATGTTCTACCACTAAAACAACTAAAAAGAATCAAATAAAATAAATAGCTAATGAGAAATAAAGAAAAAAAATCACATATGATACGTTTATTCCACCACTAGTTTCATATTCTAAAATAACTCCATCTGCCATTGCTCATAAATCATCATTTCTGATATTTTATTGATTACCATCCCTAGGTAGAATATTATATTCCTCCATCAAATTTTACAGATCAATAGGTTTTGAAATATATGAAGAATAGCTATGAAACTTTTTTTTTAATATCACCATCATCATTAATTTGTATCAATGGATCATAATTAGCAAGAGTACTTGATGGATTTAGGTAATAAAATTTATCACCATTTAAAATATCAAACACACATTTCTCCTTTAAAAAGTCCAAAACATCAAGATAAGCAACTTTGTCGGCATCCATATCTTTATTCATATATATTTTCTTTTTTTACATAAATTCTACCGGTTGAAAATGTAAAATAACTCCCATAATGATAAATGAATGTTTTGACATTTAGATCATCTATAGTTCCTATTACAATCAATAAAACTAATTAGTGGTATAGTTAATAATATATATAATAAAAAAAGGTAATACATATGTAGCCCCTCGAATTTATATCTTTTAATCACTTTGTCCCATAAACTTTCATTTTAACCACTTTACCTTCTATACTTGACTATTTTTTTTTACTAATAGATACTTATATTAATAAATATTGATCACTTTGCTTCTTATATTTGTATATTTTATACTAAATAGATACCTCACTGATTCGGTATGACTCATCGAGTTTACACTTGTAAGTTAAGAAAAATACGAGTTTAAGAGGTTATATGGTTAAATTGAAAGTTCAAAGGATAAACTGACTAAACACTATAAGTTTAAGGGGCAAACTTACTGTACACTATAAGTTAAAGGGGCTAAATATGTATTTGGCTTAAAAAATAAATGCATAATAATACTTTGATTCATAACACTTACCAACAAAATTAGTTTCTCTCATAGATTGCATGTGAAAACATCCATTATTTGATATATTTCCATTATTGTGAGTTACCTCAAATGCTTGTGAAATATCTTCTTGAATATTATTATCTTAGTCATTATTATTATATTTTTCATTTCTTTTTTTTCTCAAACCCTCAATGTCTAACCATATCTTTAAGTTATCATGCCAAAAAAAATAATTGAGTTGTAGATTAAAATAAATAAAATAAATTAAAGGACTATTAGAAAATGATACTATTTATTGCGTTTGTCAAAAAGGGATTCAAATGTATTAAAAAAAAGTGTATATATATAGATAATAGTGAAAGAAACAATAGGCTTAATACATAATCATTATTGTCTTTATGCCATAATCTTGATGTCATGCATATTGAAAATAATATGTGTGAGAACATATTTGCACTTTACTACAAATAGATGGAAAAATAAAAGATAGTTTGAAAGCTCATCACGATTTGCAAGAGATGGGGATTAGAAAAAAATTGCATTTAGCATAAAAAGATGGAAAGTGGCATTATCCAGCTGCTTGTTTTAATTTATCTACTCAAGAAAAAGAAAAGATGTTCAAGTTTTTAAAAGATATAAAGGTTTCAGATCAATTTTCTTCAAACATATCCCGATGGGTGAATTTGAAAGAATGCAAGTTATGTAGTCTTAAAAGTCATGACTATCATACTCATTTAGAACATCTTCTGTCTTTTGCAATTTGTGGAATTGTACCAACCAATGTGTACGATGGTATTTGAGCTATATATATTTTTTAGAGAGTTGTGTTCTAAAGTGTTAAAAATTTATATTTTGCAATTGAAGCTAAACTTGCCAGTCATGTACAGTATCGATGGATGTATCCAATAAAAAGAGGTAACACTGTAGATGTTACTTAACTCGGTTGTTTATTTGGTTAACTCAGTTGTTTTTTTATTTTTTGTAGATTTTTATGTAAATTGAAATGTTATGTTCATAATAAAAGTCTACCTGAAGGTTCTATTGCAGAAGGATATATTGTGGAAGAAAGCCTAATCTTTTGTTCTAAGTATATGCACGGTATTGAAACTAAGTTTAACCAACTGAAAAGAAATTATGAAGGGAGTCGTGTTAATTCAAAAGAGGGGTTGTCTTGTGTTTGCTCCAATGAGTTATCCTTTGACAAAGGATAAATCTAAATCTTTAGAGGAACATAAGAGGAAGCAAGCTCAGCTTTATGTCTTAAAAAACTGTGAAGAAGTTCAACCATTTTTATGGTAATACATTTATTTTTCCTCCCTTCTTTTTATTCTTGTACACATAGTGTCTTAAATAATTTTTTTTATCTCTTGTAGTGAATATGAACAAGAAGTACATAATATGGATTTTACAGAGTGGTACTACAACAAAGTAGTAATATGTTATTAAAAATATTGCAATGTCATTAGCTTAATTTAATATTATCTAAAGATAACATGTATTTGTTTTTTCAATTACAATAGCATAGGTTAAACTATTGTACAAAAAAAGGGAATAATATTATAAGTAAAGGCTTATTATCATTAGCTCAAGGTCCTCTTTCAGGAGTTTAATGTTTTAGGGGATATGTTATGAATGGCTTCAGATTTCATACAAAGCAACAAGAAAAAGAAGGAAAAATCAAAATAGTGGTGCTTTAGTAAGGGGAATATTAAGATCTTAAA
The DNA here is from genome assembly GCA_947685225.1 of Garcia nutans. NCBI lineage: Eukaryota > Viridiplantae > Streptophyta > Magnoliopsida > Malpighiales > Euphorbiaceae > Garcia > Garcia nutans. Next base: position 8,026,686 of record CANTUV010000059.1, on the reverse strand, counting down.
ACCTAGACTATTATAGTATCTTTACTAATATAATAGAACTTCAATATTTAGGAGAAAAAATAATTATTTTGTTTCAATATGATTGGTGGGATATTGAAAAAATTGGAGGGGGAATCAAGAAAGATAAATATAGTTTTGTAAGTGTCAATATTTCTAAAAAGTTAGCTACTAACGAGCCCTTTGTTCTTGCATCCCAAGCAGAGTAGGTTTTTTATGTTGAGGATGGTAATAAATCTAATTGGCTTATAGTTTTAAAAGGTCAATTGGAGAATTTTTATGACTTGAGATCAAAGAACGTGTCAAATGCTAATGCATTACATATTGATAAACAAGTTTTTCAACAAGATGAGACTTTTATTTGTTAAGATTTTTCTAATATACTTGACGAGGAGGATGATTTAACAAATTGGGAGAGAGGTGATATAAATGATTTTAGTGTTGAAATGAATCTTATTGATGAAGTTATGTGTAAAAATGATATAGAATTTGATCTTGATACTGATGATGAAGACCTATTATTATAAATAAATTATAGATTGCTTGAAACACTGCAGGTATGAATGAGTTATTGTTCATTCATATGTTAAATTTAGTGCCTTTAGTTATATATCTAATTTATAATTTTTATATTTTCCTTAGAATGAAATTTGTATTCCTTTTTAAGATCATAATCTTTGATTATAATTTTATTTTTGGTAGAGTGGATATTGTAAAATTGGATGTATTGATAATAAATCTTCATATATCTTTGTGGTGTAGGTCTCAGTCATGAGTTGCCTCATTGTCCTCCCTGATAAGGATATTGTAACTAACTTACAGCTGTTTCTGTTTTGAATATGTATTTGAATAGCTAGAGTTTATCTGTTGTAATATATATATATATATACACAAGAGATACAAAAATATAAATCAGGTAATTCATATAATTATATGGTATCAGAGCCTTCTAGGGTTTAATCGCCAATGGCCGAAAATTCTGAGTCTTTTTCTGTTCCTAATGTCTCTCGATTTCTTACATTGAAACTGACCTCTGCATATTACCTTTTGTGGAAGAGCCAGCTTGAGCCTCTCCTTAATGGCTATAATCTAGCTGACCACGTTTCTGATAATCCTAATCCACTGCCGGTATTGCTAGATAATGCTCCCAATCCCAAGTATCGCATTTGGTTCCAGCAAGATCAGATTGTTTTAAGCTGGATTCATAATTCTCTTTCTGAACAACTCCTTTCCTAAGTCGTTGGCATCAAAACGGCGAAAGCGGCTTGGGATAAACTTGCTACCATTTATTCGACTGGGTCCCGTACCAAAGTACAGCAGCTCCGCAAACAGTTCCGGGGATTGGAAAAAGGAACCGATTCTGTTGATGAATACATGTGTCGAGCAAGAGATATCTCTGATCAACTAGCAGCCCTGGGTTCTCCTATTTCTGATGAGGATTTGATCACTGATATTCTTGAGGGTTTGGGTGAAGATTTTCGACCCTTTTCTCGTTCAATTGAGGCTCGAAATTCTCCCATTAGTTATGATGATCTTTATGCGTTGATATTGAGTGAGGAAATGCAACTTAATATGCACAAGCTTTCTATCACTTCTGCCATGTCTCCTACTGTTCAGTTTGCAAATCGGCAGTCTACTTTCAAATCTGGAAATGTCCAGAATTCTAATTTTGCCACGTCTTCACGGCATTCTTCTGGTTCTTATGGCAAAGGCAGGGGTCGTGGAAGACACACTAATTCTGGTTCTCAATCTGTTACGTGCTATAACTGTGGAGGCTCTGGGCATCTGTCGAGGCAGTGTCCATCACCCAAGTCTACTTCTGGTTTTGGTTTTTCCCAAATACTCATGTTGCTGCTGTTCAATCTTCATCACAACCTCAACAGTGGACTGTGGATTCTGGGGCTAACTACCATTTGACTGCACAACCTGGAAACATCGACAACTTGACTCCCTATTCTGGCACTGATAATATCACAATTGGAGATGGTAATGAAATTCCTATTTCTGCGGTTGGCAATTCTTATGTTTCTGCTAAAGATTTGTGACTTTATCTATCTAATATTCTTTGTTCTCCTCATGTTCATCGTAACCTTTTATCTGTTTCTGCTTTGACTTATACTAATGGAGTCTCTGTTGAATTTTTTTCCTGGTTATTTTCTTATAAAGGACATACACATGAGACGGGTCCTGTTTCGTGACCAGAGTAAGAATGGTTTATATACCATGCCTCTTTCCAAGTTCAAACCTGAAGTTAATGTGGTTGAGTTTCCAGTTTGGCATGCTCGCTTTGCTCATGCTCATGATCGTGCTGTTACTCAAGTTTTGTCTTTGAATAATATTCAAGTGTCTAATAAAAAATTCTATGTTGCCTTGTCATGCGTGTTGTGTTAGCAAAACGCATAAGTTGCCTTTTTCAAATTCTTCTAGTTTAGTTAGTCAGCCTCTTGAACTCATTTGTTCCGATGTTTGGGGACCTTCACCATTTCAATCTATAGATGGATTTTGTTATTATGTTGTTTTCTTTGACCACTATAGTAAATACTCTTGGGTTTATTTCTTGCGTAATAAATCAGATGTGTTGCCTGTATTTATTCAGTTTCGTACTCTTGTTGAGAAATTTTTTCAGTTGCCTATTAAAAGTTTTCAAATAGATTGGGGAGGCGAGTTCCAAGCAATGCAGAAGTATTTGGCTAGTCATGGTATTTCACAAAGAATGTCTTGCCCATACACTCCTGAACAGAACGGGTGTGCTGAATGGAAGCACAGGCATATTGTTGAAATTGGCAGAGCCTTATTGCATCATGCTCATATTCCATACCAATATTGGACATATGCATTTGACACAGCTGTTTATGTTATTAATAGGCTGCCATCTACAACAAACCAAATACCATATGAAGTGTTGTTCAAAACGAAACCCAATTATAATTGGCTTCGTACATTTGGATGTTTATGTTACCCGTGGTTACAACCATATTCTCAGCATAAATTGGATCCTAAGTCAAAAAGATGTGTTTTCATGGGTTATAGTAAGAAGCATAAGGGTTATATATGCTTGGAAGCTACAACCAAGAAAATATTTATCTCACGTTATGTTTCTTTCTTTGAACAGGTGTTTCCATTTGCGGATCCAATGGTAGACAGCCCCATGGTTCACAAGCAATCAGACATGACTCCCATTTATCTGCCACCACCACCAACTTCATCTCCTGGGATTCTTGGTCAAGTTTCAATACAACCATCCACAGAGTTGACGCAGCCTGTATCTCCTTAGCCTTTGGCTGTGATTCCCCAATCAAATTTTGAGGTTGCCGAACCTGTGGCTATTGAGGTTCCTGCTAATGTTGTTCAACAAACTGCTCCATTAATGCCTTCAGTTCGTACTCACCCAATGGTTACTCGAAGTCAGACGGGGAGCTTGAAACCACGTAATTATTCAACCAGTGTGGAGGTGCCCACGTGTTATACTAAAGCAGTTTCTGATCCGAATTGGAGACATGCAATGGAGGAAGAATTTAATGCTCTAGTTCAAAATGGAACATGGGAGCTTGTTCCGCGAGTTGACATTCAAAATTTAATTGGGAGCAAATGGGTTTTTCGTGTGAAAACAAAGGCAGATGACACTCTTGACCGTTACAAGGCACGCCTAATTGCAAAAGGGTACACACAACAGCCTGGAATTGATTTTACTGACACATTTTCTCCGGTTGTCAAGCCAACAACAATTCGGCTTGTGCTTTCCTATGCTGTTTCTAAAAATTGGCGCATCTCTCAATTGGATATCAGTAACGTGTTTCTTCATGATGATTTGGAACATGACATTTATATGGTTCAGCCATCTAGGTTTATAGATAAAGATAAATCGGATTATGTCTGCAAATTAAGGAGATCGTTATATGGTTTGCGGCAATCACCGCAGCAGTGGCATAAATAGCTTGCTCAAGCTTTAACAAATTTCGATTTTCAGAGTTCAGCGGTTGATGCCTCTTTGTTTTATTACAAGCAGAATGGAGATCATGTGTTATGCTTAGTCTATGTTGACGATATCATCTTAACAGGGAGTAGTAATACGAAGTTGGATTCTGTTATTTCTTCTTTGAAACAGGAATTTTCACTTCGTGATATGGGAGCTCTTGACTACTTCCTGGGAATTGAGGTAAAACCAATGAAACATGGTTTATTTTTTATGCAGACTAAATATATAACAGACGTATTGATGTGAGCCAATATGCATGATTGTAAAGGATTATCCACTCCAGCCGCTATCGCCGATTATGTTCAAGATAATTCATCTCTTTCTGCTGAGAATTCGAATTTATTTCGGGTAATCATTGGTGCACTGCAGTGTTTGTCTCTTACAAGGCCTGATGTATCTTTCTCGGTTCACCATTTATCTCAGTTTGTTCATTGTCCGAGTATCAAACACTGGTGTGCAGCAAAGAGAATTCTCAGATATTTGCAGCAAACAAAAGACCACGGGTTGCACATCACACGTAGCTCACATTTTCACATTCATGCCTATACTGATGCTACATGGGCTTCTGATGTTATTGATCGCAAATCAGTCTCTGGAATGGCAATATATGTGGGTACAAATTTGGTTTCTTGGGCAACTAAGAAGCAAAAGACGGTTGCAAGGTCTTCTACGGAAGCGGAGTATAGAGCACTTGGGACTGTTACCGTTGAGATCACTTGGTTGGTTTCTTTGATTAATGAGATTGGTCTACCAAATCCGTCTCCACCAACAATTTGGTGTGATAACATAGGAGCTACGTATCTTTCGGCGAACCCGGTGTTTCATTCTCGTATGAAGCATATTGAGGTGGATTATTACTTTGTACGTGACAAAGTTAGTAAGAAGCAAATTCAAGTTAACTATATCTCCAGTAAAGATCAAATCGCTGATGTCTTCACTAAGGCCTTGTCTAAACGCCATCATGAGGTTTTCAAAGAAAAACTAACAATTCGACCTCCTTCGGGGTAGAATTGTGGGGGCGTGATAAGGATACTGTAACTAACTTACAGTTGTTTCTGTTTTGAATATGTATTTAAATAGCTAGAGTTTATCCGTTGTAATCTATATAAATATATACAAGAGATATACAGAAATATAAATCAGGTAATTCATACAATTATACTCTCCTCTGATTAGGAGTATAGAGCTATAATGTGTGGTTGCATAGTACATTGGAGACAATGCACTTAGGATATATGCGTTGTGCTTTCTGTCATTACTCTCCTAATGTTGATTCTATTGTTGGTTACTTTAAAGTATGTCGTTACTCTCTTTGGCTCTTGTGTAATATTGATGTTTTTATTTTTAGGGTTTTTTTCACCTAAATGATGAGGCTCTAGGTGTGGATCTATGATGGTAAGCCTATTAGCTTGGGTAGGATGTCTTCCTTTTCGTGTTTTTCAGCATCGAATATTAATAAAAGTTGTCTTTTCTTAATAAGAAAAAACAATCATATTCATATTTCAGTTCTCTCCACCAATACTAAAATTAAAAATAATTATACTTTGTGGATGACGCATTACAAATGGGAACTCAATATATCTTCCATTAATGAAAACATGTACTTTAATTTTTTTCCTTTTTTCTACAAATTTATTGCAAATTTTTTGTGGAGGACATACCCAACACGGGTCTGAAATTGTATATAAAAATATAAAATAAGATTCGAGTTCAAACACCTAAATAAAAAAAAATAAAAGTAGATAAGTGAGGCCTCGGTTTATTTTTTTGTCCATGAACCAATCATATTATTGTTAATTGCAGAAAGAAAATGTACCTACGTATGTACACGGGGTCCAATATTGTATATACTGAGATTGTGAATTAGTATTTGGATTCATATAAAAATTGATATTAGTTAGACTCATTATCTTTGGAATATTTTTATTTATTTATATTTATTTTTACATTTTGAAACCTTTTCTATTAATTATAATGTATTTAATTAATCATCTTTTGTTTATAAATTTGAAAAAAGAAACTCTTATTCTTTTCTTTACTTATGCTTAACTTTTAGAAATTTTCATTTTTCATAATTCAAAATTATGATTTTATCACATTTTCACATATATTTTAATTAGATATAAGATATATAATGTTAATTATAGCTACGTATATTACAACTCATAACAAATTATATGTAAATAATTTTTGTAATAATAAATTATAATTAGTCACTCATTAATTTAAATATTTGTAGTTAATTGGATTAATTAAATATATTAGTTTATTGGACTAAAATATTATAACTAGATGATTGCCTATAGCTGTAATATTTAGGTATTATAACAAAATTAATTTATTTACTATAAATATTTAATTTATGTGACTAAATAATTTAGTCAAATTTATATAGCTATTAAAAATTAACTTTCATAACTAATATAATGATTTAGCTACACTTTATTATTATTAGTATTAGTATTATTAGTATTATTATTATTATTATTATTATTATTATTATTATTATAACTAGGAAGACATAACAATATGTAGCATTTGTTGTAGCGTCCACCATATTAAATTCTTAATATTTCTTCAAAGAATTTCCTATAAGAATTATTTAAACCTATTATGTGTCGGATTTGCCAAAAAACAATCAAGCCAATTTGATCTAAGTATACATTTGTACATATATTATGTACAAAACGAAGTTGTTTCAGTATTTGACCAAAACGATATCATTTTAGACAACTTGTAAGTTTTTCTAACCAACCCTAACCTTCAAAACAATCTCTCTTATCCCTCTCATTTGTCTCACCTATCTTGCCTCTCCATCTAGACTCTCTGGAAAGGTAAAATAGTGTTTCTGAACTGCTCATCACAACTCTGACATGTCTGGATCTACCTCAAAGATATGTGTCTACTTACAATAATAATACGATAGCCCATTATTTTATTAAAAAATATAATTAAAAGAAGAAATCAAATCAAAGATGATGCAGCATTAGTCCTAATATAAAAGGGCTATATATGTGTTGAATATTTATATCTGAATATGTATGAAAATCAAAGATGAAACTTTTTTTGATAGAAAATATATTGTTAATTTTATAAGAGAATGAGACCTTCACCAGTAACATCCTCCATAAATTTTCAACAAACTTGACAAAATGTGTATATAAAATATAATTAGTGGACCACATGATAGCTCAGTTTAATTGTTTGCCACTTCAATTCTTCTTATTATATTATTTTTATTTAAGATATTTTATTATCACCAAGTACCATGGCTATAATTCATGAAAATATTGGCATACAGCAGAAATTGGAAAAATATAATTATTTTAAATATTTTTAGGTAAAATTTTTCATATTATATATATGAACTAAGAAATCACCATTTGCATATGATATTTATAGCATTATTTTAATTATTATTATCACTATTTTATTTTATTATATGGTTGAATGGATTTCAATTTGCCCACACGCTAATAATACAAAAAAGAGATCAAAATTTAAAAAATAAGGCTTATTTAATTAGTAGAAGTAACAAAGAGAAGCCAATATATTCCCATTCCTTGTTTCTAATCTAAACATGTAATAAATTTAATTGTTTTTTTTTTCTAATGCTATACTTTTATTCCTGTTACCTTGAATTATTAAATATTTAAAGAATGGAAAGTAATTTTTATGCAATAATTTAATGTTTAATTTTAGGATCATCAACAATTATTTAATGAAGATGAACTTTATATAAAAATACTCTAAAAAATAAAATATTTTTTAAATTTTATTTTTTATTTTCAATTTTAAAAATATTCATTTTAAGTTATATATAATATATTTATTATATAAAAAATTTACAGTATATGTTCAGCTAAATTTAAAAAAATTAATTTTTTTTAAAATTATAAAATGTTTTTAAAAAGAATTAAAAATAGTTAATGTGTCATATAATTTTTTTCTTTTTTATTTTAAATATCATATCCACCCACTGCTCTATAAGACGATTTGCAACTAAATTTTTGAACCGAATTATATATCGATTTTGTTTGAAGTCTAATCAAAACCAACCATTTAAAACATCTAAAAGTATCATTTTTAAATTAATTTAGATGGGTTTAAATTCTTTATTCTTTCCAAACTTAAAATATTAAAAAAAATTAGTTCAAGAAGCTTAAAAAAATATTTTCAATTATGTTATTATAAATATTTATAGTAACACTTCTAAAACCAGTAATTTGAATTAAAATTAGATGGATTCATCTGTTTTTAATATTTTTATGTGCAACATATATGTGTGCTTAACATCCTTTTAGTAATTAAAGGGTAATATTTTTTCTAGGAGGGATTATTAGAAATTAACAATTTGAAATAAGATTTGGAATGTTAAGAGTCATAATTAGTGATTGGTCATAATTAAATATATTAGATCTTAGGAAATTTCTTGACTTGACAAGAGAAACATATCCATATTTAATTGGTAATCATTATGTTTATATTTGATCCAAACTTAGAAAAGGTTATGGTTTTCGGACAGCAAAATATTAGAAACCAGAGCATATATCTGGACGACTTCTTCTACATCTTTAATTGGTCACCATGCATATGTATATCTTCTTTTTTTTATTTTATTTTATTTTATTTTATTTTCTTTCTAAGTTGAATTAAATAGTTTTTAGTTTTGAGGAATTTTACTACATTCTCAATCTCTCACATTAAAAAAAAAATTAGATGAAAACAACATTTTAATCTCTCTCACTTAATAATTAAAAATTATTTCCTTTTTCTTTGAGCCTAATAATTAAAAATTATTTCCTTTGAAAATTGAAAGATTATTATTTCAAAATAGTAATATTTATGAATTAATTAAAATAATTAATATTTTACTTGAAAGGCTAAAGTGCAAGTGAATTAAAAGTTGAGAATAATTTAATTCATCTTTAAAAAAATAAAGATTTTTAAGCATAAATTTTCCAAAATGTAATGAGCTTTTTTTTAAAAAAATTATTTTAAAATTACACTAAAATTAATTTCCTTTGAGGTCTCAGTTCCATGCATTTTTAAGTTCAGTTGTACACAAGTATACATTTTCATTACATTCAATATTTTAAAAACATAAGTGTATGAATTTAGAATTCCCAATTAAAAAAAATTTTGTAATTGTTGGAAAACTTTTTAAAGGGGGGAATTTTTCCTTTTTATTTCTGTAAGAATAATAAAATAAAAATATATATATATATATATATAAATGATGCTACTTTTGATTCTTTGCCTAAATTCATTAAGGGGGTTATTCTTACTGATTGTATGGGCTTGCCTCACATTAAATATCATTAAGTCTTTCTTTTACAATTTTCACAAACTTTCGCTCAGAAGAGATTAGAATTTTGTACTGTCATTTTATATGGATTTTTTTTATAGTTTTATTTATTTTATATAAATAGCGGTGGTTCCGTCTACCTTTCCCCAAAAAAAATATAAATGAAATATCATTGTAGAGAGGCCTCTCTTTATCAACTTTTTATAAATAAATAGTAGTTTAATATGTGTCTTATTATCGATAGTGGGGACATGACATTGACACCAAAAAAAATTAAAGTAATGAAAGCACATTTTGAAAACTTGGATATATTGCTAAAGATTAGAGAAAGGAACACTTAGGTCTCTATCTCTTTTGTCACCATCAACTTTAGCCACTGTCTTCTTTTATCAGACTCCATCGGCTAAACCTAAATGGCTACTTAATAAGCTCTTCTTTTTCAAATAGATATGTATATATATATATATAATAATTATAATATAAATAAAATATAATAATTTGATTATATGATTCAAATCGATTACGTACATACATGTAAATAAAAATTTTAATATAAATATATTTTAATAGTACAATTTTAGTACATGTATTATTAAAATTATGTTAGGTTTAGCGATGATTTCATAAAATTTCATGAAATGAATTAACACGATTTTCAGAGTTGTTATGGTCTAAAATTAAAGTATGAATTAGAATAATATTCAATTAAACTCCACAAGTTGCAAGAACTTGCATGCATGTTTTTGTTTTAATTAAAAAAAATAACAACGAATTGGCAAATTTAGTTCAAATATTTGGATGTATTTGTAATATTATATATTCGGCAATCCACATCTGTTGGTTAATTAGTTGTGTAAAAATTGTTTCAATCAATAATAATCATTTTATACTATTTTAAGTAAGAATAAAGTATAAATTACAGGTCAAATTATCATTTGAAATGCAAAATTTTTCACATTTAATTCTTAATTATTATTTTGAGGAATTAATTAAAATAGTTACCTGGTCATGTTTCCACTATAAAGCCATTCTTCTCTTCTTCTTTTTATTTATATTAATTGGCACCAATGAGTTACTACATTTACAAATTTTAAACATTAATTTATTTGAATCAATTAAACTTTTCTTTTTTCTCCCTAATTTTGATATTGAATAAATTTTGACATATTATATTAATTAATCTAGTTGTTGAGTGTATGTTGAATCTGTTTAGATTTTAAATTTAAATTTTAAGTGTTTTTTCTCCCTATGTATAATTAATAAATAAAAAAAAGCTAGCTGTTGACTCGTTCTTTTGGGCTCATTTTGATCTTATTTATTTATTTATTGGTTTTAAAATATTAAACTTAATAAATACTATACTTTGATAATTTTAAATACTAAAAACAGAAAATAAAAAATCAAATTGATTAGCAAATTATCAATTAAGAATAACAAAAATATTTCATACATATATAATTCAATCAAGAGCAAATTAATTATCAACTTAATTTGAAAATTAATAACTTGCCCAAGAAATTTTTTTAACTTAATTTGAAAATTATGATATGGATATGGTCAATGATATGAGAAGTTTGAAGGAAAATAAAATAAAGAAATATCAAGTGTAAAGATTAGCTTCTGATATATTTTGAAAAAGAAAAATAATATTAAATACGTATTATATGAATACAAGCTGGATGTGGTCCTTAATTAGCTGATATACTATGTACATTATTTTTGTGAATCAATAAAACCAGACTTGAAAAAAGACGACATTAGGGGGAAAAAAATTTGACATATTGTGCAAATTCTGACCTGATTCGATTGTTTAAATCTGCTTAATTATAATTTATTTGAATTAACATGAATCCGAAAATAAAAAAAAAAACCTTATATGAATTGATAAAAATAGTTAATTTTATTAAAATAGATAATTGGTAAAGCACTAGGATTACACCAATGTGGTTGCCGGTTCAAACCACAATTTGTAATATCATCTCTAAACGCTATAGTAATTGTCGTGTCCCGTGTGGAGCCCTTCCAATAGCCCGTATTTAAGTAAGGGGTCATGATGGTCGGTTACTGAACTAGCCCCTTCGGAGTTTAATATGATAGTCGGGTTCGCCAAAAATTCTTAATAACAAAAAAAAAGTTAATTTCATTAAATAGTTTTATTATTAAAATCACTTAATATTTAAGCATGACATTTAAATCATCTAATTTCTGATTTTTTAATCATCTATAATTTATAGATGATAATATACATTTTTTCTCTTTTTTAATTTGAAAGTGGAGACTATCTGCAGCTATACCATCCATGGTGGCAGCCTTATTTATTTTTTTTTTCTCCTTTTATTTCTCATCACTACTAAACTTTTATTTATTCTTTTCTTAGTTTTGTATATTTCTTTTTCTAATTTATCATCAAAATAATTTTCAGATTAATATAGATATGAAATTTGACATTTATTCTTTTTTTAGTTGTATCTATTTTTATTTGCAGTTTGTCCTTAAAATAAAATTTCAAATCAATATAAATATGAGATTTAATATTTATTTTCTTTATCTTTTAGAATAAAACTGAATGCAATTTAAATTTTTTTATGGAGTTTTATTATTTTTTATTTGAAGATTATGTATTCTTTTCAAATAAAGATTTGTCATTCTCTAATTTATTATTCATTTATTGTAGAACTAATAGATTATATCAATCATTAATTTTCTTACTTGAAAAAGATGAAAATTAATACTTAAGGAATTGGTAACTTTGATTTAAGAAAAATTTGAATTAGTTTGAAAAGATGTTTTTATCCATTTGAAACAATTCTAATGAAACTTAATCCTACTAGTTTATCCTAATTATTTGAATTTAAAGATTTTAATTTTAATTTTAAGTTTGAAATTAGTAGATATCTATCTTAGATTATTTAATTTTGAATTCGTATTTAATTTTTAAAATTTAATTTAAATTCAGGATAAAGTATTTAATTTTCAGATAATATAAAATTATTTATTTATTTTTTAAATAATAGTTGATTTGAATTTTAGTTAATAAAATTATTCCTTCTATATGGGATCGACTTTTATTTATATTTTATTATTTGTTACGAGCCGTGTACTTGCAGTTTAAAATCGATACACACAAATCAACTAATAAATTTTTTATGCCATTGTCGGCGAAGAAAAAATTATTTTGATAAGTTCAAAGAAATTATTAATTTGAAATTTATTTTAATTGTTTTCTTTTGCTTCTCTGTAAGAATTATATGCGTAAGTAATCGATAAGCTATTTTAGAAGATTTTAATCCTGAACTTGAAAAGCAGTGCAGAGAAAATAATAGAGTAAAAAGAGAGAGACTTCGCCTAAAAAGAGAAGAAAGAAAATAAATTCTGGCACAAGAGTCTATAGAAGAAGAAAATAGAGTTGAAGTAAGGAAAGCTAGTGACAAAGAAGTTAGTATGGATGACCCACAAGATCAAATTCAACCAAAAAATTTAACTCTGAGAGAACATGTCAAGCCTAATGCTCAAATTGGATCAAGCATCACTCGACCTGCAGTGAATGCTAATAATTTTAAACTTAAATCAGCTCTCATCAATATGGCTCAACAACAGCTTTTCTATGGCTTGAACCAGGAAGATGCTATTACTCACTTGGCAAATTTTTTAGAAATTTATGGCACAATCAAGATAAATAGAGTCAGTAATGATGCAATTAGGCTATGCCTTTTTCCTTTCTCATTAAAGGATAAGGCAAAAGCTTGGTTGCAAAGATAAGCTATTGAAACTTTCGCCACTTGAGATAATTTGTCTAAGGAATTTTTGGCAAAATATTTCTCTCTTGATAAGACTGTAAAATTCAAAAATGACATAACCAGTTTTGTGCAGTTTGATGGAGAGTCACTCTATGAAGCATGAGAGAGATTTAAAGACCTTCAAAGGAAGTGCCCTCACCATAAAATTTCAGAATGGCTGATTGTGTAAACATTTTATAATGGAATAATAGGGACATTGAGAAGTACAATAGATGCAGTTGCTGGAGGTACTCTAATGAACAAAAATACAACTGAAGTTTTAGAATTACTTGAATCCATGACAGCAAATAATTACCATTAGTCTAGTGTGAGGACTTTACCCAAGAAGAAAGTTAGTGTGCATGAAGTAGACGAAATTTCATTACTTTCAGCTAAGGTTGATGCCTTAACTAGGAAGTTGAAACATGTTAATCTTGCCACTGTAGGTTGTGAAGGGTGTGGTGAAAACCACCAATCTTTTGAATGTCCAGCTCAAGATCAAGTAAATTTTATATGAAATCAAAATAGAACTCAACCAATACCTTACGGAATCACTTACAACCCTAGTTGGAGAAACTACCCAAATTTGTTATGGGGTAGAAATCAAGGTAATCAGGAGAACCAATTCAATCAAAGAGGAATGTACCAACCACCATTCTCAAATCGGGGTCAAGGTCAAGCTAACTATCAAGACAAAAAGATGGGATATGAGGCTGCTTTAGAAAAATTTATTACTGTTTCTAGTGAAAGGTTTGACAAATTAGATAAGCAATATGATTGATTAGAAGGTATGATGGATCAAATTGCAAGTCAAACTAGGATTCTTAAAGTGCAAATTGGGCAAATAGCTAGATCTTCTAATTCAAGAAGTCAATGAGTTCTTCCTAGTAAAAATAAATAAATTCTAAAGAATATTGTAGAGCAATTATGCTTAGAAGTGAGAATCAGTTACAAGAAATGATACCAAAGAAGGTTGAATAAAAAATAGAAAGTGAAAAAATTAAAGAAGATGAGCAAAGTAAAGAGAGTGAGACTGAAAAAGAGGAAAGTGAGACACTCCCACCAAAGAAAGAAGTGAAGCCTTATGTACTACCTGTACTATTTCCTCAAAAGCTTCAAAAGCAAAAAGTGAAGAAACAATATGAAAAATTTCTAGAAGTTTTTAAACAATTGAGAATTAACATTTCTTTTGCAGATGTTCTTACTCAAATGCCATCATATGTCAAATTTTTGAAGAAGATTCTTTCTAACAAGAGATCCATTGAAGAAAATGCAAGAGTTTCTCTTACCGAAAAATGTAGTGATATGTTCATAAACAAACTTTCATCCAAATTGAAGGATCCAAGGAGTTTTTCTATATCTTGTACTATTGGTGATGTTGATTTTAATAAAAATTTATGTGATTTAGGTGCTAATGTGAGTCTTATATCAATTTTTATTTGCAGGAAACTTAGATTCACCTATTTAAAGACTACAAAGATGATATTACAGCTGGCTAACAGATCAATTAAACATCCCTTAGGGATTATGGAGAATGTGCTGGTAAAAGTGGACAAGTTCTACTTACTTGTAGATTTTGTCATCCTAGAGATGGAAGAGGACACGAAAATCCCATTGATTCTTGGAAGACCGTTCTTGGCAACTGCTGGAGCACTAATTGATGAACGAGAAGAAAAGTTGGCATTGAAAGTTGGGGATGACAAAGTAGAATTTGATATTATCAAATCAACGAATAATCTACCCCTAATGCATAGTTATTTTCTAGTGGACACTATTAAAAATTTAATACATGATGGTCCTGAAAAGAAAAATAAAAAAGATACTTATCAAGAAGAGTGGATTATGAATTCTCAGGGTGAAAACATTAGGTTTGTTATTGATATTTTAACTTGAAAAACCCTACCATCAACTTCATCTCGAAAAATGTATGATTTTGAAGAGTTAATGAAATATGAAATTGCATACAAGAAAGTGATATGTCGATTCTCTCTTTGAGAGACATGAAAAAAGTCGAGCTAAAAACTTTAAATAGCATTGTTGGGACGCAACTCAATTTTCTATCCTTTTATTTCCGTTTAATCTTTTTGTTCTTAGCAGTTTTAGTTCATTTGATTTAGTTAATTTGAAGTTATTAATTTAATTTGTTAGATTTTGCAGGTTAGTATTCTAATTTTATGTTAGTATTCTAATTTTATGTTCTTTAATTTTGCATTTTTTTTTATTTTTGTTTCTTAAGTAAATGGCTAAGTTAAAGAAGAAAGAACAAGAAAAGGTGAGTCTGAATTGGGTTTTATTTACTTTGTTTTTATTAAAAAAAAAGAGTATTGTAGTTATCTCACAGTGGCTCGCGATCGCGGCAGTGGGAGCAGCTGAGCTCGCATAATCGAGCTCGGCAGCACTAGCTCTCTGGTCGTAAGCGAGTGTTTTTCGCGATCACGATAGTCATCACATTCACGACAGGCTTCCTAGTTTAAAAAAAATTAAAGTTATCTGTCACGCTAGAGCTATGTGGTGCAAACCATAACAGACGGAAGCTAACTCGGCCATAGGCCAAGCTGCTGTCGTGATTGCGCAGAGTCGTGCAATCACGACAGCAGCACCGTTCGCCTTCTCACGACCTGCAGCGCGATCGCACTGCTAATGTAACAATTCTCTTTCGCAATCACGTTGGTCAGCAAGATTACTGCAAGGCTGTTTCTCTGAGATAAAATAATAATAATAATAATGTTACTCTCAACTTAATAAAACCTATTAGCCCATTCTCTCTCCTTACTTTTCTTTTCATCTTTTTCTTCTGTCTCTCACCCCCAAAAACTCTCTCAAATTCCTAATTTTTTATTATCAAATTCACACAAATCTCATTCAAATTCTTTAAATTTCTTCCTTAATCCAACAAATCTTTACCAAATCCAGTAAACCCATACCCCAAATCATTCAAAAATGGCTTCAAGAACAAAAGGTGTTGCAAGAAAAGCTTCTTCAAGAAAGTGGAAGGAGAAAGTTTCAAGCTCTTTAAAGGATGGAGTAGATATATCTTTCCATTTTGATGCTTCTTTTCCTATTTATGATCAAGAAGAAGGTAAGAAATATATCTCTCTTTGTATGAGAAATATTACTCTTTGTAAATATTTTAGTTATGGTCTTTTTGAGCATTTGGGTATTAATGCTAAGATGAAACAATGGTTTGGTAGATTAGGTTGGAAAAAGTTAGTACAAAAGAGATATGATACATATAAAAAAAATCACTCTTGAATTCTTTACAACTCTAAAAATATCTAAATCTAAAGATAAGAATTTAGAGTGTAGAATGTTTGGAATAAATTATGAAATTGATCATGATATTATGTACAAAGCTTTTGGTTTGTCTAAAGGAGGTGCTAGTACTCATTCTAAAGAATTTAAAGTTGACAAATTTTAGAAAACATTAACTGGGTTTGAGTCCTTCAATATAAAAAATGCATATGTTGGATTAATTCGTGATCATAGTTTATTATTATTGCATAAGTTTATGTGTCATTTTATGTTTAGTAAAAAGAAAAGTAATAAAGTGTCAGTGCAATAATTGTTTATGATGTATTGTGCTTATAAGAATAAAAAAGTATCTACAACATACCATATTTTCAAAGCTTAATGTTCATAGCTCAACGTTCCAAGAGCACAATTGCATTAGGTCATATTGTTACAGGATTAGCAGCCATATTCATTTGACACTTTATGTTATTCTGAGATTTTGAATGCTAACAATAAGTTAAGAGATCCCACAACAAGACGGTGCTTTAAGAATTTAATTCAAGGAGGTTCCAGTAGTACTACATTAAGTGATCAACCAGCACATGAAGAAGAGGACAATGAGGAAGAGAAAAGTGATGATGAAGAAGGTGATGATAATGCAAATGATGTGCAAAGATGGAGACAAGTTTTACAGCGGCTGGATAAGATGGATGAAACAAATAAGCAAATAAGCACGCAATTAAACATTATGGAGGCACAACAAAGGCAGTATGACTATCAAATAGGGACCTTAAATAACAGACTTATCAACTTGAAAAGGAGTTAGAGTTATCACTATTACAAGCTCATGAAGTATACTTAGCTTTCAAGATTGTCTGTTCCTTTGCTGACTCTCTCACCTCCATCGTCATCATAATTCAGGAAAGCTTCCATCCTTTCTCTTTTTCTTATCATATTTTTCTTTTCTTGTTATTTGTGGTGTTCTTATTTGTGGTTACATGTTTTTCATTGGAGATAATGAAAGTTTTAAGTGTGGGAGGGGAGCATTTATTTTTTTTTGTTAGTTTTTTATTTTTTTTTAATTTGTGTTTTGTGAATTCTGTTTTTTGTATTATTATTGTGTTTTTTGTTTTTTATTTTTTTATTTTTGTGAATTTTTCAAATTAGATAAAAAATAGATATA
This sequence comes from Garcia nutans, assembly GCA_947685225.1. Taxonomy (NCBI): domain Eukaryota; kingdom Viridiplantae; phylum Streptophyta; class Magnoliopsida; order Malpighiales; family Euphorbiaceae; genus Garcia; species Garcia nutans. The sequence continues at coordinate 8,009,215 of CANTUV010000059.1, read as the reverse complement.
TATTAAAAAATAAAAAAAAAATTCAAAATTAAAAATTAAAAATTAAAAATTAAAAATTAAAAAAATCTAGTTTTTTATTTTTATTTTTAATTGTAGTAGATTTTAATTTCAATTTTTAATAAATAATAAAACTTTATCCTACTCATACTTTGTAATTTATTTAGTTTTTGATCTTTACTTATTCTTTACTTTGTATTAAGTGAGTTAATTATTGTTATTTTAGATTTTAATTTGATAATTGAATTCTTTTAGCTAGATTAAAATAATTCTTGGTTATTCTAAATTTAACGCATGGAATAGATGAGATTGTGATCTTGAGAAATTTTACAAATTAAGAGCACTTATTTTTAAAGAATATTTAAAATTATTTTTTATCATAGTGTTTTGAGTTTACTGTGATGAAATAGATTCTTGAGTTAATATGTATCACCAAGTAGTAAATTGCTTAATTTTGTGGGAATATGATATGAGAATTATGCATAATTAATATAGTTATTATATTAAATATTTTTTGTGAGATGAAGCGTAAGACATATTCGTTTAGATAATTAAGGTGAAATGGAACTTAAAATACATTCACTGTATATATATATATATATATATAAAGAAATATATATATATATTATTGATAAATGCATAGTTCTTACTAATCTTCAATTGTTATGTAGAATTAGGTACTTAGTGATGCTTGATATATTCTTGAATTAATAATGTTATGATGAATTTCTTATGACTATGGTTTGACATAAAAGTTTTTATTCATCACCTTAATGTATAAGTGTGCTTAATTTGTAAAGTTGCTTAATGTTATGATTCTTTAAAGTTTAGTATTTTAAGTTAAGAATAAGTGATTATTATTTTTCTTTAGTTGATTGAGTTTAATTGATTGTTGAAAATTGACTTAATGATATTAATTTGCTTGAAAACAAGCAAAAGTTCAAGTGTGAGAGAATTTGATAAATGCATATTGACTTTATATTTTCTATCAGATTTAGCATGTAATTGACTTGAATTAATCTATTTTAAACTTATTTATGTGTTTTTATTTCATTAATTTTGAATTTGTATTTAATTTTGAGTTTGTATTTAATTTTTGAATTTTAATTTAAATTTAGGATAAAGTATTTAATTTTCAGATAATATAAAATTAATTAATTATTTTTTAAATAATTATTGATTTAAATTTTAGTTGATCAAATTATTCCTTTTATGTGGGATCGACTTTTATTTACACTTTATTACTTGTTACGAGCCATACACTTGCAGTTTAAAATTAATACATACAAATTGATCAGCATCACTAAAAATCAAATTGCCCGTGATATATTATAATTTAACTATTATTTGCATCATAGAAGTTCAAGGAGATCCAGTAATTATGTATATCTTATATACTCTAAAATTATATAATTTTATTTATACTTTGCAAATATATATTTTAATTTATTAATAAAAATTTATTTTGCATTAAAAATTTTTGATGATAAAGGTAAAAATAAAACTCTAGATCTTAAATATTAAAATCCCAATCAATTACCAAATCATTTAAACAATTGTACTAAATTATATATATATTAGAATATTTTACTTAATTTTTTACTCTCAAGCTAATTATTTTATAATATTTAAATATATATTTCATTAAATTGAGTAGATGAAAATTTAAAAGAAAAAAAAAGACTACGTATACATATGATAATAAAACCCAAAACTTTTGATATTTAAAATTTAAATTAATCACTTAATAAATTTTACAAAAAGTATTCTATATATTAAAATATATTTATATTTTAAAATACTTTATTTATAATTTTATATTTAATTTTTCATTATTCGGGTTTTATGTTTAAATTTGAATTTTTATTAAGTTTAGTATAAAGTATATATATTAGGTTTTTTTATGTAATTTTTATAATTTTTATTTTATTTAGTTTCATATATGTAATTCAAATTGGATTTCATACAAATATTAAAAAAAGTTTATTTATTATCTTATAAAAGCTAATTATTGCATCATTAATTGTTAGTAATGACTAATTAATTGTTAGTAACTAATAATCACTAGTCTTATTAGTATTCTTTAATAATAATTAATGAGGTGAAAATATAATCTTAGATTTTTAGGGTCAGGTGGCACGTATGCATCTCATATTTTATGTCTTAAAAATATATAACAAGTTGGGAAAAAAATTGTAAATATAACTCATTGCACCTCATTTTTTTATCTCAAAAATATATAGCAAATTTGTAAAATAAAAAAATACACAAAATTTAAGAGAAAATTACATAAAATATTACTTTTTTCTTCAAATTTTTATTTTTACTATGTGTTTTTTTTTTCAAGTAGAAAAATATTTTTTAATTTTTAAGATATATACCAAAAATATACCATATTTTTGTAAATTTTTGGTATATACACAATATTTTTATAATTTTTTTAAAAAAATTTAATATATACTTTATTATTAAATGTATAACATTCTTGAAAAAATTTTAATATATACTTTATTATTAAATATATAATAAATTTGATTCATATATATTTTTACATTAATATTAAAGAATAAAATTATCAAGAAGTCATATTTAAATTTAGTAAAAACAATTAATAATAATAGTGAAATATATCAAAAATATTTTAATAAAATATACAATAAATAAAATCATGAAAATTTTTAGATATTATTCATAATTTAATGTCCTGATAATTTTACTTATACGTACCTATAAATGGATAGGCAAATTATAATATATTAGAAAAGTTACATATTTAATATTTATAATTACATGCATTATTATTATTATTCTTATTCTTATTTTTTAATGTTTTAGGTAATTACACATGAAAATTGTATATTAAATTTATTTATTTTTTTCTCAATCTGTGATGATTCGTCCATCACTAAAAATAATAAATCCAAACTCAAACTCGAACTTAACCATTGGCCACCTCCACTGAATACCTAAACCATTGTTGAGCATAAAATGACATAATTATCAAACTATTAATGATCAGTAAATTTTTATTTGAAACAACATGATAGAAAAAAAATAATTGGTAATTTATAGTATCAACTCTATTATTTTAAATAATAATCTAAAATTGTCTCCTTTTTTTTTCTTCCAAATGACTCATTCATGAAATATATAATGGTTTATTTGAATTATATAGCACGTTAATGTTATTAACAATTAATTCTAATTTAAACCAACTAGTTTGACATGAATAAACATGAACTATTAAATTTACAATATGCCATTATACATATCGATAAAACACAATATTTCCATTTCTTAAATTTGAATTTGGACAAAGTTCATATTTTAGATTTATTGAACTTTTAAAATTGAGTGAAATTTATGGTAAATTTAACATTTAAACTTTAATTATTTCAAATCCAATCCAACTCTTTGTTCCTAATTTTACATATAAGAATTTCAATTTTAGAATTCAAAACTCAATAATTAAAATTGAAAATTAATTTCAAGTTCAAATTGATGAATCCAAAGTCCAAACAATAAAAATAATTAATTTAAAAAGAAAAAGAAAAATTTTGGAATTGGCATGTTGATGTTGCTTAACCACTAGACTTGTCATGTGCACCGTTTCCAAAATGTCCATGAATATTCTTGACATTCTTCTGAATTTAATCTTTAATTTAATCAAATATATAAATATAAAAGTTCAAACCCAGAAATTAAAAAAAAAAGAAGAAGCAGTAATTGACAATAATATGTATAAAAAATGTTGATTTATTATAATGTGGTTGCATAAAATACGCAAAGAAAATCTAATTGAGGATCCCAAAAATCTCTATGATTTGTCTTCATCATGATATAAAAATATATAACTTCTCAATAATCTCAAACACATACATGTCAGTGCCTCATAACAGCCGATCAAAGGATTATTCTCTTCAATTTCTAATTTTTAAATATAATCCATCCAAATTTTTATTAATAATTTGATACCCTTTTCACTAAAATCTATAAACAACTTGAGCAGAATAATGTTTTAAAAGTACAAGCATCAATTTCTTTTTTGAACCTACACTAGGTCTCCCATAAAAGGACAATCAGAATATAACAAAGCTACAATCAATATATATATATATATATATATATAATATGATTTTTAAATATATAGACTAAATGTACTCTTAATTTTTTTTAAAAGAAAACTTAATTTTAATAAACCAGCAAATGGATAATTAGAAAATATGGATAGAAATAAAACAAATGCATGCATATATATTGTTGGTTCCATTTTATTTTAAAATGTTTTCATAGACCAGCTACTGCAGCTAAGTGCATTGCAAGATGAGTGAACCTTGATTTTGGCCCATGGTTTTCTTGATGATATGGCATGCTTAATAGTTAATGGGGACGTACTCTTAAAAAAAAAAAAAGAAACCGCTGATAAATGTGTTTTTTTAGTGGTTTATTTAAACTCATAAATTATGGAAAATATTTTGATGAAATCCATAAATTAATTGTGGTTATTTTTTCTATTAGTTTTCTGTTGGATATCAAAACAGACTTATGGATCGTATTTATTTCATATTAACTCATTTTAGTGACGTAATTAAAATTAATATAAATATAATTTATTAATCTTGTCAAGATATTTTAACTCTAACAACATAACAGTTAAATAGATTACATAAATATGATATCTATAACATATTTATTTTTAAATATGTTATAGACAAATTTTAAGATCTAATATGACTAAAATCCAATATAATCTATTTAATTTATATAATATTTATAATCTAAAATAATATTATATTCTTATACAATTACTTGAAACATTATTCATAAAATAAAATCATATGATAAAGATGATAATAAAATATAAATACATTAAAGAGATATTTTTAAAAATACATAAAAAATAAAAGATATAAGTTAATATGCATGAGATGATGGGTGTATTTTATATTTTAGCATTAGAATTTAGTAATAGTTAAAGAAAGAATGGCAAGATAATGTGTGGCTATCCAAGAGTTTTGCAAGAAATTTTTTTTAAAAATAGGTATAGAATTTATTTTTACTCTTTTATATTAAATAATAATAACACAAGTATTTTTTTTTTAAATTATATCATTTTATTTAAATAGATTATAGTGAATATAATTTTATGATATGTTGTAAATTATATCATAAATATGTCAATTCATTTATGATCCTAATCTCTAATAAGGATCAATTCTAACATATTAATATCATGAGTTTCACCTATTTTAATATTTTAATTTTTATGAGCCATGTCAATGTGAATACAATATTATTATATAAATCAAAAAGAAAATAAAAATATTAAAAAAATAAAAATTTATAAGACTAAAAGCTTTGAAATATTGTTTTTGACAACTGTCTTGGTGTTTTCTTTTTCCATATTAAAATGATTAAAAAGGAGCAAAGAAAAAGCTATGATTCATTGGTCGCATTACAAAGACAAAGACTTTGTATTAGTTACATTTTCCTTTTCTTATTGTTTTACGACATGAAATAATTTTTTAGAATTAATAAAGAGTTTATTATAATTATAGAGTTGCTCTGGAGTTTGAAAAGTAATATTATCACAATAATTTTGTGATTAAAAAATATCAATTAAATTAAAAAAAAATCTACCACACTATAATATGATATATTATAATATATGATAACAAGTGTTAAGTATTAAAAAATTATTTATTAGTAAGATACATATTATTAAAATGAAAATGCTAAGATCTATTGACATATAGGATTGAAAGAATTTGAAATGAATATATTAAAAAAATATAAATTTAGCTTCTATTAAGAATAAAATAAAAATATATATATTAAAATAATTTAGTCATATAAAACGAAAATATAATAATACGCTTATAAAAAAACTGAATATGTAACAAAGAGAAATAGCGATTGACATAAATTAACTTGAATAAAAGTAATTCAGAATAATCTTACTACTTTATATCTCTTAAAAAAATATAGTACTAAATTGTGCTAGGTGAAAAAAAAATTAATAAAACCGATCTCAATTTAAAAATTAAAATTATATTAAATTGAGTTGAGAGGAAAAAATTGTTTCTACATCATTTTCATAATTATCTATATATATTGATATGACTATGGTCTTGGATAAATATTCTCTCACTACAACAATTAATAAATATAGCTATAAATATTTACTATAAATTTCCTTTACACAATCACAAGTTTTCGTCTCCCTTGAGTTGGAACGATCGTCTATTCTTTTTTGTCTTACCTTTGCTTATGGACAACATTCATCTCTAATTTTGGAGATGATTAGTACTGTTTCCTATAATTTGGAGAATTTTTCATATTTTTAAAAATAAATTTGTGTTATCAATGCTCACTTTTCTTTTTGGTGATTTTCCTTTTAATTTGGTCAAAAATTTCGGCGATACATAATTTATTTGGAAAGAGAAAAAGGAAATGTGCTATTTATACATGGTCAATGATTCGTATTACTTCGGTTCAGCCTAAATTCATTATGCTAGTACTTTTTTATATCGTGCCCTGCTAATTTAAAAAATTAGTAATGTTGCGTGGGGCTATAATAAAACTTAAAAAATAATAGTCCAGTATAATCTATTAGCATTTTTATAATCATGTTATATCGGCTCAAATTATATTGTATTGTATCAATAAATATATATATATATATTTTAAAAAAGTTCGATCTTCGTAAATCGATTTTGGAGGATCAAATATCTGATCTCTCCATGAAAAGTAATATTAAGTGGCTACTGGACTAACTCCAGTGGTTGTATCAATATATATATTAGTTTAATTATTTTTTAATAAATTTTAATATTAATTTTAGGTATGGTTTATCTAAAAAGACATAAAAATTTTAATTAAATTAATAATTTACTATATATATAATATCAATTAAAAATATAAAAATTTTGAAGAATTTTAAGAGATTAAATTACTTAAAATTTTTTAATATTTAAATATTAAGACACATTTAATTTTAAAAATTAAAAATATAATTTTATTTAGAATATCATAATTTAAAATGTGGTAAAAATATGAGTTTAATAGTGACAATTTTTAAATATTGTTTTAATTTTAAATTAAATATAATATTATTTTTTAATTAAAAATAATATACATATAATTTATTATTTATTATTAATTCATTAGCTATTTATCATTAATTATAAAAAATTATATGTACAATTTTATTTAATTAAATATAAAATGTATAATATAATAATTTAATCTGATAAATCATATCATGACACATATTGTGCCGTGTTGGGTTAGTCTAATCTAATCCAACTCGGCTTAGATTACTTGAATATGCCAAGTAAGATTGAACCATGCCTGATAATACGGCTCAAAAACAGGGTGGATTGAGCTGCCTGCAGTCCAGTTTCCATAGGTAGTGCTATCTATATATGTTCATGGATACTTTCCACATTCAAATCATATGAAATGTCAGTTTCTCAGAAAATTTCAATCCAAAACACTTTATCTGTAATCATTTCTAAAGAGTTATTCTGAATTGAAAATATTTAAATAACTTGCATTTTTTAAACTTTGTAAAAGCCAAATTTACCTCTTAAGGTAGTCAATATTTCATTTTATTTATATAAAAGATATTAAAAACACTATAAAAAATATTAACTAATAATTACTATACATACTCAAAATATTTTTTTTATTAATTTCATTTTCTTTAAAAGTAAATTTCTAAAAGAAATGTTAATAGTTTGTGAGACATTATTATTTTTCAAGTTACGTTATATAGTAAAATCAGATATAACAGTGCGAAAGTGTATTGAGTATTTGAGTAATCTAATCGCATAATGACTCATGAATGTGAAATGTCCCACTGCAGTTGGTAGTTTTAAAGATTATGGATGTCATCATCATATATAGTAACTTCAGGATTCTCTGGGCCCATCCAGTATACACACATCATAGTAGGAGCCACAATGGGCCCATCTGCCCTAATCATCCAGCAAATGGCCTACTGAAAGTAACGGTTGGCTTGGCCCACTTCAACCAATCTGTGCTCATTTCACTTTCAATACACATCCATACAAAACATTTTTTTCTATTATAATTTCGTGGAAAAATTAATTTCCATGAGTTAAATATTTAGTTTATTTAGTTATTTTTATAATATTTTAGTATATTATTTTACATACTAGATGTAATGGAGCCAAGTCAAGTTGAATTTTAAATTTTTAACATTATCTTGACATAAAATAATTAAGTTTAAATTTAAGTATAAATTTGATTTAAGTTGATACCGAACTTGTACCAATTCAAATTCATATATCATATATCATATATATTAAATTTGAAATTAAATAAAATTTAACTAAATTTAATAAGTTCAATAAACTTTTTTAATTTTTATTTTTTATTCATCTTTTTTATTATTTAAGAGTAAAAAAAATACTAAAATTAACATTTTTATTAAAAAAATATATAACCAGATTATATTTATATTAATAAAAATAAAATAATTCATTAATAATTAATTTTATATTCTATTGTAAATTATTAAATTATTAAATTATTTACATTACTTATATATTATTTTAAATATTTATATATGTGAAGTCATTATATTTTTATAATATTATTAATTAAATAATCATTTATTTTTATAGTTTTTATTAAATAAATAAAAATAAAAAGATTATATCATGCAATTTATTCCTTCAAAATAATATATTTATTCTTCCAATTTTTTTAATAATTCTTTTATTAAAAAATATTATATTAACATAAATTTCACTAACCTATTCTTAATTTAAAAAATATAATATATGAAAAAATTTCTAATAAAATTTACTGAATTAAATTATTATATAATATCAAAATTATTTATTTTGTATCATTTAATTTATTTATCATATATAACATATAGCAATAAATTAAAAATTATATAAATTAAATTAATTTAAGAATTAATATATTCAAATATATAATTTAATAAATAAATTAAATTGTATATATTTCTAACCTAGAATAATATACATGCTAGTTTATAAGTCTAATTTACGAGTTTTTTAAATGAGCTAACTCGCAAGCTAATGAATTAAATATTTTTTAGCTTGATCTTAACTCATTTAATAAACGAACAGTCCGAGCTCAAACTTAAATAATTTTTTTACTGAACCAAGGCCCAAGCAAAATTTAAATAATTTGGCCATTAACAACTCTAAAAATAAGTAATAAATCAATTCTAGAAAAATGGGTCATAAATCTAAGGAGCGTGTATTAGATTAAGATTTTAATGAATTTTAATTGATTTTGAAAATATAATAGTATTCAATTCAAATTTATTTGGAATCTCATAAAATCTAATAGTATTCAATAATAACTTTTTAAATGTCTATTAAAATTCAATGGTATTCAAAATCATTGATTTTAATAGATTTTATAAAATCTTTGAATTTTATTGAATTTTAGCATGTTAGATATAAATAAAAAACTATTTCATAAATTCATGTTCCATCTCAAAAATTTTACAAATTCAACCTCCATTTTAAAATTTTTACACTTATATATCTCTCCCGAAATTTTTTTTAATATAAAATCTCTCTTAACATACACCACGCAATACTTCATAATATTAATTGAATTTTATCCTATAAAATGGCACTTTTATATCATTAAATGTTTGTTAATAAATATTTATCTCATTATAAGAAACACGAATTTTAGAGAAATTCTATAACATTAATTATGAAGATATTTTTAAATAATCTTTTATAAATTGAATTTTTTATAGATGGTTTGAAAATCCATGAAAATCTTTTATAAGCTGTATTTTTTATTCTCAACAGTAATATATATAAGTTGAACATATTTGAAGTACTTTTCAATTATAGAAAAACTTTTTTTATCTTATTTTAAAGTGTATTACTTTCAAATAGTATCAATTAATATCAAACTTTTAAAATATGAATAAAAATATATCAATTTAAAAAAATAATTGTATATATATACATAGTAGGTAATTTACTTAATGAATTCTGAAAAATCATTGAATTATCATATTAGATAGTTTGAAAATACATAATTTATTTAAATTTTAATTACAAATGGATATTTATTAATTATGCATAAAAAATTCAGTTGTATTTTTAATGTTCTTTCACTATAAGTAAAATGTGAATTTTTTTTATAATTTATGTTGTATATAATAATAAATAATGGAGATGATATAATATTTTAATAAATTTATCTAATATTATTTTATATTTCAATTCATTTTTATATTTATCATTTTATAATTTTTTATCTTATAATGATAATATTGACAAAATTTTATATCTATATATTTTATTTATTTATTGTAAAATTTTATAATATTTATTTATTTGTCTAATATCATTAAAATTATATTTATAGTATAATATTTTTATCAAAATATTAATAATATAAAAATTAAAATTTCGTCAAAATCTATCAAAATTTATAATAAAAGTTTAATACTCTATTAAATTCCATATAGAAGAACTCTAAGAGAATCTATAGAATTCCATTAAAATTTTTAAATTCCATTAAAATTATTTTTTTTTTAAATCCATTAAATTTCTAATTCAATACACATCATAATCTAAATTTAGAATTTTCAGATGGCCCCAAGCTACAATGGTGAACCATTGTCATAAAAAGTCATCGTTGTATTTTATTTTATTTTAAAGAACTTAATAATAAACTAAATGTCAATTTCAAATTCAATTTTTTTATCTGAGGCAAAAAGATTTCATTAAGTCATAAAGCATTAGTACAACAGAAATACACAAATGAAACAAAGAAAAGGGGAACAAACGAAAACCATAAATAGATCACTATATTAATAAAGAAAAAGGGAACCGAACGAAAATAGAAAAACAGAACTAAGGAAAAACCCAGGTAACCAGTACAACAAAAGACAATGCACTAATCTTCAATATTCACCTTTTAGTACAGTATAAAGAACTCAACTTTATCCAAAGAACGGTCGTAAAAAACAAGAGGAAGGCCGAGATTTGAGAAAAAAAATGCAAAGCCAATAGCTTATTTGTCCGCCAGAATCAGAAGAACAAAAGAGTGATGAGAGTATGAGCATCTCTGCTACCCTATGCATCCTCAAATCTTAAAGTTGTTAAGGGAAAGGAAGGGCCAGAAATCCTATATTAGGGCCAAAGAGGAAGATAAAACCCTTTAAGAATAGAGCCACACCTGACAAGGAGTTTTGCTGACGCTATTGAGGGGCTTCTTCCTTGTTGGGTCCAGCTCAGCCCACAGGTTTTGAATTAAAATAAAAGAAAAGAAAAAAAGGTGTGAAATGAAGAAAAGAAGAAAGCCACAACCTTTGCTAAAACCAAATTCAACAAAGATAGCATATTGGTAGGTGGAAATCAATTTGCATTGACAGGCTGTGTTTTTGAGCTGTATACAGTTCAATACACGCTTTTTATCTCCTATAAATAGGAGATCAAACTTCTTCATTTCATTTTTACAAGAGAGAATATATAAATTTTAGGAAGAGGGTCCTAAAATTTGGGAGAGTGAAAATAGTGAGATTTATAATTTTTTAGGGTGTTTTTTGGAAAACACTTGAGTACCACTATTTTTGTAAAAATCTCTGTGTACCTACTATTTTTAATAGTGGAAGATTTATTCGGAGTTTGTCCCGTGACGTAGCCCTAATCAATTAAGGGTGAACAACGTAAATTTTCTGTGTGCCTATTTTATTTTTCTGGCATCGTAATTATTCTCGTAATTTTATTGCGGAGGCCCTAACAAGTGGTATCAGAGCCGAAGGTTTCGGCAGGTCCAGACTGTCAGAAAGCAATACCAGTTTTGTGGATATATTTCAAAAATAAATATACCACAACGAAGAGAAAATTACGAGGAATCCGTTGGTGCAGTCCGTTCGGAAAATCGTTGCAGAATTTATTTATTGTGAATAGTAACAAATAGTAACCATAAAGGCGACGGTATTATTTTACGTGTACGGGAGTACTATTCACATATAAAGTATTATATATGTATACGGTCACTATTCACATATACGATATTATATACGTATGCAGTCACTATTCACGTATACGGTTACTATTCACATATACGGTTACTATTTGTCAAATCGTGAAATTTTTGTCAGATTCAGAATTCGACATGGCAAACGACGGGGAAATGATCAAATTGACGGATTCGAATTATTCGATGTGGAAATCCAGAATGGAAGATTACCTTAATTGCAAAGATCTATACGATCCAATTGAAGTTGACGATACAAAGCCATGAGAAATGAAGGAAAGGCAGTGGGAGAAGTTAAAGAAGCAGACACTGGGTACGATACGCCAATGGATAGATACTAGCCTATACAACCATGTGAAAAATGAAAAAGATCCCAAAGTTCTCTAGGAAAAACTAGAGAGTATGTACGAGGCTACGAATGCTCAAGGAAAAGTGTTCATGATCCGCAAAGTCATGAACTTGAAGCTGTCAGAGGGACGATCAGTTACACAATACCTGCACGATTTTGAAGGACTCGTAACTGAGTTAGCTGTTAGCGGTATGTCCTTGGATGATGAGATGCAAGCATGCCTGCTATTGGGATCTCTACCTGATAGTTGGGATACTCTTGTTGTACCATTAAGCAACTCAGCTCCAGACGGCGTGGTGACGATGTCTATGGTGAAGAATAGACTGCTTAAGGAAGAACTTCGATGGAGAGACGTTGCCAGTACCAGTTCACAAGCCCTTGTCACAGAGAATAGGGGCCGGAGCAAGAGTAGAGGTCGAGGGCATGGAAAAACCAGAGATAGATCCAAGTCCAAGGAGAGAAGAAAGTGTTACCATTGCGGTAAGGAGGGTCATCTCAAAAGAAATTGTCATTTTCTCAAACAGGAGAATACAAACCGAAGTCAGGATAATGACAGAAATACAACTGCTACAGTCTCAGCAGAAGATGGTGAGGTGACGTTAGTCTCTCATGATGCAGATTGCTGTCATGTTGGAGATGCAGATACCGAGTGGATAGTAGATTCTGGTGCTTCATATCATTGTGTTCCAAAAAGGGAATACTTCTTCACTTACAAAGCAGGTGATTACGGCACTATTAGAATGGGAAATAATAGTGTCTCGCAGATGGTGGGGATCGGTGATGTCTGCATAAAAACAAGTGTCGGATGCACATTAACTCTTAAAAATGTGCGTCATATTCCTGATCTTCGGTTGAATCTATTATCAGTTGGTGTGCTGGACAAGGAAGGCTATCAACAACATATAGGTGACGGTAATTGGAAACTCACCAAAGGGTCTTTGGTGGTGGCGAGAGGAAAGCTATGTTGCTCGCTATACAAAACACACGCAGAGATATGTGCTGGTCAACTGAATACAGTTGGAGATGATGCTTCACCAAATTTGTGGCATAGGCGGCTGGCGTACGTTAGTGAGAAAGGGTTGAACATGTTGGCTAAGAAGTCCCTCATCCCATTAGCCAAAGGTAAAATAAACCCTTGTGATTATTGTTTATTTGGGAAGCAACATCGTGTTTCATTTCAGAAAAGCTCTAAATGGAGAAACAACAATTTAGAGTTGGTACACTCTGACGTGTGTGGTCCCATGGAGGTAGAATCTCTTGGAGGAAGCAGATATTTTCTTACCTTCATTGATGATTTTTCAAGGAAGACATGGATATATTTGTTGCGCACGAAGGACCAGGTATTCAAGTACTTTAAGCAATTCCATGCGATGGTGGAAAGGGAAACTGGAGTGGCATTGAAGTGTTTGCGCACTGATAATGGTGGTGAGTATATCTCTAGGGAGTTTAGAGATTACTGTTGTCAGCATGGTATCAGGCATGAAAAGACAGTTCCTGGTACGCCTCAACACAACGGCGTTGCTGAACGGATGAACCGTACCATTGTTGAAAGAGTCAGATCCATGCTCAAAATGGCTAACTTATCTAAGTCATTTTGGGGAGAAGCTGTCAATACTGCTGTCTATCTAATCAATAGACTACTTTCAACACCTTTGGATTTTGATGTTCCGGAGAAGGTTTGGACAGGTAGGGATATCTCATACTCTCACTTGAGGGTATTTGGCTGCAAGGCGTTCAGGCATGTTCCGAAGGAGCAGAGATCAAAGCTTGATGACAAGTCAGTTCCTTTCACTTTTGTTGGTTATGGAGATGAAGAGTTTGGCTACAGGTTATGGGACCCGGTGAAAAAGAAAGTTGTTCGGAGCAGAGATGTAGTATTCCATGAAAATGAGATCGTGGTAGATACAGTTGGTGAAAGATCTACAAGTGACAGTGTTATAAATATTATACTAAAAAACATTCCTACAAATGATGCCACAGGAGGAGGAATGCCAGAATCAGAACAGGAAGAAGAAGAAGAGCTAGCCACAGGGGATCAAGAGACAATTGTAGATGATGATTATACAGAGGGTGTTGAGCAGGGGGAGCCAGAGAACCCCATTCTACCAGAAGAAGTTGGACCTCAATTGAGAAGGTCAACCAGAGAACGCCAACCATCTACAAGGTATCCTAGTTCTGATTATATTTTGATTACTGATGAGGGGGAGCCAGAGAGCTTCCAAGATGTGCAGTCTAGCAGAGATAAAGATTGCTGGATAAAGGCCATGCAAAAGGAGTTGAATTCCTTTAAAAAGAATGACACATATGAGCTGGTGAAACTTCCAAAAGGGAAGAAAACACTTAAGAATAAATGGGTTTACAAACTGAAGAAAGACGATGGCAATCTAGTAAGATACAAAGCTCGATTGGTCGTCAAAGACTTTACTCAAAAGAAAGGTATTGACTTTGATGAGATTTTTTCACCTGTTGTGAAAATGAGTTCTATTCGAGTTGTGCTAGGTTTAGCAGCCAGTTTGAACCTTGAGTTGGAGCAGCTTGATGGAAAGACCGCATTCTTGCATGGGGATCTAGAGGAAGAGATCTATATGGAACAACCAGAGGGTTTCAAGGTCAAGGGAAAGGAGGACATGGTTTGTTGCTTGAAAAAGAGTTTGTATGGATTGAAACAAGCTCCGCGACAATGGTATAAGAAGTTTGATTCGTTCATGGTAAATCAAGGATATAGAAGAACAGATGCAGATCCTTGTGTATATGTCCAAAGATACCCTGACAGTAAATTTATCATTCTTCTTTTATATGTTGATGATATGCTAATTGTTGGACCAGATGTAGAAATGATTAGCAGGTTAAAGGGTGATTTGTCAAAAGCGTTTGACATGAAGAATTTGGGATCGGCAAAGCGAATTCTTGGAATGGAGATTATCCGAGATTGAAAGTCCTGCAGGTTGTGGTTATTGCAGGAAAAATATATTGAACGAGTTCTAGAGAGGTTCAATATGAAGAATGCTAAGCCAGTTAGCACTCCACTTGCCTCTCACTTCAAGTTGAGTAAGAAATCCTACCCATCAACAGATAAAAATAAGGAAGATATGTCAAATGTTCCATATTCATCAGCGGTCGGAAGTTTAATGTATGCAATGGTGTGTACAAAACCAGATATCGCTCATGCAGTTGGCGTTGTGAGCCGATTTCTGTCAAATCCTCAGAAGACACATTGGGAAGCAGTAAAATGGATCTTCAGATACCTGAGAGGAACTTCAAAGTTATGTTTAACTTTTGGAGGAGGAAAGCCTACACTTGTTGGCTACACAGATGCAGATATGGCCGGTGACCTTGATGAAAGAAAATCTACATCAGGTTACTTATTTACATTCTCAGGGGGAGCTATCTCATGGCAGTCGAGATTACAGAAATGTGTTTCCTTATCTACAATCGAAGCAGAGTACGTTGCAGCAACGGAAGCAGGAAAGGAAATGCTTTGGCTAAAGCGATTCTTTCAAGAATTGGATGTGCAACAGGAAGGATATACAATTTATTGCTATAGTAAAAGTGCCTTAGACTTGAGTAAGAATACTATGTATCATGCACGGACAAAGCACATTGACGTAAGATATCATTGGCTCAGACTTGCCATTGAAGAGAAGCAATTTCAGTTGCAGAAGATTCACACTGACAATAATGCTGCTGACATATTGACGAAAGTCGTTCTAAAGGAGAAGTTCGAGTTGTGCGTCTAACTCTCTGGAATGAGCTCTCGTTAAAGAGCCAGTTAAGGCCTCCTCCAGTATGTGATGTTGGAGCTGGAGGGGGAGAATTGTTGGGTCCAGCTCAGCCCACAAGTTTTGAATTAAAATAAAAGAAAAGAAAAAAAGGTGTGAAATGAAGAAAAGAAAAAAAAAGCCGCAACCTTTGCTAAAACTAAATTCAACAAAGACAGCATATTGGTAGGTGGAAATCAATTTGCATTGACAGGCTGTGTTTTTGAGCTGTATACAGCTCAATACACACTTTTTATCTCCTATAAATAAGAGATCAAACTTCTTCATTTCAATATATAAGAAAAACATATTAAGTTATAATTTGTACGAGAGAGAATATATAAATTTTAGGAAGAGGTTCCTAAAATTTGGGAGAGTGAAAATAGTGAGATTTATAATTTTTTAGGGTGTTTTTTGGGAAACACTTGAGTGCTACTATTTTTGTAAAAATCTGTGTACCTACTATTTTTAATAGTGAAAGATTTATTCGGAGTTTGTCCCGTGGACGCAGCCCTAATCAATTAAGGGTGAACCACGTAAATTTTCTGTGTGCCTATTTTATTTTTCTGGCGTCGTAATTATTCTCGTAATTTTATTGCGGAGGCCCTAACATTCTTGAAACTCTAAAAGAAATATGGTAGAGAGAATAAGAATTGAGGGTCAACCACCAAAAGAATTTTGAAGAACAAAAAGCTAGAATAGAGATTTATTTGGGTCAAAAGATGAGAACTTGAAGCTCCCAAACCCAAATATGAGAGAAAAACATCGATAAGAAGCTATAGAGAGCCTATCAACGAAAGATCTAAGGGTATTTTCATCTGTGAGTTTCGGTTGCATAAAACTCTCAGCAAAAAACGAAAGACAAAGAAAGAAGAAAGCAAAAAATGGGGACTGGGAAATAGAGAGAAAGAGGATAAGAGATTTATGGCTACCACTGGCAAGAGCGTCGTTGGTAGCCCTAGATTTAGGGTTGGAATCGACAAACGGTGGTGGAACTCTATCATAGAGAGATATGCTTCACAAAAGAATAGGGAAAAAAACCCAATTTTCAAATTCAAATTTCAAGATTTATTATCTTATTTTGAGACTCACTGCTCAACAGTCAACACCATACAAAGGTAATTATATTAACGTGTTTTTAATTCACTAATATTTTATATCATTAATCTAAGATTATCAAATTATAAGTTTAAATCTCAATTATAGGTTGATTAAAAAGTTGTAACAAAAAAGAAAAATATACATTCAAGAAGATTAAAAAAAAAGGTAAAAAAGTGAGAGAACTTTATAATTTCTATCCAAATTATATCTCAACTAATACTGAAATTTAAAATATAAATTTTGACAGATCCAAAATTTTTCTATTGAATAATGATTAAGTATATTTAAGTATAATCATGACTGAAGCTAAATAAAACCCAATTGAAGCTTTTAATGGGTTTTTTTCGTTTTTCCTTGTCCAAGCTTTAATGAGATGGAAATAGATAATGCCTTTGTGGGATGTTTTCTTTGCATAAGACGAAGGTCGTATCACTTATGTATTGATCAAAGGTCAAGGCTCGTATCAACAATGCTGATAAAGACACTATATTCGTGGTGGTAACATTAACTTTTGCTGATAAAATATTTAAATAATAAATCTATATGATTCTTCATCTTTAATCTATGAAATTAATGATATTAAAAGTAATATATATAACATACATATCATACATAAATATATATATATATATATCACCTATGATTTATTAAAGAATAATTATTTTATAATTTAAGGCTCTCGTATTTTAGTGGGCAACATATTTATGTTATTTTAAAAGTTTTCTTCATATTTTTGTAAAAAAGGTTTTTTGAGCAACATTTTTTTAAAATTGGAATTTTTTAGGTTATTTGTGCAGTTTTCCCATTAAATTAATTCTATTTTTGTAATGTTATTACTAATAATTAGTAACTATACTCTCCAAAAAAAAATAAAGAATATCTATGTAAAAAAATTATATTAATAAAATTGATTATTTTTATATGAGACATGTAAAAATATAATATAATTTTTTAAAATATAATTAGCCGATTGGCTAGTCAATTTTCTAGCATACAGTGATTTCAAAAAATTGACAATTCCTTTGTTGCAAATTAATAATCCATTTTTATGTCTTAAGATTTGTTTATTTTTATTTTTAAAATATTAATTTTATAAAAAATTATTTTTTATTTATTTAATATACGTATAATTATTATATAAATAAAAATATTTTAAAAATTTTATATAATATTAATTAATTTTTTTTAATTTATGTGTAAAAACAAAATCAATTCATTTTAGGATAGAGAATTAGAGGGAATAATGAAGAAAGATAAAAAGAAAAAAAAAAGGTAACAAGCGAAGGGAATGGGGCCCAATAAAGTGTTGTAGGGGCGAAGTCAGGCTTTAAAATAAATGAAGTAAATATTTTTTTATAAATTTTGACTTTCTCCATAATTATTTATTTTTTCTTTTATTTTAATAGTATTTTATAAATTTATTAATTTATTAATAATATATTTTTATTATTAAAAAATTAATTAATAAAAAAATATTAATATATATATGTACATAATTTTAAATTTATAAAATTGTTCATAATAAAAATAAAATAAAGAGAAAAAAAATTAAATAATAAATATAATTTTTAAAAAATAATTAAAATAAATAAATTATTTAATTCATTAAATAAGTTCAAATTAATTTAGTTAAAAAATTTATCCCTTTTTTTATTATTTTTTTTATATTTATATATTATCAATATTTTATCAATTTTTTAAAAGAGAGCTATTGGTTATAAAATAAATAATTTTTTATAATTTTTTTGACTTCTTATAAAAATTAAGAAAAAGGTAATTTAAAATTTTAAAAAAAATTAATAAATAATTTAAAATTTTTTTAAAAATATAATATATATTTTTTAAATAAAAAAAAAAAAGAAGGGCAACTACCCCTTCTCATTAAGGTATTTTCGCGACCGGTGACATAGTTGGTGACGGGCGGGAGCCACCAGCCCATACGTATGAAGTATCATAATCAATGCAAAGACAGAAAAGAGAATTGGTTTTTGGATCCACTCAGCTTTCTCTTTCTTTTTCTCCTCCTCTATACTCGGAAACTCGTTTTCCATCTGCTGTTTGGCAACATGGAAAGTTGGGAGAAAATAATATGACTAATAAATGAGGTAATACTCCACTTTCTTTTCCTTTCAAGTCTGAAATGAGAAAAAAAGAATTAAAAAACTGTATAAATGTTTTATATAATAAGCTGCATTATGTGCAATTTTTCATATTTTTACCATTATATTATTTTTTTATTAATTATCTTTAATTTAAAATTCTGATTGCATTTATATTTTATTACTAGATCTATCTCTACATCTTAAAATTTTTTTTATCATGTATAAGTCAAGTAATTCTTTTAAAAAATTAAAATTTTTTATGATTATATTATATTTTTTAATCATTATATTTTTGTACGTTCTAATTAAATTTTATAAAAAAAAACCAAAAATGAATTCATAGTATTAATTAGGTGAATTTTATAAACAAAAAATATTTTTTATGGAGTTTTAATAACATTTTCGAAAGTGTTTTTTACTTTGAAAATTAAATAAAAATATCTTATTTATAAAATATAATAAACTTTTTAAATTTTAACTTTTAAATTTTGATTTTTTTCTATTAATAATATATGAGGGAGTTAAATTAATATCTATGTATGTATGTACAGATAGATAGATATATTATTGAACAACTTGATTTTCAGCTTGATTTTGTCAAGTAATATGCTTAATGGTACTATACCAAATTAACTTAATTACAACTCTAATGTAAAATGTTAAGTTAATAATTTTTAATATTTAATTATTTATTTTATTAATATAATCATAACATCTGCTTAATCCAAATAGAAAAAAGAAAACAAACAGTTACATAATATAATAAACAGAGAATAAGAAACTAAGAAACTTAAAATGAGATATATATATATATATATATGTATAGATAGATAGATAGATATATTATTGAACAACTTGATTTTCAACTTGATTTTGTCAAGTTGCTTTATGGTACGATACCAAATTAACTTAATTACAACTCTAATATAAAATGTTAAATTAATAATTTTTTTAATATTTAATAATTTATTTTATTAATATAATCATAATTAATCCAAGCAGAAAAAAGAAAACAAACAGTTACATAGTATAAAAAACATAAGATAAGAAACTTAAGGTAAGATATATATATGTGTGTGTGTGTGTATATATGTATGTATAGATAGATAGATATATTATTGAGCAACTTGATTTTCAACTTGATTTTGTCAAGTTGCTTAATGGTACTATACCAAATTAACTTAATTACAACTCTAAAATAAAATGTAAAATTAATAATTTTTTAATATTTAATTATTTATTTTATTAATATAATCATAATATCTGCTTAATCCAAACAAAAAAAAGGAAACAAACAATTACATACTATAATAAACAGCAGATAAGAAACTTAAAGTAAGGATAGAAACAGGTTAAATATTTTCGGTTCTTATCTATTTTAATTCGTTTATATAGAATATGAGTAGTATATAAATAAATTTAGACGAATACGAATAATATTCTTACTATCCATAATAGATTTGGGTATATATTCTTGAATATCCACTAACTAAATATGTTTATTAGTTGATTTTTTATTAAGCATAATAAATTCAATAATGGCAAAGGCAAAGGAAAAGAGAGCCAAGACAATAAGAAAATTAAGAAAAACAAGAAAAAGCATCCTAAAAAAAAGAAACATTGCAAAGGTTAAATATTTTAATTGTGGCATCAAAGGCCACTATAACGAGGAATGCAACATTGTGCATAATGAGTCAATCTAAAGTGTCAGGTTTCTCGTTGATACTTTTATACATCATGGGAAATTTAAGGCGGGAACCTTCTTTCTATCTTTCCAAATTACTCAACTTACTAGACACTTAAGACTCATAACCCCTGAAAATCTTGTAACCCTTAGTGGTCCTCTTAATTCATCTATAAACTCTATCAACCT
Organism: Garcia nutans; assembly: GCA_947685225.1. Classification (NCBI taxonomy): domain Eukaryota; kingdom Viridiplantae; phylum Streptophyta; class Magnoliopsida; order Malpighiales; family Euphorbiaceae; genus Garcia; species Garcia nutans. Next base: position 7,988,011 of record CANTUV010000059.1, on the reverse strand, counting down.
AGACTACTTTGAACATGATAGATGTATTCAAAAGGTTGATAATCACTATGAGTACACTTTTGGTAGCAAGGAAGTTATCCAAAGGGAAAGAAAGAGACCTAGGTACCATATTATAGAAGAAGAAGAAGGTGAACCTATCCATGTTCAAGTTGAGCACCCTCCTAGACCTTCTACCAAAGAAAAAGGTGAATCATCCAAAACTCTCAAACTTATCCTCAAGGCCATATCTTCTCTCCAAAAGCAATTTAAACATTTTAAGAAGGATGTCATAAAGAAAATTACAAAACTAAACAAAAAGGTTTATCTCCTTTCCCATATCCATTAAGACATATATAACTTCCAAGAAAAATTTGATCTTCCTCAATGTGAGTTAAGTGAATGGGATGTGAGTGAGCATGTTGAAATTCCTTATGAAGGATCCTCACCATCCTCTCATAACTCCTCTCCAACTCCTTCTCTTGGTGATGATGATGAAAGAACTCCAACTCCTCCTCCACCATCAAGAAAAGGAAAAGAAAAAGTTCTAGATTAATCATTTTTCTTGTATTTTCTTTCAATTGGTATCAAATTTTTTCTTTCTCTTGTATTATCATCAATTGGTATCATGATTTTTTTCTCCCTTTTACTTTATTTTTCTTTTTGCCTTTGTCAAAGGGGAAAAACATATATGTAATTGAATTTAAATGATTTAATTGTCAAAAGGGGAGAGATAAACAAGAAATGAAACAAATTGATATCAAGAAAAGTATACATCAATTGGTATCAAACATTGCATGCATCATTTGTGAAATTATCTAATATAGGGGGAGAAAATTTATTGTCATTGTATTAATTGCTTCATGTAATTGATTATGTTTAACTTAAAATTCAATTTGATTGCCAAAGTAAAAAAAGGAGGAGATTGTTGAGATTGATTAGCAATCAAACTCTATTTTGATCTTTGTCAATCAAATTGATAAAGAACTAATGATTTCAAACAAGTCTACTTTGTAGAGTTAGGATCTGAGCAGCTTTGTGCGACCACCCGAACTGCCGATCGAGTGATAGCACAAATGCAGCATGAGCACAGAACCAAATTGTCACACAGATCTACCGAGCCAACAAGAATCGAATAGACATACTCATATTTTGAACAGAGAACCGAATGGAGACATAGAGTACCGAGCTGGATATAGAACTATTGAGCTATGAGAACCGAACTGATGAACTAAAAGCAATCCGGTAGAACAACCGAGCTAAGCAAAGCAATGCAACTCTACACCAATCTAGACAAGGCAACTATGGCAAATGAGTTGAGTTTATTAGTTCCATAGAAGAGTTCACGTTGTTAGTGAGCGGTGAAGTAAGGATGCCTAGTAAGTGTACGATCGTACACAGGAATTGAGCGACCGCACCAAGTCAAGGTAAAAACTTATAATCTTACAGATAGAACAGCGGTATCAGTGAGCGTTGAAGTCAAGACGCCAAAACTTTGGGCGGCCGCCTAATAAGCCCGAGTGATCGCATGAAACAAGGAGCTAAAATACTAAAAAGAACAGCAGAGATAGTGGTTAGCTCTCATGGTGCTTCCTCGAGACTCAAAACCTTGTGCACCCATACTAAAGGACCAAGCAACTGCACAAAGTCCAATAGATTTAAATCTTAGCACCAAATACCTTAGACCAATGATAATCGGACACATGGATGAAGATATTTAAACTCAACAATAACTTTGTGCCGAGCGATCTCACTTCGTGCTTGGATGGCCGCACAACACAAAAGTATGGGCAGCTATATTTTGTCAGACACCGAGATCCGACCATTGGAATTAGCTGTTATATAGATCTTTCAAACCATGCGACCACTTGCCGAGCCGAGCGATCGCACACCGAGCTTCGGATATAGAATTAGTGGAAGACAAACACTAAACATGTGAGAACCACTTCAAACGAGTACTTTAAGCCAAATGGATATAAATACCACATTAAACTTCATTTTTGTGGTAAAAGAATACTTTGCTTGTTATTGTAATTTTATTGAATAATATTTTTCATTATCTTGTCTAAATATCAAAAGATCAAACATCAAAAACCTTAGAGTGCTGGGTGTGAGCATTAAACACTATAAAAATTTGAGTGCAAGCTTAAAATTACTTAGGTTATGAGAGTAAGTCTGGAAAAACTCTTGTAAGGGTTGTGGGGATTGATCTCAAACTATTGTAATAGTTTGGTGTGAGCTAGGAAAAATACTAAGTTAGAGTTAATCTTGTAAAAACTCTAGACTAGTGAAACCTTAATAAGTTGTTAAGGAACTGGATATAGGATTGAGGTAAATTCGAACCACTATAACTCTTTGTATTTTTTTCTTCTTTACTCTACTTCATCTCCATCTACATTTTCTTCATCTCTTGTTGTTTAAGTTTTTAAATTTACCACCATTCTTCATACAAACCAATTCACCACCCTCTTGGTTGCTAGTTTGGGATAACAAATTTGAAACTTAATTTCGAATGCCTATGTATCCGCTTGACGGAATCGAAGTCCTCGTAGTTCAACTATTTATTATTATTATTTTTTAAAAAAATTATTGTTGTTGTGGTGGTCATAATTTTTTTATTAAGTTTATTTACCTATTTATTTCTTTATTTTATTGTTACTATTTTTCTATAATGATCTCTAATATGTTACTCTTGATAATCCATTCCACAGCCAGAAAATGATTATTGAATTTATTTATTTGATATTGTTTTATGTGTATATCTCTATTTTTATGTTACAAATTTTTGCATTTATTAAATGAGTATCATATCCATGGCCTGAATACAATATATTTTAACATTTTTGTTTTGACATGACAATTATTATATTATAGCTAAGCAATCGGCTAAATAAATAAACTTCAAGTGTACAAGAATAAAAATACTTTTATTTATAAAATTCAAGTTAAATGAAGATAAATTAATTAATAAATTAAAAAAATGTTAAAAGTATTTGTCTTACTATTTAAAATTTTGTACAAAAAAAGGAATTTCCATTGTAATGACACATTAAATTTTTTTTTTTGAATAATGTGCAATTCATTTTTGTTATCATTCAATTAAAAACATAGCTACACAAAAAGACAAAGTTCTCTACACATAAAGCCATGATCATAATGATTATATTAAAAAAGGAATGAATAGCTAATGTTAAACACAGTAGCTGTTAACATCTTTGATTTAGAACCACTCACATGATAATAACAGGGCTTGTCAGTTCTCTTTAATATAAGTGTATATATATATATAAAATCAATAAAGTTGTAATCATGACATATATCACATGCAATCCTTTATTTTTTTTTAAAGAACAACAATTTATTTTTGAAAACTCTTCGTTTCACCCCACAAATGCCAACCCTAATCTTATCCATATATAAGTCTCTTTTCCTTTTTTTTTCTTTCCTTTTCATTCTTTTTTTGCCGTTCACTTCTTTTCCGCTCTTCTTCTTCTCTTATATTTTCCTTATACAGAATAATGTTTATTTTAGATTAAATCCTCATTGTCATCTTCTCCAGATATTTCATTTTTCATACATACTTCCTTTAGTTTTGCATAAAGGGAAAAGGAGAAATTATGAGTTCATTTTTGTCTTACTGTTACATTTTTTCTTATTCATAAATTGTCTAGATTTTCTCTTTGGAATTAGCATTTTCATTAAAATTCTCTTATTTATTTATTTTTTTTTTCTCTTATTCTACTTTTGTTCAATTTATTTTTCATATTTTTTTTGTTTCTTTTATTAGATCCATGGTTGATAAAGGGGAAATCAACCTGCCCGCTAATCTTGGTAATTTGGATTAACGTAATTTTATCATTTATTTGCCTAATTTCATTATTATCCTTTATTTAAGTGATTGCTTGATGAATGTGTGTTAAAATATGACTTGGCCTGTATATCTTATGGATGTTGTAGTCAATTTTTATTTTATGTGTACTTTCATGTTATGCATTTATACAGCTTTCAAACATTTATTCTAGATTTTATAGGTACAAGAAATTATGCAACCACTTCCTGACTGCATGAGAGTATAGCAGAAAATAAGATTATAGCAAATAATGAATGTTTACATATACAGTAAAAAAATTAAAAAAATAATTGTTAATTTACTTGACACATGAGCTCTTTGATTGTTGAATGGTTATTTGCTTGTTTAAATTTTCAAAAAAAGAAAAAAAAATTCAAGTACACTTTATATTTGATAAGATTCAAGTTATCTATAATTTTCCTCTAACAGGAAATTTGAAGATCCTCTCTTCTTTTTTTTACCCTCTATTTTTTCTCTCTTTTTCTGTATTTTTTCCTTGTTTGTGTTTTTGTTCTCCTGTCATCTTTTTTCTTTCTTTTTTTTTCCTGTTTCTTTCATTCCTTATTTATAGTGAAATAATTTATATTTTTAATATTTTTAGGTATGAAGTTGGTATGGGGTTGCTACTGCTACTGCATATTCCTCTGTCACTTTTTTTTGTTAATTGAATTTTTGTTTTATGTATATTTTTATTGTTATATATATATATATATATATATATATTGGATCATAACAATTGCCCCCCTTTTATATACTTTAATTAATTAAAGTTGTGCAAAATGTTAGTAGCTAATTATTTTCTAAGGCTTGACCTCATTCATGATCTATTATTAATTGTAAAAAGGAAAAGATAAAAGTTGAGACTTGATTTTAGGATGTTTTAAATTTGACTATAAAAATTGATGAAAAATGATATCAGATTTGTCCTTAAAAGTTTCTAATACTTGATTCTAGAAACTTTTTGAAAAAAGAAAGAGGGAATCTAAGAATTGATTCTAAGAGTTTCTAATGCTTGAGACTGGAAAGAAAAAAAATCTAATCATAACTTTATGAGTACCTAATACTCGACATTAGAGACTTTATAGAAACTGAAAATAAAACCTAAAACTTGACCCTAGAAGTACCTAATGCTTTACACTAGAAACTTTTGAAAAAGAAGAAAGAAAGAAAAAGTCTAAGGCTTGAACTTAGAAGTTCTTAATACTTGATACTATAAACTTTTGAAAAAGAAAAAGGGAATATAAGGCTCGACTCTGAGAGTACTTAATGCTCAACATTAGAAAAATTTTTAGAAAATAGAAATGAAACTTAGGGCTTGACCCTAAAAATACCTAATACTTAACACTATGATCTCTTTTAGAAAATAAAAAGAAAACCTAAGGCTTAACCGTAAGAGTACCTAATGCTCGACATTAGGAACTTTTTTTAAAATGAAAAAGGAACCCAAGGCTTGACTCTGAGAGTGCCTAATACTTGATACTAGGATATTTTTTTGGAAAAAAAAGAGAGATTTAGAGCTTGACTCTAAGATTACTTAAAAAGTAATTTTTGTATGTAGACTCATTTGCTTGTATTTGAATGAATCCATTTTTTTTTTGAAAATGCTTAAAACTCTTGCATCTAAATGTCATGCATGCTTGCATCTAAATGTTTAGAAAAAGATATTAATTTTATTTTGAACCATCTTTAAAAAATTTCAAAAGAAAAATATAACATGAAAACTATAACAATCCCTGAATCTGGAAAAGATACAGTACTTAACTTTGGTTATGAGATTCTCAAGATATGCTCATAGGACCTGTTTGAGCAATAATTCTAGATTTTAGATTAAACCAGCCTGTTTGTGCCTCCATGAATATCTCCATCTATTAATGTGTGTTCTTTCCATTCCATGCTCATATATTTTTTGTTATTATTATTTTTTGCATCTCACATACATTTCTATTAGCTTTGATTTTTACCATCTCTTAGCATTGTGTTCCCTTTTTCTAGTATTTTAAAATAATTTTTTAACAAACATATGCGTTAAAGAATGGGTTAAACAAGAATGTTGGACTATTTAGTCTCTTAATAGTCATTTTATCGATATTTTTCATAGTTATTTATTTTCAAAAGGTGCAAATATGTGTGAGAAAAAGGAAAAATTATTTAGGGAAGATAATAAATCATACAAATCTAACGATCATAAGTTCAAATTGACTTTGAATAATCCCTAACTATGCTTCTCACATCTTCTTTTTTCCCTCTTGTTACAACTTTAGACATAATAATTTTTCACAGTATCTGAATTCAGCGAATATGCCAAATCTTCTCCATCCATATTGGTTAAAATGAGAGCTCCTCCAGAGAATGCTTTCTTCATGATATATGAACATTCATATTTAGGAGTCCATTTCCCTCAAGGGTCTTAATGCCTAAGGATAATCTTTTTGAGTACCAAATCTCCTTCTTGAAAGTTTCTTACCTTTATCTTCTTTTCATGAGCCCTGATAAGTCATTTATGATATAATTAATCGTGACACAAGACTGTCAATCTTTTTCCTTTAATAAAGTTTAACTAATCATAATGACTCTGCACCCATTCAGTATCATCAAGCTCTACTTCCATAATAATCCTAAGAGAAGGAATCTCAACCTCAATGGGTAATACTGCCTCCATGCCATATACTAAAGAGAATGACGTTGCCCTAGTAGATGTCCTAATTGTAGTCCTATACACGTGAAGAGCATAAGGAAGCATTTCATGTGGAGAGCATAAGAAAAAATTTCATGCCAATCTTTGTATGATATCGCCATTTTCTGAATTATTTTCTTGACATTTTTGTTAGCTGTTTCAACTGCACTATTCATCTTTGGACGGTATGGTAAGAAATTATGATGCTTAATTTTAAATTTTTCACACATCTATATCGTATCTTCATGTATACCATATCAATAAATGATATTTTGTTTAATAATTTCAAGATTACATTCTTTGTCGCATTAGCATAAGAGGTCGCCTCCGCCCATTTAGTAAAATAATCAATTGCCACCAAAATGAATCAATGACCATTAAAAGCTTTGGGTTCTATTGGGCCAATCACATCCAGTCTCCATATCAAAAAAAGGCCACGGTAAAGCCATCACATGCAAGGGTGCTAGAGGAGCGTTGCTATTATCAGCATATATTTGACATTTATGACATTTTCAGATATAATTAATGCAGTCTGATTCTATTTTCAATAAGAAGTAACACATTCTGAGAATTTTATGGTTCAAAATATGTCTACTTGAGTGGGTCCCATAAAACCCCCTCATGCATTTTTCTATCAATCTCCACGCTTCCTTTTCATCCACACATCTAATTAGCATTGTATCATAGTTTCTTTTATATAGAACATTGCCACTTAAAAAGAAATTTATTGGTAGTAGTTGAATTGTTCTTTTGTTAGTGTTTGAGGCTTCTAGAGGACATGTCCTTTCTATGAGGTACTGTTTGATATCGTGAAACTATGGCTTGCTATCACGTTCCTCTTCAAGGTTTATACAGTAAGCATGGACCCCTCTGATTTCGATCTTGATGGAAGGCATCTTTTTACAAGTGTCTAGTCAAAATATTGCAGCTAATGAAGCCAATGCATCTGCAATTTGGTTCTCAATTTGGGAAACATGATCAAAACTTATGTATTTGAAGCTTTGAGTTGAATCAAGAACATATTCTTAATAAGGGACCAATTTTGGATCTCTGGTGGGTCAATTGGCTGATTATCAATGCTTAATCACCATATACTTCCAGCTTTCTAATCTTTATATCAATAGCGGCTTGTATTCCCAAAGCACAAGCTTCATATCTAGCCATATTATTGGTACATTTTAACACAATTTGGTTATCACTGGAAAATATTTTCCTTTCAGAGAGATTAAGGTGACTCCTATCCCATTTCCTAAGGCGTTCGAAGCCCCATCGAATTTCATATTCTAATTGTTTTTATCCCTACTTTTCTTCTACCAATATGATTTCCTCATCGAGAACTCGTAACTTATTGATTGGTAGTCTTTAATAGCTCAATCTGCCAAATAGTCAGTTATAATACTCCCTTTTACTACCTTTTGGGTGACTTATATTATCTCATACTCAGTCAATAGAAACTGTCATCAAGCAACCCTCCCAGTTAGAGTTGGCTTTTCAAAAACATATTTAATAAGATCCATTCGAGGTATCAAAAAGATGGTATAGTATAACATGTAGTGCCTTAGTCGGTGAGCGGGCCATGCTAATGCGGCACAAGTTCTTTCTAATAGAGGATACTTAGCTTCATAATTAGTGAAATTTTTACTTGTATAACATATGACTTACTCCTTCCTTCCTGAATCATCGTGTTGCTCAAGGACATCACCCATTGAACTTTCAAAAATTGTTAGGTACAATAAGAGAGGGCGACCCAATATAGGGGATGCAGAACTGGATGAGTATGTAAATAATGTTTGATCTTATCAAAGGCCATTTGACATTACTCATTCCATTTTTCTGGGTTGTTCTTTCTCAAAAGCTTAAAAATAGGCTCACATGTAGCTGTTAGTTGTGAAATGAACCAAGCTATATAATTAATTCTTCCCAAAAAGCTTAAGACCTCATTTTTAATTTTAGAAGTCAACATTTCAAGTATTGCCCTAATCTTATTAGGAACAATCTCAATACCCTTTCTACTGACTATAAACCTTAATAACTTCCCAGATGTGACTCCAAATATGCACTTTATAGGATTTAATCATAATTGATATTTCTTTAGCCGCTCAAACAACCTTCTAAAAAATGCAACATGGTTTTCACCATGTTGAGATTTGCTATCATATCATACACCTCTATTATTAGGATTCATTTTAATTTGGTTATACCCTAAGAACCCATCTATTAATGAGAACGTATGGATCAAGTTGTATTATCAAGCAGTACATTAATGTGCGGTAAAGGAAAATCATCTTTTGGACTTGCTCAATTAAGATTCTGATAATTAACACACATTCTAACCTTTTCATTATTCTTAAGGATATGAACAATGTTAGCCACCTATTCTGGATATTTGGCCACCTCCAAAAAACTTGCTTCAAAGTGCTTTTACTTTTTCTTTTATTTTCAACATCCGACTTTATTTTTCTCAACTTTTATTTTATGAGTTTACATTCTAGCTTTAATGGTAAATGATGCACAACTATGTCCGTACTCAGTCCTGGCATATCCTGGTATGACCATGCAAAGACGTCAATGAACTCCTCTAGTAATTTAACTAGCCTTTTTTTGAGTTCTGAAAGTAGAGATGCATTAATTCTCATTTCCTTCTTGTTCTCTTCTGTTCCTAAATTTAATGTCTCTACTACCTCTTCTAAAGGTTGCATAATTTTTTCATCTTGTTCCATCATCCTAGTTATTTCAAGAGGAAAATCCCCTTCGTCTTCTTCATCAGATGTGATTTCAAAGATAGGGTTATCAAAATCATATCCAGACTCAATCACATTAAAATTTAATTCATCTCTGGAATTCCTGGGTAGAGTGGGTATAAATGAGAAATATTATTAAGATATATAACTTAAGTTGAGATAGCGAAGGAAGTAAGAAGAGAAAAAAATTAGGGAGAGTTTAAGAACAGGAATGAGGCATGCATTTTATTTCATTAAAAATTATTTTAAAACATTAGAAAAAGGAAGCTCATACTAAAAGTTTCCTCGATATTAGGCAGAATCATAGAAAAATAATTATTTGAATTACTTTAAGTCATGAGATGGTAATTCATAAGATTTCTAATTGTTTAGATCCAGTCCTGGTGGCAAATGTATGGCCCAAAAAGTTGCTTCATCATGAGGCTCATTCTTGCTCCCTAAAGTCACTAATAAACTCTTTAACATTATCTTCACATCTCGTGGATTTTCTAACACTTCCATTCTCTCATAAAAAAAACCAATACTTCTGAAGGTTTGCAGTAGGGGAGGAAATATCATTTTTTCTGTTGACAATTCCTAATTTACCAACTTTGCTAGTCGACGCTCCTTTTTCTCTTTTTAAATTCTCCTCCTATCTTCTCTAGTGATCTTATATCCTAATATAGTTGTATTGTCATTATTAGGAGGGAGCAGAAAGACATTGATTCACTGTTCATATTTTCCTAAATCTTTTCCTGGGGAATAGCTTGCCCTTATCATTTCTTTTGAAACCATCACAGCTGCGGTTGATAATTGAGGTGTTGTCATGACTAATTCTTCTCCAACGTATGAAGTATTTTCTATCTCAAAGGATTGGAAAGAACTTTCAGAGGCTTCTTATGTTGCTTCGACATATGGGGACGAGACCAGCTTAGTGATCAGAAGACCTTCTCCTAAACTTTCAATCATCTTTCCTTTAATAATGAATTTGAGCTTCTGATGTAGAGATGATGGTACCTGTAGACCCTTAATTTTAGCCCTAATTAGTCTTATCCTAATTAAAGAAGGCCTAGTCAAGTTTGGTCCATTCTTAATGGTTTAAACATATTTTAAAGCCTTCAATTAGATTGGTACTGTTCTTTGAGGCCTAAAATAAGTTAGTTAAACCTTTAAAATCCTAAATAGGTCAGATTTGAATGTTTGGTTGGATTTAATTCGACATCAGCCTTGTATTGAACTCAAAATTTGGTATAGGTGTCTATGTCAAATTGGGGCATCCCAATTTGATATGGGACACCCCATATCGAATTGGGTGGCCTCCAATTTGATATGGGGTGTCTCCATGTCGAATTAGGTGTCCTAATTCGACATGGGGCAGCCCCATATCGAATTGAGGCTTTTCCATTTTGATATGGGGTTTCCTCATATCGAATTGGGTCCCTAGTTTGATATGGGGCCAACCGGGGGACTCCATATCGAATTAGAGCAATGGTAATTCGATATGGAGCTACCCATGTTGAATTAGGATTGCCAATTCGATATGGAATTTATTTCATGTCGGGTTAGGATTATTTTAGTTCAACATGGTCCCAAATTGAAGGAGTTTTAATCACACATGTTTACGGTTTTCTCTCAAATTAATTTGATATGCCTTAGGAAACCTTTTTAAACAGGAAGTTAAATACAAGGTTTAACCTAATACATCCTTCTATAAATACAGGTTTAAAAGACCAAGAGGGGATTAACAACACGAGAATTGAGACAGAGTAAGGAAGCAACTGCCAGAGATCATCAAACAGTCTAGAAAAGTCATCAAACACAGAAACACTATCAAGGCAGTAGCTTACTATCTTGATTTCATTCAACTAAGAAGTACAAGGTTGGTGCAAGTAAAAGAGTTATATCAACATTTAATTTTGATGGAATCTACAAATGGAGGTGTGTTTTTCTAATTTAATTCATTTAAATTTGCAATAAGTTAACCTATTATTATTTCATCCATTAAATTGTCTTGGTTTAAAGTTTATTCTTTTGATTTTAATTTATACACAAATACACAATAAGTATAGTTGTTGCTTTTTATTTTTTGTATAACCAGCAACTCGTTTCATTAAATCACCATAACACTAGAATTATTCACGCACTGTTTTAAACGTCTAGTAGTCATATTACATATAAGTGTTTATAACAAATCCATGTTAAAGTGGTTTTAGCGTCTTTTTTTATATAAACTCTAATATGTGCTCCTAAAGACCAAGAACCTTAAAGCCTGTCTTCTCTAATTTACAAAACCATAATCTGTGTCCCAACTTCCAAAAATCATAAATAAGTCTTCTAAATAGTCAGTAAACGTAAAACCTTAAAATCCAAAAGTAGTCAGTAAACCCCAATCCAAACCCTAATTCTAAAAATTCAACCTAAACCCTAATCCAAACCCTAATTTCAAAAATCCAACCTAAACTCTAAGAACCCCGATTTTATCTAAAAACCCTAGTTTTTAAATTAAAACCCTAAAAACTCTAATCTTATTTTCAAAACTCTAAAAATCTCTTTTTTTATCCATAAATCCTAAAACCCTAATTTAAGATGTAAACCCTAAATTTATATATTTGATGCTTAGTTTTAATATTAAAACCTAGATGCAATTATTTCATGTTTATGATTAATGATTTATTAATGCTTTACTTTTATGACTGATTTGTTTCTAATTTGCTTATGATGAATAATTGAATTATTAATTTGGTTAATTATTTAAGCTTTTAAAATATAAGAGGTATGTTTCCACGTTATGAGTACCTCATTAGTTTAGTTCAATGTAATCTAATTTAATTTGAGTTTTAGATTAATGTAAAAGGCATGTCTCCACCAAATGGTTGGTGTTCTATTTTATTTACTTTTGGACATTAGACAATTATTGTAAAGGCATATTTTCATCCTTGGATGGGTGCCTATTTTGATTACTATTTTAATAAAAGTGATGGATGATTATTTATTTTTGACAATTGCATGTAATATGGATGATATCTCAATAAGTTAAGAATTTAATAATATTTAGACCTGAAAAGGAGATCGGTTTCAATGTACCAAGCGTTATGAAAGTGCTGGGTCATTCTCACTTTCTTCACGCGTACCCAACTTTTGGAACCCAATAGGGGGTTGGAAATTCCTTAGGAATCGAGTCATCCACCCCTTTTTTTTCCCGACCTGTTCCGATGGTGGCTCTATTTTGGGAAAATGACACCCTCTACCATATTTTTAAAAAAAATTTACTTTTACCAGGAGTATTTAAGTCATTTTATTATAAACTCATAATAAAATCATTATAAACTATGTGAAATTTATAGACACTTTGTAAACTAATTATAAACTTATTGTAAACTCTCTGTAAAATAATAAAAATATAATATTTTGGTAAATATTTTATATATTTTGATATTTTGATAAATATTTTATAAATATGGTATATTTAGAATTATTTTCAATTTTTCTTGTATTTTTTGTCAAAAGCCCCTCTATTTTCTCTGGGTTTAGGCTCGTATTCTCTAAGGCCCTGAGCCTAACAGTGTCGAAGTCATAAGAACCATTTTACATGAGAGTGGGGGCGAAAATCTCCGCTCACAGTGGCGACTCCACTAGGGATAAGAGAAATTAATTCCGCTGGTCTTTATATTATTTTATTCATTCATGTTATGATATTGTCTATTGCATCATTTAAATTGCATTATGTGTGTGAGTTAGAACATCCGTGCAATCCGTGTTGTGTTATATAAGGGATACCATACTTTTACTCAAGGTATGGAGATCAAGCATGGCATAACCACTCATAGCCTTGTATCCTTTGGTATATACATGCTATGGGAGACTAAAGCTTTTCAACCCAAAGACTAAAACTCATATAATTGGCCTAGCTACTATCCTTAGGTTTTTTACCCGAATACTTATTGTTTGACTATGATTGATATATCTTGGTTTGAAGCATGGCTTATTTGGTTTGTTATTTTTCGAATATGACTTAATTATGTTGTCAGCCCAAACTAATTTTTATTCTTTTAAGCCCAAATGACCAAAACAAATTTTTCAAAAATTTCAAGATGGTCTTTGGACATAAAATCTTTTAAAGATGAATCAAAAATTCTTTTTTACCTCACATCCCAAGCTCAATGCCCAAAATCCATTTTTTTCTAAAATCTTTTTACAATGGACTTCGAAATAAAAACTATTCTTGCACTTCATCCAAATTAAAGCCTTTTTCTTTAATGGGCTTACAACTAGTTAGGTCAATATGGAATATCAAAAATCAATTGTAGGTCTAATTTATACTAAGACTTGTTAATCATGGGCTTATTTGTGGCATGAACTATTAGTTAATTTTTTAAATAGAAAATCTATTTATGATAAACCTTTTAATTTAGTTTTAATCCAATATAGCATAAAAGTTATCCTTTTGTTGGCCCAATGGATTAAGACTTAATTAATGAGAATTATCATGGACTGACTTCTAAGTTTGAAAATACAACTATTGGTTAAATTGTTCGAGTGAATTTTTAAAAATAAGATATCCCATGTTGGTATTTTGTTGACCATGTACCTAGGAAAAGAGACTCGCCATTCATGTGTGGAAGTTATAAGGTCGGAAGGAACTTCCTAATTATCTTTGTTTGTTTCTTACTTTTACATATATGCATACATGCATTGAATTACATGACATTGATCCTTTCTGGCTCACAGATATGGAGTACAATAGTTTAAGAGTGTACGACAATCCAACCTATGCTAGTGACATAAAATCCAGTAGCAACTCAGTTAGCTTCTCACCAAAAGCAATGGAACCCGAGCATATTCAAAGGATAGTGGACGACGCCCTTAATACCAAGATGGAAGAACTGAAAGAGACCCTGGCTGAGATTATGAAGAGCCAACTGGCTGCACTTTTGGGGAACACTACTGAGGCATCTACTAGTACTAAGAAGCAGAAGGACAAAGACAATGCTAAGGTCGGTGAAGTAACCTTTGATGATGATAAAGTAGTTGTTGATGATGATGATGACTAGGCTCAATACTTACAAGATCCTCAAGATAAGAAGAAAGAGTAGAAGGTTGTGGAAAGATCAACTGTAGAAAAGACTAAAACTTCATATGTAGAAGGTGATTGCCGATTTAGAAAAGAAGCTGAAAAGTGAAGAGATGTTGAAGGTGGACAAGTTGTTTGAACATGATGAGGAAGTCTCGTACAAATTCAAAATACCTTCCTTCGCCAAATTCTATGGAACTGGAAATCCTCATCTCCATGTGAAGTAATATATCACTGTTATACGGTCTGTCTGAGTTACTAAGGCTCAAACTTTAAGCTACTTCATGCTTTTTTTGGACCAATTGTCTAGAATTGGTTCAACACCTTAGAGGATGGTACTCAAAAGAACTAGGATTTACTATACAAAGCCTTCATCCAACACTATGGGTATAATGCTGAGTTTGAGGTTACTTTGATGGAAGTTTAGTCAATCAGGTAGAAATAAAATGAGAATTTTGTTGACTATGTGAAAAGATGGAGAAACAATGCTGCATTGCTTAAGAAAAGACCCGATGAATCAGATCAGATTAGGATGATTGTGAGAAGGGTGCTACCTAATCTTCATGAAAGGATGTCCCATACCCTTATTAGAGATTTTAAGGATCTCCTTCAATTTGGCTTGTAAATAGAAGAATGGGAAAGAGAGGACTATTTTTCTACAAGAAAAAATGAGAAAGGGAACGACCAATCTGGCAATCAAAGCACACAAAAGGCAGTCAACGTTAATACAACTGGTCAAGGAGAAAGGAGACAATTTTCAGAGTTAGGGAAGCCATTGTCTTAGGTTCTCAATAAGCTATAAAAGAAGGGACTGTTACAACCTTTGACTCCTTTCCCGTTGCTAAATCCTCTACCGCCTAACTTTGATGCTAAAGCTTTCTGTCAGTTCCATCAAATGTAAGGGCATGAGACGGACAAATGTTTGAGGTTGAGGCATGAGATCCAAAATTTGATTGATAGTGAGAAGTTGCTCAAACCTAACAAGCCTAGCATGAATGACAATCCGTTGCTAAGGTTGAACAGAGTACTATCGTCGGCAACTTTTATTATTGGAGGAGGTTTGAATGAAAATTTTATATTGTCTTCTTTCCAAGACATAGATGGAGAGGCAACTAAAGAAGAAGTAGAGCTAAGTAAGATGGAGTAAGCTTGAGGTTAAAAATGAAGTAGTCATTTATGTTGTGAGTGAATTTTAGGACTCAACTGATAGTGATAATAATTCTGAGTCAAAGAAGGAGGAGTAGACCTGGTCCGAGCCTGAAGAGCATGGGGTATTGAACACCCGCTCTGGTAAGCCTTATGCAAGGACACCACCAAAGGAAGTAGAAGCCAACAAGGGGAAAGATGCTGAAAAAGAAGTGAAGGAAGATGAAGATGATACATTCCTTAAGCAATTAAAAAGGACTCAAGCAAGTATTGGCATTTGGGATCTATTGGCCACATCCAAGAAACATCGTGAAACTATGGCCAAGCCTTTGGCAAGCATCCCAATTTCTACTTCTGTAACACCGGATGAGCTAGTTAATTTCATGAAAATTGAATGAGTGATGAAATGTGAAGATACTCAAAAGAAGAACAAGGTTGATGTAGGAATGGTATCATTTTCAGATGCGAATTTATCAAAAGAGGGAAGAGATCACATCCGCCCACTTTTTATCAAGGTAGAGGTCCAAAGGAAAATGACTCCATGTGTAATGATTGATGATGGATTCACCATAAATGTCTACCCACTTAAGATCTTGCCGAAGCTAGCCATGTCAACAAGGGATCTAAGCCCAATAGAGATCATGATTAGGGCTTATGATAATACTAAAAGGCATGATGAAGAAACTTTCAAGGCTGTTGTAAAGGCTGATTATTTTATTAGTTTTTGTTATAAGTTTTGTGTCTTGTTTATTAGGTTAATTATTGTTTTATTTAGGTATTTCATTAGTTTTTATCGGTTTGTCTAGTGTTTTCTTTAATTGTGTAGTTTTAGTTTATTTTTAGTTTTATGTCGTTTTTGATCTAGTTTTTAGTTTGTGTATATGTTTTATCGGTTATTGTTTATTTACTTCGTGTTTTAAGTTTGTTTTGAGTTTTGTGTTAGGTTAAAACAGGCAAGGAAACGAATTGAAGATGAAATGGGCAGTAGCTGAGCCGTGTCCCATACCAAGTAAAAGGAAGAGCAAGTCCCAGTAGCAGACACAAGCAAGGGACACGGCCAAGTCATGTGGTCGTGTCCCTCCAAAGAAGAGCAACACGGCCAAGTCACCTTGACTTGGCCGTGTCCCACTTGTTACCAAAGGAAAGGGAGATCAAAAATTACACAGAAGCGAACACAGGCAAGGGACACGGCCAAGTCATGTGGCCGTGTCCCTCCCAACTCACTCACACGGCCAAGTCAAGCTCCACTTGGCCGTGTCACTCAACAAAGAAGAAAAGAAGACCAAAAGCAACAGAGGAGGACACATGCAGGGGACACGGCCGTGTCACCTGGCCGTGTCCCTCCAACAAGCCCTCACATGGCCGTGTCCCTCATCACCTGGCCGTGTCCCTCATGAACCAAACACGCACTAAATTTTAAAGCCGACGTTTCGTATAAAAGCAAAAAGAAAAGTGAGGGTTAGGTTGTTGACGATTTTGAGAAAAAAGTTCAGCCGTCTGAGAGAGATCTTAGGGTTTAAACATTTGTTTTCTTGAATTTTGATTTTACTTTGGATTTAAACTAGTTTAGATTGGATTGTTCATGCCATTGTTTCATCCTTCTTGCAAGATTCGATAAAGAGATTCATCAAAAGCTTCAAGGAGTTTGTAACTTGGTTTTATTCTTAAACTTTGTCTCTTTAGTTTCATTGAAATTGTGTTTATGAATATTATCATGTCTAAATTGATTTCTTTGATTATTAATGAGATGAGTATGCTTGATAACATCATGAACTAATTTAATCTAGTCTAGGGTTTGTATGGATTTGCTATGAATTGTATGAATTGGTTATTCTCTTAACTAATGATTTCTTTAGCCTTTATTGAATGAAAAATTGTTACATATTATTGATTGGCCACCAATTGTGTGTTTTAGGTATTAGATGATGGATTGAGAGATGAAATCTAATGCTGGAACAATTCAATTAAGGACTTAGGTGAATTAGAGATATAACCTATTAAAAAGATTGTTTCAATTATAACAAGATTAGTTGTAAGAGGTTTGAATGCGAGAGCTTACTTCCTTGACTCAATTAATTAAGTTGTTTGAGATTTAATCTTAGAAATTAAATTAGTTAAGTGGAATAACCGTTCATACATATGAGTAGTAAAGAAGTGCAAACCCTAGACCCTTTTATCAAGTGAATCAAAACATCAGCTTTGTTTATTTTATTGTTTTCAACTTCAATTAAACCTTGTCATTACTTTGAAATTTAAATTTCTTCAATTATTTGTTACTTTTAATTTGATAATCAATTACCCACTTTGGCTTCCTTGAGAGACGACCTTGGGGCGATCACCTTTGCTACAGCTACCTCGTATACTTGCGAGTGACGCTTTGTGGTAGAGTTAATTTGAGCGCAACAAGTTTTTGGCGCCGCTGCTGGGGAAGCTAATTGGCGTAATTGTTTATTTAAAAATAAAAAAAAAATTACATTTCAGATTATTTTCATTGTTTTCATTTTATTTAATTTGTCTTTTGCTTTTGATATTTCTTTTTCTAGAAATTTTTGTTTATGCAAGGCAGGAGATCACTTGAAGGAGAGCTACATCCATTCATTCCAGAAATTCAGAGAGTAAAAAGGAGCAGAGAGGAGTTTGAGCTTTTCACAGGATTTGATACTTCAGAGGAGGATATTTCGGATTTTGAGTCAGAATCTAAAAAATCTGTTAAAATGGCTGAAGAAAGACAAAGAACCATGAGAGATTTTGCTAGACCTGTCATTGGGAATTCCACTTCTTGCATAAGACTGACAGATGCAGCAAGGAACTATGAGTTGAAGAATATTCACTATAACATGCTGCCATCATTCTATGGAGTTCCAAATGAAGATCCTTTGAATTTTATTAGGGACTTCTACTCCACCCTCAACACTTTTCCTTTGGGAGGACTAACAGAAGATCAGTTGAGGATGAGATGTTTCCCTTATACTTTGAAGGATAGGGCAAAGAGCTGGCTCATGATGTTGCCTGAAAATTTACTGACAACTTGGGAGCAAGTTTACAATAAATTCATGGGCAAGTTCTATTCACACCAAAAGACAGCTGAGTTGAGAGGGAAGATTGCTACATTCTCTCAATTTGAAGGAGAGCCATTTCATGAGGCTTGGGACAGATTCAAGATGTTACTGATCCAGTGTCCACATCATCACTACCCACTTCAACTTCTTAATCAGTTTTTCTATGATGGTCTCACCCAGCAATTTCAGAACACTGTTGATAATGCAGCTGGGGGAGCCATGGGAGAAAAGACAGCTGATGAGACTTATGAGATCTTTGAGATGTTGGGAGCTAATTCTCAACAAAAGAGTGTAAGGGGAAGAAGCAAGGGGGTGAATCAACTGGATGCCAATAATGAAATGGTTAGTCAAATAGCTGAGTTGACAAGGCAGGTTCAGATGCTAAACATGAAGAACAATATTTCTTCATCTACTCAAGAAGTGTGTGGAATCTGTGGGACATTAGGGCATGGAGCAAATATATGTCCCTCTGCATATGAGTCTTTTGGGAATGAAGCTGAGCAAGTTAATGCTATGGGGGGATTTCAACCAAGAGCTAGGAATGATCCTTACTCCAACACTTACAATCCTGGTTGGAGGAGTCACCCCAATTTTTCCTGGACAACGAATAATGCTCAACAGCCTTTCCATTTGCTCCAGAGACAGAACCAGCAGCAGGGCCAATCCTCAAATCAAGGTCAGCCTAAAAGAGAGAGTTTGGAGGACAGTTTACAAGCTTTCATCAAAGTCAGTGCTCAAAACCAAGAGATGAACAACAAGAGGCTGGATTCCTTGGAAGCATCTTTTAAGAAGGTGGAGCAACTTGCACAACAGATGCAGATTCAACAAAAGGCGAAGTTTCCAAGTCAACCTGAGCAGGCACAAGCAATGACTGTTCTTAGGAGTGGCAAGGTAATTAATAACAATGTTGAAAATAATTCTGTGAATGCAGGTGAGCAAGAGAAGAAAAAGGAAGGAGAATTAGAGAACAAAGGTGCTGAAGAAAGATTAATGGAGAAGACCCCTACACCAGATTTGCACAGGGCAAGCAATCCATACAGGCCACCTATACCATTCCCTAGCAGGTTGAAGGATGATAAAAAAAAGATAAGCAGTTTTCAGATATCTTCAACATGCTATCTAAGGTAAGTATCAACTTACCATTACTTGAAGCAATTAAGAACATGCCGGCTTATGCTAAATTCTTCAAAGAACTGAATACCAAGAAAAAAAGGTATGAGCCGAATGAAAAGGTGATAGTTTCTGAGGTAGCTAGTGCTGTTTTGCAGCATAAACTACCTCCTAAGCTAAAGGATCCTGGAAGCTTTATTATTCAAATTGCTATGGGGAATGGAAAATGTACTGATGGCATGTGTGATTTGGGAGCTAGTGTGAATTTAATGCCTTACTCTGTGTACCTTGACTTAGAATTAGGGGAACTTAAGCCAACAAAAATGGTGTTGCAATTAGCTGATAGATCTCTTAGATTCCCGAAATGGGTTATAGAAGATGTGTTAGTTAAAGTTGGTGGTTTGATAGTACCTGTGGATTTCATTGTTCTTGACATGGAGGTAAGTAATTCTTCACCATCTGCACACACCATTCTGCTGGGTAGGCCTTTTATGGCGACTACAAATACTTTGATAGATGTTAAAAATGGAAAATTATCAATGACTGTTTTGGGACAAACTGTGAAATTTTCTATTTTTAACGCTTCTCCTATTCCTACAACTGCTTTATATGAGAATTGTTCTTTCATTGATTGTGTTGATGCAGTTGTTTCAGATGTTTTCTTGCAGACTATGAACACTCGAATTTTGAGGCTCGGAAAGCCAATTTCCTCAGACCAGGCCGGACCGGGGAACAACGGTAAAAGTCCACCGAAAGTATGTCTTCATGGTACTTAAAATGTCCGGTGCGACGCAAGGATCACGGATATGGTCTCGGAATAATTTTTAGAGGCCCATGGCTCCCGGAAAGTCACTTTTAGCAGAAATAGCTTGAGTCGCGGTGGGCCGGGACGGCGGCCCGGCCGCATCCCACGGCGGCCAGCTGCCGTGGGAGTGGCAGCCAGGCCGCCATGAGGACGGCGGCCCGGCCGCCGTAGCGCCGGCGGCTCGGCAGCCGTTGCTGGCGGCCCGGCCGCCGTCCAGCCCGATTTTGCCTATAAATAGGCTTCAGATTTTCAAAGAAAGAAAAAAACTTTTGGACTTCCTACGCCCAGATGCTGACGAAATTTTTATGCTTAAGAATTTCTAATATTGTGTTGTAGAAGCCAAGAATCATACTCAAAAGTGCAAGGAAACAAGATCTGGAACTTAGAAGTGGAAAAATTCTAATCAAGGTAATATCATAATTCATCTTTGGTCAATTCGAGCATATCATAAGCATTCTAATCTTCTTCTTAATTTCTTCTCGGTCAAAGACCTAATCTTTTTAGGTCTGAGGGCCTAATGGACTAATCAATCACCCTTTCGGCATTAAGCCGTAAATAAAATCAACCTTTTTGGCACGGAGCCTAAATCGAACTCTTTTGGTACTAAGTACCCGAAATTATACAATTTTGGCACTAAGTGCTAAATCTCACAAATTTGGCAAAAAGCCCGACAAATGCACGAAGCATACACACACACATGCATGAAGCATAAATTTCATCGCCTTTAAATAGGCTTTTCCGAACTACATGGACTTTGATCTCCCATTCAAACGGGAGTATGTAGGCATATTTGGGATTCACCCCAAATAGCAAGTCCACATTTTAATAACAATCTCTTTATTCTGTTTTCTTCGTCCCTTTTACATTCATTTCTTTTTTTTATTATTTATTGTCGAGTTAGTCAAATACATGACATAGTCCCCGAATCCTCCTTGGGTTCGCAGACTAGAAACCTTTACATTGGACAAGTTATTGGAGTCAAACAAGGGTTTTCTTAGTTTTTCCCTTCGAACAAAATAAACTGAGTGGCGACTCCTGACAACGAGTGAACTTTTGCCCGGATCCTTTTCGGGCGGAAAACCGAGGTTCACAATTTGGCGACTCCACTGGGGAACATAAAAATGATTTATGTGATCCTAGTGGACTACTATTGTTTATTTGACTAACTGGCCCTTCTTTAGGGTATTTTTATTTATTTTGGCAGGGTACCTTAGCAATGGTTGTCTTTTCTTTAAAGACGTTAGTACTGAAAATTGAAAAAAATATCTTCCTGTGGACCATAAAAAATAATAATAAATAAAATAATGGCTATATATTACACGAAAAAAAAATAAAAAATGATAATAATAATGATTTATGGAATTATAGTAGACTGTTATTATTATTCGTTCAACTGATTTGCCCTTCTTTAGGGTATTTTTATTCATTTTGCAGGGTACCTTAGCATTATATATCCTTTCTTTAAGGATGTTGGATTGAAAGTTGACAAAAGGAATCTTTTTCCTTTAATGGTCCCTTATTTGATAAATTGTGCATTTGTTTTGTCATTCAGAGAATCTTTTTCTCTTGCATATATGGGGGAATCTTTTTCCTCCATTGCATAAAAATTGTTTTCAAATGAATTTCTTCTCTTTCTGTTCAAAGTTCTGAGTCTGGATAGCAAGTAGCGCTGACCGGCAGGTCTCCTTGATTATGCCGGCGGACAGCCAAAGCGTCCTCCCTGTTGTCGCAAACCATTCCAATCCTTTTGGAGTGGCCCATGAGTAATCATATTGTTGGACCCACGCGAAACTCCTTGTTTCACATGTGGTTAGGTATATCTTACTCAAGACTCAAGGGTCCCTATGATAAGCCGATTCTCTATTTTTACATAACAATAGAACCTTCCCTTAGGTTGTATGTACCCAATGATAGTGCCGCATTCCATTAAAATGAATTGTGATGTGATGAGGTGCATTCATGCAACATAACAACATTGTTTTGGGGGAAAATTTTGATGTACATAAGTGGACCAAGAGTTTTCCTACCCTACACACCACCCTGATTTTTTTACCCTTGACCTTTTCAGGTACCCTCTGTCCGTGTGCCTTCACCTACACCAGACACATCAACACCAACTGTGCTATCCCCTACAAGTTCTACTACCCCAACTTCACCAACTACTCCAATTACTGAAATGGCCACGATTGAACAGATTAAGGCTTTGCTGGATGGTCAGGTTAAGGAAATTGAAGCTAGAATGCAAGAAAAAATTGATGAAGCTTTAGCCGCCCAAAGGGTAGCCATTATGGCTGAATTAGAAGGAGCACCAAAGACAGTCCCCATTCCTGGAAATTAGGGGAAGGAACCCATTGTGGGGCAAACTAGTACCCCCGTGACTGCTCAGATGAATACCCCTGTCATCAATTTGGAGGATCCACCCTCCAAGAATGAAACCGATGAACTGAAAAAGAAACTTGAATTGCTTGAGAGGTCAATCACTGCCATGAAAACTCACAAAGAGGTGGTAGACATGGATTCCTTATCCTTGTTTCCCCAAGCCAGATTACCTCCAAAATTCAAGATGCCGGGGATGGACAGATTTGATGGGACCACTTGCCCTAAAACTCACCTGAAAATGTATGTGGGAGCCTTAAGTCCTTGGGGTTTAAATGATGAGCTCTTTGCTCAGTTATTCCAACAATCCCTGACTGGTGCTGCCCTTAAATGGTTTGTGAGTCTAGACCGTTCCAAGATTAAGACATGGGAAGACATCTGCAATGCATTTAACTCTCAATACCACTACAATATTGAGGTGGATGTCACTAGAAGAGAACTTGAGACTACCAAACAAAACAACAATGAACCCTTCTCCTCGTTCCTTACGAGGTGGAGGGCAAAAGCCACCCAGATGATCAATCGCCCTTCAGAACAAGAGCAAATTGATATCATAATCAGGAATTTAAGACCTACATATCAGGCTCAACTGCAAACCTAATATCTACCTACTTTCAAATCGCTCATTGCGACTGCAACCAAGGTAGAAGATTTGATACAGTTGGGTAAAATAGTGGATGAGGGGGCTGCATCGAAATATAAGAAACAAAGCCAAATTCCTTCCTCAAGCAAGGTCAATCAAGTGGCCAATATTGCCCCTGCGAATCCTTTACGTGTGGGCAATCTTGGGCCGAGAAATCAGCCAAGAAGGTAATATACTGACCTTGGGGTACCTC
The DNA here is from genome assembly GCA_947685225.1 of Garcia nutans. Taxonomy (NCBI): domain Eukaryota; kingdom Viridiplantae; phylum Streptophyta; class Magnoliopsida; order Malpighiales; family Euphorbiaceae; genus Garcia; species Garcia nutans. Next base: position 7,964,388 of record CANTUV010000059.1, on the reverse strand, counting down.
TTCATTTGGTGTTTAAGAAGGCTGTGGAAGGGAAATATTTGAAGCCTTTGGACCCAAGACCTCCTCCAAACCCATTACCTTCCAGTTATAAAGTCAATGAATACTGTGAATACCATCAAGGGAATGGGCATAAAACAGATGCTTGCTGGACACTGAAAAACCGCATCCAGGATCTGGTGGATAGTGGTGACATCATCCCTCTCAGGAGGCAACCAAATATCAACACTAACCCTTTGCCCAATCATTCCATCCACGCCATTACTGTGGAAGAAGAGTTGTTTGATCCTTTCAAACTTCTCTTGGAAATGAATGAAGTGTGTGTGTTAGATTTGAACGACCTCGCTGAAGAGGTCAGTGCTCTGACAAGAAGTGGAAGACAATATCAGTCACTTGACTTGGGAAAAACCCCTACAACCTCAAATCCCCCCCATAAGAAAACACCAGAGCCAAAAGAAGACCCTGTCCTCACTCAGCTTAAACAAACTCAAGCTAAGGTGTCAATTTGGGAGCTCCTTGCTTCCTCATTCCCACACCGTCAGGCTCTCAGCGAAGCTTTGAGTCAACTTGATACACCTGTGGACACAAGCCCAGAAGCTTTGGTGGCCACTTTGACCCAATCAACCAAGGCATTGAGTATCAGATTTTCTGATGTAGATTTACCATAAGACGGTAAGAAACACAATGATGCTCTATACATCACCATACAGACTGGGGGAAAGACTGTGCCCATGGTTCTCATTGATAATGGGTCAGCCTTAAATGTGTGTCCTTTGAAAGTAGCAAGCTGTTTGGGGTTGGAGACTACAGATCTTACACCTTCTGATCAGATTGTGAGAGCATATGATAACACTCGAAGAGAAATTTTGGGTGTTGCCACTCTAGAAATTACTATTGGGCCGGTGAAAATGGGAGTACCATTCCAGGTCATTGATGTACCCGCGAGCTTTAATCTCCTCCTTGGAAGGCCGTGGATTCATCAGATTAATGCTGTACCTTCTTCACTACACCAAAAACTTAAATTCCCTTTTGAAGGAAAAATCATCACTATCAAAGGGGACACCTGCGAAATCAACAGGAAAACCATGGATCAGTCTCTCCTTGAGGTTGTTCCTGGTGAAACCGCCATGACCTTGACTGGGTTTCATTACGACACAGTTCAATGCATAGAAGGTGAAAAACCCAAAGGGCCATTTGTCTCATATGACTTTGGGGAGGTCCAAATCAACTGCCTAGTGGGAATGATACTGAGGGTAGGTCTATTGCCCGGTATGGAAATGATGAAGTCTGGGAGAAAAATACCCGTAGTACGGCCATGGGAAGAGCCTGAGAATAAGGGAACTTTTGGCTTGGGGTACAAACCTACAGACGGGGAAATAGAAGAGCTTGAACGTGGAAGGAAGAAAAAGGGAAATTGGGGGGCAAGAAGCCTCAAAATGCGCCCTTACTTTAGAACTTTGAATGGTCACTTTTGCAAATCTGGAAAGGCAGTTCATCACCATGGTTTTCAGGAACCATTCTATTCTCCTATGACCGGAAAGAAGCTACCGGGTTTTGAAATGTTTGCTGATGTTGTGGCCATGAAAGAAGAAGAGCCAGAACCTGAAACTGACCCCCAAATGGAAGATTTCATGCGGCCTTGTCTCTTTGATGAGGTTGCTATGATAACCAATTTTGAAGACAATAGGGATTTCACAAAGCTGATCAAGACTACAGATGGACCGATGAGAAACTGGTACGCCGAGGAGGGACAAGCTGCTGAGGTTAAACCTAGTCCTGTGTCACATCCTAAACTTGAGTCTTGTACCGAGTCTTGTACTAATTCTGAGTCAAAAACCAAGTCAGAGTCTAATTCTGAGTCTTCTGTAATTTCAGATTTAGAAAGCCCTAATGTCAAGTCTAATGTAATCTTGGAGAATGACTCCGCCATTATCAATGAAACTGTTCCGATTCTTGGTTACCCTGTGTCTTTTGCTTTCCAAGTATTATCTAGCAAAAATGAAATAAATGAAATAAAAGAAATAAATGAAAAGATAATAATTGGCAAAGAAAATGAACATACATACATTGCATATGATTGTGTGAATAAAGAACAGGTTGTCGATTGCATCAGAAAGTATGTCGACTGCTTCATGTGGAAGGCAAGTGATGTCACGGGAATAGACCCAGCCATAGCAGTGCATAAGATTCCGCTATACCCAGAGGCAAAGCCGGTTAAGCAGAAGTTGAGAAGAATGAAGCCAGAATGGTCTTTGAAAATTAAAGAGGAGGTTGCCAAGCAACTGGACAATAAGTTCATAGAACCAATTGCCTACCCTTCATGGTTAGCAAACATCGTGCCAGTCCCGAAGAAAGACGGAAAGGTCAGGATGTGTGTTGACTACAGAGATTTGAATAAGGCCTGTCCCAAGGACGATTTTCCACTACCACACATCGATTTGCTGATAGACAGGATGGCTGGGCATGTGATGGTTTCCATGACTGACCTCGCGGTTGGGTATAATCAGATCCTAGTTCACCCACCAGACAAAGAGAAGACAGCTTTCATTACAGAATGGGGCACTTTCTGCTACAGGGTTATGCCTTTTGGATTGATAAATGCAGGGGCTACCTATCAAAGGATGGCGACAACAGTCTTTCATGACATGATACACAAAGAAGTAGAAGTGTATGTCGATGATATGATTGTCAAGTCAAAATCTCCAGAAGATCACGTTGAAGCACTTGAGAAGTTCTTCCTTAGACTTCGCAAGTACAATTTGAAGCTTAATCCTGCAAAATGCCTCTTTGGTGCGACATCGGGCTTATTTTTGGGATATCTGGTCAGCAAAAAAGGAATAGAAGTTGATCCAGCAAAGTCAAAAGCTATTCTGAAAATGCCTCCACCAAGAACAGAGAAAGAGGTTCGAGGCTTGCTAGGTAGATTACAGTATATCAGTCGATTCATATCGCAGTTGGCAGAGACTTGTGGTCCAATCTTTAAGCTACTAAGGAAAGGTGCTTCACAAGAATGGAATGAAGACTGCCAAAAGGCCTTCGACAAGATCAAAGAATACTTGTTAAGTCCGCCAATTCTGCAACCTCCCAGAATGGGAAAGCCTCTGCTCTTGTATTTGTCTGTAACAGATGAAGCCATGGGTGCAATGCTAGCTCAAGAGGCTGAAGATACAAAGGTGGAAAATGCAATTTACTACCTCAGCAAAAGGATGCTGGACTATGAGTTAAAGTATAACAAGATTGAGAAGTTGTGTTTAGCCTTGTATTGGGCTTGTACGAAGTTACAACACTACTTGTCTTCTTACACTACTTATGTCATGGCAGAACAGAGTCCCTTGAAATTCCTTATGGAGAGGCCTATTTTGGACAGCAAAATGGCTAAGTGGGTGTCAACATTGGCAGCCTTTGACTTGAAATTTGTTCAAAGGAAAGCTGTGAAAGGCGGGGCGATAGCTGACCAATTAGCAGAATTACCCGTGAATGACGAGATGCGAGAAATGGGTTTCCCTGATGAAGACCTCTTGAACGTGGAAAGCAGTGTTTGGGAGATGTATTTTGATGGGGCATCCAATTATCATGGAAACGGAATTGGGATTGTGTTCAAAACTCCTTGTGGAGAATACATTCCATTCGCAGTTAAACTTGACTTTAGCTGCACAAACAATGAAACAGAATATGAAGCTTGCATCAATGGGCTTGAAGCCGCCCTGGAATTGAGGATTAAGGACCTAAAGGTCTATGGTGATTCTATCTTAATAGTATCACAAGCCTTAAGGAAATGGAAGATAAAAGAAGAGCGTTTGGTTCCTTACCTACAACGCCTTGATCATTTGGCACAACAGTTCAATGATCTGTCCTTCGAATATCTCCCAAGAGCAAAGAATCAGTTTGCTGATGCCTTGGCTACTTTAGCTTCCATGATCAATATCAGGGAGGGGAAAGTCATTCGTCCATTAAAAGTTCAGCTTCAAAAGCAACCCGCCCATGTAATGCACTTGGCCGATGGTAAACCATGGTTTTGGGATATCAAGACCTATCTCAAGGATGGAAGTTATCCGGAGGGATCGTCAAAGGTTGATCAGAGGGCAATAAGGCAGCTAGCCACAGGTTACATTCTTAATGGAGATATCCTCTACAAAAGAAGTTGGAATGGAATGCACCTAAGGTGTGTAAATGAAGCAGAGGCTAAGCAGATAATGGAAATGGTACATGGTGGCAAATCAGGACCACACATGTATGGGATCGCCTTGGCTCGAAAAATTGCCAATCTAGGATATTATTGGTCCACCATGAATGCAGACTGCGTGGCATTTGTGCAAGGATGTCATCAATGCCAAATATTTGCTAAGCTACAGAAGCAACCTCCTGTTGCCCTGAATCCGATCACTTCTCCATGGCCCTTCGCTACTTGGGGAATTGATATAATTGGTAAAATACATCCAAAAGCATCAAATGGACATTAGTTTATCTTGGTAGCAGTGGATTACTTCACAAAGTGGGTTGAAGCGGCTTCCTATGCAGAATTAGACGCCAAAAAGGCAGCACAGTTTGTCCGAACCAACATCCTTTGTCGGTACGGAACACCATTCGAGATTATCACAGATAATGGAACTCATTTCCAAGTAGAATTTACTAAACTCTTGCAGGATAAGAAAATCCAGCATCATAAGTCCTCTCCTTATAGACCCCAAACAAATGGAGCTGTAGAAGCAGCGAACAAGTCTATAAAGGTGATCATACAAAAAATGATCAAGGAACATAGGCGTTGGCATGAGAAGTTACCACTGGCTTTGTGGGGATACAGAACATCAGTTAGAACTCCTACTGGGGCAACTCCGTATTCACTGGTATACGGAATGGAAGCAGTACTCCCCATTGAACTGGAAGTTCAATCGGCGAGGATAATTCAAGAAAGTCAGATAAATGAAGCTGAATGGATCAGCAATTATCATCATCAGTTGTTGAGTTTGGATGAAAAAAGACTTCAAGCTCTACATCAGATTCAAGGGTATCAAAGGCGAATGGCCAGACATTTCAACAAAAAGGTCAAAGATCGAAAGTTGGAAGAAGGTTGTTTGGTTTTGAAGGAGATCAGAACACCTGTTACAGATCCTCGTGGGAAGTTTCGTCCTCATTGGGCGGGACCCTACATTTTGAAGAAAATACTTTCCGGCGGAGCCGTCATCTTGTCTGATTTGGATGATCTGGAGTTCACAAACCCATGCAATCTGGATCAACTAAAGAAATATTATGTATGATCATGCATTCCATAAGGAACTACATTAGACCTGATTCTCGCAAACTAATTCGAGATATGTAGGCAGCTCTCCTTGAGCACGGTCTAAATTTTAATAAAAATCATTGGTTCATTTTTCTTTTGCCAACATAAAAAAAACAAATAAAAAAAATAACAACAAAAGATCCCGCTAAGCCGAAAACCCACAAAGGGCGGCTTAGGCAATAGTGGGGCCCGCTAAGCTGAAAACCCGCAAAGGGCGGCTTAGGCAAGAATGGGTAAGAGCTCGCTAAGTTGAAAATCTGAAAGGACGGCTTAGGCAAAAATAAGAGCAAATAAATAAAGTAGATAATGCTTGGAAAGCAAACAAAAGGGTCATTCATTAAGAATCATTCATTACAAAAAGAGAATCATCTGTTACAAAAAAGAGTCATTCAGAAAGAGTCATTCATCCTATAAAATACACAACTAATCAAAAAGGTCAAGTCATATTCTCCCAAAAACCAAAAAGGTAAAAACAACCCAAAAACAGAAAAGACAATGGAGTCACCCTGGGATCTAAATCCTACACCCCCTCTCCCTCCAACTCCTGCAGCAATGCACACCTCCTTGGTTTCTCAACGGGCCAAACCTCAGCTATAAACCAGGTCCTGTACTCTGGAGTGGGCTGAACGAGGGAAGGCTCTGCACCAGGCCTGATCATCCGATGATCTCTGACCCAAGTCTGTAGAACAGCCCGAGTAACCCCGGGGGTAATAGGAGAAGCAATGGTAAGCCCGACAGGAAGGGGAACTCTCTGATCAATACCCATCTGCCTGAGGACGCGGGAAGCACTGTACCAAGTACTGTGAGTGAACCCAAGCAGGTAGACATGGTTGTGCATGGCATTTGCCTCTATGAATTGAGGAATCCTATACCAAGGGACGAACCATAATAATTCTTCCGGTCCAAGCTCAAACAGCCAAACAGTCCATTCGGCCATAGAGGGAAAAGAAATCTGAATTTTCCTGGTGCGGTACTGCGAAGGGTTGTAGGTCAAAGTCTGGGGAGCTGCAACCACTCGAAGATGATCTCTCAGCCAAACCTGAAAAAATAGATCCTTTCTATTTTACAAAGGAAAAGAGAGATGATGGAATAAGCAAAAAAGAAACAAAAGGTATAAATTACCTGAAGGATGACCGGGGTGACGGTCCAACGTTCAAATCCAAGTGCACATCTGTCGAGACTCTGAATAGTCTCAGCCAGGATCATGTCCCCGATACAGTTGAGCTCTTCCATTTGCCTAACCATTGGGCAAAGTCTCAAATCTCCAAAGCCGGGGTCACGGTTGAAGAGGAACCCAGCTAACAAATAAAAGACGAAGGCTCGCATTCTATGCCTCAATTGAATATCGTCTTCAAAATTGGTGGTCAAGAATTCATCAATTAGGGGAAGCAGCATCGCCTTATCCCCATCTACAATCATAGCTTGGGCTTGGGGTTTTGTGAAGCTAAAAAGCCTCTGAAAAGATCCCACATACCCGATTTGGACCTCATGCCTCACAAGAGGGGCATTTGGATTGCACCCAATGATCGAGCAGAACTCCTCAAAAAGAGGACACATTTCCTCCATCCGAGCCCCAAATCTGAAAACATGGGCTTGGGGATCCCAAAACCTGATGCAAGAGTGCAAGAAATCCCAATCTACAGCTACACCTCTGAGGGTGGCGACAGCTTTCAACCCGTACCTCCCCATGTTGATCCTTTCAATGTTGTGGAGACTTTTGGTCCAATTATGCATCACGTGATTAAAAAGGGGATTCATTGTTATTTGAAAAAAAAAAATACAAGATCTTGCAGTAAGAGGATTGCTTTCTGGCCCACAGATGTAAGACAACCTTGAGTTTTATACTGGTCTGGCCCGGGCAGCGGCTCGGCCGCCGCCGACCGTCCTGATTCCTCTTTTTTGATGTTTTATAAAATTCTCTGTTTTGGCCCTGTTTAGGCCCTGTTATGTGCTATTTTTTTGGGATGGTGTCAGGGATTTATTTTTAAAATAGATTTCTAAAAAGAAAAAGCATCATGCATACATATGTGCTGTTAATACTAACAAATAAGTGCAGGTTTACAGATAAGTTCAGATAACAGTGGAAAAACATGAAAGGTACAAAGTACAGAAGGGGAATAGCTTAAATACAGCAAGCATAGTTCAAGACAAGTATGAAAAAAATCAGTGTCGGCCTCTCCGTCTTTGCGGCCTACTCTGCCTCTCGTAAGCAGCCTCAGTCCAAGCACCAGACAGTTCATCCGAGAAAGCAGTAATCAGTGCCGCCATTTCCGTGATCAGGCCCTCTGGTACCTGTAAAAGAGACGAAATCACAATCAATCTCATGAGAATTTTATGAATCCTTTTCATGAAAAGTTCCATGAGAATATACCTGAGTGACATGAGCAAAGCTCCGATATAATGCACCCTCTGCACTAATTGGTCGGGTCACCCAACCACCAGGTGCATGATAACGAGCAGCATAAGGCAGCCTCAAGTCGGCTAAAATAGGGTCAGATTTGCCGGTAGCTGTAAGGACGGATGCGGGAGGCCTCAAATGAGATGAACTGCTGCTTCCTCCAGTGTGTGATGGTCCAGCCCCGAAAGCGGAAGTCTCAGCCCTAGAGGAAGAGGGTCTTCCAGCTTGCCGGTCGGGAGAAGGATGGTCTCTCGGAGTGCCAGAAGTGGGAGCCGAAGAGTGGGAAGACCGATAAGGAGGTACAGAGTCAAATCGTGTCCCAATGCATGGCATCAGTCGATGAAGGCAGTAGAAGTCATAATCCTCATCCGGGGCATAAGCCGACTCGAAAGGGTCGCCCTCATACTGGGACACAGTAACAGGCAGAAGTGTTGAAGATAGCATATCATCAGGGGGATCCATGGGAACTGCACGGAAACCGACGATCTGGAAAGTCACCCTCTCAGCGAGATAATACCGTCGAAACTCTGGATGGGGAAGTATGAATCGACGGCGAGTCAGAAACTCTGATCGCCGAAAGCTGTAATCTTGAGCAATCCACTCTGCCAGTCGGTGAGACATCACTTCAGATGCAACCTGTAAAAATTTGTTATATTAGTGAATCATTTTCTCTAATATAATAAAAAAGATGACGATAAAGTATTTACTGAGTCCATTGGGCAGCTGTCGAAGAATGATCTCAGCCCTCTGATGGGAAGTTTCCTCTTCGGTACTTCTACCCTCTCTCTATACCACCTCCAAGCAATGGGGGAAAGAGGATCGGCGGGGGCAGGTATCTCACGAAGAAAAGGGGCGATGCCAGGAAAGTACTCGTAAGCCCAAGTCTAAAAAAAAAAAATATCAGAATTGGTGTATGTCAACATATATAAAGATAGGGGAAATGTTATTTACATTACCTCCCAGAAGTAATACAAGCCACAGGGAGCAATACGGGTATAGCAGAGGTCAGACATGTCGTCATACAACCTACACAGCATCATGCTAGCCCAATCGTACGTATGAAGCCGTGTCAGGTCAAGTAGGCTCTTCAGCACATTGAGACTCACTGCATCTTTCCTGTTTGATAAGAAGGAGCTAGCAAACAGGAGAAGCAAGATAAACCTGGCCGCCTGGTCAGCAGTAAGGTTGCCTGTCTCGTAACCAGTGTAGATACCTGGCGCTTGCTCCACAAGCCACCTCCGCTGAATGCAGCGAGGCGCCTGATATCGAGGATAGTCAACCCCGATCAAAGTAATCATGTCGGCTGAAGAAATGTCCTGCCGCCAGTCATCATAGGACTCTACCATCTCAACGCCAAAGGGAATCCCAGAAATGATGGAAAAGTCAGTAGGCGTCATTGTCATCTCCCCCCAAGAAAAATGGAAAGTGTCAGTAGTAGGCCACCAGCGCTCGGCTAAAGCACAGATCAAATCCCGGTGGATATCTCTGCCCACATCTATAGCCCTCAAATGGTGGAGGAAAGCAGGTCTGATAAGATCCCCCACTGGGTGCCCGATATCAAAGATGTAAGCCGAAATAGTGACCATCGGACGCTCAGCTATAGATATCTTGATCGTAGAGTCCTAAAAAAAAAATTCAGAAAAGTTGGACAAATTCAGAAAAGATTTAAGTTCTTTCCCCAGCCGGGTGTGGATTCCTAAAGGATTATTTCTAAGTTCTTTACTAGAAATAATTACTGATGGCAGAACATAATGAAGCCTGGTACAGATCCTAATTCATTACTAGTACATGTAAAGGAAATGTTCCTAAAATTTATTTCTAAGTTCCTTACTGGAAATAAATAAAATTCCTAAGCATGCATACCAGATGGACAAATGGGAATGTACTCACCTCATAGCAGCCGGTCCGAGAACTGTGCTTCTCCTCCTCAAGTAAAAGATTGCAGGGAGGGAGTGGGATTTCGAGGTCTTCAAAGCCGGTAAAATCCATCGTCGAAAGAAAATTTGAAAGAAGTGAAAGAAGAAGAATGAATGAAAGCAAATGAAAATTGAATGAAATGAGCCTATTTATAGAAAAAAAAAATGAAAATGCGGGTCTTTTTGCACCTCGCTCAAAATTCGCTCTTCAGAAGACCACTGAGTTCCATAAATCATTTTTATGGACCCCAGTGGGGGGGGGGGGGGGGGGGCAATTGTGAACACTCGAATTTTGAGGCTCGGAAAGCCAATTTCCTCAGACCAGGCCGGACCGGGGAACAACGGTAAAAGTCCACTGAAAGTATGTCTTCATGGTACTTGAAATGTCCGGTGCGACGCAAGGATCACTGATATGGTCTCGGAATAATTTTTAGAGGCCCATGGCTCCCGGAAAGTCAGTTTTAGCAGAAATAGCGTGAGTCGTGGGCCGCATCCCACGGCGGCCCGGACGCCGTGTTTCCGGGCGCCCGGCCGCCGTAGCGCTGGCGGCTCAGCCGCCGTCCAGCCCGATTTTGCCTATAAATAGGCTTCAGATTTTCAAAGAAAGAAAAAAACTTTTGGACTTCCTACGCCCAGATGCTGATGAAATTTTTATGCTTAAGAATTTCTAATATTGTGTTGTAGAAGCCAAGAATCATATTCAAAAGTGCAAGGAAACAAGATCTGGAACTTAGAAGTGAAAAAATTCTAATCAAGGTAATATCATAATTCATCTTTGGTCAATTCGAGCATATCATAAGCATTCTAATCTTCTTCTTAATTTCTTCTCGGTCAAAGACCTAATCTTTTTAGGTCTGAGAGCCTAATGGACTAATCAATCACCCTTTCGGTATTAAGCCGTAAATAAAATCAACCTTTTTGGCACGGAGCCTAAATCGAACTCTTTTGGTACTAAGTACCCGAAATTATACAATTTTGGCACTAAGTGCTAAATCTCACAAATTTGGCAAAAAGCCCGACAAATACACGAAGCATACACACACACATGCATGAAGCATAAATTTCATCGCCTTTAAATAGGCTTTTCCGAACTACATGGACTTTGATCTCCCATTCAAACGGGAGTATGTAGGCATATTTGGGATTCACCCCAAATAGCAAGTCCACATTTTAATAACAATCTCTTTATTCTATTTTCTTCGTCCCTTTTACATTCATTTCTTTTTTTTATTATTTATTGTCGAGTTAGTCAAATACATGACATAGTCCCCGAATCCTCCTTGGGTTCGCAGACTAGAAACATTTACATTGGACAAGTTATTGGAGTCAAACAAGGGTTTTCTTAGTTTTTCCCTTCGAACAAAATAAACTGAGTGGCGACTCCTGACAACGAGTGAACTTTCGCCCGGATCCTTTTCGGGCGGAAAACCGAGGTTCACACAGACAGGTTCCTCTGATAAATTGGAGCTGGCATTGACTTTGGATAGTGATTTGGAAATTTTTGATGCAGAAATAGCCAGTTGCCTTGAGACTTTAGAGGGTGCTGAAATAGAGGAGCTTAAGGAGGACCCAATTTTTGAACCTTCCCCCATTGAAAAAGAAGAGAAGAACCCCTCACTAGAGTTAGAGCTGAAAGAGTTACCTAAGAACCTGAAATATGTGTTTTTGGGAGATCACAATACTTTACCTGTAATAATATCTAGTGAACTTAGTGAAGGGGAGGAGATGAGGCTAGTGAGTGAGCTTAAAAGATTGAAGAGAGCAATAGGATGGGGATTGAGTGACATCAAGGGTATTAGCCCTTCCATGTGCATGCATAGAATCACTTTAGAAGAAGGAGCTAAACCTGTGAGGGAAACCCAAAGGAGACTTAACCCAAATATGAGTGAAGTGGTTAAGAGGGAAGTGCTCAAATTGCTGGATGAAGGAGTAATTTATCCAATTGCTAATAGTGAGTGGGTGAGCCCAGTACATATAGTTCCTAAGAAATCTGGAATCACTGTGGTGAAAAATGAGAATAATGAGTTGGTTCCTACTAGGACTACTACTGGATGGAGAATGTGCATCGATTATAGGAAGTTGAACAATGCTACAAAGAAAGATCATTTCCCTCTTCCTTTTATTGATCAGATGTTAGATAAACTTTCTGGGCACTCACATTATTATTTTCTGGATGGCCTTTCAGGTTACTATCAGGTGCCAATAGCTCCAGAGGATCAGTCCAAGACAACCTTTACTTGCCCTTTTGGGACTTATGCATTTCGACGTATGACCTTTGGCTTGTGCAATGCACCTGCAACTTTTCAGAGATGCATGATGTCTGTCTTCTCAGATATGATCGACGATTTTATTGAGGTATTTATGGATGATTTTTCTATTTTTGGTAATTCTTTTGATAATTGCCTCGATAAACTTGTTCGTGTGCTTGAGAGATGCATTGGATGTAACCTCACTTTAAGTTGGGAAAAGAGTCATTTTATGGTTACTCAGGGCATTGTCTTAGGTCATGTGGTGTCGAGTAAAGGGATTGAGGTGGATAAGGCTAAAATTAAATTGATTGCTAAGTTACCCCCACCTACCTCTGTTAAGGGAATAAGAAATTTTTTAGGGCATGCAGGATTTTACAGGAGGTTTATTAAGGATTTCTCCAAAATAAGCCAACCATTATGCCATTTATTGGGGAAAGATGTTTCATTTGAATTTACAGCACAATGCATGCAAGCTTTTAATTCCCTTAAGGAAAAATTGACTAGTGCACCTGTGATTGTAGCTCCTGTTTGGTCTTTACCTTTTGAAATCATGTGTGATGCTTCTAATCATGCAGTAGGAGCTGTTCTTGGGCAAAGGGTTGACAAATACTTGAGAGTAATTTATTATGCTAGTTTAACCCTGAATAGTGCACAAATGAACTATACCACAACTGAGAAGGAAATGTTAGCTGTTGTTTTTGCTTTAGACAAATTTAGAGCTTATTTAATTGGATCAAAAATTATTATTCATTCTGACCATGCAGCTCTTAAATATCTTTTAACAAAACAGCATGCTAAACCGCGCTTAATTAGGTGGGTGTTGTTATTGCAAGAGTTTGATTTCCAAATCAAGGATACTAAGGGTAGTGAGAATGTTGTTGCTGATCATTTATCCAGATTACCCTACTTTAGTGAAAATCTTACATCTGATAGCATTCATAAAAATTTAGAAGCATTTCCTGATGGGCATTTATTTGTGGTAATTAATGCACCTTGGTTTGCAAATATTGCTAACTATCTTGCTTGTGGTATTTTGCGATCTAACATGTCCTTTCAGGAAAAGAAAAGGTTTCTACACTTGAGTAAGTTTTATTTTTGGGATGAACCTTATCTATTTCGGATTTGCAAAGATGAGATAGTTCGCAGGTGTGTTTCTGAGGAAGAACAACTGAGTGTTCTTCAATTTTGTCATGACCTTCACTGTGGGGGTCATTTTGGAGGTAGAAAAACTGCAAAAAAGGTGCTTCAAAGTGGTTTTTACTGGCCCACTTTATTTAAAGATGCTCAAGATTATTGTAAGCACTGTGATCGTTGCCAAAGAGTAGGTAACATTGGGAGGAGGAATGAAATGCCCCTTCAGTCATATATTGTTGTTGAATTGTTTGATGTGTGGGGAATAGACTTCATGGGTCCTTTCCCCAAGTCCTTTGGTTATGAATACATTTTAGTTGCTGTTGATTATGTTTCCAAATGGGGGAGGCAATCCCCACCCGTACTAATGATGCTAATATTGTTGTTAAATTTGTGAAGGAAAACATTCTTAGCAGGTTTGGCACACCAAGGGTGATAGTCAGTGATGGGAGGAGCCATTTTTGCAACAGGCTGTTTGAGAAATTAATGCATAAATCCGGTGTGAAGCACAAGGTGTCGACCCCATATCATCCACAGACTTCTGGGCAAGTGGAGACATCAAACAAGCAGCTAAAATGAATTCTGGAGAAAACAGTCAACACATCCAGAAAGGATTGGGCAAGCAGATTGCACGATGCACTATGGGCATATCGGACTGCTTTCAAAACTCCTCTAGGTATGAGTCCATATCGATTGGTGTTTGAAAAAGCTTGTCACTTACCAGTGGAGTTGGAGCACAGAGCATATTGGGTAATCAAGACTCTGAATTTGGACTTGGACAAAGCGAAGAAAGAAAGATTTCTACAAATTTCAGAGTTAGATGAGCTGCGGAATGAGGCTTATGAGAGCTCGAGAATTTACAAGGATCGCACTAAAGCACTTCATGATAAAATTATAGTGCGAAAGACATTGAGTCCAGGTATGAAGGTTTTACTTTTTAACTCACGACTCCGTCTTTTTCCAGGCAAACTCAAGTCTCGATGGAGTGGTCCTTTCGAGATAACTCAGGTATATCCCTCTGGTGCAATTGAATTACTTAACTCTAGAACAGGTGAGACTTTCAAAGTGAATGGACAGAGAGTTAAGCCATACAATGAAGGATTTCAGGAAGTGAGGGTCATTGACAGCACTTTGATTCATGATCCCTAGGCCTTGCATGATGTCCAGCTTTATGACATTAAAGAAGCGCTAAATGGGAGGCAACCCATCGGTTTGCATTTATTTTTCGTAGTTGTAATTTTAAGTTTAGCAAGTTTTGATTTATGTTCGGTTTCAATAAATGGACTGTGCTTTGATCGGTTTTTCTTTACTTTGTGTTTCAGGGTGTTTAAGGAAGCAAGGTTGCAAAATCATTAAAAAAAAGAGTTTAAAGTTAATAAAATGGCAGTAGGTGACACGGCCAAAGGACTTGGCCGTGTCACACACTGGACACGGCCAAAAATTCTTCAAAATTTGAACGATTTTGCACCTTCGTACAGAATGGGACACACCCAGGAGACACGGCCGTGTCACCTGGCCGTGTCCCCCAAAAACTATGAGACACGGCCGTGTGCTCTCCACTTGGCCGTGTCCCTTCACTGATCCAATTGAATCCATAGTGAAGTTTGTAGTCCTGGATATACCCGTCACCTTTGCATTACTGTTAGGAAGACCTTGGTTTAATCCTCTTGGTAGAGTTTCTTCCACACTCTACCAGACGATCAAGTTCTCAAATGAAGATGAAACAGTGATCATCGAGGCTGAGAATATTGAAGTAGTAAATGCTTTGATGATTGAGAGGCCTCTCAATGGTTTTCAAGTAGATGTTGTTTCTGATAATGAGATAATGGGTTTTAGAATTTTGGCAATGATGAAGAAAATAAATTATCTACCCGGTACTAGCCTTGGGAAGGTAGGTGTAACAGAGCTTTCCGATTTTAAGACTCAAACTTTCAAGGAAGTGTTGGGATATGATGAAGCAATGGAGGTGTTCTGCTGAAAAATAATGAGAAGATGAGTTTTCCTTCACTTGAAGAAATATTTGTCAAAGAACCAAAGCTGGGACCATTGCAAGGAAAGCCGGAGCCTATTATGTTCATGGGAAAAATGATCATTGGGTTTGAGATCTTTGCTGATGTTGCTGAACTGGTGGAACAACAAGAAAAAGAGCCTGACGTAGAAGAAAATTGGAGTACAGCTCTTTCCAGACTGTATTATCTAGACTCATGTTCTTGGTTCTCTTACTAGACAAAGACCTACTGCTATGTTTTGATGTTTATCAGTAAATTTAGAATTTTCAAATCCTTCATACTGGAATTCGTCATGAGAAGTTTTTCAAAGCTTATAAAGACATTCAGAGAATTTTTTCTCTGTTAAAAGTTCTAGTAGATTTTGAAGATATCAAAATTTCATTACTATCTGCTTGCGCTGATTCTCATGCTTACTCTTATTTTAACATTTTTATTTTAATATGATAGTTATTATATTATAGCTATGTAATTGACTAAATAAAGAAACTTCAAGTGTATAAGAATAAAAATACATTTATTTATAAAATTCAAGTTAAATGAAGATAAATTAATCAATAAATTTAAAAAATGTTAAAAGAAATTGTCTTACTATTTAAAATTTTGTACAAAAAAAAGGAATTTCCATTGTAATGACACATTAAAAAAACTTTTGAATAATGAATTGATTATATTAGAAAAGGAATGAATAGCTAACAATATATATATATATATAAAGAAAGAAAATTTGCTTTACCTGTAATGTCAAACACAGTAGCTGTTAAAATCTTTGATTTAGAGCCACTCAAATGATAATAACAAGGCTTGTCAGTTCTCTTTAATATAAGTATATATATAATCAATAAAGTTGTAATCCTAACATATATCATGCGTAGTCCTTTTTTTTTTAAAGAACAACAATTTGTTTTTGAAAACTCTTCGTTTCACACTACAAATTCCAACCCTAATCTTATCCATATATAAGTCTCCTTTCCTTTTTTTTTTCCCTTTTCATTCATTTTTTACCGTTCAGTTATTTTCCGCTCTTCTTCTTCTCTTATATTTTCCTTGTACAAAATAATACTTATTTTAGATTAAATCCTCATTGTCATCTTCTCCAGGTTTAGTTTTGCGTAAAGGGAAAAGCAAAAATTCTGAGTTCATTTTTCCTATTGTTACATTTTTTTCTTATTCGTAAATTATCTAGATTTTCTCTTTGGAATTAGCGTTTTCATGACAATTCTCTTTTTTTTAATTTTTTTTCATTTATTCTACTTCTGTTCAATTTGTTTTTCATATTTTTATGTTTTTTGTATTAGATCCACGATTGATAAAGGGGAAATCAACCTGTTTGTCAATCTTGGTATTTTGGATTAAACTAATTTTTATCATTTATTTGCCTAATTTCATTATTATCTTTTTTTTTATACTGATTGCAAGGTAAAAGTGTGTTATAATGTGACTTGGCCTGTGTATCTTATGGATGTTATAGCCAATTTTTGTTTTGTATATACTTTCATGTTATACATTTATACAGTTTTCAAACATTTATTCTATATTTTATAGGCAAGACAAATTATACAACCACTTCCTGACTATATGCGACTATAGCAGAAAATAAGCTTATAGCAAATAATCCCTTCAAAAAAAAAAAAGCTTATAGCAAATAATGAATGTTTACATATACGGTAAAAAAAATTAAAAAAAATAATTATTAATTTACATGACAAATATTATCCTTGAATTTCCAAAAAAAAAAAAAAGAAAACAAATTATCAAGTACAATCCATGTATTTGATAAGATTCAAGTTTTCTACAATTTTCCTCTACCAAGAAATTTGAAGATCCTCTCTTCTTTTTTTACCTCTATTTTTTCTCTTTTTTTCTGTATTTTTTTCCTTGTTTGTGTTTTTTTCTCCTACCGTCTTTTTTCTTTCATTTTTTTTTCTATCTCTTTTATTCCGTATTTATAGTAAAATAATTTGTATTTTTATTATTTTCAGGTATGGAGTTGGTATGGGATTATTGCTGCTGCTGCATATTCCTGTCACTTTTTTTGTTAATTGAATTTTTATTTTATGCATACAAAGAATATTATAAATATTTTATTAATAATTTTTATTTAATTATTATTTTTTTCCTGTTATATATATAGTGGATTATAACACACATTATATATTTTTATATGTTATAAATGTTATGCATATGTTGTATCAATGTTGTGTGTATTTTATATATGCTATATATATATATATATATATATATATTGAGTGTACTCTGTAAATATATCTTGGTATGATGTATATATACTAAAAAAAATAAACACAGACATTGAAATCTAAAAATCATCTCAAACAAATATTAGAATAAAACAAATGCAAATAAAAAAGATATAACAATACTAAAAAAAATATAAATTGAAAATGAATAAATGAAAAAATTCATAAAACAAAAGAAAATTTTCTTTAAAATATTTTATTAAACATATAGAATGCATTACTGTTAAAAAATAACAAAGTATTTAATATTACAATTGAAAAACAATAAACAAAATAAACAAAAAATACATATATATTAAAAAAGAATAAATAATATAGAAGATCAAAATAATTTTATGCACTAAAAAAAGAAATAAAGAAGAAAAGGGAGAGGGATAGAAGAGGAAAAAAACAGAAAAGAGATGAAGGATGCAAAAGAGAAATACAAAACGTTGATAGAGAGGTAAAATTGAAAAAAATATATAAATACAGAAAAAAAAAAAAACTGTAAGATTAAAAAAAGTGTTGTATATTTGAAAAGTAAATTTGAAGTATGGATAAATTGTGTAATTTTCTTTTTTTGTTATTTCTTTTACCACCACCCTAAGCACAGTCAAAATCTCACCGCTAGCCTATTACTAGACTCTGATGGCGAACCTCCTATCGCTTGAGCTATACGCGTTAGAAACTCATTCTAAGTTATTGTTCATGCATCGACGTGTCAAGCTCACCTTGTTAGAATTTCTCCCTCCGACCATCTTCTCTAGGCTCGTATTAGTATTTTTGACCCATTCTTACTGGTTCTCATGCATTTGTATTGATCCAAGAGGTTCTTCTATTTTTGTAAGCTACTATAGTCTTCTCTTTTTTCATACTACATTTATGGATACAATTTTTTAAGCTCAGTTTTAAGCTACTATATGGGTCTTTTGCTGTTTGGATACAATTATTATTTGGGGCGTATTTAAATTATGGCGAATAATAAAAAGTTTGCTATTCCTAGTTCTGATAACTTTTCGTTGCAAATAAGTCTCATGAAACTTGATGAAACTAATTATCTTGTCTAATTTAGATCTTGTTTGCTGATTATCAAAGCTAGAAGATTGCAGAGTTATATTACTAGTGATAAAAAGAAACTAGATATCACTAGTAGCGACTATAATTAATGGGAGTTAGAAAATTTCCTAGTGATATCTTGGCTCATCAATTCTATGCAACCTTAATTACTTGAACATATCTCCTGCTCAATACTACAATAAAAATGTAGAATACAACATCTCACACATATTCACAAATTAGTAATAATGCTCAAATCTTTGATTTTTAGGATAAAATCTATGGCACAAAGTGAGGTGAGATAACTACTTCTGAGTTTTTTCTGATTTAAGTGGACTATGGCCGGAGCTTAATTATTATCAAGACTTCCAAGTTGATTGTATTGGAGATACGGTAAAATTTTAAAAACTATTTGAGAAAGAATGAATTCATGATTTTTTGTCGGTTTTAATATTGAATATGATCATATAAGGGTTCAAGTACTTGGAAAAGATCATCTTCCCTTATGGAAAACTTATTCTTATATCTATTAAGAAGAAAGTAGAATAAGTGTCATACTTCACAAAGCACTACTAGAAAAAGTTGAATTTGTTGTACAAACTCATGATCAACCCAATGCCAATAGTTACTTGTCTGATAAAGATCACTTGCAATGTGATTACTATAGCAAGCCAAGGCATAATAAGGCACATTGCTAGAAGTTGGATGGACAACCAACTAGAGGTAATGGAGGAAGGAAAAGAGGTCCCACAAGGGTTCAAGTAAATCTAGTTGAGGCTAATGGTGCTTCTGAACCACTTATATGTGGTATTCTATTTAATGAGGATATTCAGAATCTATGACATCTCTTATCTCAACTGGACTCTCCATCTACTTTTAGTACACTAAATTTTATGCAATTAAGTAATGTATTTCTTTTCAATTCTAATACTTGTCCTGGATTATAGACTCTAGAGTAAATAGATATATGATATGTTCTTTTATAGAATGTTTAACCTAGTCCTTTGGGAAAAAGGGGATAATGTTGGAATAACATATGATTCTTTTACTCTTGTATTCAAAATAGGTTTTGTTGATTATACTCTTATCATGTGCCTCGTTGTCATACTAATCTAGTATCTGTCAGTTCCTTTATAAAAGACCTTAAATGTAAATTATTTTTTCCTAATCATTGTATCTTTTAGAATCTTCACATAGGGAAGAAGATTAACCCTAGTAGAATGTAAGATGGCTTGTAATCTTGGAAGGGAGTCAAAGCTCAATGATGAATCAAGCTTTTTTTTTTTTTTGAAATAAAGATGTTAATTGAGAAATTTTACAATGGCATCAATGATTAGGATATCCATCATTTTTTATTTTAGAAAAGTTATATCCAAATTTATGTCATAAGACTGTGTTTGTTCCTTATTTTGTGATTCATGTGAACTTGCTACATGTACAAAGAGTTCTCATCATTTGAGTAATAATAAAAGTACTATTCCTTTTATGACTACATTTTAATATTTGGGGACCTAATCAGAATCCTTCTTTATCTGCAAGTCATCAATGGTTTGTCACTTTTATTAATTATTGAACTGGAATAACTTAGAGATTATTTGATGAAAGCAAAAAAAAATTGATGTATTTTCATGCTTTTAGTCTTTTTCGTAAAATGATATGTACATAGTTTGATGCTAAGATTAAGATTCTCAAAAGAGACAATGGTACATAGTATATGGATGGTAAATTTCGAGCTTATTTGGACTCTTATAGGATAATACATTAGACTAGTTGTATTTATAATAGTGAACAAAATGATGTTGCTAAAAGAAAAAAAGTTAAATATTAGAAGTGGACTTATCACTCCTATCCACCATGAATCTTCTGAAGAGTCACTAGGGAAATTTAGTTCTTTCAGCTACTTATCTTATTAACAAAATGTCTCTTAAAACCCTCAACTTTAGAAGCCCTTTAGAGATGTTGCAAGCAAAAAAAATTTTACATTGTTCTAATGAAAGTGTTTGGATGTATATGTTTTATTCATACTAGGAATGTTGGCAAATTAGAACTTAAGGATTTTAATATATGTTTTTTTGGATACTCTTCTTCTTAAAAGTTACAAATATTATTACCCTCCCTCTATGAATTACTTTGTAAGTATGGATGTTACCTTTCGCCAATCAAAACTTTATTTCAATGCCAATTGATCACATATTTAAGGTGAGTTATCTTTGCACTTTGATTCCTGTGATGATTTGAATAAGCCTATTGCACAAAGAAATGGGGTGAGATCGTGCACTAAACTTTGTATATCTAACTTTGTGTCTTATGACTCCTTATCACCTATTTTCAGAGCCTTTGTGATCTTTTCTATTTTTCTATGTCGTCTATTCTATAACATTGGAGAGAAGCCTTGTGAGATTCTAAATGGAAGGAAGCAATGATTGAAAAAATGAAAGCTCTGGCAAAGAATAAGACCTGGAAACTTATCACACCTCTATTGGGAAAGAAAATGGTTGGTTGAAAATGGGTTGGTACTATGAAATACTAAGCATATGATTCAATTGAAAGATACAAAGTAAGACTTATGGTTAAAGGGGTTTACTTTCATTCAAAAATCTTCACCTAACATTTCCAGAATTTATTACCTAGCTTTGAGTCTCTATTTTTTCTAGCAATAATTTATTCAGGATGGTTTTATGATTTAGATTTGTTAATCAATTGTTTTGTGAGTTATCTTGTGTTAAAATGCTCTCATGTTTTTGTAAATTTAGAATTTTGAGCAACTGGTTATTTTTGTTGTAAGGCTTTAGCCTAGGTATACAAGTAGATACTTGATGTTCCATGAAATTGTGAAAAATAATGTAATTAAAGATTTTATTTAATTGAAAGTACAACTCATACTTAATGTCCAAGTCGAATTCTATGTTTTCTATTTATATTTTAGTTCAATTACTCACATTGTTTTGACAAGTAAATAGCATAAGATTGGCACTCTTGGCCCTCAAATTAATCTCACTATCAGAGAAAAACAGTAGCTCAAACTCTTGTAATAAGGAACAAAACTTTTAAGAAAATAATTATATATATGTGTGTGTGTGTGTGTATTCATGTTTCCTTCCTCATAAACTCACTTGAAGTAAACATTCCAACAACTAATTGTCTTAATCAACCATAATATAGCCAAATTACTAGCCATTGTACCAGAAAATATTAAATGATTACACTAGCCTCTTACGCATATATTAGTTAGAAATTAGGGATTGCAGTGGAATGGGAAAAATCAGATTTTAGTAATTGATATTGTCAAATTTTATATGGTCATAGTAAATTCGGTAGTGTAACTTCAGTAAAGGTAGGTAATAATTCAGGTAAGATAGGATATATTGAGCTTACAACAAGCTAAGCTTTACAACACAAAATAACCTAAGTTATTTAGGTTGGGTTGCTTTTCTTATTATAAGATCATTATGTTTCTTATAATCTTTAGATGTGAGATGTATTTAACACTCGCCTCTCAAATGTCAACTACTCAATTGAAATTTGCCAAATATTTTAGTAGCCACTATTCGGGCCACCTAGGAACACAATCCTACATTTAATGGTTAATATTCGGACCACCAAGTAAGAGTATCAACTCTGATACCATGTCAAATTTTATAAGGTTGTAGTAAATTAGGTACTAATTTCAATAAAAGTAGGTATATTAGACTTATAACAAGTTAGGTTTTACAATACAAAATAATCTAAATTGTTAAGGTTGGGTTGCTTTTCTTATTATAAGCCCATTATATTTCTTATAATCTTTAGATATGTAATAAGCTTAATAGATATCTTTTTTTTTCAATGAATTAATGATGAAACTTAACCTTTTAGTGTTCATGTTAATTGTTTTTTACGCAATGAACCAAAATGATACCAAAATCATTCATAGCCATCTCATGTGCAGAAAGAACACAATGGAGCTGGTTTTTGGAACATAATAAAGAATCATTACAGTTAGTTATTTTTATTAATTATTGATTATCTTGGATGAATTGAGGTAGTTGTGATATGTTTGTGTTCTAACCCTATATGAGCATGTTGCAGGGGATGGCATAACAAGTGGATGAAATTAGTTTAGGCTTGCATTATAGCTTTGGTTAATGACCTATCTATTTTGTTTCTGCGGCTGCAGAGCCTCCTAGAGTTACTATTGTTCACCCTATAATGCATAACAAACAACCCTAATTTTTATGGAGTAATTTAATAAAAAAAATATTTTAAGCTGCTATAATGACAGTTTAGTAATTATAACAAAAATTTAAAGTTGCAATTTAATTTTTTTTTGTCTAGCCCAATGAGAAATGATCTAATGAGTTAAATTCATTGCTTTATAGTGATGTTTGTCATTTTTTGTTTTTTTTCCCAAATTCTAATATTCAAACATTTAAAAATACAATTTTCCATTTCTAATATACGATGTCATTTTTTTCCTAGAGATTTATAAACTAAACAGGTTAATAGCAAGTTAATTTTATTTGTTCTTAACTTCCCTACTTGACTTTAATGATTTTTTTTCTTATTAGTAAATTGCAAGACTGTTTATAGATAAATTTATAAGAAAATGTAGCAGAATTTGACAATTATCATATTATATTCTAGTGTTGTAATATTTATATATTTTTGAGAAGCACAATTTTATACTTTAGTATTCTTTGTTATTCAATTTTCTTTTCCAACTCAAATACTCCTTTAATGCAATCCTGTTTTTTGGTTAGTCTTACATGCAAATAAATATTTAATAATAAATTAATAATATATTATCAGCAAAATAATAACAAATCTAATAACAAAAATAACATCCGCTTTTTATATTAACAACAAAATATATTACCACCGAGCTTATAAATCAATTGGCAATAAACTATTCTAACTTAATAAAAGGTCTTGAATTCGATTTTCTGAGGATAAAGAGAGTTTTATCATCTTTGTGGTCTTACCAAATTATAGTCCGAAAGGATGATTTGTAAAAAAAAAAAAGAAACAGAATATATTCAAACTAGTGAAGGATCTAGTAAAAGATATCATATATCCATTACTAGTATAGTAATGGATCACAAATTAAATATGTTTTCATGTGTATAGTAAAAGATATTCTTTTTTCCTCTTTGACTTTACTTTTTTCTAAAATATTTCTTTCCTTTTACCTTAATTAAGAAAATCCCAATAAAAAGAAGCTAATGCTGCCTACGATTCCTCAAGAACCCAGTTTTCAATTTTTTTTTTCTTTAGAGAATACTCAAGATTTGATTGTTTGTTTGCATTCCTTCAAAAAAAAGAATGTTTGCAGTTGCCAATAATTGTTCTCTGCCGGCGAGGCTACCTGCATAAGAAGGGGGCAGTTGCCCCCTTCTTTTTAAAATTTTTTTTATATATATGTATATATATTATTAAAATTTTTAAAATATTTAATTGTCCCTCTTTAAATTTATATTATTTTTAATATATATAGTATTTTTATTTTGCCCCCTCTATTAAAAAATCTAGCTTCGCCTCTGATCTCTGAAATATAATCCAAATTTCTCATACACCAAAAATATCTAATACTGCAATATAATCATAAATTACAAGAAAAATATATATATCCGTTGATTCTTGAACTCCCAGGGCGGCAGGGAAGAAAGGATCCTTCTCCCACCCATCAAAATTTGAAGCCGTTTAATAAAACCAATAGGTCGATGATAAAGAAATCGATTAAGGGAGAAAAATTAACCCTAGCTTAATAGATTTTTGTGTCGGAAAAATCTTTGTTACTACAATATTGTAACTGCAGAAATGAATCTAAATGGGAAGAAGACAAGATGGAGAGGAGGTTTTTTCTAATTAAGATGCACAATATCTGCGACAACAAAAAAATAAAAAAAAATTGCACCAAAAAAAAATTAAAATAATAATAATAATGATAATAATAATAATATTGTTAACATATCAACGAGGAGAAGGGTCACACTCACAGCAGCCACATGATTTTGCCTCACTAATTTTGATTTCTTCTATTTTTCCACCGTATAATTTAAATAGGAGCACCAAATAAACCTTTTTTTTTCAAATAATAATTGTTGTTATTTGACTTTAATTTCATTTTTTATTATCATATTAATTTGTCTATCATAATATAATTTTGAAGGACATGGTAAAATTATAAATTTTTACATAATAATATAATTTATCTAATAAGATGATTTAATTAATCATCATAACTAAAAATTTAAAACTAAATTTTATTTCTGATTAGCGCTTAACATTGGTTGGAATATAAATTAGGAAGACATTCTTTTATAATTACAACTAGAAAATCGCCTAATTTCATGTTTTTAGTAATATTCGTTTAAGCATTTATTTTTGGAACAGATATAATAAATATTTTCTCTGTGTATATATCAAGTATAAAAAAATAATCAATCCCTATGAAAAGACTTAATAAATAAAATGAAAAAAAATTCAATAATATAATTTTTTTTATTTTAAATAAATTTAACTTCCATAGAAAATTTAACACGAAATTGAATTACAAATTTATTGGTCATGTTGTAGTATCGCTAAGAACCCTATAAAAGGATGCAGAGTGTCCAAGAGAAGACTCGAAAGTTAAAACCCAAAAAAAGAAGCAGAGACACCTTTGTCTTTGCTTCAATATTTTCCAACATAAAAACATTAAATATACTTGTCAAATTTGATGGCTTTGGTTGGTGTGGCTTAATTTGTTGCAATCCCACATCGGAAGTTTTAAAGATAGGGGTGAGTTAGTTGCCTTATAAATAACTCATCCCTTCCAAATTATTTGTATCCCAAAATTAGTATACATTTTCGAAAATTTGTATATTGTAAATTTTGGTCTTCTCTTCCCAAATTAATAAGAGCAGGCTGCCTCAAGTGGTGCTCGGAGACGTAGGCATATTTAGCCGAACTCCGTTATCAAATTTCCGGGTGTGTTCTTTCCTTGTCTCTTTTATTTATTCCGCATTTATTTTGTTTCTTTTCTGTATTAGTATAGTATTCAATATTTATTTGCCGGGTTTATTTGTAGTGTATTGTACTATTCATTTGGGTATATTTTACTATTCACATGTACGGTACTATTCATATATACACGGGTTTAGGTTGTGATAATATACTGTGCAAGTAAGTTCTGTCTAGGAGACTGGGTTTTAAGAGGGACCATTTGTGACCCCTCCAGCCTTTCCTGGGAATTTATTTGGAATGGTAATTTTGTCTAAGGAGACTATTCAGTAGTCTTTCCTGGAAATTACCGAATCAGTGCAATTCACTAGTTGTAGTTTGAGGGAAAATTACCCGATTTTCCCAACAAGTGGTATCAGAGCCGAAGGTTCGTCCTAGGTCTATTTGTAATATTATTTATATTGAATACTATCATTTGAGTCTGTAATGGCATCAGTAAATCCACCAACTAATAGTGCTACATCAGATATGGCACAAGGGACATCAGCTTCCTCGTCCACATGGCCAAGGATTCCAATGTCAAGTTTGAAGTTGGCGGTAGAGATATTTGACGGTACTGGCCATTTTGGCATGTGGCAAGGCGAGGTCATGGACTCCCTTTTCCAACAGGGCCTTGACATCGCCATTGAAGAAAAGAAACCAGAATACGTAGAAGATAAGGATTGGAGCATCATAAATCGGTTGGCATGCGGAACAATTCGATCGTGCTTATCCAGAGAGCAGAAGTATGCACTCAAGAACGAGACTTCTGCACATAAATTGTGGAAGGCGTTGGAGGAAAAATTTTTGAAAAAGAGTGGTCAGAATAAGCTCCTTATGAAGAAGAGGTTGTTCCGGTTTGATTACCAACCAGGTACTACTATGAACGAACACATCACTTTGTTTCAACAATTAGTAGCAGACCTGTTAAACTTAGATGTAAAATTTGAAGATGAAGATTTGGCTTTGATGTTATTGTCATCCCTTCCCGATGAATTTGAACACTTAGAAACTACTTTACTTCATGGGAAGGAGAATGTATCTTTAGATGCTGTATGTTCTGCCTTGTATAGTCATGAATTGAGAAAACAAGATAAAAGGAAAAACAAAGTAGCTACAGCAGATGAAGCATTAGTGGCGAGAGGTCGTCAGCAGAGCCAGTTGAAGGGAAGAAGAGGAAGATCAAAGTCAAAAAGCAGAGTTGCCAAAGATGAGTGTGCTTTCTGTCATGAGAAAGGGCACTAGAAGAAAGACTGTCCAAAGTTGAAGAATAAAGGGAAGGCTCAGCAAGATGCAAATGTTGCAGAATGCAAAAGTGATGCAGAGTCAGATGTCTCTTTGGTGGTATCACCTTCAACATCCCATCCAGATGAGTGGATTTTGGATTCCGGTTGCACCTACCATATGTCTCCCATTCGGGAGTGGTTCTTTGATTTTGAAGAATGTGATGGTGGAGTTGTTTATATGGGAAATGACAATCCATGTAAAACAGTTGGGATAGGTTCAATCAAGCTGCGGAATCACGATGGATCCACAAGAATTCTGAAAGATGTACGGTATGTTCCGAATTTGAAGAAGAATCTCATCTCTTTGGGAGCCTTAGAGTCAAAAGGCCTAGTTGTGATGATGCGAGATGGAATTCTTAAAGCAACTTCGGGAGCACTTGTGATGTTGAAAGGCGTGAGGAAGAATAATCTGTATTACTACCAAGGTAGTACAGTGGTTGGGACAGTAGCGACTGCAACGTCTAGTAGCAAGAAGGATTCAGAGGCAACAAAGCTGTGGCATATGCGTTTGGGACATGCTGGTGAAAAATCCTTGCAAATTCTTGCCAAGCAAGGACTGTTGAAAGGTACGAAGACTTGCAAATTAGAATTTTGTGAGCATTGTGTTTTGGGAAAACAAAGAAGAGTGAAATTTGGCACTGCCATTCATGATTATAGGTAGGCATTACTTTGTCACTTTTATTGATGATTTTTCCAAAAGAGTATGGGTGTTTACTATGAAGAAGAAAGATGAAGTGCTTGGAGTTTTTCTTAAATGGAAAGCTCAGGTTGAGAACCAGACTGGTAGAAAGATCAAAGTTCTCCGAACAGACAATGGTGGAGAATACAAGAGTGATCCATTCCTGGAGGCATGCCAAGAATTTGGCATAGTTCGGCACTTTACAGTCAGAAAAATACCACAACAAAATGGGGTGTCGGAGCGTATGAACAAGACATTGGTGGAGAAAGTTCGTTGCATGCTGTCTAATGCTGGGTTAGGCAGAAAGTTTTGGGCTGAGGCTGTGACATATGCTCAACATCTCGTCAATCGCTTGCCGTCATCTGCAATAGATTGCAAGACTCCTTTAGAGGTATGGTCTGGGAAACCTGCAACAGATTATGATTCTTTGCATGTTTTTGGTTCTACTGCATATTATCATGTAAATGAATCAAAGTTGGATCCACGAGCAAAGAAGGCTCTCTTTATGGGCTTCAATGCTGGAGTTAAGGGATATCGTCTTTGGTGTCTAGAGGCAAAGAAGACCATCATCAGCAGGGACGTTACCTTTGATGAATCTGCCATGTTGCATAAGGTAACTCAAGAAGGAACTGATGGTACTCCGCAGCAGGTGGAGTGTACGCCGAAGCAGGTGGAGTTTGAACAGATAATGGTGAGCCCAACAAAAAGTACTATGAGTGACTCTCCTATGGCAGAAGCAGAGGCAGATGAGGAAGAGATTTCGACCCAAGAATCTCAACAGCAGTCAGAGTCAATTGCTGTTAGAAGGACAAGACGAGAAATTCAGAAACCTGCTCGTTTTGTTGACATGGTAGCCTATGCACTTCCAGTTGTTGATGAAGTTCCATCCACCTTTCCTGAAGCCATCCGAAGTTCAGAAAATGGTAGATGGAAAGATGCAATGGAAGAAGAGATGCAATCTCTTGAGAAGAACAAGACGTGGAAGTTGACACAGTTACCAAAAGGCAAGAAAGCAATTGGATGCAAATGGGTATTTGCAAAGAAAGAAGGATTTCCTATCAAGAATGATGTTCGCTACAAGGCAAGATTGGTAGCTAAAGGCTATGCTCAGAAGGAGGGAGTTGATTATAATGAGGTATTTTCTCCAGTTGTTAAACATTCCTCAATTAGAATTTTGTTGGCCTTGGTAGCACAGTTGAATTTGGAGCTAGCTCAACTTGATGTGAAGACCGCGTTTCTACACGGTGACTTGAAGGAGGAAATCTATATGTCTCAGCCAGATGGATTCAAAGTTGCTGGTAAAGAAAATTGGGTTTGTAAACTGAACAAATCATTGTACGGATTGAAGCAATCACCGAGGCAATGGTACAAACGATTTGATAAGTTTATGATGGGTCAGAAGTACACAAGAAGCAAATACGATCACTGTGTGTATTTGCGCAGGCTTCAAGATGGGTCCTACATCTATCTACTCTTGTATGTTGATGATATGTTAATAGCATCCAAGAGCCAAATTGAAATTGATAAAATGAAGGCTCAGTTGAGTGAAGAGTTTGAGATGAAGGATTTGGGAGAAGCCAAGAAGATTCTCGGCATGGAGATAAGCAGGGATAGACAGAGAGGCAAGTTTTGGCTGACACAGAAGCAGTATTTGAAGAAGGTATTACAACGTTTTGGTATGAATGAAGATACAAAACCTGTAAGTACTCCGCTTGCTCCTCATTTGAAGCTTAGCAGCCAGTTATCTCCAAAGACAGATGAAGAACGAGAATACATGGCGAAAGTCCCGTATGCTAATGCAATTGGAAGCTTGATGTATGCAATGGTGTGTACGAGACCCGATATTTCACAGGCAGTCAGTGTTGTGAGTAGATATATGCATGATCCTGGCAAAGTTCATTGGCAAGCTGTGAAATGGATTCTACAGTATATTCAAGGTACTGTAGATGTTGGCTTAGTGTTTGAGCGGGATGAATCACTTGGTCAATGCGTAGTTGGATATTGTGATTCTGACTATGCAGGTGACTTGGATAAGCGACGATCTACAACTGGCTACTTATTCACTTTAGCTAAGGCGCCAGTAAGTTGGAAGTCTACTTTGCAGTCAACAGTGGTTTTGTCTACAACAGAGGCAGAGTATATGGCAATTACAGAGGCTGTAAAAGAGGCAATTTGGCTTCAAGGATTGCTAAGAGACTTGGGAGTTGGTCAGAAACACCTTGAGGTGTATTGTGACAGTCAGAGTGCTATTCACTTAGCAAAAAATTAAGTTTTTCATGCAAGAACGAAGCACATTGATGTTCGCTATCACTTTGTGCGGGAAATTCTCGAAGAAGAGGAGATACTTCTCCAGAAGATTCGGACTACGGAGAATCCTGCAGATATGATGACCAAGGTGGTGGCAAAAGCCAAGTTTAAACATTGTTTAGACTTGGTCAATATCCTGCACATTTGAGTTGGCGCCTGAAGGCGCAAATTGGAAGCACTACGAAGACTGTTTTGTTTG
This sequence comes from Garcia nutans, assembly GCA_947685225.1. Taxonomy (NCBI): domain Eukaryota; kingdom Viridiplantae; phylum Streptophyta; class Magnoliopsida; order Malpighiales; family Euphorbiaceae; genus Garcia; species Garcia nutans. The sequence continues at coordinate 7,934,689 of CANTUV010000059.1, read as the reverse complement.
ATTGGGAAGATGAAGAATGTTTGCATTTGGTGGGATTAGAAATTATGCCAAGGTGGAGATTTGTCAAATTTGATGGCTTTGGTTGGTGTGGCTTAATTTGTTGCAATCCCACATCGGAAGTTTTAAAGATAGGGGTGAGTTAGTTGCCTTATAAATAACCCATCCCTTCCAAATTATTTGTATCCCAAAATTAGTATACATTTTCGAAAATTTGTATATTGTAAATTTTGGTCTTCTCTTCCCAAATTAATAAGAGCAGGCTGCCTCAAGTGGTGCTCGGAGACGTAGGCATATTTAGCCGAACTCCGTTATCAAATTTCCGGGTGTGTTCTTTCCTTGTCTCTTTTATTTATTCCGCATTTATTTTGTTTCTTTTCTGTATTAGTATAGTATTCAATATTTATTTGTCGGGTTTATTTGTAGTGTATTGTACTATTCATTTGGGTATATTTTACTATTCACGTGTACGGTACTATTCATATATACACGGGTTTAGATTGTGATAATATACTGTGCAAGTAAGTTCTGTCTAGGAGACTGGGTTTTAAGAGGGACCATTTGTGACCCCTCCAGCCTTTCCTGGGAATTTATTTGGAATGGTAATTTTGTCTAAGGAGACTATTCAGTAGTCTTTCCTGGAAATTACCGAATCAGTGCAATTCACTAGTTGTAGTTTGAGGAAAAATTACCCGATTTTCCCAACAATACTTTCATAAAAAAAAAAACATTAAATATACTATTTCAGATACCTTTGTCATTTCTCCTTTACAATTAATACTTTGTTTTTCTTTGAAAATAAGATTTCTTGAAGTATACACTGGTATTAAGTAAGGTATGTCTTTTCTTGATAACTGCTTAATTAATCAATTAATTGTCTCATTTCTTGGGTTTTCTTTTTTTTTCTCTTTATATTTCTTGTTTAAAAGAAATCTCCTTTCTTTAAAATTTTCTAATTTCTTGTATTTGTAATTATTTAGAAAGATGCGTTTGGTTACTACTGGTTGGCTAGCTAAAGTAGTTCTCTGGTTTTTCTTCTTCTTCTTCATTTCCTATTCCTCGAAGACCCCAGTTAGGTTTTTTTTTCTCAACTTTCTAGAATCTTTTTTGTTTTTCTTCTTCAATCATGGTCTATTCATCTTCATTGTCTATTCTTCAAGGATTAATTAGTACAGACTATTGTTGGATAGACTCTCATTCATCTATTATAACATATATGCTATTTTCTGGACATGTTCTATATACTTGGTTGATCGTATGATTAAGTTTATAAACTTCACTTAACTACCATAGATTAGAAAGTCCAAGAGTCACAAATTGTATAAATCAATTAGTAAAGGATTATTATAACTTAATTAGATATTTTAAGCTTGAGTCCTGAATTTATAACTATATTGAAATTTGATAGAGAGGGTTTTATTATATTTACTGGCTTATCCGATTCGACTTAAATGGATGGTTTAAAAAAAAGTCCAAGAGTTACATATAGTCTTTGTTTTTTTTTTAAATTAGGTTTTAGGATATGAAATAATGGAACAATTTCCGTTACTGTTTTTATATTAAGAATTTATTTAACATTTGCTCTAACATTAAATAGTAATAAATATTTTAATTTTTATTTAAATGTATTTTATTTATAATTTATTGCAATCACTTTATAAAAAAAAGTGATTGCAGCACATTTCAATAAAAATGAAATACATTCTAATAAAAAAATTAAAGCATTTATTTCTATTTAAGGTTACATGCTTCAGTAATTTACTTTTAACTTTTGTGCAGAACAATTCTGAAACCAACCAATAACAGCTCTGCTTTTAGGGTGCAATTACAAGGAACGAATCATCAACAGCGAGTAAGCATATAAAAATAATATATAGATATATATATATATATATATAGTTTTAGTATGTCATGTATATTATATAATACTTTGAATTACCATTAAAAAAGATTTTGATTCGTTAATAATATTTATTGGGGGAAGAGATGGACTATCTATATATATTTCAGATATAGATCATTAATTATATTAGTACTAATTAAATGTTGATTTGTTGGTAAAAATAAGTATTAAATCTGAATTACACATTTTCTTTTTATGAATTTTGAATTATATGGTTAAATTATCTCTTTATTTTTCTACATTTTATTAACTTACAATTATTCTAGATTGTAGAACAACACTTGTGAATTAATTAATTAACTAAATGTTTATTAATTTCAGCTGGTGATTGACAATGGAATTGTCCAAGTCACTTTGTCAAGTCCAGAAGGTGATGTTACTGGAATTAAATACAAAGGAATTGATAACGTACTTGAAATTTTTAATGAAGAAAACGATCGAGGGTACTTCTTTTATTTTTTATTTTTTATTTTATTTACACATAATTAATTATTAATTGTAGTTTAATAATGAAGAACATTATACTACTTGAAATTCTAATTACTTCTTAAACAATTTAATATTTTTGTGTTCAGATATTGGGATGTGGCTTGGAATAAACCAGGAAATCCTACCATCTACGACAAGTAAAACCCATCTATATATAATCTAATTAATTAATTTTTTTTAATAAGTATATGATTGCCATTAGTTAAAATTATTTATATATTTATTTTTCCAAATTATATTGAAATCATCATAATTACTGCCTTTTCAGATTGCAGGCGACCAAATTTAGAGTGATAATGGAAAATGAAGAGCAAGTAGAGGTTTCATTCTCCAAAAAATGGAGTCCTTTGATGGGTAAATCCACAGTTCCATTAAACATAGATAAAAGGTAAACTATATATTATCTATATATCCTTTAAAATCATTTATTAAAAATATTTAATAAATATTTCTTATACTAAAATAAAATATATGTAAAATATATGTTTTTATTAAATTAATTATTTTTTTAATTTTTGTAAAATAGAAATTATGTTAAATTTAACCCGTTGTGAATTTGAACTTTGTAGATATATACTACGACGGGGTAGCTCGGGACTTTACTTATATACAGTATTAGAGCGGTTAGAAGGGTGGCCTGACGTTGATATGGACCAAATTAGAGTCGTTTTCAAGCTCCGGCAAGACAAGTAATGGAAGAATTAACTCAATTTTTATATACAATAATAAGTAGCAGAAATTAATATTGCAACTAATTAGATAATGAGATTTTGTGTAAAAAATCAATCTTCAGGTTTCATTTCATGGCGATTTCAGATAATAGGCAAAGGACAATGCCAATGCCTGAGGATCGCGCTTCTGGATTGCCTCTTTCATATCCTGAAGCTGTTCTTTTGACAAATCCAATCAACCCAGAATTTAGAGGAGAGGTAACTCTAATTTTCAAACAAAATATTGTTATAATAGCATTTTCAGGTAAGATATTTGATAAAAATGTTACAAACAAGGATTCAAAAAAATTAATACAGTTGATGAGCTTTATATACTTTTGTGAGGCTGCTGCAGGTCGATGACAAATACCAATACTCATGTGAATACAAAGATAATAAAGTTCATGGATGGATTTCTGATAATCCATCAATGGGGTTTTGGATGATCACACCCAGTAATGAATTCCGAGTCGGTGGACCCATCAAGCAAGACCTTACCTCTCATGTCGGTCCCACTGTGCTGAATGTAAGTTCTTGGTGCATCTTGATCGATCAGTATTTGATTCAGAAATGTTTTAATCATTTCTAAAATTGCGAAATTTCGAATTATAATACCCACTTGTAATCAAATTTACTGAAAAAATGATTTTGCACCAGTTTGTAGTATAGGAAAAATCAATGAATCATGTCTCAATTGTTGTGTTGATGGCACTATTATATTCTTGAAGGCATGAGACTTATGTAACGTCTAGATTCATTTCTAGAAGTTAAATTCAATTTCATAACTGTTCGTTCAAATTAGAAAGAATGTATTATGGAACCTAATTACCAGCTTTGTGTGTGTAGATGTTCACTAGTACTCATTATGCTGGGAAGGACATGAACACGCAATATAGAAATGGAGAGCCATGGAAAAAGGTTCTTGGCCCTGTCTTTGTGTATCTTAACTCCATTTCATCTGCCGAGAATCACTCAACTCTTTGGAAAGATGCTAAACGACAAGTATGTATATATTCATATATTTACTAGCTTTGTCGTAGCCATTCTTTTCATGGGAACTTTGGAATATATATATATATATATATATATATTAGCTGTGGTCATTCTCATTGCAATTTTTATGATGTAGATGTCAACTGAAGTCAGAAGCTGGCCATACAATTTTCCTCAATCTAAAGACTTCCCTTCTTCTGATCAACGAGGGACTGTCTGGGGTCAATTGATAGTTCGTGACCGATACATCAACGAAAGGTTATTGTATGCTAGTTCTGCTTACGTGGGATTGACAACACCAGGAGATTTGGGTTCATGGCAAACAGAAGCAAAGGTTTAAATAAAACTGATTTTTATTTTTCTGATCATTGTTCAGTGAAATAAAGAATTAGTAATTTGTTGAGATAAGTTTATAAGGTTCTAATGTTCTAATGTTCCTTTTCCAGGGTTATCAATTTTGGACTCAAGCTAACAGGACTGGAAATTTCTTGATAGAAAATGTCCAAGCTGGGAATTATAATCTGTACGCATGGGTTCCTGGAATCATTGGAGACTACAAATACAATGTTAATATCACAATTGAACCAGGTACAAAAAAGTAGTGTAACTTGTCTTATTTTGTAAGAGCTCAAGTGCAAATTATGTCCTATTCTTTAACAATTTCTAATGCCCAGAAACAAGAAAAAAAGAAAACCTTATGTTTCATATTTAAATTAAATATAGGTTCTATGATCAAATTGGATACCCTTACATATGATCCTCCAAGAAATGGCCCAACTCTCTGGGAAATAGGAATTCCTGATAGGAAGGCTTCTGAGTTCTTTGTACCAGAAACATATCCAACACTCATGAACAAATTGTACACTAATCGCCTCACAGACAGGTTTGTTCTTATAAAGAATATTATTACATAAAAGGCTCACTGATCTTCACATATATATTATTACTATTACCACACTTTCTGCATATTTCTTACCATTTTCATCTTTAATTAATTTCATTTATTAACAGATTTAGGCAGTACGGATTGTGGGAAAGATATGTTGATTTATATCCTAGAAATGATCTGGTATACAACGTTGGTGTTGGTAATTATTTTCAAGATTGGTTCTTTGCCCATGTTACCAGGTACTTCTTAACTACACCTTTATATATCAATTCTTTACTTGAATTTCCACACTTCTGATTCTAATATTTACAATGCAGGGATGAAGGTAATAAGATATATAAGGCCACCACATGGCAGATCATTTTTGAACTCGAAAGTCTAACTCAAAATATGAATTACACTCTTCAATTAGCCTTGGCATCAGCTACATCCTCTGAACTCCAGGTACATAATTTAATTTAAATATTGATTGCTAAATTCCTCGATAAATCTATCGTTAATATTGGTACCATTGTCTCCCATCATATTTAGTGGAGAAATTTTCATCATTAAACTTTTTGTTGTTATTTAGTTATAAATTTTTTATTAAAATTTTAGAATATTTAAATTTTCTATTCCATTGCTATTTTTTTAACAAATTATCAATAATTAGCAATAATTATTTATTTTCCTCGCTAATTTCCATTGATAAGCAATCTATTCAATATAGGTGCGACTGAATGATGCTAGTATGGGTCGACCTCTATTTACAACGGGGCTAATAGGCAAAGATAATGCAATTGCAAGACATGGAATTCATGGGCTTTACTGGTTATTTAGCATTGATGTTCCTGGCAATCAACTCGTCAGTGGAAATAACACAATTCATCTAACTCAATCAAGAAATGATGGCCCTTTCAATGGTGTCATGTATGATTATATTCGTTTAGAAGGGCCAAGAGAAACTTGATTAAGTTGTAAATTATTTATTTAGGCTAGTTTATATTGTTTATGATTTTTTCATTTATATTCTGAAATGCTAAACAAAATAATTCATGTATATTTTCCAAATATAGATGGGTGAAAATGTACAAATAGAAATGATTCTTTTCTTTCTATTAAAACAAACATATATTGTTTATACAATTAAACAATAAAATAATAGTAGCCTAGCAGCTGTTGAGCCTTGCATGAGAGTGAATAATTAAAAATACAAGAGAATTTTATTAATTAATTTTTTTTTGGGTACAAAAGAGGTGGGATCAACCCACAAAACTAGCGCAGATACCAAACATGAACCACTAACTAGATCATGTAGAAGCCAAGCGCCAATTCCAAGAGGTAGAGCGTCCAGGATGTGTAGCCCTTGATCATAATCATGAGCCAAATGAGAAAGAAATCGGCTGCAAAGTTGGCTTCACGATGTTCATGATGAACTGTTGGCAAAACGAAGTGAGCAGAGCTTGATCTTCCTTAACCAGGCTAAAGCAAGTGGGATTCAACGAGAAATTGCTATTAAGGTTTTTTTTTCAGAAGTTTATGGGAGTTTGAATGGGATAAAGCAGCAATTTGAGTTATTTAATAAGGGGTAAACACACCATCTTATAATAATTTTTACCAAATTAATAAAGATTTTCACTATAATGGCTGATGAAGAATTTGCACTAAATATTTTTTTTATCAATAAATAGCAAAAGATTATAAATAGCTGAAAAAAAAACTAAGAAAAAGAAGACCGGAGAAGATAAACAATCTTTCTCCTAAAACTAAAAGCTATGAAGATAGAACAGAACAATTCTGTAAACAAAGGCCAGAGATAAATAAAGAAGAGGCCAACATCCAAAGTAAGGACCATGTGTTGGGAAAATCGCTATTTTTCCGCCCCTCGGACCGTCTTTAAGCAGGAATAAATGAGAAAATAAAATAACAATTGAGAAATTAAAGAGAATAAAGACACAAAGATTTAACGTGAAAAACTCCCAAATGGAGAAAAACCACGGCCGTTGCCTAACAACAACAAAGAAAAATATTCACTATGCGGCAAATTGTTACAACCACAAATCACAAAATATTTTTCTAACCGACACCCACAAAACAACCCCAAATATTTATACTCCAAGGAACTCTAAGAGATTGATTCTCTAATTCCTAATATAAATTACTTGGTGTTTAACCTATAGCTCTCCTTAAGCTATATTTTGTGTTTGCTTTGTGTGTCTACAAATGGAGAGAATGAGCCTATTTATAGGCTTCAAATGCAAATAAATTGTCAAACTAAATTAGGTGAAAATTAGGTGAAAATTAGGCACCTCCCATTTTCACCTTACATTTTTGACAATTTCTTCCTTGTTAGGCACCTTGCATTTTTGTCTTTTTTTTTCATTTTTATTTTTCAATTTTGGTGTGCTACCACCAACAATCTCCACCTTGAAAAATAAAAACATAACATTGTCTGTTACCGACAATCATAATTCTTAACGTCAAGAATTAACATACTCCACCATAAAAGAGTATCGCCACTTGGAATTATTTCGTCAACTCCAAGAATTTTCCATCGGCCATGTCGGATCCCGCTAATAGTTTATGGTGCAACCCTCCTGTTGACTTTTCCGAGAGTTCATTAGCCATCGACATCATTTTTCCACCACATGCTTTGCATCAACTGTCAACCAATGTCGCACGCATTTCTGTGGACCAGCTACCAATAATCCGTCCTCTTCCATGGCATCTCAATGGGTAGCAATCATGCCATGAGGACACACTTTTCTCAACTACAGAGAAAACTCATCATCTCCTTCGCCACAGGAGATCACATTGGCAGCAACAACGTTAGAGCTTCTAGCCGAATCAGCTCCACCGTTCTGGCAATCCTTCCTCACGTGTCCAGTTTGACCACACCCCCAGCAGACAACTTTCCTCTTTCCGGAGCCTTTATTCTTTTTCCTGATACCGACAGATAAAGCTGAATTCTCATAAGATTTATATTCCATTTCATTCAGTCTTCTCTCCTCAGTAATGAGCTTACTAACCACATCCGCATACACCACTTCCTTACTACCATATTTCAGAACAGGCTTCATGTGCTCATATGTTGAAGGAAGTGACAGGATGAGCCGGAGAGCTTTATCTTCATCTTCGGTTTTCACTCCAAGAGTTTCCAATTCAGAGATGATACCGTTGAGGACACTCAGGTGATCGGACAGTTTTGTACCTTCAGCCATTTTCAACGTATGAAATTGCTCCTTCAAATATAACCTGTTGGATATATTTTTCCCCTGATACAATTCTTCCAGTTTCTCCCACAGCTCCTTTGTCGTGGACAATCCAAGCACATTAGCAAGAACATTTTTTGCTAGACACATGCGAATTTGACTTGCCGCCTTGATATCCAGCTCCTCCCATTCTTCTTCACTAATCTTGGATTTTTCTGAGTCTCCACTACCACCGCCTTTTCCTGAATTTCTTCCGCTGACTGGTTTACCCTGCAAAACCTTATGTAGTCCAGACTGTATCAACACGTCTTTGACTTGCACTTGCCACAGTGCAAAATTCATTCTTCTATCAAATTTCTCAATCTCGCATCTCATTGCCGACATGCTTACTTTGTGCTTAATAAAGGACCAGAAATAAATATTACACCAGGTAAATTCCCAGGTAAGAGGAGGAGTCACAATGGTCTCACTTAAAATCCACTTGCCTTAGACTAAATTCGTGTCGTTTGACAGAATTTACCTCGACATGTAATTATTTATCTCACCACCAATACTCAAGCACACCAAAGCAAAACGGCTCCACCTTTTCCAAAGGCTCCACCAGCTTAAAAACAAAAATAATTTTTAACAAAAAAAACTTTTCTGATGTGGAAGATCAGACCAAGCTGCAACCACAGAGCATACTAAGATTTTTGACAAAAATTATAACACCTAAGCTCTGATACCACTTGTTGGGAAAATTGTTATTTTCCCGCCCCTCGGACCGTCTTTAAGCAGGAATAAATGAGAAAATAAAATAGCAATTGAGAAATTAAAGAGAATAAAGACACAAAGATTTAACGTGGAAAACTCCCAAATGGAGAAAAACCACGGCCGTTGCCTAACAACAACAAAGAAAAATATTCACAATGCGGCAAATTGTTACAACCACAAATCACAAAATATTTTTCTAACCGACACCCACAAAACAACCCCAAATATTTATACTCCAAGGAACTCCAAGAGATTGATTCTCTAATTCCTAATATAAACTACTTGGTGTTTAACCTATAGCTCTCCTTAAGCTATATTTTGTGTTTGCTTTGTGTGTCTACAAATGGAGAGAATGAGCCTATTTATAGGCTTTAAATGCAAATAAATTGTCAAACTAAATTAGGTGAAAATTAGGTGAAAATTAGGCACCTCCCATTTTCACCTTACATTTTTGACAATTTCTTCCTTGTTAGGCACCTTGCATTTTTGTCTTTTTTTTTCATTTTTATTTTTCAATTTTGGTGTGCTACCACCAACACCATGAACTTGGACTTGCTTGCAAACATACACAAGTTGACAATAGGAAATAAAATTTTAGCAATCCATACGCCCCGAATATCTTCAAATGTGGAATAGATTGAGGAAAACAAAGGATCAAACATCCTAACACAGGACAAATGAGGAAGAAGTTCAAAATAACCATGTGAAGGGAATTATAACAAAAAGGCTACAAAAGACATCCTCCTGAAGCAACAAAGAAAGCGCAACCAAACAAGATAAAAAGGATATTGTAAAATCTCCATAAAAGCTTAGAGAAGATTGGTATTCTTTTAGAGTGAAAAAGATGACCTTGAAGTGTCAAAAGGACGAAGCACACCTAACTTCTCTTATATCCATGAAAAACCATCGAGACAAAACTCTACAAAGTTCAAAAGCAGTAGCCAGCAAAACGATAGAAACAAATACCAATAAAATGGCCAGATCTAGAGAAATTATTTACCAAACTATAAATTAAATGAAAAAAAATTACAAGACAACAGAGAATCAAAAGCAAGTTGGCTGATCCAGGGCCGCCGACGGTAATCCTAGATCAAAAGCAAGACTTACAGAGACTCACAAAGACGTAGAGAGAAAACTTCATTGATAAGTTTAGCTTTTTTGGACAATTTGCACTAAATATTTCACACACTATGTACAATTTTCTGTTATAAAAATTGGATTAATTTTCTACTAATAATATATATATTGTGTGAATAATTATACTAATTAATTATATCAGAAATATTTCTAGAAAAGAGAGCTGGATCACAATACACACGCTTAAATATCAAGTCTTTCCTTAAATATAATTTTTTTAGACATATAATTAATAGCATAAAATATCACCACAACTATATCTAAAATAGCTATTAAATAAATAATAAAGAGAATATCAAAATTTAACGAGATTCGGCCAATTTTGTCTACGACTTCGGACACTACCAAAATAATTTCACTAATGTCAAAGATAAATGACAAAAGAAAGAGAGAAGACTTAATTTTGGGATATCTTTCAAATGAGAGTTAATGTGTTTATATATGCTTCAAAAATTAGATTGCTAAAATTAGACACCTCCATTTTTTACTTCTATTTATCTAAATTAGGTACCTCTATTTTTTACTTCTATTTACCTAAGTTAGGCACCTCTAATTTAGACCCCAAAATGGTTAGTAAATTTTCATGATAGATAAATAGTCAAAACAATAATTCTCCACCTTGGCTATTTTTCTATTTACAATCTACAAATTTTCTCTCAAAAGGAACTATTATCAGTAGTATCTTCAAATGTGCTGTGAAGCGCTCATCTTCAATTTTTCAAAATATTAATCAAGTTCAATTAATGGTTGAACTTGACAGCTATCACTACTTTTGTCAACATGTCTGCGAGATTGCCAGAGGTCCAAATTTTTTGAAGTAATATTTCACATTCTTTCAAAATCTCACGTACAAAGTATCGAATATTGATGTGCTTTGTCCTTGTATGATAAACTTAATTATTTGCTAAATGAATAGCACTTTGACTATCACAATGTACTTGGATATGCTTTTGTCTAATTTTCAGTTCACCAAATAACCCCTAAAGACAAATTACTTCTTTAACAGCCTCTGATACTGCCATGTACTCTGCTTTTGTAGTGAATAAAGCAACTGTTGACTATAACATAGACTTCCAACTAACCAGCTCTTTAGCAAGTGTAAACACATAATCAGTAGTTGATCGACGTTTATCCAAATCACCAGCATAGTCGGAATCACAGTATCCAACTACACATTGACCATTTTTCTCATCCTGCTCAAATATCAATCCAACATCTATGGTGTTCAGAATATACTGTAGAATCCATTTCACAGCTTGCCAATACTCCTTATCAGGATCATGCATATACCTGCTCACAACTTCAACTGCTTGTGAAATGTCTGGCCTTATACACACCATAGCATACATCAAGCTACCAACAATATTTGTATATGGAACCTTAGACATGTACTCCCGTTCCACTTTATTTTTAGGAGATGAAGATGAGCTGAGCTTCATATGAGGTGCAAGCGGTGTACTTACAGGTTTTAACTTTTCATTCAAGCCAAAATATTGTAATACCTTCTTTAGATATTATTTCTTATTCAAACAAAGTTTTTCTCTCTTCCTATCTCTGCATATCTCCATGCCTAAACTTTTCTTGACTTCACCCGAGTCTTTCATTTCAAACTTCTGATTCAGCCGAGCCTTCAACTTTTTAATTTTTTCTAGATTCTTTGAAGCTATCAGCATATCATCAACAGACAGGAGAAAATATATAAAAGATCCATCTTGTAGCTTTGTAAACACATACAGTGATCATTATGATTGAGATTCGATGAAGTTAGGGTTTATAGGAAGGTTATGTGAAATTAAAATTTTTGCTAGGGCATTTTTAATTGTTAAAATTGATTATTTTGACGTTATCTTGATGAATACATAATGATTTTATGGTTGGTTGGTGAAAAAGATATTGGTTGGGTGACGTTTGAGTAAGGTAGTAAGAGGAGAAATTAAGATTTTATTGAAAAATTGATAAAATTTAAGTAATTAATGACAGTTTGATATACGTTAAGCATGAAAATAATTTTAATTGAATAATTTAGCTTGTTACTTTGTTTATGTGTGTAGGCCAAATTAGTGAAGCTTAGGGTTTTTAGGATTTGAGGTTTGGAATATGATATTGGATTGAGTTGGAAGTTAAGAAAGGTTTTTACATACTTTATTAACATTTATTTTAAAGGTTTATGTTTGGCATATTGTATATTGTTACTTTGAAATGTGGTTATTCACATAATCTATGTAATATTATACAGTTATGTGATGAGTATTGCATTGGACATTTGACCATAGTGGTTGGATATGATTTGTATATAGTATGTTAATAATATGTTATGTGATATGTAATATGTACACGTATGTGAAAAGTGATAAAATGTGAAAATGAATCACAATAAGGTTATGACTATGAATGATGCTTAAAGAGAATGAGAAATGTGGAAAAAGGTTATGGTATTCGAAAATTGTGAAAAAATGTTTAATGAAATGTAAATGAGGAATAGTGTTGAGAATGTGAAAATGTAATATGTTATTGTGTATTAGCTCTACACAATTGCTTGTTCCAAAAGTTAATGTCGGTGCTACATATGTTGATAGACCTAAATATAGCTAGGTCTTATGAATAGATCTAAAGGTATTCTAATAAACTTGAGCAGAGCTGAGTTTCGATGATAAGATTCACTACAACAATTATTATTTATAGCTATGAATATTTGCTATAAAACTTTTGATAGTAGCTAATATATAATATTACTCATAGAATATATTGTTCATAGCTAACTATAATTTCATTAGCTATGAAAATGTCTCTCCAAAAAATTCTCAACTTTATTTAAATTTTTATTTGTCGCAACAATAATTAGCTTTTAGCTGTAACATTTTTTGTATAGTTGCAAATCAAATATTTTAACTATGAATGTAAAATTTTCATAGGAATTTTTTTTGTTATCCATAAAAAAATAACTTGTGGGTAAAAATGTAAGATAATAGCTATAAAAATTTTTGTATTCATAGCTAAATGATATTATTCAAATATTGTAAGAGGAATCTCACATCGAAAAAAAAATAGATTTAATGAAGAATATATAATTAGAAAGAAGCTTTAGGGTTTTATTTGAAATATAGAATTAAGTCAATAAGTGTATTCCCTCGTAAGACTCATGAAGAATCTCCCAAATAAGTTAGCTTCCTAGTGCCAATAAGTGATAACAAAGTCAATGGTTTGACGAGAATAAATATGTAGATGGTGGTTCTGTTTTGTGAGCTATAACTAAAAAAACTAATATATTTATAATAATTAATATTTGCTATACAATTTAATTTTTATAACAAAGATTTATGTATTTTACTACAATGAAATAGTTTTGTAGCAAAATATCTAATTTTTTTTAGCCACTTTACATGTTAATGTATAACTAAAATAAAATAAAAAGTTATGAGATAAGTAAATTCCACAGCTAAATTTTAGCTGCATCACTTATAGATATGACAAGCTGCGAATTAAATTTTTTGGCAAAGTTATTTAGCTACGATAATTTATTATTTTAGGTACAATATCTTTCACATCTATATATGGTGAATTTTGTAGCAATTAAAGATTAACATGAACAGAGCTGGGTCATAAAATTGATATTGTGATAGGCCAAATCAATTATTCTGAAACTTGTATATTGTATAAAGACTTTTTAGGCCTAATATGTGCGTTGTGAGAGGTGATGTATATAAGTGAAGAGTTAATGGATAAACAATAAATATAATATGGCCATAATTATTTAATGGATTAATAATGAATGTGTAAATGAGTGTTACTTTGTGATGATAGCATGATTTGTTGTGTTACATGGAAAATATGTATTAGTTTCTAGATGTTTATTATTATCAAAGTATGTACCGTTAAATTTTCAGGTGCAGCGTAGTTACATGTATCGCGCATATAATAGATTTGTAGAACAAGGAGATCTTGATAGACTTGGGTGGGTCTAGGTTGTGAGTTTAATTGTGAAGTTAGAGGTTGCCACAAGACCTGACTTTTGGTGCTAGATTTCATATCATGTAGATATTTATATATACAAGTTTTTGTTAAATATATTATGTATATTTGTATATAGTAAGATTTTATGAACATGTTTATGTAATTATAGTATAGTAAATGTAAACAATATACATTTTTCATATGCTTGTGAACTACTTAGTGATGATGGAAGAAATGTTGGAGTTTGAGAAAATTGTATTTTGGGAGTATAATTTTTATGCAAATTATGTTTTTGATAATTTGGAAAATGCTGAAAATAAAGATAAAACTCTGGCGAATTTTTTCAGAGATTTTCTTTTATAAATTAATCTAATTATATTTTAACTATAAATATTTTTAAAAAGGGTGATTTTATAGTAAATTAGCGTACCACTCTTGTATTATATATATGTACTTTACGTATATAAAGTATATGTACTGTATATATATAATGTATAAGGGTGTTACACTAATAGTGTCGAATGATATCGAATTTTTAAAATATGAATGAAAATATATCAATTTATAAAAAATAATGTATATATATGCATGTTGGAGGATATACTTAATGAATTCTGAAATATCAGTGAATTGTCATATTACATAATGTGTATTTAAATTTTAATTGTAAATAGATTTTTATTAATTATGTATAAAAAAAAACTCAACTGTATTTTTTACGGTTCTTCCACTATAAAAATGTGCGAATTTTTTTTTTTCATATGATAATAAATATTAGAAACGATATAATACTTTAATATATTTAACTAATGTTGTTTTATATTTCAATTCATCTTTATATTTTTTTACTTTATAATTTTTTTATCTTACAATGATGATATTGAAAAAACTTGATATCTATATATTTTATTTATTTACTAAAAAATTTTATAATATTTAATCATTTTCTCAATATCATGAAAATTATATTTATAGTATAATATTTCTAATAAAATATATTATATTTTTATCAAAATATTAAATATATGAAAAATTAGAATTTTATCAAAATTTATTAAAGTTATAATAAAAAGCCAATAAACTCTATTAAATTTCATATAGAATTCTAAGAGAATCTTAGAATTCCATTAAAATCTTAGAATTCCAATAAAATCATTAATTCTTTTAAATCCATTAAAATCCAATCCAATACACTCTCCTAAGACTATAAAATAGCACTGTTATTTCAAATTTCCATTATTATTAGGATTGTGACGAAATCGAGCTAAGTTTAAATTAAAAACTTAAATATTCAGACTTAAACTTAATTTGAATTTAATTTTTGAGCTTGAGTACAATTCATAACAAGACTAGATGAGCTTGGCTCAGCTCAAACTCATTTTTATACTCATAATCTATTAAGGTTATCAATGAGTAAAACTCAAGCTCGATAGTAAATTTATAAGTATATTTTAAATGAAATATTAATTAAAAATTATTATGTAAAATAAAATTCTAATTCCTTATATTTTTTTCATATTTTTGTTTCCTATTGATATGAATTATATTAAGATGATAGTTAAATAAAGATTAAATAAATAAAAAAATCAACGACTAATATAATGTTTATTAATTCTCGAATATTTAAAAATAAAATAAAACCAATCCTTGAACATTAATCTATATTTTTAGTTACTATAATTTTTATTAACTCTTGAATAGTAAAAATAGAAAAAACTCAATCCTTGCATAATATATAATCTTTGTTTGCTCTTGAACATTATTAAATTAGTGAATTATTTATCATTACTTATACTGATATAGCATATGTTAAGCATATACTATATGTAACTTATATATTGCTTTCATATTAAGATTTAAATAATAATAACAAAATCTGAGAAAAATATTGACCAAACACATCTAAGAAAAATTAAAAGTAGGCATATAGCACGGATATACATCAAAATGTATATGGCTTTATAATTGACATACCCTAGGATTTATAATAAAAAAGGAAAATTGAAAATGGGTAACAGAATAATTAAATATTTTTTAAAATTATAAAATGATTAAATTGTTCCTGTCTGTTCCTTCTCCACAAATATTGCCATGAATTACAGAAAACACAAAATTAGCAAATTATTTTGCACTGCCGAATTCAGATTCTAATCAACAATTGATACAAGAAAAGCTTATTAATTTTAGGGTAGCTTCTTACAAGAAAAGCTTATTATATAAATCTAAAGAACCCTTTTTTTAAGCAAATAAAAGATAAAAGTACATAACTTCTCGATAGGCCAAGGCACAAGACTATACAGAAGGCAAACTATCTTTTCTCTACCCCATAAAACCTTGGAATAAAAACATAGTTTCTTCAAACATAATGGCCAAAGGAAACAGCCTACAAAAAGAACAAAGGCCAAAGTTTTGAAGTCGCTCTCGTACAGGAGTGGACTTATAAGATTGAAGGGATCAACTTTCCTAAACCATGAATCACAATCATCAGGTATAAATACACAAAAAGTTGAGGAAAAATAAAGACCATGCATCCTTAAATGGGACGTCAAAAACAAAAACCATGATATATCAGTGAGAATGAGTTGGAATTGAGTGACATTCAGGATGACTAACAAGCCACCTTCCTCGGATGCTAACCAATGATCTATAAAACTGGAAAGAAACGCCATTGAAAATTTTCAAGGATGGTCAACGATAGATTGACTTTCTTCTAAAAAATGAATAATAACCTTGAAGCACTAATGAATGAAAGAGAGATAAAAAACTAAATGTTTAATACATCAATTATCCCTGAATTCGACCGTTTTTATTTTTTGTCTTCTGTATTTATATATTCGTAAGATTACTCCTTTTACTAATTTATTTTGTTTCAATAAATATTTATATAATCACATATTGATCACTTTACCCCTTGTATTTATATATTTTATATCAAATAGATATTTATATGCAATTGTAGTATTATTTTTATCTAAGTGTCTATTGAGTATAAAATAGATAAATACAAATGATAAAGTAACCAGTACGTGATTATATAAGTGTCTATTAAAATAAAATAGACAAGTACAAAAAATAATCTAATAAATATATAAATACATGAGATAAAATGATCAAAACTGCTAAATTCAGTAGCTATAAATATATTAGATCAAAACTAAATATTCAACAAAAGTCATTGTGAGAGTAGAAACTAAAATGTGAATACCGAGGTTTATATCTAGGTGTTGAAAAGATAAAAACTATAAAATTATTTGATAAAAACTAGATGAAATAAGAGAAAAAAAGATCTATAGTCGTTATCGGCCTTTATATATAGGTTCAAAAAACGAATGAAAGAAATGGAAGAAAGAAGGACTATTTAAAAAGATGGAGAGAAAACTGATGTATAAAGAAAGCTGGGCTTATTTATGTACAGTAATGGTTGTTAAAAAATCCAACTTTGTAATACAATAAAATTTGACAAATTGCACATATTTCAATAACTTAGAAATTCGGACTCAGCAATACTTAATTGTTCAAATTGAGTTCCAATTCATGTGTATCAAGTTAACATATATCCTTAATTGTTCTTAACTCTTAACAAATTGTGCTATTGATTATTAATAATATCCTTACACAATTTTAATTTTTAATCTCAGTAAAATTAATATTAAGCGTTACATGTTTTGTAATTTGCTAATTATTTAGCTTTTTATCAAATTTTCTCTGTTTTATAATCTATCTTTATGTATCAATCTCACGATAAATCATTTCATGTAAGAAAACATCACTGATTTAGAGAAAAAAAAAGTTGGACCTAGGCAAAATAAAATAAATAAAAGAAGAAATAAAGTGGGCCACACCTGATATCCAATGTTTATTTTGTGTTTGCAAGTGTAGAGTAGGATTATGATGGCACCACGATTGACGGTTCAAAACATGCATAGCCACTTTTATAAACGTTGTTTGTCACAAATGGTCGAGGTCTTGTTGTCTCGTCTCGGAGAATGTCTGTGAATTTAAAAAACTCGGCTCAAGAAGCTGGCTCATTCGATATTAATAGTATTCGAATTCAAATTAGATAAATATGTCGAATTTAAATTCAGACTAGACGAATATCTCGGATACTAGATGGTTCAATAAAATAAATAAATATTCTATCTTTTTGATAGAATCAAAAGATCAGTGCATGCAGTTTTTTAAATTAAATCCTCGTGTAACTCAATTTTAAAATTTGATATTGTCCATATTTAATTTGTAATATGAAATGATATCTACATTACATGTGATATATATTTGAAAAAAAATAAAAATATTTCAATTCAATATTTTTTACAATCTAAATTCAACAAATAACTGTACTTCTCCAGTTTCTTAGTTCGAGTAATTGCTTCCCTACTTCCTCCAGCATTATTGTAGCCTTTGCATTAAATACGCCAACTCATTAACAAATTAATTAATTAATTAATTATAAAAGGGTGAAAATATTCTCTATTCCTGATCTAAAATAACTTTCAGCAAGTATGATTGCAAAAATTTATAAATTTTAGGATTCTTAGACTTTCAAATAGACCACACAAATTAATAAATAAAATTATGATAAAAATATAGCATTTTTTTAATAAATTATATATAAATTACTATATGCGTGAACAAAGGAGCACATTATAGCACCAAAAAAAAGTCATCAAATACTCCTTAAAATTTTATTATGCAAATAAAAGTTTATCATGCCACAATTTCTTTAATGAATATATATAATCTCGTTAATAAATTCAAATTTGATTTTCCTTTTCAAGTTAAAAGAAAAAAGAAAAAACTCTTTTTAAATGATTTTGATAATTAATTAATTAAAATTATATTTAAAATAGAATCATATATCGTAAATTTTGTCTTCATTTTTTATCATTAATTTTTATCATTATATTTGATGCTTTTTTATCATTTATTTTTTATCATGTTTCTAATATTTATATTGAAATGATAAGCTAATTAGATAATAATGACGAGATGTATCTTCAAGTGTTCTAGCTTAAATTCGGGTTCTGCTCCTTGGCTCTTTAACCTACAAGATAAGAAAAAGAGAAGAATTAGACTTTTTAGAAGAAATTTTAATATCTAAATCAAAGTTTAGTTTGTCTCAATATAAATAAAGTAAAATGAGAATAGAAGAGATAGAGAACTTTTATATGTAGGGTTCACTCTTATTTATAGTTAAAGAATAATAGATAATACCTAAATATGTCAATAAATCTTCAAAGAATATCAACACTGTATGACATTTATGTCAGAAATTATTCCACGGATACGAAGAATTTAATGAAACTAATAGTGCTCGAAATCAAGATCCATCATTCTCTAAAAGCTTAGTTATAGTGTTGACAGATCACAAAGCTCGATTTAAAAACTCGAAAAGTGGGGGCAATATTAGATAATCAATCATAATCGTTTAATTATAATATTAAATAATTATAAATTTATGAGATTTTATATATTATACTAATCAGTCCCTGTATTTTCAACATCTAATTTTTACATCCTCCAGTTTTCAAAAATTAAACTGTTTAATCGTTCTGTTAATATTTTCATTCTAAAAATATTAGTCAATTACTTTGATATTATAAAATAATTTATATTTTTTTATATATTTTTTTCTTTATTATTTATTAAGTCAAGCTTATTTTTAATTTTATTTATATTTCTTACACGTAATTTATTTTAATTTTATAAATATTATTAAAAATAATTTTAAATGATATGAATAATATCTTTTATTATTTTACAATAATCTATATATATTATTTATTTTAATTTTATAGGTATTACTAAAAATAATTTCAAATAATATAAATAATATCTTTTATTATTTTGCAGACGATCTATATATAAAATAAAATTAAAAATAAAATAAACTTAATAAATAACAAAGATAAATATATATAAATGAAGAACAAATAAGTTATTTTATAATATATTTATCTTTGTAAGAAGATATATATATAAATTAATAATATATTTATCTTTATAAAAATATATATAAATTAAAATAACTTATTAAAGTATTTATAAAATTAAAATAAATTATATGTAAAAAAATATAAATAAAATTAAAAATAAGCATGACTTAACAAATAATAAAAATATATATATAAAGAAAAAATAAATAAATTATTTTATAATATCAAAGTAATTGACTAATATTTTTAGGATAAAAATATTAACAGAATGATTAAACAGTTTAATTTTTAAAAATTAGATAGTGTAAAAATTAAATGTTAAAAATATATAAACTAACTAATGTAATATATAAAATTTTAAAAATTTTATAATTATTTAGTCTAATTATAAAATATATACAAAAATTGTTAATTTTAAAAGAATATAAAAAATATGTTGTTATTTGTGATGCTTTATCTTTTTGAAATCTAGTAGGATCCTTTGTTAAAATAATAATTGTGTTATATAATTTTTCAAAGACATGCGTTAATTAACTTTGAAATGGAGTACAAATCAAGGGAGGCCTCATGCAACTGTCTTGTCCTTTTTAATCGATCATTAGTTCAGAAAAGTAATAAAAAAAATTTTAAAAAAAATTGAAATTTACTTATTTAAGTAACACTGAAATTTTGACTAATAGTGCCGGTCGTATTTTGAAATGAATATTGACTAAATTACTCTAAGCATTATCAAAAATCTTAATTTCCACTTACTCTTTTCTCTGTCATGTCATCGTTACTTACCCTTTTCGGGCTATCCATGTCTCAACTCCCATCTATGCTTTAGTTTTTCAAGATTTCTTCAATTTCTTTTTTTTTTTATCTCAAAAATAAAAAATGTTAATTAATTTTATTCTATATCTTATTTACAGAAATATTACACAATAGAAATTAGAATTACATGCATGTATAAAAAAAAATCAAAATGGCAATAAAGTTTAAAAAAAAATTATATTATTGAATATTGATGCACAAAACATTTAATATATGTAACATACAATTTTTATTTTTTCCTGTATATGAATTTGTGTACTCATACATGGAATAAAGTTTGTGCAATTAAATATGCATATAATTAACTATATTTTAATTAATATTATTAAATTGAAAATATTTCTGAATTAATTAATTAACTAAAATTTTATTTATATTTTCATGCAAATTTGTTTGATGATAACAGATTATAACATTTAGTTTTAAGCGCACTTGTGTGTATATGTGTTTATATATAAATTTTTTATAAGTTTATTAATATTCAAGAATTTTTTATATATTAAAAAATAAAAATTTAATTTAAATTAGTTGCAATAATTTATTTATGGATAATTGATGTGATTAATATATTTTAGATTATTTATTTAAAAATTATTATACATATTTCAATGCATCATCAATATATAAACAATTAGCATTGTTTAACAATATAAAATATTATTATTGATGTTAAAAAGAAATAAAATTGCTATTAGTAATTATTTTTCAAACTAAATAATTATAAATATATTAATATCCAATATTTTGTTTGTAAGTTTCATAAAAGGCTATTGGATTCTCCAAATCTTTAATCATTAATATTTATGTTCATATGATCACACCTTATATTTTCACTTTCCTTTCTTAATTCTTCCCACTCAGGCACATTTACGTGTTCAAACTTCCATATTTGAAACCTAAGCCAGTTTTAATAAATAAAATAAAAAAAGAACATATATATTAAGACCAAGGCTTTCAAATTAAATTCTGTATTTTTTCTAAAGTTAAAAAATAACCAAGGTGAGCATGTCACAAAAATAAAACTTAAACTTCACTAAAACCATTAGTTTATTAAAGAAAAAAAAAACTTAATCGATGTAAGTACTTTTTATTATTTTGTTTATGTTTTCAAGTCAAGGAATGACTTACAAATTAAAAAAAAAAAAAAGATGGTAAAGTTGAGTGACAATAGTCAATATTGTTACGTGCCTCAAAAATATATGTAGTAAGAGAGTAAGAGACTGAAATGATACAAATTAAAGTTGCCAATATTGATTTGGAAAATTGAAGATTACAATACATGGAAGCCAACTTTATTAGTAGACTTTTTTTTATTTTATTTTTTTTCTTACCCACTTGTCAGGAAAAACATTTTTTTGTAGTCTAAATTCCATTCTAAACTATTTTCAATTTGAATTGATGCGATCCTTAGCAATCAATGATCTAATTGAGGTTTAGGAATAAAATAACATTGATGGCTTGATCAAGAAAAATACCCTACTTTTTTTAAAACTAGCCGCATGTTCGCATATTATGGATATGATATTTTATTTTTATATATTAATAATTTGTTAAATATATAAAATTTTATCTTCATATATTAATAATTTTAGTTATTAAATTTTAAATTTAATATAATTAGTAATAATTAGTATAATTTAAAATTTAATCTAACTTTTTATCTTTATATATTAATAGTTTTATATAATAAATTATAATATATAAATAATTATAACACATGACTTTTTTATATTATATATATACATTACATAATAATCTATTTTTTATTTATTTTTTAATTTTGACTAATAAATTTTTTATATGTAAAATATTTTACCTTTATATATTAATAATTTATCAATTATATGGTCTTTTATTTCTAAATATATTAATAGTTTTAGTTAAAAACTTATTAATAATTATTAATTTATTAATAATTTAGCAAATATATGATCTTTTAAAATATTTATTTATAATTTATTAAATATATGACCACTGATTTTTATATATTAATATTTTTAAAGATTAAATTTATGTTAATAATTTATTAAATATATAAGCTTTTTATTTTCATGTATTAATAATCCTAAATATTAATAATTTATTAAATACATTACTTTTATCTTTATAAATTAATAATTTAAGTTTAAAATATTATTAATATGCTATTAAATTTATGATCTTCTATATTCATATATTGATAAGTTTTTTTTTTTTACTAAATGCAATAAATACTATTTTTTTTTACATTATGCATACATATATTTTGTGGTACCATATAACATTTTTATTTTCCTTGACTTACACACACACACGTATGTATATATTAAATATAGATTAGAAATTTCAAAGATCATATATTTTATTGTTTGATTTTTTAAATTTCTAAAATATATGAATTAGTTATTATAATAATTAATTTATTTAATTATAATTAATTTATTATGAATGTTAAGAGTTTTATATTTTTTAACTTTTTAAATTTCTAAAAAAGATAAATATATTATTAAATTATATTAATATGTAATTAATTTATAGAAGATTAAAAGTCGCAAATGTAATTTATTAAGTACTAAATTTTAAATTTTAAAAAAATATTAAAAGAAAAAATATATATTAGAAATGTTAAAAACTATATATTTTATATATAATTATATATATTGGGAATGTCAGAAATAACTATATATACATATATTTTAATTGTAAAATTATACTATATATATACACATATTAAGAATGTCAAAAATTATATATTTTATTATTTAATATCTAGAGACTTGAACTCGAAATCTCTAGTTAAATTTTTAAATAATTCAATATTACCTCAACAATCTCTACCTTGACCTTGAATTTTTTTATACCAAGATCAAAATTTTACTCTACATTCTCTAAAACAAATCAGCATCTTAATTTTCATAAATACTGATCAAATCTAAATAAAAGTTTAGATTTACTTAATGAAAGGGGTTTAATAATAAAATTACCATAATTTAAACTTGATATGAAAGATGAATTTGTAGCTAAACTCACAATAATAGAACCTTGTAATACATATAATGTACAAATTTTGTTTAGCCTTCATTGATATGCAAACACCTTTCAAAACATTCAAAACTCTAAATTTCCAGGTGAATATGCAATTAATATTGTCCAAAGAATACAACGAGATGAGATTTTTATTTTTGGCATATAAGGAACATGTCAAACCTAGACAAGAGTAATATTTACATCATATTTACTTCATCATACATTATAATTTTAATAGTATCAATACTAGTAATTTTACATGAATAATTATATATTGTCCATTAAAATATAATTCCACCATCAATTAATTTATGAGAAGAAAATCAATTCCTATAAATACATATGTGAATGGACAACCAGAATCTAAAAATCACCCTCTATTAATACTAGCACTTTCTTTAGTTATATCGTCGACATCACTATAAAACTTATCTTGCGCATCAATTTCTTAAGTTTTTTCTTTATTTTTATTTTTTAATTTAAGAAAATTTATTTTAATATGTCATTTCCTTTTACAGTAATTGCATATCAAATTACTGTGTTTGTTTCTATATTTATCCATAACAACTAAAATTTTTTCTAAACTAGTTTAATCACCACAAAATTCTTTATCAACAAGATATTTAGCAAACAAAACTTCCTTAACATCATCAACATCAAAGTTGTTCTACTATAAAATAGAGTTTCTCTGGTTATTTCTAAAAGATGGAGGTAATGATCTTAATAGAATAAGATTTTAGTTTTTTTCTTCCTACTTAATATTTAAATTTTCTAAGCCCATAAGAATAAAATTAAATTCATCAATATAAAATTTCAAAATTATACCTTGTCATATTAAGTATGTGCATGTGATGTTTCACAACTAATTTATTAGTAAGGTTTTTCTTCATTTACAAAGATTCTAACTTTTTCTATAAGTTTTTGGCAATTTTTTAATGAATAATTTAAAATAAAATCTCTCTAGACAAGCAGCCATACCCTGCTCCTTCAAATCTTGTTTCTATTCCTTTGCCAATCTTTTAGGCAATTTAACTTTGCCTAATAATACTTTCACAATCCATTCTATATCAAAATGCCTCCATCTTGACTTATTAAAGGAAAAGTTAAAACAGTGATCATATTTTTTAATTTCAAATTTTTGATATCAACATTACTTAATCTAAAATAAATATTAAATTAATAAGCCAAACTTTGATACTATTTGTTAGGAATAAGTTTGTAAAATTATTTATTTGGACTTACTTAATATAATAAAATAAATAGCAAAATAGAAATTGAGAAAAAATAAATGAGCAAAAAACATTTAACGTGATACAGCGAAAGTCTATATGAATAGGCAAAAAAAGAATAAAATTTATTACTAAACTAAAAGATACGAGAATAAAAGGAAATATACAAAATTCTTAACCCAATTATACTAAAAACACTCATAATTTCATAAATTATAAGTCACACTTTGAGTTTAAAATAAAGTCACAAAAACTATCATACACCCATAAAAAAAATTGCATCTCAAGTCTCTCTCTCTTTAAATGTGTGTGTGTGTGTGTTAACTTAAAAAGGAAGAATATAAATCTTATTTAAGAATAATGCTTAATTATTTAGTAAAAAAAAATAAAAGGGTATTTCCAAAACTAACTCAAAAATTAAATTTATTTTCAATATTATAGCGTGTAAAATAAATTTTCAAAAATAAGCTATCAACAATTATCAATTTATAAAAATACGGTAGGTGCTTGTGACCACTAAGAAGTCAATCATCAATGGGTCAATCAGTGTGAAAATGAAAATCATAATAAAATTCTAACAAGCTATGTGTCCCTTAATTATTGGGATTTTTTTTCAAAATTTTCATTTTCTGCCCACCATTGTCTATCTCCTATGATAAAAGTAAAATATTTTATTTTATCTCCTTCATTGTTAAATTTTTATATTACTTTAAAATTACGTATATGTATAATATTTTCATTAATTAAATACGATAATAAAATAAATAATTAGATATTTATATTTTATTATCTTAATTAATTTTTATATAAATTAATTATCATAAATTAATTAATATATTTTTATATTAAAAATAAATATTTATATTTATTTTTTGTAAAATAAAAATATTTAATATAATATTATAAATTAATTAATATAAATAAAAAATATAATTTCTAATAAAATAAAAAAAGATTTTAACTAATATAAATTTCAAGATTTTTCATGTACCCACGTTTACCTATATATGTATAATATATTTTGTTATTTTTTTTGCAATATATACATATATATAGCTATATGTAATATATACCAACATATATTATTATTATTTTCAGTATATCTAGTTGTATATAATATATATCGATATATAAATACATAGTTATATATCAACATATATTCATACATACTCATATATATCAATATATATCCACATATATTACTATTTTTTAGTTAAAGTATATATAATATATATCGATATATACCTACGTATATATATAATCATATATAGCATATATTCACATATATTAATATATATGTAATATATATCTACAAATATTATTATTTTTAGTTAAAATATATATAATTTATGCCTGCATATATCCATATATACTATTTTTTTTATTAAAATATATATAACATATACCTACAAATATCATTCTTTAGTTAAAGTATACATATATTCATATATACCATTATTTAGTTAAAGTGTATGTAATATATATCCACATATATACCAATAAATATCATTTTTTTAGTTAAAATATATATAACATATGCTTATATATATTTGCATATACCATTTTTTTTAATTAAAGTATATATAATATATACTCATATACACTAACAAATATCATTTTTTAGTTAAAAAATATGTAACATATGGCTACATATATCCACATATACCATTTTTTAAGTTAAAATATATGTAACATATATCTATAAATATTATTCTTTAATTGAAGTAAATATAACATATACCTATATATTCACATATGTCATTATTTAGTTAAAGTATATATAACAATACCCACATTTATACCAAACAAATATCATTCTTCAATTAAAGTATATGTAACATATGCTAACATATATCTGCATATGCCATTTTTTTAATTAAAATATATATAACATGTACCCACATATATCTATAAATATAATTATTCAATTAAAATATATATAACATATACATATTGTGTTAGAAAAAGAATATCATTATGCAATTGTTATATCTTATTATATTTAATTATATATTAATTGTAACTAATATTATATACGGCTATAATATCTTAGTATATGAAATATATAACATATACGTGCATATATCTATTATATTGGAAAAAAAAATATTATCATGCAGCTATTATACATGTAGTTATATTTGCTTCAAAAGTAAATAAATGAAATTAAATATGTAACTTTATTAAAATAAAAATATTTTCATATGTATTAAAAAATTAAAAAAAAAAGAAAAGAAACTAATAAAAACTTATATATATGTGATGAAAAAAAGAAAAAAAAATCAAATATCTTTTGCTTTTATTTTTCACTTGTAAACTTGAATATCTTCCTTTTGAAATCTCTTTTTGCTCTTGTCTCCCTTATTCCTTTTAATTTTTCTACACAACTCATCACCACTTTTAATATAACCATCTAATTTAGTATTTTCATAAGTATAAAATGATATATCCAGTTATATGTAATATATACCCATATATACAGTTATGAGAAAAAACTCTTATTAAATTTGATAAAAAGTTAAAAAATTAAAAAAATTGAAACATTTTATTGAATATATAGAGTGCTTTTATATTCGAAAAACAAAAGAATTCCAAATTATTACATTTGAAACCCAAAAAATAATCAAAAAAATTTACAAACAAAAAGCAAAATTAAAATAAAAAACACAATAAAATCAAAATTTCTTCTTCACTAATAATTAACCCGAGCTTTAGCAAAAGAAAAAAAATCATTATTTCAACTCCATTTGTTAATTGATAATTAAGACAAACAATTTATTATTTTAATGGTTGGTATTTTTAGTGATTCACTTAAGTAATTAATTATTTGCAAACTAATACCATTAGCTCTCAGCGAGAACTACAAAATTGTATGGGGCCGTATATTGTGCTTGTGTATCAACATTACCAGGCAATACTTTGTTAAAACCAGTAGAATAAAAACTATTGTATTTTTGAAATAGTAAAACATAAAAAAGCTAAAATTGAAAAAGAAAATAAGTTAGAAATGAAAAAAAAAGTAAAGATAATAAAAATGAAAATGAAACTTAATATATAGTATACTATATAATTTCTTCAAAATAAAGTCTTGTCCATATATCTTACTAATAATTTCCAGTAATTGGGAAATTGATTTTTTTACAACAAAAATAATTGGAAATTGTTAATTTAATGGCAATTTTTTTATAATTTAAATATTTGAATAATTGAAAGTTATTTCAATAATATTATATTATATGACAGCTATACAATATGATGCAATTTTCCTTTTTAATAATTTTCATTAATTTTACTATCCAACCATATGTATTTAACTCATTCCCAAATCATATTCATCTTAAATATGCCTATTTAGATACTTTTTTACTTTTTTCAATAATAATAATAATAATAATAATAATAATAATAAACTAAAATACTTTTCTGTTTTTCCTTTTAACATCACTCTTTGACTCAGTTGCCATTTTTCGAATTCTGTCACTTTTTTTTTCCCCTTTTTTTCACTTATCAATGTAATCATTTCAGCAAGTTTTAAGATTTTTTTTTACTTAAATGTTATTATTATTAAGAATATTCACAAATTACTTCAACTGCAAAAACTAAACTAAATTAAATCCACATAGGATTTTATACAAACAATAACTTGTGTAATTTTAAACATTGAAAAGTCAATTTTTACTATTCATATTTTCTCTTAATTGTCAATCTAAGTTTTAATTTATAAAATTTAACAAATGATAAATTAAAAATAGATTTTTGATGAAAAGAGTTAATATTGTTATTGACGATTTTAAAATGATTATTGATATATTATAATTAGAATTTTAATAATAAAACTTATTTCAAATTTAAATGTGATATTGAGAACACATACTTAAATAAATTAACAAATCATACAAACTATTTAGTATGATACAATCTCACATATATTAAATATAAAATATTGAATGTGTTTATATATAATTAAATTCTCTTAAAAATATTTCTATATATGAATGTGCTTATGAAGTTGAGTCTCTCAAAAATATATGAACTCCTAATATTTTTATATAATATTAGCGAGCTTATGAAAAATTTGAGAGGGCTTTTAAGTATGATATAATATTACATAATTATTAGCTTTTAAGGTTGATTTTTTAAGGTGTACATGAATAAAACTCGATTTTGGCTTTTATGTTTTTTTTTTAAAAAAAAACAAAAGTATCTATCTACTAATTAAATATTTAGATTTTTTTGAGAATCATTTGTTAAGACTTTTTGTTTTATAAAATTAATAAAATATAATATACAATTTATTATTCAGGTTCAATATTTCTATTTAATCTATAGAAAACGATACTGTGAATTGATCGAAACAACTATTTCCAGATTGAGCCATGCTAGAGCGCATTTTTTTTTTCAATTGGGTCAGAATGGATGATTTTAAACCCTACGTTAATTGATCATTAATACTGAAAATGTAATTTTCTGATCATTATACAAAATATATTAACCAAATAATTTACTTGTTTAGTATAAATAATCATATTGTAAAATTCATTTCTCAATAACAAATTTTAATTTCAATAAATTTTTTTATAAAATTTAAATTTTGAGGGAGAAAAAATGTGAAATAAGTATTCTTATTTATTTCATAAAAATTTATTTATGCCAAGCATACCTAAATCTACTGTTTTTCCGCGCACCTTTAAGCTAACTTGGTAAATATTCATAATTTAAACCTTTTTTTTTAAAAAAAAAATTCCATATATCCTAAAGTAATTTATTGATTTCAAATGTATAAATAAAAAAACAAATTATTATTTTGCTGCTAAAAATTTAATTTAATTAACAAATTGATCCCTCTTTTTCAGAAAAATAATTAAATAGCTCATTACTTGTATCTTTATCAAATTTATTAGTCACTCCGTCTATTTCTATTCTGTTCTTTTTTCCTTAATCAATTTGAAATTTTATTTTTTTAATATATAGTACTATTTTTGTTACGTAAAATGCATCTATCTGATTTTTCAGTAAAAGTCTGCTCCAATATCACCATCTATATAATTCAATTCTGAAAACAGATGAGCAAAGGTTAATTAGTTTCCAATATATTTAAATTAGCTAGTAAATAGAGATACTGTTAAAGAAAAAACTTTTTTTAAAAAATATGAAAATAATATAACAAAAGAAAAGAAGTCGAATAGAATCACAACCAAAGAGCATGAATCTAACAAATAAACGAATTAAATGAGTCCAAAGAAAATATTTGTTGAAATCATTTCAATATTATAGTGAAGTTTTTTGTTTGCTTAGGTGATTTTTTTTATTAGATTTAAGGAAAATGGAAAGTAAATAATTTAAATAAAAAATTTAACAATAAATGTTTATTAGTTGAAAATCATAAATCAACTAATAGAAAATAATTACAAAATAAAAGAAAACTCAAATTAGAACCTTAAAAATAAATATTACTCGGTGGCAATATTTAGGACTGTAAATTAGTCAAACTACTCAAGATTGGCTCGGTAAAAGCTCGTTCAAACTCGAGCTCGAATTACTCATTTGTTAAATGAGCCGAGCTCAGATTAAGAAATACTCGGCTCTTAAACTCTCAAGCTGGTTCATTTAAAAAGTTTGCAAGTTAAACTCGTAAGCTAACTCGTTTAGTGTATTTAATTAAAAATATATGTAACTTAATTTATATATATTAAACTATATATATAAATATATTAATTTTTTACTAATTTAATTTATATATTTTATTAATAAATAGTATATATGATAAATAAATTAAATAATATAAAATATAAAATAGATTAGTAATTTATAATAAAATATAACATTATAGTAATACAATAATATATTTTTATTAATATATAATAATATTGTTTATCTTTCATAAAAATATTAATTTTAATATATCTTTTATAAAAATATAAAAAAAAATAAATAAAAAATGAAAACTGAAATAAATTCATTGAGTTCGTTAAACTCATTTAAATCAAGCTCGAGTTCAAGCTCGAGATATATGATATATGAATTGACTCGATATAAACTCGGGCTCGATTCAAGTTCAAGTTCGAACTCGACTATTTTATAAAGAGTCAAACTTAAATTTTTCAAAATTCAGCTCAGTTCCGCTCGATTACAGTCCCGCTAATACTACTAGCTTGATGCCAACCCCAGTAACACTTTGGATAGTATTTTTTATTTTTGAAACACTTTGAGAAGTATTAATAGTAACAAATGGGGCAAATAATGGGGAATGTCGAGAGCTGTGGACTAATATACAAGGTGAACATTGGTGGGAAAAATCCAAAGGAAAGTCGAAACGTATGACCCAAATGCCAACAAACATGGCCTAAACTTGCACTCAGGCAAAATAATTGGAGCGCTAGAAAAACCACTAGACTCACCTATAGCAACAGTAGAACTTCTGCCCCAACTACAATAAATATTGAAGCCAGTACTCACATGACATGACCAACACGGGGTTAAGATCACTCCCACGTTTTCTGCTTCCACAACTTCTACGACAATGCTTGTTTGTCCAAGCATTGCATAGGCTACTCTCTATAATTTTTTTCCCTTTTATGGTAGATCAAAAGCTTTCAAAAAGAAACAAAACATGTCATTGGGCTACTAGCCTAATGGTCGAGTGCCTGCCTTGCAGTGTAGAGGATTAGGAATTCGAACCTTGACCTGCCTTAATCCCTCTTAATAAATTCCAATGTACCAAAAAAAAAGAAACAAGAAAGGATTTAGTATTAGAATAAGAAATCAAAGATCATATTACATACAAAAGATTAGAAGTTGAAAGTAATGAACAAATTGAAAAATGACATTAACAGGTTTGTACTCCATTTCCCTTCAAAAGGTCATGGCGCATGAGACTAATTTACAAGGTTTTTTGGTTGTTAGCATGCAATTTCGATCGCAGAAAAGTCAATTAGAGCCATACCATTATCCAGTTAGTATCTGATAACATGGTGGCGCAACCAAAGATCATACATGACCATATGGAACGCATCATATTTGATTGGAGGGGAATTCCACTGGAAGTGCTTCTGGACCTAAAATAACATGCCATGGGAAACTCTCATTACTAGTGCAATTGGAATCTATAGTTTCAGAAACATCCAGATACATAAGAAAATTATTATGTTGAAAAAAATTGAGCAGAGTTTAGGGTCTCTACCTCAACCAAATTCTTATGTAGTATAACAAACTCATCATCAGATATGCCCTTCAGAATTTGCTTGAGTTGATACACATCTCGCTCCCTAAGTATGACAGCGAATTTTTGCCAATCGAGAATGTCGTTGAATGGCAGATCATAGTAGTTGGATAATATTACTGCAAAAGAAAAGACAAAATAATGCAGGAAAAATGACAAATTTTAAGATAAAAGCCCAAACTTCAAACTCAAACTGACCAGTGCTTGCAATTCTTTTCAAATGTAAAATAATAAGACAAGTTAATGACTGAAGTTGCAGTGCCAAGAATTGTTGAACTGATCCAACACTACCATGCCACCGTACACACCCGATACTGGTACCACAGCAAACAATCAAACTCTCTCGAGTTTTATGCTCAGAAATACAGGTGAATCAAATGCAATGTTTTAGCTATCAGAATAAAAAAAAAGTAATGGAAACGATAATGGTCATGCAAAATCAGTCTGAACCTCAATCTGCCACGTTACCATGAATTTAAAGCCATTCGCAAAACACTCAAATCAACAGTAAACGAGACTTCAATAAAGTATAAGTTCAAAAACTAAGAATTTACTAAAATATGCACGATATTAAGTTAATAATTGGATAAAAAACATAATGACCCATTGAAAATTGGAGAATAATAAAACAGTAGGCTAAAATTCAATTATGAAACAGCAGTTATTTAAAACCATAATGAGATGTCTTGTACATGTACGGAAGAGTAGAAGGTCTTTCAATGCTAACTAAAGAAGCCATCAAAATTATGATGCATAAATTCACAAAAAAGCCACACTCAGTTATGCTGGAAAGCTAATCAGCATGCACCCTTCACTCCTTGTTATATACAAGCATTCCAGAGTATGTGCACTGTTCAATTATTTATTGACAAAATTTAAAGGAATTTTTACAGAACACCCCTAAGTAGTAAGACACCCCAGCTAGAGATGCAAAAATATTAACTTAATCAGAGATGTGAAACAGTAGATGCATATTAGCCATATTATTGAACATGTAAAAGAAATAACAATAGATTGCAATGCTCACCGGGAACACATCCATAATGGATTGAATCAGCTATGCGAGCACTGTTGACCTGAGAACCACCAGGGCATATACAGAATTTGGTCCTGTAAAATTTCTTCTGATACACCAAATGCCCAGTAGCCCTACTTATTCTGTTGTTAGCAACATAAAGTTCCGTATCATTCTCCCAGATACGAGCCAAAATAACTCTAATTTTAGAGTTTCTATGACCAGCCCAAAAACCAAGTGTTGTCCTGCAAAGAATGTTCTGGTTAAGCAAAGAACTTATGGAAGATTATAATACTGTATTCTGTTCAAAAATAATTTAATCCCCTCTCAGTACATTTGCCATTCATTGACTGACAACAACTAAAACAGCCAATTACTTGATCCAACAACTAGTCTAAAGACTATTTTCCAGAAATAAACCTAGATACAAGTAGAACAACATATATATTACTATAAACAATGTTGAAGATTCCAGAAATTGCATTCATCATTTCAAGCGAAGAAAATGCAATTTATTTTGGTATGAATGCTGCTGTGTAAAAGCTTTATCATGTAGTTACCAGATACAAGGGACAGGCAGAAACCAAACATTCAAATAAGGAGCGCAGTAGAGATTCAGAGAAACTTGGCAAAATTACGAAGTTATTGAACAGATACAGGTGAACTAAACACTTGAATTGCACCGAGCAACTGAATTAGATAACATGAACTCATACTGTTAAAAAGCATATCCAAGTTAATAACAATCAGGATAGCTAATAGCCTGAGGTTAGCATGTCCATAAACTCAAATACCACGATATTACCTGTTCTCTATATCGTTTCCCCCAGCTGGAAGGGCAAATGGCTGCAGGACTTGAGGAAGAGCAACATCTTTGTGTGGAATGAATCCAACGTCATAACTTGGGGAGCACACAACTCGAATTGCATTCTTTACAAGAAATGGAACCCCTTCAGTTGCCCTTACACCAACATCATGACAAGTGACGAAGAAGTGATCCACACCCAGTGTTCTATTCCAATACGGATACTTGACTATTAAGCCTTCCAAATAATTCTGAACAATTATGGTCATATTGTCATAGGATGTGCCCTGAACACATTGAGATAAACATCATATTCCATTACAGAAAGGACCCTAATTTTGGGTTGGAGAAGCAAGGAACTTCACAATTAAAGCAACCAATGTCGCTATTCGCTAATAAAATTAATATTTTAATCGGTTACTGCTCCAGTTTGGATATTGAGCAGGAAACAATATTTCCAAGAAAGAAATATGAACAGTTTAATAATATGAAAAAAAGACACTGAGCATAATACGATACCATACAAACTGTTGCAGATGATTGTATGCCACAATACTAAATCAGGCAGAAGAACTGATAAAAAATTGAAAATAGAAGCAATAATTGCTCCATTCTGAAATATCAGGACCTCTACCGTCAAGTAAAAGGCTTTCGTCATAAGCACCTAACCACAAAGCAAGCATTGTAATTAAGAAACCCTTACCATGCCTCGCATCTTGTGGCAGGAGATGGGGATAAAGAAAAGGTGAGCTTGATCTGGATCCTCAGTTCGAAAACGACTCTCTCTGATATTCTGAAAAAAATAGCCTTCGCTAGCATACTTGCCAGTCAATTTCCTCGGCGTTTGATAAAAAGTGTTTGGATCTCCATCTGGATATATATAAACCTTGAAATTCTTCATCATTTGCTCATAATTCAATTTGAAAATCTGCGGCGAGTGGTACAGATCCGGCAACTCAGCCTCCAACGATTCTTTTTTCTCTTTCTCTTTCGCCTGTTTCCTCGTCTCCGTCTCCGTCTCTGTCTCTGTCGCCTGTTTCCGCGCCTCCGTCTCTAACCGTGGCAGGTCTACTATAGTGGTGGTTACCCGGTGAACTTTAAAGGGGGAGGAAGAGGAGAAAGAAGAAGAAGAAGATTGGAGAGAGTTGACGGAAAGGTAAGTGAAGGAGATTAGGGTTAGGATTGCGAGAGTGAGAAGGGAGCCTTTTAGAGAACACATATATTGCGATGATAGTTGTTGAAGTTTTCCGGCAGTCATCGCCGGGGAATTTGACGCTGGACTACCGGAGGTGCTTACGATGACGAGTATTCAGTGGCTGTCGGCAATGGTAATACCGGCGACGAGTAGACAGTGATTGATTCGACAGAAGAAGAACTGAGGAAGTTTAGTTTTCGTCTCTTTTAGCTGACTATGCTAAATGTAGTAAGATCACTCAAATGTGGCAGCCTCCATAATATTGTTTTTAAATTTAAGGATTCCATTCAGCATACTTATGAGAATAATTAAATTTTTTTTCATTAATTAATATTTATGTAGATGGGCAAAAAATATTAGCCCATCCGTCACACCAAAATCACCATCAATTCATAAACATCTACTAAAAAAAATATTTTAAATAAATTAAAATATTTTCTATTAATTTATTAATATTAAAATTATAATAATTTATTAAGTCTTTATATATCCTTTTAAACTTTTTGCTTTTTTTATTTTATTATTTTTAAGCCTTTGTTTATTTATTTTGATAAAAAAAAATAGATAAAAAAAAGAAAATATAAATTTTGTTGCTTTCATTTCTGTTCAATCTATTAAATTTTTTCTCATTAATTTAAAGAGAATATATATATATATATATATTATAGAAAGTTATCAATTTATTTTTTTATCAACTTAAAACAATGTGGGTATAATAATAAATAATAAATTTATAAATTTACTTTTTTATATATTAATTATGTAACAAACAAAGAAAAAAAATAAAAATTTTACTTTTTTCATATATTAATTATGTAACCGAACAAAGAAAAAAAATAAAAATTCGCTTCTATTTATTATTTTTCTCTTTTTATTATTTTTTTCTTTTTCATTACATATCTAAAAAATCAAACATAGACTAAATGATCGATGTGAGAACAAAATTTTAAAATAAAACTTTTGAATTGATAATTAAGAAAAAATGTAATACAAATAAAAGTTTAATTTGAATTTTATTTAATTTATGTCATATTAACTTCACTGAATATACATATTCATAATATATTATGTATTAAATTTATATGCATGTCAATGATACTGATAGGACTTTTGATTTTGCCATTAATAAGTTAATGTATATTTATGTATTAGTTTGTATAAATTAATTTCTATTCATATTAGTAATATTTGTATTATTTATATGTTGAATAATTAAGGTTAATTTTCAAATTGTAAATTTGATAATAAAAATTTTATTTTTTCAATTTTAAATTTTAAGTAGATTTATTTTTTTATCTTTATTCTGATTTTATGTTTTTTATTAATTGTTTTATTTATTTAATAATTAATTTTATTCTATACTTTACATTAATAAAATAATTAATAGAAATAAAAACATTATATATCAGAAAATTATATATGTAATTTACTTGATTTATGTACACTCATGCAAAATAGTACTAGAAAAAATACTAGTAAGAGGAAAGTGTTAGTTTTTCATTGACGAAAACTATTATAGTATAATTTATGAACTGCATGTGCTAGGACTTGATAGAACTAATTAGCTAATTTAAATGTATTTACTCTAATTATATTTATGCTCTTAATTTATAATAATTAACTAATTAGCAAGTAAAAAATTATCTGGTCTTTATGCTATTGTGTGTCCTATATAATTGATGTCAAAGCATTAAAAAAAAAATTCCCTGGTTCTAAGGCTGTAGCATGTACAAGAAAATGCCACCAGCAACTGCAACATTGAGAGACTCGTAGTTTCTTGCCATGGGTATGCTTATGAGCTGACATTCTTGTTGAGATTTCTCTGAAAGGCCATGCCCTTCGCTACCCAAAACCAAGCATAATGGGAATTTGGTGGAGAGAATTTGGATACACCTGCCCCAACATGCAAGTGTTGAATATAAACCCTTGTCCGACATGGCTATGTTCATTTTTAGTATTTTATAATTTTTCCTTATTTTTAAAGAACAATATCCTATGGCAGAAAATTCAACTTGACAACAAGAACATCTCAAGATAAATTAGAATAACCTGGATTCCTTCAAGGACTAAAATTCGATGCGGAGCTGGGAACCATTTCCGGCAATCTGCGTCTTTTTGCTGATTACCTACAACATAGTAGCTGGTAGGAAATTTCATCAGAGCAATTGCTGCAATAGATTCAGTAGATTGCATCTGAGAAAGTTTTTTCATCACCAAAGCGCTCACACGTAAAGTACGAGTTGAGGAATATCCAGTCCATCGGGGACCTTAGCTTTATCAAGAAGAATTAGACACTCTGTTTCAGTAGTCTTCTCTTCCAATGACTTCTGAAATTTGTATATCTTCCTGTATGAGCACATTTCTCATAAGAACTGTATTGTCACCGCAAGCAAAAAAACAGTACCGCAAGGTGTGAGGCTATAGTTGACTCAAGTTGCAGACAAATTGAATACATAATAAGAGAAACAACTTCAACTGAATAATTGCTAATGCAAAGATTCAAGCTCCCTTAAGGTTTTTAAAGCAAAGAATCGAATATCAGACATTAAATGTAAATATGCATTTTTTTGAATTGTTTCAGTGCAAGTTCATAGAATCATTAATTGCCACAGGCGTGATTGCCGAGTAGTAGGAATTGCAAAAATGTATCTGTACAAAAATTAACCATAAGTTAAATATGCATCCATAACATGCTCGAATGATCTGCGCTGCAGTGCATGCCCCATAACTTCGCCAGAGATTTCGCAAAGAATCCAAGGTTAAAATATATATATGTGTGTGTGTGTGTGTGTGTGTATATTCTCTACATTTTACAGCTATTTAGCTGGGATTGTTCAAACTCAATCATGAACTAGTCATTCTCAGTTCAAAAGAGAGAATTACACCAATTCTATGTCATGTTACTATTTTTTTTTAACTAGAAAGCTCGTTTCTAAAATATCTATAAAGTCTCAAAAATTTGTTCAATTTCAAAAACTCACCCACCCAACAAATAAGCAATACGTAACAAAAGAAAATCAAAGAATTAGCTGCACCGCAGTTTGAGATAATCGTGAACAAATAACCAAATTCAAAATACCACAAAAACAACAGATACCCAAGTTGAATTTCAGGAAATTAAAATGAAAAAATATCAGAAAGAACTCGAAAAATACCTGATAGGTGTAGTACCCACAACAAGAGCTGAACCATGAGAATGGCGATAAGAGGAGCTGTGACGAAGCTTGACACAGTGTTTCACAAATGGGTTTGAAGTGCTTGTTATGGATTTTATATGGGATGGTAAAGGTTTACCTCCGCCAGATTATTGTCAATATCTCCGTCACTGACGCAATAATGGAACTGAGAGATCCTTTGGGTATGGGTTGGAGATTGATTTGGTGAGGCAGTGGATAGCCTGGCCTTTGAATTTGAGAGGTTTAGAGGTGGAGGATAAACTGTTGGCACCCAGGATGTGTATGTGCTCTGCATTTCTTCTTCTACTTTGTCCCTAAACACTACATAATCACTTCACGCGTCAAATGGAGGGGAATGCTGATTGTGGATTTTACGTTTCAATGAAACCCAATATCCCATTTTTTCCTTTCCATTATTATTTTCTTGTAAATTTTTCACATTTTTGTGGGGATTATGATTGCAAAGGGAACCAAATACCCTTACATATACAATATGTTTATTATTTTTTTTAGTAGTTGATACTGAAATATAACCTTTTGAAATTTATTTTAAAAAAAAAAAGAAACAAGAAACAATCAGCTTTTAAATCCTATAAAACATTCTTTTAATTCCTTGATTTGACCCTGTAAATTACTGCTTGGCAACATTAGTACCTATAAAATAAGTTCCATAAATATCTTCCACAAACAGTTAATTTTCAATTGCTAGCTATAACATTTACCTCCAGACCTCAAAGAAAAAGAAAACATTAATCTCCTGATTCTGGAATATCATCACATTCAGTATTCAACATACAAAAACACTTCAATCCCATTCCTTAAAATTAAATGGCATTGCCCACTTCAAATTTATTTTGAGCTTACCAATTCCGTACTATAATTTTTATTAATTTAAAAAAAATGCTTTACACAAAAAAAAGTTCCTTTCTTTTTTCCAAATTGAACCATCAAAAGAAAAAATATATATATCTTATTTGCTTTCCTGAGATGAAACTGACTACACAACATTCCTAACATGGAAAATAAATAAACATTGGTTAGCGTCCTATATCCTCTGAGAAGTTGGCAAAGTCAATGAAGCTCCCTGGCTGGGAAATTCATCCATTGAAATTATTGGGTTTCCCGAATACATCCTCTGAGAAGTTAAAGGCATGTATAGCCTCTCTGATGTCGTTGGTGCACCATTACTTCTTTGAACAATTGTCGGCATATATATAGTCTCTGAACGTGGCATAGCATCAGCTGAATGAGAAGCTGGTATCCTGCTGTCAGTCCTTTGAGATGTTCCACTAACTAACATCCTCTCAGAAGTTGGATGTGAAGAAATATCAGGCCTCTGAGATGTTGAACCCAAATGATCATTCCTGTGGGCCGTAGCCGGTATGAATCTCCTATCGGGAGCTGCAAAGATGGCGTCGTTCCTCTGAAATGTTTGACCCATAGGGTCATTCAAGTGAGAAGTTGCTCCAATGTCATATAACCTCTCAGAAGCTGGATGCACAATATCGTCAGTCCTATGTGAGGTTGGAGTCATGCTGTCATTCCTATGTGATATTGGACCAATATTGTTGCTTTCATGAGATGTAAATACACACTTAGACGGTGGACCACTATTGCCACCATGAGAAGCAGGCATGTAAATTCTATGAGAAGTTGATGATATGCTTTCGGTCCTCTTTGAAGTTAGGGCTGGATTTTCATTCCACCTTGATGTTTGAGATGTATAAATGCTGTCAGATGTCTGGGCCATGGTTAGTGGCATTTCTTGGCTTGATGAGCTCCTTTCTGTTGCAGGAGGTATGCCAAGTGATCTCTCGTGGTCAGATAAATCCAAATCCTGCTCAGCAGTGGGAGGCATGACCAGAGATACCCCCTGACTTGCCAAATCCTCAACAGATATTCGAGGCATAGATGACACTCCCGAGTTTGATAAATCCTCTTGCAAGAGCTCTCCACCCTTCGGTGAATCTCTCTCTGATGCCAGTGATATATCTGGAGACAGTCTTTCATTAGGCGAATCTCTCTCAGATGGAGGCACTGAAGAAATTCCTCGGCTTGGCTCCATATCAAATGACACTCCCAGGCTAGGTAAGCCCCTCCATTGTTGTGCCACCATTTTAATCTGGGTATAAAATTGCACATTTGCCTTGCCTGCATTTGGAAATAGAAGAAAAGGGAATAAAGAAAGGCCACACTTGATAAATGGTTCAACCAACCACGATTCAAGTAATCATAAGAGTGAGAGTAGGCTTTCAAGGAATTATACCACAGAAATTGAGGACGCCAGCAAAAGACGCCTTCGGTTCATTAGATGAGGAAACCGGAACTGGAACTGGAACAGGAACATTGATTCCAACCTGTCATTCTCATTTGATGTCAGAAGCTAATGTCTAAATTTACAAGTTCAAACAAAGACTACCACTAGCGTATCTTGGTTTGCTGTTGACAAGCTATCCTTCTATGGAGTCCTACTCGGGCAGGATAACCAGGCCTTCAAAAATGATCAACCAGTGTGGATTCCACAAACAATCAAGCCCAATAGTTTTCATAATACAACCAAATGCAAACCGAGAATTTGATTCCCCCTCTCCCGCCAACAAAAAGGCATTTTTTATCTTCATTGATGAGAGCTACATAAATTGGGTTTTGCTTATTTAATTTAGAATAATTACCCATAGCTATTTCACCTACAGGAAAAACTAGAAGGCCATGATATCTAGATTGTGAAAAGGAAAAACCTATTATCCTAACAACGCTGATCCCTCAATGCTAGATTGAAAGAAAGGTTGCCTTACCAGCCCAGTATCAATATCATTCTGGAACTTTCTTGCTGCAACACCAGATGATGTAAATATGGATGCACCATTCCCATACCTGCCAAAGTAAGATAATCAGAATTCAAAGTCAGATGGTAATTTCAGGAATGATTGAGGCAATATGTAGATTTTTGCTTCAACAGATTATCATATAAAATTCTTCAAACCAATGCTCCTCATTTTCCCACATTTTAAACACTATAAATTTCAAAAAGTTGCAATTCGTTGCAGCATTTTGATAGTACAAAACAACTATTCTTAGCCACAGTTTATAAAATTTCTTCACAGACTAGGTAAGAAAGCCTTCCAACAATAAATGTTTATCCTATGGCAGGAAGAAGGAATGCTTAAAAATTCAAAAGAGAACTATCATTTTGGATAGTAAAAATGTTAAAAACACGCTGAAGTGGCTGCCTGAGAAAGAGATTAGAAGGATACCTATTTCTATTCACAATGGTTATGGCCTCTTCTAGGCTGTCAGCCTGTTGATGATCAAACAAAAGATTTTGTTAACCAGTCTCCAACTAATAGTTGTAAAATTTACATGACAGTGTTAGAAATACTAATAAAAGGATACCTGCATACATAGTAGAACTGGGCCAAAAATTTCTTCCTGCTCAACACAAACATTGCTGTCAAGAATAAGGCAAGATCTCTGGTTCAACTTTTCTTCATACTAAATTACCCAAGTTCATTTTTTCTGAAGCATAACAGAGTTATAGGCTTGAAAACAGATACCTTGTAGCAATCCATGTTGAGTGTCACATCACATA
The DNA here is from genome assembly GCA_947685225.1 of Garcia nutans. Taxonomy (NCBI): domain Eukaryota; kingdom Viridiplantae; phylum Streptophyta; class Magnoliopsida; order Malpighiales; family Euphorbiaceae; genus Garcia; species Garcia nutans. The sequence goes on along the minus strand of CANTUV010000059.1, from coordinate 7,892,693 downwards.
AAATTGTAGGACCAATAAAACTTCCTTTCTCATATCCTGGAACCTACAAAATAAAACTTGGCATAAGGATCATAGTAAAACAACTAAGAGAGCAAATCCTATGCAATGGAATAAAAGACTGCCCAATGTTCTTCGGCAGCACTTACCAAAGAAAATAATAACAGGAAGACCTTACTTAGGGAAAGACAATAGAAATGCAAAATAAAAATGGAGAACTTAAGTGCACAACAAAAGCAATGCAATAAGATCATTTTATAGACTCCCATCAGAGCTGTGAAGAGAGTAGAAAAATCCTTTACTGATACAATCAGGGAAAAGAGGTTCACTTTAAAATTCAATGTGCATTTGTTTCTGTACCAGGAAGTTATGGATATCCTCTCAAGATAGGATTGGAAAAAGTAAATACCACAATGTTTCTCCCATCAAGAATCAACCTAGCACCACTGTCAACACCACTCTGAACTAATCTGCTAATCCGATCCTTTACCTGCGAATTTAGCAATCACAAAATGCCCATTTAGGATAAACAATAACAACTTCAAATAAGCAATTGAATTTATCAAGCAAAAAAGATAGCACAGAAAACAAAAAACAAAACTTGCGCCTGCTACATATACAAGAAAAATTACATTGTCTTTTTGACATAAGAGAGAAAGAAAGGAGCTTAAAATGTAAGGAATAAGGAGTTCTTCTGTCCTATCAATAAAATCTGTCACTAATGCATGATAAATTAACAAAGAAAATGACATAAGAGAATTTACATACAATCAAAGTCTGCTCTCAATGCCAGTGGTATTGAGCAAGTTAACTAGAAAGATTTTCGGCTAGAAAGATTCACAGGCTTGCATATTTACCTCTTTGCTAATTACTGGACCAATGTCTGTGCTAGGGTCAGTGCCTGAATTCACTTTGAGTGCTTGGGCACGCTCCACAAGTTCATCTTCCCTAAGAATATAGAAAAAACACCCAAGTTGATACTATATGTCGTGTGGACAAAAGCAAACAAAGACAAGGATTTTCTAGGTTTCAAATTATAAAATTAATTGGTTTGGGCCAACTATAAAATTAATTGGTTTAGGCCAACTATGCCATCTAAATTTGTATTAAAGAAAATTGTTAAATTTCACTCTAAATAATCCATCTTCTTTTTTCTCACCTTGTGATATGAAATTCTCTTATAATGGTTAAGCCAGAGTTTTGATGTTGTTTCATCTGGACCACAGAGGCAAGGATTGGCTCAATATTGGGAGATGATACGGGCAATGATAGCTTGAAGAAGAAACCAATGCTCGCCTCATCATCCGAATGATGATACAAGCTCAAAACTCTGGGTAAATGCTGGATTATTCCTAGCTGTCTCTAAAAGATTTTTTTTTTCTACAACCCTGGGCACCTAAATTTTTAGTGAAGAGATGCTCAAGCATTTTTAGGAGTTCATAAAAGAGATCAGAAAACACATGTCCAGATAAACATTTAGTGGGGGAAGGAAAATATATGTCCTTATATACATAGTAGTATCTTGTATAGGATCTTTCACAAAACAGAAGAAAGGAAGGGGATGGTAAACTAAACTGAAAGCCTCTTTTTTCTTTTTCTTCTTCTCTCCCGTTATTCTAGAACTCTTTTTTTTTTACAAAACCAACATATTTTTCTCCACATAGCATCTCTTATCAACGGATTTCAGTTCTTTCCCAAAAATTTGGGCAACAAAAATTGAAGACATATTTTTTTTCTTTTTCTTCTTCTCTCCCGTTATTCTAGAACTCTTTTTTTTTTACAAAACCAACATATTTTTCTCCACATAGCATCTCTTATCAACGGATTTCAGTTCTTTCCCAAAAATTTGGGCAACAAAAATTGAAGACAAAAATCACCACAGGAAGATGGGTCTAATTTAGCAGAACTGCTGAAACACAAGAGATAATGTACCTTTCTTCTGGAGACCCCAAATGTTAAATACCATTTTTTTTTAGGATAAATACCAATAATTCTTATAATATAGTTCACTTAGCATAAAACAAAATCCCCAGCAAGATAAGTCTTAAAAAAAAAAGTCATTACCATGCCATTGATCCTCCAACAAAAACAGCTGCATTCAGAGCCATGCACCGTTGTCCTGCAGCACCAAAACCAGTAGCGACCAAAGCATTCAAAGTATCATCCGTGCTGGCATCAGGCATGATAATTGCATGATTTTTTCCTCCTACATTGGACTAAGGAGTCAACACAACAATGAGTTATGCAGCCAAATTGAGTGGATATAGTATTTTCAACCTAGCATACAGATTACAAGAAGAACCCATGTGTGTGCAAGTGAGAGACATAGACAGCAAAATAAGAGCGTTAACCTGAACACGTTTGCCTCTAGCAGCTGCCCTAGCATGTATGTGCATGCCAGCCTTGCAACAGGTCAAGAAACAACCAAAAAAAAAATGTGAACATCAAATAAGGCCAGTCATGATGGCTTCAATATTATTCAAAACAAGAATAAGTGTACATCGTAAAAGCAATTGTAGCACTAAGTGAGGCGGATCAGTGATTTAAAGTGAGAACACTCCTAAGGAGAATTGCTTTTGAATCACTCAAAAGGATAAAAGCATATAGTTAATTTACTATTCAACAACAGAAGATCGCTGACACTAATAAGAATCCAAGCAAGTGTGAACACATGGAGACTATTTCAAATTTGAACCATAGCATCATGCATTACATAATATATAATTGTAAGCACGAACATTAACATCCAAAACTTACAATGTCAGAACCAATGAATGATATAGCTTTTATATCATCGTCATCACACATGTAATTAACAATATCCTGCACAGATTTATTTTAAGCAATAAGAATTTGATTAAAGAATTACGATGAAAACATTAATGTCCACTAAATACTTCCAGAACCCAAATCACCCAACCCATGTCCAGTTTTAATCTTTCTTGAGACTGCTCAAGCCCATTTACATCAAACCTCAAAATTTTGTATTAGCATTCTATTATTTCTATAACATTCATTGTAACCACGTGAATAATAAGAAAACAATAAAAGGATTGCTAAAAGAAAGCTTACATTGGTACCATGAACAACATTGAAGACGCCATCAGGTAAACCAGCCTCCATAGCCAGTGCTGCAAGTATCATTGAAGCCCCTGATAGCAAAGAGTCAAAGATATTACCAACCATTTTAACATCCCAGAAATATTCAATACAGGTGCATGGTTAATAGAAATCATTTAAATTAAATGCATCTTAAAGCCAAAAACCTATTTTGTAGCATGTGTAATAATACATCTAGATGTGTTCTGAAACAAAGATACAGATAAGATATTATCTTTCATGAACTCTTTGAGTTGAGAAAAGGTTTAACATGACAAAAGGTATGTCCACGATTCATTTTAAAAACCAATTCCTTGAGATCCCTTCATCAGCTACTAACGGAAATGCATGAAAAATTTCTTGTGTATCCTTCATGGAAGATGAAGTGGCATGGACATGGCTTTTCTATAGGGTGCTTAACGTAGGAAGCTAGACCAATTCTCAATTTTTTTAATCTATTGTACAGAGTAAGAAAATTTCTATGGAGATGAGTATGGTTACTGGCTACAAATGAGATGATTACAGAAAATTTGCTTCATACTAATATGTGTATATCTAATCATGAATCTTGAAAAATTATTTGGTTTCTCTATGTATATGCCATCCCTGATAATGTTTACAAACCCCTCCGAAAATGTCTACATAATTAGAAGTTTATCTACTGAATCAACCATCTGGATGAACTCATTACAGAATCAAAAAGCTAAGTTACAGGGTTCTTGTGCAAAATGAACTCACTTCAGAATGAATTCATTTCAAACAATAAAGCTTGCTACTTCCAACATTCTTTAATGTCTGACAAAAGCATGGTAAAATTCACCTGGATTTTTTTCACAAGGCTTAAGAACAAACGTATTTCCACATGTAACTGCCATAGGGAACATCTGTAATAAAGAAGAGTAGTTATGGAGCAGAAGTCTGTTTTTCTCTCTTTGGTTTATCATAGACAGAACTTGAACTTCATATTTTAAATAATACAAGAAACAGAACATACGAAAACCAAATTACACACAAAAGTTGGCAATGACTAATCCAGTCAGCTGAGGTATCGTAAGCAAGAGAAGCCTCAAGTATAAAAAGGTTTATAATCTGAAAGGTAACATCTTCCCCACATACTATGTAGAAAGGGTAAAAAGAAATGAGATAAGACAAACAATTAACAAAACAAAGACTATACAGCACAGCACATACCCATAAGGGAATCATTGCTGGGAAGTTGAAAGGGCATATTCCAGCAAAAACACCAAGAGGTTCTCTAATGCAATACGTATCAATTCCATTAGATGCATTAGGAACAAACTCCCCCATTTGCAAAGTTGCCATTCCACAAGCATGCTCAACTACCTCTATAAGAATAAATAAGTTTAATCTCAATAATTAGGGATCAGAGTATAATAAACGTTCTCAAACATAGAAGAAAAAGACAATAGGAAACATCTACTAATACTAACTCTATAAGAATAAATAAGTTTAATCTCAATAATTAGGGATCAGAGTATAATAAACGTTCTCAAACATAGAAGAAAAAGACAATAGGAAACATCTACTAATACTAACCTAAACCACGAAGTACATCAGCCTGGGCACCTTTGAGCGTCTTACCCTGTTCTAAGGTAATATTCATTGCAAGCTTATCCTGAAAAAGGTTTCTGGACATATTAAATGAAGAAATTTTCAGAAAATAATGTTTAAGCAAATTGTTGGTAAACTAACCATATCCCTACGAATAAGCTCCTGAAGTTTGAACATGATGCGCTGACGAGTGGAAATTGGGGTATTTTTCCATGATGGAAAAGCTTTCTTGGCTGCTATAACTGCATCTTTAAACTCCTCATAGGTGGTTAACGGAACTTGAGAAACAACCTCTTGTGTAGCCTAATTTAGAAAAAAAAAAGTTCATAGACAGTTATTGGAACTTGAGCAATTTCTTGTGTATTATATAGTAAAATATTAATATAAAACAACCCTATGAAGAGGAAAAAGAATGTAAAATTTCTTAGCTTACAGGGTTTATCACATCAATGACTGTAGACCCATGTGACTCCACAAATTTTCCTCCAATAAAATTAGGAACTTTCAGCTGCAAACATTTAGCAGGCTAAGGTATGAGGCCAAAGCATTCAATCATAGATTTATAACAGAAAAAATTAAGCAATTCAAATATATCAAATCGTACACGCATGTTGTTGTTTTGCTTTAATGACCCTTCAGGGGAAGCAATACTTGTGTTTACAGGAATAGACCTGCTAGGTCTCCATGACTTGATACTTTTCTCTGCAAAAGCAGTTAGTTAAAAAAATCTTCACAGTGGAAAAAAAGAAAAAAAAAAGAAAAAAAAAACTCAAGAAACCAAATTTCCTATAAAAGCTTGGATTAGCATAACTGACCTGATAAATTTCCTTGACGGATTTTAGCTTTGAGATTATATAAATGCCTTGGAGTTGACTGCAACTCTGGATTGCTTTGCTTGAGAGCTTTTAATACTTGTCTTGGTTTAATACCAGCTTCAGTCATCATTTTGATTTGCCTAACTTCCTCTTCAGAGAAACGCCTACTATAAGGATGCTCAGACATGTCTTTTAAAGGTTCATGGTTATGGTCACCATTTTTAACAGTGAGTACCCACATATCATCTTCCTTTTTCCCAATTGCTTCAAAAGGGCAATTAATAAGGCGTGAACAAGCTTTCCTTTTTCTCTGACTTTCTTCAATCTTTCGCCTATTTCTATAAACACCTCCTCTGTCACAACCAAGAATCACCCTCCTATCCTTTCTGGACTTTTTAATGGTTACTACATAGCCTTGATTAGCCCCAAAATCACGAACATATTTTATAAGCTCTTCACGATCTTGAAAAGTTCCTGATTCTGGAGGAAGCATCTTATACTGACCCATGCACTCCATTTGAGCTTCTTTTTCCATTTCTAATTGCTTGATTTTCAAAATTCAAACATTTGCCGAAGTTTTAGTATACGACCTACCATATTTTGACGAGTGTCTCGGCGCCCATACTCCCAATTGAATGCGCCGAACAAGGCTATGTAGTTCAACGGCGTTCAACGGAAACTAACAACCAGAAAAGCGAACTTGGTGACTGACGATGGAAGGCAACGGAGATTGGCAAGCTTAGGGTTTTGACGGGGTTTTTTTTTTAAGAGAGGAGGAATTTTGAGTAGGAAGTTAATGTGAATAGTTTTTAGCATTTGGTAATTTTCTTACGAGTTTTTTTTTTTTAATCAAGTTTACTAGGGTTTTTTGTTATAAGATTTTTTATTTTAAAATTTTGAGTTAATTTTTACAATTAATTGTATATTAAACTGATAAATTTACTATAAATTTCAATTTTTTATTTTTTCAAAAAAAAATTTTAGAAAAAAATAAAGTTCTCATGTTAAGTTAAAGAAAAAAATAAAATAAGATTAAAATAAAAATAATTGACTTTCTTAAATTATAAATTACTGATAATTAAATTAATAACCCAAATTAATTAGATTTATAACACTAAAAAATTCAATTGACTTTCAAAGATTTAGCATGAGGCAATAGATTAATGGAGGAGAGAAAATTATGGGGATGGCAAAGTTGTTCGCTGGGCTACGTGAGGTGGTAATGGTTGAAGCACTTGCCTTGCGATAAGCTTTGTTGCTGGCTGTTAGATTGTGGATTAAGGCCTGAAAAGGAAATCATAACACCGCAGGTGATAGATATCCTTAGAGAAGTGGCAGATTTATGAAAGCAAATTGGGGGCTCAGGTGATTGGGTCCGCAGATCAGCTAACAAAGGCTGCTGCTCATGAATTAGCTCGAATGTCCGTACCTGTCTTATGTTGATAATCAAATATGGAATTTTTTGTCCTCGTTATATTACTGATGTTATTTTGAAAGACACAGAATAATAAAACAATCTTTTTCTTTGCTTCAAAAAAAAAAAGGTTTAAAGATTAAATTCATAATACAATATAATAAAATTAAAAATCAATTTCACCTTTTAATCAGTAAAATTTGTCGTCTTATTATAAAATTGCCATTAAATTTTTCAAAAATAAATTCTTCCCGAACTAATATATATATGTATATAACTAGCCTCTAATTTGCGCTTTGCTGCGGAATTTTTTTTTCTAAATATTTTTATTTTAAAATATTATATTATTTTTTATATTTTTATATTAAAAATATTATTTGTAATTGAATTTTTTTAACTAATGATATAAATATTAGGCATGGAGACATGAAATAAATACACAAATCTTAAAATTATGATCAAACTATAATCTCTTTACAATCGCTAAACTTATTAAATAAAACTCAAAAATTTTATAATAAGGTAAAAAAAAAGAGATTTTCAATCTTGTTTCTCTTCATCCACTTATAACATAGAGAGAAGAATTTTTAGATATTTTAAAAAAATAAATTTATAAAAAAATACTAACACTCATTAAAATCTCTAATTTTATTTTCTTTCAAATTATTCTCTCTCTGAAAAAATTGCTCAAAAATAGATCTATATAAATTAAACTCTCAAATTCAATACGCATAAAAAAATGAAGAAAGAAAAAATTCATAATATAATAAGAAAAATATTCTATTAATTAATATAAAATAAAGTAAATGAAAGTGTATAAAAGTGAGCCATAAAAAAAATCAGTGAATCTTAGAAAACAGAATTAAAATGAATTTATTATGAAAAGTAATATTTTTAATTCAAATAGCTTAATTTTTAATTTATTATCTAAATCAAACTAAATTCAATTTTCAAAAAAAAATTCAAGGATATTTATTTATTCCCGTGATAACATTAAAAAAAAACATACATCACCAAAAAAAAAAGATCAACAAATTGACCTAAAAAAAGAAAAAAAGAATATATGTCTAGCTTAATTTATTGGATATTTTAAATTTTAATATTACCTCATTATAAATAATTTATATTTTCAAAACTTAATAGCCCAAAATTATTATATTAAGAGCACAATAACTTGTAAAAACTAAAATGTTCTCAAGCAAGATACCAAATGATGTCATTTTTTTAAAGGTTTTTGAAAAAGAAATACCCATTTTTGTAATTTTATTTAATATCAGTATGACCCATTGAACAAAATAAAGACTAAAATACTATTTAAAAAGTAGAAAAAAATATCAATTTTGATAATTTTCATTTTAAAGGGGAAGATCGTAAATTCACAAAAGTCAAAATTAATTGAATTGTTGCTATTTCTAATAAATAAGCATTTTATTATTACTATAAAAAAAGTCGGACGATGCTGCGGATATTTTTTTAAAATATTATAATAATTTTAAATAAATAATTATTCACCTATAGTTATAAAATAAAAAAAAGTTAATAAATATATGACAAATCTAAAACAAATAATATTTAATTATCAAATTAAAAAACATAAAGAGATTTGTGACTTCATCATATTATCATAATAATTTATATAAATAATAAAAATTATTCTTCCAAGTAAATACACAATCATCATCAATAACAAATAAAAAATAATATCAAAAATCACAATTATAATACAAAGAGTCATAAATGGCAACCTAGCAAATTTAATTTGAATTTAACATGTATATTTTGATTTAGTTTAAAAAATTAGGACACATGGCAATATGAGAACGAAACATATAATGAAAAACTATATTATTAAATATTTATTTAGTATAATAATATATAGATTCTACACAACAAATACTTGAACATTATATGTCTTTTGTGAAATAAATATTAATTTCGATTAAAAATCACAAACCAATTTAAACAAAAAAAATACATTTAAAAAAACTCATTCAATTAGAAAATAAATTTAAAATAATCATGAAACATATTCAAATAAATTAATTTAAAATAAAAAACTAATATATAACAAATATTGTAATACCCTTATACTCTATATACGTATAATACATACACCCAATATATATAAAATATGCACATGCAGTATAAAAATGTAACAATCTAGTTTACTAAAAATTTGTACATTTTTAATTTAAAATCTCAAATACTTTAAAATATATATTTAACTAACAAATAAAATATTCTTTATAAGTCATAGGTTCCAAAATAGGTATTTTATATAAAAACCTCTGGCGAAATTTTTTTTTAAAAAAATTTTATTAAGAATTTTTATTTTAAATATTTAATTATTAATGTGTATATTGGTTTCCTTAATAAGATTATAATTTAAGAAATAAATTAATAATTTTGGCCTAGTAATTTTGGCAAAATTTTTAATGACTGTATTTGTGATATTTTTATATTTTATATATGTATTTTACATATATAAAATGTATGTATTATATATATATATAGAGTATAAAGATATTATAAATATATTTTATATTTACATCCAGCTTGATCATTTTTTCAATTTGATAATTAAGATTAAAATGATAGCAAAGAAATCTTTAATAAATATTTTTGTTTCTTAGTTAAATGGGCCACGAAAACAAATTTTCAAAAGTAATTAATAGTTTTAAATTAATTTATTAATGTAGAATACAAGAGTTCCTTTTAGAATATAAAGAGATATTTTAAAAATGGTTTTTTTTATGTTGATTTTATTTTAAAATTTATTTAATAATAAAAATATTAATAAAAATATTTTTTAATTAAACTTAATAGTTTTTATTATTAAGGGATTATTTATTTAAAAAATGAAGTTATATATCGAGTAAAATAAAAAATGAAAGATTTAATTGATTTTCTTTACCATATATTTTTTTATATATTTTAGTTAAAGTATTTATAAATCAATATATTCAATAGTTTTTATATTTTATTTATATTAATATTTAAAATTATATAAAATAATTATATTTAAATTTAATAAGATAACAATAATATACGTGGACTAAAAATATTTTTTAAAAATATAAATTAAGTAAAGAAATATAATTAAATCCGTTGATCAAAGAAAATAATAAATTATATTATATTAAAATATATTTTATCCATAATTTTAATACATTCAATTAGTTGGTTGCCTAATATGTTATATATTGTTAAAAAAAATTATATTATTTTTATCATATATTTCTATCGATTATAGCTTAACCAGAGTGAAATCAACAACCCTACTTAATATTGAAGATAATCTCTTCTAATATTAGAAAAAAATTATAAAATAGATAGTACACAACAATCATCTCCATCGTTATAATTTTCTATATCAATTTAAAATATATATATATATAAGCAAAATGAAAAAATAAAAATATATAAAAAAATAAATAACTAATCAAATAAAATATAGGAAAAATTATAAAAAATAAGATAATAATATAAAAGATTTGATTCGTACTTACACGTTGAATGTTGAAGTTTTTGTATTTTTTTTATACAATTAGATAATAATTAATAATAATTTATATCAAATAAGGTATCATAATTTTATTTAAATTATTCAAATAAATATAATTATTATAAATATCAAATAGGATATTGTAATCACATATTATTTCTCTAAATAAATATAAATAGAATATTTTAATTCTATTTGAATTCTTAAAATATATATCTATTATAATTAATAGTAAATTTATTTAATTTAAAATTTTTAATAATTAGGGCATATGACAATATGAAAATAAAACACACGACATAATATTGCATCGTTGATAGCTAATTTAATAAAATATATAGATATGAATATGGATTAGAAAAAAAACACCTAAAAAATTTTAACAAAAGCAAAATAAGAATGAAGAATCAAGCCAAAAATAATTGAAAACTCTCATAGACTTTCTTAAATATTAAAATAAAAGATAAAAATTATTGACGACTTACAAAAATAATATATATTAAATTCATTGAAACTAAAAAATCATTTTAATTAATTAAAATGCAAAATAATTTATGAAATTTATTGTACCTCAAACTTTATATATGATGTTGATAAAATAATTATTAGACCCTACATAATTAAATCTATATAAATTTAATTTATTTTCAGACCGATTAAATTAAAAATATTTAAATAACTTGAATCTATATGTTTTTTATGAAATAATAAAATTTTATTATTTTTACTATTTGAATTTATTGTTTTATATTTTATATTTTATTTATTTTTATTTTTATTTTGTATTTGATAGTAATATTTTTTTAAAAAAAAAGTAAGATTTGAAATTTTTTATTTATTTTTTAATGATTTCATCTTATACTAAACATATTCTTGTAATATTTTAAACAATCTCAGGATTTTAAAATCGTTGCAAATGCATTTAATAAATTAAATCTTTCAAAAAAATTAATTACCTAAAATAATCATGAATCGAGGTATTTTTTATATGGAGCCATAAAAAAAAGACCAACGTCTGTAATTTTTTTGTATTTGAAATATTGAGCGGGACCCACTAACATTAGATAGAATCCCGCTCAATATTTCAAATACAAAAAAACTCTTGATAAACTTTTTTGTGTTGCAAAGATCAGGGGTAAAAATGAAATTTCAAAAAAAATTAAAACTAATTATAGTTATGGACCCCATTTAATAGTAAAAATACAAACAAACCAAATTTATATAATTAAAAATAAATAAAGCTGAGGACAAGACCGACATTTCATATTTAAATACTAAAGTTAAATTACCAAAATAATCTTGTACGGCGTCGTTTTAAATTTGTGCTATTAGAAAAGAAAATTTACTAGTTATGGACCATTGAACAGTAAAAATACTAAAAAACCAAATTTATATAATTAAAAATAAATGAAGCTAAGGGCGAGACAGATATTTCATAAATCAAAATCAATTTCATTTTTCTATTCACAATCCATAAGCCCCTTTTTTTCTTTCTTTTCTCTTTTTTTTTTTTAAAGTGGACGATACCACCATAAGCCCTTTATTATATATATATATATATATATATATATATATATATATATGAAGCTAGGGGGCAAGGCGAACATTTCATAAATCAAAAATTTTCTATTCACAATCCATAAGTCCTTTATTTTATATTTATATATATATATATATATGTGTATATGCAAAATTAACGAAGAATTAGAACTTAATAGAAAATTTTTCAACGTTTGAGTCATATAAATTTTTTAATCATGTGAAATTTTAAATTTAATTTTGATTATCATTATTTAATTGGTTTATAATTTATTTGGATTCAATTTATTCCAATTAAAAATGTTCTTAAGTTTATTTTAATCTTGATCAAAAGGAATAAATATAATACCTTATACTTTAAAAAATAATTTTGAAATTCAATGAAAGACCAATTAAGGTCTTAGGCTTAAAATTGAAGAATATTTTCAGTTTTGATGCATTCAGTTTAATTCAATCTAAGAATTGAAATATTTTTGGCCGTAAATAAACGATTGATTTAGTACTTAATTCAGCTTATTAGTTTTTTTTTAAAGTCTACCCTCAATAAATTAACTTTTAAATTTAGGGCGTGTTGATTTACATGGTAGATTTTTTTTTATTTTTTTAATAAAAAATTATTTTTAATTTTTATTTTATATTTTTTAAAAGTTTTAATTGTCAAAAACTACTTCAATTTTCACTTTTATCATAAACTTTTTTTAACAAATTGTTATATAAACTTACTTTTCATTTTAAATTTATTTTTTGATCTGTTAAACTTGTTTTAACGAATATCTTTGTAATGTGTCAGTTTATTAACATTATAAAAAAAAATCCACTCATTTATTTTGTAAAAAAAAATTAAAAAAACCACAAAACAGACTGATGTTACAAAAAAAAAATAATAAGGAGCAATACAAAAATTAATGCCCATTACACAAAAAAAAGAAAGAAAAGAGTAATGGGCATTAAAGAATTGCATTGAGACTATTTTCTTCTAATTAAATGTTCCAATTAGGGATGCAATGGGCATTACAAAAAGGCAATCATGCAAAACCATGCTTGTAATACTTTAGCACTTCCAAAAGAAAAAGAATACAGTTCCTGATATTTGCAGTCAAATGTATGGGGCAGATTTCAAATCAAATGTTAATCCAGGGCAAATCAATTAAACTTGAGACAAACACTAACAATCGATATCCTAATCTTCAATAAACTACATAAAGGAGCTTCCATACACTCAATAATCTCCTGTTAGAGTTGCCATTTGCTATAAAGCAAATTCGCCAGCAAACAAACACAAACATGATCAAAGAAATTTCAGAGCACAATTTTGACAGAAATAATCTGAAGCAATTTTATTGAGGGAAAATCGAGCATGCAATACCACAAATCTCATTTTCACATATCTAAGGTGGAATTATGTATTAAAATTGAACAACATAAAAACCATCAATTTGATTGGAGAAAGCCCAAAACGCTAATAAATGTCTAGTGTCTAACACATGCAAATAGGGCTGAGTACTGTTTAGAACAATTCATAAATTTAAAAATTTTCAACTCCGAATCAAAATTCAAAAATTTTAAAAATGGTATTTTTGGAATCGAACCGTAACAAATAAATCTCCAAATTTTTAATTCAGTTCTGAGATTCAGTTATTTTAGTTCGGATTCGGCTCTACTTGGATATGGAGATTCGAAGATTTAGCTTTATTTTTTTTAATTTTAAAATTTAAAACTTTTTTTAACTCTTTTAGCAAAAAAAAAAATATTCATCTAATTCATCTAACTATTATAATCCAAAACATATATGATAAAATTATTATAAATAGCCAATGTTTAATATCTATAATATAAAAAAATATATCCAATATCCAACTTCAAATTATTGTACATTCCAAATAAAATAAGTTAAACCCATAAAAAAAAAAACAAGATAAACAAATCATTCCCAAACTCCATATGTTTCTTTTGGGCTTCATTCCCTATAATAAAGATAAGTATGATAATTAGTTAAATATTTTCAAAATAATCCAAAATGAATTCAAATTTAAATACTACTACTAATAAAATGATTTAACAAAAATACCACTTATATTGAGTTTTCAAATCTCCACATTAGTCCTTGGCACAATATTTTTTTAAAATTTTAGGTTCTTGAATAATACCCGAAAGTTAAGAAAAATTTAAATTTAAAAACTATTAAAACTCATTAAATGTTTAGCAAAAATCAAAGAATAAAAATCAACTAATTTATGATAGATTTTATACATGGCTCAAAACTTTCGAGTTCCTCAAGTTTTTCTTCAACTTGGACAAATTTATTAGTTCTCAACCAATCTTGACAATAAATCAACATCTCAGCTGTAGTATGAGTTAAAAAAACTCCTAAATTTATCTAAAATCCTACCTCTGATACTAAATGTAGATTCAGAAGCAATAGTTGAGGATTGTATAGCCAAAATATCCCTTGCAACTTTAGACAAAATTGGATATCTCATTATATTGATTTTTCACCAACCTAAAACATCAAAATTAACAGTAAATTTTTCAACATACTCTTCCAAATTTATCCAACTCCCCTTTAAAAGCCAATTTCTTCTCATTCTCTTGTTCTAAAAAATAATCATCAATCTCATCTTCTTCCATATTGTATTTCTCATTATCAAATTGAGATTGATTCGAAATGGTCATCATTTCCTACCCATCAACTATTTTTGACTCCTTCATCAATGCATTTAAAGACTTTATTACCCTCTCTACCAAATCAATTGCATCCTTTTTCATTGTAAAAGAAAAGCATTACATTCATTTTAGTTACTGAACCTCAATATTTGTCAAATTTAGCTCTCATTTTTTTGCCATTTCAGTCATAGCTAAATAATTACTATTTTAACAAGTTTGTAATTCTTTTAAAATTCTCATTATTTTAGAAAAATATAAATTGGAGGTACAATAAAATGAGCAAAATAACTTACAAGTAACATTATAAAACCTTTCAAAAATTGAGTCAAAATTGCCATTGTATCCCAATCATTCTCACATGGCAAATCTTCCCTAAACTCGATTACAAATTTACTATCCATGTCTTCTAAATTATCAAAAGCTTTCTGATACCCTAAGGCAGACTCTAACATTAAGTATGTTGAATTTCACTAGTTGGACAATCTAATTGCAATGAAGCTTTGGACTTGACATTTTCATTTTCAGCACATTTCTTAAATAAATCTAACCTTTGCGGACTGCTCTTAATATATCTAATCACATCTCTTATTTTTTTAATAGAACTTTGAATAATCTCAATGTCATCCCTAACAATTAATTGAAGAATACGAGCAAAACACCTCATATAAAAAAACATCCCCACCCAAAATAAAAGCTTTTTTCTTTAACAACCTTTTTCTTAACTTTTGAATGGCAGTATCATTAGAGGATGCATTGTCAATTGTTATACACATAATTTTATCTAATCCTCACTTTTCCATGCAAGCATCAACAATATTTCCTATGTTAATTCTTTTGTGACTTTTAATCACACAAAAATTCAGAACTCTTTTATGTAAATTAAACTCAGAATCAATAAAGTGTGCAGTTAAACATAAATATGATAGATTTTGGATACTTGTCCAAATATCTATAGTTAATGAAACCCTTTGACACTGACAAGCATGACACGTAATTTTTTCTTCTCTTGAATAAACAAAGAGTAGCAATCTTTAGCAATAGTAAACCTAGATGGAATATGAAATCTAGGAACAATAACATTAATAAATTCTCTAAATCCTTCTCCTTCAACGAATTTAAAAGGAAGTTCATCCTTTATAATCATTCTAAATAAAGCTTCTTTATAAGCTTGTTGATCAAACTCCCAAAAAGTTAATGTACTATCTTTCGAATCATTTGCAGCTTGCAAATTCAATATTTTTTGTGGTTTATCTTTAGTCTTATCTGCTGCAACTAAATCTTTTTTAATTTTATATTTTTTATAAGTTTCCCTTAGATGTTTCTATAGTGCAGAAGTGACTAACTCACTTTTGCTCTGATAATCTTTACCACACCATAAACATCTAGCCATACCAATCTCATTTCCCTTAGAATATTTTACTTTCTCAAAATAAACCTAAACTTCTGATCTAAAATTTTTAGAAGAATGAGCAGTATCTATAATTGCATCATCGGATGTTGCATTTGGAATTGAACATGAATCAACAATTTGTGTTTGGAATGGAATGAAAATTGGATTAGAGGTGCTTTCTTTTGATGGAGATGGAATGACAGATGTAATATCAACGTTGTTGCTGCTGTCAGTAGTACTAAAAGATAATTTTCGCTTGCTTTTATTCATGTTGACAAAAGATAACTAAAAAAAAATTATTCAATTAGTACAAGATACATCATATATGATCTAAAAACAAAAACTACGATGCTCATACGAAAAAGTATAAACTAGACAAGACAACTAATTAATAATGTTATATACAGACTATTGAATTCTAGTCTTAAAATGATTGGACTTATGTTAATTCATAACTCATTGTCTATACTTATTTGACATGTAGCACAAGGCAATAGTAATGGAAAGTATAAAAAATTAACTCATCATTGAATATGACCAAAAATCATTAAAAACAAAATTTAAACCTTTCATGATGAGATACACGTGTAAGAGAATTAAACAATCAATATCTCATGCCCAATCTACATATTATAATGGATCAAAAAAGGAAAAAAATAAAAATCATGAAAAGAAAATTAAACAGAGCATCATAATTAATAAAAGCTCGAATTTAAAACTTCATGGATTCGATTAGAATGTTAAAAGTTCAAATCTTTTCCATCATCTGCTTTGTTCGCCAATTTTCTCATCAATTAAAACAAAACAATAACTAAATACAAATGAAATTCATGGAAACTAGAGAAAGATATCAAAGAAATCGTTACTAAGTAGTAATTTTATTAAACTAACTTGAAAGTGTGAGTCGTGTTTGAGGGGAGGAGAGGAAGAGGAGATGGAAAATAAAACTTCCATCGAAGAGAAGCAAATGAAAGGCTTTCATAAAAATTCTCGTAGAATCGAGAATGAAGTTTTTGTTAGTGTATATGCCCTAGGCCATTGATTTGGACCTTAATGTTATTCATTTTGTTATTAATAAAGAAGTTTTTATTATCATTGTTATGTTTGCATGTTATATATAATAATGATTATATCCCTGGTTTATTATTGTTATGGAGATAATAATAAATATAACTAGTGTAATATTGATTTGATAATCATAAGATGATTATAGGTATGAAGATACAAATCAATATTATGGATACATATTAGAGAACAGTGTATTGGATAGACCCACATAGATATCACTTCATGGTTTAATGTCATAAGTGTATCTCATAATAGTTTTCATTTAATCCTTTGACTTGAGATTGTCATAGTTTCCAACATAAGGAATATTATGTTTTGACATGATCAAACGTTATCTGTAACTAGATAATTATAAAGGTTATGCTTGAACATGGTATAAATTATGTAGAGGAAAATGAACAATCAAGATGGAATTTGTCCCTCTCTATGAGAGAGATATCTTCTGGGCCCCTCGATAAGTGTAACTGAGAAATGCATGGCCGTGCTCAAATAAGTTGATATAAGATCAATCTTATTTGTTTATCAGTTAACTTGGAGATCGAGTAATCATAAGTTTGGACAATATAAGTATGACATTTACTATGACTTATGTTCAAACTAGATATCGTGTGACAAAGGGATTAATGCATGTACTATTTCAGGTTTTCATTTATAATGATTCTCATGATTAATTGGGTAGTCATAATGTCTTGCTAGAGACCAATTATGATTTGTGCATTTCAATAGAGATTGAAATACACTACCAGTTAATATGAGCCTATCGGGTCACACACATAGAACGTAGGCTGTACTTAAACAATAATAATTATATTTTTATTATTGTTGTTAGTATTATTATTATTATTAGATATTAATAATAATATTGTTATAATAATTATTATTAGATAATAATTATTAAAAACGTGGGTCCATATAGGATATGGACAGTTAGGGTTTTGACAAGGAAAGGTCTTTTAAAACGGTTTTAAAAGGACTAGAGGCCTTGATGATAATTTATATATTTCGTTTTGAAAGAAAACGGAAGAAGAGGAAAAACCTAAAAACCCTAGTTTCATTTTTGCAAAAAAAGTTCAGCCACTGCCGTTGGTGAGCTAGCACTCAGAACGGCGTACGTTTGTGTGGACTTCGTTAGAGGGTGTTCGTCTTCAGAAGGCAGCATCTGTTAATCATTTTGAAGCTACGCAAAAAGGTTAGTTTCGAATATCTTTTATCGAACTGAATGGATCACATGGATCCTGTGAGTAAATCAAAAGAAATTTTTGTTTTCCGCTGCGGCAAGGGTTGCAGATTCTTCTCGATTTACTAACAGTGGTATCAGAGCCTCTTGTTGATTCCATTTTATTCGAAATATGCCATGTTGATGTGTTGATGTGATCTATTGTTTTTCGAATGGCATGATTGGATTCGTTTTATCATTTGATGATGATTCGAATCTGTTATATGAGATATAACCTAAATCGTTGTTGATATATGATGTCAAAGATGACCAATTGTATAAGATACAATTCTGTGAAGTCGAACTAGGGTTGGTATACAATCTGTTATGGTTTCGAATTAGGGTTAATATGATTAATTCAATTCGTTTATTCATATTGAATGTATACATAGATTTCGATTTCGATTAATATGATTATTGAGTAAATCGTTTTCTAAGGTTTCTTGTAATAGTTCTCTGTTAATATGATTAATAGATTGCTATTATATTCTGTTTAGTATGATTGACAGAATAAGGGTTTTGACAGAAAATAATTAATTGGATTAATGATTCTGTTTAGCTTCGAGGGGCGCTGCCCCTTCGGAACCCCGCCCGCTGACCGGCCAGCGGGAGCCCCGCCCGCTAACCGGCTAGCGGGACCGCCGTATGTTCGCGCCCTATAGTTCGTTACCGTGACATTAAGAATGTCAATATATTTGTTTCTATTTAACATGTTGGTGATGAATATGCTATGATTATTTGATGTCTTGGCATGGTGCATAGTATGGCTTTATGACCTATGTGTTTGTTTATTCATATCTTTGGATTGTATATACGGCCTGCGTGTCGTTTATTTTTGTAACTTTATTATTACTAGATTAGTAGTTAGTTTTATTATTAATGTAATAATGAAGACTCAAGCTTGGAGAAGAAGATGAAAATTCCATGGAGATGAAGTTGCCTTTCAAGATATGAAGAAATGTACTATTGCAAATGTTGTAATAGATAGGTTTTCTTTTCACCTAGGGTTGCCTATATGATCTTCATTTGGTCTCATGAAGATCATATCTAGTTTGGCCATACTATGTCACGTTTATTTTTATCGAATATGTATGAGATGCCATGTTTGATAGTTTATGTATGCATATGGGATATGATATATAAATGTTAATTTTAACATGTTTTCAAAATTAAATGGAATGAACCCTCACTATTAATCTAAGTTTTAATGCCATCCATATCTTAAACACTTATCAAGGCTAAGATCACCTAAATGTAGATTTTGCCAAAGCAAAGTACTTTAGGTTATCCTAGTAAGATATGATGAGTAATGGTGCTGCTCATGCGTTTAAAATTGGTTAGACTTAATTAGGCTATCAAAATGGTTTTGGGCCTAAGGCATTAGATGCTATGACATATGATGTCATGATCCCATATTATCTAAGAGTTACATGTGATGTAATTGGTAAGGGGTTACCTACCATAATAACTTGATTTTAAGTGTCATGCCAAAGCTGACTTAATATTAAGTAAAAATTGGATCTTAGCCCACTAAAATGTCATTGTGATGATTGAGGGTTATATTTTAGTGGGATTTTAATTACTTATCACCTTTTATTAATTAAAATTTGCATATTTTGTAGATTGAAATGGCTACCAACAATAACTCCACTTTATCACTGCGATCCATCCTTGAGAAGGAAAAACTGAAAGAGAATGGGACTAATTTTGTTGATTGGTTTAGGAACCTGAGAATTGTTCTCAAACAAGAAAAGAAGTCCTATGTGCTTGATGAAGCTGTCCCTGAGCCACCTCCTGCTAATGCTTCTAATGCTGATAAGAACAAGCATAAGAAGCATATGGATGATTCCAATGACATTGGATGTCTTATGCTTACTACTATGTGTCCAGAACTTCAGAAGGATCTGGAACACTTGGAGGCTTATGAGATGAGTGTCCATCTCAAACAAGCTTTCCAACAGCAAGCTAGGCAGGATAGATTCGACACTGCTGTTGCATTATTTGACTGCAAGATGTCAGAGGGCGAATCGGTTGGCGCTCATGTTTTGAAAATGAAGGGCTACATAGATCACCTTGCCCGACTTGGATATCCCTTGAGTTTAGAACTCTCCACGGATTTGATCCTTCATTCTTTGCCCAGCAGTTTTTCACATTTTGTTATGAACTATAATATGAACAACATGGAAAAGTCCATTCCTGAGCTACATGGTATGCTCAAAACTGCTGAAGGGAATATCAAAAAGCCCACTAAGGCTACCCATGTATTGAATGTCAATAAGGGTAAGCCTATGAAGAAGAAAGGCAAGGCAAAGGGTAAAGCAACAGTTGCTACAAAGCCTAAGGGACAGCCCAAGCCAAAAGAACCCAAGGCACCTGTTCCTAAGGAAGGAACTTGTTTCCATTGCAAGGAGCCTGGGCATTGGAAAAGAAATTGCCCACTTTATTTGGCTGAATTGAAGAAATCGAAGGGTAGTGCGACTACATCTTTAGGTATATATGTTATAGAAATTAACTTATCTGCTTCTACTTCATGGGTATTGGATACTGCATGTGGTTCTCACATTTGTACAAATGTGCAGGGACTCAAAAGGAGTAGATCACTGAAAAGGGGCAAAGTTGACCTACGAGTTGGGAATAAAGCAAGAGTTGCTGCACTAGCTGTAGGATCTTATGAACTTCATATGCCTAATGGCTTTTTGTTAAATTTGAACAATTGCTATTATGTTCCTACTCTGAGTAGGAATCTTATTTCAGTTTCAGTTTTGGATGATGAAGGTTTTTCATTTTTAATTAAAAATAAGACCTGTTCTATTTTTGATAAAGATGATTTGCTTTATGGTATTGCAAGATCTTTTAATGGCCTTTATGTCCTTGACTTAGATGATTCTAGGGAGAATCATATTTATAACATAAACTCTAAAAGAATTAAGCCAAATGACCTAAACCCTACATTTTTATGGCATTGTCGTCTTAGCCATATAAATGAGAAACGCATTTCTAAACTCCATCAAGATGGATTATTAGATTCATTTGATTTTGAATCATTTGATAAATGTGAATCTTGTTTACTTGGCAAAATGACAAGGAATCCTTTCATCGGACAAGGTGAAAGGGCTAATGACTTGCTTGGACTAGTACATACAGATGTATGTGGCCCGTTAAGCATTAGTGCCAGAGGAGGATATAATTACTTCATTACTTTTACTGATGATTTCAGTAGGTATGGCTATGTCTACCTAATGAAACATAAGCATGTGGCTTTTGAAATGTTCAAAACTTTTCAAAATGAAGTACAAAATCAACTTGGTAAAACTATTAAGGCA
Source organism: Garcia nutans (assembly GCA_947685225.1). NCBI lineage: Eukaryota > Viridiplantae > Streptophyta > Magnoliopsida > Malpighiales > Euphorbiaceae > Garcia > Garcia nutans. The sequence continues at coordinate 7,871,091 of CANTUV010000059.1, read as the reverse complement.
CTTCGATCTGATCGAGGTGGTGAATTTTTGAGCCAAGAGTTTGACGAACATCTAAGAAATTATGGAATTATTTCACAATTAACTCCTCCAGGAACTCCACAGTGGAATGGTGTTTCTGAAAGAAGAAATCGAACTTTATTAGATATGGTTCGATCTATGATGAGTCAAGCAGATCTTCCATTATCGTTTTGGGGTTATGCCTTGGAGACAGCTGCTTTTGTTTTAAACCGTGTACCATCTAAAGCGGTTGAAAAGATGCCATATGAGATATGGACTGGCAAAACACCTAGTTTGTCTTTTCTTAAGATTTGGGGTTGTGAAGCTTATGTGAAAAGACCAGTTTCAGATAAGTTAGCTCCAAAATCTGCTAAATGTATCTTTGTGGGATATCCTAAGGAAACTAAAGGATATTATTTCTATATTCCATCTGAGAACAAAGTGTTTGTTGCTCGAAATGGAACCTTTTTGGAAAAAGAATTCATTTCTAAAAGAACTAGTGGGAGTACAGTTCAATTAGATGAATTTATAGAACCACAAGAAGATATTGAACCGCCTGTAGAAACAGTTTCAGAACCACAAGCCATTGTGGAAACTGAAAATGTTACACAAGTTCTGCGCAGATCTGATAGACCACGTCATCAGCCTGAGAGATATGGATTTCTCATGACTGAAAGTCGTGAAGTTTTGCTCATAGATCAAGATGAGCCAACTACCTATCTTGAAGCTGTGTCAGGTCCAGATTCAGAGAAATGGCTTGGAGCCATGAACTCTGAGATGCAGTCCATGTTTGACAACCAAGTTTGGGCCTTAATTGATCCTCCCGAAGGTATTAAGACTATTGGTTGCAAATGGGTTTTGAAGAAGAAAATTGACATGGATGGAAATGTGCAAACCTATAAAGCAAGGTTGGTTGCTAAAGGTTTCAAACAAACTCATGGTATAGACTATGATAAAACCTTTTCTCCAGTTGCTATGATTAAATCTATTAGGATTCTCCTTGCCATTGCTGCATACTATGATTATGTGATATGGCAAATGGATGTCAAAACTACTTTCCTTAATGGAAATTTACTCGAGGATGTGTACATGACACAACATGAGGGTTTTGTAAATCCTGAGAATTCTGGGAAGGTTTGCAAGCTTCAAAGGTCCATTTATGGATTGAAGCAAGCATCTCGAAGCTGGAATCTTTGTTTTGATGAAACAGTTAAGAACTTTGGTTTCATTCAAAATGAAGATGAACCATGTGTTTACAAGATGGTTAGTGGGAGTGCTATCGTGTTCTTAGTCCTATATGTAGATGACATATTGATCATTGGAAATGATGTCCCCACTTTACAAAAGGTTAAAGATTGGTTAGGGAATACTTTTTCAATGAAGGACTTGGGTGAGGCTGCATATATCCTTGGTATAAGGATCTATAGAGATAGATCTAGAAGGATAATTGGCTTAAGTCAAAGTACATACATTGACAAAGTGTTGAAGAGATTCAGCATGCAAGATTCCAAGAAGGGATTTTTGCCTATGTCACATGGTATTCATCTTAGCAAGAATCAATGTCCTAAGACATCTGATGAGCGAGATAGAATGAATAAGATCCCTTATGCTTCTGCTATCGGATCTATTATGTATGCCATGCTATGTACTAGACCTGATGTCTCATATTCTTTGAGCACAACAAGTAGATATCAAGCTGATCCTGGTGAGGGTCACTGGACAGCTGTTAAGAACATTCTTAAGTATCTAAGAAGAACTAAGGATGCTTTCTTGGTTTATGGAGGTTTGGAAGATGAGCTCGTTGTAAATGGTTACACAGATACTAGTTTCCAAACTGATATAGATGATTACAAATCGCAGTCAGGTTTTGTATTCACATTGAATGGTGGAGCCATTACTTGGAAAAGTTCCAAGCAGAGTACAGTAGCAGATTCTACAACAGAAGCTGAGTATATAGCAGCATCAGATGCAGCTAAGGAAGCAGTTTGGCTGAAGAAATTCATCACTGAGCTTGGAGTGGTGCCTAGCATTGCTAATCCTATGGCTATCTATTGTGACAACAATGGTGCCATAACGCAAGCAAAAGAGCCAAGGTCCCATCAGAAATCTAAGCATATACTCAGGCGATTTCACCTCATTCGAGACATCATTGATAGAGGTGATATCAAGATATGCAAAGTTGACACAAATGACAACATAGCAGATCCATTGACAAAACCTCTCTCGCGGGTCAAGCATGATCAGCACACTAGGTCTATGGGCATGAGATATTTGTTAGTCTAGGCCTAGTGCAAGTGGGAGACTGTTAGTGTATATGCCCTAGGCCATTGATTTGGACCTTAATGTTATTCATTTTGTTATTAATAAAGAAGTTTTTATTATCATTGTTATGTTTGCATGTTATATATAATAATGATTATATCCCTGGTTTATTATTGTTATGGAGATAATAATAAATATAACTAGTGTAATATTGATTTGATAATCATAAGATGATTATAGGTATGAAGATACAAATCAATATTATGGATACATGTTAGAGAACAGTGTATTGGATAGACCCACATAGATATCACTTCATGGTTTAATGTCATAAGTGTATCTCATAATAGTTTTCATTTAATCCTTTGACTTGAGATTGTCATAGTTTCCAACATAAGGAATATTATGTTTTGACATGATCAAACGTTATCTGTAACTAGATAATTATAAAGGTTATGCTTGAACATGGTATAAATTATGTAGAGGAAAATGAACAATCAAGATGGAATTTGTCCCTCTCTATGAGAGAGATATCTTCTGGGCCCCTCGATAAGTGTAACTGAGAAATGCATGGCCGTGCTCAAATAAGTTGATATAAGATCAATCTTATTTGTTTATCAGTTAACTTGGAGATCGAGTAATCATAAGTTTGGACAATATAAGTATGACATTTACTATGACTTATGTTCAAACTAGATATCGTGTGACAAAGGGATTAATGCATGTACTATTTCAGGTTTTCATTTATAATGATTCTCATGATTAATTGGGTAGTCATAATGTCTTGCTAGAGACCAATTATGATTTGTGCATTTCAATAGAGATTGAAATACACTACCAGTTAATATGAGCCTATCGGGTCACACACATAGAACGTAAGCTGTACTTAAACAATAATAATTATATTTTTATTATTGTTGTTAGTATTATTATTATTATTATTAGATATTAATAATAATATTGTTATAATAATTATTATTAGATAATAATTATTAAAAACGTGGGTCCATATAGGATATGGACAGTTAGGGTTTTGACAAGGAAAGGTCTTTTAAAACGGTTTTAAAAGGACTAGAGGCCTTGATGATAATTTATATATTTCGTTTTGAAAGAAAACGGAAGAAGAGGAAAAACCTAAAAACCCTAGTTTCGTTTTTGCAAAAAAAAGTTCAGCCACTGCCGTTGGTGAGCTAGCACTCAGAACGGCGTACGTTTGTGTGGACTTCGTTAGAGGGTGTTCGTCTTCAGAAGGCAGCATCTGTTAATCATTTTGAAGCTACGCAAAAAGGTTAGTTTCGAATATCTTTTATCGAACTGAATGGATCACATGGATCCTGTGAGTAAATCGAAAGAAATTTTTATTTTCCGCTGCGGCAAGGGTTGCAGATTCTTCTCGATTTACTAACAGTTTTCATTTTATATATGCCAAATCATGAATTAGTAACTGCATCTAATCTCAAAAAAAATCCCAATAAAGAGTTTGAGAGGGAGGCACAAATATGATGAAGAAAAAGATGTGTGGTGTGATTATTTCATATTTGTTAGGTTTAGGTTAAAATTAAGATCCTCAAAATAGTGTAGTTTTGGGCAAATTATAAAATAATATATTTTGACTTGTATATATATAAAAAGAATTAATAGGATATATTTAGTTATTATTGATTTATTTTAAATTAAATTATAAACTTATTTTGATTAGTAATAAATTAATAGTTATATATTTAATTAATTTAATTATATGTAATTTAACTATTATTTTATTTTATTTACTTTTTAGTTAATTTTTATGAATGAAAATAAAGTAGTTTTTATAGTTTATAAATGAATATTTTAGAAAATAGAAATACTATAGTAAAATATATAAATTAAATAATAAACATTAAATTTAAGATGTATAATATATATATACATTGATTTATATACATGCATACATGTATATATATATAATATGATAAAAATATCAAAGTGAATATATTATATAACATAATATAAAAACTAATTCTAATATATTTTATAAAATTTTAATAGTTGATTGGTTGCACTTATATATCTAAATTATTATTATATAAGTATTATTCATAATATTCTCAAATTTATCAATTTATTTCTCTCTACTATCACTTATCTTATAATTAATTATTTTAATATTTATACTCATTATTTTTATTGAAAACTACTAATGCTATTATAAAAAATTACTTAATCATATACATATGTTGAATACAAATTTAATTTTAAAATATTTAATTAATAGTTTATTGATAATTAACATTTTTAAAATTTAATTTATATTTAATTAATTTAATAATCTTGTAAAATATATATCAATATTGATTAGGTAAAAAATTAAAAATTATATAAAATCATTAATTATATTTATTTTATTATTTAGTTAAATTAGAAAGTTCATTTAATATAATTATATATAATTTTAAATGTTAATAAAAATTAATACAATAAAATATAATTTTATATTATTATTATTAATAAATAAGATATTATTTTGGTTCTTCGGTTTGGTCCGGTTCTCGGTTCAGATATGACTTAATCTTCAGAACTGATACATATTATAAAAATTGATACAATTCAATTCGGAAAAAGTCAGAGGTCAACGAAGTTTTTCAGTTCTAAATATTTTCAATTCGGTTATTCAAATTCGTTTGGATATCTCCAAGACTTGTTCTCAGCCCTTTATGCAAATCATCATCAACTAAAATCCCAGGCATACTTTGGAGATTAAACATAAAAGGCAAATTCTATAGGGATTAATCTTAATTCTTTTCAATCATTACAAAAATTAAAATGCCAACACAAGAAATTAAAATCAAAACAGAGAGAAAACTAACCCTCATGAACCCGTCTACAACACAAAAACAACTAAACAACAGTTTCTTAACTCCAAACAAAAAACCCACTTGGAATTCAGTAAAAACAAAAGACGGTTATTAAAAGTTTTCAAAATTGGAAGCAATTGCGAAAGAAAATTGGTCATTTAGCTCAAACACAGTTAGCTTAAACAAGAAGAGAGATAGAGAGAGAATATAAAAAAGACACGCTTTACCTGAAAAGCAATAGGATTTGGTTGTATTACATATATTTGTAAAGACAAAGGCAGAGAGAGTGAGGGAGAGGGAGAGAGTAGCGTGAGATTGACTGGAAGAGAGATAGGGAGACAAAGTATTTTGACAGCTGAGGCAAAGGGCCAACTTACGAAACAAAGCTTAAATGAAATTAGAAATTAGAAATAGAGATGTTTGTTTTGTTTATTGATTGTTGGTTTAGCTTTTTGAGGATTAAAAGGAAAATAAATAAAATTTGTATAGGATAATGATAAGTTAGTTTCGTTTCTTGTTGAACAAGTCCTTCTCCTTATCTGTATGTAGCTAATCTTGTAGCCTAATTAGAGTAGGAATCTAACTCTTTGTACTTGTATATATACCTTATTTGATTAATGCAATATAAAACAATTCTCACCAAAACTTACATTATGGTATCAGAGCCCTTCAGCCATACGGCATAGTAGCTCTTCTTTTCCCCTTTTTTTTTTTTCGGAAAACCCTATTTTTTCTTTTATCTTTGTGTTGTCGTTAACCTGCAATGGGTGACGAAACTCCTAAAACTTCACAAATTCAGTCTGTAATTCAAACACCAGCATCAATTCTCATCCCTGGAAACAATCAATCTGTTTCGCTAATCTCCATTAATACTACAGCGCAAGCACCTATCAAATTAACCAATGACAATTACATGTCATGGTATACCCAATGGGAGTCACTTTTAGTCGGATATGATTTTATGTCCTTCATTGAACAAGAGTTAACAGATGATCAGCTTGCAAATCAATACTGGAAACGGCAAGACCAGCTGCTCAGAAGTGCCTTGATTGCTTCGTTGTCCACAGATATAGTCCCTTTTGTCGTCGGCGAGAAAACTTCATATGATGTGTGGAAGGTTTTAGCCAACACTTATGCTAAGCCTTCGAATGCTCGTATTATGAGTCTACGGGAGTCCCTTATTACACTTCAGAAAGGGAACTCAACAATCAATGAATATTTGCAAAGAGTGAAAGCACTTGTTTCAGTTCTTGGAAAGGCCGACGTAAAAATTTCTATGCCCGAAGTGGTATTATATGTTCTTCATGGACTACCGTCGGAATACAAAGAAGTTGCTGCTGCGTTACGAGCCAGAGAGACTCCAATTACTTTTGCTGAGCTTCACGAAAAGCTTTCCGACTATGAAATTCAGGTTGAAAGAAACACTGCAAAAATAGGAGGTCCAACTACAGTTAATTATGTTAACAAAGCTGCTGGTTCGGGTACTGCTACAGATAATTCAATGCAATCAGTGACTTCTAAACCTGGAAACAAAGCCAAAGTGGCCTGTCAAATCTGCGAAAAGCCTGGACATGTTGCTAGAAAATGCTTTAAATTGAAGAAATTGTGTCCGGCATTATATTCTGGACCCAATAATGTGCTAACAAAGCAAGTTAATCATGTTGCAACTGGTGGAGCAGGGCAAGGTTGGATACTTGATTCTGGAGCGAATCAACATGTCACCCAAGATTTAAATAATTTGGCAGTTCACTCTGAATATGATGGGTCTGAGGATGTTGTTTTGAGTGATGGTAAACGCTATCCGATTACTCATCTTGGAAGTGTTGATTTGCATACAGTTCTTAGAAAATTAAAATTGCATGATGTGCTTTGTGTTCCAGGATTAAATAAAAACCTAATATCAGTTTATCAGTTTTGTAAAGATAATCAAGTTGAGATATCATTTAACCCTTTTGTGTTTGTTGTGAAGGATATGTGCACGGGGGATCTACTCGCGGAGGGAAAGCCGAATGACGGTGTCTATGAGTGGCCACGCACGTCTGCCTTATGTGTTCAGCCTTCTGTTTCTCATACCATCAAGACCTCTCATTCTCTTTGGCATCGGCGTCTTGGACACCCTACAACTCAAGTGATGCGGATTATTCTCAGTAATTTAAATTTTTCTAGTTCTTTTGATTCTCAGTTTTTCTGTGATTCCTGCAAGTGTAATAAAATGCATAAGACTCCTTTTGGAGAGTCGACTATGCAAAGTAAGGCTCCGTTAGAACTCATTTACTCTGATGTTTGGGGTCCAGCCCCTGTTTTGTCATTTGATGGATTTCGATATTATGTCCTTTTCGTTGATCACTTCACAAAGTACTCTTGGTTGTTTCCGATTAAACAAAAATATGATGTTTCAATCGTCTTCCCACAATTTAAAAATCTTGTTGAACGGTTTTTCAATTGCAAAATTGCTTCATTATATTCTGACAATGGGGGGGGGGGGGGAATTTATTCACCTAAAATCATATCTTCAGGAAAATGGAATTTCCCACTTTTTAACCCCTCCTTATACCCCAGAGCATAATGCAACAGCAGAGAGGAGACATCGACACATTGTCAAAACAGGATTAGCTATGATGCATCTCGCTAAGTTGCCTCTACAATTTTGGACTGTTGCGTTTCAAACAGCAACTTATTTGATTAACCGAATGCCAACTCGAGTTTTAGGTAATCACTCACCCTTTTTTTGTCTACATCGGAAAAAACCCAAACTATTCTAAACTGAAAATATTCGGCTGCTTATGTTATCCTTGGATCCGTCCTTATAACTCCAATAAAATGCAGCAAAGATCGACTCCTTGTGTTTTCCTTGGGTACTCTACTAATCAAAGTGCTTTTCGTTGTTATGATCCTAAGTCTAAAAAAATCTATATCTCTAGACACGTGGACTTTGTCGAAACAGAATTCCCATTTTCTGATCTTGATTTCGAATTACAGAGACCTGATGAAACTTCAGTTGATACCTGGTCACCGCAACATTTCGTTCTACCATGTGCTTTACCACAATCGAAGTATAGGCAACATGGTCAATCGGCAATTCCTTCGCCAGTAGCACCTTCTGCAGCAACGTCAACTCCACAATCAACACAAACGGGGGCGGTGAGCTCAGGTATAATACAAACTGATTTTATAGCTGATATTACTGATTCTGCTATCTCTAGAAATAGTGAATTGCAGCCTGCAGATAGTGGAGAAGCAGCTGAAATTATTCCTCCAACAGCAAATCAGCATGCAATGCAAACTAGAAGCAAGAGTGGTATTATCAAGCCAATTAAGAAATTGTGTCTTTCCACAGTTGCTGCTGCCAAACTAAATGTTCCAAGGACAGTAGCACAGGCGTTGAAAGAACAGAAGTGGAGGCATGCAATGGAGGAAGAATTCCTGGCATTAAAACGTCAGAAGACGTGGAGTTTGGTTGATCCATCTGAAGCTTCTAATGTGGTCAGTTGCAAATGGCTCTTCCGGATTAAAACTGATTCCAATGGGAATCCAGTCAGGTACAAGGCACGGCTTGTTGCTCGGGGTTTTACCCAACGACCCGGAATTGACTTTGATGAGACATTCTCACCTGTCGCAAAGCATCCAACTATTAGAATTTTACTATCTCTTGTTGTTAAAAATGGATGGCGATTGCGGCAGGTAGATGTAAATAATGCTTTCCTCCATGGAAAGTTAACTGAGACAGTATACATGAATCAGCCGGTTGGGTTCGTAGATGAGCAACATCCTACTTTTGTGTGCAAGCTGGAAAAATCCTTGTATGGGTTGAAACAAGCACCGAGAATGTGGTATCAAGAATTGAAAGTTTTTTTATTGGCTGCCCAATTTACCAACTCACAATCAGATACCTATTTATTTATCAAATCATCTGGCTCTACATTGTTATATGTTCTGGTTTATGTCGACGACATAATTGTGACAGGTACAAATGAACGTGAGGTAGAGAATTTAATTGCAGCAATGGGAGCGAAATTCTCCATTAAAGACTTAGGAGACTTAAATTATTTTCTTGGAGTGGAAGTGCTTCGAACTAAGAAAGGGTTGTTCTTGAGCCAACAAAATTATATAAGGGAGCTGCTTGAAAAGTACAAAATGGAAGGGGCAAATCCGATTGTAACTCCTATGGCGCCATCAACATCTTTGGTATTGGATGATTCTGCGCATGTTACAGATATTGCAGCTTACAGGACTTTAGTTGGCAGTCTCCAGTATTTGTTACTCACCAGACCCGACATTGCTTATGTGGTAAATAAGCTCTCCCAATTTACAAGCAGACCAATGGTTAATCACTGGACAGCTACAAAGAGATTGCTGCGGTATCTTGTTGGCACTTTTGACTATGGTCTCATGTTTCGGGCAGACGGCAAAGGCATGCTACATGCTTTTTCAGATGCAGATTGGGCTGGTAACAGGGATGATCGAACCTCAACGAGTGCAAACATTATTTATATGGGAGCCAATCCAATTGCTTGGACTTCTAAGAAGCAAAGAACAGTTGCACGGTCCTCCACAGAGGCCGAATATAGGTCCGTGGCAGCTGCTACGGCAGATATCTTGTGGGTTCGCAATCTCCTCCTTGAAATGAAGCAAGGAATTGGTGATACACCAATAATTTATTGTGATAATTTGGGCGCAACATATGTTGCTGCCAATCCTGTTTTTCACTCAAGAATGAAACACATTGCCATCGACTACCACTTCGTACGCTCCAATGTACAACAAGGGATGCTACGAGTGAAACATGTGTCGTCCAATGAACAGCTCGCCGATATGCTCACAAAGGCAATCAATACGAGGGACTTTCTCGAGCAAAGACGCAAGATTGGTATGACACAACGTCCACCATCTTGAGGGGGTGTATAGGATAATGATAAGTTAGTTTCGTTTCTTGTTGAACAAGTCCTTCTCCTTATCTGTATGTAGCTAATCTTGTAGCCTAATTAGAGTAGGAATCTAACTCTTTGTACTTGTACATATACCTCATTTGATTAATGCAATATATAACAATTCTCACCAAAACTTACATTAATTTGTAAAAATGATGATATCTTCAGTTATGGCTTTTGCTTTCACACCCATTCACTGCCAAACAATGTCATTTTCATTCATTTTTATTTTGTTTAATGATCATTACTTTTTATTTTTTTTAATGGATGTTACTTTTTATAATGGGCATTATTTTTTTTGTAATGCACATTTGTTTTATAAATTTTTAAAGAATAAATGAAAAGGTGTTAGTTTTTTTAAATGTCTGTCATTTATTTTAAAATAAAAAAATAAAATTAAGCTAATATGTCAGTAAGATACCCGATAGAAACAAGTTTAATTAGTCAAAAATAGATTTGAAATGAAAAAATAAATTCCTATACTAATCTACTAAAAAAAGTTTATGATAGAAATGAAAATATGAGTAAAGTTTATTTTTTTTTGTGATAATTATGCCTTTTAAAAACCCATTTTATAATTTTAAAAATTATATCATAATTATTAAAATTAAATAAAGAAAGATTTATAGTATAAAAAAGAGTTTTATTGATATAAAATGTCTTATATTACAAAAAGATTTTTATTGATATAAAATTTTTTCTTAAAATTAAAACCCTCAGAACTATATTTTATAAATTCTTTATTTAGTGTAAAACAGTTTGGAATTTCTTTAAAAATATCCTAAAAATAAAAATATTTTCAAAAATATCCATTTTTCTTTTTCTATTTCAAAAATACTCTTTTTTTAAGGTATATTTTTGGTATATGTAATATTTGAAATTTTAAACAATTATTTTTTTTTGTTAAATATTGATATTGAATTGTGTATAGTGATGAAAGCGACATGAATATTTAAAATAAGTGAGAAAGTATATGAGTTAAGTTTTAGAAGTTAAAAATTTGAGTCGAGTATGGACGAAATCGATGTTTCAGAAATAAAATCATAAAGTAATAGAAATTTATAAAAATAACCTTGTGATTCTAGAATTAAATTTTATTGAATTAATGTGTGAAATATAGATAGTAGGGCTTTAAATTAATTAAAAAAATTATTTTTATGATTTTACAGAACTAAAAATCGAATTAGATTTAAGAATTAAGAGTGATGGTGCATCATAGTTATAGTGGAAATACCCTCAATTAATCAAACCTTAGATATTATTTAAGAAAAGTCTGGAAGCCTCCCTCATTTTTCATCATCTTCATTCACGCCACTTTCCTTACCTAAAACCAAACTTCATTCTTCTTCCTTTAATCAAATTGAGCAAGAATTGAAGGAAATTCCATATCTAGTTGCAAATTCTTAAGAGAATTAGCTAAAATGGGCAAGGTTATCAACAAGTAATCAAAAGGAAAGAGAGAAAAGAAAAAGAGAGGAATCCTTTGAAGAGGTATGTGCTTGTATACTATAGTTTGCAAATATTTAGTTTTCTTTGAATTTTAATGCTTGAATAAGTTAATTGAATCGTTTCAATTAAATTATTTCCTAAAAAATTGAATAAATGAGTTATTATGCAAGAAGTTGATTGAAAAACATTTTATATGAGAAGTATGATTTTTATTTCAATTTTATAAGAATTAAGTTATTGATATTGTTTTTAGCTAAGAGTGATGGTTGTAGAGTTTATTAACTAGTTAATTACTAAAGATTTAGTTAATTAAGGGTTTGAATAAAATGTTTGATATTGAACCTTTTCATATGAAATGTTTGGTTTTTAGTTCATTTTTACTATGTCTATTAAATGTCTTTATGTTGTTTTAGGTTAAAATGTAAGTTGAAATAACTGGCTCACTTGGAAGTGAATTTTAGATTTTGGTATATGCTGAAAAAAACACACGGGCGTGTGGATTTTCTAGGCATGCCTGTGTCCACTCTGTAACCCTAATTTCTCTCTTTTTCAACCCAAAACTCTTCATTTCTTATCTTAATGCAATTTTCTTTTTTAACTAATAATTATAACATAAGTTTTTTTTTTAAAAGTATGCAAGATTATCAATTTAAAAGTTAGAATTTTGAAAATGTCTATGAGTTAGTTTGCAAAGAAACTAAAGAACCTTGGAAGTGTTAAATGTGTATTATAGTATTATTTTATTAAAGTGATGTATAACTAAATGTTAAATTGGGAATGAATGAGTGGAGAATTGTCCAAACCATATTGATATTAGACATAGCTTGGGATTGAATAACTAGCTAGAGAGTGAATATCTATAGTGATAGTGGGTACTCCGTACCATTAGTAGACGCATAGTGTCACCAAAAAAAGGTTGCATATTTTTTTTATCATCTTCTATGCTAATTATTGTTTTCATGATTTTTTAGTTTACTATTGTTTGCAACTTGAGTTTTGTAAAATTAAGTTGATTAAATATAATAGGATGAATTTAAGAATTTTCATAATTGATAAAAGTGTGTAGCAAAAATATTCTTAAAATATCAAAATATAGTTGATAATAAAATTTAAATTTCTTTGTAAATTTGCAAGTATGACAAAAAGAATAGCAATTTGTGGAAAGGAAATAAGATATAAAATTTCAATAGTCAAAATTCTTTTAATTTTTTATTTGTTGTGGTGTTTTTAATTGTTTTTTTAATAATAGTGTCAACGCTATGTTATACATTTAATTTAATTAGTTGTAAGAAATTTTAATGTAGTTATACATATTAAATATGGTAAAGAATTGCAAAATATTGACAATGATATCCCATATATTAATAGAACTAAAAAAATGTGAATGAATTAATGGGTAGGATTGTGGATAGTGAATGAGGCATATAAACTATATAATGAGTATATCATTAGAATTTGTTTTAATGTTAGAAGGGAAACTACTAAATATTTTGTTGGAACTATTGATGTTTCTCAAATGGAATATTATTATTCAAGAAAATGTTTTAGCTAAGAAAAAACCTGTGAGACATGATGTCGTAGTCAATTTGAAAACAGAACTAGTTATGAAGCTATGATTCATTTTATAGTTAAAAATGACATGAAAAAGATCACTAAATTTATTTCAAGCTATAACCATGAATTGACATCATCAGATGAGATTCATTTTTGAAGATCTAATAAGGCATTAACTATTCCAAAAGCTAATGTGATTGATTAAATAATGAAATCAAACATAAGTATTGAAAATGTTTACTCTTATTTGTCTAATGAAATTGGTGAGAGTAAGTATATTGGATTTACAAAAAGAGATTATTATAAGAGAGAAGATGCAAACATACCCCCCAGGTTTTCACTGAGGTACATATTGGCACGTGAATTAATTTTTGGCTCAATTAGACACAAATTTACCCAAATTAACTATTTAAACCCCTTTATTAACGACAATTTAACTATGTTGTTAAAACTGAATTTAGTTAACTTTTAAAAAATAAAATAATATTTTTTATTTTAAAATATATCATTATCAAAAAGTAAAACTAATATTTTTATTTATAAATAATAAATTATTTTTACTATTTGGAATGAGTTTATATTAAAAAACTAAAATTAAATATTTAACAAATCAAAATCTAAAAAATTCACTTTTCTCCATTTTCGTAGGACCAAACAGGAAAATAAAACCAAAAATTCAAAATTGTATATTCAATCTTTTTCATCTCCATTTATAGAGAAGCTCTCTCACACATAACGAGTAAATCTATAATATAAACTGAAAGATTATACCAATTATTTTTTGTAATTGAAACCCATAGCAAATCGAAACCATAATATTTTTTAAACAAATTAGAAATTCTTATTAACCTTGAGCAGTACTTACACAGCCAAGCCTTGCAACAATATTATTCCTCTGTCATCATCTTCTCAGTTGGAAGATGAATGTTATACTCCATTCAAGCCCAAATTTGGGAATTTCTCGAGTAAGAAACATCAATCGTCTTCCATGTTTGAGAAGGGTGGGAAAATGATTAGGACTTTGGAGGATTGTGAGAATTTTTGAGATCTACAGTTTGAAACTGAGTTATGAGTTTCAAATATATACTTTATTTTCATTGAGTATCAACAAGAATTATGTTTTGATCACATATTGTTTTATTATGATCAAAGTTTCAATATATGCTCTCCATCACTATTCTCATCATATTCAGATCAAGTTAGTGACATGCATCTAATAAAAAAAGTCAGTGACATGCAAAAATACTATTCAACAAGATGTTGAACCCAAGAAGAAAAAGAGCATCTATTTTCTTTATTCTCTATTGATATGCTAAATAATAATGGAAAGGAATTGAAGTGTTTGAAGATCCAAAGAATAATTAAATTAAACTTTTTTTCATTTTTTTAATTTTTATTATTTAAAACATAATTTAATTTTTTTAAAAATTAAACTTTAAATAGGAGAAAAGGCCCTATTTATTATTATTATTATCTGAGATAATATAACCATTGACCTAACTAACGTATTAATTAATTAATAATGCCACATCAACTAATAGTAGACGATTTTACAATTAAAAAAAATATTGTTAATAGAGGAGCTTAGAAAGTTGTTTTGATTAAAATCCGTACCTAATTGAACAAAAAAAAATTTAGGGGCCAATGTATACCTTTGCAAAAATTTAAGGAGCAAATTTATTCATTTTCCCTTGTTATAATTATATTAATAAGCAAAAGATTATGATAATTAAAGTAGGTGATTCTTAAAGTCTAATAAATTATTTTAAACTTGAAAATTTTGAAGATGAGATGTTTTTTTATATAACTTAGGTTGATCGAGGGAATAAAATATAACTAATTTTTTTGAGATGGAAAATCAAGGATTGATTTTTTTTTTTGAGATGTGGCTATTTTTGATACTGCTTATTGGATAAATGGATATAATTTAATTTGTGTGACATTTGCTGAGATAAATTACTTTTGGCAAAATATTATATTTGGTTGTGCATTCTTATTAGATAAAACTCTACCTTCCTTAATATGACTATTTATGTCATTTCTAGAATCAACAAGGAGTAGGGAACCTTAAAAAAATCATTGCTCAAGCCTCATTAGTAGCTGGTGTAATTAAAGAAGTATTTCCAAGTAGTGAGCATTGCTTGTTTATTCCATATTGCAAAAAATATTCCTTCTCATTTAGGTAGTTATAATTCAAATCTTAAATTTCACCAAATATTTTATAAATGCTTACCGGGTTGTCAAATAGAAATTGAATTTCAACAGACATAGAATAAAATGATGAATGAATTTGGTGAATTTAAAAACTACAGATGGTTGAATAATTTGCATGAAATTAGCAAAAAATGGTGTATTATTTTAAACAAATATGTCTTTTCAGGTGGATTTAAATCATCTCAATAAAGTGAGAGCACATGTATAGTCAACAAAACTACTTCATTAAGTAAATTTTTGCTTTCCTTTAAAGATTTTGTAAAGAGATGGCATTTAGAAGCAGATAAAGATCCCCATTGTAAATAAGATTTGCGTCCTCGTGCCATTAAAAATAGTGGCATATTGAATCATTCAGCAAGTACACATAGAATTTTCAAATTATTTCAAAATGAATTAATTAATGGGGTTTCCATAACTTGGTAAAAGATTAAAAGTAGTGATAATGTTTGCTTTTTTGAAGCGAAAGGAGAGGAATGGAATTCAAAGACATGTATAATTCATTTGGATTCACCCACTATAAATGTTAAATGCAGTTACAAGAAATTTGATTCAATGGGATTATTATGTTCGCATGCATTAAAAATTCTAAATGTGAAAATATGAATAAGATACATGAGCAATATATTTTAAGTAGATGGACAAAAAATACAAAAAATAGGATACTTGAATATGAACAAAAAAGCTAATGTCTGAAAGATGGTGAAGCTGAAACTATATTTTGCAACACTATGATGATATGTACTTATAACACAATAATGTGAAATTAAGTAAATGAAACTACAAGAAAATTGTATTAAAATGCTTTTTGTAAAGTAAACTAAGAAGTTGATAAAGAATCAACAATATTGCATTCGAATAACTAACCGAGTATTCGGTTAATCGATCGAATATCTTGGTTCGATTAATAGACCATAGCATAATAGAGCCAATTTGATTAAGGAAAATGGGGTATTTTGATTTTTGGTATGGTTATCGGTTAACCAAAAATAAACAAAACATTGCATTTTCAATATATTCAGCCCTTCAAGGGCCTTAACCAAACTGAACTGAATTGATTGAACTTATTCGGTCAATTAACCGAACAAGTCGAATCCTAAAATTAGTTTGTTTGGTCAGCAAAAAAGCATTCAAAATAGTCGGTTAAGTTTTCATTTGGTTAGTTAATTAACTGGCCAACTAAATGCTCACCCCTACAACAACACAAAATGAGGATTTTCATGATATTGATGAAGAGATTTTACTATATTAGATCCTTCAAGATTAAAACCTAAAGATACTTTGAATCAAAGAAACAATCGTCAAACTCAGGTATATTGAAAATCTAAGGACAAAATCAAAGAAACAATTGTCAAACTCAGTTATATATGGTACACTATTTATGATTTTGTCTTTGACTTATATCATTACAATTTAATAAAATTTTCCCATTTGTACAATGAAAAATTAAAATTAGTGATTTACCATCTTAAATAGTTATATCAATGCCATCTCAATTATCAATATAGTCATTATGATAATATCAACTCAAATGTCAATAACTTCAATAATAGTTATGGCCATACTATCCCAATGCCGATGCAATCACAAATGACTATGATAATACCATCATAAATGGCTATGACAATACTAACTTAGGTATGACTATTTCACTTTTTGTATATTGTTTGATGGAGAACTCATAAATAATGATGGTAATTGTGTTTTCAAAATTTTCCTAGGCATATCAAGTTAATTGGTACATAAATGATAATGTTCCATATGCTTGTATGTTACAAGCATTGAATCAATGATACACTCAAGTCAAGTAAGCAAATTTACAAATTTCATTACTTTTTTTTTTTTGCCTCAAAATCATATTTTTTGTTTTCATTAGGTTTCACATATCATTTCTTTTTTAGGGATCAAGTTCTAATGCTCCCACAAAAATTTTCAAGTATTCAAATTTTTTACTGAAGATATTTTAAATCCTTAAAGATATATAAATTTCTATTTCTTCTGTCATTAAGTTTATGAGATAATATGAAAGCATGCTAATTCATCCTCTTGGATTTTTTTTTGTTATGCTAGAGGTATTAAACTTCTACTTTGTTATGAATTTCTATCAAATTCAAATGTTAAATTGAGAAAAAACTTTTGTTAAAATAAATAGTTTATCAAATTTATTTATTGAAGAATTAATTTTTTTTAGTTGTGAGAATTTTATTATTTAAAGGCCACTAAATAATAAAGGGACCCACTAATATTATTTAACAAATAAAAATAGCCATATGAGAAAACAATGTGGCGGTGTTAATTTTTCTATTAAGGGATAGGCAAATATATCAATTTTTTTTTTCAAAATCTTGATATATTTGTCCCTAACTTTTTTTAAGAACAAATTCGTACTTTCGCTATAATTTAAGAGGCAAAAATCACATTCTCTCTATCTTTTTAAATAAGATTTGTATTTCTTTTTGTTTCTTATGCAAATTTCTCTTCTTTTGTTAAAGTTTACAGATAGATAATATGCAAATTATAGTTTGAAATTTTTTCCTTTACATTAGGAGAGAAAAAAGTAATAAGACTAAACTTCTAAAAAATGACAAAATAATGCAGGATAAAAAACCCTTCTTTTATCTCTCCTCTTGTTTTTTCTTTGAAGCTCCTATTTTCCTCTCTAGTTTTAGATTTCGGCCAGTGGTAGCCCTAGATCCTTGGATTTTCTTTCTTTTCTTGTGGGTTTTCTTGCTTTTCTTTATAGATCGGGCATGTTTTCCATTTTCTTACATTTTTTAGTGGCTTTCTTGTATATTTCAGTGGTTATATACTAAATCGAGGCCTTTAGGGTCTTTTGTTTAGTCATCCATGATAGACTTATATTTTTTAGAGGCTTTTTTTTTCCTAGTGGCAAAACATGAAATCAAGGCTATTTTCATTAATTATTTTGGTTGTAGAAGAAAATCTGTCCTCCTTTTAAAGCCTTGAAAAGTACCCCTAGATTTTCTTTGGCCAGCATTTCAAGTTCTTGGTCAGTGTTTCAAGTTCTTGATTGGTTAATGGAGCTACATGCCTCCCTTTTTCAGCTCATTTTCTATGTTTTATTCGAGCTATTTACCTACCAGTCATAGATTTGGCTTTATTGGCCTCTTTTTTCTCCCACCTGTTTACGATATGTTTTCTGAGGTTGTATGAGACTCTTGGTTTGTGTTTATGATTTGTTCTCGGGTAGTTGTCCGGTTCAATCCTGTAGGCCTCATCTTGTGTATTACGCTGATTAGTAGAAAAAGTGGTTTCTCTGTGTTTTTTGAGACTTGTAATTATCATGGGAAGTTTGTTTTTCTCTTTGTTTTTTGAGCCTTGAGTATAAGGCATGTTGTACCACGTTTTTAGCTTAATGAAGTATTTTATTTCTGACAAAAAAAAAAATTCTAAAGAATGATGCTAATATTATTAACTTAAACATTATACTATTAAATTATTAATTTAAAGGTATTGAAATATTTAGTAGAAGGTTAATCTCTTTCAATTCTTGAGCCTCCTCTTTATAATTAAAAAAAAAATTATATATCAAAAAATAAAAAAAGTCTAATACATAATACAATTCATATATCTCATTATTGTCATAAATTTAAAAAGTACTTGATAATGTAATTTAACATCAAAGATTACAAATTTTAGCATATGATAATTTCAAGATATCTAAAAATATTAATCCTAAAAATCAGCTAAAACTCACTTAAAACAATAAATTAAAATTATTAGACTTTATTCGTTTAGGTTGTAAATTTTTATTTTTCAAAATAAAAACTAATTTTAGTTTTTATTTTATATCTTTTAAAAACTTGTTTTATATTTTTAAAAATTATATTATAATTTATAGTATTTAACAATAAATATTCTAAAAATAATTAATAATTGTCATATTTAAACCCAAAAATATCAATAATAAATATAAAAAATTAGATCAAACAAAATTAAATTTTTTTTCTTTTTCTCTTAAATTTTCTCAAATTCTAACTAGTGACTTGAGTAATTGATTTTTGAAAGTTTTCTCTTATCTTTTTATGATTAGATCCTTCATCACTTACTTTCTTGAATTTTGTTTATGTTTATCTCCACTCACTTTATCAGAATAATTAAATTTTTAAAATTTTTTCATCTTTACTAATTAAAGGGCTTTTAGTAGAAGGATGAGAATTAGTTCATATAGTAGTTGTATCACCATAAAGTGATACATAACTTTTCATATTCATTGTAATCTTTTTTTTTTCTATTTTTTATCATTTTATTCATATTTAAAATATTATATTAGTATTCTAATAATGCATTATAATATTAATTAGATATTATAGATAATAATTGAAATAAAGTATTATAGATAATAATTAAAATAAAGTAAAATTATTAAAAAAAATAAAGAAATAGAAATTCAAAAACAAACATCAATCTCAATATATGTTATTCGATTCACAAAAAATAAAAAATAACAGAAAATATATAAAAAAATAAAAAAAAAGAGAACAAAACTTACATAAACTATAATAAAAAGATAAAAAAAAATTTGACCTTTGATTGATGAAGGAGAATGCTGCAAGACAGCAGTAAAGGAAGAAAAAATATTAGTACCATATGCGTACATCAATTGGCAAGAGATTTAAATTTAATAAGATATTTTGAATTCAATTTCTAGATAAAACTTGATAAGGAGATCCTAAATGGTGGTTTATATAAAAGAAAAATAAATATTAAAATTAAGATTTTAAACTCGTGTTAATTGAAGAATTTCTTGTGTTTTTTTTAGGCCATTGTGTTTTCTATTTGAAAAACTTGAGTTAGTTATATTTATATATATATTTATATTTAGTTATATATATATTTTTTATATTTAACACATTGTGGCTTATGAAGAAGGGAGAATCAATTTTAAATTTGTTATTATGAAAAATGTATATTTATCATTAAACTATATATTGCTGTGCAAAAATTAATGATATTTTAAAAACTGAAATTTTTTAAAACAAATTATCATATTTAACATAAAAATTTATTTTTCACTTAATTTTTCAAAAAATTACTTCAATAAATAGCCCTCATCAAGTCCTTTAATTGGGGTCAATTAATTGTCTTTAATAATAGGACGGAATTGAACTTGCCATCCAAATTTATGGGAGAAATTTGGCATTTGGCAAAATTATAATATTTTTTAAAAAATTCAATTAAATAAAAAATTATTTGAAATTCTATGTTAAAATTTTAAGTTAAGGTTTCTATGTTAAATTTTTAATTTAAGATTTGTGTTGAATTTTAATAAATAATAAAATTTTGAAATATCTTTATAACTTAAAATTAATTATTTATATTTGTCGGCATTTAGTGTTGAATTTTATCAAAAAATAATTACTTTATTAGTGACAAATTTACTTTAAAAATAAATCGAGAATTAAAAAATATATAAACTAAAAAATAAGTAAAAGAATGTATATCAAATCTAGGAATAAACATATAAAAATTTTAAAAAATAAAATTTTGAAAAATAGTTGTTTAAAATAATTTTAAGCTAACATAAAATATAAAAAAAAATAAAAATTGAAACTAAACCGAATAAATGACAGAATTAAAGGCGTTTATAAAACTATCCAAAAAATAAAACCTTTTTTTTAAATATTATAAAAAAATTACACTAAAAAAAAATTAAAGCAAAACTTCAAAAATAATTCACTTTTCGCTGAAATAAGAATTTTTTTTCTAAAAATATCTCATCACTCACTAGGTCAATATTTTACTTTAATTTTTATCTTTTTTTTAATTTACTATTAAATAAAAATATCTCAATAAAATAATAAAATTAATATTTTAAAATATATTTTTAACATATAAAATATATTAATTTTTATAAAAAAATTTAATTTTGATTACAAATAACAAATAAAACTCACAAAAATTTTAAAAATATATAAAAATATATTAATAAAAATTATTAAATTTATTTTTTTAAAAAATTTACATATTACAGACATAAAAAATAAAGTTAAAAAATTAATTTTATTATGTAGATGCTGTATAGATATTTGGTAGATATTTTATATATATTTAGTGTATGTTATATAGATATTTGATAGATATTATATATATATATTATGTATTTATTGTGTATGTTGTGTGTATGTTATATGGATATTGTATGAATATAAAATTTTAAAAAATAAAGTTAAAAAATTATATAGATATTTAGTAAATATTTTATGTATATTTGGTAGATGTTTTATATAAGTTTAATAAATACTATGCAAATATTATTGATGTTTGATAGATATTACGTGTATGTTATATATTTGTGAGATTATAAGATAAAACAAATATTTTTAAATAAAAAAATAAAAATAAAAATAAAATGAAAAAAAAGTAAACAGAACAAAAAGTAAAAATCACTGTTAAAAACTTTTAAAATTGAAAAAATAGCAGTCGTATAATTAAAAAGTGGCCACGGTGTTACCCTATTTTTCGCAGCCCAAACCAAATGGTTAAGAAGGCTGGAAAAATCACTCAACACGCTCTTGGTCTTGGAGACAAAAAGCCCAGAAGTGAAAAGTAAAATAGCAATGGACTTTTGATAAAATTAAAATAAAAATTACAAATACTTTTAAATATATTATATTTATAAAATATTTATTAAAATACTAAAATTTATAAAATATTTATTAAAATATCAAATTTTTATTAATTTAGATAGGGTTTATAATCAATTTATAATTAGTTTATAATAAATTTATAAATTCTATAAAGTTTATAATAAATTTATTATAAATTTATAATAAAATTATTAAAATATTACTTATAAAAAAATAAAAATTTAAAAAAATATGAAACGGTAAAGCCTCCCAACGGTCACATTGAGAAATTCAAATTTGAAAAATTTTCCGACCCACACAAAGTACACACAAAAACGGAAAAAAGACCAAAGATCACTCTCTTTCCTCTTCTGTCAACCCTAACAGATTATTGCTGCAAGAAAGTTTGTTTTTCTTTTTAACTGTATCTAAGCATTTTCCCCATTTCCCAAACGTTTTCGAAGCCCTGATCTTCATGGAAAATAGCCAATTCATCAGTTTGTTCCAAGACCCAGAAAATATTTTCCCAGCTTCCTCTGTTTCTAGGGTTTTTGAGTGGGAGAAAGATGTTAAATTTGACCCAGAAAACAAAGATTCCTCCATTGGTGGAGATTGGGATTCTTTAGTTGATTTTATGCTTTGTGACTCTAATTCAAGACTAATTCCATATGGGTTTACTAAATCAAATTGTACAGGTTAGTTTTTCTATCCATTGCTGTTTCTGCTTCAATTTTTTTGCCCTTTTAAGTGATGAATAAGAAAAGAAATTAGATACTCAGCCTTAAGATGTCTTCATTCATTAATTAAATTCGCACATTCAACAGTAAATCGATTACTTTTGTAATTGCTGTATGAGATTCTGTGAGTTCTGGTTTTTTCGTACTTGTGGGAAATATAATGATAGCTAAAATTATTAATGGTTTCTTGAATCAGATGAAATTGTAATGTTTGTAAATGCTGGAGGTGAAGCTTCGATTAAAACTGATTCTACTGTCAAATTTCTGGGTGATACCAGTTTTGAGGGTGGAAATGTTTTACGAACCAATGAGCTAATAAATGATGCTGGAGATTACCCATTCATTTATCAATCTGCAAGATTGGGCAACTTTTGCTATCAGTTCAATGGTCTTCCTTCTGGAGGCTATTTTGTTGATCTTCATTTTGCAGAGATTATAAACACAAATGGGCCTAAAGGAATGAGAGTATTTAACGTATTCATACAGGAAGGGAAGGCAAGTCATAAGCAAAAGATACTTTGAATACAAAATTTGGTCTTTCTTTTGTTGGTCCCCTTTGGAGGGGTACAAATTTGTGTACTTAAGAGTTTTTTTTTTGGGAAATTGGCAGGTCTTATCAGAATTTGATATCTTTTCTATTGTTGGAGCCAATAAGCCACTGCAATTAGTTGACTCTAGGGTCTTAGTAAAGGACGATGGATTGTTAGTGATAAGATTTGAACAGATTATTGGAAGTCCAGTTGTAAGCGGAATTTGCATAAGGAAAGCACCTAATGCTTCAGGTAATACAGCTATTATTACGTGTTTAAGTTCATCCTCAAGGATCTGAGAAAATTATAGCAGATTAATGAAAATTTTCAATTTGCCTTGCTTGTAATGTGTGCAGTTCCTCAAATGTCACAAGAATACCTTAAATGCAACAATTGCGATTGTGAAATAGAAGTTTCTTCAGATCAGGTTAAATGTTATGCTATATGGAAAATATTCCATCTTTGAAGCTTTGACTTGTTGCTTACTTGGCTTTTCATTTTTTGGTTAGCAGAAGAAACTTGTGCGAACAAAAGTTACTGACAAATATGAAAGGAAGATACAAGAACTCATTGCTGAGTGTGATTGCAAGAAAAATGAATGTCACGAGGCTTGGATGTCATTGACAGCAGCAAATCAACAGCTGGAGAATGTTAGAATGGAACTTGATAACAAGACCTTTCAGACACGCTCTCTAGGTCATTCTGTAGATCATATCTGTATCGTGCTTAGCAACCATACTTTCTTGATTAGTTCTAATTGAACTTGCTGATTATTTATTGCTTTTGAGTTATTGATTTGTCATGTTTGGACACACCCTGAATTCAGATAACCTCATGCATGTGAAGTGAATGTTAAAAGGGAATGAATGGGGGAGAATTCTTGGATGTTGTTATCCTGATTCAGAAATCACTTACTGCACCTATATAGAACCACCTACAAAAATATTCTATCGTAGCTGACCAGATGAAAATAAGTTATATTTTTTGGTGGCCTGATTGATCGCCATCATTTTCCTGGGAGTCACTACCTAGGTTATGCTTAAGTTGAACTAAACGTTTAAATTACATTTTCGGTTTTTTTAAGTTGAATTTAACGCTATCATTTCCCCTGTGACAGATCAAACTGTGGGGAAACAATCAGAAAAACTGAGGAACATTAGTAGCATGTATGAACATGATAAAACACACTGGGCAGCAGCAGTCAAGAATTTACAAAAAAGAATCAAGGCAAGTAGTGGCCTCCCGTGACAAATGAGAAATAAAAGATAATCGTGACGGTCACTATTTGTTTTCATTACTTGGTTTTTCCTCATATGCCTATGTGATTTATTTGGTTGTGTAGATAATGAAAGAAGAACATGCTAAGCTTTCTCTGGAGGCACATGAATGTACTGATTCAATACCTGAGTTGAATAAAATGGTCACAGCAGTTCAAGCATTGGGTAAGTTTGAACTACATAATTGGTTTGGTGCCACTAGTTTCTACCATGTATCTGAATGGACTCATGAAATTACTTTGCAGTTGCACAATGTGAGGATTTCAAGGCAAAATATAGTGAAGAGCAAACAAAGAGAAAAGAGCTATATAACCAAATTCAGGAGGCTAAAGGCAAGACTTCATTTTTTCTTTCCCCTTCCCAAGTGATTTAGACATCTATCTGTTTGATTATACGAGCCGATTGACTTGAGACATACAAATCTTTCTGTCAAATATCAGGAAATATTAGGGTATTCTGCCGGTGCCGCCCATTAAGCAAGGAGGAGATATCAGCTGGATCTGCAACAGTTGTTGACTTTGATGCAGCAAAGGATGGGGACCTTGGGATTCTAACTGGAGCCTCCACCAGAAAGACTTTAAAATTTGACCGGGTTTACACCCCTAGAGATAATCAAGGTATTCATGGAGCACTAACATTTGATTGGTAGACTGTTAGCATTTCCCATGTGAATATTGAAACTGTTTGACTATTTCTATAGTTGATGTGTTTGCGGATGCCTCGCCAATGGTGGTCTCTGTGCTGGATGGATACAATGTTTGTATATTTGCATATGGTCAAACGGGGACAGGAAAGACATTTACAATGGAGGGAACTGAACAGAATAGGGGAGTCAATTATAGGACTCTTGAGCAGTTATTTAAAATTGCCGAGGAAAGGAGCGAAACTTTTACATACAGTATTTCAGTTAGTGTGCTTGAAGTTTATAACGAGCAAATCAGGGATTTGTTGGCTACATCTCCATCATCAAAGAAGTAAGTTACAGTAGTTCTCTGCAATGAAATAACTCATTTCTGCACTTAAATAAAACTGGTGAACCTTAGGAAGTATAATGAGCTGATGGCATTAAAATCATTGTTGGCTGAAAGATGACTTTGCTTGGAGAAGTTGCATAAGAAAACAAAGTGAACTGAAATCTCTTTTCTGTGCATTACTAGGTTGGAGATAAAACAATCTTCTGAAGGATCCCATCATGTTCCAGGGATTGTAGAGGCCAAAGTTGGCAACTTAAGGGAAGTCTGGAATGTGCTGCAGGTTGGAAGCAATGCTAGAGCTGTTGGATCCAATAATGTCAATGAACATAGCAGCCGGTCTCACTGGTATCATGCTCCATCATTTTCCTTTGTGTTGCCTAACCATGAGAAGCTTCTTTCTCAGCAATGATTTACTATACGGACATTGACTTTTCATATTTAAATCAGTATGCTGTGTGTAATGGTTAAAGCAAAGAACTTGATGAACGGGGAGTGCACAAAGAGCAAGCTTTGGCTTGTGGACCTGGCAGGCAGTGAGAGGCTGGCGAAAACTGATGTGCAAGGGGAAAGACTAAAGGAAGCCCAAAATATCAATAGATCTCTTTCTGCCCTTGGAGATGTTATATATGCTTTAGCAACTAAAAGTAGTCACATTCCATACAGGTTAAAACAATTCCGTGTTTCCCTTACTTTTTCCTTCTACCTCACTACACTACATTGAAACAATTTCTTCTTTTTGGCTTCAGGAACTCAAAGTTGACACATTTACTTCAAGATTCATTAGGTAAATAGCTCAGCTTACAAGTGTCCATATTTTTGAAGTACAAGTTTTGGCTTTGTGTTCATGTTGTTGTGGATTGCTAAAATGATAACGCCTGCGCCACCTTAAAATTTTCATGTTTGTGTGTTACAGGTGGTGACTCAAAAACTTTGATGTTTGTGCAAATTAGCCCTGCAGAGCAGGACTTGAGTGAGACTCTGAGTTCATTAAATTTTGCTACTAGAGTTCGAGGGATTGAGTTGGGGCCTGCAAGGAAGCAAATTGATACAACTGAGCTTCAGAAGATGAAAGTGATGGTGGGTTTGGTGATTTTCAGGGCAAAATTTCAGTTTCTCTTTTTATAATGACTTTTTTTTTGGTATAATTAATGCTGATATATCAAAATTTCTTTTTCTACTGCGAAGCTTGATAAAGCAAGGCAGGAATCCAAATCCAAAGATGAATCACTGAGGAAGCTAGAAGAGAACTTACAAAACCTGGAGAACAAAGCAAGAGGCAAGGACAACATTTGCAAAAACCAGCAAGAGAAGATCAAAGAACTTGAAGGCCAACTTGAACTGAAGTCTACCCTGTACAGCCAGTCAGAGAAGCAAGTTTCACAACTTTCAGATAGATTAAAGGGGAGGGAAGAGATTTGCAATGCTCTGCAGCAAAAGGTTGCTTTCAGCTTCGTGTTTATCATTGAAATAGTTGTCTTCTTTCTTTCTGTGGATAACCAGAATTGACCATCTGGTGTGTGAAGGTCAAGGAAGTAGAGAACAAGCTTAGAGAGCAGCACCAGTCAGATTCTTCTGCTTTTCAAGAGAAGGTCCGTGTCTCAAATGCTGTTACAAAAGTGATCTTTTTAGATAGATGTGAACAGATAACCTCGAAATCCTTTGAGAATTTGTATTTTGTAAATGGTATACATTACCGTGCTTTACATGAAAAGAAAAAAAAAACTCCCAAGGAAGCCTCTAACTTTGATATAACTTTTACTAAAAAACTGCAGTTAAGTTGAAAGAAAAGTTGAAAATATCACTACTTTTTCACTTCAAACAGGTTAAGGAACTTGAGAACAAGCTGAAAGAGCAAGTGCAAGAGTCTGATTTTCATTCCCTCATGTTTCAAAACAAGGTTTGGAAGTATTTTTTGAGGATGTATTGCCTGTTTCAGTGGAAATCTGAGAATGGTTTTACAATTTTGTTTGGCTGTCCTTCCTTTTTCTAGGTTAAAGAGCTAGAGAGAAAATTGATGGAGCAGGAACAGCACTCGGAAGTCATTTTACTTCAGCAACAGGTTTTTTTTTGCTTCTTGATCTCAGTTTCAGTAGACACTATAATAAGATACTTGTCATCACTATAAGAAGATACATGTCATCACTTCTTAAATAATGTAGTAGTCATTAATCATTTTCATGATTTTCCACTATAATAGTAGTTCACCAAAGTGAATGTCCTAATTAGTCTAATTGTTATTGTAGATTAAGAAGCTAGAAGCCAAAATGAGAGAGCAAGACAAGCAAATGCAACGCATGCAAGTTCAAGATTTTCATGTAAAGGCCACACCTAATGCAGGAAAAACCTGTATAAGAGATGAAGAATTCCTTGGTGATCTTGAGTCTCATGTCCTAAGGAGTTCGAACTTGGTTAACCGACCGTTGAGTCATGGTTCTACATTGCCAAGAGGAAATGACTGTCTTTATGAGACAAGAAAGAAAAGACAATCCAGAAGTGGAGAAATAGAAAACAATGTGATTCAACCTTCCTTCCATAACAACAGGGTTAGGAAATCTGATCCTCCCAAAATTGCTAGGCTTATTAGACCAGCAAAGCCAGTAGTCACAGGCACAGCTGCTCAAGGGCCCTTGACTCACAAGAGAATTAACAGAGATCAACAGGGACAAGGAATTAGGGAGAGGGAAGCTAAGAAAAAGATTTGGTCTAGATAATAGCATTACAAATTTAATACTGGTTTGCTGTTCTATTATCCTAAAGTGATACAGTAAGCACACAAATATATTTTTGAGGATAAAATACATATGTAACAATAAAAAAAAAGTGAAAGAATAGAACAGTAGCATTACAAATTTAATACTGGTTTGTTGTTCTATTCTTTCACTTTTATTTGTTTTCAATTTCTGTGGGGTGTTGAGTTCAAATTATAAAAATTACACATGAAAAAGATTCTGATTTCCCCTGACAAAGACAAGGAAATAAAGGCAAGTATATTCAGATTTTCTACACTTGTAACAATGAGGTCTTTTCATATATAAGTTCAGTAGAGATCCCACTGAACTTAGGACTGGAAATTAAGAAAATTAGGAAAATTAAAGAGATCCTATAGAGAATGATATGAAACTAAAATATAAAATATGCCACTAATTCCGAGCTACAATAACTAAAATTTAAAATTATTTTAATTAAAAATGATTTATAATAATTTTATGGCTTTATACGTAATTCATAATCGCTTCAAATAAAAAAAAAATTTATATGATCAATCTCAAACAAATTAAGATATAAAAATAGATTATTTCAATTGATGGCATTTTAAAAAAATTTTAATAAATTATAAAAATAAAAAAAAAGATTATAAACATATATTTGATATTTTGTAACTTTATTGAGTGTATTTTTGAAAGATTTTGAAATATAAAATTTTAAAATGATGAAAAATTATTAAATCATAGGTTCAAAAAATCTATTAAAATTTATAATTTTCAAATCATAAAATTATTATGAAAAATTATAATATTAAAATAAAAATAAAAATAAAAATTAAATCATATCGCACATTACCATGAATAATATCCAAACAAGGGTAGCATTGAACAGTAAAAGGATTAACCTCATCTTAATTGCTTGGATAATTAGTAGGAAACTGCCTGTCATTTCAAAACATTCCTCAACACGGTGCATTATTATTATTATTATTTTTTGTACATCACAGTGCATTGCTGCTTTATTTATTAATTAGTCCATGCTTTAAGTACCATGATATAATTATAATTATTATATAATAAATACAATCATTTTCAAGTACCATGATATTGTGATAATTATGATCCTAATAAATATAATATTTATATGATTTTAAATAATATTAACTCATATTAATAAATTCAATAATTTATATAAGAAATATATATAGTTAGTTTTCCACCTAATTAATAATGCATTAATTTATATATATATTATCATTTAAACTTTTAGTAATAATAATGCATATACTTTATATGGATATAAACTCAGGTAACAATTATAAATTCTTTATGTTATAATTTTTGTAAAATCAATATTTTTATGTCAAAACTTTTAGTTTTTTTTTAATATCATAATTAATCATAATGGTATAATTTTTTATGGAAGATAATTATCATATAATTATTTTTCTGAATATGAAACATTAAACCTAAATCATTAAAGAAATATATATTTTTAATTGATTAATTTTTAAAAATATAATTAGAATTGTTACCAAAGGTTACAAATAAAAAAAATCAATTTTCTCTATACGATTTATCTAGGAGTTATTTAATTTAATTGTATAACAAAACTCAATTTATATGTTTCTTGCTTTTATTATTTTTGATACATTGAGAAGTTTAAAGAAAAATATTATGAGGTGTAATTCTTAGTATTCTATACTACGAGATAGATGCCTATTGGATTATACCGCAATGAATTCAATATTGGAACGGAAAATTCATATATTTTTATAACTTATTTTTCTTAAATTTGCAATATTTTTTTGCGAAATTTTTTTATACAAAATGACTATATTGATAAATTTATATAAAAACTTAAAATATTCTCTTTTATTTACATTAGTTGTTTTTGATAGGATTAGGATTCCTTATGAATGTAGGATTCCATATGTCTCTATAATTGTACATAATATAGAACTCTCTTAGGTTACGTTTACGTTACCCTACTGTGTATATATATGTAACTCTTATTATATCAATATTAGACTTACAGGTATTGCCTACATGGTATCAGAGCAGTAATGGAATAACACCCTAATCGGCAATCTCAAAATTTGATCATGGCCGAACGAACCACTGCTATAGCAACCGCTGCCAGCACCAGCACAACCATGGTGCCCTCCTTGCCGTCCACCGGTCACACGAGTGGTCATCAAATAACAATTAAATTAACACCACATAATAATCTTCTGTGGAAGACTCAAATTCTTCCAATGATACGGGGAAGTAGGATGTATCATGTAATTGATCCGAATCAACATCCTCCTCCTCAACAACTTGAAGGAGGACTTGTGAATCCTGAATACTCCAAGTGGGAACTTCAGGATCAGATGGTCCTAAGTTGGATCGCTTCTTCTCTTTCCGAAGGTGTGCTTGCCAAAATTGTTGGCGCGGATTCAGCTCGCCTTGTTGCTAAAGGGTTTCACCAAAGGCCAGGAGTGGACTATACAGACACATTTAGTCCAGTTGTGAAACCTACCACTATTCGGCTTCTGCTTTCCATTGCAGTCCGGGAACACTGGCCTGTGCGGCAAGTTGATGTCTCAAATGCATTCCTCCATGGCACACTAGATGAACATGTATACATGGTCCAACCACAAGGATTTATTGATCCACACCGTCCAGACTATGTATGCAAGTTACGACGTTCAATTTATGAGCTAAAACAAGCACCTCGTATGTGGTACAAGTGTCTCACTGATGCTCTGTGTTGTTTTGGATTTAAAGGCTCTCAAACGGATACGTCACTTTATTACTTGAGTCATGGAACTAACAAAATTTATTGCTTGATATATGTTGATGATATATTATTTCTTAGTAACAAAAGTCAGATGATTGACAAAATTATTCAGTGGCTGAGCTCGAAGTTTGCTGTGAAGGATCTAGGATCCTTACATTACTTCCTGGGCGTGGAGGCCACTTGGCAATCAGATGGTTTATTTCTTTGTCAACATAAGTACATCCAAGATCTTCTTGGTAGAGCTGGGTTAACAGACTGCAACACCATGAATACTCCAATGAGCTGTAAGGACTCTCTGCGCCAAACGGGTAATCAACCTTTTTCCGATCCTACATTCTATAGGAGCATCGCTGGTGGACTTCAATATCTTATCTTTACACGTCCAGATATTGCTCATGCTGTTAATAAAGTGTGCCAATACATGCATAATCCCATGGAAGAACACTGGCTAGCAGTCAAGCGAATTTTGCGATATCTAAAAGGAACGTCGGATCATGGACTTTTTCTTTTAAAACAATCTACTCATACGTTACAAGGTTTTTGTGATGCTGACTGGGCAGGAAGCTTAGATGATCGCCGATCAACAACTGGTTACGCAGTTTATCTTGGAAAATCTCTAGTCTCATGGGTTTCCAGGAAACAGAAGACAGTGTCTCGTTCTTCCACAGAGGCCGAGTATAGGGCTATTGCTGCCGTGACATCTGAAATGTTATGGATTTCGTCTTTGCTGAATGAGATTGGTCTTTCATTGGAGGCCACTCCTAATGTTTGGTGTGATAATCTTAGTGCTACTTATCTCACAATGAATCCAATTTTTCATTCCCGTACAAAGCACATGGAGATTGATTTTCATTTTGTTCGGGAACTTGTTCAGGCCAAGAAATTACGAGTACACTATATCCATGGGGAACATCAAATTGCTGATCTTTTGACCAAGCCACTTCTCAAGTCTCGATTCCATGCATTGAAGACCAAGTTGAACATCCTTTCATCTCCTGCTCAACTTGCGGGAGGGTGATAGGATTAGGATTCCTTATAAATGTAGGATTCCATATGTCTCTATAATTGTACATAATATAGAACTCTCTTAGGTTACGTTTACGTTACCCTACTGTGTATATATATGTAACTCTTATTATATCAATATTAGACTTACAGGTATTGCCTACAGTTTTAAACATTAATTTTAAGTATTTCCAATGAACAATTGAACCATAGACATTCAACATTACTTAGAAAATCTTAGGTTTAAAATTGATTTTTGTTAAATGAAGTAGAAAATAATAATATAAGAATTAATAAATTAAATATTCCCTCCGTTCTATGAATATAGACATATTTTTTATTTCACAAGGATTAAAAAATATTAATTATTTTTATTAGAAATATAAATTTATATATATTTTTCTAATTGTACTCCTATTTTAGCATGAGATATATTTAATAAGTAATATTAAATAGAGGTATTATAGAGAATTTATATAATAATTAATTTATTAAAATAGTAAGCGAATTATAATTTGAGATAATAAAAAAATAAAAATGAACCTATCTTTATGAGACGAAAAAAATATAAAATTATACTTTTTATTAATTAATTAATTCACTACATTTATTTTGTTCTAATGAATAATGTTTCGTTTCTTGTTTTTCTCCTTTTTCCCCCAAAATCCATGAATTCTAGTGAACGGGAATTATTTTCCAAAAAAATAAATTAAGAAATTCTTTTTTTTTTCTAATTTATAAAGAAAACTATATAAAAGAAATTATAATAAATAGAATAACAAGAAAAAAGAAAGAAAACAGCAAGCAGTAGAAGACAAAAAAAGAAATGATGGTGGGAGGTGTGGGAATACAGTTTTTGAATAAAAAGCCAAAAATAATGACAATTACCAAAACATTTTTCTCGTTTTAGGGTTTTTATAATTTTACTCTCTTCTATTTTTCTACACGTCATCACCTTTCACAACCTTCCAAACCTTAAATCTCTCTTCATTTGATTGACAAATACGTTTCATTATCATTTTACATGTACAAAGATGATATGACGACAATGTCTAATTATTTATTATAAATAATATTACATAAAAAATATAATCATATAATATATATATAAATATATTTTATATTGAGCTAGAATAAAACTGCAAAAATAATAAATTTTTTTATTAAATTTTAATATAATTATATATTTAAAATTTAAATTTAAAATCTTTAATTAAGTTAAAATAATCTTTTATCAGTTATTTTATATACTCGATAATAATAAATATATTTTTTTATATAATAGATCAAAATTAATATTTTTTTTTCATATATATAAATACTCAAAAAATTATTATAATAATATAATCTTTTCATTTTAAATTAATATATATATATATATTATTATTTACTCTAGATTATAATTTATTTATTATTTTAATAAATTAATTAGTGTGTTAATTTTATATTACACTCATATTCAATATTATTTAATGTTTAATAAATGTGTCTCATATAAAAATAAAAATATAATAAATAATATACATAAATTTATATTTTTAATAAAAATAAATAATTTTTTAATTATTATAAAAATTAAAAATTATACTTATCAATTTAAAAGGAAGAGAATATAATTTAATTGCAGATTTGTGATATTTTCGTGCTCTTACAAATACCAAAAAATTTGTTTAAATATGCCTCCATAATTTATTCTCTATATAACACTTTTGATTGAGTGAAGAAACTCCCAATATCCATTCTTTCTTTCTTTGCAAAATTAATATCAACGGTCTGATAATGAATACTAAAGCAATCATCGGACAAGTCAGATATTTATTTGATTATGTAATGATGTATGTGAGAATGGGCCACTTGTGTCCAATAGCTAATATTATTTTATCCGAAATTCAAATATCTTAAAAATATTATTATTACTTTATCAGAGTTACCATGAGATATATAGACACTTATATAATTTCTTAATTTTCATAAATATTAATTGAACACTACAAGAAATATTAATAATACAGATAATAATTAATGTTTAACGAAGTAGAAATACATCCTATAGAAAATATTTCTTAAAATTAGTCATCAATTGATAGTAATAAAATTTTGTCAATTAAAAAAAAGTATATAAATTTATAATTCGAAAAATGTGAATCCGAATTAATAAAATAAATTAATATATTTTTTTTGTTAAATTCTTCATATCAAAATTTTCTTGTTGATATAGATTTAGGAAAGCCAATCTTAATTAAAAGCTAGTTGTTGATATTGGAGAGCTCAATCCTATATTAACTAAGTTAAGTTCTTATATTTTTTTAGATGTGTAATTATTCACATTTTACCATATTTTTGGGTAGTTCAACATTTTTCAAATTAGTTTTAAAAAAATATTTTCTATATCATTGTTTGTTTATGTTACAAGTAAATTAATTTAATTAATGAAACATATTAATTATATAGAAATTGAATGGTTTTAATTTATTAGGGATATACAGTACCATATGTGTACTCAAGAGGGACAAATAATTCTAATAATTAATTTTACGAGATCAAATAATCATTATAATTTAGTAACATTAATAATACCTTTAAGGGTTGGTTTGATTTGCTCAAAAATGAAATTGGAATGAGTGATTTTAATTTGTAATATTATGTTAGCATAAAAAATACTCTGGAATTGGAATGAAACTATTCTTCTTTTGATGGAATCACCCGTCCCTTCATCTCCAAAGAATCACATTTTCATTCCTACGACAATCAAGTCAAATAATTTAATTTGGTTAAATATACAACTCTTTTGATTTAATTTATAAAACAATAAAATATGAAATAATAAAAATAAAGTTAATTAAATATTAAATAAATCAGTTAAATAAATAAAACTAGATCACAATAAAATAACTATAAATTATAAAATTTATTTTTAATTAACAAGTATTTTAATGCCACGCGAGATGTCATTTTTTAAAAAATATGAATAAAGATTAATTAATTAAAAATTAAAATGTATTTCTAGATTAGATACAAAGCTAAATATTTATTTAAAAAATTTTTGACCATTTAAAAATTAAAAATTGAAATACGATAATTATAAATAATTATAAAAAATTCCCAACAATCTAAAATATCCTAACAATAAATTTATAAAAATTTTGAAATTTTACATTCATTCTAATTCTAGTATGTACAGAAAATTAAACAGTTTTATGAAGAATTGATTTGCTGCTTTCTCATTTTTTTTTTCAAGACCATTGAGTTTGACATAAAATTGGTCGAGTTGGCTATACAATTTGAGATTGTTGTAAAGTCACAAGCATAATTATAAGTAGCCTCAAATCTTGAAAATTTTTTGTCGTTAGACATTATAGTGGAAGACACCATCCAAGTGGCTGCAGAGTGGGGGCCAGAGATTTAGAGTTTAATTATAATTTATATAAGATATTAAGATAGGGTTTTATTAATGAGGATGATGATTGAAGATCAGGAGCAGCATATCGATTGTTCTTGTATAGGTCATGAGTTTCTTGCAGTTTTTAAGTTGTAAAATAGACAGTTAATATATATATATATAATATAATATAATATAAATTATTAAGTCCCAAACAAAACTTTTTCTCTTCTAGTGGTCTTCTCTCTTCACGTTAATCATGCAACTTGCTTCTGCTTCTTCAGTTTCTTACAAAACCTGCCATCTCTCTCTACCCTTAATTTCTTTGCTAACATTAAAAAAAAAACCAAGTTTAAAACATTTATTTATAGTACGTTTGATAGATCGTAACAAAATATAATAATGCAATCATTAATGCGAGTATTTTTAGTATCATGTTTAATTATGTTAGAAATATATTTGATTATATTATAGCCTATTAACTATGAAATAATATATATTTTTTTATAAATTATATATATGAGAAGAAAAAATATCTAAGAGACTCGTACTCGAAACTTAAGTGAGAGCAATATACGCTCCTGATAACCATAATACGGCTTGATGGTTATATGGAATAATAAATATAATAATCTAGTATAGATACAGAAAATAAAGAGAACATATAGATAATATACAGAAAATATAGAGATTTCAATTCTATTGGTGATTTTTCTTTGAGCAAAACAAAAAGAAACTATAGTTTTCAGAAGAGGATAAAAGAAACTCAAAAATGATTGCCTAGCTCTTGGATGAGTATATAATTTTTTTTTTGGTGCAAGGATGAGTATATAACTTTAGTGAAGTAATAGTGTTTGCAATATGTAGCTTTTTATGTATTTTAAGAGATAGAGAGTGATTAGGTTGGAGAAAAAAGACAAGTAGATGTCAAAAAGATGTTGGGTTAATGGGGGGCTAAATAACCTTTTCTCTTTTAGTAGAAGTTGGTGCCTATAGAATTAGACATTGGCTTTCTGTTAATATATGGAATGTTCATGAGCTACAAGTCTATATATAAAGAGAGCATATATTATTTTAGCTACTGGCCCAAAGCCAAAAAGGATATCAAAAAGATAAAACAAAGACACTTGGCCATGGAAGAAATCTCAGAAAAAGAAGCTGTAGCATTGTTTCCAGCATACAACATTAGCTTTCTGAGACGATCTTGGCTTTAAGAAAAGCTAGACAAAGAGCTCCGCATTGTTCCAAGCTGAACTACGTGTCTTATTTATTTTATAGGTCAGAACTCATATTACATCTCAAATACATATAATATTAGAGATAACATGCCTTTATTTTCTAACTTATCTTACTTGATATTTTGTTTAATTAAGAGACCAAATAAAAGCAAAATTCAAAGCGATATAATCACTCACATTGCAATAGTGTAGTGATTATTAATTGAAATAAGATTACATCAAGCCACATTAATTAATTTCTTTAAGAAAGTTAGTTTCTTTTTTTACACATATCATAGTGAAAGAAAGCAAGATAAAAGATGGCGAAGAAAAAGAAAAGAAAAGCTTTAATTTTCTCAATAGTCACAAACAGAATCACAGTGGTATGGTCAGTAACAGCAATTAGCAAGAAGAGGGAGCCGAGGGGGAAATAAAAAGAAAGAAAGAAAGGCTCACTTCCCAAGACCTTATAAAAGCTAAAACAGAACATTTTATTGCCATACAAAAGAAAGAACCCTAAGCTCTTTTTTTTTTTTTAAATTCAAATATGGACAGTCTCTTTCTCATTCAATACACTTTCAAACCTCCACTTTTTCAGACACCACCAAATCAGACCATACTGCAACTAATTATTACGAAGACCCCTCTAATAAGCACTTGCACACACAGGCCTACCCATGAAGAAGACTCACTAGTGTGTTTGTTCAGTAGCTGCCTGTGGCCTCAGACTCAGTTTCCCCGAGAGAGAAACACTTACACTTCGACAGTGAGAGTTGTAGACAATGACTCAACATATAAAAACAAATCAAAGGATATGCGCCCATTTAATTTATTAATTTATGAATTATAAGTTCCAATTTATTTTTTTAATAACAGTCCAAAAATCCCATCACAAATCCCCAAGTTATTGAGAAGATTGAGATATAGCCGAAGAGGATCAAATCAAAATCTTCAAGAAAATTATAGAATTTTTTTTTTCAAAAAAACAAAGAAGAAAACCAATCTCTATCTCCTCTCATATTATCCAAATCTTGAAAAGGATAATAATATATATGTATATAAATAAAATAGCAACAATAAGAACTAAAAGCTGTTTAATTGTTCAACATCTTACTAAAACAAAATACAAAAACAAAAAATACTTTCTTCTTCTTCCTTTTTTTTAAAATTTTACAAGTTGTCGATCAAAGCAATTTAAGCAGACCAAACATATACCTAAAATCGGTTTAGATAATAATTTCATTTTGATCATTTCTCTATATAAATATGAAATTTTTTAACCTTTTCTTTATAAGGGTCTAGGGCAAACCATTATATTGATGCAGATCACCCCAAGCTTGCACTCCATTCCAGTTGGTTCCTGCTATTGCTGTCGCTGCAGCTGCTTGGTTTTGATGATCATTTCCGTTATTGTTAGTATCTGTTTGGTGGCTGTAAGAATTCCCAAAGAACCACTCGGTTGTTGTATCACCTTCTCTTCTTGAATTTCCAACATTATCTACTTGTCGTTTTGAAATTTCAAGATTTTGAAACAAAATAGTTTGTGGTTTTTGAGTTTGGTTTTCCATCGGAACTGAAGACACACTGCTTTCTTTTTGATCTTCTCTTCCACCAAAAAGCATGGCCAATCTTTGCTGCTGTAATTTCCAATGCAAATCTTGATTTATCGAGCTTAAAGACTCAATTGAAGAAGCAAGACTAGTATGAACATTCATCGAACCACCACCACCTCCACCACCCATTTCTTGAATTGCACCACCAAACCCACTTGTACTTGGATAATTAAATCCCATTAAGGAAATTGCCGAGCTCCCAGATGGGTCAAGGCTAAAACAAGGATTAGTAACACTAGCAGCAGTTGCAGAAGTAGCAGAAATATCTCCAAAAGTAGAGAATTGATCATTGTTATTATTATACAAACCAGTTGGTGAAGTGTTTAGTCTAGAGAATGATGATAAGCCACCAAGATTAAAATCCATTGCCGGAGAAAAACCATGAAAGAATTTAAATCCACCCACCTCAGATGACCCACTAGAATCTTTTGAATCACAAGATAACCTTGAAGTAGAAGACTTCATTTTCTTGTTTTTCCGACAACCACCTCCTATCGGAACATTGCGTAAAGCTCCTCCTTTAGTCCAGTACCTTCTACAAGTCTTGCAAAAATGTCTTGGCTGTGTTAAACTGTAATTATTGTAGTAGCAGAACTTTGTATTGGGTGAATCACATCTTGGACACTTTAAAGCTTGTTCTTGTGGCCTTGTTGCTGCAGCTGCTGATGTTTTCCTGTTACCGGAGGAGTTTTGATTCTGATGATTATCTTCTTTGTTGGAACCTTGTTTTCCATGAAGAGTAGTATTGGTAGACATCATAGAGAGAAGAAGAAAAAGAAAACAAAAAGGGCAAAAGAAAAAAAAAGAAGAAAAGAGTAGTTTTGGGGATGAAGAGTTATGGGTCAAGGATGTGTTGAGTTTCTTTTTGGCAAGGCAAAGATACTAAATTGATGGGTTTCATGCATGGGACAGAGAGGATTTGTTATGAGGTCTTGTGATTTTAATCAAGAAAGAAAGAGTTTGAAGAAATGGAAAAAAAATATATAAATGAATGCATATATGATAAGCATACTGGTCTTTCTAGAGAAATTAGATCTGATAGAATAAATAAATAAATAAGAAAGCTGATGATGTCACCGGGAAAAAAGGTCGGTATATACTCTATATATATATTATATAAAGAAAGAGAGAGAGAGAGAGAGAGAGAGAGAGAGAGCATGTGAATGTAAAGAGAGTTAAGACAGGAAAGTAGATAAATCTGAAACTGATATGGCAGAACAGAGAGAGAGAGAGAGAGAGTTAGTTCACAACAACATAAATTATTGAAACAAGTGAATAGGAAGAGAGAATTGATGTGCCACACAAGCTCAACACTCATGAAGTCCGAGAGGCTTGACAATGATATTTGGAATTTACTTTTTTTTTTTAATTTGTTTTTATTCAATTCCTTTTTCTTCTTTATTCATCTTTTTAATTAAAGACTATTTTTTAAAAAAGAAAATTTTGGCATCCACAACTTAATTTACTACTACAAAATCAAGTTTTCTTACTATAAAATAAATAGTTTTTCAATGAGTATTCTAAAATCACTAATTAATACAAAGTAATTATTTAAAGAATATATAATGTTAATTAATTTAAAAATGAATTAAATGATAAAAATTAAAAATTTTGATAAAATTGTGTTTAGTTACAGTCATTATCATCTAAATTAAAATCTCAATGTTTTACTCATTTAATTTATTTTTGTATTTAATTATTATTTTTAACTAAAACAATTCTTTTATACTACATTTATATGGAAAATGTTTGATAAAAATTAGTTATAATATAAGAGAAATTAATATGGACTGGATATATATACATTCAACTAATAATAAGCTGTTAATGGAGTAATAATAGAAAAAAATAACTAATTTTATTTAGTTTTTAGTGATTGAGTTTATGTATAACTAGTCTACAGTAGTATTTTCTATAATATAATGGTTCTTTGTTTGTACATTAGCTCTAGTAATGTGGTAAAGTTGAAATTGTTTTAAGTATATAAATTTCTAAATTTAGATCTTGATTATATGTGACATTAGTACTTAGAATTTAAGACCTAATTGAAATTAAATTAATTAAAAAAATTAAGATGGTGTTTGGTAAAACATAAAATTAAGTGTTGAATAGTATAAGTGATATAATTTTTATATTATATTTCATCATAAATTTTAAGGTAAAAATTCTGATTCACCGTTTTAAATAATTTTTATTTTAATTAAAATTTGTTAAAATATAAATTACCGAATAATTTAAAATGATCAACTATTAAAAAAAT
Source organism: Garcia nutans (assembly GCA_947685225.1). NCBI lineage: Eukaryota > Viridiplantae > Streptophyta > Magnoliopsida > Malpighiales > Euphorbiaceae > Garcia > Garcia nutans. Next base: position 7,830,784 of record CANTUV010000059.1, on the reverse strand, counting down.
TTTAACTTTAGACATTGAGTAGAATTACCAAACACCTACCTAATATCATCTCCATTAATATTTTTAAAAACTTTTTATTTGAATAGTTTATAAATTTAATTAGAAAATAGAAATGCACAAACACAAAATTATAGTAAATTTTATTTACATTTTTAATATCATAATTATTTAGTATGCTCCTAAAGTATTAAGTGCAACATCTGGGAGCCTATTTACATGTTGAATATGTATATCAATATCTATGTTATTAATTTTTTATATTTTAATTGGATATTTATTATTGTTATATTGTTATTATATAAGAAAATCTTATTATAGCAGAATTTAATTTTATTTCATAATTGTTATAAATAAACTACTCATCAAAATTTTACATTATTTATCAAATTTTAAAAATGGAATTCTTCACATATCATTTTCATTAAAATACAAACTTATATACTTTTTCATAATTTAGATTTAATCATACTTCATGCTAATGAAAAACACATTTTCAATTTCTTTTTCCTCTGATAATTTCTAATTAAAATTTTGAAATATTGATAATCAATTTATATAATTATATAGTTGTCCAAAAATTAAAATTATGGTATTTAATTTTGTATTTTAATTTTTATCTTTGTTTTATTTTTTATTTTTATTTTTATTTCTAGTTGATATCTAACTATGTTTGATATAATATTTTCTATTATTTGAATTTTACATTATCTATTTTTAAATGGAAGAAATTTAGTAGTAGTTAAATATAATCAATTTCAGAATGTTATCATGTATATAAAAATATATATAATTAGTTAAGATATATAAAACCGATGAAAGCATTGGATGTGATGTGATATGAAGAATGTAGGCTATAAAATAAGAGAGAAAAGATGAGTTAAAAGCAGAGCAGCCATGACAGAATTAGTAGGGTGCAGAAAGAGTATTAGGGTGAAGCAGTAATAAGCAACACTGCACCAGTGAGCCTCTGCAACTAATGCCATTGCCAGCCCTTTGTCTATTCTTTCCCTTGTTATGTCCCTTTTAACCCCACTACTCACTTTTTCTATTCTCCAAATACAAAAAATATAACATGTTTCTAATTAATTTCTATATATTTTGTTTTTTTTAAAAAAAAAATTAACTTCAATTATTTTTCAAATTTAATGTCTTTTTATACTGAATCCAATTTTATTAATTACTACTGATCAAACAATTTTATTACTGATAGCCAATGATAAAATTTGGCATTACATCATTAATAATCAGGGCTGTAATCGAGCTGAGCCGAGCCGAGTTTTGGATAGCTCAAGCTCGGCTCATTATAAAATAGTCGAGTTCGAACTCGAACTCGAATCGAGCCCGAGCCGAGCCCGAGCTTGTATCGAGCCAGCTCATATATCATGTATCTCGAGCTTGAACTCGAGCTTGATTTAAATAAGTTTAACAAACTCAATAAACTTATTTTTATTTTTATTTTTCATTCATTTTTTCTAAATTTTCATAAAAGATATACTAAAATTTATGTTTTTATGAAAGATGAATAATATAATTATATATTAAAAAAAATAAAATATTATATTACTATACTTTTATATTTTACTATAAATTACTAAGCTATTTTATATTGTATATTATTTAATTTATTTATCACATATACCATATATTAATAAATTATATAAATTAAGTTAGTCAAAAAATTATATATTCACATACATAGTTTAATATATATAAATTAAATTATATATATTTTTAATCCAATACACTAAATGAGCTAGCTTACGAGCTTAACTCATGAGCTAGCTCGCGAGCTAACGAGCCGAGTATTTTGTAGTTTGAGCTTGGCTCATTTAACAAATGAGCAGTTTGAGCTCGAGCCTGAACGAGCTTTTACCGAGCCGAGACCCAAGCCGAGCTCGAGTAGCTTGGCTCATTTACAGCCCTATTAATAATTACCTGTGGCATTTCATAATTGAAGCATACTTTTGTTGCCGTGTCAAAACAATCTTCCTAAAATAGAATAAGGAAAAATATATATATATAAAATTTACTTGACTTTGAGAATGAAACTATTATTTCCGAAAAATACTACTAAAAGTTAAATTTGAGAAGTCATTTTAGTTATTTTACAGAACAAATAAATTTTATTTTGAAAATAAATTTTAATGATTGATAACTCGATGTGATATATAAATATAAACATCAGTTTTGCTTACATGCAAGATATATAATATTAGCCACGGAGCCTGCATGAAAAATTAGAGGAGGCTAATTAACTAAAACAAATAATTATAAAAAAATTAATTAATCCTAAACGCTAATTTTAAACAAAATTATAGATAATAGTATTTTAATTTAAGTGATTAAGAATTAAAGAGAAAATTGTAAATAATTATAAAAATTAAAAAAAAATATAGATCGTAATAATTCTGAAAATAATATCAAACTTTAAGAAAAAAATAAGTTACAAAAAAAATTAAAAAAATACTCAAAAAAGTTTAACTTATATTGTGAAATCATAGTCTCAAATTCTAATTATAGTCGATAAAATTATTTAATTTTTAATTTATGAGAATAAATAGTAAAATAAAAAAATAATAAACTTTTTCTATAAATTTTTATTTTTTTTATAAAATAAAAAATTTGATTTTAAGCTAACATATATTTAGTTTTAGACTAAGTAAATATATTTGAATTATTATTTTAAATTTGAATCAAATTTATATAAAAATATAATTTATTCCATGAAAAAGGCCCATTTTTTAAATGTTATAATATATGTATAATAAAAAAATATATAGTATATATAATATAATATTTTACTTTATTATATAAATATTATATATATAAAAAAAAAATTGGAGGAGCCCCATGCATAAGGTAGCTTCCGTCTCCGTATAATACCTATTCAATGTGAAAAAAAAACTATATGAACTAAAATAAAAATACCATTGATATCTTTCCATTTTGAAAACAAAAATGCATATTAATTAACATTTATAAAATAAAAATAATTTTAGGATTATATGCAGGAAATTTCCTGTTGAATTGAAGATTTTTTTTTTCGGGTGAATTTTGCTCTAAATGAACTCAAACTTGAGACTTTTTAATCAGATAACGTCTCTAATACTATTAAACTAAATATTATTTTTTTAAATTTTTATATAAAATAAATTTGTATACATGTTCAAAAGACCATCAATTCATGATTAATTTATGATACAACTTAATTTTGAGAAGTTAAAATTATTTTTAAAGACTCAATTCATCCCATTCATGATTTATTTTCCAAAAATTAATAATCACAATTCGATTCATGATAAGATCTACTTCGTATTTATACATATATACAATAAAATAAATAAGGAATAGTAAAAAATAAAGAAAATTATATTGCATAGATAAAATGTGGTGTGATAACCAATTAAAGGATGAGTTAGAAGTATTGTGACAAAAATTTAGTACAAAACTGCAAAGATAATCAAGACAACAGGTGCAGTAGTAGATTAAACAGTTGGGGAAGAAAAAAGGAAACCAAATCTTTCTTTCTGATGATTTGTTGTCTTGCTTGTTATAAGCTTTTCTGGGAACCTGGAGATCTTGTTTACTCTCACTTTTGCTAGATTACATTCAGTCTTACAATTATAATTAATTAAGACACATTAATTTTCTTTTTCACTTCTTTTTATGGTTTTTTTTTGTTTTTTAAATCCTTTTTGCTTTTAGCTAATTGATAACATACAGGATAATAAGTCCTTTCAGCTACAAGGGCTGCATCTATATTACCATGGGAATGGATGAGATTTCAATTTTATCAATAATTCCTTTAGGTAAATTTTATTTCGACTCAAAATTCAAACTTTAAACCTTTCAATTTTACATAAAATTAAACACCATGAAATCAAATGTTGGTGGGAGAAGTATGTTTTTGGAAATTTCTATATTAACTACATCATAATTTTTATATTTAACAATTTCTATATTCAACGGTATAAGAACTTTTACTCTAATATCATATTGAGTTCTTTAATATAGGTTTAAGTGTGAAATAAATAAAAAAATTTCAAGTCAAAATCCCTCATTATTTTGTTAAAAAAATGAAATACATTTTACAATTTACTCTTGAAAACTAACATTTTATGCCTGAACTTAAATAATCAATATATAACTATTCAAAAATTATAAAATTAAATAAGATATTAATTATACTACTGTCAGAAATCTTGATCTGCTTACACAGAATAGATGGGAGTAAAAACGCAAGTTTTAATGTTTGATGTTTTCTTACATACATATGGTGAAAACGTGCTTCATAAATAAATATCCAGTAAACGAAAATAAGTTAATCTATGGCCAGTGGCGTAGCCAGGATTTTAGATAAGGAGGGTCCAATTCAACTTAAATACTAAACATTAAAAATATCAAATTATAAAAGAAATAAAAAAATTCCAGATTATAAACTACAAAAAAATAATAATTTCAATTTAACTTCATACTACTTTTCTCAAAAAAAAAAACTTCATACTACAAAATCAAATTAAACATTTCAAATTTATAATGTCCTCAAGTATTCAAGCCAATTTCTTAATTCATTATTTTTCAAATTTCAATTCATTTTAGCAAGATAAAAAAATTGCAACAAAATAAATATGAGATTAAAAGTAAGTGGTGTACCTATTCTTAACTTGTTGCCGCTGCCTTGCTGGTGCCAATCGGTGAAAGAATGAAATTGAAAAAGGAAGAAACTGTTATCTGAAAAAAAAAAAGGAATTAACGAAGAAGAAACGTGAGAAAGAAGAGAAAGAGTCACAATTAAGTTATTCTTGTTTGTTTGTAATGGGCAGAGTCATTGACAAATCTTGTTTGTTTGTAATGGGCTTGATTAAAAGGCCCAGTTTTAAAGATTGGAAAAAAAAGGATGAAAAATGTTGGGAGCGTGTATCGAAGTTGCGTGCTCTCACATAGTAAGGCCAAGCTGTTCCATCTCAACCAATGTAATATTCATTCTCAAATATACCTAAAAAATTTTTATTTTTAATTGAGGGGGAAACAGGGCCCCATGGGACCCCCTTTATCTCCGCCTCTGTCTATGGCTTATCATTTAAAAAAAAAAAATTAAATTACTGATCGAGGAAATTGCAGACTGCTGATGTTAATCCTTGTAAATTCACAGTGAAAGACAGTCACGTGACCAGTGAATTTTTTCAATTTACAGACTAATTTAAATTCTTCCCTTTTTTTATTTCAAAAAAAATTCCTCTTTTTTTTAAAATTAAATTGAATTGGAAAAAATTAGGTGACTTTAATTTCTTTGCCACTTATGGAATTAATTAATCTGTTGGTGGCTTAATAGGTATTTTAAATTGATTGTATAAATTCTGGTAGTTTTAGAGTGTGTATTAATAAAACTTTCACCTCTTTTCAAAACTCAGATTATAGAGAAAAAAATTACTTCAACTGAATTTTATTTCACTAATTTTTATATTTAAAAGAAAATAATTTGTAACGACCAAGGTATAGTTTGGTGGTTAGGAGTCTATTTACTTCCTCTTAGGTCTCCGCTTCGAATTTTCTAGATGTTCTTCCTTCTCATAAACGTAATTTATATATAAAAAAAATAATTTGTCAAATTTCATGTTATAATATAAAAAATAATTTCAAATAAGTGAAAATTATCAAATTTTATCATGATATTTACGGTATGTCAAATTTTGTAAAAATATTTTTATATATGATCTTTTAAAATTTTGATATAATTAACATTTTTTTTCAAACAATCTATGGTTTCTTATTATCCATCATTCTCTCTGTCAATAGCTCAATCAGAAATAAACTGTAGCTCCATTCCCCTTTTATTCTTAATTTATTGAAGTGATAAATCATAGTACAACAAATATATATTTATGGAAAATGATTATAATAATTTACTACTGTCACATTTTTTTAGAAAAATCTTTTATAGACTTTAAGATAATAAGCTGAAAACTTTTTATAAACCACATTTTCATATATATATATATATATATGTGTGTGTGTGTGTGTGTTTGCTATATATTAGTTTTGGGAGACAATTTATTTCAGAGATTTTATGAGCATAGTAAAAGAATACACTTTATAAGTTGGACACTACAAATCTTAGACAATAAGATATTTGGCTTAGCTTATAAGCACCGATATAAGATTATAAGTATTTAAAATATTAAGCAATTAGTTTATTTTGAGTATATATAAATAGCTGATAAACAATTAATATATTTAGTAAAAAATAACTTATAAATACATTTATCATTAATATGACTAAAAAAGATATAAAATTATATTACAAAAAATATTTACTAAAATAAATATGGATAATATAGTAAATTATTTGATTAAATTAACTTATAAACTAAGTGCTTGTAAATAATAAAATTATAAGCTGCTACCCCTAGTTTTTGTTTTAGCTTATAAGCTAAGCTTATGAATTTATAAAACTATCTAAATAAACACATTAGTTTAAATTTAAAACTTATAAACTAAGTCAAATACTATCTAAGTTAATGAGTCAATTTCACTTATATATTTCTTATTAAGTTTGTCTCTTTTCAATACGAGGTTCCTATCACACATAAAATTCTAACAATTTTTCTCTTAAGTCTATGTTTTTACAATGGGTTTAGATTCCCCCTTGAGCAGAATTTTTTCGGACTTAAGATTACGGTGTTTGGATCCACTCGGAGTAACTTTGCTCTTTCATGTGGAGATGACAACCACAAGATTTGAACCATCATCTCTAGACTCTTTCATGCCAAACCATCAGCTCTGATACCACTTTGAGGATATGATTAAATCCAAAATTACATGTTATTAATCAGAGATAAAACTTAGGCATATATCTATACATAATATCAATCAACCCAAGAATATAAAACCTTCCATGTATAATACAATGAGAATATAAAAAAAAAATATTAGTAGAAGCGTATCTTCATCCATAAGGGGATTGATTTTGTGATGGGATGAGTTAATTCTCATAATTGATATAATCCTTATGTGACTATATTTTTCTTTACTGAAGAGATATTTAGAGAAATCGTCTCTATACATTAATTTCATAATATTTTAAATGTCTCACGGTCCAAACATTAAACTCGATATATTACAATTAAAAGATTTATATTTTAAGATAATTTTACATATTTAATTTGCATATATATGTGTCTCCACATATTGCGTTTTTACAACACTAGCTTTCTGAACTCATATATTTCATTATGTATAAATACAATCTTGCTAGTGGCAAAAATATGTAAAACATGCACATTGACATGATATATTTTTGTTCAAAATTTTTTTAATCATGTAGAAGTTGTTTTATTGTCACTTTCCTCTGCCTAAACAAAATTTCTTTCACTCTCTTTAAAATCTCAAGTCTGAAATTTAAAATCCAAAACAAAGAATTTATCAATCCACTCTATCAAATCTAATATCTACAATCAAATTATAATGATAGCAGGAAATCTCATACCTATAACATAAAATCCAAAATAAAAAATTTATCAATTTACTTTATCAAATCTAATCTCTACAATCACATTATAATGGTAGCAAAAATTTAGTCGAAAAGTTGAAGTTTGAAGAAACCATTGATTGAAGAAAAAGAAGTTTCATTCTCGAATCAGGTTGAAGAAGAAGAAAACAACAATACAAAATAAAAACTTTTATTATAAAAATTTTATTAAAATAACCAAATGTTCTAACTTAGTAAATAATTACAACAGATACCCAAAAAAAATCTCAACAGAATTTTCTTTCTTTATCTTTAAACAACTTTTCTCTCTTTTTTTTTCCATTATAATTAAGTTCTATTTTTTCGAAGCAAACCAACATTGATATTTCTAGTATGATTAGTCATAAGAGGATTAAGGCACATGAAGAAACCACAAGCCTCGCCTTTGATATATCTAAAGGTCTCAGGGTGTGTATCACGTTTAGCTAGATGACACATAAAATTGAAAGAAACTGGCTCATCCCATAGGCTAGTCCCAAGTCTCATAAATTAGGGTCCATTGTAATGACACATATGATTTTAAATTCGACACCAATTTATGGGACTTGGGACTAGCCTATTGTAGCAATGGTAAGAACACTTTGGCCTATTAATTTTTTTTAATTAATGAAGGGCTGCCATAATTAGAGAAAGAATACTTGGGATAGTCCCTCCTTGGAGAGACGTCCCAAGGTGGGACTTGTTCCACAATGGATCAAGGTCTACCTCTGTCAAAAAACACCCCCATTAAGAGGATTAAGGCACATGAAGAAATCAAAAGCCTCACCTTTAATGTGTCCAAAGGTCTGAGGGGGGTGTGGATCAAGTTTGGCTAGGTAACATACAAAGTCAAAATAAACTAGTGAGCTTGTGTTTGATCTAGATAAAAGAAGTGGGTGCATTTCTACTGACCGCTTAAACTTTTGATCCAAATGGATAGCCTTTTTTTGTTAATCACACCGGTACAAGGAAAGTGCTAGAATAGATAATTTCTTGGAAAGAATTTGGCCTTGTTGCATCATTTAGTATCAGAGCTGTTTATCGGGTTTAGTTCAACTACTTCATGTTCGAGGATGAACCTCTTTAAAAGATGGATGAGATAATATGTCCAAAAGTTTAAGGGATATGGATATGGTTCGACTATATGTCACATAAAGTCAAATGAAATTGGTATTTAATCCAGATAAAGGAAATGAGTATGCCTTTATTGACCTTCTAGAAAGGATTTAGCACGTTCGTATCAACCTCTCTCAAAATCAACAAAAATCCAAAATCATTGAAAATTCCAATTCTTAAATTCAATAATTTGTAAGAATTTACCTTCAAAACTCACTCAACCCATAATGAGAACATCCAAAAACCTCCTTCCTAGATTTGAATTTGTCCAAAAAGTCTTAAGAGTGCTAGATTTCAAGATAATGGTATATATTGGAATGACATCATTAGTTGAGCTAAAATCCATTTCAAATAAAAAAGATGATAAATTAAAGTATAAAAGCAAAAGAACTTCAGAAGAATAGAAGAAAATTAAGAAGATCTGAAGAACAATTTAGACAAAAGAAAATTAAGGTTTAAAAGTAACAAAATAATATAATAGAAGAAGAAGAAGAAGAAGAAGAAGAAGAAGGAGCAAACAAAAAAAACATAAATGTTAAATTATTTTTATCATTAAGTGATGCCATGTTTTTAATATACATATGCTATCACTTGCCTAATAGCACATGGATTCACCTTTCCTGCTAACTCAACGAGATTATATTTATAGGTTACAAAATATGAGAGTTTAAAAGGCTAGACAATTAAAATGTAAGTTTGAAAGGATAAACTTACTAATCGAGTAAATTTCATAAAACTAAATATATATTTAACTTTTCGAGTTTATAGCATATTTTGAAGTCTCAAGTCATACTTTGTCATTGTGAAATTTTATTTGAAGTATTGGTATTGTCGACTCTATTACCAAGCCACCAAGAATAAATTGAGATAACAACACAGTTGTTTTCTTTTCTAAGAATGGAAAATATTTCAGTGGATCAAAACACATAAATTTAAAGTACTTCTCAGTTAGAGAAAGAGTCCAAAAATAATAAGTTTCAATTAAAAATATTAGTACTACACTTATGATTGTTAATTTATTGAATAAGGGATTATCTCCAAAGATATATACGGAACATATTATAAGGATGGAGCTTTTGAGTAATCCACAATATGTACTATAATGGATATTTTAGTGGTTGTGTAATTGATATTTTTGCGAATTAAAGTATATTTCTTACTTTCTTGCTTTTCAATTATATATGGGTGCATATTTTATTCTTTGATTAACAGAAAATATCTTGACAAGATAAATTATAGGGATTGTTTTGGCTTGATAGACTTAGTTTATAAGGGTTATTTATATGTAGTACATAGAAAAAAAATGATATTGTAGTCATATAATCCCTATGACTAGCATTTATGATCTAAACTTATTTTAGCATTATAATATAACATATTGAGTTTATTGACTAAATTTATCAAAATTAGTGATCATGTGTCAAATTATTTTATTAAGTTTAATGAATATATTTTGATATAAAATACATATATTATATATTATAATTTTCATAATCGTTTAGTGGATCAAATAGGAGAATGTTAATTATACGTAATTTAAGTGGATGACCCATTAACCTAGTGTTTTACTAATTTTTTAAATTTATCCACTTATAATAGTTGTAGCCTACTAAACTGTCCATTAAATTACAAGTAATTATTTATTAATGAAAATAATGCCTTAATGGAGTGGTTAATTTTTTTTAAAATAATAATAGATAACGGTTGTTATGTTCATTTTTTTTCCTAATGGTTTCTCACCAATAAAAGAGCACAAAAATTCCTTTTATTAGTAATCATTTTCCATCAATTAAAGTTTCAAAATCTGTACATAATAAATAGATAAAGAGAAAAAGAATGTCTAGAGTTAAATACTTAATTAAAGAGATTTTTCAATTCAGCAATGGCTGCTTAACCTATAAATCATGGGCGAAACTAGGTGGGGTCGGGTAAGGGCTAACGACCCTCTGTCAGCCGTCGGACGTGTATTTTTAAGAATAGTTTCTGTCAGCCGGAGCAGTAAAGGTAGAGGCTCAACCCCCCAATCCCCCATCTCCTTCTTTTGCCCTCCTCTCTCCGAACAGCCGGTTCCGTCACTGCTTTGAATGGTATATATCCCTAATTTTAATATTTTTCTTAAGATGTGATGAATTTAATGGTGTTATATATTTGTTGATTTCTGCATTAATTTCTTACAAAATTAACAAATTAGTTAGTCCTACTTTTTTAATATGATTTTTCTTCTAACAAGAGATGGATAATTAAAGACTCCAATTTAAATTTGTATGTAAATAGAATATGTATATATGTATTAGTTATATTGGTATTAAAACTGCACTATAACTATCCATAATATGGGACGGACTGGAGGCTTGGCCCTTGTTCTCTCAGTGATCACTACGCAATTACCCTCTGTGTTAGGTGGAAAAACAGTTAAGCCCACGAGGCTATATATATATATATATATATATATTTACCATGGAAAACAGTTAAAAGCATTCAATGCAAAAACATAAAATAGTACTCATAGTACCAACATTCACAGCTAATTATTAACTACCACTTATATTTCACATTACAACTCCACCAAATAAGTCTCTCATAAATGAAGTGGGTAATCATTACTCATTTTGAAGTTAATTACAACGTTGAATTCGCTACATGGAGAATTGATTTTTTTTTAATTAGCATTAATTGAAATTAAAAGTTTATTGAACAATTATAGTTTTGAAAAGCAAAACAAATTCTCAATAATTCATCTCTAATCAAACTTAATTAGGTCAATTAGAATTGCTGAAATTGTTGAGATTATAATCAAATTCCAAAGAAAGAAGACAAGGTAGCTAGAAACACTATATATACATACAGTACACAACCATTAAATTAGGGCATCTCTACATGAATAATAAAAAGAAGAAAGCAAAGAAGAAGAAAAAAAAAAAAAAACAAGGCACTACCGCCCAAAGACGTTATGAAAGAGCTAATAAACAGTAGAATAAACGTGGAGAAGCCGCAAATATTACTATTTTCTGACCAAACTCAGCTATTTCCAGATCATCGATATTCATTATATATATATATATATAATTATATGAATTAAACAATATATAGAAGAATTAGAGAAAGAGGAAAACGTGAGAGAGATGGCTGGGATTCCCGTGAACCCAAACCAAAAACCAAACAATTATATAAACATATTCAGATCAAAAACTAATAATAACGTTACAAGCATGTCTTCACGGGCCTCTCCATTTCATCAACCTTTTCTTTCTTTGCATGCTTATTCTTCATTAATGCTTTCTAGCTAACTTTTCCCAAGCTAAGCTACTTCATTCCTTATTATAATTTCATCAGCTCAAGTAATTACTTCATTCATCCATAACTAATTATCTGTGCTTAAGCAAATCAACCAATTGATTTTAGTAATTCTGTAATTTTTTATCTTTTATTTTTCATAATTGCAAGTATATATATATATATATATATTTATCATTTTGCATTGTATATATCAAGTTCCAAACTGATAACGAACTTTTGTTAATATATATGTATAGAACATCCCTTTTCTGGCTAGGGTATATGGGGTCTTTCTACTCAATTAGAAAAAGTCCCACCTGCGTTGGCTGCATCTCCACAAATTCTGGAGAGGGCCATCAGCTATACTAATAATAAATTATTTGCTCTTATTTCTTGAATTCAAAAAAAATGAAAAAATTATAATAAAATAAAAAGCAAGCTGTGCTCGGTGGTTTTTGTTTGTTGATTAGTTTTTTTTAGGCAAAAAACCAGGAAGGGTTTGATAACATGACTAAATTTTTAGATTTTTCTCATTAGATAGAAAAACGTTTCTCACTAATTGCAAAATTTATAAAATATGATTTTAAAAATTTTTATTTTGAGAAACATTTTATGTCAACAGAATTTTTTTTACTGCAAAAATCAGTTTTTTTTTAATCTTTTTATCTTAGTTTTTTCATCATAATTTATATAATTTTTCTTTCTTTTTTTGTGGGTACTATTTACATGTATTTTTAGTTTTTTATTTTTCTGCAAATTCATTCATAAAGGTTGTAATTAATGTTTATCTTTCTTTTTAAAAAATGTATTTCTTTATTCTTAATAATTTTATTTTATTTTAATTATTATCAATAATATCCAATTAATATTATAATATATCATTTGAATAAACTAATATAATTTTTTAATAGGTGAGTAAAATGACAAAAAATTTATAAAAAAAGTTGTAATTAAGGAATATAAGAAGCTATGTAACATATATAGTGAGATAATAGTTTAAAAAAAAGCCAATTCTCATCATTCTATTAAATGAACTTTAAAGAAAATAATAGAGAAACTGATAGATCCAATGAAGACTGTGAATACACACATAAAAATAAACAAAAAAGCAAGTACTCAAGGATTTAGTCGTAGAAAAATAAGAAAAAAAATTAAAAATGTAATTATTCAAACCTTAGTCAGAATTAGAGAAATTTTTAAGAAAAAAAATAAAATTTTTTATTGTGTTACTTCGAATTTTTTATATTTATTACCAATAATTTTTAGATTTTAAATATATCGAAACCTATGACTTGTGTATTTGTATAGGTACGAGTAAGAGTTACAGTGTAATATTTAAAAATATAAAATAAAAACTGAAAATAATTTTTTAATTTTTTGAAAAAAAAAAAAACAAAAAATTTATAATTTTTTATTAAAAATTTTCAATAAACCTAACTTGGATCAAATGTTATTAATGTAATCCAACACGAGTATGAATGTACCAAATCATACTTTAGCTGATTAAAGCTTCGTTAACATGATTGTTGATTTATAGTAATTAATAAAAATAATATTAAATTCATAATTTGCTTAAATTGATTTTAGAAAAAAGAGAAGAAAATTAAAATCTAAGAAAAAATAATAAATAAATAAAAGACCCAATACTTACGATAGAAAGATCAGACAAACAAACTTTTCTGCAATTAATTTTATCATATTTTATTATAATATTTTTTATCTGCAGATATTTAAATTTGTTACTACAAAAAATAAAAAAAAATGCTTTAGTTATGATAAAAAGTACAAGAACTATAGTAATATTAATTATATCTCTATATACAGACGCAGTAGAACTCCCATTGTTACATCTCTATCACCGTTTCAAAAACATAACCATTATAAGATAAATTATTATTTCATTTTTATATTTAATTTAATTAATAGAATAATTTTTTATCAAATTAATTAAGCTTTCATTGGATTAATAAGTTTTTTTCCAAATTGTTTTAAGATTTAAATTAAAAAATAAAAAGAATATAATCAATGTATATATCCAAAACACTCTTTAACCTCCCAAAGTCCACCGTTCCTTCTAATTTTAAGTTTGTTAAATTTGATTGTGGAGAAGGTAAATTTCCTTTCCTTTTTTTTTTTTTTCAAATCTGAGTGGCTTTTGATTTTTTTTTTGGAAAGTTAAAATATGGATTTCTTTCAAATTATTTATGGGCTGTTGCTTCATGAATCTATGGTTTTATCACAGAAATATTTTCTTACTTAAAAATAAAATTAAAACTTAATTTGATTCACAACTAATTCCTTGTTTGTTCTTCGTTTTTTTTTTTAAATTTTGTAAGATATAATTGAAAATTAGATTAAAATAAAATTAATTTTGATTTTTTATATATTTTAACGAAAATTTTGAGAAAAGATTAAAGTGTTATGGAAGCAAAATTTAGAATTTTTTTTATCAATTTAATAAAAATAATAAATTACTTTATTAATTAGATTAAAGATGATAAAAAAATTAAACAAATGAATATATAATTAATGCAGCTATAATGTTACTTAATCCTGGTGTCCTAAATTAATTTTTTTTATATGAATATAAGTGATGAAAATTTTAAATATCACATCTAACTATTTACTTTATAATATTTGCTATCAATTATCATCAATTTAATGATAATTATTAGAAAAAAAAGTGTTTTGTGTATCATTAATAATAATATTTCGTATTTAATTTTATATTATTAAAATTAAAATAATTAAATATATATGATAATAATAACTAATGCAGCTGCTGCAGTGTTTGCCTGTGGTAAAAATGGGCTAAACCGAGGCTCTACAGAGCATAACAGATGACTGAGTGTACGAGCTAAGTAGGCTGTGCTAAGAGGTGCAGTTGGCAGGGAAGAGGAAAAGGGTGGTTTGGTAATTTTGAGTGATAAATATGATAAATGTCGTTGAGTCGCTCTCAGGTACTGCACGACTTTCTATAGTTTGACATTTTAGCTCTTTCGTGGCCCATTCCACCGTTTGCCCTTTTTTTTTTTTTTTTTTTTTTCTCTTTAATCTTTATTATTATTATTTTTTGCTTAATACATATATATCCTTTATCGTTTTACCTAGTATGTTTATCAAGTAACTACTCAGTCCCTTTAATTTATTAATTTCAATAATAAATAGACCTTTAATTTAATATAACCAAATAATTATAGTCACGTATATTAAAAATACTAACTATAATAAAAAAAAAATTAAAAATTAAAAATCAAAAACCTCTTCTCTTCTCTAACACTCAATCACCATCATCATCTTTTATCTCCTTCTATCATCTTCTTCTATCAATCATCTTTTTTTTAGCAAATTCTATCGATCATCTTCTTTTATCGTAATCTTCCATCAACCATCATCATCTTCTTCAACGAATCAACGTTTGACTTCTCCATCAATAAATAATGAGTCTTTTGCATTAATAAGCCTGAATCGTTTTCTCACTCTCGAGATTTCTACTCTAAGGCTAACGAAATTACCAAACTTTTTGTCGGTACTCTTTGTATCTCGTGTAGACCATCGCCTACTGAATTTCGCTGAGCTCAAGCCTTCTAGCCTTAAGGCCTTAATAAGGGATACAAAAATTGAGCATAGAAGAGGTCATACTTCAATTTTCTTTTGGAATTCATCTTTGTATATAAAAAGATTTATTCATTTATGTCTCTGAGAGTTCCTTTTTTTTTTTCAAATATTTTGTAAAATTGTTTAATTTTTCCTATTATCAATTAAAACATCTTTAAAAAATATTGCTGCCAATAATATAGATATTATATTGAGAGATAATTGTGGAAATTAATTAAAATGGGAAGATGAAAAAAATAAATAAAGAGGGGCAATTATCAACAGATGTTATATGCCACCCGTTAACATAAATTATAAATATGATATAATATATTTTAAATATTTTTTTGAACATAAAAAATATATATTAAATTTTGATATTTATAAATCTCTAGGTTTTTTTTCAAAAAAAATTATTTAAAGTGTTTGTTTTTCTAATATTATTATAGTTCATACGACAAGCAGCCTTATTGGGGTTCATATTAATATTTGTAAATTTCTGAAGGATTAATTGATCACACTTTCTAGGTTTGAACTTTTTAATATATATATATATATATATATATATCCAAGAGGAAATTAAATCCATAAAAATAGAAATAAAAGTACTGGAAGAGAAACAATATGAGAATTCAAACACTTCTTTCAAAGATTATATATGAGGAAACATATTGTTCTTTCAAATTAATCAGGGTTCTTTATTTTCTTTTATATTTTATCTCTGTTTTCTTTATTTTCCTATTACTTTTTTTTCTTTTTTCATTTTAAGATTCTTTCTCATTTTGTTTGCTTTTTGTTTTTTAATCTCTTTTTTATTTTTTTATTTTTATTTTCTTTTTAGATATAGGATCCCCCTCCTTTTTAATTTTACTCTAAAAAATATATTATCTGAAAATAATTACATATTTTTATTTTTTTTAATTCATCAGCTATTATATTTTGCATTTAAATAATTTTTTATTTTCTCTTTTAACTCATAAGCTATTATTATTATTATTATTATTATTATTATTATTATTATTATTATTATTATTATTATTATGCTCTACAAATCACTATTTCAATAAGAGTGACTTTTTAAATTTTTATTTTTTATATGACTAATAGTTTGAATGTATATACAAAAAAATTCTTTTTTTAATATATTTCTTACTATTAGATAATATTCATAAATCTCATTATAGATACCAAAAGATAAAAATAAAAATAAATTTTATTTTCTTATTTTTTATTTTAACTTTTAATGAATTTTGTGCCTCATGTTTTTAGAATAGTAAATTTTAGATTTTTTTTATTAGTTATTTAACTTTTAAATTAGCAATATAAATTTAAATACTTTAAAAATAATTTAAAAAATTATGTTATTAAATATATTTGGATTTAGAGATTTGTATTATTTTATTTTATTTTTAAGATTTTTTATCCACTTTTAAGTGAAAAGATTAAAAGCCCAAAAATAGAGAGTATATCTAAATATTAATATAAATATTATTTTTTTAAAAAAAGTACCTTACAATTTGTATATTTTTAGTTTATTAAATTTATAATTGTGAAAGTGAAATATTTTTAAAATTTGAAAGTTGATAAGTAGGTGAGTGGATACTTTTGTATACTAGATATATGCCTTTGAAAATCATATTTTTTAAATTGAAATTTGAAAATTAATTTTTTTAAAAAATATATATATATTTAAAAAACATTTTTATTTTTTGATTATTTTTATAAATTTTTCTTATTTTTAACTATGTAATTCTTTTATTAATAGAAGATAAAAATCTAACTCTAATAAAATTCAAAACAATACCATTTAATCTGAAAAGTCTTTGTTATAAAAAACTCTAGTGTACGTATTTAACAATGCTATCATTTGCAATAATTAATTTACACCATAAATACGATATTATAAATATAATATGTACTTATCATTAATTATTATTTTACACAAAAATATCAAATAATATTAAATTCAATATTTGCTGCAATTCTTTATTTAAATATAATTTATTTTCTGCAAATATGACTAGGTTATACTTGGTTGTACTATTTTTTACTTTTCAGGAAAATTTTTAACTTATATTTATGCATATGATAAAACAGTTATTTAGAAAATTTATTCACCAATCACCATGGGTAAAATGTTTTTCTCAAAAAATAAATTTGTATAAAATTATATTTTCAATTTTCTTTTAACATCGTTTATTTATTTATTGCATATTCCAACCAAAATTTATGTAGCTGAATATATATATATATATATTTTTTTTCATTCAGCTAGTCCATGTATAATAAATTTGAATTTATATATACATATATATATAGTAATTTACATATACTAAATTATATAAAAACAAACAAAAGTTCGATAAAAATATGATAAAAAGTGGATGTAACACACGTCTACAATTAATGTAAAACAAACTAGATTATATTGTATTAGGCCTAGATTGAGACTCCAGAGTATGAATTCCGTCCACACCCACACCATATTAGGCCTATTATAGTCATTTAATAATAATATTTGGGCTGGGCTCCTTTCAATATTATTCGACAATTGATAGCACTATAAACAATAGAGAAAAAATGACATTCTCCGTTGAATTTTTATAAATTTTTATTTTTTTTATAAGAGATATTTTAATCATTTTATTATAAATTTATAATAAATTCATTATAAATTATGTAAAATTTATAAATTTATTATAAATTTATAATAAATTTATTATAAACTCTTTATAAATTATTTATAAATTAATAAAATTTTGATATTTTGGTAAATATTTTATAAATTTTAATATTTTGATAAATATTTTATAAATATAATAAATTTAAAATTATTATTATTATTTTTTATATTTTTACCAAAAGCCCAACAACAAATCCTCAAACTTCTATACTACAGTTTGTAAGAAATTGAGTGGCTTAGACTTTTATGGTATTGGCAATGTCAATGACAAATCGGTATGGAACATCAGCTTTCGACATTCTCTCCATTACCTTGTTTACATACTCAATTGGGACAACTTCAACTTCTGCTGTTAAGTTGTGTTTGGCTGCAAAATCAATTATTTCTTGTGTCTCTTTCATTCCTCCGATGCAACTCCCACCAACCATTTTTCTTCCTATACATATATATTATTAATTACTCAAATCCCTTCAATTAGGGTGTAAGAAAAAAATTTTATTTCACTTCAAATATTATTTTAAATATCATTTTTATAAACTCATGAGATAACATTAATTATAAAGTTTTAAATTTATTTTTATTTATTATATTTTTTAAATCTTAATAATTAATAATTAAAGAATATTTAAAAAAAGGATAATTAAATAAATTATTATAAATTTTTTAATTTGATATATATATATATATATTTAACCGCTAATTAGTAGTAATTAATTTACCCAATAGTAAAGAAAAAACAGGCAGCTCAAGTGGCTTCTCTGGAACACCAACCAAAATTAACTTTCCATGAGACTTTAATAGACCGATCAAAGGCATCAGGGGATGAATTGCTGACACTGTATCAATAATTTCATCCATTGTTCCCATTGCAGCCTATAAAAAAAATGAACCCCACAAATGTTCAATGATTTATATATTATTCAATTTTTAAAATTTATAAAGACCGAATTAGTCGCAATAAAAACATAACATACAATAATTTTTAACTATGAATTACCTTCAATTGATCTTGGTCACTGCTGACCAAAAATGAGTCAGCACCAAGATGGTCAGTAGCCTCCTGTTTCTTGTTAGGTGATGTACTAATTACAGTGACCTTGGTCCCCATTGCCTTGGCAAATTTTACAGCCACGTGACCAAGCCCACCAAGGCCAACAACACCCACTTGCATACCAGGTTTGTCAAGCTCATAGTATCTCAATGGGCTATACACTGTGATCCTAGCACAAAGCAGAGGAGTAGTAGCATCAAGAGGCAGATTACCTGGAATACGAACAATGAAGTGTTCATCGGCGACCATGAAGTCAGAGTAGCCGCCGTAAGTGGTGGTTCCATCATAGTATTTAGCGCCATATGTAAGTGTCATTTGTGGGCAATAATTCTCAAGATTGTGAACGCAGCTATCACAGGAGCGGCATGATCCTACCATGTAACCCACGCCCACTTTGTCTCCTACCTTGAACTTCTGTACCTTGCTCCCTACTTTTGTTACTATAGGATATATATTAGTTAACAGAAGTTGTTGTATGTGATATACTTAGAATTAGAATAGTTTATCCTTCTTATCTTCTCCTTCTGTATAAATATGTTTAAGATTAATGAGATATTCGGTTGATTCCCAAATACTTTATGGTATCAGAGCCCTTTTGCCTAACGGCATAAGTTTTTTTTTTCTCTTCCTCTCTAGTTTTCGTAAACCCTAACCATGAGTGATGAAACATCATAGACCTCCCAAACTCCTTCTATTCTGCAAACTCCATCGACATTACATGTCAATGGTGCTGCTCCACTTAATCAACTCATATCAATTAACACCACTGCACAAGCACCAATTAAGTTAACCAGCGATAACTACATGTCCTAGTATACGCAGTGGGATTCTTTGTTGGTAGGGTATGATTTTATGAAGTTTATAGAGCAAGCTCTATCTGCTGAACAACTTGCAAATGCTTACTGGGTTCGGCAGGATCAACTTTTACGCAGTGCTCTAGTTGCCTCTTTGTCTGCGGATATAATTCCATTTGTTGTTGGGGAAAGAACATCGTATGATGTATGGAAAACCCTAGCAAATATGCAAAGCCCTCACAAGCTCGAGTCATGAGCTTGAGGGAGTCGTTAATAACCATTCAGAAAGGTGGATTGACAATCAATAAGTATTTGCAAAAGATTAAGGCAATTGTATCTGTTTTAGCAAAGGCAGATATTAAGATATCAATGCCTGAAGTGGTTTTGTATGTTTTACATGGATTGCCTCCTGATTATAAAGAAGTTGCTGCGGCTTTAAGGGCGAGAGACACACCAATCACTTTTGCAGAGTTGCATGAGAAGCTGACGGACTATGAGATTCAGATTGAGCGGAATTCTGCTCGGAACAATGGGCCAACTACAGTAAATTATGTGAATAAAACAGGTAATTCTTCTGCACAAATAGAAAGTTATCAACAATTTGCAACTCAGAAATCTGGATCCAAGCCAAGAGTGATGTGTCAAATCTGTGAAAAACCGGGACACGTTGCCAAGAAGTGTTTCAAACTTAAAAAGCTTTGCCCATCTCTGTTTGGTTCTGCAAACATAAATTCGAAGCCGCAAGTTAATCATGTTGCTATTGGTGGAACAGAGCAAGGTTGGATTTTAGATTTAGGAGCAAATCAACACATTACTCAAGATGTGAATAATTTATCCTTACATTCTGAATATGTTGGTACAGATGATGTGGTGCTAAGTGATGGTAAAAGACACTCTATAACTCATACTGGGAATATTTCTTTGAATTCCTTGCTTTAATCTTTCAAATTGAATAATGTGTTGTGTTTGCCGGGATTAAATAAGAACTTAATTTCAGTCTATCAATTTTGTAACGATAACAATGTTGAGATTTCTTTTAATCCTTTCTTATTTGTTGTGAAGGATATGCGTACGGGAACTCTACTCGCGGAGGGAAAACCAAATGATGGTGTCTACGAATGGCCAAGGACGTCTTCCATGTTTGTGCAACCTGCTGTTTCGCATGCTCTTGTTGCTTCTCATCCTCTTTGGCATAGGCGCCTTGGGCATCCAACAACACAAATGATGCGTCTTGTTTTAAATAATCTTAATATGTCTTCTAGTTCAGTTGTCGAGTCGAAATTCTTTTGTGATTATTGCAAGTGTAATAAGATGCACAAAACTCCGTTTGGTGAGTCTACCATGCGTAGCAATGCTCCTTTAGAACTGCTTTACTCAGATGTTTGGGGTCCAGCTCCAATTCTTTCAATTGATGGATTTAAGTATTATGTTCTATTTGTTGATCATTTTACTAAATACTCTTGGTTGTTTCCTGTTAAACGAAAGTCTGATGTGTCTGAAATTTTTCCTCAATTTCGAAATTTAGTCAAAAACATTTCAATCGGAAAATTGTCTCACTTTATTCTGACAACGGAGGGAGTTTATTCATTTGAAATCGTTTCTTCAATCAAATGGTATTTCACACTTTCTTACTTCGCCTTACACTCCAGAACATAATGCTATTGCAGAACGACGTTATCGACATATCGTCGAAACTGGTCTGACTATGTTGCATCTTGCAAATTTACCATTAAATTTTTGGTCCTATACTTTCCAAACTGCCACTTACTTGATAAATCGAATGCCCACAAAGATATTACATAATGATTCTCCTTTTCATTGTTTACACCGTTGACAATCGAACTATACAAAACTAAAAGTTTTCGGGTGTCTTTGTTATCCCTGGATTCGACCTTATAATAACAATAAATTGCAACAAAGGTCTATTCCGTGTGTCTTTGTAAAGATGGTAAGGGAATGTTACATGCTTTTTCGGACGCCGATTGGGCCGGTAACTGTGATGACCAGACTTCTACAAGTGCTAATATAATATATATGGGCAGAAATCCGATAGCATGGGCATCAAAGAAACAAAGTTCAGTTGCTCGGTCTTCGACAGAAGCCGAATATTTCTCCCTTGCTGCTGCATCTGCTGAAATTTTATGGCTTAAACATCTGCTTGCAGAAATGCATCAAGCTGTGACGGATGTTCCAGTGATATATTGTGACAACTTAGGAGCAACTTATGTTGCAGCCAATCCAGTTCGTCACTCAAGGATGAAGCACATAGCTATTTTATCACTTTGTAAGAACACAGGTTCAGCAAGGAACATTGCGTGTTCAACATATTTCTGCTAAGGAACAACTAGCAGATCCGTTGACCAAGGCCACAACAACACGTGATTTTCTTCAAATGAGGTCCAAGATTGGCGTTGTTCAACGTCCGCCATCTTGAGGTGGTGTATAGGATATATATTAGTTAACAGAAGTTGTTGTATGTGATATACTTAGAATTAGAATAGTTTATCCTTCTTATCTTCTCCTTCTGTATAAATATGTTTAAGATTAATGAGATATTCGGTTGATTCCCAAATACTTTAGTTACCACTCCTACAATCTCATGTCTGCATTTCCCAATTAATAATATCAATGTTATCAAATGAAAACTCATTGATTGTTCTATTTCTCCGATTATATTAATTTATACATACCCAGGGACAAGAGGATAAGTAAAAGTGCCCCATTCATTCATGACCAGGTGAAGATCAGAGTGGCATTTTCCAAAAGCACAGAACTTCAAAAGCAACATCTTTTTCTCCTGTTGCCCTGCACAAACAGATTAATTAATAAACACAACTACAATCAATATACATGGATATACATATATACATACATACATATATATATATATATATCGTAATTGGAAAAATGGGTTATTCTGATCAAAACTTAAAGAAAATCAATTATCAGAAAGAAATTTAATAAAAGAACCTCCTGGAAAATTTGAAGGGAGAGAGGATGCCAGATTGGTCTCTTGTATTAGATAATGATGCCAGATAAGAATACGGGTTTCAATTTCAAATGGTTGTTGTATAAGCTATATCTGTACTCCCTTTAATATAGGGGTTGTATTTTGTATATAAACACCTCTGATATACTCTTTCTAATATAAGAAAATACCTTCTTCTCTTTACTTTCTATATGGTATTAGAGCAATTTGCCTAACAACATTTTTTTTTTCTGATCCTTCTTATTTTTCTATTACACAATGATTACCATTCCTCTTGAAGATTCCTCGGCCACACCATCTGTTATTCAATCGACTAATATTAGTCTTTCCTCGGGAAATCAACTAATTTCTATAAAGTCTGCTGCTCAGCTCCTATTAAGCTTGATTCTGTTAATTACCAATCCTGGCATACTCAGTGGTATTCACTATTAGTGGGTTATGACTTTCTCAAGTTTGTTGAGAAACCTATTTCTGCAGATCTTGTTTCTAATCCTTACTGGTCTCGTCAAGATCAATTGCTTCAGAGTGCGATTGTTGCTTCGTTAACACCTGAAATTGTTCCTTCTCTGGTTGGAGAGAAGACCTCTCATGATGTTTGGATTGCTCTTGAGAAAACTTATGCGAAACCTTTACAGGCTCGTATCATGAGTCTGCGAGAATCACTATTTAATGCAAAGAAAGGAAATCAATCAATCACTGCTTTTCTTCAGAAAATTAAGGCTACCCGATCTACGCTTGAAGCTGCTGGTGTTCATATTTCCATGAATGAGATTGTGCTTCATGTTCTTCATGGATTACCACTAGAGTATAAAGAGGTTTCTGCTGCAATTCGAGCTCGCGATATTGAAATATTTTTTTGATATTCTTCATGATAAACTCACATATTTTGAGACTCAGCTTGCTCGTGAATCTATTGCTGTTGCTGGTCCTACCACTGTTAATTACACAGCTGCAAAGGGAGGGCAAAATTATCTCCCAATAATTATGCTAATCAGAATCGGGCTGTTACCACTTCGGCATCTTGGAACAATAACTTTGGATCATCTGGTAATTCTCGGAGCAAGGTGAAGTGTCAGTTCTATGATCGACCTGGTCACACTATAAAATAATGTTTTAAACTCAAAAAGCTACTGCCATGGCTGTTTGAGTCCAATTCTTCACCATCGGTTTCTAAACCTCAAGTGAATTGTGTTTCTACCTCTACACACTCGAATCAGCCTAAATGGATTATGGATTCCGGTGCCAATCAGCATGTTGTGCAAGATTTATAGAATTTGGCAATCCATTTGGAGTATGAGGGCAATGATGATGTTCTTTTGGGTGATGGTACAGTATATCCTATAACTCATACTGGATCTGTTATGCTATCTTCATAGTCAAGGGAATTGCATTTGAATAACGTTCTTTATGTACCTGCTTTGAATAAAAACTTAGTTTCAGTTTATCAATTATGTGTATCTAATAATGTTGAAGTGACATTTAACCCTTTCTTATTTAATGTGAATGATTTGAGCACGGGGGCGTTGCTAGCGGAAGGGAAGCCAGTTAATGGTCTGTACGAGTGGCCTCCCAATCTGTCAGTTTTAGAACCAAGTAAACCCATTGTCTCTTATGTTACTGCATCCTCTCAGTCTCAGTCTTTATGGCATCAACGGCTAGGACATCCGTCTACACCTGTTCTATGTCTTATGTTGCAACAGTTTTCATTACCTGTCGTTAATAATAAATTCTTTTGTGATTCTTATAAGTGTAGTAAAATGCACAAAACACCATTTTTTGAGTCCTCCATGACTAGTTCTACACCTTTGGAGTTGATTTATTCCGATTTTTGGGGTCCTTCCCCTGTCACTTCTATTAATGAATTTTGCTATTACTTGATATTAGTTGATCATTTTACCAAATATATTTGGTTCTTTCCTCTTAAGCAAAAATCGGATGTGTCTTCTATTTTTCCAACTTATAAGAACCTTGTGGAAAATTATTTTAAACGGAAAATAGGATCCTTATATTCAGATAATGAGGGTGAGTTTGTGCATTTAAAAAGCTTTCTTCAACAACATGGGATATCACATTTTCTTACACCACCTTATACGCTAGAGCATAATGTAATAGCATAACGCCGACATCAGCATATAGTTGAAACTAGCCTCACATTATTGTATTTAGCAAAATTACCCCTTTCCTTTTGGTCCTATACGTTTTAAACCGTAGTCCATTTAATCAATAGAATGCCTACCCCAATACTAAATAACAACTCTCCATTCTGGTGTCTTCATGGGAAAGAACCAAATTATTCTAAAATGCGGGTATTTGGGTGTCTGTGTTATCCATGGATTAGGCCATACAACTCTAATAAGCTTGAGCAAAGGTCTGTACCATGTGTATTTCTAGGATATTCATTGAATCAAAGTGCCTACAAGTGTTTTGACCCATCCACATCCAACCTGTACCTATCTAGACATGTTGATTTTGTGGAAAATGTCTTTCCATTTGAACATCTCTCTCTAGAATCTGAAAGAATTAATTCATCTATGACTGAGACACGGTCACCATTGCATTTTATTCTGCCACTTCATGCAGGTACTGACAGAGTTGGGAAAACCACTTTATCAGAAACTTTGGAGGCTTCCCGACTGCTGGTTTTGCACTCAAATCCTACAAGTGATACACAAACTTCATCAACAGGTACTGCTCTTGTTACAATGCCTGAAATATTAACTGAGAATGCTGGTACTGTGTCGAATTTAGCTCCTGCAGCTCCATCTTCTGTGCCGCCACAAAATACTCATCTTATGACTACAAGAAGCAAGAATAACATCACCAAACCAATTCAGAAATTGTGTTTATCTACTGTTCAACAATCTGTGTCTAGACCAATTGTGCCAAAGACTGTGGCTCAAGCATTGAAAGATCCTAAATGGAGATTGGCCATGGAAGAGGAATATAATGCATTAATGAAGCAAAATACATAGAAGCTAGTCCCCTCTGATACTGCGTCCAATGTTGTCAGTTGTAAATGGCTGTATCGGATAAAGTATGACTCCAATGGCAATCCGGTTCGGTACAAGGCAAGATTAGTTAGCCCCCCGGGTTAGATTTTGATCAGACTTTTTCTCCGGTGGCAAAACATCCAACTGTTCGTATTATTTTATCTATTGCAGTAATGAATGGATGGTTACTACGACAAGTGGATGTGAATAATGAATTCCTTCATGGGACGTTGGATGAAGTAGTTTTCATGGAACAACCGCATGGTTTTGTTGATGATAAAGTGCCTACCCATGTGTGCTGCTTGGAAAAATCTCTGTATGGGCTTAAGCATGAGCCAAGAGTGTGGCACTCTGAGCTCACACAATTTCTAGTTTCTGCTGGGTCTCAACAATCAAAATTTGATTCCTGTTTATTTCTATATCATCAAGCTGGAACAATAATTTACATTCTAGCATATGTGGATGACATCATAATTACTAGGAATGTTTTAGCTAATGTAGAGCAGTTCATTGGCAAACTTGGGAAATGATTCTCAATCAAGGATTTGGGAAATTTGCACTTCTTTTTGGGTGTGGAAGTTCAGCGTACAAGGCAAGGAATGTATTTGTCACAGAGGAGTTACACAAAAGAAATTTTAGAGCGGGTCAAGATGCTAGAAGCAAAATCTGCTCCTACACCATTGTCTACATCTAGGGGTGTTCTCGGGCCGGGTTGGGCCGGGTTTACCTCCAGCCCGAGGCCCGACCCGAACTTTATTCGGGCTGCAAAAATGAGCCCGTAGCCCGGCCCTAAACCCGATCGGGCCGGGCCAACTCGGGCTGACAGGGCCAGTCGGGCCACTCGGGCCGGGTCAACGGGCTGAACCATCAAACGCCTAAAATGGTAAACAACCACAATCAGATTATCATAATATCTTAAGTATTTGAATTGATGTTAAAAATCCATGTCCAAATATCTTAAGTATTATATACCTGATGATGTTTGCTGCTGCTGAGAGGAGTGGAGGAGTTGCTGCTGCGAGACTGATGTTGCTGGAAGACCTGCTGGTGCTGGGATGAGCGCTGGGCCACTGGCTGCTGCTGGGATGATCGCTGGATGTTGCTGCTGCTAGGTGCTGCTTGCTGGGACGAGCGATGGCTGTTGCTAGGTGCTGCTTGCTGGGATGGTCGCTACTGTTGTTGCTGTTGGGCGAGATTGATGTTGCTGGAAGACCTGCTGGACCTGGTGCTGGGACAAGCAGGGATGAGCTGCTGGTGAAAGAGAAGAGGGCAGAGGGAGGGCTAGCTCTGGCTGCGCAAAGAAATGAGGGCAGAGGACAGTAGGGGTACGAGCTTGCTGTCTGCTGCTGCACAAAGAAAAGAGGGCAGACTGCAGAGGCAGAGGGAGGGCTAGCTCTAACTGCTGTCTGCTGCTGCTTGCTGGGACGAGCTGGCCACTGGTTGCTGCTGGATGATCGATGGTGATTCGTGAAAGAGAAGAGGGCAGAGACAGAGAGAGGCAGCGTTCTGGCTGCGCAAAGAAAAGAGGGCAGAGTGGTGTTTAGATTTTTAGGGTTTTACTTAAATATGTATATATACTGTATATTTAAAAATATTCGGGCCGGGTCGGGCCGGCCCGAGAATTCTGAAATATAACCCGAGGCCCGACCCGGCCGAACTTCGGGCTTCAAATTTCAACCCGAAGCCCGACCCTAACTAAATTTCGGGCAGGCCCAACCCGGCCCGATTTGCTCGGGTCGGGCCGGGTTTTTCGGGCCACGGGTTTTTTGAACACCCCTATCTACATCTTCAGAGTTGAAACTTGATGACTCTATCTTTCTGATGCTACTGAATATCGAGCCATTATTGGCAACTTACAATATTTACTGCTCACTCGTCCAGACATAGCTTTTGTGGTGAACAAATTGTCACAATATACAGCAAGACCAACGGAAAATCATTGTTCTGCTGTTAAAAGGTTGCTCAGATATTTAGTTGGTACTCTTGACTCAGGATTGTTCCTTCGCAAAGATACTACTGCAGATTTACATGCATTTTGTGATGGCGATTGGGCTGGAAACAGAGACGATAGGACATCAACAAGTGCTCATATAATATTTTTGGGTCGAAACCCAATTGTGTGGTCCTCTAAGAAATAAAAGTTTGTTGCGAGGTCATCTACAGAGGCCGAATATAGGTCAGTAGCATCCACATCTGCTGATTTATCTTGGATCAAAAATCTTTTGTCAAAGTTACATATCTCTTTCAATGATATTCCAGTGATATATTGTGACAACTTAGGAGCAACTTATGTTGTTGCTAATCCGGTGTTTCATTTCAGAATGAAGCATATAGCTATAGACTACCATTTTGTTCGACAAAAAGTGCAAGAAGGAAGTTTACGGGTAGCTCATGTATCATCGAAAGAACAACTTGCTGACTACTGACAAAGCCATTACCAACACTGAATTTCCACAAATTAAAGTCCAAGATTGGCGTTACGACCCGTCCGCCATCTTGCGGGGGCATATTAGATAATGATGCCAGATAAGAATACGGGTTTTAATTTCGAATGGTTGTTGTATAAGTTATATCTGTACTCCCTTTAATATAAGGGTTGTATTCTGTATATAAACACATATGATATACTCTTTCTAATATAAGAAAATATCTTCTTCTCTTTACTTTCTATATCTTGCTGCCCATCCAAAAGCTGGTTTGGGATGCTCTCCCTCTTGCAATTTGGCTACCATTTTTTATTAATATTCTCTATGAAAATGTTGAAATGGCAATACAACAGAGATCAGTGGAGAGTATGTAGTAAATTCTTGGTTACGGCTTAAAGGGTTTGTTGGCAGTGTGTGTATATATATATATATATATAATATAATGTGGGAATTAGAGGAATCAACATGGAAGGTTCTTGCTTTGTCTAGGATTAGGGGAGATGACGTACTTGGTGAGCCTTTTGCTTGCGTATAATAGATGACCTGTGAAAGTGCGAGTTGGAAGGCAAAATTAGAAAAAGACAGCGAATTCAACTATTTTGGCTTATTCAAGATCAAGACTCTTCATTGTAAGTTGTAACAAATATGATACACATATGCGAAATCGAGAATTCACATGATATGGCTGTTGTTCAATTTTTATTTTTATTTATGTATTTTATAATTAATAGTATAATATAGATCTCATGGGGATTTATAAATGTTATAATTTTTTTAAAAAGAAATTATTAAAGTAATCGTATTTTTTTTTATTGAACTCTATTTTTTATGACAAAATTAATATAATGTTTGAGAATTTTATTAAGGGTATATGTATAATATACAAAAATTAGCAGTTCAATAGATACAATTTAAAATTTATGTGTTTTTTTTTTAAAAATTCAGTATTTAATTGATTAAATTTATGAGTTCTGAAAAATAAAACTTATTCATTAATTATTTCTTTGGAAGGTTGTAGAAAGGCTGATCCAGTGGTCACGAATGCGGCCAATTGTGTGAATACAAATCCTGGCAAAAAAGAATCTTAACTGGATAATAATGTGGCTATATGCATGTACTCGATTGTCATATAGTAGATGGTCCATAGTTTTTGAAGTTAGAAAGTATGAAATTAAATTTATACACGTTTTATAATTTTTATTTTTAAGGAGAGAAAAAATAATTTTAAATTGTCTAAAAGAATACACTTATTATGAGACTAAATCTGGATGTACCTATAATTTTTATTTGATATTACATAAATATGACCTAACTAAAATTAAATTTTTAACTATTGCCATGATTATGTAAGTTATTAACATTAGAGGATAATTTTATATTTAAAAAATAAAAAAATATATAATTTAGTTAATTTAAAAATGCTTTTTTTAAATTTTAATAGTTAATTTTTAAAATAAATTAATAAAATGTAGTTTGATGATTGCTTCAATTTATATTTTAAATTTAAATCTTTTAAACGTTTTCTTATTCATATATAATTTATAAAAAAAAATTAGCTTTTTAAAATGGATTCTTTTGTATTTATAATAAAAAGAAAAAATTAATTAAAAAAATTTAACAATTAACAAAAAAAATTAATATAAAGAATTTAACAATTAATAAAAATTCAAAAATAAGATAAGATTACGTAATTTTCATGGTACACATTTAATTTTTCAAGGAAAAAGAAAGAAAAGTACGTAAGCTAGAAAGAGTTTGCTTAATTTTGTCACTTCTTATCAATGGGAATAAAAAATATAGGTAAGGGTTGATGGAAACTACAAATAAAGATCTTTTAGAATGATTTTTCTTTGAATGAGAGATTCAAATAAATTGAAAAATTGGAGCTGAAATTTTCTCCGTTAAAATATTTCTGGAACGATCAGGAAATTTTTATATAAATGTGGTGTTATAATACTGGTTTCAACATAAAGTTACTTTTTTACCGAAGTAAATTTAACGTACCTAACTTTTCAATAAAAATAAAAGAAAATTTTAATACGGACAGACTGCATGTATAAATAGTACTCCTCTTTATGGTCAAGGTAGATTATGCTTGGACCTTCATGTGCTACCGCATTGAGATGTATCTCAAAAAAAAAAAAAACACATAAAATAACTTCACATTATTTTTTTTACTGTTGCGTGGGAAAAATATCTTCATCGTTGACTTGAGCATACAAAAATGAAGTGAATTTTTTTTTATTTTGTTTTCGTACTTATAATTTTGTGCGGTGTCATATAAAGTCCATCTAACTATCTCCTTAAAGGAAAATGAAATAAAAGATTTTAATTAGAACAAAATTAAAATTAAAAAATTTTATTGAGACAAATTAGATTTTAGTCTAATTTTATGAAAACATTATAATTTTGAAAATAAAATTGTTGTATTATTTGTAAGTATTTCTTGTTGAATATTATATATTAAAACAGTCATAATAATTACTATTTCTTATGGCAATAAATTTCCCATTTAATTATACTTTTTTTTCCATCAAACTCTTACTTTTTAAATTTATAAACATTTTAAATCAAATCTTATTGAATTTGATTTGTTGGAAGTGCATCATACTCTACTTTAGGTTCCATCACGCTCCACTTTAACAATTTTTCCTCATGACAACATACTCTAATGATTTTTGAGTATCGAACATATCCTTAGTTAATATTCTATTTTTATTTTAGGTAATCAAATTAAAGAGTACTAATATTGTACTAAGTGATTATATAGCCACATGTTGGATTGAAAAGGTCCAAAGGTTAAAGGAATCAAAATTTATAAAGTGCATTGAAGGACCTATCATTCATACCCACGACTAGAGAATCACATTGCAATGAGCCTAAAGCTTTCAAGGTAATATGCATAGAAAGGACAATTGCGACCATGACTATGCTATTGTGAGAGCAATCTTGAAGTCATAGTAGAGTTTGCGGTGAAGATCATGACCTTAGTTTTGGTTGTGATAGACAATATGTGACAACGATCAATGTATAGCGACTACAAAGCAATTAAAGCTCAAAACAAGTCATTAAGAGACAAAAGTGTTTGTTGTAGACATAACATTGGTGATATCGCTCATGATAGAGGGATTGCAAGTGAAAGAATGAGCTCACGACCATGATATTTAATTTGGTTTGAGGAGATTAGGGGAATTTGAAGAGAAAATTATCGTATGACACATAACTGTCAATTGGATGTAAAATTTTAGAGAGTCAAACATCATGATTGTGATTGAGATTGCAATGACTGCGATATTCATATAGAATGTGGTAGATTATAATGGATAATTGAAGCTAATCTGCATGTGACATGTGGATTAATCATTATTTATCCATTTGGTACAACATAAGGTCGTGACTACTAGAAACCAACTCTCACAATGATAAGCCTATAGCGATCGCTATCAAGGCTGCACAACCATGATAGTGCTTATAAGTTTTGGAGGTTGAAGCAATATCTTCCTTCTCTCAGTGATGGGAAAACTGAAGGACTTGCCTATAAATATCCTCTTTAAACTTCATTTAAGGCATTTATTATAGTCAAACTCTTACACTTTCCTTTCTCTATACCTTAACTTTTTCTTTGAAAATTGATTATAAAGAGCATTGATTGCTTAATGTAAGGGTTGTATATGAACTATAAAACACTTATAGAGTTTGATGTGAGCTAAAAACATCATGTTAAGTGTGAAACATGAGAAAACACTTATAAACAATTAAGAGTTAACCTTGTAAGACAAAAACTTTTATATATTTGGGTGTGAGTTAGGAAACATTAAATTATGAATGAACTTGTAAAACTCCAAATTATTTAGCAGAAATACTTAACAATGAGTAGTGGAAGTAGAGATTATTACCCCAATCACTATAAATCATTATGTTTCCTTGTCTTTTATCCTTTAATCAATTTTTATATTCATTTCATTAGCCAAAAATGGGAAAATTCTACTTTATATCCATAATATCAATTCAACCTTTTGTGTGCTAAGGATTAATATTCAACATTATTCTTTTATTTTTTTTTAGATGTTATTACTTTTTTTTAGCAGAAAAAGAGAAATTTATTAAATCAACTAGAAATACATAAATAGGCTGAAGCTTCAGGAGCACTCAGACTCAACCAAAGCCAAAAGGAACTTTTCAATCCTTACAGAAGTAAGCTAATACACAATGCAAAGTTGTTACACTTTATTTAATACTACTACAAGCGACACTAGCAAGTATACGAGGTTATTGTAGCAACGGTGATTATCCCAAGACCGTCTCACAAGAAAGGTGTTATTCGTACTAATTTAATTAAAAAATAAATTAAAAGAATGAGTGTATGATGTTTGTAATATTTTGAAATTGTAATAAAATTAAAATAGCAAGTAACAATTATCGGTATGCATAGAATTGGTTTAATTTTTGGAATTGTACCTAGGGTTTGCAGATTAATTTAATCAAAGCTTAATTCTCAAATTGTCCATTAATATAGCCTTGTAATTTAATTTGTCATTGAGTTTAATTAGCAATTACCAATTCATTAGTTTTCACATTTATGAATTAACAATGACCAATTATTTTGAATTTGCAAATTAATAGAACCCTAGAACTTATATTTCTAATTCATTCTTTGGATAGTTGATTGTATAGTTCTGATATTAAATTTTATCTCTCGGTCCATCATTCGATATTAAGAGATCAATAGATGGCCAATCCATCAATATATCATTTAATTCAATACAATCAACTAATAACAAGGTATATTAATAGAAATATCAAATCAAGTCATTCAATCAAATCTACTACAAATCCTAGGAATGGATAATTTAGCTCATCATCATTTCAAAATATCTTTTTGGATAACGGAATGGAAGATGAAGATGAAGGTGATGATAATGGTTGTGGTAAGAATGGTGTACCCAAACAACAACAAGTCTCCTCTATATTCATCTCCCTCCAATTATTTAATTCTAAGACAAAGAAAATCCCTTTTCCAACTCACCTCACTCCTATTTGTCTCCTCTGTAACACCCCTATACCCCGTATACGCATACTACATACTACTACACCTGTAATATACGTATACCGAATACATGAGTGCCACGGTTTATATTAGATAACCCAATTTTTCTCTTCTGCAATAATATAAGAAAACTTAAAACACTTCATATTATATTATAAACTATATTAGATAAAATATTTATTCATTATGCAGAAATGTAGTGGTATTTACATATATAAATACATCAAAATCCATGTTTACAAAACATAAGGTTTATACATGTTTGGCAGTTTGTCTCTGATCTTTAAGCCCACAATCAACACTACAAAGTCTAGACTCTACTCGGTCTAGCTGAACTCTCCGGTTCTACCCTGTCACCTGCGCGATTAACCACAATTGCGCTAAGCCAAAGGCTTAGTGGTACAAACCACAATAACAATATGCTTTAATGCAATGTTAATGTCATACTTTCAACAATAGAGATCATATTCAAAATGCTATAATTCATAACATTACATTTCATTATCTTATTTAATTGTTTTACCATTTATGATTCACATTGAAACAAAGACAAGTATGGGCCCAAAAAGGATCTAATATGTTATTCAAAGTTCAAAGTTACTGCTTTGGTCCATAATCACATTCATCAAACCCATAGGCGATACATATATATTTATCCATGGATAGTGTAACAGATCCAGTCTCTTGGACCTCAACCCGGCTAGACCCTAGGGTCCTAATATCTTGGTCCTCAACCCAGCTAGACTGTTACTATTTCTGAGGCTTACGACCCGGTCTTTTCACCTGTCCAGCAATTCATAGGCATGCCGCCAAACCCAGAACTCTGAAAATTTAATAACATACTAGGCACACAATTAATTCATTTATCTCATTATCAATCTCTTTCACAATTCATTTCTCATAATCAAACTAGGCAATCATGCCCCAATTATTTCATTTGCATCATTATAGCCAACCCAATGGCTTCATCTCTCATCATTAGAGTATACATAACCAATTGCATTGGATATACATTTTGAATGATCATCATATCTTTCACATTAAGCAAATCATAACATTAATCAAATGCATTAACAATGTAATAAATTACTTAACACATTTATAATCAAATGTGTTAAGTCTCAAAGTCATGTAAATGTATGCAACCATGTAAGTTTGTACTTACCTCAAGAGCAACTCACACCAATCTAAACACTTTCTCTTCCAAGAATTCTTCAACACTTGGATTAGGCCAACTCAATCTCTTCAAAACCTAATCCAAAAGGGATAATACACACTCACTTAGAGATACACATGAGATAATAAGGCTAAGAACCAACTAGGGCCAACTCTACACATGACACGCTCAACAACACGGACGTGTCCCTGACCGTGCCCTAAACTCACAACACAGAAGTTTTGACACGCTCAGTGACATGGGTGTGTCACTGGCCGTGTCAATGCTACTACGACATAGAAGTTGTGACACGCTCAGTGACATGGGCGTGTCACTGCTCGTGTCATCCATCCAGAAAATAGAATCATTTACACGCCTAAAGACCTGGTCGTGCTCATGGGCGTGTCAGGCCAAAAATCCTGATTCCGATAACAACAACCTCACATCCAACAAACCTCTTAGTTCCACCATTTTCCACTTCAAACAAACTTAACTAAACACACCCATAAACCATAATAACTTGCAAAAACACCAAAACAATTTAAAACATACATCAAACACCAATTCACAACCATCACATACACACAACTCAAACACAACACTTGTTCTTCCACCAAACCTAACACTTTCTCTTCAATCCAACCCCAAAAATCAATACCAAGAAGATTACACACCCTCAAATACACCATAATCAAATATACACGTACCATCAACAATCAAACACCAAATCCACAACACAAACTTAAAAGAAAACAAGGGAATCAAGTGGAAAACTTAACAAAAGTGATGAAACTTCTTAGATTTCCAACTTGATCACTTGAAACATCCTTCAATCTTGAGTTTGGATGAGCAGAATCTATCTTTCCTCTCTTGCTGTCGTGAGGGTCGGTCAACCAAAGAAAGAAGAAGAAGATGATGATGATGAATAGAAAA
Source organism: Garcia nutans (assembly GCA_947685225.1). NCBI lineage: Eukaryota > Viridiplantae > Streptophyta > Magnoliopsida > Malpighiales > Euphorbiaceae > Garcia > Garcia nutans. Next base: position 7,795,219 of record CANTUV010000059.1, on the reverse strand, counting down.
GAGCAAAGTCAACTCTCCCTCTTCACTTAACCACTCAATCTCTCTTTTGTTCTCAACCAAGCAATTATATTAATATAATATTACAAATATCATCATCCACTTTCCACTTAATTTCCATTTTAATTAATTAAAATTAATTATTTCTTCTTTTGACCACCCATTTCTTTGACTTGTATATGTTGTATATATTTCAATATATACAACATATACACTCTTCTCCTTACCTCTTTTCTCTTTTCACTTAAATATATACATTTAATCCAAATACAATAATAAATATTCCAAAACTTTTAGGGTATACTTTGGGATATTACAATTCTCCCCCTCTAAAAAATAAATTTCGTCCTCGAAATTACCTGATCTCAAGTCTGAAACAGTTGAGGATACTGATCTCGCATCGCTTACTCATTCTCCCAAGTTGACTCTTCCTTTGTATGATTCTTCCAAAGAACCTTCACAAGTGGCACTTTCTTATTTCTTAACTCTTTCACTTTATGTGCCAAAATAGCAACTGGTTCTTCTTCAAAAGTCAGATCCGAACTCACCTCAATAGATTCAACTGACAAAACATGAGATGGGTCTGATCTGTACCTCCGCAACATAGAAACATGGAAGACATTATGAATTCTATCCAATTCAGGTGGCAAAGCAATTCGATAAGCAACTGGTCTAACTCTTTCTAATACTTCATAAGGTCCAATAAAACGAGGACTTAGCTTCCCTTTTTGGCCAAATCTTAAAATCTTTTTCCAAGGAGACACTTTCAGAAATACTTTATCTCCAACATCAAACTCTATGTCTCTCCTCTTCAAATCTGAATAAGATTTCTGCCGATCTGAAACTGCTTTCAATCGATCCCGAATTATTTTCACTTTCTCTTCCATATCTTTAATCAAATCAGGACCAACTAATTTGCCTTCTCCAACTTCATTCCAACACAGAGGCGTTCTGCATCTTCTTCCATACAAAGCCTCAAATGGTGCCATTTTAATACTAGATTGATGACTGTTATTATAAGCAAATTCCATTAATGGCAAAAATCTGTTCCAACTTCCAGAGAATTCAATGACACAGCTTCTCAACATGTCCTCTAAAATCTATATTACTCTCTCTGACTGCCCATCTGTCTGCGGATGAAAAGCAGTGCTAAAGTGCAATCGAGAACCCAAAGCACCATGTAAACTTTTCCAAAACCTTGAAGTAAACCGAGGATCTCGATCAGACACTAAAAAAATTAGGATTCCATGCAACTTCACTATCTCACTGATATACAGCTCAACCAACTTCTCCAGAGAATAGTCCATCCAAACTGTAAGAAAATGAGCTGTCTTTGTCAACCGATCAATAATCACCCAGATAGCATCATGCTTCTTCTGAGTCAACGGCAAACCAGATACAAAATCCATTGTCACACGTTCCCATTTCCATTCAGGCACTGATAAAGGTTGAAGCAATCCTGTTGGAACTTGATGCTCAGCTTTCACCCTCTGACAAGTGAGACATTTGGATACAAACTCCGCTATGTCCCTCTTCATACCTGACCACCAATAACGTTGCTTCAAATCATGATACATTTTAGTACTCCCAGGGTGCATAGCAAAAATCGATTGATGTGCTTCTTCCAAAATAATCTTTCTTAGACCAGCATCATCAGGAACACACAATCTATCCTTAAACCAAAGGCTACCATTGTCTCTCATATAGAAATCTCGGTTCTCTCCTTTTTGGCATTCTGACACAGCTTTCTGAATTTTCTCATCAGCCAATTGAGCCTCTTTAATCTGATCCAACAACACCGGTCTCAACTGCAACTGAGCCAACAATGCACCATCATCACATAATTCAAAATTAGCATGCAACGCTCTCAACTCAACAAGCAACGAGAGTGAATAAACAGTCAAACCTGCCAAAGACTTCCGACTCAAGGCATCCGCAACAACATTTGCCTTACCATGATGATAATTAATCAAACAGTCATAGTCTTTGATCAGCTCCAAACATCGTCTTTGCCGAAAATTAAGCTCTCTCTGAACCCCCAAATATTTTAAACTCTTATGATCTGTATAGATAAAACACTTCTCTCCATACAAATAATGTCCAAATCTTCAAAGCAAAAACTATGGCTGCTAACTCCAAATCATGTGTCAGATAATTCAACTCATGCGACTTCAACTGCCGAGAAGCATAAGCTATGACTCTACCCTCTTACATCAAAACACAACCTAAACCATTATGTGAAGCATCACTGTAAATCACATATGGTTTATCTTTTACAGGCAAGGTAAGAATAGGAGCTTGAGTTAACATCTCTTTCAACTATTCAAAACTAGCTTGACACTGATCCGTCCACACAAATCTAACTCCTTTCCGAAGCAATCTGGTGAGTGGAGTAGCTATCAAAGAAAAACCCTTCACAAACCGTCGATAATAGCATGCCAAACCCAGAAAACTTCTTACTTCAGTCACAGACTTCGGTGGACTCCAATTCAAAATGGCCTCAATTTTATTTGGATCAACTCTTATACCATCTGCTGAAACTATATGACCGAGAAAAGTCACTTGATCAAGCCAAAACTCACACTTCGATAGCTTAGCATATAATTGCTTCTCTCTCAAGGTCTGCAATACAATCCGCAGATGCTTGTCATGCTCCTCCTTATTATGCGAATATATCAAAATATCATCAATGAAGACCACCACAAACTGATCTAGATAGGGCCTAAACACCCTATTCATCAAATCTATGAAAGCTGCAGGTGCATTCGTCAACCCAAAAGGCATCACTAAGAACTCATAATGCCCATACCTTGTGCAGAAAGCTGTCTTAGAAACATCTTAAGCTCTGACTCTCAACTGATGGTACCCTGATCTCAAATCAATCTTGGAAAACACTGCTGCTCCCTTCAACTTATCGAAGAGATCATCAATCCTAGGTAAATGATATTTATTCTTAATAGTCACCTTATTCAATTGCCTATAATCGATGCACAACCTCAAAGTACCATCCTTCTTCTTCACGAACAAAACAGGTGCTCCCCACGGAGAAATACTAAGGCGAACAAACCTTTTATCCAATAACTCCTGCAACTGCACCTTCAACTCTTTCAACTCAGCAGGTGCCATTCGATAAGGAGTAATAGAGATGGGAGTAGTACCAGGCAACAAATCGATACCAAACTCAACCTCTCTCGCAGGGGGTAACCCTGGCAACTCCTCCGGAAAAACATCTGAAAATTTCGCAACTGTGGGTATACTATCAAGTTGAGAACCCACTACTATGGTATCCATAACATGAGCAAGATAAACATCACACCTTTTTCTAATCAACTTTCTAGCTGCAACAGCTAAAATAAACAAGGATGCAAGTTACCTCTGCTCACTAGATACCATCACACTTTCACCCTCACTGGTTCTCAAGGTAACACACTTCTTTTAACAGTCTACCACAGCTCCATGCTTAGACAACCAATCCATACCTAAAATCAAATCATATTCCTTAAAAGGCATTCCAATCAAATCACCCAAAAATTCCTCACCTTGCACCACAACTGAACTATCACGATGCACCTTACTCACCACAACACTATGTCCTAAAGGATTTGTCACCAACACATCAAATCCTAAGCACTCAAAATGCAATTCAGACACAGGCAAGATAGATGCACTTATGTATGAATGAGTATATCCTGGATCAATCAAAGTAAGAACTGAAATGCTAAATAAAGAAAATGTACCCGCAATGACTGCTGAAGCATCCGGTTGCCTCTGCATCACATACACTCGCTGAGAAGACCCAGCCTCATCTAACCTACTGCCTCCGGATGTAGAGCCTCCTCTCTGACTGATCCCAGGTCGATCACCTTTACTAACACCTTTCCACTTCGACCTCCTCTCACACTAGGTCGAGAAACTGCAGAATTTGCCTGCCTATGCTCCTGTATCTCAGGACAATCTCTAATGAAATGGTCAGGTGATCCACATCTGAAACACACAGCTGATCCACCAATCTTCAAACAAACACCCCTATGTATCCTACCACAATGGACACATGTAGGTGGAGTAGACCTCTGAATCGCTGGAGTCGGAGTACTAGCTACAGAAAATGTAGGTCTCGGTCTCTGCCTCTGATACTGAACTGACCTACCCGACTGCCTCTGGCTTCTACTGACTCTCAGAACAAAACTTCCTCGGCCTCTCTTTATAGACGAAGACCCTGCCTCAAACTGGGATCTCCTAGCTCTGGTCTCCTCTTCAGTAGCAGCTGCTGCAATAGCCTGTGCTCTCTCAACACTTCTGGCTGTTGCAACAAGCTGGGAAAGATCCTGATACCGGGAACCAGTAACAATACACATAATAGAGGGCCCCAACCCTTCCTCAAATCTCCTACACCGGTCAATCTCATCTGAAATAATCCCCTTGGCATAATGACTCAACCGGATGAACTCTATCTCATACTCTGTTATAGTCCGGTTATCTTGTCTCAGATTCAGAAATTCCATCTTCTTGACATCCTTATACTCCCTCGGAGTATATTTCTGCTCAAACTCCCGCAGAAAATCACTATAAAACAAAGTCGGTGGATCATCCATGGCATGAGGAACCGTCTTCCACCAATCATAAGCATCTTTTCTGCAGAAGGGATCCAGCATAATCAAATTTCTCTTCAGGAGTGGCTTGCAACTGGATGAATACCCTCTGAACTCTATCCAACCACTGCTCAGCTACTGCAGGATCTGTAGTACCAAAGAAAGTCTCAGCCCCATACTTTCTCAATTTATTATAATGTCTCACCGGCACTTGTGGCTGTGGTGGCGGTGGCGGCTGATGCACCGGAGCTTGCCTCAATAATTCTACCACATGCCGTAACTAAACTGGTGGAACCTCATCAGCTGCTGGTCTCTCTGGCACAGGAACAGGTGCCTCTCCAGCTCTCTCAACCCTAGCTCCATCTCTACCCTCTTCAGGAGCTACACTCTCAGCACTACCTTCTACGGACTGACGTGACTGAGACGCCATCACTACCTATATATGCAGACACATCAGAAAATACTTCATCAAAGATCAGAGACTGCTAGTGCCAAAGCATGTATCTTATTCAAAAACCATATTTTAAAATCAAAATTTTCTTTTTCTTACAATTGACATAGGTTGAGAATCTCAAACTTAGGCTCTGATACCAAAACATTTGTAACACCTCTATACCCCGTATACGCACACTACATACTACTACACCTGTAGTATACGTATACCGAATACAGGAGTGCCACGGTTTATATTAGATAACCTAATTTTTCTCTTCTGCAATAATATAAGAAAACTTAAAACACTTCATATTATATTATAAACTATATTAGATAAAACATTTAATCATTATGCAGCGGAAAATGTAGTGGTATTTACATATATAAATACATCAAAATCCATGTTTACAAAACATAAGGTTTATACATGTTTGGCAGTTTGTCTCTCATCTTTAAGCCCACAATCAACACTACAAAGTCTAGGCTCGACTCGGTCTAGCTGAACTCTTCGGTTCTACCCTGTCACCTGCGCGATGAACCACAATCGTGCTAAGGCAAAGGCTTAGTGGTACAAACCACAATAACAATATGCTTTAATGCAATGTCAATGTCATACTTTCAACAATAGAGATCATATTCAAAATGCTATAATTCATAACATTACATTTCATTATCTTATTCAATTGTTTTACCATTTATGATTCACATTGAAACAAAGACAAGCATGGGCCCAAAAAGGATCTAATATGTTATTCAAAGTTCAGAGTTACTACTTTGGTCCATAATCACATTCATCAAGCCCATAGGCAATACATATATATTTATCCATGGATAGTGTAACAGACCCAGTCTCTTGGACCTCAACCCGGCTAGACCCTAGGGTCCTAATATCTTGGTCCTCAACCCGGCTAGACTGTTACTATTTTTTAGGCTTACGACCCGATCTTTTCACCTTAAAATATCATATTCCACATTTATCAGCTGGACTCGGCTTACGACCCGGTCTTTTCACCTGTCCAGCAATTCATAGGCATGCCGCCAAACCCAGAACTCTGAAAATTTAATAACATACTAGGCACACAATTAATTCATTTATCTCATTATCAATCTCTTTCACAATTCATTTCTCATAATCAAACTAGGCAATCATGCCCCAATTATTTCATTTGCATCATTATAGCCAACCACAATGGCTTCACCTCTCATCATTAGAGTATACATAACCAATTGCATTGGACATACATTTTGAATGATCATCATATCTTTCACATTAAGCAAATCATAATGGGCGTGTCACTAGCCGTGTCAATCCACCAATATCACAGTAGCTATGACACGCTTAGTGACATGGGCGTGTTACTGGCCATGTCAATGCTACTACGACACAGAAGCTGTGACACGCTCAGTGACATGGGCGTGTCACTGTTCGTGTCACCTATCCAGAAAATAGAATCATTGACACGTCTAAAGACCTGGGCGTGCTCATGGGCGTGTCAGGCCAAAAATCCTGATTCCGGCAACAACAACCTCACATCCAACAAACCTCTTACTTCCAACATTTTCCACTTCAAACAAACTTAACTAAACACACCCATAAACCATAATAACTTGCAAAAACACCAAAACAATTTAAAACATACATCAAACACCAATTCACAACCATCACATACACACAACTCAAACACAACACTTGTTCTTCCACCAAACCTAACACTTTCTCTTCAATCCAACCCCAAAAATCAATACCAAGAAGATTACACACCCTCAAATACACCATAATCAAATATACACATACCATCAACAATCAAACACCAAACCCATAACACAAACTTAAAAGAAAACAAGGGAATCAAGTGGAAAACTTACCAAAAGTGATGAAACTTCTTAGATTTCCAACTTGATCACTTGAAACATCCTTCAATCTTGAGTTTTGGATGAGCAGAATCTATCTTTCCTCTCTTGCTATGGTGAGGGTCGGCCAACCAAAGAAAGAAGAAGAAGAAGAAGAAGATGAATAGAAAAGAGCAAAGTCAACTCTCCCTCTTCACTTAACCACTCAATCTCTCTCTTTTGTTCTCAACCAAGCAATTATATTAATATAATATTACAAATATCATCATCCACTTTCCACTTAATTTTCATTTTAATTAATTAAAATTAATTATTTCTTCTTTTGACCACCCATTTCTTTGACTTGTATATGTTGTATATATCTCTATATATACAACATATACACTCTTCTCCTTACCTCTTTTCTCTTTTCACTTAAACATATACATTTAATCCAAATACAACAATAAATATTCTAAAACTTTTAGGGTATACTTTGGGATATTACATCCTCCTTTCCATTTTTAAATTTTTCATCCCATAAAAACACCTCACTTTTCAATTATTTTAAAATAACATTCCTCTTATCTCCCACCTTATCCGCCTAATAGTGCTAATAATTCAGAGGAATCATATGAGACACGACCAAGACATGAATAACTTGGCCATGTCTATCAATTTTTCCTTGGACACGGCCAAGTCACTTACCTGTGTCCTTCACTGTCTTGCATTGTGTATTTCATGTAAGAGTGACATGGCTTGGTGACACGGCCTTGTCACCTGGCCGTGTCTTTTTTTGTCTCTCTGGATATTTTGCTCTCTTCAGCTATGTCACAGCCAAGTCAGTGGGTGTGTCATGTGACACGGTGAGTGATTTGGCCATGTCTTTTGTATGTGTCTGCCTCTGGTGAAGTTTTTCGAGGGACACGACCAAGTTGACTTGTCCTAGTCGTGTCATGTGAGTATATCTTTTTTCTTGCCTTGGATGAGGGTACACAGCTAAGCCAGTGGTGTCTTAGCCGTGTCTCATGTCTTTCTATCAAATTTGAATCTAACAACATGAATCTAAGCTTCGTTCTTCACTTCACCCTAAATTAAACACTTCAAGCATTCTTGAACACAAATTAAAGAAAAGATTAACTAAAAACTAATAAAATTACACTAAAAATATATACACTCAAGATAGAGAGAGAGAGAGAGAGTGAGGAGATAATAAAAAAAAAGACAAAGAAAGAAAAAGGAGGAGGTTTGAACGAGGGAGAGATGGAGAGAAATGGGAGAAAAGAAAAGAAAATATACTCCATCCATTTTAAAATAATAGGAACATTTTTCATCCCACACATATTAAAAAAATCAAGTTATTTAATTAATAAATAATTTTTTTAATAATTTACCTATTTTATATTTTATTTTTACTAAATAGCTATTGATTATTATAAAAATTAAAATAATTATTAATTATATCAAAATAATTATAATTTAAAAAATATAAATAATTAAAGATAATATTATTAATTATAAAATATTTAAATATAAATATAATAATTAATTTGTAATATAAATATTACCGGAACAAAGTAATAAAAATATATTTTGAAGTTGATAAAAAAATAGGGCTATTAGTTTATGATGGTGAAAGTCTTTTTCTTTTAGGACAAAATGTTTTTTTTTATCTAAAAATATATACATAATGATTAATGTGGTCTAACATTTATGTTTTGCCAGGTGTGCATTCAACCTTTTGTTTTGAACATATTTTTAGCATTTACCTTGATAATTAGGCTTTACATTAAACGGTCAGTTAAGATACACGTCCACTGACCCTAAATAATTTTAGGCCACTAACTCTGGTTAAGGTGGTGTCTTGTCTTCTATCCAATCCTTTGTGCAAATCATAATGGCGAATGACAGTACTCACGTTCTATGATCACTTTTTTTTTTTTTCAATATGAAATATTTTAAATTTTCAATTCTAACATTAGGTTTAATATAATATTTAAATCACAATAATTATCCACTAATTTAAGTTCTGGAATTAATTAAAGGCTCAATAGTGAGTTCAAAAAAAAATTGAAGGAAAATTTTATTGAAGAGCACATTTGAAGTTTGCATTAAATCACTTATAAAATTAATTAGGTAGTGTTTACTAAAATTAAAAATTATGGTTGAAAAAATATAAGTGTGCATTAATTAATTCAAGTGATATGATTTTTAAATTATTAAATATTTAAAAATTCAACCTCTTATTGTATGTAATATATATTTCAAGTCAAAAAGTTTGAGACAATTTAAAGTAATTTTAATTTAATTAAATATTAATATATATATATATATATATTAACAAAATAATTTAAAACGACCAATGTTAAAACAAATTTATTTTAACTTTTGAATCATATTATAAAACACCATCTAAGTTAAATTATTTTTAAATTTTCATCATTCTTAAAATTCTTAATGAGTAAATTTTTCTCATAAATAATAATGAATTCCACAGTACAATTTTGGAATTCTAAAATTTTGTTTTCTTTTCACTGATAATCTTCATTTATAATCAATATTTCTTAAAACTTATTAGTAAAAATGATAATTAATTAATGACCGATTCATATAATTACGTTTCGATAAGAAAAAAGGGCAAATACTTGATAAGTACGTTGCTAATTCACTTTATACTCAACAGAAAAATCCAGCAGAGTGAATGAGAATGAGAGCTTAATTAGGAAAAACTATAATTTTACAATATGATTATTCCAAACATACAGCAAAATCCACAACTGACCATTGAAATTGTGGATTATTATTACATAACTGGACATTAATATATTGATAAATTAAATTAGAACTGTTTTAGGTTCGTAAGTTGCGGATATTGAAAATGAAAAATCAGAAGAAAAACTTTTGATGTTTGGTTTTCAAGGCTTGGAAGCAGAAGCCAATGTGTTTCCAATATCTATAACAAAACGGTACTTGACATCAGCTTTAGCCAAACGCTCCATTGCAGTGTTGACATACTCAACGGGGACAACTTCAATATCTGCTTTTATGTTATGTTTTGCTGCAAAATCAATCATCTCTTGTGTCTCCTTCATTCCTCCGATTCCACTTCCGCCAACCATCTTCCTTCCTGTTTATATATTTCACTCAAATCTCATTATTAGTTTTCTAATAAACTCTAATTAAATTAGTTAATGCCATAAAATATATACTAAGCATATTGTCTAATTACCCATAATCATAGGAAAAGCAGGTAGTTCAAGAGGCTTTTCTGGAACCCCGACCAACACAAGCTTCCCATTGGTCTTCAATAAACCCAACAATGGCAAAATTGGATGAACTGCTGATACTGTGTCCAAAATTCCATCTAATGTGCCCTTTGCGGCCTGTAATCCAACAATTTAATGGCTGATGATATCAAAAAAATTTTCATACTTAAATGACTATTTATAAAATAAAATATTACCTGCATTTGTTCTGCGTCATGGTTAACCAAAAATGAATCAGCACCAAGATTGTCTATTGCATCAGTTTTCTTGGCAGGGGATGTACTAATAACTGTGACTTTAGCCCCAAAAGCCTTAGCAAATTTAACAGCAACATGACCAAGACCACCAAGCCCAACCACACCTATATGTTTTCCTGGTTCAGCCAATCCATAATATTTCAATGGACTATAAACTGTAATCCCAGCACACAGCAGAGGAGCACCCGCATCAAGTGGCATATTTTCTGGGAATCGAACTATGTATCTCTCATTAGCTACCAAATGATCCGAGTATCCTCCATATGTTAATGTTCCATCTTTGTAGATTGAATTGTAGGTCAGTATCATTTCAGGACAGTAATTTTCAAGATCATTTTTACAGTTATCGCAAGAATGACATGCACCAACCATGCATCCTACTCCCACTTTATCTCCCACTTTCACCTTTGTCACCTTGTTGCCAATTTCTGTTACTTCTCCTACAATTTCATGCGTAGAACCCATTGAATTTGAAGTATTGAACAAGAAAAAATCAATTAATTTGGATCAATATGTTAAATTAAGAATATAATTCGTAATTGATACATATAATAATTAAGATGGATTTACCCAGGAACAATTGGGTATATCGAGATACCCCATTCATTCTTGATGCTGTGAAGGTCAGAGTGGCATATCCCACAATACAACACCTTGAATCTCACATCTTCTTCACCAGTGGCTCTGTACAAAACATTATTTTTAATCAGAACCAACATCAACTGATTAATTAATTATTAAATCAAATTAAGCAAAGAAATGAAAATTATATATATATATATATATATATACACACACACTAACCTCCTAGAGAAAATGAATGGAGAAAGATGGCCAGATTGGTCTCTAGCTGCCCAGCCATAGGCCTTCACTGGGTGTTCTACTTCTGGTGACTTTGCCATTAGAAAAAGAGGACTTAGCCAATTCAGAACCGGAGTAAAAAAAAATTGATTATAAGAATCTGTTTTATAATACTCAGGACTCGGTCGATGGTTTGACCGTTAAATAACGTTTAGCAAACTGTTTTTGGAAATTTAAAATTTAACAAATTAATAAATTTTAACAAAGCTATATTTTTAAATTTTTTCTAAACAATAATTAATTTAATCTCTTTGTATCCAATAACATATGAAACACAGAGCCACCTATAACTGACGTAATTGCTGAGCCAAGATGCAAAGCACATCATATGATATACCATATTATACAAAAATGCAAAAAAAAAAAAAATGGTGTTTCAATCATTTCGGAGCCAAATTAATTTCTGACCATTCTTATCAAATTTTGTGGGTTAATTATTATTAATATTTTATGTGTGGAAGTCGCAATCATACTTTTATAAATTAAATGATTATGTATTTAAAAATTCATATAATTATCTATTTCAATGAAGAAGAGTCTTGGTGCAGCGGTAAGTGCTGTCGTCGTGTGATTTGAGATTACGGGTTCGAATTATAAAAAGTCTCTTATAATTAATTGTAAGAAAAGACCGCGTACAAAAATCTAATAAATTCAATCTTTTTTTAAATCTTACTTATTACGGGAGTATTTATACACCGGACTGTCCTTTATAATTATCTATTCAAATGAGTTGTTAGTACGGTGTTAATCTAGAAAAATAGCCTCCGGTTTTTACTTGAATAAATTAAATGATTATGTATTTAAAAATTCATGTTTATGGTATTAATTTACATCAAAGCCTCCGATGCATAGTCAACAATCACGTTTTAAATAAATAAATTATATAAAATGGGATTTTATATGATATCCCTGTTAGTTGCACACAGCCTTCTTCTTTTGTTTTGTTATCCCCAGCAGAATCAATTATTCAATTCTGGGCCTAACTTTGCTATTTTAACCATTTTGACTTCTTGTTAATAAATAAAGAATAAATTACAAAAAAAAATGTTTTTTTTTTAAATTACCTTTGTTGTGTCTCATTTTTTTATAATTTAATAATTTTGAATTTATAAAAATATTATTTTTGAATTTTTTTATTAAAAATATATTCAATATATACTAGACAAAAACTATATGTATATAAATAAACCGTATTTTTGTAAGACATATAATATATATATATATATATAATAATAATAAGTATTTTTATAATTTTTTTTATTTATATAGCATTTTTGTGAATTTTTATTTGTACAACATATATTTGTAAATTTTTTACCGTTTAAGTTAGTTTTGTAAAATTTTCAAATAAATTAATTAGTTGATGGAATATGTCTAATATATGTTATTTTTTCAGACACATACATATTTATATCTTTAATTTAGTTTTAAAATTTTAAATTCTATTTTAATAAAAACCAAGAATTCTTTTTTCAATTTTAGGTATTTAATTAATGATTTATTTATCAACTAAAATATATTAAGTTTATTAATAAGTATATAAAAAATAGTTATTTTATAATTATTTTTATTCGCATATCATGCATTTATAATTTTTCCTTTTTAAGTTATTTTTGTAAATTTCCTAAATAAATTAATCAATTCATAGAATGTGACCCCCTAACATTTTTTTAGTGTGTGCATGTATCGTTAAGTTATCTTTACATTTTAAATTTCTATTTTTAATAAAAGGAAATTTGTTTTTCAATTTTAGGAATTTAAATAAATTATTTATCATATAAAATTTATTAAGTTTATTAATATGAAAATTAAAAATGAATATTTTGTAAATTTTTTATTTGAACAACATATATTTGTAGTTTTTCCGTTTCAAGTTATTTTTGTAAATTTCTCAAATAATATATATATCATTAAGTTATATTTATGTTTTTGAATTTCTATTTTTTAATAAAAAGGAAACGTTTCTTTTTTCAATTTTAGGTATTTAAATGATTTAATTATCATATAAAAAATTTATTAAGTTTTTTAATATAGATATAAAAAACAGATATTTTTGTAAATTTTTTATTTGCACATCATATATTTGTAATTTTATACTTCTAAAGTTATTTTTGTAAATTTTCCTAATAAATTAATCAGTTCATAGAATGTGACCCCTAACATTTTTTTTTTCTCTCTGTGTGTATATATAACATTAATATATATATATATATTAAAATATCTATATTAATAAAAGGAAAGAGTTATTTTTTAAAATTTTAGGTAATTAAATGATTTATTTAACATACAAATTTATAAGTTTATTAATATGAATATAAAAATAGATATTTTTAAAAAATTTTATTTGCATAACATATATTTGTATTTTTTTCTTTTTAATTTATTTTTGTAAAATTTTCAAATAAATTAATGAGTGTGACCACTAATATATTTTTTAGTGTGTGTATATGTATATCATTAAGTTATTTTTAAATTTTTAAATTTCCATTTTTATTTAAAGGACAGAGTTCTTTTTTCAATTTTAGGTATTTAAATGATTTACTTATCATAAAAATTATTAAGTTTCTTAGTGTCCATTTTGACCAATTTATCATACAATTACAATTAAAATTGAAAATTATGACAAAATTGAAAAAATTATAAGTTTTGAAGAAAATTTGAAAAACATAAGTTTTGGATATTTTTTTTATTATTAAAGCTATATATATTTGTGTGAGTTTATATAGAATTTTATATTAATTAATACATCTCATATTTTTAGATGATAATCATTAATATAAATTTATCATATGCATCCTTATTTTTTTTAATGCCCTGTTATTAATACCTTTATTTTAATATGTTTGTTGTATAATTCATCTTGTTTTTGAACATACATACACGTATGTATGTATGTATGTATGTATGTATGTATGTATGTATATATATATATATATATGATATAAAAATCTTAAGTAGAAAACCATCACATATACATATGCATAATACCATTTAGCACATAGATAAGTTTAAGATGAGCTTCAGGGGCTTGAGCCCTAAACTCATATGGATAAGTACCAAGTACCATACATAGATATTATTCAAATAGACTTTTAAGGATTGGTAACAAGCGGAGACAAAGTATTTCCAATGTCGATAACCAAGCGGAATTTAACATCACCTGAAGCCAAACGCTCCATTGCTGTATTTACATAGTGGATTGAAATAACCTCAATATCTGCTTTTATGTTGTGTTTGGCTGATAAGGATACTGTATCTAACTTACAGCTATTTCTGTTTTGAATATGTATTTGAATAACTAGAGTTTATCTATTGTAATCTATATTTATATACAAGAGATACAGAAATACAAATCAGGTAATTCATACAATTATATGGTATCAGAGCCTTCTAGGGTTTAATCACCAATGGCCGAAAATTCTGAGTCTTTTTCTGTTCCTAATGTCTCTCAATTTCTTACATTGAAACTGACCTCTGCTAATTACCTTTTGTGGAAGAGCCAGCTCGAGCCTCTCCTCAATGGCTATAATCTGATTGACCACGTTTCTGATAATCCTAATCCACCACCAGTATTGCTAGATAATGCTCCCAATCCCAAGTATCGCATTTGGTTCCAGCAAGATCAGATTATTTTAAGCTGGATTCGGAATTCTTTTTCTGAACAACTCCTTTCCCAAGTCATTGGCATCAAAACGGCGAAATCGGCTTAGGATAAACTTGCTACCATTTATTCGATTGGGTCCCGTACCAAAGTACAACAGCTCCGCAAACAGCTCTGGTGATTAAAAAAAGCAACCGATTCTGTTGATGAATACATGCGTCGAGCAAGAGATATCTCTGATTAACTAGCAGCCTTGGGTTCTCCTATTTCTGATGAGGATTTGATCACTGATATTCTTGAGGGTTTGGGTGAAGATTTTTGACCCTTTTCTCATTCAATTGAGGCTCGAAATTCTCCTATTAGTTATGATGATCTTTATGCGTTGATGTTGAGTGAGGAAACACAACTTAATATGCACAAGTTTCTATCACTTCTGCCGTATCTCCTACTGTTCAGTTTGCAAATTGACAGTCTACTTTCAAATCTGGAAATTTCCAAAATTCTAATTTTGCCACGTCTTCACGGCATTCTTCTGGTTCTTATGGCAGAGGCAGGGGTCGTGGAAGACACACTAATTCTGGTTCTCAATCTATTATGTGCTATAACTGTGGAGGCTCTGGGCATCTTTCGAGGTAGTGTCCATCACCAAAGACTACTTCTGGTTTTACTTTTCGCCCAAATACTCATGTTGCTGCTGTTTAATCTTCATCGCAACCTCAACAGTGGACTGTGGATTCTGGGGCTAACTACCATTTGACTGCACAACCTGGAAACATCGACAACTTGGCTTCCTATTCTGGCACTGATAATATCACAATTGGAGATGGTAATGAAATTCCTATTTCTGCGGTTGGCAATTCTTATGTTTCTGCTAAAGATTTGCGACTTTATCTATCTAATATTCTTTGTTCTCCTCATGTTCATCGTAACCTTTTATCTGTTTCTGCTTTAACTTATACTAATGGAGTCTCTATTGAATTTTTTTCTGGTTCTTTTCTTATAAAGGATATCCACACGAGACGGGTCCTGTTTCGCGGCCAGAGTAAGAATGGTTTAATTTATCTTTATTTTTAATTGCTGTTAATTCTTTATTTAACCTATCATAATTAAAAACAAATTCTTTATTAATCACATTTAATTTTCTATCTATGTTTGCTACATTTTCTGTCATAAAAGAAGCTGTAGGTGACAAAGGTGGAGAGGGAGACTGTTCTATATTCTGAGGTTGATTATAATTAGGGTTTAGTTCCAAAGGGTTCATTGTTCCTGTTGGATTATAATATAAATGTGGTATTATTGTACTATAGTCTACACCTTTTAATTTATTACTAGATTCAGGTATATCTAATGTAGAATATCTAGGCTTTACTACTGTTTATAATACAGGTTTATGTTCATTTTCTTTATATGAGGTGTATATTACAGAAGGTAACTGTGAGGCTCTACCTATATCTACTGTTGAAACAGAGGAGGAAGAGTCTGAATACCTACTGCTTACACTATGTCTACTAAATTTTAATTTAACTTTGCCGTCTTCATACTGTTCAATTTTACTAAGTTCTATATTGGGTTTAACTATAGTCTTTGGTTCAGGAAGAGGAAAAACGTCCTCTAAGATCCATTCATCAGGGAGACTAATATCTTTCCACTAAATAGTCCTAGGGATTACTGTATTAGCTTTTACTTAAATCTGTTTGTAAAAATTTAGTTTCTCCTAACTTAGGTTGCATTATATATTTCGTAGCAAAGGCAGATACCATTGCTTTATACTTTATTTTATATATTAATGCTACAGGAATAGATCCTTCAAGTATTTTATAATTATATGTTTTAATTTTCAATACTACACTTTTTAATCTATTTGGATCATTTAATGAAATTGTTATATCTGGAAAACAGTCAAATGAGATAGGTCCACTACTCATACTGGTTTCTATAGTTCCTAATAACGAGTCATTAAAATTTACAAACTTAGCATCTCTGACAGCTGCCAAGATACTAATATTTAATCCTTCTCTAGTTAAATGTTTTATACCTATTTGTACTAATCCTATATGTATATACTTATATTTTTTATTTTTATGATGCTTTATTGATTCTGCAGACAATAGAGTTATTTTTTCAAAAGGTTTACTTAATTGTACATCCCTTTCTTTAGCTTTAATTATATAATCATTTTTAAATATATTTAATTTAGGTATTTTATAAATCTATTTTTTTTTATCTATGTTTGGTATTACCCAATTATCAATTGCTTTATTAAAGTCTTCTAAAATTATTTCATTTCTGTTTACAATCCTTTTAACTTCTGATGACTCAGAATTATCTGATTTAGTTGTACTAGCAGATTTACACAGAAATGGTTCCATTTTTAAATTTTTGAAAAAATAGATTTTAAAGTTTATTAATGTTGGTTTTGGTAGCGACCACTGACTTACTGCCCTAAATGCCTGTCCGTCGGCTAACACGGGTCTTACTGCATATCTAATACCTAGACAACACTAAGTCCACTTCTAGATCTATAAATCAAAGATTTAACTATGGAAACAATTCTATATCTATCTACTACCACCCCTAAAAGAAGATGGCTCTGATACCAGCAAAACGTAAATATATATATATATTAAAGATATATATATATATATTAAAGAACAACTTCATTCAATAATCAAATCAATGTCCAGATAGAACAGGAATCAACATGTTTTGATGCAATAATATAAATTGACAATTAAAAATTTTATTTTCAAGAATTTGTAGCAGCAAGGGTATTTACGATGTCGATGACAAATCGGTATCTAACATCTCCTTTAGCAAGACATTCCATAGCTTTGTTCACATAATCCATCGATATAATCTCTACCTCTGCTTTTAATTTGTGCTGTGCAGCAAAATCTATCATTTCCTGTGTCTCCTTCATTCCTCCAATGCTACTCCCAACCACACTTTTCCTTGCTACAAATTTATTTTTATTAAAAATAACATTATAATTAGAACTGAAAAATCAAAGCAACGAATTGAACAACAAACATTTGATTTTGTAGTATTGAAGTCATCTCTAGAATTTAGAAGTTTTTGTTGTGAAAATTGGATTATTTTTCACAAATTATATATATAGTATTTGAACAATTGCACTACAGAGAGGTAGATCATAATAGACACAATTAAATTCTAAATCTTTCTTTAGGCATAATTTTTCTAGACATATAATCAATAGTATAAAATATCACTACAACTATACTTCAAAATAGCTATTAAATAAACAATAAAGAGAACACTATAATTTAACGAAGTTCGGCCAATTTTGCTTACGTCCTCGAACACTACCAAAATAATTTTATTAATATCAAAGATGAATTATAAAAGAAAAAGAGAAGACTTAATTTTTTGGGATATATTCCAAATGAAAGTTCAAGGATTTATATAGTCTTTAAAAATTGAATTGGTGAAATTAAGCACATATTTTACCTAAATTAGACACCTTCATTTTTTACTTTCATTTACTAAGTTAGGCACCTTTATTTTTTACTCCAAAAATGGTTAGTAAATTTTCATGATAGATAAATAACCAAAACAATAATTCTCCACCTTGGCTATTTTTTTATTTACAATATGCAAATATTCTCTCAAAAGAAACTATTTTAAGTAATATCTTCAAAATATTTTGTGAAGCTTTCATCTTTAATTTCTCAAAATATTGATCAAGTCCAAACAATGATTGAACTTGACAGCTGTCACCACTTTTATCAACATATCTGCAGAATTATCAGTAATCTCAATTTTCTAAAATAATATTTCACCTTCCTCTAGAATCTCACGAATAAAATGATATCGAATATTAATATGTTTCGTCATTGCATGATAAATTTGGCTCTTTGCTAAATGAATAGCGCTTTAACTATCACAACATACTTTAATGTGCTTTTATCTAATTTTCAGTTCACCAAGCAACCCTTGAAGCTAAATTGCTTCTTTAACAGTCTCTGATACTACCATGTACTTTGTTTTCATAGTAGACAAGGCAACTGTTGACTGTAATATAGACTTTCAATTAACCGGTCCCTTAGCAAATGTAAACACACAATCAGTAGTTGATCAACGTTTATCCAAATCACCAGTATAGTCGAAATCACAATATCTAACTGCACATTGACCATCTTGCTCATCTCGCTCAAATATCAATCCAATATCTATGGTGTTCAGAATATACCATGGAATCTATTTTACAACTTGTCAATGCTCCTTACCAGGATCATGCATATAACTGCTTACAACTCCAACTGCTTGTGAAATGTCTGGCCTTGTACACACCATAGCATACGTCAAGCTACCAACGACATTTGCAAATGAAACTTTTGACATGTACTCCTGTTCTGCTTGATTTTTAGGAGATGAAGATGTGCTAAGCTTCATATAAGATGCAAGCAGTGTACTCACATGTTTTGACTTTTCTTCAGATACTACTTCTGATTCAAACAAAGCTTTCATCTCTTCCTATCTCTGCATATCTCTATGCCTAAATTTTTTTTGGCTTTACCCAAATCTTTCATTTCAAAATTCTGATTTAGCTGAGCCTTTAACTTCTCAATTTCTTCTAAATTCTTTGAAGCTATCAGCATATCATCAACATATAGGAGAAGATATATGAAAAATCCATCTTGTAGCTTGCTCAAACACATACAATGATCATATTTTCCTTTTGTGTACTTTTACCTCATTATAACGCTTGTACCATTGCCTCGAAGATTATTTCAATCCGTACAACGATTTTTTCAATTTGCATACTTGTTTTTCTTCTCCAGCAACCTTGAACCTTTTTGGCTGAGTCATATAGATTTCTCTTCTAAGTCTCCATGTAGAAATGCAATTTTTATATGAAGTTGAATGAGTTTCAAATCCAATTGTGCTGCCAATGCCAATAAAATTCTAATGGAGAAATATTTTACAACTAAAGAAAATACTTCATTATAATTAATTTCCTCCATCTGAGCCTTTAGCTACTAATTTTGCATTGTAGTAAATATCGTTCTTGTTAGAAAATTCTTCTTTCTTTTGATGTGCCTATTTGCATCTAATTGCCTTTTTTTTCTTTGGCAGATTAGCTAGCTTCCATATCTAATTCTTTCCAATGGACTGCATTTCAATCCATGGCTTTCCTCTACCACTCATTTTTTAAACTTTGAACAGCTTCACTGTAAGTGTTAGGAATGTCATCATTTGAAATTAGAGATACATAAGCCACCATATCATCAAATTAAGCAGGTTTGTGAATCTCTCATCGTGACCTATTTATTGCAATAGATTCTTATTGTTGTGAAGGTTATTGGATTGGAAATTCTTGTTTATCATACTCCACCTCTATCGCAGGAGTGTCTACATTTGTTTTATCATTTGTTACTGGGTCAATAATTCTTCTTTCAAACTCCACCTGCTGCAGAGCACCATCTATTTGCTGAAAAATTTCATTTGTCACATTTTTTAATACGATAGACTCATTAAAGATAACATCTCTGCTAAATATTATTTTCTTTATTTCTATACACTAAAGGCGAAATCATTTCACACCAATGGTGATCCCCATATAGAGTGCTTTATTTTTCATTGGATCTAACTTTGATTCCTTAATATGGTAGTATACAGTGAAACCAAATACACGTAAAAAATCATAATCAACAACATATTTTTCAAACCACATCTCTAAAGGTGTTTTACCACCAATAGCAGCTGATGGTAAGCGATTAACGAGATGGCATACATAAGTCACAGCATCAGCCCAAAATTGTTTGTCCAACTCAATATTGGATAATATACACCGAACTTTCTCCTCCAATGTCCAGTTCATGCATTCTGTTACTCCATTTTGTTGTGGTGTATTTCTAACTCTGAAGTTCTAACAATGCCTTCATATTGGCAAAATTTTAAAAAATGGATCACTTTTGTACTCTCCACCATTATCTGTCTAGAGACATTTAGCTTTTTCTGCCTATCTGAGTTTTCACTATTTTTTTTCATATGAGAAAAGCTCTTAATACTTCATCTTTCGTCTTCATAGTATACGCTCATACTCTTTGAGAGAAGTTATCAATAAAAGTTTACAAAATAGTACTTTTCTTCCATTAAAGCTGAGTGAATATAGTCTAAAATACCCTTGGCATCATGGATTGCAGTACCTAACTTCACTCTAGTTTGCTTACCTTTGACATAATGTTCACAGAAATATAACTTTTGGGGTTGCACTCCTTTCAACAATCCTTGATCTGTCAAAAGTTTCAAGAATTTATCACCAGCATGCCCCAAGCGCATATGCCATAATTTGGTTGCTTCCAACTCCTCTCATTACTGGAGGCTATTGTTGTTATCCCAATAATTACATTATCCTGATAGTAATACAAGTTATTGTTCTTCCTTATTCCTTTCATTATCACCAGTGCATCGGAGATGATTTTCATTACTCCATCTACTGCATTTATAATGAATCCCTTTGATTTTAGGACTCCTACAGAGATGAGATTCTTCTTCAAGCTCAATACATATCAAACATTTGTTAGAGTCATGAGTGATCCATCATGATTCTTTAGTCCCTTTAATCATATATGGATCGTCATTTGCTGTGTAAACAGTTGCACCTTCTAGTTCTTTAAAGTCTAAGAATCAATTTTGATTGGGACACATATAATGGCTACCACCTGAATCAAGTAGCCATACACTATAAGAGCTTGTTGATGACACAACAACTAATGAAAGGTTTGAATCTTCATCATCACACTCAGCTACATTTGAATTCATAACAGATTTTTCTTTATCAGATTTGCTTTTACTTATCAGCTTAGGACAGTCTATCTTCTAATGCCCTTTTTCCTGGCAAAACTCACATTTATCTTTAGCTAGTCTGGATTTTCATCTTTCCTTCTTTTCTCTCTTCCTGCTTTGAGAGTGACCTCTCACTATCAATGCTTCTATTTCTCCACTTGAACTTTCTTTCTTGTCTTTCTTTCGCATTTCGTAACTGTATAAAGCAACAGTTACTTCAGAGAGAGTCACTTTATCCTTCACATGGAGTAGAGTTGTTTCAAGAAACTCAAACTCCTCTAGAAGGGATTCCAACAACATCAAAGTCAAATCTTTATCTTCAAAAGTCATTTCCAAATTCACCAAATCAGCTGATTAAAATTGGTGATGTGCTCATTCATAGTGGTACCAAGAACATAAATAAAGCGAAATAATCTTTTCTTCATATGAAGCTTATTCTGACTGCTTTTCTTCAAAAAATTTTCCTCCAATTCCTTTCACAATTTACTTGCGAAAACTTCCTTAAAGAAAACATACTTATGTTCTCTAAAAAGACACAATCGAATTGTACCACATGTCATACCATTAATGACTTTAATTTTTTTCAGCAATATCTTCTGATTTTTCTTTTTCAATGGCAATGTCTAAACCTTGCTAAAAGAGAGCATTTAAAATCTTACTTTGTCACATGCCAAAATAACATGTACTATAAAAAATATCCACTGCAAATCTAGCATTTGACGCAGCAGTCACTGACCAAATTGACGAAGTGGATGCTGTCTCTTTTATAGAGGATGATTTGCTTGAGTCGTCTATCATCTCTGCTTCAAAAATTATTTAATAACTAACAAATACGGAATGCAAATAATCGAAAAAAATCTTTTCTGATGTGGAAGATCATACTAGGCTGAAATAAAAAAGCATGCTTAGAAAATCTTGGCTATGATACTAATTGTTATGAAAATTGAATTATTTTTCACCAATTATTTTTTACTCACATTTACTAAGTTATGCACATTTATTTTTTTATCTTAAAAATGATCAGTAAATTTTCATGATAGATAAATAGCTAAAACAACAATTTCAAGTTAGAATCACAGTGAAATTAGATTTAGAAAAAAAAAAGGGAAAAAGATTATTGTAGAAGAAAATCTTAATTATATTAAGTACTTAGCAATTGAAGGATGGGTAGCTCTAATGGCTTGTTTGGTGCACCCACCATAACAAGTTTCCCATGAGACTTCAATAGACCAAGCAGAGGAATAATGGAATGAGCAGCAGACACTGTATAAATAATACCGTCCATTGTACCCATAGCAGCCTATACAAAAATTTGTCCATTATATCAAATAATTAAAATCTACTAATTATTGAATGCACTTGAAATGGAAATTCAATTTTTAATTTTCCCATTATAAAGAAAAAAGTATAAAAAATCCTATGAAGTATCACGAAAATCTATAATTGATCCTGAAACTTTACTGCTCTTAATTATATACAGTGGCCTAATTACCTGAAACTGCTCTTGGTCATGGCTAACCAAAAATGAGTCTGCACCAAGTAGTTTTAGAGCCTCTTATTTTTTGCTGATTGGGGAACTAATAACTGTGACTTTAGCCCCAAAAGCCTTAGCAAATTTAACACCGATATGACCAAGTCCGCCAAGCCCAACTACCCCAACATGTTTACCCATGTCACTTAATTCATAATATTTCAAGGCACTGTAAACTGTTATTCCAGCACAAAGAAGAGGAGCAGCAGATTCAAGAGCCATGTTGTCTGGGAAACGAATAACGTATCGCTGGTTAACCACCATATGATCGGAGTAGCCACCGTAGGTGACAGTTCCATTTGTGTAAATGGAAGTGTATGTCAATGTCCTTTCAGGACAATAATTTTCAAGATCATTATTACAATTCTCACAAGAATTGCATGCACCAACCATGCATCCTACCTCCACTTTATCTCCCACTTTTACTTTTTTCACTTTGCTCCCAATTTCTGTCACTTCTCCTACAATTTCATGCCTGCAGGCAGGGTAAAATAGTTTTTCTAATAAACAGTTGGTAAATTAATTGGCCTTATGTATATATATATAATAAAATAATATATAACATTTTTTTTGGTTTGAAAATTATAATGAAAAAGGCAAAAAAGAGATGATTAATTAAACTTAATTACCCAGGAACAAGTGGGTAAATGGAGAATCCCCAGTCGTCTTTGATGCTGCCAAGGTCAGAGTGGCATATCCCACAGTATAACACCTTAAATCTCACGTCTTCCTCATCAGTTGCTCTACAATATCAATATATGTTAATATTCATGCACAAAAGAATGAAAATAATAATTATTATAGTGTAATACCTCCTAGAGAATTTGAAAGGAGAGAGATGACCAGTTGAGTCTCTAGCAGCCCATCCATATGCC
Source organism: Garcia nutans (assembly GCA_947685225.1). Classification (NCBI taxonomy): domain Eukaryota; kingdom Viridiplantae; phylum Streptophyta; class Magnoliopsida; order Malpighiales; family Euphorbiaceae; genus Garcia; species Garcia nutans. Next base: position 7,771,167 of record CANTUV010000059.1, on the reverse strand, counting down.
TTAACTGGGTGCTCTTCTTCCGGCGCCTTCACCATTTTCAGGTGCAAAGAAAATTAGATAGTTGTAGTTTCCTGGGAGAAAGAATTGCTTGTAGGATATAAGGCTGGTATTATTAAGCGTCATTAGAAGCAAGCGGCTGCAAGTTGCAAAAATCAAGTAAATAGTCCTTTTTAGGGTGATAATTCTGAAGAACAAGAAAATACACACACACACACACACACACACACACACATATATATATATAACACTAGCTTTAGAACGTTGAATTAGTACTATATATGATTTTGTATGTTTTTGTTGGGAAAATCGCTATTTTCCCGCCCCTCGGACCGTCTTTAAGCAGGAATAAATGAGAAAATAAAATAACAATTGAGAAATTAAAGAGAATAAAACACAATGATTTAACGTGGAAAACTCCCGAATGGAGAAAAAACTACGGTCGTTGTCTAACGACAACCAAGAAAAATATTCACTATGCGGCAAATTGTTACAACCACAAATTACAAAATATTTTTCTAACCGACACCCACAAAACAACCCTCAAATATTTATACTCCAAGGAACTCCAAGAGATTGATTCTCTAATTCCTAATATAAACTATTTGGTATTTAACCTATAGCTCTCCTTAAGCTATATTTTGTGTTTGCTTGGTGTATTTACAAATGGAGAGAATGAGCCTATTTATAGGCTTCAAATGCAAATAAATTGTCAAACTAAATTAGGTGAAAATTAGGCTAAATTAGGCACCTCCCATTTTCACCTCACATTTTTGACAATTTCTTCATTGTTAGGCACCTTGCATTTTTGACTTTCTTTATTTTTATTTTTCAATTTTGGTGTGCTACCACCAACAGTTTTAAGCCGATTAATTTAATAAAATTTTTAAATAAGAGAATTACTGCAGCAAATATCGATAATTTTTTGAATATTTGATTTTTGCATTAAATTGAGTAATATAATTAATAATAATAAAAAAATGCTAGATTCCGATTGCCGAATGCCTCCTGAAACGTTCTTGGCTTATATCGAATAATATAATAGGATTATCTAATAATTAAATCTTAACTTTTTTTTTTATCGAAAAATGAATAAAAAAGCTAAGTTTTTCGGTTGTTCAAAATATTTAAAGTATATTGATTTCATACATAATTAATATGTATCTATTTTTAATATTACGTGCTATCTATTTTCAGAACTCCGTACAAGAAATTAATAAATGAAACGAAAAAATTAAGAAAAATAAAAATGAATATATATAAGCATTTAAATTAGTAATATTGTACCTGTTTTAACTATATTTTTAATATTTTAAGATATAAAAATTATTATTAATATTTTTATTAAGTTGAATATTATTTTTTGATATTATAATGTATCAACTCAACTAAAGAATTTAACAAATTTAAATACTACATTTTGATAATTTTTAATTATTAATATAAATCTGAAGAATGATTTGAATAACAGTAATAAACAAAAAATTTATTGATTTTTCGCATTGACATCAAAGTTTATTCTCATATTTACATTATACAAAATAATCAAACCATTATTTCTAGCAGATGAATTAACTAGGAATGTGGAGGCTCTTCTAAATGAATATAATCATACATTACACTTGAGCTCTAGTCTGAGTTAAATAAATTGTGTTATTTCCCACAATAAGATGAGAATTAGGAATATTAATGCTAAATAGCCAATAGAGTCCATGAATTCCATGTCTTGCAATTGCATTATCGTTTGGTGCTTGGGTCGTTGAACCGAACCTGATTTTGATTTAAACATTTGTGTCCATTAATTAAGTTTTCAATTTTTCATTAGTAAGATTTTGCAAGTGATTTTTTTTAAAAAAAAATTAAAGATAATAAAAGATGATTAATCAGTTAATTATTATACCTGTATCTCAGCTTCATTGGCAGATACTAAAGCTAATTGGAGTGTGTAATTTACCATTTGGCTTACAGTTTTGAGTTGAAAAATTATTTGCCATGTGGTTGCCTGGTATCTATTATTTCTTGTAGTCCTGCAAAATTGGAATGCAAAAGATTAACATTTCATCATCTGAATTCACCAAACATATCTCAAATCAACATTGAGAATTGAAAAAAAAATATATATCCCTAAATCAGTAAATAAGATATAGTAAGTACCGGGGAACATGAGCAAAGAACCAATGATGACTATAATTGCTGGTGCCAACTCTGTATATGAGATCTTGTGTAGGATATAAATCAGTGTATCGATCCCATAACCCATATTGCCTAAACCTTAAAATTAAAAGTATATATATACTTATATATTTATGAGTTAAGACTAACTGGAAAATGAAAAGGAAAAAATCAAAATACAATGAATTTAATTTTATTGATGAATTGAGAGCTAACTTGTCACTTGGTTGGTTGATGAATAATTCGTTTGCAAGCGTTGGCTTAGGATCAGGCACAAAGAACTCAGCAGCAGATCGGTCAGGGATCCCTATTTCCCACAGTGTGGAACCTTTTCTAGGAGTATTATATTGAAGAATTCCTAGTTTGATGTTGCCTCCTGCATTCAGAGATGTCGTGAAAACTATTAATTAATTTTTTTTATTATTAATTTTACTCTCTCCAACTGAGATTTTAAATATTTTAAAATTCTAATCATCAGAAAAAGTTTCAAGATATCACATTTTGTCAATTTAATGCAAATTTATAATTCTTGTCAATTAAACAAAAATTATTTGTTTTAATGCAAATTAATTTTGTAGATAGCAATAAAATACTAGAATACAAATGGGTTTTTTGGGCAACAAACAATAAAATAATGTGAACACCCTACTATTCATAATTTTGTTCACGTTATCTTCTTGTTACTTAAACAAACTCATTTTATTTTTCATAAACTCATTTTATTTTTCATTCCTTCTATGTCAGCATGCAATATATAAAATAAGAAGTATGTGTTGGATAGAATTAATATCGAAAAATAAAATTTAATATTTAATTGACAAAATTATAATTTTGAATTAAACTGATAAAATACAATATTTTAATAATTTTTTTTAGTGGTTAGACCTATTTTAATAATAAAAATGATTTTAAATAGAGCTAAATCAATATTTATTAATAAATTATTAATTAATCAACTATATATACCTGATGCAACGGAGATACTGTGTTCGTATTTATAATTTCCAATCAAACCAGGAACCCAAGCATATAAATTATAATTTCCAACTCGGACATTTTTAATTGTAAAATAGTCTTCATTATTAGCTCGAGTCCAAAATTGATAACCCTAATTATACAAAATTGCAAAAGAGGTAATTAATTCTTCCTTAATTTTGTTTTAAAATAAGAAGAAATATATATTGTTTAAGGGCAGTGGCTACCTTGGAGTCAAATTGCCATGAATCTGCATCTCCTGGAACTGCCAAGCCCACATAAGCAAAACTTGCCAATTTGAAATCGCCTCTACATTGTAAAAAGATTATATATATATATATATTTATATAAAGGTATTGTATCTTTAATTTTATAATTAATCAATTGCATATAAAATTATTAGTAAGTATCAACTATCAAACATACAATGATAAAAAAAATAATTATAAAGAAAGTCATGAAATTACTCATTTTGTATTCTTAATTGTCCTGAAACAGTTCCACGTTTATCTGAATATGGGAAATCTTCTGATTGAGGGAAATTATATGGCCAACTTTCCACTTCGTTTAACATCTAAATTAATCATGAATATAACATTAATTGTATATGTGAGAATTTTAAAAAATTGAGAAAAAAAATAAAAATAATTGTTATGTAATTTTTTTATACATCAGATTTAACGAATATGCATTAATTAGTGTTTGTTATATATAATTAGTGTTTTAGTATAATTATTTATTTATTTCTTATAATTTTATTTTTAACACAAATTAAACTTCATTCTTAAAAAAATGAAAATTAAAAACAAACGTACCCGTCTCTTAGCGTCGTTCCAGAGAGTTTTACAATGATTATAGATAGAATTTAGATAAATAAAAATATGCCCAAAAACTTTTTTCCATGACTCTCCGTTTCACTATTTTATATTTTCATCCCTTCTAAATAGTCGAATTGAGTCGAGTTAAATTTTAAAAAGCTCAAACTCGATTCATTATAAAATAATCGAGTTTGAATTTGAATCGAGCTTGAGCCAAGTCTGAGCTTATATCGAGCTAGCTCATATATCATATATCTCGAGCTTAAACTCGAGATTAATTTAAATAAGTTTAACGAATTCAATAAACTTATTTCGGTTTTTATTTTTATTCATCTTTTTCTATATTTTTATAAAAGATACAGTAAAATTAATATTTTTATAAAAAATAAATAATATAATTATATATTAACAAAAATAAAATATTATATTACTATAATTCTATATTTTACTATAAATTATTAATCTTTTTATATTGTATATTATTTAATTTATTTATCACATATATTATTAATCTTTTTATATTGTATATTATTTAATTTATTTATCACATATATCATATATTAATAATTTATATGAATTAAATTAGTTAAAAAATTAATATATTCACACATAGTTTAATATATATAAATTAAAATATATATTTTTAATTACATACATTAAACGAACTAACTTACGAGATTAATTCATTAACTTTATAAATCGCAAGCTAACAAACCGAGTATTTCTTAGTTTGATCTTGGCTCATTTAATAAACGAGCAGTTCAAATTTGAGCCTGAACGAGCTTTTATCGAGCTGAGATCTAAGTCGAGTTTGAATAGCTTGACTTCATTTACAGTCTTACTCCCGTAATAATGAGTACTAGTAAACATCTGCATATGCAATACATATAATTAAATAATAAAATATAAATGAATTGAAATTATTAAGTATTTTATTGAATTATGAGTCTAATTCTTACGTTTAAAAAATTTTAACCTATTTATTTTTGTTTACTTTCATAGTAAGTATGACATTTTTAATTGGTAAATTTACTATAAATTTTGTATTTTTTTTATTTGTGCCGATTCTATTCTAATTATTAGAAATTTTAGTTGCAATTCCACTTTAAATTTCAATTTTAAGAAACTTTTATTAATTAAAAGGCCAGATTCATCCTTAAATTTATCATATGATATTGTCATTTTAATTTTTTAAAGTTCAACTGAAGTTAAGAAAAAGAAAACTCTTTAATTTTGCAAATTTAATTAATAGGTCACCAAATTTACAAAAATTAAAACTCAAATTGATTTTTATTTAAGTTTAAAGATTTAATTAATATTATTATATTATTATATGATAACTTTTAAAGTGGAATTGAATTTTACCGTCGAAATTAATAAGAAAATTTTATCATTACTAGTTCCATTTTAAGTTTAGGATAAAAATATAACTAAAATTTTAATTTGGAGTACAATTTATATTAAAATAAGACGTAATTATAAAAATGTGTAACGTTCAGGTAAATTCATATATAAAACTGAAATATAATACTCTCAGTTTCAAATTTATAATTCAGTGTTTACTTTTCGTCTTTTAAAATTTAATTCACTTTTTATTTTTAAATGTTAATTTTAGTAGAAAATTCTTTATCTTGTTATTAATTATATTATATTTAATATATATATTGAATTAAATTTATATGATCAATGCGTTATTATTAAAAAATTGAGAAAAATTATACCTCCCACAAGTTTTTATACATTTTTTTTTATTTTTATCATGATATTTTAAATTATTTCATAATAAAATTATAATAAACTATCTAAATTCATAAATTCATAATAAAATGATATTTTAATAAAATAATTATATTTTTTTATAAATCTAAATATATTTTGAAAGATATCGTAAATTTAAAATTTTTTATTTTTTTGACATTTATATAAAAGCCCCTTAAAAATGGATATTTTATTTTATTTTTTGATCAGTAAAGTTTTTTTATGATTAAAATAAATATGATTAATAAACTTACATATAAGAGAACGGGCCCAACATGAGAACTAAGCTCTTGCCTAATGGGTCCACCAACACAAAACTCCTCACTGGGTCGTATCATCCAAAATACCATAGTTGGATTATGTGATATCCACCCATATACTTTGCTGTCTTTATGTTCCATGGAATATTCGCACTTGTCATCCACCTTCCCAATTAACAAAACAAAATCCAGCAATAAAATTATTCAGATAATGATTAATAATTGCTATTGGGCAATTCGACCTCGTTAGCTAATTGGTTAATACTTGTCTATAAATTGGAATTCTTTTAACATATTAATCAATCCTATAAATCGGTCATTTTACCTCCGGCAGACTTTTCTCGGAAGCCAATTTGGGTGCCTTGGAGATATCGGATTCAAGGTTTAAAAGGTACCCTTCTATTTCGTTTTCACAAAAAGATATCGATGAATTTGCCCAGCCTTTTAAGTTCGCTTTAATCGGTCATTTTACCTCCGGCAGACTATCTATGAAAGCTTTACAGAAAGGTTTTGATTTGATTGGTTTTAGGGGCCCCTTTTCGATTGGCTTGTTGAATGATTCAGACGTGCTTCTTAACTTCCAAGCAGAGGATGATTTTTTGCGTTGTTGGTTACGGCAACTTTGGTTCTTTAATGGGTTTGGCATGCGTGTATTCAAATGGACTCCGGAGTATAATCCATCCTGTGACAGTCCGATTTATCCAATTTGGGTCTCGATGAATGGTTTGCCAGTTCATCTATTCCACAAACGTGCTCTGTTTTCTATTGCAAGCCGGATTGGTGTCCCATTAAAAGTCGATGCAGCTACCGCTTCTCTTTCCAGACCATTAACTGCTCGGGTATGTATTGAAATTGACTTGTCTTGTGTATTGCTTGATAAAGTTTGGATAGGTGATGAAAATACTGGTTTTTTCCAAAATATTTTGCATGAAAATTTGCCAAAATTTTGTACTCATTGCTTCAAGATGGGACACTTAATAGCCAACTGTGAGGCTAGCAATGCTATGGTTACTGATACTAAAGGTGTTGAGGCTGTTATATCGGAAAAAATTTGGGTTCCTAAAACTAATACTCGGATTGTTAATTCTACAAATACTGATAAAGCTAAATCTGTACAATGTGAAGTTGATAAAGCCAACTGTGATAAGATTGTTCCTGATAAAGTTGTGCATGACTTGAATGCTACCATTCCAACAATAAATTCAAATTCTATTTCCTTACATGGAGCTGACAATAATGTTAAGGGCAAGGGTAAATTAGAAGTATCTTCAGTTGATGGGATTGTTGATGATACTGAATGCAAGGATCAATTGGATGTAGCTTCAGATAATATGATATTTGATTCTCAGAAATTCTTAATTAATGACTCGGCTGCTATTAATGTTGAGGAGAGAATTATAGAAGATGATTCTGGCTTTCAAACAGTTAAATCTCATCGTGGTCGCTCTAAAAAGAATATCTTAGGCCTTGAAGTAGTTAGTGAATCAGACATTGAATTGGATGAAGCTCAAGCTCAAACTGAAACAAACTCTGATAAAGATGCTGTTGTTGTTACCAAAAAGAAACGGGGCTGGCCCAAAGGGAAGAAACTAGCTATAGTAGGAAGCTCCATTCCTATTTCTAAACTCGATGCTGCTGGAATAGAATCTTCCTTTGAAGGTATTTCGGTTAGTTTGCCTATCTCTAATTCGGTTCAGAATCTTGCTCCCTTTGATCAATGAATGTTTTATTTTGGAACTTAAGGGGTATTGACTCTTCTTTACCTCGATTGTCTACTCTCATTAAATTACATAAATTGGCTTTGCTTGTGTTGATTGAACCTTTATCCACTGTTTCTAAGATGAACTTTTTGGCTAATAAATTGGGGTTCACAAGATCTTTTGCTTCAATTAGTAATAAAATTTGGATCCTGTGGCGTGAGAATATTTTTAAACTCTCTAGGTTTATGGATGGTGGTCAGTTATTAACTTGTGAAGCTGTCCATTTCCAGTCTGGTTTTGTTTTCAATATTTCAACTGTCTATGGGGGTCATGATAGGGTAGTCAGACAAGATCTATGGGATGCTTTGTTCAAAGTTTCTGATTCTTGCTCTTCTCCTTGGATTGTTGGGGGGGGGGGATTTTAATGTTATTAAATATAGTAGTGAATATGTGGGTTCAGGAAATGTTGAGCTAAATGGTATGCAAGATTTTGTGGATGCTTGTGATGAATGTGGTCTTCAGGATATTCCTTTTCAAGGTAACGAATTTACTTGGACGGGTATTCGCCAAAATGGTCGGGTTTGGAAACGTCTTGATAGAGTTATGGCTAATTTCTTATTATTTGATGCTTTTGATGTTGTTTCAGTTCATCACTTAAGTAAGAATTCCTCGGATCATTCGCCTCTTCTTTTTTGTTGTCAAAAATCCGAATTTAAGTATCCTAAGTCATTTAAATTCCAACATATGTGGCTTCAAGATGATTCTTTTCTTTTTACTGTGAAACATCATTGGGGCAGTGGTTTTAATGGAGGTGGCATGTCTGGTTTGTTTACCAAGCTTCGTTCTCTTAAAAAGGTTCTTCGGGAATGGAATCAAAATAAATTTGGAAATATTTTTTTTGGTATCAAAGGCGCAGAAGAGGAGGTCATTCAAGCTGAAGAAAGATATGTCACTGATTCATCAGATTTTAATTTACAGGTATGGAATAAAAAGCAGGCAGTATTGCACCAAAAATTAAAGATTGAGGAAATTTTTTGGAAACAAAAATCTCATATTAATTGGCTTCAGGATGGGGATCGTAATACCAAGTATTATCATAATTTCGTTAAAATGAGACGTAAGCAATCTCGTATTATTTCGATTAAGAATGATGCTGGTGTTCGATTAGTTGAGCAGGATGATATTGGTGCAGAGGCGGTTCGACACTTCCAGACTCTGTTTGCTTCTGAGAATAATTGGGATTTTTCTTGTACTACTCCGATTTTGGATAATATTCCCTCTCTTGTTTCTTCGGATGATAATGAGGCGATTCTTTCTGTTCCTGATGCACTAGAAATTAAAGCTGCGGTTTGGCAGTTAAATCCTAACAGTGCTCCAGGTCCTGATGGGTTCAATGGGTGTTTTTTCAGGAACTGTTGGGATATTATTGGTCGGGATGTAGTTAGTGCTGTTCAAGAGTTCTTTTTGGGGGTCCCTGTTCCTAGAGCTGTTGGTAGTGCGGTTATTATTCTACTTCCTAAGGTGGTTAATCCTAATAATTTTGACAATTATCGTCCTATTTGTCTCGCTTCATTTTTTAGTAAGGTGTGCACTCGTATTTTGGCTAATCGGTTAGCTCCAATATTGGACAAGCTTATTTCTAAAGAGCAAGCAGGTTTTCTCAAAGGTCGTTCTATTCATGCTCAGATTATGTTGGCTAATGAGATTTTTCATGATCTCGATAAAAGAACCTGGGGTCATAATATTGCTCTCAAATTGGATATGGCCAAGGCTTTCGATAGGGTCTCACGGGACTTTCTCCGAGCTGTCTTACTTAAATTTGATTTCTCTGATAAATTTACTCAACTTATTCTTGGTTATTTGGGTGCTACCCATCTTTCGATATTGGTTAATGGAGTGAACTACGGTTTCTTTCAAGTAAAACGGGGGGTTAAACAAGGTGATCCACTCTCTCCTTTGTTGTTTATTCTTGCATCTGAAGCTTTTTCAAGAGGTTTGAATGATTTGATCTCTAAGGGTAAAATTCGTCCCTACATGCTTACCAGAGGGAGTCCTATTGTTTCTCACCTTGCTTTTGCTGATGATTTGTTGATTTTTATTGATGGTGATGTTCGATCTCTTAAGTATTTTCGAGCTTTTTCAGATTTGTACCAGCGAGTTTCAGGGCAGCTTATTAATTATGCCAAGAGCTCGTTCTATTTTTCTGATAAAGCCAAGAGAACAATGGTGCACAAGTTTGAAGATATTCTTACCATTCGTAAGGGCACTCTCCCATTTACCTATTTAGGTGCTCCTGTTTTTAAAGGTATTACTAGAGCTTCCTATTGTTCAAATTTGTTATAAAAAGTGGATGATAAGTTGACAGGTTGGTTAAAACGCTTCCTTAGCCCAGGTGGTCGTCTTACTCTCATTAAGCATGTGTTGAGTGCCATTCCGGTTCATATTATGGGTGCTCTTTTATTGCCTAAATCCATTATTATTGCTTTGGAAAAACGCTTTGCTAGATTCTACTGGAGTGGGAATGATATTTTAAAACATCATTGGGTTCGTTATGATAAGATGTGTTATCCTGTGATGGAATTGGGTTTGGGTATTAAATCATTGGTTGCTCTTCAAGAAGTTTTTTCAATCAAGAGACTATGGATGTATCTCTCAAGAGATTCTCTTTGGGCAGAATGCCTTCTTGGTAAATATGGTCGTCGGGGAGATTTGGTCTACTCAGCTCTTGACTCTCCTGGCTGGAAGAATTTATGCAGAATATACGAGATGCATCATGATGCTTTTTCTCTTATTAATGGTAATGTTGTTTGGAAGGATGGCAAGAATTTTTCTTTGTCTCTAGCATATGACATGGTTAGAGACAAGAAAGAATCTAATCCTGAGATTGCTTGTATTTGGAATTCTGTGGTTCCTGCCAAATTATCCATTCATACTTGGCGTGTGTTTCAGGATTCTCTTCCGTTGCCTCACAAAATTCAACAGCTTGGTGTTTCTTTGTGTTCGGTTTGCTTGTTCTGCTATAATGCTCCTGCATCTATTTCTCACATTTTTCATGATTGTCCTAAGATTCATAGACTTTGGAGTTTATTTTGTGGTTACTTATTTCCTCAGTGCAGATGTCGTGCCTCATTGTATCATGAGTTGAAGTCTTGGTTTAGATTAGCACAATCTAATTCCTTAAAAGGGCGTCTGGCTTGTATTTTGCCACAGGTCATTTTGTATGAGGTTTGGTGTGCTTATTGTTCTTCTGCTTGGGGTACTCAAGTTTTTTGCTTGCAGGCTGTGAACCATAGAATTTTGAAATTCCTCCTTAGTTGGGGTGCTGTTCACTCGGGTGACAAGTGGGCAAGGGAGAGTTCTTGCTATGATTTTTTGCCTACTGGTTGTGGGAGATCTACCATTCGGCCTAAACTTGTGTATTGGGCTAGGCCTCCAATGGGATATATGAAATTGAATGTTGATGCTTCCTTTTCAGAGCAAAGAGCGACGGGAGGAGCTGTTTTGAGGGATGAATGTGGTTATTTTATTGGAGCCTTTTCTTTCCTTTTACAGGCTGAATCTTCTTTTCATGCTGAATTTAATGCTTTGTGGAGTGGTTTTTGTTGGTGTTGCGATCAAGGAATTTATCCATCCAGACTTCATATTGAAAGTGATTCCCTTACTTTAGTTCAACAACTAAATGGGGATGCTCCTTCTTCCATGCATCTGATTGATCGTGCTCGTGAAACTCTTCAAGGGTGTGTTATTTCATATATCCCCAGGGAAGGTAATGTAGTAGCTCATTCAATTGCTTTTCAATGTAGGCTTGATGGTTATTCTAGGCAATTCTGGTCCTTGCTTTCTCTTCCTAAGAGAATTATTGGCATGATCTTGACGGATGCGAATGGTCTTCCGTATGTTTCTTTTAGATATTAACTCTATTTTGTTCTTATCCTGTCATGTATTTTGGCTTTCCTTTTTTTGAATGACTCTGTTTTATAAAGAGGTTGTAACTCAAACTTTTTAAATATTTTGTCTTTTATAAATATAGCCGGTGGTTCCGCCCACCTTTACCAAAAAAAAAAAAATCAATCCTATAAATATTAGAGGTTTAGGGATGAATTAGATTTTACTCTTCTTATTATTAAGAAAGAATGATATTCTTCATTATATTTTTTTTAAAATTTTTATTTTTTTACTAAAAGTATTTTAGTCATTTTATTATAAACTCATAATAAACTCATTATAAACTATATAAAATTTATAAACTCATAATAAACATATAATAAACTCATTGTAAACTAATAAAAATATGGTATTTTAGTAAATATTTTATAAATTTTGGTATTTTGATAAATAATTTATAAATATAGTAAATTTAGAATTATTTTTAATTTTTCTTATATTTTTGTCAAAAGTACTATTATTAATTAATAACTTTATACAAATATACATTTTATGTAATAAAAAAATATAAATAGCAAAATAACAATGGCATATTAAAAAATTATTAGAAAATTATCTCCCCTCTAGTAGGGGTTCTCGCCTCCCTTTCAGGGTTTTTTTCACCCTAGTTTTTCAGGGTTTCTCACTTAATTTTTCTTTAATTTAAGTGCTTTGATTATGACATAGAATGACGATATAGATGCTTTACTAGCCTTCTTGGATCTTACGTCTGATAAGAATATTATCATAGAAGTAGATCTAGATCCAGAGGCTTAAAGTTCTCAATGTTTTCTAATCTCTCTTTGTCTAGTGGAGAAACTTCTAACAACGAAGGATGTTAATGTCCCAGAAATTATGCACTACTATGATGAAGAGTTGGCGAGTATAAAAGGGCTTTTGTTTCCTTTAATTAGGGACTAATTTTTTTGTGTTTCAATTTTGCACATAAACAAACAGGGATAGGGTGTTGAAGACAGGACCATGGTGTTTTGATGATCAATTATTACTTCTCTGCCTAATATTGGAAGCGAATGATATGGTTGCAATAGCCTTGTTTCCGGATGATACCTTTTGGGTACGAGCCTATGATGTGCCTTTTATGTGGATGTCTATTGATATTGCTAAAATTACTGCAAACCTTATGGGGAAGTTGGTAGCAATTGACAAAGGAGATACTCATGGATGGTCTAATTATATTCGATTTTGTGTATATATTTTGATTAATAAGGAATTGTATAAGGGAGTTTTATTGAAGCTTGGCAATATTGTATTGTGGATCTGATTAAAATATGAACAGCTTTCAGCATTTTGCTACAACTACAGTTGTTTGGGTCATTTGTTGCATGATTGTGATTAAGAGAAGAAAACAAATGCTAGCCAGTACGGTGAATGCATGAAGGCTTCCCCTAAGAAAGGTTTTTAACTTAGGAACTCTGCTAAAAAAATATAAAGAGTCTAAGCTTTTGGTTGCTCTTTACTAGGATAGTAAGAAAATATCTATTGAGTCATCTGATAACCGAGGTTCTTCTTCCAACAATAGATCCTTAAAAGATATTTTGGCATCATTAAATGCTTCTCAAGCTATTGAGTTGCATGTTTAGGATACTATATTGTATGGTACTACGGAAGGCAATAATTTTAACATTATACACCAGGATTCCTCTCTTACTACCCCATCGGAACAATCTCAAGCCATATTCATGGAGGATGGATCTCAATATGGGCAGGCATTAAAACTAGATTTGGGAGCTTTAGGTTCCAGTGATATGAGAAGTCTAAGAAGACAAAGTATGGCTCTCCTTCGAGGAAAAAATCACCTTAGAAAAAGAATGGCTAGAGATAAGGCACATGATGATATAAGGAAGAATACAGTGATTAATGATTCCTTGAAGAGATCACACACCATGAATAGGGAAACTGATAGAGTAGATGATCCTACTACCTACAAAAGGCAACAATCTTGCTCTACTGTACCAGAGGTGACTGGTTTGAATGAAACTAGTTGCTTATTACAATGAAGCTATTAAGTTACAACCGTCGAGGTTTGGGTGGTCCTTTAGCAGTTGCTAATCTAGGCCGACTCATCCGGTTTAAGACACCCAATATGCTTTTTCTTATAGAAACTAGAGTCTCTGATGTCAATATGATTGCTATTAAGCAATAGTTCGATTTTAATAGTGGGGTTGCCTTCAAAGAAGCTTCAGGAGGAGGAGGTTTGGTGTGCTTTTAGGATGATTCGGTTATGCTTACCTTATGATCCTATTCATTGCATCATATTGATTTTGAAATGAATAATCATTCTTGCCCAACATGGAGACTGTCATTATTCTATGGTTGGTTTAAAGCTCGATTAAAATTTTAGTCATGGGAATTGCTACGTCGTTTATATTCTCAATCACCTCTCTTATGGGTTGTGATAGGTGATTTCAATAAAATTTTGCTACATTCTAAGAAACTTGGAGGGGGTGTAGAGAAGCAATACTGTGATTTCTAAGTTTTAAGAGGTTTGCATAGACTGTGAGCTTGTTGATCTAAGCTTTCATGGTTATCCATTTACTTAGGGACAAGGCATAAGTTCATCGAAGAAAAACTGGACAAGCTTCTTGCTAATACTTTGTGGCTTCAATTATTTCCAAATTCAATCTTGCATCATGTTTATCACATGGGTTCATACCACTTTCCTATCCTTCTTGACGGTAATGGTGATGGGTATTTGCCTAATGTGGGTAAGAAAGTCTTTAGTATTGAATCTATGTGAGCTAGAGTCTTGAATTGTATGCAGATTATCAGGAATTGTTCGAATCCAGATCGCAACATAGATTGGAGTATAAAGGATGATCATTGCTGCCAAGGACTTAGTGCTTGGAGTCAGACTTCTTTCAAAAATTTTTCAAAGAAAAGGCGAGACCTTAGGAATCAGTTGAATGGACTGCCTATTAGTGAGAATCCATATGTGTTGTCAAAGAGGAAAAATATTAAATCAAAGATTATTGAATTGAACTATAGTGAAGAAAAGATGTGGAGTCAAAGGACTAAAGACCAATGGCTTCATGAGGGTGATGGAAATACTCGATACTTTAATACAGTGGCTTCCAAGGAGGAAAACTAATTATATGCATTCTCTTTTGGATAATGTAGGCTGTGAACTTTGGGGCTAAGATCTAAATAATAACATTCAGCAATTTTATGTCAATCTTTTCTCCTCTAAAACTTGGGGTAATATATGCACTAATGATATCTCTTTTTGTGCAGCCAAAAGTTATAGATGCTATGAATCAATTTCTTAGTCAACCTTTCATAGCTGAGGAGGTGGTCAAGGCAGTTAATATGTTGCATCCAACAAAAATATCCTAGACCAGATGGACTTTCGTCTATTTTTTATAAAAAATACTAGAGTATTATTGGACAAGATGTGGTGCATTTAATTTTGGATGCTAGTGGATTTTAACCATACTAATATCTGCTTAATTCCAAAGGTAGCTTCACCTAAGCCTATCACAGAATTTAGGCCTATAAGCTTATGTAATGTTATTTGTAAAATTACTACCAAAATGTTGGCTAATATATTGAAGGGTATTTTGGATGAACTTGTTGATATTACCTAGAGTGCTTTTGTTCTTGGCTAATGATTCACTGATGATGTGCTCACTGCTTTGAGGTGTTTCATTATATGAACTGTTTTCGCAATGGAAATAAGAGATTTATGCCACTTAAGCTAGATATGGCTAAAGCTTATGATAGGGTAGAATGGTCCTATTTAAAAGTTGTAATGTTGAGGCTGAGTTTTGCTACTGCTTGGGTGGATCTGATCATGCATTTTATCACTACAGTATCTTATTTTGTGTTAGTTAATGGAATGGCTTCAGGAAAATTTTCACCCTCTAAAGGTTTAAGACAAGGAGATATATTGTCTCCCTATCTATTGTTGTTGTATACTGAGGGACTTATAGATTTGATAGAACAAGTTAATAATTCTTATTATCTACATGGTATCCATATTTGTAGAGGTGCTATAGTTGTTTTACATCTACTATTTGCAGATGATTGCCTCTTATTCATTAGAGCTAATTACAGTGAAATTCATGTAATTTTCCAATTTCTAAGAAGGTATGAGCCTCTCTCAGGGCAAAAAGTAAGTTTTTCAAAGTTTGAGGTATCTTTCAGTGGTAATGTTGGTGATAGTGCTAGAACAAAGTTGTTTTCTTTAATGCAACAATTATACCTGGGATTGCCAATGGTGGTGGGTTGATCTAAATGTCTCATCTTTATTAGAATAAAGGATAAAATTTGGTCCAAGCTTTTGGATTGGAAAGGGAAATACTTATCTTAGTAGGGAAAGAACTTCTTGTAAAAACAATGGCTCAAGAAATTCCAAATTATATCATGCATTGCTTTAAATTTCCTTCTTATTTGTGCTATGAATTGAGAGTAATGATAAGCCACTTTGGTGGGACAGAAGCTTGATGAGAAGAAAATCCATCTTTGTCAGCGGGATCATATGTGTTGTCCTCAAAGAGAAGGGGGTTCAGGGTTTAGAGATTTTACGAGCTTTAATAAAACTTTGTTAGCTAAACAGGGGTGGAGACTTATTATTTACCCAGATTCCTTAATATCTCATCAGCTCAAGGCCGCTATATCCCTTCTTCTTTTATGGAGACAAATATTGGTTCTTCTCCTAGTTATACCTAGCAACGTATTATTTGGGGAAGGAAGATTTTATAGGAGGGAGTTCGATGGCAAGTTGACAACAGAAATGGCATTAAAATATGGCTAGATAAATAGATACCTTAGCCAATGTCCTTTAAAGTGATCTATATAATTCGCTTAATCTCAATGACACTATTGATTCTTTAATAGATGAGAACCATAGATGCTGGGATTTATCTGTGCTGAATAGTATTTTTCTGCCCATTGATGTTGAACGTATCTTTCAAATTTCCCTTAGTGATTTACATAGGGAGGACTCCATGACATGCAACTATCATTCAATAGGTGATTATATGGTTAAAAGTAGGTATCAGATTGTTCTTCAACAAATATGCTACTCAAATGCTGATCCTTCATCTTCAAATACATTAGGATTTTGGAAATCTTTGTGGAAACTAACGATACACCAAGAGTAATTAATTTTATATAGAGATCTTGTCTTGATATATTGCCAACCAAGTCATTGCTGCATCGTCTAATAGAAGCATTTCTAAGAATTATCAGTTTTTGGAAGAAATTGCTCTACACTTATTTACCTTCTGTAATATCTTTTGTGGAATCTGGGCTCGCTTTGATTTGTCCCATGTCTATAATATTGATAGTTTCTCATTCAGTAATTTGGTTCATACACTTATGGAAGGTTTTAAGTGTTGATAAGATAATGACTTCATGTCTCTTTTGTTATAATATCTGGTTCTTGAGGAATAAATTCATACATGAGTAGACTTCTTTCTCCCATTCCTTGCTTAAAGGCTTAGTGGATCATATGATTTCTGAGCTTCCTTACTTTGATATGGATATTGTGAAGGTTTCAATTGCTACTAAACAAGCCAACTAGATCCCTCTAGCAGATAACGTCTTTAAGCTTAATACAGATGCATGTATCATCTCTTCAAATGTTACACGTTTGGAAGTTGTTTTCAAAAACCATAAAGGCGAAGTTCTTGCTTGTGCATCAAGGAACCTTCCTGTTGCATGGTCTCCATCTCCGGCAGAAGTGAAAGCAATTGGGTTTGGTTTGCAGTTAGCATTGATCTAAGCTTCAGGAGTTTAGAAATCGAATCTGATTGTAAGCCTATATTTGATGCGCTGAATTCTGGATTAATATATAGGAATGAGTTGGGTGTGATGCTAGATGATTGTCGTATTTTTAAGAAGACTTTTGAGGCTTGCAGTTGGAACTATGCTTTTCGTGATTGCAATAAGGTTGCCCATAATTTGGCAAAGTAGAAGGTTGATTAGGGGAAGGTTAAAATATGGGTGGAAGAGTATCCCCCATCAATCTCTGACCTTGTGCTTTTGTATGCCTTATGTTATCATGCTTCTGTTCCTTTGTATGCAACTTCATTAGTTACATGATGGGTGTACGGGGTGAACTTGTGGGTTCAGGTTTAACTTAACTCTCATCTTGTGATTTCTTGATGTTTTTCTTCTGAGTTTCTTCATTGAATTGCATTATCTTCCTATAAAAAAACAATGGCATGTTTAATTTCATATTTAATGAAGTATAAAAAAGATAAAAAATCATACCTCTCCCATAAATTTATGATTGCTTAGATGAGTCAAAAGAACAGCTTCAGGATATGCAAGTGGTTACCACTTTGGCGATCCTTAATTGTAGGCATGTTTCTTTGCTTATTGTCTGATATTACCATATAATTAAACCTAACCCATTAACACATTGAGTTACTGAGTCAGTATTCGAGAGCCTCAGTTCTATTTTTCTAATATATATAACATCAAAATTTTATTACCTTTTATTTTGGAGTTTGAAAACAAGTCTAATTTGATCAAGATTTATATCGCCGTATCCAATTAAGTGTTCCATAATCGCATATGAATAAAATCTTGAATTTCCACACAGTAATATATACATGCAAAAACTCGAATTATATGAATTAAGTACATATGTGCTATCAATGTATATTTTTATTTTTTTAAAAATGCATTTTTTTTAAAATAACAAATTAATGTATTTCCATACCTTTAGTCTATATTCAAGGGAACACTATTATTGTTAATGGAAATATCCCATTTTTTGCTGAATGAAATTTCCACTTGGTCTTCATTTTTCATTATAACTCCAAAATTTGTTCCTTGTAACCTACAAATTATTCATATCAAATAATCACAATCAGCTAGTAAGTTTGATTTAACTATTTTAGTGTATGTTTTGAATTTAAGCAGGTATATATAAATCATAATTAAATTTTAGTTTTTTTTATGGTCATGAAGGAAGAATTAATTTTAATTACATTCTTATATAAAAATATATTATATAGTGTCTTACATGTGTGTGTGTGTGTGTATAAAGTTTTTTACCAACTTGCTGTAAGGGACAACTTACTTGCCAAATATGTCATTACTTCCTGGTTTGTACCAAACAACGTTCCAATAATTACATAATGTATTTTTTTTTGTTTGGCATATTATTAGTACAATGATTCAAGACATTTAATTTGAGTAAAATGCAAAAAAATAAAATAAAAGTTGAATAAAATAATAATCATTTTTTTGCTAGTGATATTTAAATTTAAAAATATTAGAATTTTTTTCAAACCTCGAAATAACTTAACTAAAAAAATTCATTTTATTTGTATTGTAATATGATCTTTGAGCATTGTAAGATTACATACCCACGATTATCTTCTTGATTTTCTATTTCGAGTAAATTTTCAATTTCGTGATATTTGATAGCAGTCACGAGTCCATCTGGTTTTTATTATGGTTATGTTTTCTATCCCACATCGAAAGATGTGGGATAGCAGAGAGGAGTTTTTGGCTATAAAATTTTTTTCCCCATCAGTTAAAAATATTATAAAAATAAGTCCATTTATTTATAAGGCTTATTTTCTTTTCTTTCTTTTTTTGTATTTTTTCTTTAAAATTAGTAATATTATTTAGTAGTGTCCGGGGATGTAGGCAAAATTGACCGAACCTTATTAAATTTTAGTGTTCTCTTTATTATTTATTTAATAGTTATTTTAAATATAGTTGTGGTGGTATTTTATACTTTTAATTATATATCTAGGAAAATTCTGTCTAAGAAAAGACTTAATATTTAAGCGTGTCAATTGTGACCCACCTCTCTTTTCTAAAAATATTTATGGTATAATTAATTAGTGTAATTGTTCACACACTATATATATTATTGATGAAAAATTAATTGGTGCAAATTAGAAAAATCGTTGTATGGATTGAAACAATCTCCAAGGCAGATGTACAAATGATTTGACAATTTTATGATAAGGCAGAAGTACGCAAGAAGCAAATACGATCACTGTGTGTATTTGCGCAAGCTACAAGATGAATTTTCATATATCTTATCTTGTATGTTGATGATATACTGATAGCTTCAAAGAATCTAGAAGAAATTGAGAAGTTGAAGGCTCAACTGAATCAGGAGTTTGAAATGAAAGACTTGGGTAAAATAAAAAAAAATTTAAGCATAGAGATATGCAAAGATAGGAAGAGAGAGAAACTTTGTTTGAATCAGAAACAATATCTGAAGAAGGTACTACAACGTTTTGGACTGAATGAAAAGTCAAAACCTGTAAGTACACCACTTGCACCTTATATGAAGCTCACCTCATCTTCATCTCCTAAAAATAAAGTAAAACGGGAGTACATGTCTAAGGTTCCATATACAAATATTATTAGTAGTGTGATGTATGTTATGGTGTGTACAAGGCTAGATATTTCACAATAAATTAGAGTTGTGAGTAGGTATATACATGATCCTGGTAAGGAGCATTGGCAAGTTGTGAAATGGATCCTACGGTATATTCTGAACACCGTAGATGTTGGGTTAATATTTGAGCAAGATGAGAAAGATGGTCAATGTGTAGTTGGATATTGTGATTCTGATTATGGTGGTGATTTGGATAAACGTAGATCAACAACTGGTTATGTGTTTACACTTGCTAAGTGACCCGTTAGTTAGAAGTCTACGTTACAGTCAACAGTTGTCTTGTCTACTACAGAAGCCAAGTATATAGTAGTATCAAAGGCTGTTAAAGAAGTAATTTGGCTTCAAGGGTTGCTTGGTGAACTAGGAATTAGACAAAAATATATTAAATTACATTGTGATAGCCAAAGTGATATTTATTTAGCAAAAACCAAGTTTATCATGCAAGGACGAAGCACATCAATATTTGGTATCACTTTATACGTGAGATTATTACTTCAGAAAATTTGAACCACAGATATGTTGACAAAAGTGGTGAGAGCTGTCAAGTTCAATCATTATTTTGACTTGATCAATGTTTTGAGAAATTGAAAATGAGCGCTTCACAGAGTATTTGGAGATATTACTAAAAATATTTTTTTATGAGAGAAGATTTTTATATTGTATATAGAAAAATAGCTAAGGTGGAGATTTGTTGATTGTAGCTATGTTTTCTATCTTACATCGAAAGATGTGGGATAATGGGGAGAGGTTTTTGGCTACAAAAAAAACCCCTCTCCCATTAGTTAAAAATATCCAAAATAAGCTCATTTATTTATAAGACTTTTTTTTTGTATTTCTTCTTTGAAATTAATAATATTATTTTGGTGGTGTCCGAAAACGTAGGTAAAATTGACCGAACCTTATTAAATTTTGGTGTTCTCTTTATTATTTATTTAATAGTTCTTTTAGGTATAATTATGGTGGTCTTTTGTGCTATTAATTATATGTCTAGAAAAATTTTATTTAAAAAAAGACTTAATATTTAAGAGTGACCATTATGATTCACATATCTTTCTTGAAAATATTTTTAGTATAATTAATTGATATAATTATTTACAAAGTATATATATTATTAGAGAATAATTTGGTAATGCCGTTGTCCATCACCACCTGTAAAGTAAATATAATTATTATATGTACATAGTCACGCCATGAGAAGTGACAGCAAACGTCACATAATTTTTAATTGTGTGTTTAAAAACTAGCTAAAATTTGTATGTTTTGATAGGGAATTTGTTTCCACTTGTTTCTAATTCTTACAACCTCTAAAATTAAAAGTGTAGATAATTGTAAGTTTGGCATTATTTAAAAAAAAAAAAAAAGAAATAAGGGAAAAAATCTCATAAGTAGTTAGAGAATAAGTTATTGTGTGGAGTTTTATCCAAAATCAGATTTAGACTCATAAAAATCAAGTAATCATTATTTAAATCTTAGATTTGAGTTCAGGCGTTTCACTACTTCTTCGTATATAATTAATAAAAAAAGTTCATTAATTTTTTTCTTTATACTTAATTCAAAATACCTTTCTTTAGAAGTAATTAATGCCAAACTAAACCAAATCTCCTTCAAATTCGATTTCTCTATATATAAGCATACCAATGTGCGTACCCAAATATATACTACTAATTAGGTCAGGCCGTAGAAAACCAGTCATAACTACTTATTATGTGTTAAAATATTTTTAAAAATATAAATTTAATTAAATAAAAATATAAAATTCACATTAAATATATATGCCCACGATATTAATTTCATAAAATAAAATTTTACATAAAAAGAAGGGAAATAAATTAAGAATGTATATTACATTCTGAGAATCCTCTTCCTACAGTATAACTCTTGAAACCGAGTTGTTCCTCAAAATATTCCTACAATAAAATAAAAAATGTTCATAAGAAAAATTTTATTAAATACTATATATATACTTCTAACCTCTTATATTTTATTTTCCAATCAATTAAGTAAATTCTTCATCTCAAACGAAAAAAAAAAAATCTAACCTGTGAAAATTTAATGAAGAGCAAAAACCCATTTGCTTAACATTTGGTAGCCATGTGAAAATGAAAGCAAGCATTCCAAAGTACAAATACAGAGAATAACACTTGATATTCATGTGGTAATTAGTGAATTTTGGAGAAAATTGTATAAAAATAATAAAAAAACAAGTTGATTAATTAATACATAAAAATGGATAAGGCAAGTGCATCTAGTGAATGATTTCTATATTTCTTTTTCAGTTTTTTATTTACTGTTGTTTCAAGCAAGTGGTTAAATTAAACAACAAAATAATTAGGCTGTCTGTGTTTTATTTAATTCTGGGAATTGGACAATTATGGTAATAAAGCTTAAAAAATCTATATTAAAAAGGATTAATATCAATGTTTTGAAATTTCAGGTTCCCTTGTTATGGTGATTAGGATTGTTTTATATTATTACAGCAGACTCTCCACAAAATCATATTAGTTTTAAATTAATGAAATTTGTTAAATATACTCCAAAATTTTCAAATATATTTGATCTTATTTTTTATTTATAAAAAAAAAATTATATTACACGTATAATTTTGGAACTTACAATGTCTTTATTTACTAATTGTAAATGTATGCAGTTTTTCTTTATTAGTGTAAAATTTAAATAAATGTAATTTTAATATTTATACTATTATATTAAATTTAAAAAATAATTATTATCTATAAAAATAAATAACTAAAAATACATTAACACACCATTTTCCATAATATAGAAAAGATAGAAAAATTTGTATGTGTTTATATAAACTGCTAAAATGTTAAAAAGAAGATTTAAGGAAAAGTTTTCAGAAAATTACCTAATTTCTTTTTTTGTAAAAAATTTTTTTTCCAAGAATATCTTATAATTTTCAGTTTAATTTTAATGATATATATATATATATATTTAAACTTAACTAAAAATATTCTTAGAAATAAGTATTTTTGAAATTTAAAATTATAAAGCGAGTATTTTTGAAAACATTTTTATTTTTTAAAATATTTTTATACTTTTCAAGATATTCAAAAGATTTTTCACTTTAACATAAAGATTTAGATTCTTGTAAAAAAATAAAAATTAAATATTCACTTTTTTTTTTGAATGATAAAAAAATAACAAATGTTTATGCTCATGGAAAAGAAGAAGGCACGCTATGTTAAAGAAAAAAAAATATTTCTATTAGTATTATTATTATTTTCTTTCTATATACTTGGACAATTAAATAATATTTTTGTAGTACATCAGAATATAAATGAAAAAATTATAAAAAATATAAACTTGCCTAAATAAATAAATTACAAATTAATCAAGTTTCTCTTGGCCCTTCTAAACGAATGTAATCATACATTACACCATGGAAGGGGCCATCGTCTCTTGATTGAGTTAAATAAATAGTATTATTTCCATCGACAAGTTGATTCCGAGGTACATCAATGCTAAATAACCAGTAAAGTCCATGAATTCCATGTCTTGCAATTGCATTGTCTTTGCCTATTAGCCCTGTTGTAAAAAGAGTTTGATCGGCACTAGCATTGTTGAATCTCACCTGTTGAACAAATTGTAAATTTTTATTATTCAAACATTGATCCATCACTAAATCAAGCAAAATATGCACAATTATAAGAGTTGCTTTGTACCTGAATTTCAGATGCTGTAGCTGATGCCAATGCTAACTGGAGAGTGTAATTCCCACTTTGGTTTAAGCTTTGAAGTTCAAAAATAATATGCCATGTGGTTGCCTCATATGTCTTATTTCCCTTTTCCCTGCATTGCGGATATTAGAACCAGACCTAAAAGGAAATTCAAGTAAAGAACTTATACGAATAAAAGAAGTAAGTGTAACAATTACTTGGTAACGTGGGCAAAGAACCAATCTTGAAAATAATTATTAACAGCAACATTATATACAAGATCATTCTTAGTATATAAATCAGTATATCTTTCCCACAATCCGTATTGCCTGAATCTGTACATGAAAGGTTACAAATCAGGAATAAATTAATGAAGCATGAAGGATGAAAATGTTCGCAATTTTGATGAGAACAAACCTGTCTATTGGGTGATTGGCATACAATTTGTTCATTAGTGTTGGATATGCTTCTGGTACAAAGAATTCTGAAGCTTTACGATCAGGAAAACCTATTTCCCATAAAGTTGGACCATTTCTTGGAGGATCATATATAAGGACACCCAATTTGGTTCTAGACCCTGCATTAGAATATTGTTTATTTTCAATGCTAATGAGATCGACATTACCGATTGCATTTTAGTCCTAATTTTAATTTGGCATTGTCTTACTACGAAATTGGAAGATTTCTGTACCTGGCTGAATGGTGATGCTATATTCATACTTGTAATCTCCAATGACACCAGGAACCCATGCGTATAAACTATAATTCCCAGCTCGAACATTTTTTATTAAGAAATTTCCTTTTCTACTAGCTTGAGTCCAAAATTGATAACCCTGAAAAGAATGTAAAACCATATAAGCTTAGTTCAACTAATAAATTCCTTATTTCACAATAACAATTCAGAACAAAAAAAAACTAATGTTGGTTTAAACCTTGGCTTCAGTTTGCCATGAGCCCAAATCCCCTGGTGCTGCTAATCCCACATAAGCAGAGCTAGCATACAGTAATCTTTCATCAACATAACGATCACGAACTATTAATTGACCTGAAACAGTCCCCCGTTGATCAGCAGTAGGGAAATCTTCAGATTGAATGAAATTGTATGGCCAGCTTCTCACTTCAGTTGACATCTAATTAATGAAAACTGTAATAAGTACTCAATAACACACATATGCAGAGGAAAAATTTTCATGAAAAAATGAAAGGCTAGGCTAAAGCTAGTAGATATAAATATGTAATATACTTTATTTTTAGCATCTTCCCAAAGAGTTAACCGATCCTCATCAGTTGAATTGGAGTTAAGATATACCAAAACAGGGCCAAGAACTTTTTTCCATGGCTGTCCATTTCTATATTGTGTATTCATGTCCTTCCCAGCATAATGAGTACTAGTAAACATCTACACATACAAGCAATTGAATTAGCTAAAATGTTAACATAGAAAAATATATACACAGAGAGTGTTTTTTTAATTAATTTACCAACAAGTGAAAATCTTATAAACTTACATTGAGCACAGTAGGTCCCACATGAGAGGTAAGGTCTTGTTTGATGGGCCCACCAACTCGAAATTCACTAGAGGGTGTGATCATCCAAAATCCTACTAGTGGATCCTGAGATATCCATCCATGAACATAGTTATCTTTGCTTTCACTTGAATATTGGTATTTGTCATCCACCTGCACCCTCATATTATTAAGAATCAGAGATTTAAAAAAAGAAAAGGGAAAAGAAAAAAAAATGCTGGCATTCGCTAACAAGTCCACATTACAAAGCTTATTGAGTGTCATCACCATCATATGACAATGTCTATATACTTTTCTTTGGGACATTTTATCAAACATCGCACTAACCAATTCTATTATTTCAAAAAAAAAATCTCTGAAATTACAGATGTAGAGTTACCTCTCCTCTGAGTTCTGGGTTGATTGGATTAGTTAACAGAACAGCTTCAGGATAAGCCAGAGGTAATCCGGTGTTGCGATCTTCAGGCATTGGCATTGTCCTTTGCTTATCATCTGAAACTGACATGAAGTGAAACCTGACCACACATTGATTTAATACAAATTAAAATAAATTTCTACAAATTGTGATGATATATGAAGTTGCATTAACTAATTCTCCCAGTACCTGTCCTTATGGAGCTTAAAAACCACTCTTATTTGATCCATGTCTACATCAGGCCATCCTTCCAGGCGCTCTAATACTGTATACAAGTAAAGTCCTGAGCAGCCCCTCCTCAGGATATACCTGCAAAAATTTAAATTAATAATGATCAAGTTTCTTAGTTAATTTAATTAACTAAATGAAGTTTAAGAATAATTTTAACATTATTAAGTACATTTTTAACATTTATTAAACTTCACCTTTTATCTATGTTTAGAGGAACAGCGGATTTACTCATGGAAGAACTCCATTTTTTAGAGAATGAAACCTCTGCTTGGTCTTCACTTTCCATTATCACATTAAAATCAGTAGCTTGCAACCTGAAAATCCAGTAATTTTGAATCAATTAGAATAATATAGTAATTTGTATTAGCAGCAGTAACTCTGGAAATTCTAATCATGGGTTTACTTGTCATAGATGATAGGGTCTCCTGGTTTGTTCCAAACAACGTCCCAGTAACTGAAATAAAAAACCTGATGTTAGAATTTCAACTACAAGGATTCTTAATTAATTACGTGATTAACAAAGTAAAATTAAGAACAAGAATAAATAATAATTACCCTCTGTTATTTTCTTCATTAGCAATTTCAAGAACGTTAGAGATGCCTTTGTATTTAATTCCAATGACATCACCACCCGGACTAGACAGAGTGACTCTGATAATTCCGTTGTCAAGTACTACCTGAAATGAACATATATCTAATTGATAAGCTTGTTTACTGTACCAGGCTTTATTAAGTATATCAACAAAGATTAATTTATGAATTTATTCATATTAAATTCTTTTTATATTTCAATTATTAATTGATATAAACAAAAAATAAAAAATTAGAATAGGATTTTAAGATTGATTACTCGCTCACGATTGGTTGCTTGTAGTTGCACCCTGAAAGCTGAGCTGTCATTAGTCGACCTTAGAATTTTTCTGCATTAAAAGAATAAGCAATATATATATATTGTATAATGTTATCTCTAATAATAAAATTTTACATAAAATAATTAAGTAAATTGACTCATTTGAAGAGTCGACTTCCATATGATGCAAGTCATTAAAAAACTATTGTTTTTCTTTACAAGCCTCTATTTTCTATATATATAAATCTAATCAATTATATATGTATATATATATTCCATGTTAGCATCTAATAAGTATGCGATATATTTGTGTAGAATTTCTTTTCTTTATACCTACCAAAAAACAAATGTCAAACGCCCACAAAAAGAAAATAGAAACTATAGACTAAATTTTTTTTTTTTATTATTGTAACATATCTTTAAAAAAAATTTATTATTGTAACATATCTAACTCTCTAAAAATAAAAAAAGAAACTAAAACTTTGGCAAAGAATTTTTTTTTTTTCAAAAAAAAAAATTCAAACCTTTAATAATTTCAATGTGCATATTTATAGTAAATTTCTTTCCAATTTCGAGTAAAAGAATTGGAATTTATATTTGGATTGTGCTAATTTGCTGTCAATGGTCAGGGAAATAATGCAGCTTGAGAAATTGTAATGAATGGCAAGGCAATTAAATTAACATTTCAATATGTGTAACTGTGTGGACACGAAGACTTAAAATCAGCAGAGAAACGCTTATCAAAATCACAACAAAAGGAAACGCCCCCATCAATTTTATTTTCTCCGCTGTGACTTCAACTTCCAATCTCATCATAAAAAAGCTGAAATGTTGCTTGTGGGGCCATTTGTTTTGTTATTTCATAATGGTAATACTAAATAGCTGATCAAAAGTTTTATATGCATTAACTATATTATAGAAATAACTATTTTAAATTTATATTTGTTATTTGCTTCTAATAAATACAAAATTAAAATAATTTTTTAATGTAATTAATATATAAAAATTTTTTGATCCAAATTAATTTGATTTATGTATCATTTTTTATTCCAGAAATTAATATATTATATTATTATGGACAATACAAAATTGATTGACTATTACTTCAATATTATTATGTGTAACTAAATTTATTTAATGTTATAACAGACATTTGGCTATCAAATTACTCTGTTTAATGACACAAGGAAACAACTTTTTATTAATGAGATACTTGATAGAATTTTAATTAAAATTCAAACTCAGAATTATGAATCACTGAAAATTAAAATATTGTAGAAATTGTATTTCTCTGATAAGCTGATTTAATGGTATAGAAAAAGAAAAACAAGCAAAGAAGGGGCCACCAAATTCACCACACAAAATGTGACTCTTATAGATAAGAAATTTAAAAGAAAACAAAAAAAAGAATTGCAGGAATGTCTGGTTTATTTGCTGTAGTTACAACAGTTGCTGTAGTTACAACAGTACACAGCATGTGAATGAATATATATATATATATATATATATATTTACCAATCAATATCATCTTTATTAATGCACTTACTTTCTCTCTCTCACGCGGACACACTATACTCTATACACACAAAAGAACAGAACAACAATAATAACAATAATGGCGGAAGAAAAACAGAGTTAAGGAAGATGAAGTAAGAACCTAACTGGGGTCTTCGCGTAAGTGGCAATGAACAACAAGAAGAAGAAGAACCAAAGAACTGTAACTCGCCAACCAGCAGCAACCAAACTCATTTTCTCTATTCAATTTCAAGAAAAACGTACAAATAAAAAAAAAGAAAATTTAATTTTAAAGAAAGGAGATTGCATGCTTTTAAACAAGCAAAAAAGAAAACCCAAGAAAGGATACAGTAAATTGCTCACAAATCAAGAAAAAGACATACCTTAGCTTAATTACCAACTTATATTCTCAAGAAATCTTTTTCAAAGCAAAAGAAGGTGTCTGATATTATACATAAATATATGTAAGATCTCTCTGTTTCTCTCCGTTTAGTGTTTGTTACGAAAACTTTCTGTGAAAATCTTAACCCGCTTCAAAATTTGCAGGGGATTAAACCAAGTGAATGGTCTTTTAATAACTCAATCAAGAATGGTTATTGAGCTTCTTATATTTTTATACACTTAATGGCTGCCTTAAATATGCTTTTTTTCCTACGTTGGCAATGTTAAAAGAAGCAAAAACCTCTGTTTTTTCTCGGGTAGGTTTCGAGTTTATAGTTGAAAGAATTGTATGGTCTTTTATAGGAAAAATTTTCAATTGTGTTATTGGGTCATTAGAGAAAGTCTCACGTGGGCTTAGGAAACTAAGTCCTTTCAAAGTTGTTTTGGCACAATTTTGACAATTTTGACTTTTTAGAAAAAAATTATAAAAATATTGCACAAATAAAACACTTATAAAAATATACTGCCCAATTAAAAAATTTTACAAAAATATCATATATTTATATATATATTTAGTATATTTTTTATATATGCTATAAAAATATAAAAAATATATTATTTTTATAAAAAAAATATTATAATTAAAATTGTGAAAAAAAAAGTATGATGTGTAATTTCCTTTTTTTTTTTGGGGTGGGGGGAGATAAATTTTAAAAACTAAAATTGATTGTTGTTTCATAACGGTGAAGATTGATGGGTGCCTAACATTTTTTTGAGTTTTTTGGCAGGCAAAGCAAAAACCATGAGAAAGTTTAGGCCTTTACGGTGTAAATTTTTTTTATTTTTTATTTTTTAAAATTAAAAACTATATTTAGTATTTACTTTATATTTTAAAAAAAATTAATTTATATTTTTAAAATTATATTATATTTTTTATTACACGTGCACAAATAAATATTTTATTCACCTATTAAAAAATTAAAATATTTATTCTAGTAATACATCATAATATTAATTAGATATTATAGATAATTATTAAAATATAGAAAAAATAAAAAAATAAACCCCTCATTTTATAATTGCATTTGAAAAAAATATAAAAGAACAAAAAGATATATAGTCTACACTATTTAAACCCATCAAACTTTTTCTTTAAAAAAAAAAGAGCATACCTTATAACACTCTCATAAAGAATTATAACATGAAAACTTGAATATTGCTTATCCATAAAATAAGTTGGCTTGGCTATAAAAATTAAAATAATTTCCCAGAAGTGTACGCCTGATCTAGTTTATTTAGGAAACAGTACCACTCTTTCAAAAGGCAATGGTAGTTTTTAATTAATTTTTATTAATGGGATTAATAACTTAATGGAATAGGCAATGTTTGGAAGTGGGTTACTTTATAGAATAGAATGAGATTAAAGAATATACATGCCTATTCTTTTATTGTCTTTTTTCTTTCTGTTTTTTTTGTGGAGCGATAATTTAGTTTTTTGCTTTCAGTTTTTGTAACCTTGAGAGCATTTGTCAAAGCCTACAAAGTGTCTATCATTTGTTTTTGCTTCCTACTTATTCACCAACTTCATAGTTTAAGGTAACAAGAATATCAATTAGTCGTATCCTTATTTCTTCTACTATTTCTCTTTTTTTTCTTCTTCTTTTTTACTCCTTTCCCATTTTAACAGAGGTTTGTTTTGTTCCTTTTCTGGACGTCCTACAATTTAGACCAGTTTCTTTTGCATTGTTTGATAGCAAATTGTCAAAAATGTCATTATTAATTATTATATAAGTATCATTATTAACATTAAATTTTTACAAATTGACTTTTTAATTATAAAGTAAATTAAAAAAATATATTTTAAAAGTGATAAAAACTAATGATATTAATTAAAAAAATTTATCGTTTTAATGAATTCTTTTATATTTTTAAGTGGTCTATTAAAATGGAAGACTATTATAATATTTAATTTTAATTAGATGTTCAAATTCTCAATCTCACAATTTTAAAAAGCACTCTATTACGATGGAGTATTGAGACAAATTTTCATTTATTTTAATTTTATTAAATGTATTAGGCCCAAAAAATAAATTTAATATTATACAGCAATATCGACGTAAAATACTATATGTCCTATAGTAAAATAAAAAAATTATAAATTCCAAAAATTTTTTTTGATAATATAAATTCCAAAATTTAACTCCTCAACTTTTCCTATTTTTTAAATGATGTTTGAATTTATATAAATATATATTTTTATTCTTGCAAATATTATACTATTAATTATGTGAATTACCACTAATAAAATCAGAAGATGAATTTTAGTATAACATTCAAAAAACACAATCTATGACATTGATTTGACCTGCCAAATAATAATAATGCATTAAGCACAAGATAGTTGGTCAAACGATTCTACTTTTCTGCATTAATATAAGAAAGAAAGCTACCAAATTATTAACTAAATTTATAGTTTACTGATAAATCATTTTAAAATTTTTTTATATAATATAGTCATTATTTATTATGAGAATTTTAATTTTTAATAAATCGATCTAAAATAAATATGATTAATTTTAATCTAATATATTTAAAAATACATGTGGTTATTTAAAAAAACTAAATTCATAATTTAATTTTTTAAATTTTTTTTCCTGGAAGCAAATGGAGATAGGCTGCAACGTGCAGTGTCCTTTTGATTATTTGGCAAACATCCACCAATTTAATTAAACATTTCCCTTCTTTCTTTGCTATTGACAATTGATCCGTAGTTGACTTTGGAAATGATTTTCAATAACAATTTCACTATAACCACACCACATGGGCCATGGATAAGGCACAGAGCAGGTAACATTTTCCTGGAGATCTTTTGACTATTTAGACAATGAGATTGATTTTTTCAACATATTAGGGATGTTAGGAATTAATTGTAAATTTGTATACCAAACTATTTAAATAGATATATATATTATGACTCCATATTGAAATGCTTGTTTTTTTTGGTTGAACAGCAGAAGTTTCTGACCATAAATTTGTTATCTAACCACACTTCAATTATCAGTTGATAAACAATCCTAAATAGATCTATGAATTCAATTTTTTTTTTCTAACTTTTACTTGTTCTAAGATTATAAAGTCAAAAGATTTAACTAATGCATATGAGATATAACTAATGCATATGCCACCCTTGCCATAATTTTTATTTGGATAAGCTACATTAATTAAATGATAATTAAACCAACTTAATAATTATGCTAATAATTAATGGGAAAATGAATTTCATTATTGATCATTTATGTTCTATATAAAACTAACGGTTAATATTGAAAAGTCAATTTCTATATTAGTCAAACTATGTGTTTGTATTTATAAGAGATATGAGACATTTTCACATTTATATTCTGAATATATACATTCAGAAATTCAGATTAAATATGAGTTTAAATTAAATAAGTTTGATATTATATTTGACTAATTCTAAATTAAATATAAAATATATTAAAATCACAATTTTAATCTTACCCGTTACCATTATATTAAAGCATTATTAATATTTAAAATGACTTAATATTGCATCTTTGCATTTTCGTTTTGTGAAGGTTGAACATTATATTGTTGGAGTTATGGGCGCTGTTCTTGTGCTATAAATATTTTTCTTTCCCCCTTAAACATATGAAGTGAAATAACTAATAAAAACTCATCATGTGAAAAAAAAAAGATTTTTTCAAAAATATCTTAAAAAATAAAATTATTTTAAAAAATATATTTCATTTTTAGAAATATACATTAAGATATATTTAATATATTAAAGATAATTAAAATTATAAAATATTTTTCTAAAAAAATGAAAATGACATATGATATAATTTTTTAACATAAATAAAAAAATGAAGAAAATGACAACAATGACGATAATCAGTCCCGGAATCAGAATTTAGGAAAAGGGAGGATAAAATATTTAAGTAAAAAAAATTATAGATAAATTTATATTTTATTTTATTTTTATATTAAAAAATTAATATAAATAATTATCATTAATATTTATATTTAATTTTAATTTTAATTTCATATTAAATATTTAAATATTAAAATTTTAATCATTTTTATTTTAATATTTAAACATTATTTTAAAAAATTACATAATATATTTTTTAAATAATATTTATATATATTTAAGATATTTTAAAGAATATGTTTAAAATAATTATTTTTTAATAAATTTATATGATAAAATATTTATTTTCAAAAAATAATAAACGTAATAACAAAATCCTTAAACACAATTTATAATAAAAATACAAAATAATTAACTTAATCACAAAATTTTAAATTCTCAATTTATATCATAATTAAATTACAAAATAATTAA
Source organism: Garcia nutans (assembly GCA_947685225.1). Taxonomy (NCBI): domain Eukaryota; kingdom Viridiplantae; phylum Streptophyta; class Magnoliopsida; order Malpighiales; family Euphorbiaceae; genus Garcia; species Garcia nutans. The sequence goes on along the minus strand of CANTUV010000059.1, from coordinate 7,738,201 downwards.
TTAAATTATTAAAATAATAAATAAAAAATTATAAATTAAACAATAATTTTAATACTCAATAATATTATCAAATAATAAATAAAAACTAATTTTAAAATAATTAATATTTAAAAATTAATTTTAAAAAAATAATACATATATATAGTGGAACCACTGTGGCAATAGATTGATTTCGCTCCTGAAAATAATAATGATAATAAGAAGAAGAAAAATGTACAAAAATTATCATAAACTATTCAGAGTATCTCACGTTAGTTCTAATATTTTTTTTATCCATTCGTGATCTTAAAACTTTTGAAAATAGAACAAATATCACCACCGTTTCATAGAAGTTAAAACGTCCAATAATTTTTTATTTTTTATGACATACCATTTTATGAGATTTACTATTTAAATATTTAAAAAAATTTAAATATAATCTTAAAATATTTTCAGATCTCGAATTGAATTTCAAAATTTTTATACTGAATTATCGTGAAAATATATATAAGTGATATTATTATCAATATTTTTAAACTAATACAAATATTTAAGGACTTTATCAATTTTTATATATTAAGGACTTTATGTGAATAAATTAAATAAAAATAATATTATAAAATAAATACATAAATAATTTGATATATTTTACTTATTTTATTTTTTAAAAATTTTATTGTCTTTTTATTATTAAATATCAGTGATCTAAATATTTATAATAGTTTTAAAATATAGATAATAATATCACACATATTTTAAAATTTGTTTGTCTTTTTATTATTAAATATCATAAATTATGGTCTAAATATTTATAATAGTTTTAAAATATAGATAATAAAATCACACATATATTTTATAATAATTCGTTATAAAAATTTGAAATCTAATTCAAGATCTAAAAATAATTTAAGATTATATTTTATCTTTTTATTTAAATATTTAAATAATGAGTTCCATAAAATACAACATCATCAAAAATTAATAAATATTTTAACTTTCATTAAGTTGGGGTATGATTTATTCTGTTTTTGAAAATTTAAAGTCACGAATAGATAAAAAAAAGATTAGGATCTAATATGATATATTACATATAGTTTAGAGTGAATTTTATAATAATAATAATAATAATAATAATAATAATAATAATAATAATAATAATAATAATAATGATGATGATGATGACGAGGATGAAGAGTGAGCGTGGAAGGGAAGGACGGATTGCTATAAATTAGAAAACCTAAAAAGCGACTTTGGATTGTTTTCTAATGAAAGTTAAATTGAGAGGCAAAAGAATTTTGCTGACACTAATGTTTCCAAAGTAACCAGAAAAAGACAAATGCTCCCGTGACACCATTTCCTCCAAATGTTCTTTGCTATATTTATTTATTTTTTCTTCCAAAATTACAATTTTATATTTTTTTTGTGAGATTATAATTTTACAATTTTTTATGCCCTGAATAAGAACTGTTCCTCTCATTTCATCATAACATCACAATATGGATTACATTACATTACGTTCCATCAGAATATTAGAATATAAATTAGATATTAACATTTTCCCATTTAAATTATTCCCACAAAACTTGCAAAAATTATAAAATAAAATATATATATATTTCTGGAGTTAGATACATAATAAATTAATTAATTAATCCCTTCATTTTTGAGAAGTGGATAGTTAATTATATGTATATATAGTTATAGTCATTAAAAAATATTAATAACCGCCCCACAAAGATTGCAACTTGCAGCAAAGTGTTGTTTTTTTTTATTATATTTTGAGCGACTGTGTGGCTTGAGTTTCATTAATCATTTAATATATTCATCCAACACATTTATTTTATACATAAGAAATAACTAATTAACCTATAAGATTTGTTTTTTTAGAATAGCCTATAAGAAATTATTAATATATGAGAAATAATTAAAAAATAATAATAGTTAAAAGACAATCCATAGTTGGTTTGCAACCCACGTTAAAGGAAGAAGTCCTCCCTTTTTTTATGAGGTGCCGCAGACCGCATTTTTTAATGCAAAATGCTAATTCCGACTACCGCCCCCAGTTTATCATAATATATATTAATTTTAGAAAATCATATATAATTATGAATAAGAGTATTGATATTTCTACATTTGGTAAAAAAAATTAAAATATCAATCAATAATTTAGTTATAAAAAATAATTATATTAAAAAGAGTTAATGTTTTTTACATTGATTTTTATACATTATAAACAGTGATAGTATACATATAATATTTTAAATAAAGATATATAAACAAAAATTATTATTGTCAGACATTTTTAAACCGATTTTGTTATTAATATTTTTAATTCTAATTTTGAATTTTATATAATTATTTAATATTACAAAATTCAGAAACATCAAGAATAAAAAAAAATACAATTACAAGAAATTTAATGCTTTTAACAATAAGAAACTGAATAGAAATACATAAATTTAATCCAAGAATCAAGAAAAAATTATTCGCTAGCTCTTTTCTTTTCGCCAGGGGTGAAGCTGCATATAAGAGAAGGGGGGCAATTGGCCCTTCTCTTTTTCTTTTCTTTTTTTAAAATTATATATACATAATTATTAAAAATTATAAATTTTTTTATTTGTTTCTCTCAACATTTGTAATTGTCCTTATTTTTAACTAATGCAAAAAAAAAAATATATTAAATCATTTTGTCCTCATAATATTTTTCTTTTAAAAAAAATTGATATTCTTCAAATATATAAAAAAAAAGAAATTAAAAAAAATAAACTCTTTAACCAAATTAATTTAAAATTATTTAATTAATTAAGAGATCGAGACTCTAAAGAGATTAAAAGATCAATAAAAAATAATGAAAATTGAGAATATATAAACTTAAAATTTTTTACTTCTAATATTATGTGATAATTTTTACTTCAATTATTTATTAATAGATTATATTTATAATTTAATATTTTTATTTTATTTTTTTTATATATCATTAGGTATATTTAAGAATATATATATGATTAGTTCAATATTTTTTTATAAATAAAGATAATTTATTAGTAGATTAATAAATTTATAAGATAATGATGATATATGAATGATACAATGAAAATAAAGAGAGATAATCAGAGATGAAATTAGGATTTTTTTTTTAAAATTATAAAATTTTGTCCTCTTTCTCTTGAAGTCTTTGCCCTTGCTTTTCACGATGTTTGATTGGTTCTAGTCTTTAATAAGGAATTGAGTTTGAAATTTCTAATTTATTCAAAATAGACTTGAATGTGCTTCGCAAACGATAATTGCATTTTATTTATTTTTTATGGTACAATAAAAATCAAAATATTCATATTTTCTTATGTATTTTTTTTAAGAAAATTACACTATATATTTTTTTTAAGTTTTTTTTTTATTGTAACTATTTTTTTTTTTTGAATTTTAACTTTTACTATTTTTAATTTTAGGTTAATTTTTAAATTTACTTTTAAAAAAATACGGTGTTTTCTTTTGTAGCTCTTCATCACTACTTTCTTCTTATTCTGGAGCCAAAGCCAAAGCATCGATCTAACCATCGATGAAAAATTATACTTCAATGGAGCAAAAAAATTATAATTTTTTCATCGAATGTGTAATTTTTCATTCTTTTCTTTTTTCTTCTTCAACCATCCCATCCATCCAAGGCTCAGAGAGGCCCTCCACCACTTTGAGATGGTGGCCGCATCCAAAGGTTATTTTCTCCAAGTTATGGTGCAGATGATCTAAATGAAAATAGCAATGGTTATGATGAGAAGACGAAGATTACGGTGGTTCATTTCTTCAACTATGCGATTTTTTCATTTTAAATAATTATTATAGATTTAACTACAAAACTTTTCGTAGATTATATTAACAATTAATATTATACTATTAGTTTTTTGTCGATTTGATTAAAAATTATTATTTTAATGTTCTTTTTCAATTTTTATCACAGAAACTGAGATGTATAATTTATATTTCATGCACTGTGATCCCAATCTTAAAGAAGTATTTTTAGATGGAAAAACTATGTGCAAAAATCCTACTGGCTATCTATTTGATAGAATGGCACATCTGATGAATTTTTATGGGTTCATGTATCTTGCTTTTGTTATCATTGAAGTGTTCTAATTCTATCAATATGCAAGATTTGGAGGGAGGTTTTTTTTTTCGGTTTTGTGTTTATAAATATTTTTTTAATGAAATTTGTGATGATTAAACAGTGAAGTTTTTGTTTGTATACACATAGCCATGTATACTAAGTGCTCAATAAAAATCCTAAACCAAATGGTGCCTTCGTTCACAAATCCATGCTCGATTTTTCTGCACTACTTAGTATGCTGAATCTGTTTGAATTTTATCAGGCTGTTGATTTTATTGAAGTACTATTAATAAGCCTGAAACTGTTAAATTCTTGGTTGCATTTACAATAATTTTTATATCTTGAAACTGCAAAGCATGCTATTTTAGGGATTGAAACAGAGGATGGTATATAACTACATATATAATACTTGCATAATAATAAATTTTCTCTCAAATAATATGTACACGTAGATATATACCTTTATATATTAAGATATTATAGTTACATACTGAAAGTATTTTTTAAAATAAAATAGTTATATGTAGTTATAGTTAATATATACCTACATATACTAAGATATAATAGTTATATAGTGATATTATTTCTCTAACACGATAAATATATATATATATATATGCTATATATATCTTTATATACTAAGACATTGCAACTGTATGCTAATATTTTTTTTAAAAAATAACAGATAAATGCAGTTATAGTTAGTACGTATATACCTAAATATAATAAGATATAACAGTTACATATTTATATTCTTTCTCTAAGACAATAGCTATATGCAGGTATATGCTATATATACCTTCATATACTAAAATATTATAGTTACATATTGACATTTTTTAAAAGACAATAGATATATATATTATTATTATAGTTAGTATTACATAAATATAATTAGATATAACAATTGCATGCTGATATTCTTTTTAAAAAATAATAGGTATATACTATATATATCTTTATATATTATAATATTACAGTTGCATTTTGATATTCTTTTTTGTAAGACGATAGATGTATGTAGTTATAGTTAGCATATATTTATATATACTAAGATATAATAGTTGCATAATAATATTCTTTTTCTAAGATAATAGATATATAGGTATATGCTACATATACCTTCATATACTAAGATATTACAGCTGCATATTGATATTTTTTTAAAGACATAGATAAATGTTGTTATAGTTAGTATATATCTAAATAAAATAAGATATAATAGCTATATACTGATATTATTTCTCCAAGACAATAGATATATATAAATATATGCTGCATATATATTTATATACTAAGATATTACTGTCGCACATAGGATGACGGGGAATCGGCGGATTATAAATTTAATTTCGTTTTTGGTAGGTTTATGTTTAGGTTTTTTTTTTATGTATTAGGAGTCGTCACCAATCAATTATGAAATTTGTTTGGATATCTAGTAATGATCTGTATTTTTCAGAGACAAGATTCGGGGGTTGATTACATATAGAAAAGGAAAAATACTCTATAACGCTCAAAATTGATACTATAATTATTATGATGTTTTATTATTTATTAATTTTTTTATTATTGGAAGAAATTATATTCACTATCTGAATATAAATTCAAATTATATTTTTTTATTTAATTATTCTTATATTTTAATTAATTTTTTGTATTTACTATTTGGACACAAAATATTCATTAAATTTATTTTATTTTTATTATTTTTAATAATTTTATTATCTTTATTGGAACATATTTTATTTATTAGTTTGTGATTTAATCTAAGTATTTCATTATCTGAATATATAAAATTTTATAGTTTAATATTTATTAAATTTATGATTTTTTTATTTCTCAAAAAATGTAATTTTTTGGGTTATTTAATAATTATTATATCTGCTGTCTGAATATAATAATTTTTATTGTTTATCTTTATTTCATTGGTGATTAAATAATATATTTTTTATTTATGAATGGTTAAAGAAATTAAAGATGCTAGAGCTGATTGAAATTTCATGCTTGGAGAAAAGATTTTTTTAACAAAAATAACCTAAAACTGAATTATCCTACTTTATTTTAGAATTTATCTTGCCATTTTTACTAAAAAGAAAAAAAAAAGAATAAAAGATAGTTTTGCTGTGTAGCATCAGTAGTGTTACTTTATGTAACATTGCCTTTCATTTATTAATAACAAAAATACTAATAATAATAATAATATCTTAACTTAACATCTAAAAGAAATTTTTTTTTTCAAAAATCACAAAAAAAAATCTTGAACAATGCAAAATGTTAAAGTCCATCAGGCTATACCATTGCTAATGAGTTTATTATTTTGCTAAAAAAAATGGTTAAACAATACACAATAATAATAATAATAATAATAATAATAATAATAATAATAATAATAATAATAATAATAATATTGATGATGGTAACAGAAAACAAATAAGATTTGTATTTGATATTTAAAAGAATAAAAAAAGAATCAAACAAATAAAAGAGTCTTGAGCAGTGCAAACGTCAAGCCCATCATATTATGGTGCTATCGACATTCTTTTTTTTTTTTTTAAATCTTGAGCAGTGCAATAGTCAAAGCCAATACTGACATACCCCTCTTTTTTTTTCTTTTTTTTTTTTTACTGAAGATACACTTTTCCTTTTTTTTTTTTTTTAACAATAATCCAAGGTAACCTTTAGCCCTAAAATCACCCATATGTACTTTGTTTTCTTATTAGCTCTCTTTATTTCTACTCCTTTTTTTTTTGCCGTTCCCTTCCTCTATTTTTTCTACAAACATAATACTCTGCCTTTCTTTTATATTGATATAATTTTCTACCCCTCCTTTATTTATCTATAAAGTGAAAAATATTCATCTCTTAAATATTTTTCTGCCTCGGTTTAAATCCATGACTACTGCTTCAAGTATTACAAAGTCTTAAGGTAAAGAAAAATCTATATTTCGTTTATTATTTTTTATATATATTTCCTTTTTTTATTAAATACTTCAATGTATTATTTTTTTTTGGGTTTCACAAAATGGATTTTTGAGTGTATTGTAGATAAAATTGAGATTTCGTGTTTATATTCCATATGTATATTTCCTATTATTTATACTTTTCCATATGCAAAGTTGTAAAACTATGTAAAATTACAGCGAAATATCTACATGATGTTTGTTATTTTTCTTGAATTTTCAGGAAAATTTAAGTATAATTCTTATACTTAAGATTTTTTACAATTTTTTTTACCAGGAAATTATATTTTTTTTTATTTTGGAATTTATTCTTTGTTCTCCCTTTTTCTTCTTCTATATTTCTATTATTTTTGTTTGAGTTTGTATTAATCATATGTATTTTTGCAATTTCATGACTTAATTATTTTATTTGACGTGATCACTTCTTGATACCACTTTAATCATGTGTTTACATTAAAATGGCAGGATAAAAAAATAGCAATAAAGAAATTAAAATTTATGGATATTTACCTGATTTTATGAGCTTTAGTTACTACTTATTGATGAGCTCTTGTTGTTGCTGTTCTAAATTTTGAATTCCACTAAATATATTTCTGGATTATAGGACTTCGATTGTTGATAATGGTTGGATCCTTTTTGTATATTGATTTTGATTTTCAGATTCTATTAAATGCACTTCTTGTATTTAATAAATTCTAAATTTTTTTTATAATTTTCTCTATCAGAAAATTATCTTTGCTCTATTTGTTTACTCTCTTCCTCCTTTTTTTTTTTATAAATTTTTTGTAAATTTTTCTGTCCTTTTTTATTTTCAATCTCTCATTTTTCTGTGTGAAATTTTATCCCTATTTATAGTGAAAAATATTCTTATTTTTCTAGTTTTATTAATATTCTTTCTTTTTTTATACATTTTTTTAGTAACTAACCTTTTTAATGCCATACTCTTTAGGTTATGGCTACTGTATATTTTTCTGTCTTGTTAATTGAATTTTATCTTTTTTCACTTAGATTGTATCACTAAAGGAATGTTGTATTTTGGTTAATTGAATTTTATTTATTATAAATTTTGTTAGTTTATTTGACTTTTATTTGATTATGTAAAAAATAATTTACTACAATTGCCCTCCATTTTACATTTTTTAATTAATTAAAGTGGTGCAAAAGGTCAATAACTGATTATTTTTTAAGGTTTGACCTCATCCATGATCCATTACTAATTGTAAAAGAAAAAGATAAAACTTGTGTCTTGGTCCTAGAATATTTTATAATCAGCCATAAAAATTGATGAATAATGATATCAAATTTGATCTCAAGAATTCCTCATACTTGATATTATAAACTTTTTTTTTAAAAAAAGGAACCTAAGGCTTGATCCCGGAAGTACTTAATGCCCCGGAAATACTTAATGCTCAACATTAAAAAAAAATTTTAAAAATGAAAATGAAACTTAAGGCTTGAACCTAAAAAAACCTAATGTTTAACACTAGGATTTCTTTTAGAAAATGAAAATGGAATCTAAGGCTTGGCCTTAGGACTGCTTAATGTTTGACATTAGAAACTTTTGAAAAAAAAAAATCTAAGGCTTAACCTTAGGAGTTCCTAATGCTTGACATTAAAAACTTTTTGAAATGAAAAAGAAACCTCTAGCTTAACCCTAGGAGTTCCTAAAGTTTGACTTTAAAATTTTTTTGAAATAAAAAAAAACTTGAGGCTTGACCATAAGAGTTCTTAAAACTTGACTTTAGGAACTTTTTGAAAAGCAAAGAGAAATTCAGAATGTGACTTTAAAATTACTTGAAAAGTGATTTTTGTATGCAGTTTCTTCTGATCATATTTAGGCAATTCCAAAATTTATCGAGAATGCTTAAAATCTTTTTATCATGCAAGTTTATCAAGTATTAATTTTATTTTTAAAATCATTCTTTTGTGATTAAGATTTTTTTTGAAAGAAAAATATAACATTAGAACTGCAACACTCCCTAAATCTAGAACAAATTCAGTGTTTAACTTTGGTTACGGGATATTCAAGATGTCTTCATGGATTCTGTTTAGGCTATAACTCTAGATCTTAGAAGAACCTCATCCGTTAATGCCCCTATAAGCATCCTGTTAGCAATTTTTTTTCATCCATCAATGTGTGTTCTTTTCATTCCAAGTTTATTCTCTGAGCCTAAAAGACATATTAGCTAAATTTTAACTATCTCTTAACATTTTATTCCTTTTTCAAATATTTCAAAGATAATTTTCAATAAAATATAGGCCTTAAAGTATGGGTTAGGTAAGAGTGTTAGTTTATGAAGTCTATCGACGCTTTTCATAATTGCTTATTTTCAAATGATGTAAATTTGTGCAAGAAAGGACAAAATTTTATTAAGGAAAGCCAATGGATCATTAAATCTAACAAGCATAAGCCTGAATTAACTTTAAATATCCCCTAACTATGTTTCTTGCATCTTCTTTTCTTTTCCTTCTTACAGCTTTGGGCATAATACTTCTTCACCGCATCTGATTCATCGGATTTGGCAAGTCTTTTTCATCCATATTAGTTAAAATGAGAGCTCCTCCAGAGAATATTTTTTTCACAACATATTGGCCTTCATATTTAGAAGTCCACTTTTCCGAAGGTCTTAATGTCTAAGAATAATTTTTTTAAACTCCAAATCTCCTTCTTGAAATTCTCTTGCCCTCATCTTTTTTGCATGGGCCTTGATAAACCATTTTGATGTAATTGACTGTGACACAAGGCTATTAATCTTTTTTTTTCGATAAAATTTAACTGATCATAATGACTCTGTACCCATTCAACATCATCAAGCTCGACTTTCATGATAATTCTAAGAGAATGAATCTCAACCTCAATAAGTAATTTTGCTTCCATGTCATATACTAAAGAAAATGGTATTGCCTCAGTAGATGTTCTGATTGTGGTCCTATACCCATGGAGAGCATAAGAAAGCATTTCATGCCAATGTTTGTATGTTATTGTCATTTTTTGAATTATCTATTTAATATTCTTATTGGCTGCTTCAACTTTACCATTTATCTTTGGACGATATGGGGAAGAATTGTGGTGTTTAATCTTAAATTTTGTGTACATCTCTTCCGTGTCCTTTTTTCTTAAAATTTTCGCATTATCGGTGATGATACGTTTAGGCAGACGAAACCGACATATGATTTTTTGTTTAATGAATTTTAGAACCATATTCTTTGTTACATTGGCATAAACGACTGCCTCTATCCATTTAGTAAAATAGTCAACAGCCACCAAAATGAAACAATGACCATTAAAAGCCTTAGGTTCTATTAAGCCAACCACATCTAGTCCCCATATTGAAAAAGGCCACGAAAAAATCATCACATGTAAGGGTGCCGGAGGGGCATTGATATTATCAGCATATATTTGACACTTATGATATTTTTGGACATAATTAATGCAATCTAATTTCATTTTCAACCAGAAGTAACCCATTCTGAGAAATTTTTGGTTGTGATTGTGTTTGATACTTGTTTTGATATTATGCAAGTGTAGTATGGTTTATTGATGGTTTTGGGTAAGATTATTTGGAGTGGAAAAGGGTTAAGTATGATGTTTGTTTGATGTAGTATTGTTGGTGTCGGAATTAGGATTTTTGGCCTGACATGCCCATGAGCACGACCAAGTCTTTGGGGGTGTCAATGATTCTATTTTTTGGATGGTGACACGACCAGTGACATGCCCATGTCACTGAGCGTGTCACAACTTCTGTGTTGGAGTAGTATTGACACGTCCAGTGACACGCCCATGTCACTGAGCGTGTCATAACTTCTGCGTTATGGATTTAGGGCACGATCAAGGACACGCCCGTGCTGTTGAGCGTATCATGTGTAGAGTTTGCCCTAGTTAGCTCTTATCCTTATTTTCTTATGTGTATCTCTAAGTGAGTGTGTATAATCACTTTTGGATTAGGTTTTGAAGAGATTGAGTTGCCCTAATCCAAGTGTTGAAGGATTTTTGGAAGAGGAAGTGGTTAGATTGGTGTGAGTTGGTCTTGAGGTAAGTACAAACCTTACATGATTGCATACATTTATATGACTTTGGAACTTAATACATTTGGATGGAAATGTGTTAAGTAACCCATTACATTGTTGATGCATATGAACAATGCTATGTTTTGTATAATGTGAACTATGTGAATTATATGTTGAGGATTCAAAATATATGAACAATGTAAGTTGTAATGTGCACTCAAATGATGAAATGTGAAGTTATTGATGTTGGCTATAATGATGTAAATATAATATTGAGGCATTGTGCCTAGATGATTGTGAGAAAATTAGAATGGAATTAATAATGAAATAATGCAAGAATTGTGTGCCTAATGTGTTATTCAATTTTCAAAGTTTTACTATTGGCGGCATGCCTAAAAGTAACAATCCCTTGAAGATGGGTTGGGCTTGGTCCTTGAAGCCAAGTTGGGTTGATGCTTAGCTCCCCTTGAAGCTTGGTTGCTCCTAGTCCTTGAAGCCTAGTTGGGATGTTACATATGAGATGTTTCTCAGTGTGATAATGAATCGCCTACGGGTTGATAATGTGATTATTGGACCAAAACATTAACTTTGGAATTTGAATGACATATTAGTTTCTTTTGGGCCCATGCTTGTCTTTGCTTAAATGTGAATCATGAATGATGAAACAATTGAATAATATAATGAAATGTAATGTTATGAAATATGATATTCTTGTGTGTTGTTTCTAATTCTTGAAAGTATGACATTGACATTACATTGAAGCATATTATTATTATGGTTTGTACCACTAAGCCTATGGCTTAGTGCGATTGTGGTTCATCGCGCAGGTGACAGGATTGATCCGATTGAACCGGAGAGTTCAGCTAGACCGAGTCGAGTCTAGGCTTGTGATTCCTTGTAAAGAGTTGATTTTTGGACTTCAAGATCAGAGATGAACTGCCAAGAATGTATAACCTCTATATATTTTGTAAATATTGATTTTGATGTATATATATGTATATACCGCTATATTTTCTGCTGCTTACTATGCAAATGTTTTATCTATTATGTTCTATAATATAGGTTAAATGTTTTAAGTTTACTCAAATTGTTTGATGACTATTTGATGTTAAAGGTATAAAGATTAGTTTTAAGAAAATGGTCCGTAACATTCCTGTATCCTGTATCCTGTATACATATATCACTTATATGGGTGTATATGGTGTACGTATATGGGGTACGGGGGTGTTATAATTATTTTTGATACCAAAACAATTGTAACACCCCTATACCCCATATACGTACACCACATATACTCTCAATATGTAATGCATATATACCGGATACAAAAATGTCACAGTCTATTTGAAACAACCAATCTTTCCATTTAACAATATGAGAAAAATTTAAAACATTTAAGTTATATTATAGAACATAATAGATAAAACATTTGCTTATCAAGCAGCGGAAAATGTAGCGGCATATACATATATATACATCAAAATTCATAAATACAAAAATATAGAGGTTATACATGCTTGGCAGTTCGTCTATGATCTTGAAGTCCAAAAATCAACTCTTCACAAGGGATCACAAGCCTAGACTCGACTCGGTCTTGCTGAACTCTTCGGTTCAACCGGATCAACCCTGTCACCTGTATGATGAACCACAATCGCGCTAAGCCATAGTCTTAGTGGTACAAATCATAATAACAATATGATTCAATGTAATGCCAATGTCATACTTTCAAGAATTAGAAATAACACACAAGAATATCATATTTCATAACATTACATTTCATTATATTATTCAATTGTTTCATCATTCAAGATTCTCATTTAAGCAAAGACAAGCATGGGCCCAAAAGAAACTAATATATCATTCAAATTCCAAATTTAATGTTTTGGTCCAATAATCACATTATCAAGCCCGTAGGTAATTCATTATCACAATGAGAAACATCTCATATTTAACATCCCAACTAGGCTTCAAGGACTAGGCCCAACCAAGCTTCAAGGGGAGCTAAGCATCAACCCAGCTTCAAGGACCAAGCCTAACCCAGCTTCAAGGGATTGTTACTTTTAGGCATGCCGCCAATAACAAAACTCTGAAAATTGAATAACACATTAGGCACACAATTCTTTCATTATTAATTTCATTCTCATTTTCTCACAATCATATAGGCACAATGCCTCAATATTACATTTACATCATTATAGCCAATATCAATAGCTTCACATTTCATCATTTGAGTACACATCACAACTTACATTATTCATATATTTTGAATCCTCAACATATAATTCACATAGTTAACATTATACAAAAAATAGCATTATTCATATGCATCAACAATGTAATGGGTTACTTAATACATTTCCATCCAAATGTGTTAAGTTCCAAAGTCATATAAATGTATGCAATCATGTAAGGTTTGTACTTACCTCAAGAGCAACTCACACCAATCTAACCACTTCCTCTTCAAAAAATCCTTCAACACTTGGATTAAGTCAACTCAATCTCTTCAAAATCTAATCCAAAAGTGATTATACACACTCACTTAGAGATACACATAAGAAAATAAGGATAAGAGCTAACTAGGACAAACTCTACACATGACACGCTCAACAATACAGGCATGTCCCTGATCGTGCCCTAAACCCACAACACAGAAGCTATGACACGCTCAGTGATATGGGCGTGTCAATCCACCAACATCACAGCAGCTATGACACGCTCAGTGACATGGGCGTGTCATTGGACGTGTCAATACTACTCCAACACAGAAGCTGTGACACGCTCAGTGACATGGGCATGTCACTGGTCGTGTCACCATCCAGAAAATAGAACCATTGACACGCTCAAAGACTTGGTCGTGCTCATGGGCGTGTTAGGCCAAAAATTCTAATTCCGACACCAACAACACTACATCCAACAAACATCATACTTAACCCTTTTCCACTCCAAACAATCTTACCCAAAACCATCAATAAACCATACTACACTTGCATAATATCAAAACAACTCAAAATAAGTATCAAACACAATCACAACCAACCCATACACAATCCACAACTAATGCTTTCTTTCACCAAACTTAACCTTTCCTCCAAACCAACCCCAAAATCAAAATCAAATAGACAACACAATCTCAAACACATTAAAATTAACCATACACATATCAACAACAACCATTCACCAAACTCAATTCACAAACTCAAAAGAAAACTAAAGAATGAAGTTGGAAACTTACCAAAAGTGATGAAAACCCTTCAAACTCCATCTTGATCTCTTGAAACACCTTCAAATGTAGATTTAGGAAGCAACAAAAATCCCTTTCCTTCTTGCTATGGTGATGGCCTGCCAAAGAGAAGAAAGAAGAAGATGAAAATGAAAGTCAACCATTCATAACCTCTTAAACGACATAATTCTATAATTAATTTCCACCAAGAAATTATAATAATAAAATATTATAAATATCATCTTCCACTTATTTAATTCCCATTTTAAATAATCAATAAATCTCATTTGACCATCTCATTAGTTGTATATGTTGTATATATCTCTATATATATAACATATACACACTTCTCTTTCCTCTTAATCCTAAATATAGACTTTAAAATCATTTAATCCAATTTCAACAATAATCATTCCGAAAATTTTAGGGTATAGTTTGGGATATTACAATCAAATACCAAAGAAGATGCAAAAGTTGGAAGAAACCCTTGTGGTTGAACTGTATTGTATATAGGCTTTTCCAATTGTATCTCTGCTACATATTCATTTAAGATAACCTTGTAAAAGCTTGTGTCCTAAATTTTTTGTTAGGTAGGGAGAAAAAAAAGAGAACAAACAAAAGTACAAATGTAAGATGTAAATGAGCCAAGCTACTTGATTAATAAGACAAGTCTAGTGTAAAGAGCTATTTTTAATTTTTTTAATTTTGATGATGTGAATGAGCTGTTTTTTAATAGAAATGAGCCTTAAAATTAGTTTAGTTTAGTTTGTTTTCCCTGGGCTACCACAATCTAATGATTTTAAACATTGTGTAATATGATTTGCTTCTCTAACTAGTCCATCATTATAAATTGAAGAATTGCTTTTCTTTGGGTTGATTGCACTTGAAACTCATGGCTCCTCAAATTTGTGTATTGTAGGCCCTTGCATCATCATTACTATTTTTTTATTGCCTTTATCTTTCACTTTCTAGCCAAATTGCTTTTTTTTTTCAATGCTGAAAATGAGAATTATTTGGGTTTTTTGCTTGGCTTGTTATTTGTAAAAAGCCAAAATTAAAAGAAATTTAAAAATAGTAATTTTAGTTCATAAGATTTGTTAATAATATGAGAATTAAGACTTTATTTTTCTTTATTATAGATATCCTTTTTTCGCCAATTTAAACTATAGTTTATATATTTATGACAATTTAAATTATATTACACTTTAATTTAATGATATTACAAATTTAGTGTAAAAGCTAGCACATAATCCCCCACATAGCAATATGTTTTGATTTATCCTTATTATATAATAAAAATTGTAATTTTACAGAGGCATGCTTTAATGAAATAAGGTCACATGCATGAGTTCTAAAATTAAATAGGCCTAATACATCAAATTTCCACTCAACTTGGCAGCTTTGGTCATTTTACTACCTATACTTATACATTTGCCAGATTGCCCTCTGCACTTATCTATTTTGTTTCAATAGATACTTATATAATTACATATTGGTCACTTTGCCCCTTGCACTTGTCTATTTCATACTCAATAAACACTTAGATAAAGATATGTAAGTGTCTATTTGATACAAAATATACAAGTACAGAGGGCAAAGTGATTAATATGTAATTTTATAAGTATCTATTGGAACAAAGTAGACAAGTACACTGGGCAATTTGGCAAATACATAAGTACATGGAGCAAAGTGACCAACGTATAATTTTATAAGTGTCTATAAAAGAGACAAGTACATGAGGCAATTAATGTACTAAGCCTATAAGTATATGACAATAACATATATATAATTATGATAGAATTTGGATAACATGTGTTTTGAATTGTTAAATTGTAGATTAAGTCTATATTGAGATATGTTTTAAAGAACTAATATTAGTATGAATGTTTGTTACATGACCATTTGACATTATCACACACCATAGTGGTGTGCTTTGTGAATGTGGGGTATTATGATGGTAAGAGGCGGGAAGTATTTGATTGTGAATGGGACACAATGTCTCTATATATAGGCGGAAACTTAGGGATTGTTGAGATATTTTTAGAAGGAGACTGGAAAAGATTATTGTGATTGCTTGAGACCATTGTCTAATGATAATAATGTATAAGAAATGGGTAAATAAGCAGGTATTGTGGGTGTTATTGATGTTTATGTGCAACCCTTGAAGATAGATTAATTAAAAAAGAGTTTTCTAGTGAAGGAGTAAGATTAGAGAGTGTTAGGAGTTAATTAGTAATAGAAGAGATTGAAGATAAAAATATAAAAAGAGATAGGGAACCTATACAAAATGAAAAAACAAAAAGGAAGACAAGTAGTGGATGAGTCAATTAGGCATGGGTCATTTCCTTTATTTTAGGTAGTCAAAGTATATGGGAGGTTAAAAAGGTCATTGTACAATATACATTTGAGGGTTTAGGTCTCTGAATGTTGATAGACTAATTTTAATTCATAGGGTTTAGGAGTGGGTTTAGAAAGTGGGTTTGGAGATTTTGATTTTGTTGAGGAGGCTACGAATAAGGGGTTAGGTAGGGATGAAGAAAATGCAAGCAGTAAAGAGTTACAGAAAATGAAGAAAATGTAGTTGCAGATAATATGCATCAAATGAAGATGATAATGCAACTTTTGAAGATATAAGAATTGTTGAAAATACAAGAGTTGTTAAAGATGATAATGAAGAAAATCAAGAAAATGCAAGTGCTGAAGATGACAATTCAGAGAATGAAGAAAACATAGTAACTAGAAAAGATAAAGAAGATGATTTGGTTAATAAGAAGCATAATGTTGAAAGTGGAGATGAAGATGTTGCAATTGTTCTAGATGAAATTCGTGCATCAAAACATGGTGCTAGACCAAGACATTTTGGACAAGTGAGGATAGTGACAATGCAGTAAGAGATGGGAGATAATAATAATGAAGAGTCATATTATGCTCCTTCAGATGAACTCTTCACTGAATCTAAATTGGATAATGAAAATAAGAGAAGATTTTTAGCATTTCATGAAAGGGATATAAGGGATCCAACCTTTTCAATTGGCATGGCTTTCAAACATAAAGATGAATTTGATGAGGCATGCAAAACTCAAGGGATAAATCATAGATTTCGGATCTACTTTCCTAGAAATGAGAAAATCAAAGTCAGAACGAAATATAAAATCCTAATTGTGAGTGGTTCTGTTATGCCAATAAGAAGGATACGACATATTATAATGATGGGACATTAACCATCAAGAAAGGGCTATTTAACCACTCCTACGGCAAATTTATGAAGAATTTTCATATCACATCAAAGTGGGATATCACAATAATACATAAACACTTTTAGATTAGACCCTGATTAGAGTTTACATACTATAATGAATAGAATGAGAGAAGATTAAAGCATGAATATCAACAGGATGAAAGTATGGAGAGCAAGTTATCATGCTTTAAAGACCATTAACGGAGATTCAAGGGACCGATATGGAAGGTTATATGATTACAGAGAAGAGATATTAAGGACAAATTTAGGAAGTAGTATAGTTTTTGAAATTGATTAAGGAATTTTTGAAAGTGTGTATATCTATTTGGGACCTTTGAATAATGCATTCAATGAAGGATTTAGAAGGCTAATTTGTTTCAATGGATGTTGGTTAAAAGGGAGTTATGGAGTTTAGTTATTGTCAGTTGTGGCAATAGATCCAAATGACTGCATCTTTCCTTTGGCATATGCAGTTGTAAAAACTAAACATTAAAAATCTTGGAAATGGTTTCTTGAATTATTGAAAGAAGATTTGGAGATTCATAACAATCATAGTTGGACTTTCATATCATATAGGTAAAAGGTATGTGATTTAATTTCATATTAAGTTGTTTAACTAGTTGTTGTTAACTACCTATTTTTAACTAATTGATTATGTAGGGGTTGATTGGTGTTGTAAATGACTTATTTCCTAATTATCATCATAGATTTTGTATTAAACAGTTGTATACAAACTTTAGGGCAAGTTTAGGGGAAAAGAAATGAAAGATATTCTTCAGAAAATTGAAATGAAAAAAAGGAAGGAAAGGGAAGGCAAGAAAAAAAGGAAGTTAAAGAGGTGAAATTGACCAAAACAAAGGGGAAGCTAAGCAAAAAGGGAGTTGTTAAAATGAGATACACTTTTTTTTAAAGATGAGCAAAATTGTCTAAATTTGACCGACTCCACTGTAACCCAACCGACCATATCGGTTTAAATCGATTAAGTTGATCAATTTTGACTTGTATATTTATTAATAAATTCTATTAAACCCTATAAAATCCGATGAACCAACCAAACCGACCCATAATGGTCAGTTTTCAAAGATATATTTGTCAATTGATAAATAGTGATCGGATTGGCTGACCATTGCACATCTCTACTTTTTTTTTTGTGGATAGATTGGATACAACAAGAGATACCATGGATCCACCAACAAACAAGATGAAAACTCATAGGTAACAAATGCATCATAAATGTATGTGTAAATAAGAGTGTATCAACACTAAGTCTAATTTATTTCTTTATTCCATAACATAGGGAACATCACAAAGCCAGCCTATAGTTCCTAGCACTCAAACGACTGTACAATGGATGATGGATGTAAGTGACTTTTGTTGAAAGTGTTAATATTTGTTAATATTACATGATATTTGTTGATGTGACAAGGTATTTGTGTTGATATTTGTTGATAGGGAACAAATTGCTCTTTTCCAATACAAAGTGAACCTCCAAGTCAAATTTTGGGTGAAAATCTAGTAAGCTATATTATTTTCTAATATTATGTATGTTATTGATGCACCTATACATATTTTAAATTATTTTTCCTCTTGTATGCTAATTTTGGGGATGCTACAAGGAGAAGGATTGCAAAAGAAAGGAAATGCCTTATTTCAAGCAATGGAAGATCAACCGAAAAGAAGAAACTGAAGGAAGAAATAATAGAAAGTAAACCTCAATAGAAATAATATTCCAAAGTTAGCGTATGATTATTTTACATAAAAACAAAAAACACAAATTTAACCCAAAAAACTAGAAAACATGTACCTAAATGAAGCATTGATGTTGAACTGATTGCACAGAACAAACAACTAAATAATTATAACAAGATATACTTATATAGTTTCATTATATAAATAAAATCACCTACAAATTTCCTTTCCCACTACATTTCCACTAGCAAATTTCCTTTTTCCTTCTGTCATTTTTTGTATCTTCTTACATTTCTTGCTTCATCCAATTAACTCTATTTAAGAATCGCAGAATAACATTAGCTTGTCATGGAAACATTCCATTAAAAACAAAGGCACAACAATTCCTTCTATGCACATTCTAATTATAAACAAATCCAAAGCAAAAAATAGCTAGAAAATGAGATTCAAATTTTCTTACCCATAATTAAGACAATCACAGAACCTTCTTCCAATATGTTTACTTGTCTATGAAGTTGTCAATTTTGGTTCTCCATCGCATTAACACAAAGGAGTATCATTTTATGAGTTTTTTCATGGATTTAACATCTTGAATTTCGAGCATCAAACATTCATATCAAACTAAGATTTCTAAAAGAGAGAGAGAGAGAGAGAAAACAAACAAGATTGAAAGAGGCAGAGAGGAAACAACAAGAAGATCTGAAAGAGATGGAGATTGAGAGAAGTATAAATGTTTTTCTAAAAGAGAGATAGAGTGAAGTCATTGTTTATTTATAAAACGAAGAGAATATGCCACCTTGGAGTGACATGCTAGCAAAATACCTTAAGACTGGCTATAATTGGTAAAAGAGGTTTATTGTACATTTTTTTAAAGTTCAGGGAGTTTTATATTACAATATAAAGTTGGGGTACTATCATGTTACATGACCCTGAGTTGAGGTATCATGGGTGTAATTTAGCCCTTTTTGTACTAGGAAATAAAACTTCTACAACTGGATTCAACAAGGGATCCTCCAAGCCAATGATACTTGGTCATCAATTAATTCTATTAAAATTATAATTATCAAGCGGGATGCCAAAATTACAACCTTATGTTGATGGCTTAGTTTCCAATATTTGGCAACCCATCAATTTCTTAGCCTACTTTGTGTGTTATACATGAACCTACACACATGACTACTGGCTTTTGGATTTAATAATCATGTAGACTACCAAGTTTTGATTTTGTTTTGTCTTCAACTAGTCAAGACTATAGACTAGCCAGCAAAGAATAGGGCAAGTTCCATCTACATACGTGATAAGACTAGCAATTCATTGTATGAATACTTATATATTTTTAATATAAAATTGAGACACTATTTAATTAATGTAGCAAAAACAAACTATTTCATTTACTAAGTCAAATTTCAGGACCAAATTATAATTTAATTTTTTGGTCAATAAAATTCAATATTTTATTACCAAAGAATGAAGCAATCATGTACAATAAAATTTTACTATTAACCTCAACTACAAAATTAAATCAGCTACAACCATCTACCTAATACAGTACATATATTCAAACCAAATCCATCACAAAAGAGCACACACACTAGCAGTAAAAAATAAGCACAACAGCAAAATAATAAGTGCAAGATAACATGCCAAAACATAACATCCACAACACCAGTAAGATCATCCACAATATCATCAACCGAAGCCAAAAATACAATATCATCCAATAAGTTATAATTTATTCAAATTTAATTATAACAAATAACTAATTCATCTATATTATTTCATGTAAATTACTATGATACCATCTAAAAATGGTGTTTTTTATTATTAAAAATATATGGTATATCCCTATTTTACATATTAATTGTTAGCAATTTATTCATATTCATAAATTTAATTGCATAGACAAAAATATGGCTTGAAGGAACCAATATTGATGTTTAGCTGGGATGAAAATAGTCTAAACTTCATAGGCATAAGGTCAAAATTCTTGAAATCTACAGTACTATTTGCAAAATGGAACACACTGATTGAATGAGCAGAATTCCAACTGCAAGCATAGATAAAACAGGCCATGGTGTATTGAAAGTGAAACAAAAAGAAATACCTTCAATATTGATAGCAAAAACACAACCAACCAGCATAGTGAAGCACACTGTCGATGGGAAATGAAAGAAGATAAACTTCATATTAAGGAAGAAATTAGAATCGGTTTATGTATTATGATTGGTTTTTGGGGATTTTAGGATTTAATTAAGGTTAATTTTGGTATGAAAAAAATAAACCACCCCAACACTTCAAATTGGTAGTTCATTAAAATTGGCAGAAATTGCCATTTTCACACAATGAGAAAAACCATAATGAACTATGAAAATATAGTTGAAATACTCCCAAACATGGTTCATTTTTTAACCATACTATACTAACCCATGAAAAATCACATTGGAAATGTTTCCAAATATAATGTTAGTGAAATGAATAAAAATGGGCATTTTGCTAAAACTCATCAATGGCTTGTTTAACATGATTCAAAATTCAAATTAAGTTCCAGATCATCGAGTCTCTAGAATTGCTGGAGCTTGTAAAACAATTGCTAGCAATCCTAAAATCAATCACACCATGCTCTTCATTTGCTAAAAGACTAAAGAGTAATTAATTCACTTTTTTTTCTCAATTGAAGTTTTAGAATATGAATTTTTGTTTAAAAAAACAAATTTTATATTATGTTTTTGAATTTCGTAAAAAATATTTTAAAAAATAACAAAATATTTAAAAATACTCATTTTTCTTTTTTTAAGAAATACTAAATTGTTATAAATAAATGAATGTCTATTGGGTCTCACAGTCCATATATGTATTAGGGTTTCTACTCTATAAATAGAGGAGTTCCCCATCAGTTTAATACTACGCTCATATATCTTAGTCTATATTCTTCTTGTCCTCTTCTCTCTTGTCTCTTGCCTCTTCCTTTATTTTTCAACACGTTATCAGCACGATTGCTTTGGTTTAAGGTTACTTCGGTGTAAGGTAATCTCATGGTTGTGAATAATTCTTTTAAACTTACTTTGTGTTTTAATCGGCATGATATAATTTTTTATTTTTTTTTTGCATTGGATCTGGGATGATATTTCGATTTGTTTCTCAATGTTAATGTTTCTTATGCCAATTCGTTTTCAATTTTAATGATTACCCATTATCCAAAGATTATTATATCAGTATGATTATATACATCATATTTTATTATTATTACTGTTACTTTGTAATCAATTCCACGTTATCTTGGATAGAAATTCAATTTGTTGTTTTATTGGATATTGTCAAAGTTTAACACATATATTTTGTCTTATTTATATCATACCAGCGATGTTCAAACTAAGAATTTAGATTTTTGTAATCTATTTTAATGAGCTTGGAACAAATATTCCGTAACTATTAACATTCATACGTTTTACTTTATTTTATGTTATATATATATTATGTTTTTATATTATAGTGTTATCTAATATGAGTATATTTTATTTTATTTATTTTTTTTAAGCATGGCAAATATTGCGAAACTCGAGTTTGCAGCCCTTGATATTTCGGGCAAGAATTATTTATCATGGATTTTGGATGCTGAAATCCATCTAGATGCTAAGGGTCTTGGTGACACTATTAAGGAAGGAAATCAAGCATCAAATCAAGATCGAGCAAAGACGATGATTTTTCTCCGCCATCATATACATGAGGGATTGCAAACTGAATATTTGACTATTAAAACCCTCTTGGTCTTTGGAACAATTTGAAAGAAAGGTATGATCACCAGAAAACTGTTATTCTCCCAAAAGCTCGTTATGAGTGGATGCATCTGCGATTGCAAGATTTTAAATCTGTAAGTGAATTTAATTCTGCCCTTTTTAGAATTAGCTCTCAGCTAAAGTTATGTGGAGAGAATATTACTGATCATGACCTATTAGAGAAAACATTCTCTACTTTTCATGCTTCGAATGTTGTTTTACAACAACAATATCATGAAAAGGGCTTTAAAAAGTATTCTGAATTAATTGCTTGTCTTCTTGTGGCTGAGCAAAATAATGAATTATTGATGAGAAATCATGAAGCTCGCCCAACTGGATCTGCTCCATTCCCTGAAGTGAATGGAAGCCAAGCCCACTTAAATAAATCTATGGCATTCCCTGAAGCGAATGCAATTTCATATGGGCATAGACAAGAGTATAATCGTCGTGGACGAGGTCGTGGTCGAAATAACTCTCGTGGTAATCGCAATGGTAGTCGTGGTGGTTATAGAAATACACGATATCATAAAAATGGGAAGAATAATGAAAGAAAAAGAACTAATGAGAATAATGGATCTAATCCATCTTCTAATGTTAGTTGTCATCGATGTGGTGGAAAAGGACATTGGCTACGTATATGTCGTACGCCAAGACATCTTGTTGATCTTTATCGAGCATCTTTGAAAAATGGAGGAAAGAATATTGAGACAAAATTTTCCTACAATGATGGGCTAGATGATACTGCGATTGATGTCACCCATCTTGATGTTGCTGATTTCTTCTCAGACCCAAATGGAAATATTGATCATTTAGTTGGCAATGGCAATCTTGATGCCTAAGTTTAGTTTTTGATTATTCAATTTTGTTTTCCTTTATGAATATTTCTATCATATTTTGTATTGAACTTTTATAATTATTTGGATTTTACTTTATTATGTTTTTATTTTAAACTTGTGACATTTTATATTCTTTTAAGTATTATATTAATTTGCTTCTTATATTTTTGTGAAGACATTATTGATGCTACATAAACTTTAGTGGAAAAAGAAAATCGAGATTTGTGTATTGCTGATAGTGCATCAACGCACACGATTCTTAAAGATAGAAAATACTTTTCCCAATTGAAAATGGGAGAAGAATTTGTTCATACTATATCTGGAAGGAAAAAAATTATTAAAGGCTCTGGAAGAGCAAGTATAATACTTCCAATGGGAACGATTATTAATATTAATGGTGCATTATATTCCCCATTGTCTCACAGAAATTTATTAAGTTTTAAAGATATTCGCCTAAATGGATATCATATTGAGACAAAAGATATGAATACTAAAGAATTTCTTTGTATTACAAGTACCATATCAAACAAAAAATGTGTATTAGAGGAACTACATGCAGTTTCCGCTGGTTTATACTATACTTGTATTCGCACAATTGAAATTAATATGGTTGTAAACTAGAAGTTTACAAATCCAAGTGCATTTATTATTTGGCATGATTGATTAGGTCATCTTGGATCATTAATGATGCGAAAAATTATAGAATCTTCATGTGGACATCCATTGAAGAACCAAAAGATTCTTCAATCAAATGAATTTTTTTGTCCAGCTTGTTCTCAAGGGAAGTTGATTATTAGGCCATCGCCTAGTAAAATTCAAATTGAATTACCAGCGTTTTTAGAACACATACATGGAGATGTTTGTGGACCAATTCATCTACCTTGTGGACCATTTAGATATTTTATGGTCCTAATTGATGCATCCTCAAGATGGTCACATGTTTGCTTATTATCAACTCGAAATTTGGCATTTTCGAGATTGCTTGCTCAAATAATTCATTTAAGAGCTCAATTTCCAGATTATTCTATTAAAACAATTCGTTTGGATAATGCTGGTGAATTTACATCTCAAGCCTTTAATGATTACTGCATGTCAATTGGAATTAAAGTTGAACATCCTGTTGCTCATGTTCACACTCAAAATGGTATGGCAGAATCATTCATTAAAAGATTGCAATTAATTGCAAGGCCATTACTAATGAAAACAAAACTTCCTGTTTCTGCTTGGGGACATGCTATATTACATGCAGCATCACTTATTCGCATCAGGCCAACAAATTATCATAAATTCTCCCCTCTACAATTGGTTTTGGGTCAGGAACCAAATCTTTCCCATCTTCGAATTTTCGGATGTGCGGTTTATGTTCCAATTGCTCCACCACAACGCACAAAGATGGGCCCTCAAAGGAGGTTAGGGATATATGTTGGGTATGAATCTCCATCAATAATTAAATATTTAGAGCCTTTAACTGAAAATTTATTTACGGCTAGATTTGCTGATTGTCATTTTGATGAGTCAGTTTTCCCAGCATTAGGGGGAGAAAATAAACAGTTGGAAAAACATATTAGTTCACTACAAAAATATTCGGCATTTGCAACGAAAATCTGCGACGGACATGTTTCCGTCTCAAATTTGCTATGGATCTGCGACGGATTTGTGACGGAAGGACAAGTAAGAGGAATTTTGAGAAATTGGTCGCAAATCCGTTGCAAATCCGTCGCAGATCTGCGATGAAAATCATTCCGTCGCAAGTAATCGTCGCAAAAGTTGGCGGGATTACTTCCGCCGAGAATTTTTGTGGAAAATTTTTACCGTCGCAGATTGGTCGCAGATTCGTTGCAAATTTGCTACCCATTTGCTACGGATTTGCGACGAAAATAAAATTTGACTAATATATATATGCATTTGCGACGAAAATCTACGACGAAAATTTTTCGTCGAAAATTTACTACGGATCTGCAACGGTTTTGCGACGGAAAAGTCCTGCTACACATCTCCTCTCTTAAAGATACCGAGAGAGAAACACAAAATAAAATTAAAATAAAATCTTATGCTCAGAGAAATAAAGCCTAAGCATGTTATACCCTGAAGATCCATAGCTAAGCCATGACCATACACAGACTAACACTCTCTCTCTACCGCCGTTACTTCTCCGCCTCTGTTGCTGACATCACCATTACCCATGCCGTCTTTCTCGTTCGCCTGCCGTTTAACTCTCGCTACTCTCATCTCAACTATGTCTCTTACTCCTCACTCTCAGTCTCTGTCGTCAGCCGATTCCGCCTCTCCTGTTAGCAGCTTGTACTGCGACGAAGACGCCGGCGAAGTCGTCCAATTATACTCTGACTCCTGGATCTCCAATCACCGCCCTCAATCCCCTTCCTTCTACGGTTATTCTCCTCCTTCAGATGAAAATTCCAGTAATTAAATGTTCTATTGTTTAACTTTTCCAGTGAAATGCCAGATTTTCCGGGAAAGTGAAACTGTCTATGTTATGCATCATTATTTTTGTTGACAAATGTATTTAATTAAATTCTTCAAAACAATTAGATACATTTAGGATTTCATACCTGGAGAATGTGGAGATTTTGTAGCCAGGAATGCGTTTGTTCCATTAAAGTTGAATGTGTGACCTCAAAACAATGTGGATCTATGCATTAGCTTTCGGAACTCTGTTCCTGGATAACTTAGAAGATACTGAAAACATATTTTTATGTGTTCTGATAGCCTTTTGTAGCAGTTAACCTTTGAATTTTCTCATCCATTTATTGTTTCACTTGGCATAACTTCTATTATACATTTATATCATTTTACTTTTGTTTTGTTTAAATTATTAAAAAAATATGTTGGTTTATTTGCATGGAATAATCAATTGTATATTTAACTTCCTTAGTTGAACTTATCCAATTCTTTTCTTAACTTTGACAGGTGCCTAATGTCACTGATGTTGGGCTCAAACCAAGGCAAATCAAGAAAGTTGCTGTGATTGGTGGAGGTCTAATGGGTTCTGGCATAGCTACAGCTCTTATTTTAAGCAACATATCTGTTGTTCTAAAAGAAATTAATTCTGAATATCTGCGGAAGGGAATAAAGATGATAGAAGGTAGTTGCTTCTCATGAGATTGACAATTCATTTACCGAGAATAGCCAAGTATTCTCCAAAAGTGTCAGAATCCATTCTTTAATCTGAAGATTGTTTTGATCTCCATGTTTGAAAAGCTAATGACAAGTTATTTTACTTGACAGCAAATGTTCAAGGCTTAGTAACAAGAGGAAAGTTGGCACGGGATAAGGGAGATAAAGCCCTTTCAATGCTTGAAGGTTTGTTGGGCTACTCAGCATTCAAGGATGTGGATATGGTCATAGAGGTGGGAGCTCTCAAGTCTTTCATTATGAAATTCCAGATGTATTTGTACACATTCGTTAGTGCACAAGTGTATTCATGGACACATTACTGTGGAATAGGGTGATTGTCTACTTTATGTTTTTTAAGTCATGATTTAGTGATTGTGTTTACTCATGATTCTGTTTCTCCTCTCTCTCTCTCTTTCTCATCATTTGGAATAAATTGCAAGACTATGGTCTCATTAAAAGTTGTTTGATTCAGTTACTCTGCTCTCTCTCTCTCTCTCTCACACAATTTGGAATAAATTGTAAGACTATGGTCTTTATTAAAAGTTATTTGATTCAGTTACTTCAATTTACAGGCAGTCATTGAAAGTGTTCCTCTGAAACAAAATTTTTTTAGCGAAATTGAGAAGGCCTGCCCTCCTCACTACATCTTGGCAACAAATACATCTACTATAGACCTCAATGTTGTTGAAGAAAAGACCAGTGCTCAAGATCGCATTATAGGTGCACACTTTTTCAGGTTAGAATTATTTCTGTTCTTTCCCAGCATACACTTTTTAATCAGTCCAAACATCCTGGCATATGTAAAATTCAAACCACTATATATATATTTAAACGTGTTACTTTATGTACATATTTAAACCACTATATACACTTTTTAAAATTCAAACCACTATATATATATTTAAACGTGATCTTTTCACTTGTAAATGGAGAGAGCCAAGGCCAAAACATTCAATTAGGCTGTGTTTAGAAAATTATATGTTGTTTGAAAGCAAACATGCAGTGTAGTTTTTCTTTTCTGTCCCTCCCCTTGGTCATTTTAGTAATCAATCTAACACCTATGATAAAGTTCTTAATGTTAATTATCCTGTATGCAGGGTTTCAAAATCGAGGTTAATTGTTCTTGATGTTAATGTTCTTCTTATTTAACTTGAGTCAGAGTTTCAAAATGGTCTTGCTTCTTTCTTCTTTCATTAGTTTTGGTTGTTAGTAAACAATCCATGTGGTATAGACTTTGGTCTTTCGGATTTTTATGTCTTTAAAGGAGAACTTTTGAAATTGGATTGCAATTTTACTACATTTATTTTATGGTTTTGTTTAGTAATGAACTTTGTGACTCGATTGTTGGTTGTCTGTTTCAGGTTTTATGGGGGCCATGATCTCCAACCTGGCGTTTGTTTTCCGGAATATATTTTCAAAGAAGGGCATGAAGGGGAAATCTGTTAGCGGAATGAACTACTATGCTTGTCTCTCTATGTTGTCTCTCTTGATTCTTACACCTTTTGCTATTGCTGTGTAGGGACCACAGTTGTGGGCAGCAGGATGGCAAACAGCCGTCTCTCAGATTGGACCACATTTCGTATGGTAACTGCTTGAAACTACTGGCTGAATATATTTTTTCTGATTGATAATACCAAATGTTTGTCATTATGAACTTTTTTGACATGGTAAAAAGTGAAATGCAATGCAACATTAGATCTTGAATTCTTGATGATAATTATGTTGATCAATCACAATTAAGCTTTAGATACTGGATTTTTAAGAAAATGTGCATTATATGATTTGAAGTCTAGTCATACTTGCTGATGAGATTGTACATTATACTTATTTAAATGGTCAGTTGCTTTCTTGAATTTACTTATCTATCTATGAGTGTAGTCTTTCAGAAGACCATGTCTATCTATTTGTGAAGCAACATGGTAGAGAAAAATCAAAGACAACTTTAAGAATCGAACTAATTTTTGTCCTAGTAAGATCGAATAAATTGTTATTCAATTACACTTTTCAGAGTGAATATATGCTATTTTGAAGTTTCTGGGGCTCATACTGGATTCTAATTAATTGATTTGAACTCCTGATATTATTAACTGAAGTGGCATCCAAGCAGTTAACTGTCAATTATTTTTTTTTTTGTGGTGTGACAAGTGTATTTACTACATCCTCTATGGCTTGAACAAAATTGATTTCTTCTTCAGCTTTCTTGTTTTTGATTTTCTATTATAAGCAATGATTTAGACATACTGCTTTGATAAACATATTCTCTCTTTGGACTTTCAGAAGTTCTCAATTTTGCAACATATGCTGACTGGTTGGCTTCTAATTCTCTTGTAATTTGTAAACGGTGCTGCCTCTGAAATGCATCTTCTATTGCTTATGTTGCTTTCAAAATTAAACAGGCACATGCTATGTACATAAATGTGTGCATAGTTACCTTGTCACTGATTCCACGCCCCACATGCTATATAAAAAGCCTACACACCACGGTTAGTATTACTTTGTTAACGTGTATCATATTGTTCTTTTCATTTACTCTTTTTAATATTATTTGCAGGTTAATAATGATGATGCAAGTCATGATTCAATGGAATATGATAATTGAAGATCTATATTGTTATTTTCAAGATAGATTATTTATAGTAGTGTTCTTAACACTTGTATAGTTAAATTGTAAAATATTTTATTCTATTGAAGATTAATAAAAGAATTATTTTTATCAATGTAATGAGTGTTTTTTTAGATTGTGTTTAAATGTTCCAAATGTATTTATAAAGTTCTCATAAAATTAATTGATAATATAAATAGTTCCAATAAAAATCAATATTAAATTACTACAGATTTGCTATGAATTTGCGACGGATATTTGAAATCTATGACGGAATCTGCGACGGAATCTGTGATGGAAATCTGCGACGGAATCTGCAACGAATTTGCTACGGAATCTGCGACTGCTGCCCTTTACCCGCGAAAATTTAAGCGCGAGATTTGCAACCGCCGAGTGGTTGCAAATCCGTCGCAATCTGCGACGGCCTGTCGCAAATTGAAAATTGCGACGCCTTTTTTATTAACGGATCGTATCGGTCGCAGATCGGTTGCAAAACTTGATTTGCGACGGATCTGCGACGGATTCTGTCCGTCGCAGATAGCGTGTTTTTTTGTAGTGGTTGGAAAGAATTATCTTTATCTCATATGGATCCTCGCACTGGGCAATGTGAATTAGAAGTTCAAAAGATAATTCATTTACAAAATGTAGCAAATCAATTGCCAGATTTATTTACTGATCCAAAAAGAGTAACTAAATCTTATGTTCCAGCTGAAAATGCTCCTGTTAGAATTGTAGTCCCTGAAGGACAAGTTGCCCAAGCTAGTGAGTCTATTGCACGCCAAAAACGTGGTAGAACAATCGGTTCCAAGGATAAAAATCCTAGAAAAAGAAAAGGAGCGAATGTTCAAAATAACCAAATTTCTAGAGAAAATGCTCTTGAAGAGCAATTTTTTGAGAAGACACTTGACATTGTGGAAAAGTTTCCAGAAGAAACTCAGGTACCTGAAAATATTGAAAATGATGAGATCTCAATAAATTATGTCGTGTCTGGTCAAAAATGGAATCGAAGCCAAGTAAACGTCGACGAAATATTTGCATACGATATAGCGCTAGATATTGTAAAAGAAGACGAGCATCTTGAACCTAAGTCTATTGATGAATGTAGACGCAGAATTGATTGGCCAAAATGGAAAGATGCAATTGAGTTTGAATTGAAATCCCTTAAAAAGCGTAAAGTTTTTGGACCTGTTGTCCAAACGCCAATGAATATCAAGCCAGTGGGATATAAATGAGTTTTTGTACGAAAGCGAAATGAAACTAATGAAATTGTGAGATACAAAGCAAGACTTTTTGCCCAAGGTTTTTCACAAAAACCTGGCATTGACTATGAGAATACATATTCTCCCGTGGTGGATGTAATTACACTAAGATATTTAATAAGTTTGGCAATTCATGAAAGTCTTGAAATGCATTTAATGGATGTTGTGACTGCCTATCTGTATGGCTCACTTGACAAAGATATCTATATGAAAGTTCCTGAAGGATTTAAGTTGCCTGAAGCACAAAAGTTAAATTCTCGAGAAGTTTATTCCATTAAGTTGAATAAAGCTCTCTATGGATTAAAACAATCTGGGCGAATGTGGTATAATCGTCTTAGTGAATATTTAATGAAAGAGGGCTATAAAAATGATGCTATATGTCCATGTGTTTTTATCAAAAGATTTGGATCCGAATTTACCATTGTTGCTGTCTATGTTGATGATCTAAATATCATTGGAACTTCAGAAGAGATATCTAAAACTGTGGATTTATTGAAAAAAGAATTTGAAATGAAAGATCTCGGAAAGACAAAGTTTTGTCTTGGCTTGCAAATTGAGCATATTGCAGATGGTATTTTAGTCCATCAATCCACATATATAGCCAAGGTGTTAAAGCGGTTTTATATGGACAAAGCACATCCATTAAATTCTCCAATGGTTGTAAGGTCGCTTGATGAGAAAAAAGATCCTTTTCTACCTCGAGAAGATGATGAAGAACTTCTTGGTCCAGAAGTACCATATCTTAGTGCAATAGGAGCATTGACATATCTTGCTAGTCATATTCGACCTGATATAGCATTTGCAGTAAACTTATTAGGAAGATATAGTTCTTCTCCAACAAGAAGACATTGGAATGGAGTTAAACATATTCTTCGATATCTTCGTGGTACAATGGACTTGGGTTTATTTTATGCTAATACATCAAAGTCAGTTTTGATTGGTTATGCAGATGCAGGATATTTATCAGATCCACATAATGGTAGATCTCAAACAGGTTACTTATTTACATGTGGAGGTACAACTATATCATGGCGATCTAAAAAACAGACTATTGCTGCTACTTCTTCTAACCATGCAGAGATTTTGGCCATCCATGAAGCAAGTCGAGAATGTGTTTGGTTGAGATCAGTAATTCAATATGTTCGAGGTACATGTGGTCAACATCCTCAAAAAGAACTCCCAACAGTTTTATATGAAGATAATGCTGCATGTATACAACAGTTAAAGGAAGAATTTATTAAAGGGGATAGAACAAAGCATATTTCACCAAAATTCTTCTTCACTCACGATCTTAAAAAGAATGGTGATATTGATGTTCAACAAATTCGCTCAAATGACAATCTTGCCGATTTATTCACGAAGTCGCTTCCTACAACAAGTTTTGAGAAATTGGTGTACAAAATCGGAATGCGCAGACTCAAAGATCTCAAGTAATGTCTTCATGAGGGGGAGTAGAATACGCACTACACTCTTTTTCCCTTTCAAGGTTTTTATCCCATTGGGTTTTTCCTTGTAAAGGTTTTTAATGAGACAGTATGTTATCGCGTATTCATGTAGTTAGTAATATTTTTATGAATATTTTTAAGACATTCAAGGGGGAGTGTTATAAATAAATGAATGTCTATTGGGTCCCACAGTCCATACATGTATTAGGGTTTCTACTTTATAAATAGAGGAGTTCCCATCAGTTTAATACTACGCTCATATCTCTTAGTCTATATTCTTCTTATCCTCTTCTCTCTTGCCTCTTGCCTCTTCCTTTATTTTTCAACATAAATTCAATTTTTAGTTTAAAAAATAAGCATACATTTAATATATTAGAGATAAACATATAATATTTTATTTTTAGTTAAATTTAAAGATATATTTTTGAATTTTTTAAAAATATAGAATTTTTTTTTTAAAAAAGGTTGACATACTGCATAATTTCCTAGGTGTTATTTTTAGGAAATTGCACTGTATACTCAATTTTAAGTTTTTTTTTTTCATTTTTACTATTTTTTTCATTTATACCTTTTTTGTTTTTTAGTTTTAATTTTAATTTTTTTTTCAAAAGTACTATTCTTCATTTTTTCATCTCTTTATTTTTTTTCCATCCTTTCATATTGAGACTATCTAACCCATGGCATAATAATAGTTTTTAAAGATTTAAATTTATTATAAATATAAAATCAACTTAAAAATTAAAATTAATTTTTTCAACTTAAAATCAAGCAAGATTAGTGATTTTTTTTATCAGAAACAAGATTAGTGATTGACTAGCTAGTTTTCTACAATTAAACTTTTATTTTTTTTTATTTTAGATATTCACAAATCACAATTTTTTTCACTATTTTAGTTCAAGACTTATATGCATTGACAATAATTTTTTAAAAAATTAACTTAAAAAGTTAAAACGAATTGGAGAAAATGCCAACATAATGATCTTAAAAACTAGAAAGTGTTTATCATTATAATGTATATTTTGTAAAAACTTGGTAAGTTCATGTTGAAAGATATAATAATAATATAATAATTTCCAAATGAAATTATTTCTTTGAATTATGATAAGAAAAAATAAGGAAAAAATTTGGATTAGTTTTATTAATCTTCTAATTTTATATAATTTTAAATTTATTATTTAATTCCACAACTATTAAAATTGAGACTCTTATAAAATAATTTCTTAAAATCAATGATTTAATTTTATTGTATAACTTTTTAATATATATTTTTATCATGTTGCTTTTTAGAAAAGAAAAAAAATGCTCCACTTATTAGAAATTAAATTTATATGTAGTTAGGTCTTGTCATTAATAATGGAAAAAATTAAAATTTTTTGTCGAAAAAATAATAACTTTTATTTTGACACAACATACACACACATATATAAAATATATACATAACATACATAAATATGCACACAATATATACATAATGTATATATATATACAATATACACAGATATATATCTATATAACATATATACAATAGATATATAGTATACACATAACAAACACATGCATATACGCAATATATATGATATAATTAAAAAACCTATATATATATTGTCAATTGAAATTTAACATATTCAGGACATATATACAATATACACACAACATATACAGATATATACACAGTATAAACATAATATATATACAGTATACACATAATAAACATAGACATATTATAACATTCTTATACCATATATACGTATAATATACATACTATATATATATAATACATATACAAAATGCAAGAATACCACAATAATTAACTGTAGAAACACTTTCATTTGATAATATATATATATATATATATACACAATATCATAAATATATATATACTGCAATAGAATAAGTATAGAAAAATCTCTAAGAAATTTTTTTTAGAGTTTTGTCTATAATTTAAATAAATCTCAAAATATCAAATTACATAACCTGCATAAAATAGCACTTCCAAAAATTCTTATCATTCCAAAATCACCTTTTCCATATTATACATCCAAGATTTCCATAATTAAAAACAATATTCACTATATTTTCACATATATACTTGAAACCTCAAACTTTGTTTAAAATACATATGTTATATTTATAATATAACATAACCAAATTATATAGAAAATACAATTATACATGAATGCAGCACCATCTAAGTTGGTCTCGTGGTAAGACTCAAAATCCAAATCTTAAACATAATCAGGCCCACCCTGATCTGCAGTTCTATCACCTGTATGATACAATCAACTGCACTAAGCTAATAGTTTAGTGGTATATACTTTAATAACATAAAATATTTTTTAAAAAAATCAATACACGCTTCCATGACTCACAAAATATCATTTTATTAACACAATCAACACTCATTAACACATTCTTTGTCTCATAAAAATATTTAAGACCATTCATTTAGCATATCACAATTACACACATTGGGCCCAACAAGTCTGTACACAGTATCTAAGTTTTAGAAATATTGATGTGGCCTATCACGACCAGTAGGTCCTACACTGAGGATCTAAGTATCAAAATTGCCCGAAGGCACGTTCTCTATCGACACCGAGGAGTTGTGTGTCATATCACATAGCCCAAAGCGCATCTTTAAATGACATCAGCACACCTCACCCGAATGTGTAATAATAAAGGTGATACCAGTATATCTCGCCCAGCGGCGTATTAAACATCATGATGTATTGTTGGCATGCTAACTCAACAGTACCAAGATCAACCTTCTGAAACAAGTAATTGTGTAAGGCTAACAAACACATGATATTTCATTACATTTTCATATCCTTTTTTCATGTTGTCACTATTCCACAATTTTCCATATCCATTTTTATATTCTCCTCTCTTTTGTCAATTTCCCATATTTTTCACATTTTCAATCACATTACACATAATTCCTTAATTATATTCACAATGTGTCTCACTTTCACAATGAAAATATACAAAACATAAGCATTTTTCCAATAAACAATAATCATTAAACCCAAACTAATACACAAATCATATTTTAAAACTATAATCACTACAAGAAAAACTGAATCAGACAACGGTCATCAGACAACGGCTAAGGAAAAAACCATTGTCTGAAAAAAAAAGACAAATATTTTTTTTCCAAAAAAGCGTTGTCTGATTAATTTTCAGACAACTGTTTTTGGTGTTTTTTTTAACCGTTGTCTATTAGGTGTCATTTTGGTCACACCAGACAATGATTTTTTAGGGACCGTTGTGTAATATATGTTCAGACAACTATTT
Organism: Garcia nutans; assembly: GCA_947685225.1. NCBI lineage: Eukaryota > Viridiplantae > Streptophyta > Magnoliopsida > Malpighiales > Euphorbiaceae > Garcia > Garcia nutans. The sequence continues at coordinate 7,702,665 of CANTUV010000059.1, read as the reverse complement.
TTCTAGTCATACAAAACCGTTGTCTGATAAGATGTTTCAGACAACGGTTTTTTTTGAAAGTGTTGTATAATTCAATGTTTCAGACAATAGTTAAAAAAAATCGTTGTCTTGTGTAATATATGTTCAGACAAGTGTTTTTTTGTTCAAAAAAAAACCGTTGTCTAATAAGATGTTTCAGACAACGGTTATTTAAAAAGTTGTCTGATTAACTGTTCAGACCATTGTATAATATATGTTCAGATAAGTATATATATAAGTATATATAAGTATATATTAGTATATATACAAGTATATATATTAGTATATATACAAGTATATATTAGTATATATATAAGTATATACAAGTATATATTAGTATATATACAAGTATATATATTAGTATATACTTATATATACAAGTATATATATTAGTATATACAAGTATATACAAGTATATATATTAGTATATATTAGTATATATACAAGTATATATAAGTGTATATATATTAGTATATACAAGTATATATATTAGTATATACAAGTGTATATATAAGTGTATATTAGTATATATATACAAGTGTATATATTAGTATATATATTAGTATATATATACAAGTGTATATTAGTATATATATTAGTATATATATACAAGTGTATATTAGTATATACAAGTATATATTAGTATATATATTAGTATATACAAGTGTATATATTAGTATATATATTAGTATATATACAAGTATATACAAGTATATATATTAGTATATACAAGTATATATATAAGTATATATTAGTATATATACAAGTATATATAAGTATATATTAGTATATACAAGTATATACAAATATATATATATATATTAGTATATATTAGTATATACAAGCATATGTTAGTTTATATAAGTATATATATTAGTATTAAAAGCTAAGGTTTGGATTTTTAGAGAAACTTGACTAAGTATTAAAAGCTAAGGTTTGGATTTATAAACATTTCATAAACCCGTTAGAAACTTTAAAGTCCACCATTAAATAATGATTTAGATATAATATGATATTATATAAGTAGGAATACAAGTATACATTAGTATATATATATAAGTATATACATGTATATACAAGTATATATATAAGTATATATACAAGTATATATTAGTATATATACAAGTATATATAAGTATATATATTAGTATATACTTATATATACAAGTATATATTAGTATATATACAAGTATATATATTAGTATATACAAGTATATATACAAGTATATATAAGTGTATATATTAGTATATATATTAGTATATACAAGTATATATATTAGTATATATATTAGTATATACAAGTGTATATTAATATATATATTAGTATATACAAGTGTATATTAGTATATATATTAGTATATACAAGTGTATATATTAGTATATATATACAAGTGTATATTAGTATATATATTAGTATATACAAGTGTATATATTAGTATATATATACAAGTGTATATTAGTATATACAAGTGTATATTAGTATATATACAAGTGTATATTAGTATATATATTAGTATATATATACAAGTGCATATTAGTATATACAAGTATATATTAGTATATATATTAGTATATACAAGTGTATATTATAGTATATACAAGTATATATATTTGTATATATACAAGTATATACAAGTATATATATTAGTATATACAAGTATATATATAAGTATATATTAGTATATATAAAAGTATATATTAGTATATACAAGTATATATATTAGTATTAAAAGCTAAGGTTTGGATTTTTAGACAAACTTGACTAAGTATTAAAAGCTAAGGTTTGGATTTATAAACATTTCATAAACCCATTAGAAACTTTAAAGTCCACCATTAAATAATGATTTAGATAGAATATGATATTATATAAGTAGGAATACAAGTATATATTAGTATATATATACAAGTATATACATGTATATACAAGTATATATTAGTATATATACAAGTATATATTAGTATATACAAGTGTATATATTAGTGTATATATTAGTATATATATTAGTATATACAAGTGTATATATTAGTATATATATTAGTGTATATATTAGTATATATATTAGTATATATATTAGTATATACAAGTGTATATATTAGTATATATATTAGTATATATATACAAGTGTATATTAATATATATAAGTATATATTAGTATATATATTAGTATATACAAGTGTATATTAGTATATATATTAGTATATACAAGTGTATATACAAGTATATACAAGTATATATTAGTATATACAAGTATATATATAAGTATATATTAGTATATATTAGTATATACAAGTATATCCAAATATATATATTAGTATATATTAGTATATACAAGTATATATTAGTATATACAAGTATATATATTAGTATATACAAGTATATATTAGTATACACAAGTATATATATTAGTATATACAAGTATATATTAGTATTAAAAGCTAAGGTTTGGATTTATAAACATTTCATAAACCCATTAGAAACTTTAAAGTCCACCATTAAATAATGATTTAGATATAATATGATATTATATAAGTAGGAATACAAGTATATATTAGTATATATATACAAGTATATATATGTATATACAAGTATATATATAAGTATATATTAGTATATATACAAGTATATATATTAGTATATATTAGTATATATACAAGTATATATATTAGTATATATAAGTATATATATTAGTATATACTTATATATTAGTAAATACTTATATATACAAGTATATATATTAGTATATACAAGTATATATATAAGTATATATAAGTATATATTAGTATATATAAGTATATACAAGTATATATTAGTATATATATTAGTATATACAAGTATATATTAGTATATATATATATTAGTATATACAAGTATATATTAGTATATATATAAGTATATATATTAGTATATATACAAGTATATATATAAGTATTTAGTTTTTGCTTAATCTAATTTACATCAACACTAAATTTTATAATTATATAGGGTTGCATAGAAACTTATCACTACTAATTATTTAAATTGTATTGCCTTAAGCACTTATGGATGAATTATAAATTGAAATTTATAAGTCATCTATATAAGTGAATTTATAAAGTTATTTTAACAAAATTTTGAAAAATCTATTTTGTTTCAAAAAAGGGATGTCAAAATTTCAAAAATTTTGAAAACTTAAATTCCCCCCTTTATTTCCAAAAAAAAATTTCATTTGCCCCCATTTTGCCAAAAACACGGCCGTTTTAAAATTTAGCAATAAACCTAAACAGACCTATCTTCTCCTTCCCTCTTTCGATTTGTCTCTGTAGACCTAATTTGTTTTCATTTTCAAGGGTAGGAAACTTCAGAACCTACTTTGTTCCATTTTGCGATGAGTTCATAAGAGAGTATTAGAGCTGGCAGTCATAATTTGTTCCATTTTGCGATGAGTAACCAAACACAACCATTCTTGTCTTTACAAACAAGAAAGACTCTCTCTCTCTCTATATATATATATATATATATAAACAAGCACAAAATCAGAAAAAGCAGATCTCTAGTTCCGTACTCATTCAAATCGCTTCTCTCTGTTGTATATACACATAATTTCAACCGCAACAACAATGGCTAACCAAGCTGAATCGTCCGATTCGTGAGTCAATTCGCTCGATTCCTTTATGGATTTTGATCTCTTTGTTCTGTTTTGCGTTGCGATTTTTAAAATTTTATTTGACTAATTTTGTTTAAAAAATACAAAATTTTGTTTGATTTCCTGTTTGTTTTTTGATTTCTGGATTTTAAGATTCATATGTTGATGATTGTTGTTCTCGTGTGAAAATCTAGAGCTCTGGGAAATCTTCAGTGTTGGAAAGCATTGTAGGAAGAGATTTCTTGCCCCGTGGATCTGGTGATTTTCAGTTTCAGTCTGAATTATTTGAATGTTGGTTTTGATTTTCATTTGATTACTTCAATGTTTTTCGTTGGCAGGAATTGTTACGCGTAGGCCATTGGTATTGCAACTTCATAAGATAGAGGATGTGAAGTCTGACTATGCATAATTTCTTCATGCGCCTAAGAGGAAGTATACTGATTTTGGTACGTCTAAAGAAACTCTGAGTTTTTGGTTAGATCATGACATAGTACCAAATATGGATTATTATGATGAGAAATTTGATTTTCATTGACTAAGGCAAACAAAAGATCGAATTCCTGCTTCTATGACTCAGTAACATGTTGAAATTCCCCTTGTTCTTGCTTGCAATAAAATTGTATACTATTTGGGCATTGGATACTAACTTAAGTTTATCTGGTTGTTATTTGATTGAGTCAGGTCTATGGCTCAAAACTTAAAACTCATGAAAAGTTTATCAGAAATCAGTATGTTATGACTGAAGAGACGCATTTTTGTCTGTGATTCAGTCATTGACTAAGTTACCCTGTAGCGACTGCATTGAAAGGCTTATGTGAAGAAATATTGATAAGATGGTATTACAATTGGGATATCTTATTCTGGATCTTCCATGAACAATTTAGTTCTTGTGAATTTGGAGCGTTACGTTCTTCTACATTCTATTCCTATTATGCTGTGTGAGATCCCAGCTCATGCAAAAGCAATCTCAATTTTGCATCAGATACTACGATGGAAACATGGAAAGAGCAAAAGACGTTTTTCCTTTTTTTTTGTTTGTATTGCAATTCAATCCGCTATATCTTAAGCCATAGGGATAAAAGTGGGACATGCTGCTAGTTAATTAAATTTCCAGTGTTTGACATTCCCTGTATTTTACTTTTGTATTGTTCCTATTTTCTGAAAATAATTTGGTTCCAGGGCAAGAAGCGGAAGGATACAGTTTGCATTGCTCTTGCTGATGACTCATGTGAGCCACCAAAAATCAGGATGAACAAGGTTGTTAGATATAACCTGAGGGTTAGACTTGGAGATGTTGTCTCTGTGCACCAATGCCCAGATGTTAAGTATGGAAAGCGTGTTCATATATTGCCAATTGATGATACCATAGAGGGTGTTACTGGGAGTCTGTTTGATGCTTACTTAAAACGTGAGTTTTTAGTTGCCTTTCAATTTTTTCCCTGTTCATGTATGGTCTTGTGCTTTAAGATGTAGAAGATATCTTCTAGTATTCAGTTCACAAACGACTTATATGCACTTTTAATCAATCATGGTCCCAGGTTTATGATAGTTGGGATCCTTAGCTTTTCTTCAAGCCAATTATCAAAACAAACTTAGGATTATTATTTTTTTTTTCACTTTCTTATTTGTTTCTTGGCAACAACTCCTGTTGCTCTGAGAGCCAAAGAGAGGCTGCTTTATTACTTGGACAGTTTGCTGCAACATACTCAGATTGCAAGGTAAAGTCAAGCTTGCCTTTTAACTTCATTTTCTTTTTTTTTTATTTTTTATTTTTGAGTTGGTTTCTATTTCTAATTGTTTAGAAGATGGAAATAAAATAAGTAAATATTATTCTCTCCTTCTTAAGTCTAAGGTTGTTTTTCCAGCTGTCCCTTTTGCAGATAAACACAGAGTTAACTTTTGTAAATCGATGGGGTTGAGACTCATTTGCCTTCCAATTTAGGATTGACTTCACCAAATATTTCATGAAGCGTCATTCAAGTTAAAGTTAATAATATAATTTAGTGATATATGTATAGTGTTGATTTTTTTTTGTTTGTTAATATGTTGAATGGTTGAATTTGTTGAGGTTTTTTTATTCCCAAATTTGCAATCCTCCATTGTAAAGTGTTGTCTTATATGTATAATGTACAGTTTAACAGACAATGGTGGTGAAATGGAAATGAACATTGAAACTATTGTCTAATATTCAGTGTGCCATATTAATCAGACAACGGTTTTTAATAAGAAAGCATTGTATAAACCTTAATCAGACATCGCCTCAATAGACAACGGTTTTTGTCTTCATCAGACAACGGTCAAAAAGCGTTGTCTAAACCTTCATCAGACAACGGTTAAAAACCATTGTCTGATAAAATTAAAAATCGTTGTGGAAACCATCTTCAGACAACTGTTAAAAACCATTGTCTGAAATGCTATCAGACATCGCCTCAATAGACAACGGTTTTTGTCTTCATCAGACAACGGTAAAAAAGCGTTGTCTAAACCTTCATCAGACAACGGTTAAAAACCGTTGTCTGAAAATTTAGAAACCGTTGTCTGACAATTTAGAAACCGTTGTGGAAACTATCAGACAACGGTTAAAAACCGTTGTCTGAAAAATTAGAAACCGTTGTCTGAACCATCATCAGACAACGGCCAAAAACTGTTGTCTAATAAAATTAAAAACCGTTGTCAAACCAACATCAGATAACGGTTTTAAAACCGTTGTCTGAAATGCTATCAGACATCGCTTCAATAGACAACCGTTTTTGTCTTCATCAGACAACCGTTTTTCCTTGTAGTGAATGCATAAGATAATAAGTAATGTCACTTTAAAGAATGCCATCATTCTTTAAAAGAATGCCAATATAGATGATACCAAGCATGTACATTTAACTAAAATATTAACAAAGTATGTACTAACCTTTTTTGCTCCAACATCAACTCAATTTTACTATCCAAACATTTACTTCTTCCAATCTCTAATTTTCTTCACTCGGCAACTTTGGCCAAAACACTCCTAAATCAGACAATAAGTAAAATTATTACATTAGAATCATATTTCTATTCATTTTATTCAAAATAATAACTAATTATTAAAATTCTATCAAACTTCCAATAAAAACCTTAATTTTCCTCTTATTACCTTACCCAAACTTCACTGTAACCAATTTTTTTCCGCCAACCAACCATAAAATCATCACATATGTATCAAAACAACATCAAAAAAATCTATTATAATAATTATAATCACCCCCATCAAAAATTCTAATTTCACATATTCATCCATAAACCCTAACTTCACCAACCAAGCTCACCTTAATTAATTAATTACCAAACCATCATATTTTCATCATATTAGTTTCACATCTATCTATTTTAACAATTAAAACAAATTTCTCTCTATAATCCTAATAGTTTCATAGTCATAAAAACTAGAGAAAATAAGTTTAAATTAAAAAAAATTACTTGAGTCTTGATAAACATTTAAAATTCACTTTAAAACCCTTGAATTTCTTGTGATATTTGAAGTATTGATGAAGAGAACTCCTTCCCTTTCCCTCTTAAATACATAGTTTGCCCTATGAATTTGTCAATATTGGTCATTTTGCCCTCCCTGAACTGTTCGAGTAACCATTTTACCTCCCAAACTTGGCTTTTTCATAAAATTTTAACATTTTTCATCCTATGTGGTAGAACGTGTGATGTTACTTTCTAAACCGAACATGATTTTAATGTTGACCAGAATAGTGAAATGACCGATATACCCTTTGTTATGTCTCAAAATGTCTTAATAGCAGAGTCCTAAAATGCCCAAACCATTTTATTCACAAATCTACCTTTACTTAACCCAAACTTAATCTTCCCCCATTCATCATTAAAGAAGAAATTGGATTAATGGTGGAATCACGATATGCCACTACTCCTATCTTTCAAACCAGTTCTATCCATGGTGAATTTGTAGTGCCTGATTGCTATTGTGGAAAGGCAGTTGTTCTGAAAATGTGGACTATCCACGGTAATCCTGGCCGAAGATTTTTGGGTGCAATAAGTATAAAGTAAGTATGTAAATGTCAGCTACTAATTGATTTGTATTGTTTGTGTTTGGTTATTGCATGTTACCATTGATTTCTTTGTGGGTTGAATGTATGAGCAACATCTAGTTTTTCGGTGTGTTTGTACAAGTTCAAGGCATGTGTTTATGTGAGTTCTTTATTTGGTATGAGCCACCGTTGCCAGAGCATGTGAATAGGTACATTTTGAGGCTGCTAAAGAAGATGAAGGATTGTGAAAGGTGTAATAATCAATTTCTTTTTTTAAAAAAAGAGGCAGTAATTACAAATAAATAAACACAATTATTAATAAAATATTTATAATATTAAACAAATACAAAAAAAAAATTAAACTAAGGAAAATAACTCCTTATTTCCAGCCATGTTTCCCGCAACAAATAGTAGAGAAATACATTAAGAAAAAGTTAGTTAAAATCTAGTATAAGAAGAGGGGTTATACTGCAAAACAGAGGAGAAAAATTCAAAGAAAAGACTAAAAAGTTGATAAAATACATAGAAAACCCCAGAACAACACAAAAAAAAAATAGAGATAAAAAAGAGGGACACATAAAAAAAATTATAAAATTTTTTGGTAGAGAAAACTTAGGATTTTGTTAAATACAGGAAAGTATATTTGACAAAAATAACGAAAATCAAAGCAAGAAGCGGGAGGAATTTTACAATCATTAGTAATCAAACATCATATAATTAGGTAAATCCACAACAAATTTTAACTTTAATATTAAAAATTTTGAATGTTAATCAATTAATTAATTAATTTTGATCTTTTGAGAAAGTGTTAAATAAGTGATTGTTTCGTTGAATATATATGATAGAAATTGTAAAATGGCACAACAAACACAAATACAAATTCATAAATCTTAATCATTTAAAATATCTCATAAATAATGAAAATTTAACAAAAGCAAAATCACTATAAATCTGTGACTTTATTGGCAAATCTGAAATAAACTAAAAAATAATATGCGAAAAATATGCATATACAATAATAAGCAAGATAAATAAGAATCTATACTTTTCTTACCTTAGGATTTGCAAAAGAATAGAATATTAAAACATTTGAAGCAAAGATTGAAGGAATTAAAATGAATGGAAAATTAAAAGAAATATGCACAAAACTCCTGCTGCTCAAAGAAATAAAGAAAAATTTTACCTTAAATGATTGTTGGTGTATGATAAGATCGTTATATATAGGCATTGAAAGTGAAGACTTAAATTTTAGAGGGATTATTTTGTAGATAAAAAATGAGAAAGAGAAAATAAAGAGAAGCGGAGCGAAAGGATAAGGAACGACAATAAAAAAAGTAAAAAGAGAGTGGATGGAGTAAAAATAAAAAAGAATTTATTGAATGATTTCAAAGTGATCATATGATATTTAAAAATAAATAAATAAGGTAATTATATATAGGCATTGAAATAAAGAAACTCCTGCTACTTAAAGAAATAAAGAAAAATTTTACCTTAAATGATTGCTGGTGTATGATAAGATCGTTATATATAGGCATTGAAAGTGAAGACTTAGATTTTAGAGGGATTATTTTGTAGATAAAAAATGAGAAAGAGAAAATAAAGAGAAGCGGACTGAAATGATACGGAACTCGACAATAACAAAAGGAAAAAGAGAGTGAATGGAGTAAAAATAAAAGAGAATTTATTGAATGATTTTAAAGTGATCGTATGATATTTAAAAAAAAAAAAGGTAATTACAATGAAAATGATGGGCTCAATAAAGTCTGACTTATATTTTAAGTGAGCAGATTGAGAATGTATTATTATTATTATTATTATTATTATTATTATTATTATTATTATTATTATTATTATTATTATTATTATTATTATTATTATCATTATACAAGCTCATACATCTCTTAAAGAAGAGATGTTACACTACAAGTGCAGTGTCACTTCACAAAGTTTATTATTATTTATTTAATTTTTTCATATAATAACAAAAATAGATGTTGAAGTAAAATAGAGTAGGTATGTTGCATTATTAATTTCTAGCACTCCAGTTTTTATTGGCTACGAATAAAAATAAAAATAATAAAATAGTAAAATTATTATACTTAGATAATAGGTATAAATCAATTTAAAAGTTAAAACATATGCACAATAAAATTTAATTATATCTAAAAATTAAATGTGATTATAATAACAATAATAAATATTTTTTAAAAAAAGATCTATGAATCAAATAAATAATAATAACAACAAAAATAATCGAACTACGGGGACTTTAATTTCGCCAAGTGGATACATAGACAATTGAAATCAAATTTCGAATTCAAGTCCACTTTAAATACCTTTTAAAAATTATATTAACAAACTATAAAAAATAAAAAATATATATTTAAAAAATATTTAATAAATATATAAAATTTGGACAGCTATGTTCAGGGAGGTAGCATAATTGAAAAAAAATAATAATTATAAATTTAACAAATGTTAAGCCATAAAATTCTTATATTCAAATAGTAAATTCAATTATTAAATTATTAACTAATTAATGAAATATATGTTCGTAGATATAATAAAATTATTAAAAATAATAAAAAAGTAATAAAATATTTATTTTCAGGCAATAAATATAGAAGTAAAAAGATAAAAAAATATAATTGAAATTTATGTTCAGACAGTGAATATAATTCCTTTTATAATATATATATATATATAGTAAAACATCACAATAATTATAGTACTAATTTTTGAGAGTCGTAGGGTGCTTTTCCTTCCCTATGTATAATCAACCCCCCGAACCTAAAAATGCATACCAGTATTAGGTGTACAATCAAATCTTATAATTGATTGGTGATGACTCCTAATATATACGATAATAATAATAATTAAATATAAGCCTACACAAAACCAAATCTTATATCTCACTCCCGTGTGCGATAGCTGGCAACTCCACTGGGACAGCTAGTTACTAAATAGAGGGGTTAAACTATATATATTATTGCGATGTTTATATTTTTATTTATTCAATGTGTTTTGATATTTATTTAATGTCATTCTTTTATATATTTGTAAAATATTTAATTATGTCTATTTTATCATTTGTGTATTTTAACTTATAAGTCTCTTATTACATACTCACTTAAGGGTCAAGAAGTGATCTATTATCATAATAGGCTTAGTAAGAGGATGGAGTAGGATTGCCTCAATGGGAAACTCGGTAAGGCCACCGAAAAATTCTCACTTGAACTGTCTTTTAGCCATATAATAGTTGAGAGAGCTCGTTAGTCCAAGTTATGGACGACAATGAGATTACCCATGGTCTGGGAACCTCAAACCTGGAGAAATAAGGTGAATCCATTAAGAATAGAACTCAATCATTCACTTCCTTAGATAAACCTGTTGTATCCTCTTCAAAACCTCTTTAGGATCAATCAATTAAGAAATCTATAATCAAACTTCTCTATTTGCTCGTTATTTTTTAAGTTACGGTGCATTTTTTTCTTGTCTTAGAAACATTCCTCGTAATCAATGATAATTTATCTTTCTAATAAATATTGTGTAATTTTTACATCATATAGCATTGTAGCTTTGCACGACATAACATTTCAATATTTATTACAAATAAATTTGCATACTGATATAAACATTTATCAAATGACTAATAAGCATGTTTTATTTTTTTATTGCAAAAGAAATATTTCTATATTTTTGTGACCATCCAAAATGAATCACCGTAATAGGGTTATTTTAGATATATCTAAAGCAGAGGATATAAAAGTATCAGAGTCTGCACATAAAAGAGAAGGGGATTGTGTTCTTGCAGGAGTAATAGTACAACTTTCGACATTAGGAGAAGTCGACTTCCAACAAAATGATTTGAGGGCTTTAAAAGAAATTTGGGACAATATGAGACCACAACAAATGATCCAATTCAATAGGAGTTTGGCTGGATTGCTTACCTTATGTATACCCTGGTATTCTTACACATGCTGAAGGCCATGCTAAATTATTGAGACCCATGCTACCGTTGTTTCACATTTGGATAATCAGACTTAACACCTACAATAGAAGAGCATCGGATCATAACCAACATATTAGAAAAGAAAGATATTAAGCCATATGCACACAATAAGAGGGAACTAGGTAGAAGATAATTGGCCAAGATCATGGATGTGCATGCAAGTGTGGTAGAAGGATGAGAAAATTCACAATCTAAGGTCATTCGTGTGGAACCCTTACTAGGATTTGTGAAAAATAATTTGGATAGAAATGAAAATTTTCTGATTTTGGCTCTACTCAATTATGGAATGGTCCTATTTTCGAAAGAATTGAACTCCATAGATCCCAAAGTGATCATCCTCTTTACCAGTGTAATAAGAGGGATAAATCCAGTCATTAGTATAGTGGCAAAAACAGTGAGGTCTTTGAATCATTGCAGGAAACAAGGAAGCAGAAGATTCACAAGTTGTGCTATTTTGTTGAGTACGTGGGCTTTAACACATTTCAAGTGTCCTCCTCAATTCCAGTTTTCTACTATTGAGTACCAATAGAGATACAATGCTATAAAAATCATCTAACAAGGTTTGGATTGGCAGAATGGCCTAAGACAGCCCCGAACAAAAAGTAATGGTTAAGATTTCTACAACAGATAAAAGAAGAAGATATATCCTGGTTAGCTTTTTAAAAGGATAGACAATCATTAATGTACAATTGTGGTGATTTTCCATGGGTGCCTTTAATAGGAATATGGGAGGTCACCACATATGCACCTGCAAATGGTAAAAAGACAGATGGGATCTTCACAGTTCATTCCTCAAACAACAAGTTTGGATCACATAGACTTTGATTATGGGGATAAGAAGAAATCTGCCAAACTTGATAAAGTCCTGGATACATGGCATATTGTGAGAAAGAAAAGATCCGGAGCTTATTGAGACTCAATGACTTAGGGTTATAGAGAATGGCACCAGAAAAGAGGAAAAGTGTCCATCCCTCCGATAGTAAGGAAATACAATAAACCTTCCACATCAAATGAGCATGTTCTTATTGATGAAGCTATCATGAAAAAAATGCCTTCCACAGATGATAAAGATGTATCATATTGGATTCGAGAGACTGTAGAGGCTAAGAAGAAGACTTTTGAGCTTCATAGGAAAAATGAAAATCTTAAATATGAAATAGCAAAAATTTAGATGCAAGAATCCAATACAATGAAAAGGAAGATGACAATCTTGAAAGTCGAAAGAAGAGCTTTTGAAACATAGCAAGAAAATGATAAGTTAAAGGGAGAAATGCTTACACTCCAACAATTGCTAGAGGAGTATAGAAAAAGGGAAGAAAGCGTGATGAACAAGATAGAAACTCTAGTCGAGAAATCATGCCAACAAGAAACTAATGTTCAAAATTTAGCATGGAAAATCTAAGCATATCTGGATCGGATGTATCAATTGACTACTTCTATAGATCAAATTTTGCTTGAGAAAAATGATTTAGCCGCATGATTGAGAGCATGTAAGGAAGAATGTGTCTTTTATCAAGATAATTTTATGAGGTTATGCACCCAAGATGATCATCTCACTGAAAAAAAAAAAAAAAACTAGCTCAACAAAGAAGCTCCATGGCCCAAGAGGTGAATCACAAAAAGATAGTTTATATGTCAGTGGGACCATATGGATAGGAGCCCTATAATTTGCTGGAAAATATGTATCGATAGTTTTCCTATTACGAAAGATTCAGATGAATGTCACAAAGAGTTAACAGGATTTGATTCCTTCTGTAATTTGATAAGTAATTTTTTTTCTTTTGTAAAATGTTGAAGAATGATCAATAATTTATGTTATTTTATTTTATTATGTATTAAAAAAAATGAGTTTGCATAATTGTTGCATTGTGATTCAAATAAAAATTGGTAAATAAAAATAATTTCTAATGCAAAATAAATATACTATCAGGAACGTCAACATAGATCAGCTTTCAAAAAATAAATTTGACTTAACTCACCATTACTAGACTCATTCAAAGACCATATTTATGAAAAACCAAGCCCAAGAAGAAATGAGACGAGATATCGACTAAATAAAGGATATGTTGGAAGAAGTTTCAAAAATAAGAAATCAATTGGCACAACTCATGGAATTACTCAAAGGCAAGAACACTATAGAAATTGTACCTAATGCCTCTGGATCAGGAATCCCAATAGCCCATCCTTTTACTGGAGCCATAGGGGATCCTACATATCCACCAGGTTTTATCCCACAATATAATTCAATAGAAGGGGGACCAAGTAATAGTACTCATCTACCAGAAAATGTGGGTACTTCTCAACCTTTTCAAGGAATGCAACAAGGAGGCTAAGCAAGAGAAACTCAAATAAATCCAAGGCCTCCTATTTTCTTGAAGAGCCCATAATAATCCCAGACTTGGATGACCCAAAGGTGCAAAATAATTTCAAAAGAACTAGTCCTAAGCCTATCTCGGAAAAGATATAATGCCTAGAGGAGCGTTTAAAGGCAATTGAATGAGTTATTGTGTATGGAACCACTGATGCATCCCAACTGTGCCTGGTACTTGACATGACCATACCACTAAAGTTTAAAACTCTAGAATTTGAAAAATGTGATGGACTATCTTATCCTCAAAGTCGTCTATCAATGTTCTGTAGTAAAATGGCAGCATACATCAGTAATGAGAAATTACTGATTCATGTTTTTCAAGAAATTCTTACGAGATAGTCAATGAGGTGGTACATGAGTTTAGATCAAACACACATTCAAAGATGGAAAGATCTATAAGATGCTTTCATAAAGCAAAATAAACATAACATGGATATGATACCTAGCAGGGATGATTTGAGAGCTATGGAAAAGAAAAACAATAAAACTTTTAAAGAATATGCACAAAGATGGATAAATAAAGTAGTACAAGTTAGTCCCCCTCTCACTGATAGGGAAATGATATCCAATTTCTTGGACACACAGGGATAACCATTCTATAATATATTGCTAGATAACACAATAACCAATTTTTCATATTTCATTCTAGCTAGGGAAAGGATTGAGCAAGGCATGAAAAAAGAAAAAAATTGAGGAGCGAAGTATTGAAGGAAATAGCTCAAAAAGACAATATTCAGGCAAAAAGAAAGGAGAAACCCACATGATAGGAAAACATTCACAACCCAGAGAAACTTACTATCATCACCCTCCACCACATTATATGGCTAATGTAAGGCTTGAAATGTATCAGTTCCCTTATCCCCAATTTATGAGTTCTCAAAAGACTCTTTGTTCCACTCCACTTGCTGATCCTATGCCTGCTCAAGGAGAAAATAATAGAACAAATCAACCCAATCAAGGAGGCAACAAAATAATTTCCCTCAGGAAAGGAGAATAGAAACATTTGATCCTATTATGATAACTTATGCAGAATTGCTGCCTTAATTACTACAAGGACAATAAGTGTGTTTGATGCCATTAGAACTAATGAAGCAACCTTACTCTAAGTGGTATGATCCTAATTCAAAATGTGAATATCATACAGGAGCACCTGGGCATTCTATCAAAAATTGCATTGCATTTAAAAGAAAGGTTTAGAGTCTTTTAAATACAGGATGGTTGAAATTTAATCAAGAATTAAAGACCCCTAATGTGAATAATAATCCTTTGCCAAATCATGAGGGGGGAAAATCAATGCCTTTATTGAGGATGAGGTTCGATAATATAAGGAGAGCATAAAGGAAGTTCAAATGCCTATGGGGGAGCTTTTTCAAATTTTAATCAAAACTTGATTAGTTCTCGAAAGCCAATCAAGAGACAAACCTTCCCCTCAACAAGAACCTTTTTGTGATTACCATGGTGAGACATTGGGTCATATAATCAATGAGTGTTCACAGTTCAAGATGAAAGTTTAAGAATTGATGAATGCTAAAATTGTAATTTTTGGAATAGAAAGAAGGAACGGGGAGGATGTGAATATGGTGCCTACTACTCTTTCTATTTAGGCACCCATTGCAATATCATGCTCGTCGGGAGAAATGAAAAAAGAAAAATCTGATATGTCTTCACAAATCCCAAAACTTATAATCAAAGCACCCGCTCCTTTTGAATATAAGGATTCAAAAGCAATCCCTTGGAAGTATGGGTGCGAGATAGTGAGCTAAAATCATAGTTTATACCAAGCAAGCAATGAAATTGAATCAGTGGTTAATATCTCATGTGTAAGTGGGATGACGAGAAGTGGGCCCTGCTATACACCAAAAGAAGTAGAAAATAATCGAAAAAAAAGAACTAGAAAGTCATAAGAAAGGGAAAGATAAAGAAGGAGAAATGTTAGAACATATCAAGATTAGAGAGATCCAAGACATGGTCGCAAAAAATGACCCACAATTGAAAGTAAAGAAGCCAGTATATGAACATGAGGCATGTGAATTCTTAAAGTTAGTAAAGCAAAGTGAATACAAGGTGATTAAATAGTTGAATAGAACCCCAGGTAGAGTCTCACTACTATCTTTGATCTTGAATTCAGAATCTCATAGAAATGCACTACTCAGGGTTTCTAAATCAAGCACATGTTTGCCATGATATCTCTATAGATAGCTTTAACAACATGATTAGGAGTGTAATGGCAGCTAATTACATATCCTTCACTAATTATGAAATACCTGGAGAAGGGACTGGGCATACAAAAGCTTTACATATATCAGTCCAATGTAAAAGATACCCGGTTGCAAATGTTCTCGTGGACAATGGGTCATCTCTGAATATCTTACCTAAAATGACTCTCTCAAAGCTACCAATTGATGAGACATACATATAACCTAGCTCTATGATAGTTCGAGCCTTTGACGGGACTTGAAGAGAGGTTTTAGGAGATATCAAAATACCTATCCAAGTGGGTCCAATCACATTTAATATTATATTTCAAGTGATGAAAATGGTACCAACTTACAGAATGTTATTAGGACGGCCATGGATACACTTGGTAGGAGCAGTACCATTATCTTTACATCAGAAAGTCAAAGTCATCATTGAAGGAAAGATGATTGAAATTTCGGGAGAAAAAGATCTTTTAATCCCTAAACTTGTTTCAATCCCATATGTTGAGGCAACAGAAGAAGCCTTTGAAAGTTCTTTTCAATCCTTTGAAATAGCAAACACTTTATATGTTGAAGAAGGATTGGTCATGCTAATGCCTCAATTATTAGCTGCTGCTATGATGGTAGCCAGAGAAATGTTAAGGGCAAGCTATTCTCCAGAAAAAAGGTTTAGGAAGACATGAACAAAAAATTAATGTCTTTATGCTTCCTCCCAATATTGACAATAGAGCTGGATTGGGATACAAGGTTGCTAGAGAAGATAGAAGAAGAATTCAAAAAGAGAAAAATGATCGTCGATTGGAAAGATTGACAAATCAAGAAGCTTTAATGGAGAAAATGACATTCCCACCCCTAAGACAAAACTTTAGAAGTGCTAGTTTTTTCCCTGAAGAAATAGAGATGGCAAGAGATCCACGAGATGTGGAGGCAATATAAAAAAATTCATTAGTGATGGTGAATAAAAATGAGATTCATGATGAAGTAGCTTTATGGGTTACACCTTTGCTACCAGGACAAGATCTGAAAAATTGAAAAGCTTATGATTTCCATCTCAATCAAAGTAATCCAAATAATTATTTTCCTATGATTATGCCCAATATCTTAGGAAATATTAGCATGGGCTTCTTTTTTCAAATATTTCAAAATAATTTTTATTAAAATAAAGTTCATGTTTCATTTCCATTCTTGAACTCTCCTTACTACTTTCATTCATTTACTTTTTGCTTAAATCTTAGTATTTTTTCCCTTTATTCTCATCTTACCCAGGAATGTTAATGATGAATTAAATCTTGATGAAATTAAGTCTAGATATGATTTTGATAACCCTATCTTTGAAGTCACATCTGATGAAGAAGATGAAGAGGAGTTTCCACCTGAAATAACTAGGATGATGGAACATGATGAAAAAATTGTATAATCTTCAGAAGAAGCAGTAGAAACAGTAAACCTAGGAACCGAAGAAAATAAGAAGGAAACAAGAATTAGTGCATCCTTGCCTCTGGAACTCAAAGAAAGGATGATTAAATTGCTAAGAGAGTTTGTTGATGTTTTTGCATAGTCATATTAGGATATGTCGGGACTAAATATAGACATAGTTGTGCATCATTTACTATTAAGGCCAGAATATAAACCTGCAAAACAAAAGTTGAGAAAAATAAAACATGATGTCTTGTTGAAAATAAAAGAAGTAAAAAAAAAAAGCAATTTGAAGCAGGTTTCTTAGAAGTGGCCAAGTATCTAAAATGGGTGGCTAACATTGTTCATATCCCTAAAAAAGATGAAAAGGTCAGGATGTGTATTGATTATCGGGATCTTAATTGAGTAAGTCCAAAAGATGATTTTCCTCTGCCACACATTGATATGCTAGTAGATAATACAGCTCAATTTCATATGTTCTCGTTAATGGATGGATTCTCAAGATACAACCAAATTAAAATAAATCCTGATGACAAGAAAAAAATAACTTTTATCACTCTCTGGGGAATATTTTGTTATAAAGTGATGCCTTTTGGACTAAAGAATGCGGGGGCAACTTACCAGAGAGCAATGGTTACCCTATTTCATGATATGAGCATAAAGAAATAGAAGTATTTGTCAACGACATGATAGAAAAATCTCAACATGATGAAGACCATGTTGCAGCTTGGGAAAGATTGTTTAAGCGGCTCAGAAGATATCAGCTCTGATTAAATCCTGCAAAGTACATATTTAAAGTTTCATTGGCAAAATTATTAAGGTTTATAGTTATCATGAGGGGAATTGAGATTGAACCTAATAAAATTAGGGATATAATTGAAATGCTAGCCCCTAAAACCAAAAAGGAAGTCCGAAGTTTTTTGGGAATGCTTAATTATATAGCTCGATTCATATCACAATTGACAGCTACGTATGAGCCTATCTTCAATCTTTTGAGGAAAAATAATTAAGGGAAATAGAATGAGGGATGTCAAATGGCCTTTGATAAGATCAAGCATTATTTTCAAAATTCTCCAATTATGTAACTGCATATTCCTAGTCGTCCTTTTCTTTTGTACTTGACAGTCTTTGAGAGTTTCATAGGTATTGTTCTTAGGCAACATGATGACTTTGGAAGGGAGGAGTAAGTCATACATTATATAAGTAAAAAGTTCACCAATTATGAAGCAAAATATTCTACGTTTGAAAGAACTTATGTTGCATTAGCATGGGCTACTCATTGATTAAGGTACTACATGCTATATTACACCAACTTTTTGATATCTCGAATGGATCCTATTAAGTACATTTTTGAAAAGCCAGCTTTAACTGGGAGAGTTGCTTGATGGAAGTTTTTATTCACTGAGTATGAGATTATATATATCACCCAAAAGGTAATAAAATGGAGTATTATAGCTTATTATTTGGAAAATCAAGTTATCGAAGGCTATCAACCAATAAGTTATAAGTTTCCCGATGAAGGAATCATGTTAGTGGAAGAAGAACAAGGATAAAAAAGAAGTTGGATTATAAAATTTGATGGAGCTTCAAATGCCTTAAGGAGTGGGAAAAGAGTGATTATAATCTCTCCAAAAGAAAAATATTTTCCTTTGACAGCCAAATTATGTTTTGAATGCACTAATAATATGGTTGAATATGAAGATGAAAAGGTTGGAAGTATATGACGATTCAGCATTGGTAATTAACCAGTTGAAAGGAGAATGGATAACTAGAGATTCAAAATTGGCCCCTTATTAAGAATATATTCTTGATTCAGCTCAAAGCTCTGAATTCATAAGTTTTTATCATGTTTCCCAAATTGAGAACCAAATTACAGATGCATTAGCCACATTAGCTACAATTTTTTTATTGGATGCTTATGGAAAGATGCCTTCCATCAAGATTAAAACTAGAGGGGTCAATGCTTATTGTACAAACTTTGAAGAAGAACGTGATGGTAAGCCATAGTTTCATGATATCAAGCAGTATCTCAAAAATAGGACATACCCTCCAGAAGCCTCAGACACTGATAAAAGAACCATTCGGCGATTAACAATGAATTTCTTTTTGAGTGGCGATGTCCTATATAAAAAAAATTATGATATTATGCTGATTAGATGTGTGGATGAAAGGGAAGCTCAAACATTGATAGAAGAAGTTCATGAAGGATTTTGTGGTACACATTCGAATGGGCATGTGTTGGCTCATAAAATTATCAAAATGGGTTATTTCTGGCTGAAAATGGAATCAGATTCTATTAACTATGTTTGAAAATATCATAAATGTCAAATATATGCTGATGATATCAATGCTCCTCCAGCACTTTGCATGTAATGGTTTCCCCGAGGCCTTTTTCAATATGGGGATTAGATGTGATTGGCCCAATGGAACCTAAAGCTTCTAATAGACATTGTTTCATTCTAGTAGCAATTTGTTATTTTACCAAATGGGTAAAAGCAGTCTCTTATGCCAACGTGACAAAGAATGTGGTCTTGAAATTTCTTAAGCAAAATATCATATGTCGATATGGTCTTTATGAGTGTATCATCACTGACAATGTGAAGAATTTCAAAATTAAAGATTTGATAGAAATGTGCTCAAAATTCAAAATTAAGCATCATAATCCCTCCCCATACCATCCAAAGATGAATGGTGCAGTTGAAGCAGCCAATTAGAATATCAAAAAGATAATTTAGAAAATGGCAATCACATATAAGGATTGGCATGAAATGCTTCCTTATGCTCTTCATGGTTATAGGATCATTGTCAGGACATCTACTGGGGCAACACCATTTTTTTAGTATATGACATAGAGGTATTATTGCCTATTGAAATTGAGATTCCTTCACTCAGAGTTATTACAGAAGCCAATCTTGATGATACTAAATGGATGCAGAGTCATTATGATTAGTTAAACTTTATTGAAGAAAAAAGATTGACATCCTTATGTCATAGTCAATTGTATCAGAGACGGTTTATCAGGGCCCATGCAAAGAAGATGAAAGTAAGAGAGTTTCAAGAAGGAGACTTAGTGCTCAATTCTTAGGCATCAAGACCCTTGGAAAAAATGGACTCCTAAATATAAAGGTCCATATGTCGTGAAGAGAGCATTTTTTGAAGGAGCTCACACTTTAACCAATATGGATAGAAAAGATTTGCCGAATCCAGTAAACTCAAATGCTGTGAAAAGGTATTATGCCTAAAGTTGCAGTGAGGAGAAGAAAAGAAGAGGTGAGAAGCATAGTTAGAAATTATTCAAAGTCAATTTAGACTTATAATTGTTAGGATTGTATGATTTATTGGCTTTTCTTAGTAAAATTTTCTTTTTCCTTGCACATATTTTCACCATTTAAGAGATCGTAGAAAACATTGATAAAATGATTATCCAGAGACTTGATAAACCAACATTTCTATCCAACCCATGCCTCAAAGCATATATTTTATTAAAAACTATTCTTGAAACATTTGAAAAGAGAGCATAATGTTAAAAGATGATAAAATAAAGCTTAGTAGATCTATATGTGAGACAAAAAAATTATGAATTTGAGATGAAAATGGCATGCCTTGATGGATGAAATAATTGCTAATAAGATATCTATAGAGGTTATGATAAATAATATTGTTCTAAAATCCAGAGTTATTGCTTAAACAAAATCCAAGAAGACATTTTAAGGGTCACATAACTAAAGTAAGGTATTGGATTTATTCTAGATTCAGGGATTGTTGTCGTTCCGATGTTATATATGTATATATTTTTTTTCTTTTATTTTTTCAAAAAAGAAAAAATTCTTAATACAAGAGGATTTTTTTTATCGCTTTGCCTGAGCATTTAGATACATGTAAGCAAACATGACATACAGGTTAGAAGCTTTTTTTTTTAAAAAAAAAGGAACTTTTCAAATTCTCAATCATAATAAAAAGTTTGCATATAATAATTAATTTTCAAGAGTCAAGCTCTAAATTTCCTTGTTTTATCTAAAAAGTTCATAATGTCAAGTATTAGATACACTTAAGTTTAAGCCTTGGGTTCTTTCAATTTTTTTTTAAAAAAATTCTAAAGTCGAGTTTAGATATTTCTAAGATCGAGTCTTATATTTTCTTTTAAAGAAAATGTTCTTAATGTCAAGCATTAAGTGCTCATAAGGTTAAACCTTAGGCTTTATTTTTGTTTCAAAAAGTTCTTAGTGTCAAACATTAAGCACTCCTAGAATCAAGCCTTAAGTTTCCCTTTTATTTTATAAAAATTTCTAATATCAAGTATTAGATACTTCTAAGGTCAAATCTTAAATCATTTATCCTTGTTCATTTTTTTTACCATAAGCGTTACAAAGATAAAGTCTCAAGTTATAATATTTTTAAAAGAGCGAAATGATAAGGAACGACAATAAAAAAAAGGAAAAAGAGAGTAAATGGAGTAAAAATAAAAGAGAATTTATGGAATGATTTCAAAGTGATCGTATGTTACTTAAAAAAAATAAAAAAAGGTAATTACAATGAAAATGGTGGGCTCAATAAAGTCTGACTTATATTTTTAGTGAGTAGATTGAGAATGTATTATTATTATTATTATTATTATTATTATTATTATTATGTCCTTTAAAGAAGAGATGTTACACTGCAAGTGCAATGTCACTTTGCAAAATTTATTATTATTTATTTAATCTTTTTTGTATAATAACAAAAATAGATATTGAAGTAAAATAGAGTAGGCAAGTTGAATTATTAATTTCTAGCACTCCAGTTTTTATTGGCTACTGATAAAAATAAAAATGATAAAATAGCAAAATTATTATACTTAGATAATGAGTATAACTCAATTTAAAACTTAAAACATATGCACAATCAAATTTAATTATATCTAGAAATTAAATGTGATAATAATAATAATAATAATAATAATAAATATTTTTTTTAAAAAATGATCTGTGAATCAAATAAATAATAATAATATAAAAAATAAATATAATAAAAAGTTATGTTCAGAAAGTGAACCTAACAATAATAATAACAACAAAAATGATCGAACTACGTGAACTTTGATTTCGTCAAATGGATACGTAGGCAATCAAAATCAAAATTTGAATTCAATTTCACTTTAAATACCTTTTAAAAAGTATATTAACAAACTATAAAAAATAAAAAAATATTTAAAAAAATATTTAATAAATATACAAAATTTAGACAGTTATGTTCAAGGAGTGAGTATAATTAAAAAATAATAATAATCATAAATTTAACAAATATTAAGTCATAAAATCATTATATTCAAGTAGTGAATTCAGGGATTAAATTATTAACTAATAAATAAAATATATGCCCACATGCATAATAAAATTATTAAAAATAATAAAAATATTTATTTTCAGACAGTAAATATAGTGGTTAAAAGATAAAAAATATAATTGAGATTTATATTCAGATAGTGAATAAAATTTCTTTTATAATATATATATATAGTAAAATATCATAATAATTATAATACCAATTTTTGGGCGTTTTACGGTGCTTTTTCTTTTCTATGTGCAATCAACCCCCGAACCTAGAAATGCAGATCCTTATTAGGTGTCTAATTAAACCTTATAATTGATTAATAGTGACTCCTAATGCATACGATAATAATAATAATTAAATATAAGCTGACACAAAATCAAATCTTATATCCCTCCGGCTCCCTGTCGTCCCATGTACGATAAAAGGCAAAGAGATTGCTTTTCACTTGAAATTAGTGGTATTGTGTATGGGGTTGGTTTGGGTGCTGTTTGCATGAAAAATTTTGTCTGAATTTGGTGAGATTGTGGATGGTAGTGGTGGTGGTTTGTAGGTGGACAGGGTTACTCTTTTGTAGGGATTGGGTTTTACTAGGACAGTAGTTGCAATTTCTCTTTTTTTGTCAAACATTTTGTTTAGGCTTTAAATTTTGTTTTTGTTTATGTAAAAGCTTAATTATATAGGATTTATGAAATGTAACCAAGCATCTACTGTGAATGAATATCCCCTTTTGATTAAATGATGTGGAGTTATTATCTTGTTTGTCATTTCATTATAATGGATGGTGTTTTTTGTAAGTTAATTTGTTCATATTCAATTGTGCAACATTGCACAAACAAAGGGAAATTAGTAAAAACATTGCATATACTCAGCATTTCATTACATACAACAAATTTAACAAGACTCAGCATCAGCAACTAGCACACATCACTTAAATTTGCATACACACTCTAAAAATCACACACAAACTTGCTATCTAACTCAGATACAACAAGCTAGGATTTTTTGCAAACCAACAATAACAACTTGCAATAAATCAACAACTGCACCCTCAGCAAACAACAACAAATAACAACTTGCATTCATTGTCACAATTCTTCTTGCAACCAAAAACACAATTAACCAAATAGTAGTCAACAAGAATCTTGCAACTCAATAAACAAGTACAATAACAAAATACTTGCATTCAACGAAATACATGCATTCAATACAATAACAACACAACCTGCAACTCAACCATCAAAATCCATCAAACATAATTTAATTCCGTAAGATCTAAATGTAGCAATTGGATTAAATGAACCTAAGAAATGTCAACATTTTAGTTACCAAACCAACACCATTTTAGTCAACATTACATAAACAAAATGTCTTTAATAAACTTGAAATCCTAAACAAAATGTTTGGCATTACATAAACCAAATGCCTTTAATAAACTTGAAATCCTAAACAAAATGTTTTTCATTACAACATAAAAAGACTTCTAATCCATGACTCCTTTGCCCTTGCTCCTTGCACCTTTTCTTTTTTTCATATCAATGTTAGCTCTTTGTTGTAATAAATTACTTAAAGATATTGCCTTTTTCCTTTAAATTTCATACCATGGGGCTGGAAACCTATATCACCAGTGACCTCAGCAGAGCTTCTCATATTTGATGATTGGATCATCCTTCTATTTGGTTTTCCATCCTGAGAAGTAAAGATTAATTAGCTAATATCTACAAAAAATATATGACATTAGGAATTTGTATCAGCTTAGGCACTTACTTTCTTTATAATAACAATAGTGTTTGTATTAATATACACTCCATATCCATGGAATCTTGTCTTCTTCTATTGGATATTTTGATCAAGTCCAATAGCCATGGTCTTTTTCTATCCCTTTTTGGTAACTTGATCATTATAAGCACTAGCAGATGACATAGAAGACCTTGCATGAGAGCCAGCAGAATTTGAAACATCAGCAGCACTTGATTGTGACCACATTACTGTAGTACTAGGCTATGATAAATTTGGAGAAAAACTATGTTATGATCTCTGCACAAAAAAAGCAATACAAAAACCAAAATTAATAACCAAGTAAATAGCCATGTAACATAAAAGTGTGAATACAATGCCCTTAGTACACCTGATTTGCAGTGTCCTTACTAGGACAACCTCTCTTATTGTGGTTTTGTTGCCTATATAATGAACAAGTCATGATGGTACCACTTTTTGGAAAGTTCCCAAGTTTTTTACCGCATCATTAGACTTTTTTTCTATTCCTCTTTGGCCTAACAGAAAGGGGCTTAGCTTATGGAGGCTCAATTATGGGGTAGTCTTTCTCTTTTCAAAGTCTTATCCTAGGGACACATTGTAAATAATGACTATAAGCCTTTAAAAAAGTCTCTTTGTGGTACCAAAGGCAAATGTAATCCTATGGACTCAAATTTCTAAAATTCATTAGAAAAATAGCAAGTGGACATGGTATCCCTTTCAGCTACCAATCTCTACATGAACACACTTCTTTTCTAATGTCCATAATATGCCCATACTCCCCTTCTTGCATCTGAAAGCTAGCATTTTCATTCCATAATACACTGCAATTCATTGCACTCTCTTTATTGACTTCCAATCTATCCATAGCCATAAGAGCTATATCACAAATCTATCTCACAGTAATATTAGAATCACCGATTTAGAACACTAAATTTTGCCCTCTAATGAGTAGATAATTATAGCCACTTACAAACCTTATGCACAACCTTCCAAAGCTTAGACAATCCTCTAAAAATTTATGATGTTGTTATTGTTTCCACAATTACAATCTAATCTTGTTGGAATCGGTTGCTAAAATAATCAAATTTTGTTATAATTTGATTTTCTAGATTCGATTTTTATCGAAAATAAATACTATAGTGATTTAATGGCTTGAGAATGGGAAATTTTTTCAGATGGGTAAGGGATTTTGGTGTTAGTTGGGGTTAATTAACTTAAACGTTAAAATGATGTGTATTGATGTGTATTGCACACCCCATACGTATAAAGAAGAATCTAAGTTGGTAGCCATGTCACGTGCATGTTTTTCACATGTCTAACCTCTGCCTCAAATTGTTAAATAAAGGGTTGAAATGTTATAAAAATTTAGGTTTAGAGGGCAAAATGGTTACTTGAATAGTTCAGAGGGCAAAATGACAAATGTTGACAAGTTCATGGGGGCAAACTATGTATTAAGCCTCCCCTTTCCCTTAAAAAAATCAGCCACTCTAATGGAGGAAGATGAAGATGATAACTTTTACATTCTAACCTTTCCAATTTTACCCCTCTCTTATATAAGTAATTATAAAATAATTAATTATTAAAATATTAAGATATTTTTGGTCTTCTTCCTATCCAAAATTACTTTTAATTTTCTTTTATTTTTTATTTTTATTTTATATTTAATTTTAGCTTTTTACTTTTTTTTACCAAACTTTGTCTTTTAGTGACAATGTATACATTACGTAGATACCATGTATGTACTATGTATTCAATATATATCTTGTATATATATTAGGTATATGCCATGCATATCTCACTTCCAACACATTAACTAACCCTCCATATAATTTATTTAATTGTATCTAAAATTATAGATGTTACACATATACACAACATATATATGACAAACTTTATTTTTAACTTTATTTTATGAGTATAATATGTAAAATTTATTTAAAAATAAAGTTTATGATTTATATATAAATAGTTTTATTTTATATATTTACTTTTTATATAAATTTTGTGAGTTTTATTTCCTATATGAAATCAAAAATAAAATTTTACCTTTATAAAAAATTAATATATTTTATATGTTGAAAATAAAAAGTTACCTTTACATGTTGAAAATATAATTTAAACAACTAATTTTTATTATTTTTAATAGAATGCATTTATTTAATAGTAAAATTTGAAAAAAAAATTAATGAAAATTGAAGTAAACATTGTTTGAAGTGAGAGGGTGGTATTTTTGTAAATGAAAAAGATTTAAAGTATTTTTGAATTTTTTTTTTCAAGTATAGTATTTTTTAAATTAAAATTTTCTTAAGGTTATGTAAAAAAACCTCTCTTTTTTTCACTCCCCAGTAGAGCCCATCATTTAGGCGTAACATTTTCATCAAGTCCATCTCATACTAAATTCAATAGAGAGTGAGGAAGAGAGGAAAACGAAAGAAATCTAGCCAAGAAATGATAGTGGGACTGATATTTTCATATGTCCAATGCATTCTAATCTGTTTATATAGGATCAAGTAGTGTATTAATAGGTTTAGAATGGATATAGGTAGTTCAAAATATTATCCATGACAATTTTGGTTAGGTTCACACCTCTAGACAGTGGCGAAATTAGGGGAGTCCTAGGTGATCCATGACCTAGGGTCTAACCTAGTTATTTGCAAGTGTACAAGTCGTAATCGAGTAGTAAAGTAATGAGTAGGATATCGTTCCTATGAGAAAAGTATTCTAAGTACTAAACAATTAAATTATTTATTATTTAGCTATTAAATTGGTAAGATTTAAAAGCTAAGTTAACTAAAATTAAAGCTAAATTAAATTGACATTAAATCTTATATTTTTGGCATTAGAGTTATACCTATCTTTATTGATTACTTATGGATTTTCTAAGGTCTTAACTCAATTTTAATTTACTCTTGGTTATTGGGTTCTCCTAATTTAAGACTTAGTCTTTCTCGAGTACTAAACGTAATAATCCTTGTATCTACGTTAGTGATCATAAGCAAATTAAGCCAATTTATTAAGTTTTGTGAGTAACTTTTGTATTAACCTCTTAAGCATTTACTCAATCTCTTGGCACAAATTTAACCTAAGATTGCTACCTCTTTGAACTAATATTATGTTTTCACTCTTACTTTATCATATAATATTTTAGATCAATCAATTATTGGATAGATAATCAAAGCAATAAGATCAAAGATAATAAAATAATCAAGAACAAACTTCAATTGATTAAAATTATAAAATATTATTTCATAGAAAAATCAAATAGGAAAAAGTTTAACCCTAATAGGTTTTTAGTTATTCATGATTGAAAAGTAAAACAAAAAAAAAGAGTAGAAGATAAAAGACATAATTAAAATTGAAATTAAAAGAAAATAAAAGAAAACAAACTACAAAGATCAAACTCCAGAAAAAAGGAAGCCTCTTAAACTTGAATTAACCTTTAAAAAAGTTCTTTATTCTCTTCAAAGCTAAACTTTAACCTAAAATTTGGAAAATCTCTATATAATCTCATGTAATGTTTAATGGGAGCTAACTAAGGTATTTATAGGGGTAAAACAACGTCTAATACAATTAGAAAAGGACTAGTGTAGGTTTAGAGGTATCTTCATCCAAAAAGGAGTCAAATTTTAAGAGTTATTTTATAAAATTGCATTTACCAATAGACTCTTCAAATCCCATAGGCGTGGCATTCAAATGTCACGGTTGTGGCTTTTAATTCGACTCTAGATCTTCTATAGCTTTTTCTCCAATGCACAAGTAGTGTCTAAGCATATCCCATGGGTGTGATTTTCATTTTTCCTTTGGAACTCCTCCTTCTCTTCTCTCCATCTTCTGGCAGCGTCACAACGGATCCCATGATCCTCCTTTACCCCCTTTTTGCACTTTTTCTTTATTTTTGCACTATTTTCAAGTAAAAATTCGTGTCTTCACCTTCCAAGGTAAAATTAGAAATATTATAACTTCAACAAAGAAAACATATTAAATTCAATTAAAAACAATTTAGAAACAAAGTTAAAAATGACTCAAAATATTAGTCAAAATACGATTCTAAGAATAATTATATTTTATAAATATTTTATAAAAAATTTAGAAATTTTCAATTATAATATGTAAATATTATTTCAATTTTATACATTATATATATGATATTATTGGGGTATAGTTTTAATTCTTTTTCTGTAAAAATTGTTATCAAATAATTTTGAGAAAAACTTAAGATTGAAGAAATTAGAAAAACTTAATATTACATGATGATTTTTAATTTCTCTATCGATTTCTCATGTAATTTAATATTTTATTTCTCTCATAATTGATAGATGTTATTACTTATCTCTAGATTACACACCTAATTAAATAAATATACCTAAAAACTTTTTATTTGGCAAACATTAATTATTAATTATATTATATTATTTATTTTACTTTAGGGATTATCAAACAAATTTATTTTAAATTTGTCTCAATTTAAGAATGAAAATATTCATGTTTAAAATTTATTCATAAATTATTAAATTTTTATATTACTTACATATGGATGTTATTTAAGTTTTTAAATTTTATTAGTATGAATTTATATTTAAATAAAAATATTATTTATGATGTGAAATTTGTGTTGCTAATTGTAAAAAAAAAAGAAGAAAAAATGATATAAATTTTTTGCGATGAATTTACTAAAATTAAACATAGATAATACAATTTTAAATCATTAACATATAATTTACCAACCAAAATATAAAATACCAAAAATTAGATGCAGATTCATACTATACAATTATCATCTTTCAATCGTTATTAAATTAAGAGTAAAAATTAGTTGTTACACAAGTGTAATGTTAAAAAAATAAATTTTGTTCAATTTTATCTAGAATTTATTCTCAATACACTTTATATATTGAATAACACTTTTTTTTTTGCTTCAGAATTTTGATCCTCTTCAGTTGAAATCTGGCTCTGCCTTGCTTGTATAAGTTAATTCAAATATTAGATATTTGTATTAATTACCCATTTTATATATAGATTCGGGTATGTTTACTAATTTATTTAGTCACATATGTTAATATTGCAACTTGAACTCTTTACCCATTTTATATATAGATTCGGGTATGTTCATTAATTTATTTTGCCATATATGTTAATATTGCAACTTGAACTCTAGATATTAAATATTTGTATCAATTACCCATTTTATATATAGATTCGGGTATGCTTATTAATTTATTTAGTCACTACTTGAACTCTTTACCCATTTTATATATAGATTCGGCTATGTTCATTAATTTATTTTGCCATATATGTTAATATTGCAATTGAACTCTACCGCTAAGTTATCTTGATAATTTTGATATCATTTAAACTTAAATATATATATATATATAATACATAAGTAAAAATACATAGGTACATTACACATAATTTACATACTTAGTCATAATTATATAAGAATAATTTTAAAAAATCTCCTATTTAATTTTTTATATATTTTTTAAATTAATTTTTGATGTAGCTAAATTAATAGTTATAACACATGTATATAACCATTAATAGCTATATTGATACTTATAGTTGATATAATATTATCAATATATAAAAAATATAATATATAGATAATATAATTAATAAATAAAATATAGTTATACAATATAAGACTAATTTTATATCTTATACATAATACAAATAGTTAATATTATAAAAATGATAATAGTTAATATAACATAATTAATATAAAATTTTTCAATTAAATATAATATACACTATATGCGTGAGTGCATGTATGTATGTATTTATGTTGGTATGTATGTACAAATACAATAAACACTACAATCATATTGATATAAAATATTATATATTTATATTAATTACATAAATTATATAATTAGATTTATTATACATTAAATTTAATTAAAAGTGTAGTCGATTTTAATTTTATGACTTAATTTATTATAAATTGTGTATATGAATCGATATATATATATATATATGCATATATATACATGTACATATGTATAAATATAATAAATACTACAAACGTATTGATATAAAATATATTATATGTCTATATTAATTACATAAACTATATTATTAGACTTATTATATATTAATATGTTAACTTTAATTAAAGAGTAGCTGATTTTAATTTTATAACCTAATTTATTGAAAATTGTGTGTATGTGTATATATATACATATATATATCTAAGAGTGACAATGGATAGGTATATGCAAAAATCGTTATATCAAAATTCGAACCAATTTAAATTTAAACTATCCAAATTTAAATTCGATATGATTATAATTATAATTTTATTATATGTATTCGTCATAAACTCATTTAATACTATCCATTTACTATCCGTACCCGTTTAAATATGAAAATTTAAAAATATTATAATTTTTCTATAATTATAATTATAATAAAATAATTATAAATTATAATTTTTTAATTAAATAATTATAAATAAAAATTTAATACTAATACAATTTTATTAAAATAATTTCATATCACATAATTTTATAATTAAAATAAAATATAATAAATATATAATCAAAATTTAATAAAATATAATTGATATATAACTAGGTTCAGAAAACGAATATCCAACGATATATATCTGCATTTGACCCGAGCTCATTTTAGGTAGAAAAATACTATTTGTACCCTTCCAAACCATTTATAAATTACCCATACGTTATATAAATGGATCGGAATATCAAATACTAAAAAAATACCCAACCTATGACAATCCTATGTACATCAATATGTATACATATATGTATATATATGTAAATAAGTGTGTACATATAAATATAATAATCAATACAAAATATTGATATAAAATATGTTATATGTCTATATTAATTATATTAATTATATAATTAGACTTATTATATATTAATATGCTAAATTTAATTAACAAGTATCAATTTTAATTTTATAATTTATTAAAATATATATATACATCATAAACACTATAAACATATTGATATAAAATATGTTATATGCTTATATTAATTACATAAACTAAATAATTATACTTAATATTTAATTAAAAGAATAACTAATTTTAATTTTATTTTAATTTTTTAGATATTAAAAATTAATTTAGTTAAGAAACCACGTAGTTTAATTTAATTTAATTTTATATTATTTAATAATTTTTACGAAATCCTATAATTAAAATTAAATTTAAAAAATTAAATTAAATTAAAAATTGAAAAAATTAAATTAAAAAGCATGAATAAAAATTAAAAATTACTCCATTAGTCCATTTCCATGCCTTTTCTTTTTCTTTTTTATTTATTTAAATTAAATATATTTATTTTTTTATTCTTATTGAAATAATGAACCCTAACCTCCTGTTTGGATAGTTGTTTTTGATGGTTTAATATAGTATGGTATTGTTTTAGGTTTAATACATCAATTATCTCATGAACTTGACAATTTTTGTTATTTTTCCACATGTATTTATGCATTTGTCATATAGCCCTATATACTTGCCTATTTTATTTCAATAGGTACTTATATAATCACATATTGGTCACTTTGTCCTTTGTACTTATATATTTTATATTAAATAGACTGATAAGTGCATATCAAATATATATTTTTCTATCAGTTTTAGCATGAAATTAAGTTGAATTAATTTATTCTAAACTTATTTATGTGTTCTAATTTCATTATTTTTGTGTAGAGCTTAGCTTGAATTAATTTCTTGTAGGACCTTTGTAAATAGATATTTTAAGTAGATTGGACCTTTAAAGTCTCAATATAGATTTCGGTGATGATAGAGTTCGAGATTGAAAAAGTTATCTCATGAAGTTTGAAGAAGACATCTCAAGATTTTTCAGAGAGGTATGGTTCAATAAAATTCAAGATCATTTGGGCCTCCAAATATTAAGTTGAAATTAGACAAGAGATGCTGAAATAGAATTTCTATCCAAATCATTGAGAATAATTGAGCCATATTTTGGGATTCCGAAGTCCGATTGAGGTGATTCAAAAATGTGTTTGAGTTTGTGGTTTTGGATATACTCGTCACTTTCGCATTGCTATTGGGACGACCTTGGTTTCATCTTCTTGGTGGAGTTCCTTCTATACTTCATCAGAAGATCAAGTTCCCAAATGGAGATGAAACAATGATTATCGAGGCTGACAATAATGAAGTAGTAAATGCTTTGATGCTTGAGAGGCCTCTCAATGGTTTTCAAGTGGATGTTGTTTCTGATAATGAGATGATGGGTTCTAGAATTCTAGCTATCATGAAGAAAATGAACTACCTACCCGGTACTGGCCTTGGAAGGGAAAAGAAGGTGTAACAGAACTTTCAGATTTCAAGACTCAAACTTCCAAGAAATGTTTGGGATATGATGAAGCAAATGGAGGTGTTCAGCTGAAAAAGAATGAGAAGATAAATTTTTCTCCGCTTGAAGAAATATTTGTCAAAGCACGATAATAAGGACCACTCCAAGGAAAGCCAGAACCAATCATGTTCATGGGAAAGATGATCGCCAGATTCAAGATCTTTGCTGATTTTGCTGAATTGGTGGAACATAAAGAGAAAAAGCTTGACCTGTCAATTGATAAAGAGCCTAGCCTAGAAGAGAAGAAAAAAGCTGCCTTGAAGATCCAGAAGGCTCCAGAAGAAATTGTTGCTCTCATCGAAGAACAGTTTGAAGACCTTTTAGTTTATGATAATGAGAACATTAATGTTAATTCTGATTTTGATTTTAATTTGTCTGCTCTGTATGAGGATGATGATATTTTTTTTTCCAAAATGAATGCAATAAAGTCTGATTTTGCTTACTTGAGTGATGTTTTTCCTGATGGTTGCATACATTCAAATAGTAGTTATATGAGCATCTTTAATATTAACTCTGTTGATACACAATCATTAAATTTGAGAACAAATGATAATCCTAAAAATATTAGTATAGCATTCGACCTTACTCTTGATGAGAGAGACAGAGATTAGAAACAATATTTAAAAAAATATGAAGAAATTTTTGCTTGGTCTTATGAGGATATGCCTGGAATTGATCGAAATATAGTCGAGCAACTAATTCCCACTTACACTCACATGAAACCTGTCAAACAAAAGCTTAGATGATTAACATCGGAATGGGCAAAATTGATCAAAGAAGAAGTCACTAAACAAATACAAGTAAAGTTTCTTGAAATGATAGATTATCTAGATTGGCTAGCCAATATAGTTCCCAAAAGGATGACTTTTCTTTACTCATATAGATGTCCTTATTGATAGTACAGCCTCTAGCATGCTACACTCATTCGTAGATAGATTTTTTGGATACAATCAAGTGCTAATGGCCTAAGAGGATAAAGTTAAAACTACCTTCATTACTATATGGGGTATATTTTATTATAGGGTGATGCCTTTTAGATTAAAGAATGCTGGAGCAACCTACCAAATGATGGCCACCACCTTGTTTTATGACATGATGCACAAGGAAGTTGAGTTCTATATTGATGACATGATGGTAAAGTCAGATACAAGCATTTTCATAACCTAGAGATATTCTTTGAGAGAGCAGTAAAGTATAATCTTAGGTTAAATCCAAAGAAGTATGTGTTTGAAGTTACTTTAGGTAAAATGATAGGGCACATGATTGGCCCAAATGGTATTGAGATTGACCCTAACAAGGTTAAGGCAATCAGGGATATGCCAACCCCTAAGATGGAGAAGGAAGTTTAGGGGTTCATCAGACGATTACAGTACATTAACAGGTTTATAGTAAAGCTTACCATGATATGTGAACCTATCTTCAATTGCTTAAAAAGAACCAACCAGTCAAGTGAAATGAAGAGTGTTAAAAAAGGCCTTTGAGCGTATAAAAGATTATTTGCTGAATCCACCTATTTTGAAACCACCTAAACCCGGTAAACCTTTATTACTATACATGGCAGTAGAGGAAGAGTCAATAGGAGCTATGCTAGCCCAAGCAGATGAATCAGCGGTTGAGCACACAATATACTATTTGAGTAAAAAGCTCCTACCTTATGAGATTAAGTCTAATATCAATGAAAAAACTTTTATAGCTGTGGTTTGGTCTTCTAAGAAGTTGTGGCATTACTTTCAGTCTTATAGTGTGCAAGCAATTTTCAGGTTAGATTCGGTGAAGTATTTAAGGAAGACACTCTCTTTGATTAGGAAGTATGGTTGATGGTTGATAATTTTAGAGGAATTTGAGATTGAATATGTAACTAGGAAAATAATTAAAGATAGAGCAGTAGCAGAATTCCTTGCCCAGCAACCATTTCAGGACAGTGAGGAAGTAGTCTTAGAATTTCCCGATGAACATTTAGAGGCCATAAAATTATAAGGATGGAAGATGTACTTTGATGGAGTAGTAAGTAGAACGAGAGCAGGTTTAGGAGTAATACTAGAATCACCTGAAGGGGAGCTCATTCCTCTAGCAAAGAAGTTGAAGTTCAGGGCAACCAATAATATGGTGGAGTATATATTTGGTTTGGAAACCCTGATGATTGTGAAGGTGGATAAGGTGCAAGTCTTTGGTGATTCATTGTTAGTTTTATCCCAAGTGAATGGAGAGTGGGAGTTAAAAGAAGAGAAGTTACAATCATACCATGATTATTTGACCATGATAAAGAAGAATTTTAAGAAGTGCATATTCATACACTTACCAAGAGAAGAAAACCAGATGACCGACGCCCTTGCCATATTGGCTTCAGTGCGAGAAAATCCCGTCAACTTGTTTCTTAAGGCTTTGGTTTTGACCAGTTCATCAACTCTTTATTATAAATATGAAACAATCATGGAAACTGATACAGACCATGATGCGTAGTATGACACCATAAGATGGTTCTTGGAGAATAAGGAATACCCGTTAGGGGCAATAAGGGAAGAGAGAAGAGCCATAAGGCGATGGTCCTTACAATACATCACCTTTCATGGAGAGTTATATCAAAGATGGCATGATGGGGTGCACTTGAGATACTTGAGAAAGTCTAAAGTTAAGCAAATCATGTCAGAAATACATGCAGGAAGTTGTAGTCCATACATGAATGGGTTAGCTTTGGTTAAGAAGATAATTCGACAAGGTTACTACTAGTTGACTATGAAGAGAGATTGTATTGAGTTTGTGAAGAAGTGCCAGCAATATCATATGTATGGTAATTTAAATCACATGTCTCCTGAAAAATTGCATTCTATGTCTTCACCCTAGCCTTTTGCAGCTTGGGGAATTGACATTATAAGAGAGATACATCTTACTACTTCAAACGGTCACCATTTTATTATAGTAGCAGTGGATTATTTTTCAAAATGGATTGAGGCTGAATCTTTCAACAAGTTGGGAGTAAGGCAAATGGCTAGGTTTATTGAAAAAAATCTCATCTGCAGATATGAGGTCCTACATAGTGTGATATCGGACAATGGGGTATAGTTTCAAAGAGTAGTTAAGGACTTATTCTCAAAGTACCAAATCCATCATTATCAACCCCCCCTATAGACCGAAGGCTAATGGCACAGTGGAAGCAACAAACAAGACAATTAAGTAGATTTTATCTAAGATGACCAATATGTATAGGGATTAGTTGGAGATGGTTCCTTTTGCTTTATAGGGGTATAGAAAAAGTGTGTGAACACCAATAGGAATGACGTTATTTTCTTTGGTTTATGGGATGGAAGCAGTGTTGGCAATTGAGATTGAGATCAAATAATTAAGGATGATCCTGGAAGCTGAATTGCCTGAGACTAAATGGGTAGTGAGCAGATACACATAGTTAGCTTTATTAGAAGAGAAAAGGTTGAAAGCTCTGTATCATCATCAACTATATCAAAGAAAGATAGCTCAGGCCTACAATAGAAGGGTTAAGATTAGGAAGTTTAAAGTCGACAACTTAGTGTTAAAGTAGTGTAAGCCTAATGTACCTGATCCAAGAGGAAAGTTTAGACCTAGTTGAGAAGGACCATATGTTGTGAATCAAGTCATGAATAAGGGCGCAGTCAAGCTGTCGGATATGGATGGAAATAAGTTTAGTGATCCAATAAACATTGACAGGTTGAAGAGATTTTATGTATAAAAAGAGAGAGCTCACTAGGTTGGAAACCCAAAAAAAAGGTGACCTAGGCAAAAGTTAGAGCAGTCCGCTAGTTTCAAAAATCTAAAAGGGTTGGTTAGGCAACAATTAGGGCTAAATGAGAGAAAATTATCAATTAGAAAACCTGTAAGGGCTGGTTAGCAACAAGAGTAATCTTGTGTCTACTGGCTTTATGTTTGGTTGTTCCCCAATTTAATAAAATAGAGTTAATATTAAATTATTCTATGTGCACTATTTTGAAATAATATGACCATTAGGATAAAATAAATAACACAATAGCGAAAGGTGATGACAATTTATAAAAAGAAAGAAAACATCTTTTATTATTATTATTATTCATCCTAACATCATTTTTTTCTAAAGAATTGACAAGTGTGAAATCTATGGCAGACGATAAATGTAGTGTACGGGCTAACTTTGCTTTAGTGGATCCAGGAAGGCTTCAATCAGGCGGGGCATGTCCAAATCAAGAGTGAACTCAGAATTTCGAAGCTCTGCTCCATACTGGCAGTCAAGTCGATGAAGATTATAGCAAGTACCTCAACGAAGAGCAGTAAGAGGAACACACATTAGATACGTCCAAATGAGGACATGAGTGATCTTCCTCCAAGGTACCAACTAACGGATGTTAATCGCAACTCATGAGCAGACCCAGTCAATCCAGTCGGCATATGAAGAAGCAAGATGGAGTAGTTTTCTCACAGAATGATGTCATGGCAGATATCTGGCAAAATCCATAGATGAATTGTCAAGTAAGCAAAGACGCTCATGTAGACAGATTTGTAAAAACAAGTAATAATTAAAAAAAAAGGTCCGCTAAGTTAAAAACTTGCAAGGGCGGCTTAGGAAAAAATTAGGACAACTAGCTAGCTTCGAAAACCTACAAGGGCGGACAAGGCAAAAATTAAAGCAATAAAAAAGGCCTAGATTGAAAACCTAAAAGGGCAATTTAGGTAATTACCTATAGCAACGGAGGACTTCCAGCCAATCTCCTTGAAGATTCTATCTTAAATTGATTCAATCCGATTAGAGTTTCGGCCAAGATCACAGACACTAGTGACAATCCTCCTTCCATTTGGTCCATAATATCTAGCTCTCATGGATCAATGTCACCATCAGGAGAAACAAGCAAGAATTGACCAAGCAAACATAGATAGAATATGCACCCCTAGGTTTTGGTGGAGCCAAATGGGAAGTGCAACAGTCAATCAAGGGACCAATCAAAATTTTCTTACCTCTCATCAACTGCAGAACTTTGGGCTTTAAAAGTTGAAACAATATCTACATCTTTTGTTGAGTTTTGGAAGTCAGTATGGGTAATGACATTGATTGATTGCTTAGATATCCAAGAATAGCTTCAAATTCTTCGATCATGAGACAAATTTCAAAGTTGTTTATCTTAAAAGTTTTAGTTTTCACATCCCAAAAGGAAGCCATGACATGTAAAAAGAAATGGTCTAACTTGACATTTTGGAAGCACTTTAAGTTATTGAGTTGAGACCATGATATTTTTTCCCAATGTGTAGGCTTGATGGTCTTAAATAAATTTTTATCTTTTTTAAATTGGCTTCGGTCATTATGCAGGAATTGAAGAATTAGAATTATTGTGTATTTGTAAAAGGAAGTATCAAAGTTAAATTCCCTATCTTAATTTGAGGATGTTCCAAAAAGATTATGTGTTATGAATGTGGAAGAAGAGAAAGTAATTCATTAATTTATATAGCCACTAGCTGGAGTCCAAATTATTTAAGGAAATAAAAATCCATGTCGAATCAGTTTAAATTTGAAAGCAATAAATTCGTTATGAAATTGAAATTTTTTTTAAACCTAATCCGCGTGGGTATTAGTTCCTTAATTTAATCCACGTCAAATTCATTTTTAGTGAATTCAACATGGAAAAGGATATCTGCATATGTATATGTGTAAAACAAAAGGTCAAAGTGTCATTAAAAAAAATCCATAAGTTAAAAAAAAGAGTTGTTTGAAAAGTCAAAACATTTTATTTATAACAGTACATTATTTTTACAATAAATTTCTCAGTATAGTACAAGACACATCACTGTGAAGGAGGAGGCATTCTAAAATTGAACAAAGCACTCATAAAAGTGATTGCCTCCCGAGAAAGAAGAGTCTAGATCATGGTTATCCTGAGAATCGATCCTATCATAAAATAAGCCTGAGAAAGGAGGTGGCACGTCATTGTCATATGTCCGGGGCCTCCTTGATGAAGATGCACCAGGATATCCTTGAAATCTGAAGTCTCGAAAGTTCCATTTAAGATGATCCGTACACCAACAACTAACAATATGAAGTCTCAAAAGTTCTGTTTAAGATGATCTGCATGCCAGCGACTAACGGCTAATTCCTCTCGCAACTTCGGTTATGCTCTTTAAGCATTCACTGTGAGCCAAAAATGAAAAAGTTAGGTTCATACATTTTCATGCATATATTCAGTATATGTAAATATGAAATAGGAAATACATACCAGATAGTTCAAATCGAAGCCCTGAAACCCAAAAGATGGATCAATAGAGGGCATTACGGGCAGCATATTCGGTTGCGGTGCTTTTGCATAAGATGTACCAGCTACATCATAATTAAGACCACTAGATTGCTCCTTTGCCTTCAAAATTCATGTTAAAAGAGCACAATAACAAGACAAGTCTAGGATTCATAAAATATTATATCAATCTGAGAGGAGACAACTATGATATCATCATGGGCAGCATTCCCTGTACTATCTTCCTCCTCATCCTCTTCTTCCTCTTCATCCCTACTACCTTCCTCGCCATCATCCTCCTCCTCTTCATTTTCTTCATTACCTTCTTCCTCCATATCATCATCATCATCATCATCATCATCATCATCTTCTTCTTCTTCTTCTTCTTCTTCTTCTTCTTCTTCTTCTTCTTCTTCTTCTTCTTCTTCTCCATCCCCTTCTTTCTCAAAATCTTCAAACCCATTAGGTGTAACCTCAAAGTGCAACAGCTGATCCCATATGAACTCATTATATGGCAAGTCTGGTCAGAGCAAGAGTGCATCAATATCATATATATTTTGGGTATACCTCCAAATATTCTCCGGCATAGATACGCAAGTCAGTATAGATGTTGGGATATTGGCTGGTACCCACCTCTGATCAGGGCTAAGAAACCAATTATGCACCCTTTTGCCAAGAAACCAACCACTAGAGACAGGCCCGATAATAATTCGATGAGAGTTCTAAAGGGGTAATGCGTTATTCATATCGACAGTCCAACTTGCCCTTTCCTTGGCTCTCCACCAAGCAATGTTCACCTGAAAGACAATGACATAAGTAAGTTATTTTTCTTACAAAGTTAAAAAATAATACTAATTTTTTCTTTTACCTAATCCTAGGTCAGGCACTCAGTATGTAACACTGAGAATGCACATGATGGCTCCCGGGCACCTTTCTGCGACCCGACAACCAAATTTTTAATTTTGGGTATCCTATCCGTCTTTCAGGAATACCAGGCGCCCTCACCAGGTTATGTTCGTACACCCATACCTGTCATAGTAAAAAAAAAGAATCAAGTTTGCTCATATGCATTATTTAAAAAAATAACAAGAAGGATTCATACCTCGACAATGACCATAAAGCTTGTAAATGATCTTTTATTCCGGCTAATTTTATCAAAGCTATGATAGAGATAAGCAAGGTCCACCTCTCCCTAAGCGTAAAATGGTAAGAGATTAAAATCAGACAAAGCTCGCAGAATCGACAGTTGAATCAATGCCTCAGTGTTGCATAAAATTATCGTGGCTAACATGTACAATAAAAATCCATGGGTGTACCTTTCCGCCCATGCACCTTGTAGGGGTCGAGTCTGCCTCATCCAGTACTCTCAGATATATTCATATTTTATCTTGCACGCTCCCTTATACCTGGGCCTGAAATTGATTAATTGATGAATCTCATCCGCAGTCAATATATCATTGGTCAAAGGGACGTGGATTCCATCGCATTTTAAACCAGTTGTTGCTGTAAAGTCCAATGGACCGATGGTTATTTTTCCAATGGGCAAATGACCCGTCTTTTAGGAATACCAGGCGCCCTCACCAGGTTATGTTCGTACACCCATGCCTATCATAGTAAAAAAAAAAGGGATCAAGTTTGCTCATATGCATTATTTAAAAAAATAACAAGAAGGATTCATACCTCGAAAATGACCATAAAGCTTGTAAATGATCTTTTATTCCGGCTAATTTTATCAAAGCTATGATAGAGATAAGCAAGGTCCACCTCTTTCCAAGCGTAAAATGGTAAGAGATTAAAATCGGACAAAGCTCACAGAACCGACAGATGAATCAATGCCTCAGTGTTGCATAAAATTATCGTGGCTAACATGTACAATAAAAATCCATGGGTGTACCTTTCCACCCATGCACCTTGTAGGGGTCGAGTCTGCCTCATCCAGTACTCTCAGATATATTCATATTTTATCTTGCACGCTCCCTTATACCTGGGCCTGAAACTGATTAATTGATGAATCTCATCCGCAGTCAATATATCATTGGTCAAAGGGACGTGGATTCCATCGCATTTTATACCCGTTATTGCTGTAAAGTCCAACGAACCGATGGTTATTTTTCCAATGGGCAAATGAAAGGTGTGAGTGGTGCCCATCCACCGCTCGGCAACCGCCTGAATCACACTTCTATCAATTTGGAATCCTTTGGTTGGCAGTTGGAGTATAAATTCTTCAAAGCCACACTCTCAAATTATTCTATGAACTGCTTGTGGTACTCGCTCATACCATTGGCATGCCTTATGGACATTCCCGTCGTGGATCTCACAGCTGTCATCCTGCAATAATAAAGGTAAGTCAAACCCAGTAAGTATATCCACCCTACTAATAATTTTAGAATAACAGGTATAGTAATAAAAAAATATAAAAACATAATATATAATTATTTTTAATACCATGCTAATTTTTGGTGATTTCCTTCTTTTTTATGCACTTTAAAATTTTCTTTTTTGCACCATGACTAATATTTTAACTACCCTATTTTATTTTATATTCATAAATTAACTCCTTTTATTTCTTTTTTCTAATTTCATCAAATATGTATATATTAAATTTTTGGTCCCAATAAACATTTCCTTTATTTTTTTCTAAAGTAATAACAATATATATATAAAGAGCTTTCCTAAATATAGGCATTTTTCTACATTAACTTATCCATTTTAACACCAATGTTATTTATTTTTCATGAATTTTTACTTAATAAAGCCCCGAAATTAATTTTTATCATGATTTTCATACTTTTATATTACTTTTTATAATAAATTTATTTTTACAATTAGTATAATAAAACTACATAATAATATACATAATGAAATTTCTGCAGAAAAATAGTAAAGCAAAATATAAAATAAAAATAAAAATACCTGTGTTTTCTCTTAAGAACTTCAGTGGAGGTCCATTCCTGCTAAAGTAGGAACTCAATCCAATCTGCTATTTCTGAGGTAAGCTTGCAATTTTGAATCCATACGAGGTTCAGTCCTCGACACATATTGATTTACTACTATTTATATATGTTGAGAGTTGAAAATCTTCAAATGAAAAAGAACTTGAACTT
This sequence comes from Garcia nutans, assembly GCA_947685225.1. Classification (NCBI taxonomy): domain Eukaryota; kingdom Viridiplantae; phylum Streptophyta; class Magnoliopsida; order Malpighiales; family Euphorbiaceae; genus Garcia; species Garcia nutans. The sequence goes on along the minus strand of CANTUV010000059.1, from coordinate 7,660,258 downwards.
GTTTGCTTGAAAGATAGCAATTCTACTTCGGAGCTTGAAGTTTGAGTGAATGATTTTTTTATTATAGTTTGAAGTGCATCTCATAATGAATTGTCAAGTATTTATAACGAGTAACGTTTATAGATAACTTTCAAGCAAAAAGTAACATGCACATGGTTAAGATAGACAAAGTACATGCATATTTGAAAATATATAATAAAATAAAAAAGCAACGCATCATTAAATCAATAATTCATGTTAATAATTTATTTCCAGTTACAACACAACACATGAGCACATAGTAACTAGATATTTATTATGGGTACATAATTTTTGCTTGTCTAAAAATTATTTTTTTATATTTATTAAATATTTATTCACGCAGGGGACAAAAGTATATAGGTATTCACATATAGTAGAAATAAATGAATTTTTTGTAAAATGCTTTACTAACTACAATTAATTTTTACAGGTGTTTCAGGTCCAGAATCCAACCAATCTAGTTTCAAGTCCAGAACCTAACCAACCTCGAGTCTAGAACCCAACCAATCTAGCTTGGGGTCCAGAACCTAACGAACTTTAGGTCCAGAACCCAACCAATCTAGGTTCGAATCCAGAACCCAACCAACCTCAGGTCCAGAATCCAACTAATCTAGTTTCGGGTTCAGAACCCAACCAATCTAGTTTTGGGTCTAGAACCCAACTAACCTCGGGTTCAGAACCCAACCAATCCAGTTTTAGGTCCAAAACCCAATCAAACTTGGGTCCAAAATCCAACCAATTCAGTATCGAGTCTATAACCCAAACCAGTCTTGGGTTCAGAATTCAAACCAGTCTCGAGTTTAAAACCCAAATAAATTCCCGAGTCTAGAATATGGTCCTTATCTAAAATCAGCTCAAAGTCATGTTGCTTTTCACTCTCTAAAAAAATTCTAGATCATTCAAGTAGGGGGTAAACTGTAGACCCTTGATTTTATCTCCGGCTAGTCCGATGCTAATTAATGAGGCCTAAGTCATAATCAGTCCATTTTTAATAAGCTTAAACCTATTCTAAACTTTTGATTAGATTAATATATTTTAATGAGGCCTAAAATAAGCTAGTTAAACCTTTAAAATCCTAAATAGGTCTAATTTGAAGGTTTGGTTGTTTTTATTTGATATGGGTGCACTTCAATTTGAGTATGGGTGTCTCCATGTACAATTGGGACAACCAATTCGACATGGGGCATCTCCATATCAAATTGGGGTTGCCCCATATCGAATTGGGCTCTCCCATTTCGATATGGGGGCAATCTTAGAGGACTCCATATCGAATTAGGATTGCCAATTCGATATAGACTTGATTCCATGTCGAATTAGAATTATTTTAGTTCGAGATGGTCTCAGTTTACCTTGAATTAAAGTGGTTTTAATTCGACATGCTCACGGTTTGTGTCAAATTAACAATAGTCTAATTCGATATGCCTCAGAAAAGAGTTTCAAAATAGGAAGTTTTAAGGTTTTAACCTAATGGATCCTTATATAAATACAGGGGAAAGAAACGAGGAGCAACCGGCAACTATCAAGAGATCTCAATTAACACAGAGGGAGCAACAAATCCTATTAGCAGGAATTAACACAGAAACAAAGCAACAGTTGAAACATACACAACAACTAGGAGGCAGGAAGAAGAACTGTCCTCGATTGCTCTTAACCTCCAGCCAAAAAGATTGACTTAGGCAATAAGCAAGATATAAGGCTTGATTCAAATACACTTAACTTGGTGGAGCTAATAAACAAAGGTTTGATTTTGATTCAGTAACTGCTTTCATTCTTTTAATAAAATTATTTCATCTAGTAGCTTATTCAAACAATACTAAATAATTGTTCTATATTTAACTTCTAGTAGCTTATTTCTAGAACCATAATCTCAAATAATCAATATTAAACCCTAGCTTTGCATTTCTAATCTAGGATTAAACTTTAACTTTTCATATCTTTAATCTTAGTTTACATATTTTGACATAAAATCCTATAATTATACATTAACCTTCAATATGCTTATATTAATCTTGATTTGTACATCCAAAGCCCTAATTTGACTAGGTTAGTTTTTAAAACTCTAATCCTAAACCCTAATTTACAAAACCCTAAATTAAAAAACTAAAACCCTAATTTCCAACCTAAAACCACACTCTCTAAATCAAAATCCTAATGGTATTATAGAACCCTAGGTGGATAATTAAAACCCTAGTTTTAGGTTAAAAATCCTAATTTTGCATCTATAAGCCCTAATTTAAGATGTAAACCCTAAATTTGTATATTTGATGCTTAATTTAAATATTAAAACCTAGAATCAATTATTTCATGTTTATGATGAATGATTTATTAATGTTTTATTTGTTATGGATGATTTAATTTATTTTTTATTATGGAGAGTGTTTGATTGATTTAATTTCATTTAGTTAATCATTTAGTGCTTCAAAGATGTAAGATGTATGTTTCCACTTTGTAGGTACCTCATTAGTTAAGTTTAATATAATTTAATTTATTTTGAGTTTTAGATTAAAGTAAAGGGCATGTTTCCACCAAATTATGGGTGTCCTATTTTATTTAGTTTTAGACATTGGACATTGTAAAAGGCAAATTTTCATCTATGGATGGGTGCCTGTTTTGTTTGTTTCATTTTAATAAAGTGATAATTGTTTAATTCTTTTGATAAATGCATGTATTATAGATGATGTTATAATATTTAAGGATTCAATAATATTTAGACTTGAAAAGGAGGCTGGTTCCAATGAACTGAGCCTTATGGGGGTACTAGGTCATTCTCACATTCCCCATACACACCCAACTTTTCGAACTCATTACACTACAAAAATATTCGGCATTTGCGACAGAAATCTGCGACGGAAATTTTTCGTAGCAAATTTGCGACGGATCTGCAATGGTTTTGCGACAGATAAACACAGTGAAGAAATTTTGAGGAAGTCGTCGCAAATCGGTTGCAAATCCGTAGTAAATCTGTGACGGTTGTCTGGTCGACGCAAATTTTCGTCGCAAAATTTGGCACGGCTGCTTGGCGGGAGAAGGTAGCACGGGAAATTTTCGCGATCGCAGATTGGTTGCAAAAACGGTAAGAAAAAATTCATTTTGCAACGGATATTTGCGACGGACTTACTTTGCGTCGCAAATAGTAAAAAAAGGAAAACGCAATGGAAAATCAATCAAAGCAAAACATAAAAAAATGGAAAAAAATAGGGAACCACAAAAAAAAAAAAAGAGGGAAAACAAAAGCAATGCAAAAACACTTCTCAAAACTCTCCTCCTCATCCTCTTCTCTCTCTCGATCCGTCCGTTGATCGTGTTTTTCAGAAAATAAATATATTTTTTCATCTTCTCTTTTAATCTTGCTTTCTTTCCTATTTATACTCTTCTTTTCATTTTTTTTAATAATAATTCCCAAAAAATGAAAAGACGAACTCAAAAATTCAGAAACCCATTTGTTTCGAGATGAGCACAACAAAGCTTCTCAACATTGAACCTCTCTCAATGTATGTCAATCGATCTGTTCTCTTTCCTATTATTTAGTTTCGCTTCTTCAATTTCGTCTTTGTCTTTCCTCTCTGACTTAGCTCTCTAACTTATACTAAATTGAGTTAGGGTTTCTGCAATTCAGGTACTTGTTTGATTCGTCGGTCTTTTTGGTTTGTGTGCTATGATTCTTTTAGATTTAGTTTTATTGTCATTGTTGTGATTTGTTACTAGAATCGCAGCAAATATCATTTTTGATCTTTAATTTGAAACATCAGGGCTTGGGACGACAGTTTCCATTGAGAAAAAGAATGAGTGCTCGTGGTTTGTGGAAACAACGGCGGTCAAGCATTTGGTGGATCACTTGCTAGGGCGGAGGGCCTGTGTTTCGTTGTGGTCAGTTCCTTTTCTTTTTCTTATTGCTCTGTTACTAGACTTTGATTTTAATTCAAATTCATTTTACTGTAGATCATTGCTAAAGTAATAAATTTTCTTTAGTTTGGAAAATTGGCAATATCAAGTATAGCATTTCTTAAATTGTCTTTGTAGATTAACAATTGTAATGAAATCCCCATTTTGAACCCTACTGCCTATAAGGTTTCACTCCAAATGGGAAAATTTATCCAATTTGAATGGAATTCAACTTGTTGAGAATATGATTTTTTTAGTAATGTAAAGTATTTCAAAATGACTCCAAAACTTGGTTAAATATTTTGCAATTAGGTTAGCTCACTAGTAATTCCTTGTTTTTTTTTTATAATTTGTAGATAAGAGGTGATACTATCCACTATGATGCAGTTGCTAATTTTCTGCACCATCTGAAGTATTTTCAGCTCAGTGCCACGGTGTTGGAAGCAGAGCAGTTTTTTTTTATTAATCTGTTAGATGGTACTTAGAGAAAGGCATAATTCTTGCAGGCAATTAATTTCAACTAAAGGACAGGAGAAATCATCACATTAACTATGTTTTGAAAACAAATAAGCATCCATACTATAAATATTTCAAGTGAGTTACCTATTTATAAATGACCCCAAATATACTTTTAGATCCTTCTGCTGGACATCTGTTCATGTTATTTGCATTATTATTTTGATAATTATCTTTGTCTCACATGATATGATAACTTTAAGATAAGATGTGCTACATGTCTCTTTCATAAATTCATCCACATTTTAAATTGTGGATTTCCATTTACTTGCTTATTTGACTTTTTTAGAGATGTCATCAACTCATAAGCATCAATTTATCAGCTGAATTTGCAGCAGGATTAATTCTTGTAATAAAATCTATCTAATCCCAAATCTTTATTGAGCAGAGGACTTTTTTCCCATGTATTTTTCTCCTAACATGTGTTATTATTAAGGCTTTTGATCTTTTGATTTTTTATCCTTTCAAAATTGTATCAAAGATCCTTCTACAGGTAATGTTCGCTTAGATAATCATCTTTTTTATTATATGAAATTGGTGTTCATCTAACTTGCTTAACGAGCATATGTTAGGAAAAAGAAGAAATTGAGACGTTTTGTTCTCTCTATTTAGAAACTTAATGGAAAATTCAAGCTTTTAAGTCTCTATATGGTTACTAAAAAACTGGGTGGTCAGTTTTTTCTTTATGCGTATAAAAGAGATTCCTCAAGCAAATTCAGTTTTCAAGTTGACATTGAAGCATGCTTGTGTCTCTCATGGGTTATAGATTTTTTTTCCCTATGTACTCTTAAAATTTTTGTTCCTGAATTATAGTGTTAGCTGATTCGATTTGATGTCATGGATGGTTTGTGGCAGTGGTCATTGACTATAAAAGTAAACTGGTTTCGTCTACACTCTAGTCTTACTGCTCCAAGCCTTATCCATAGAAAAGCTTTTTGTTATGGACTAGGCAGCATTTAAATATGATTAGCAGGGCATTTAACCCAGCAAAAACTAGACAGAAAAATGTGCACATGGGCAGACTCTCATGGACATACATACTTCTTAATTCTAGAAACATAATTATGGTATACCTGCAATTGGCAACATATGTTCACATTCATATTCCTTGTAGGATCCATATATACTGTGCTGGGATATGCGAAAAACAGCTGAAGTGGTTTACAAGTAAGTATTTTTAATCTTATGGGGTCATTGCTTTTCTCATGAATAATTAGATATTTGTCAAGCTGGAGGAAGTAGTAGGGAATTATAGGTGCATACTACTTATAATCTCATTTATTCTTTGTATTGCTAGGTTATATAGATCCTCAGAAAAAACCAATCAACGGATATTGTTTTGGTACAGGTGGTCAGGTATAAATGTGCTTTATCATTCTTTCCACAAGGGAGTAAAAGGCTATTGCCATACCTGGAACCATTAATAACTCCAATTACTTGTTTTATTTTTTCAAAATTTGCTTTCAGGATGGTTTGGTTCACGAGTTGAATGAAAAAGCCTACACACCACGGTTAGTATTACTTTGTTAACGTGTATCATATTATTCTTTTCATTTACTCTTTTTAATATTATTTGCAGGTTAATAATGATGATGCAAGTCATGATTCAATGAAAAATGATAATTGAAGATCTATATTGTTATTTTCAAGATAGATTATTTATAGTAGTATTCTTAACACTTGTATAGTTAAATTGTACAATATTTTATTCTATTGAAGATTAATAAAAAAATTATTTTTATCAATGTAATTAGTATTTTTTTATATTGTGTTTAAATGTTCCAAATGTATTTATAAAGTTCTCATAAAATTAATTGATAATACAAATAGTTCCAATAAAAATCAATATTAAATTACTACGGATTTGCTATGAATCTGCGACAGAATCTGCAACGAATTTACGACGGATATCTATGACGAAATCTGCGACGAAAATCTGCGACGAAATTTGCGACGGCTGCCCTTTACCCGCGAAAATTTAAGTGCGAGATTTGCAACCGCCGAGTGGTTGCAAATCCGTCGCAATCTGCGACGGCCGGTCGCAAAATTGAAAATTGCGACTCCTTTTTTATTAACGGATCGTATCCGTCGCAGATCGGTCGCAAGACTTGATTTGCGACGGATCTGCGACGGATTCTGTCCGTTGCAAATAGTTTATTTTTTTGTAGTGTTAGGAGGTTTGAGATTCCTTAGGAATTGATTCATCCACCCCTTTCTATTTTCTCGGTCCGTCTGGATGGTGACTCCATTTTCTTTGAGTTTAGGCACGTGTTCTCTAAGGCCCTAAGCCTAATAGTACCGAAGTCGCAAGAACCATTCCATATGGTAGTGGGGGCGAAAATCCCCACTCACACAACCTCTTATGCCAATGTAACAAAGAATGTAGTTCTAAAATTCATCAAACAAAATATCATATGTCGATATAGTCTTCCTGAATGCATCATCATTGATAATGCTAAGGATTTCATAAAAAGGACATGATAGAGATGTGTGCGAAATTTAAAATTAAACACCATAACTCTTCTCCATATCGCCCATAGATGAATGGTACAGTTGAAGCAACAAATAAGGATGTCAAAAAGATAATTCAAAAAATGGAAATAACATATAAATTGGCATGAAATGCTTCCTTATGCTCTTCACGGGTATAGAACCACAATCAGAACATCTACTAGGGCAACACCATTTTCTTTAGTATATGGCATGGAGGCAATATTACTCATTAAGGTTGAGATTCCTTCTTTCAGAATTATTATGGAAGCCGAGCTTGATGATGATGAATGAGTGCAGAGAGTTATTATAATCAGTTAAATTTTTTTGAAAAAAAGAGATTGACACGCTTGTGTCATGGTTAATTATATAAGAAATGACTTATCAAGGTCTATGCAAAGAAGATGAGAGCAAGGGAATTTCAAGAAGGAGACTTGGTGCTCAAAAAGTTAATTCTTAGGCATCACGACTCTCGGAAAAAATGGACTCCTAAATATGAAGGTCTATACATCGTGAAGAAATCATTCTCTAGATGAGCTCTCATTTTAACCAATATGGATGGAGAATATTTACCAAATCCAATAAATTTAAATTTTTTGAAGAGGTATTATGCCTAAAGTTGCAACGGGAGAGGAAAAAGAAAATGTGAGAAGTATAGTTAGGGATTATTCAAAGTCAATTTGAACTAATGATCGTTAGATTTATATGATTCATTGGCTTACTTAAATAATTTTCTTTTTTCTCACACATATTCGCATCTTTTAAAAATAACTAACTATGGAAAACGTTGATAAATAACTATCAAGAGACTAAATAATCCAATATTCTAGCTCGACCCATTCTTTAGGACATATATTTTATTAAAAATTATTCTTGAAATATTTAAAAAAGGAAAACGTGATGCTAGAAGATGGTAAAAAAATTAAGCCTAACAGACTTGTATTTGAGACGTAAAAACTATAAACTTGGAGTGAAAAGAATTGCTAACAGGATGCTTATAGGGGCATTAATAGATGAGGTTGTTCTAAGATCTAGAGCTCTTGTTTAAACAGAACACAAGAAGACACTTTAAAGATCTTATAACAAAGTTAAGTACTGAATTTATTCCAGATTAAGGGATTATTGCAATTCCGATTTTATATTTTTCTTAAAGAAAAAAATTATTAATCACTAAAAAGATGAATTTAAAAGAAAATTAACATGACATTTAGATACAAACAAGCAAACATGGCATACAAGTTTTAAGCATTTTTTTTCTTAAGGAAAAATTGCTCCTCAAATTTCCAAATAAGATTAAAAAATCTACATACAAAAATTATTTTTCAAGTAATTTTAAAGTCAAGCTTTGAATTTCTCTTTATTTTTCAAAAATTCCTAGTGTCAAATATTAGTACACCTAGGGTCAAGCTTTAAGTTTCTTTTTCTTTTTCTAAAAAAAGTTCCTAGAGTCAAGCTTTTGGTACTTCTAGGATCAAGTTTTAGGTTCCTTTTTTGTTTTTCAAAAGTTCATAGTATCAAGTATTAGAAACTTCTAGGGTCAAGCTTTAGGTTCCTTTTTCTTTTTCTAAAAAAAGTTCTTGGGTCAAGCTTTGGGTATTCTGAAGGTCGAGCCTTAGGTTATCTTTTTCTTTTTCCAAAAAGTTTATAGTATCAAGTATTAGAAACTCCCGGAGTTTCTAGAGTTAAGCTTTAGGCACTTATAGGGTCAAGCCTTAGGTTCCTTTTTTTTCTTTTTTAAAAGTTTCTAGTGTCAAGTATTAGATATTTTCAGAGTCAAGCCTTAAGTTTCATTTCTATGTTCTAAAATTTTTTACTAATGTTGAGTATTAGGTACTCTCAAGGTCAAGCCTTAGGTTCCATTTTTCTTTTTCAAAGTTTCTAGTATTAAGTATTAGGAACTATTAAAGATCAAACATGGTATCATTTTTCATTAATTTTTATAGTCGTTTATAAAATATTTTAGGAACGGGACTCAAGTTTTATCTTTTCCTTTTACAATTAATAATAGATCATGAAAGCCATAGAAAATAATCTATTATTAACCTTTTGCACATCTTTAATTAATTAAAGTATGTAAAAGGAGGGGACAACTGCAATAATTTACTTTTTTTAAAAAACATAATAATAACAATTAAAAAATAAATGAGATTAGCTATAAATTATTTTTATTACATGTATTCAAAATGCATAAAGATAAAATTTTAATTAACAATAAAAATGCAATAACTCCATAATGGTCATCTTTAGAAATGAGAGTAGCTCAATACTAAATATTCTTTGCAGTACAATTAACTTCGTATTTGAAAACATTAAAAATATAAATTATTTCACTATAAATAGAGAAGAGAAGACAAAAAATGGGGGAAAATTTACAAAAAAAAAAAAAGAAAGAAGAAAAAGAGAGGTAAAAAAACATAGAAACACATAATAGAAGCTAGCAGTGAGAAATTAAATTTTCTGGTAGAAGAAATTACAAAATCTTGAATTTTATTAAATACAGAAAGTGTATTTAATAGAACCTAGAAGTAACTAAAAAAATGACAACAATATAATCAATCTCCAACAATTAAGGCGGTGTCATTAGGTAAACAATTTGACCATTTACACATTTATATATTTACTTATTTATTTATTTTACATATGTTTCTTATTATGATTTCAAACAAATAGATGTAGTTAGGTAGTGATTGCATAACTTATCTTGTTCGTACATAAAATTAATAATAATAATAATAAATGGAGAGCTGTAGAAGATACATACAGTAGGTATGAATGTAAACACACATAACTCTTAAATTATTTACAGCATGCATAAGGACAGAAATTGATATCAACAAATATTATCGTTCAAGAGAGCTCAACAAATAACATATACAAAAAATGAAGAAAGAGAGAGAAGAGGGGGGTGGGGTTGGGGGGAGATTCAACTTCGTTTTAAGGCCTTCTCTGTCTCATTTATACTACAGACTTCATATAAAAAAATTAATAAAAATATAATAAAAGTAAAATTAGAGGTAAATTAAATCTTTGAATAAAAACTCAAATGAATGCATGGTCTTAATAAAATAAAAAAACTACTTTAATAAAGCTAAAAATAAAATCAAATATAGAAGATTGAAGAACTATGAGAGACAAACAACATTCTAATGAAAAGAACAAAAATAAGAAGAACAAAAAATGTTAAACTTGGAACATATTGACCAAAATGAGATCAATAGTATAACAAAAAAAAATGTTATTATGGGTATTTGATTAAGAAAGAAAGAGATTTGAATCTAGAAATACATATTTGAATCTAGAAGCAAAGTGCATATATTAAAAAATTAATAATAAAGAAAAATAGAAGAAATTATTTTTTTACCATATCATTCATGAACAATAAGACCAAGATTTATATGGAAACACTAAACAATAGATCTGAATTCAAAAGATAATACAGTGAAGAAATTCTCTATTTTTTTTTTAAAGAAAAAGAAAGGAAAAGAAAGATGAAGAACAAGTGAGAAAGGAGAAAGAAGAGAGTGGTGCGCGGCTAAAAATGTAAAAGCAGGAAACGTGGTATATATAATGAGGGTTAGGTTTAAATTTCAACCTCTAAAACGATAGAGTTTTGCTAGTACATGCATTTTTTTAATATAAAACTTATTCCTTTTGTTGCGGTACAATCTATAGACTATAGCCTATTAGTTTAGAAATGTATTTGGCCACTTAAATCTACATGCATCTTTTTTTTTAGTTCACACTTGCAGTGTAACAAGATCTTACACTGCAAGTCACCGTTCTTACTTTAGTATTTTTACTTTCTTCATTTATTTAAGGATTATAAAATAATTAATATAAATAAAATAAAATAATGATATTCTATTCAAAGAAATTTCTATTCAAATTTTTTTTTTCAAATTTTGGCTCTGTGATATTTTTTGTGGGATATTCTATTTTGTAAGACCATCCACTTCAGCATCTTCAACTTTGTTCTACCAACTATTTACACTAAAAAATATATTCTCTCACATGTTTATCTAATAATTTAAAATTTTTTAATGAAGTAATAAAAAAATATTATATTCAAACAATAAATGTAGTAATTAAAATATATTTAATCTATATTAAAAAATATATATGTGTACATGAGTAATATAAAAAATAATGAAGAAATAAATTTAATAATTATATTTAGAAAGTGGGTGTAATTATAAAAAAAATAATGCATCAAAAATAATTTACGAACAAAGAGAAATAATAACAATAAAAAATATGATGAAAGAATTATGTCCAAGAAGAGAATACAATAATAATATTAATATTAATGTTAATATCAATATCAATATCAATATTATTATTATTATTATTATTATTATTATTATTATTATTATTATTATTATTATTATTATTATTATTGTATTCGCTTCCTGAGCATAATTCTTTCATCATATTTTTTATTGTTATTATTTCTCTTTGTTCGTAAATTATTTTTGATGCATTATTTTTTTATAATTACATATAATTATTAAATTTATTTCTTTTTTATTTTTTATATTATCCATATACACATGTTTTTTTAATATAGATTAAATATATTTTAATTACTACATTTATTGTTTGAATATAATATTTTTTTATTACTTCATTAACATTTTTTAAGTTGTTAGATAAACGCGTGAGATATATTTTTTAGTGTAAATAGTTGATAGAACATAGTTGAAGATGCTAAAGTGGATGGTGTTACAAAATAGAATATCCCACAAAAAAATATCACAAAGCCATAAATTTGAAGAAATTTATTTTAATAGAATATCATTATTTTTTTATTTATATTAATTATTTTATAATTCTTAAATAAATGAAGAAAGGAAAAAAAAAAAAAAACTAAAGTAATGACGGCGACTTGCAGTGTAACATCTTGTTACACTGCAAGTGTGAACAAACAAAAAAGATGCATGTAGATTTGAGTGGCCAAATACATTTCTAAACTAATAGGCTATAGTCTATAGATTGTACCGCAAAAAAAGGAACAAGTTTTATATTAAAAGAAATGCATGTACTAGCAAAACTCTATCGTTTTGGAGGCTGAAATTTAAACCTAACCCTCATTATATATACCACGTTTTCTGCTTTTGCATTTTTAGCCGCCCACCACTCTCTTCTTTCTCCTTTCTCACTTGTTCTTCATCTTTCTTTTCCTTTCTTTTTCTTAAAAAAAATAGAGAATTTCTACACTATATTATCTTTTGAATTCAGATCTATATTTTGGTATTTCCATATACATCTTGGTCTTATTGTTCATGAATGCTACATTAAAAAAAGAATTTCTTCTATTTTTCTTTATTATTAATTGTTTAATATATGTACTTTGCTTCTAAATTCAAATCTTTATTTCTAGATTCAAATCTCTTTCTTTCTTAATCAAATACCAATAATAACATTTTTTTCGTTATACTACTGATCTCATTTTGGTCATCATGGTCCAAGTTTAACATTTTTTGTTCTTCTTATTTTTGTTCTTTTCATTAGAATGTTGTTTATCTCCCATACAAGGGCGGAACCCAGGGAGGGCATGGGGGGTCTATGGGCCCCCTTGGTTCCTATATACATATACATATATATACATGTATATGTATATGTATATATATATAATTTATAATATTTATATAATTTTTCCCCTAATTCATATGCATATGTATATCTATATTTATAAATATATAAATTAATAATACTTATATGATTATCTCATTGGTTCCTATATACATATACATATATATGTATATACAAATGTATATGTATAATTCTATATACATAAAATTAATAAAGCTTAAGTAATATAAAATTAATTTATAATATAATATAATATATAGTAGTTATCATATAAATTTATCAAAAATAATTAGTTTAAATATTTTTTTAAAAATATCTCAAAATATATATAAATATTATTTAAAAAATAATATATATTATGTAATTTTTGAAAATAAAATTTAGATATTGAAATAAAAATAATAAAAATTTCAATAGTTTATTATTTAATATAAAAATAAAATTGAATACAAATATTAATACCAATTATTTGTATTAATTTTTTAATATGAAAATAAAATTGAATATAAATTCGTATGTATTTTTTTTTACTTGAACATTTTGCCCATCTTCGCCGGTGTCTTGGTTTCGCCCCTGCTCCCATAGTTCTTCAATCTTCTATATTTGATTTTATTTTTTGCTTTATTAAAGTAGTTTTTTTTTATTTTATTTAAGACCATGCATTCATTTGAGTTTTTATTCAAAGATTTAATTTATCTCTAATTTTACTTTTATTATGTTTTTATTAATTTTTTTTATCAGTTCTATAGTATAAATGAGACAGAGAAGGCACTAAAGCAAAGTTGAATCCCTCCCCCTCCCTTCTCTCTCTTTCTTCTTTTTTTGTATATGTTATTTTTTAAGCTCCTCATTATTTTCTTGAACGATAATATTTAGTGATACCAATTTCTGCCCTTATGCATGTTGTAAATAATTGAAGAGTTATGTGTGTTTACATTCGTACCTACTGTATATATCTTCTACAGTAATAATAATAATAATAATAATAATAATAATAATAATAATTATTATTATTATTATTATTATAATGATGATGATGATGATGAAAAATACGAGGATGATAACTAATCCACTAAAAAATAATTGAACTACGAAGACTTTGATCCAGTTAAATAGATATGTAGGTATTCAAAATCAAGTTTCGAATTCAAGTCCATCTTAATAAAAAAATAATTTTTTCAAAAAAAAATATAACAATAAACATATATTAATTAACGAATAGCAACATAAAAGATATAAAATATTTAATAAAAAATAAAATTAGAATAATCATATCCATAGAGTGGATATAATTTAAAAAAGAATAATCATAAATTTAATAAATGCTAAGCTGTAAAATCTTATATATTCAGGTAGTAAATACTTAGATTAAATCACAAACTAATAAATAAAATATGTGTCCAAGATGGTAATAAAATTATTAAAAATAATAAAAATAAAATAAATAAATATTTTGTGTCCAAATAGTGGATACAAAAAAAAATAAAATATAAGAATAATTAAATAAAAGAAACACAATTTGAATTTATATTCAGGCACGTAGTGAATATGATTCCTCATAACAATAAATAAATAAATAATAATATAATATCATAATAATTATAGTACTAATTTTGGACATTGTAGGGTACTTTTCCTTCCATATAGGTAATCAACTGTCCGAACCTTGTATATGAAAATGTAGACCATTACTAAATATCTAATCAAACTTTATAATTGATTAGTAACGATTCCTAACATATATAAAAAATAATAAAACTAAATAGAAGCCGACAAAAAATGAAATTAAATGCATAATCCGCTGGCTCCCCCGTCGTCTCATGTGTGACACTTAATTTTAAATTATATTATTTTTAAACAAAAGATTTTTTTTTAAATACGGTGTATATGAGCATTCAAAATATACAAGTCTATAAATTACAAAATATTATTTTATATATAATATATACCGACATATATATCAACATATAACAATATATAACAATATATATTGTCATTTTTTAGTTAATTTTAAATTATATTACTTTTAGATAAAAGACTTTTTTTCAAAAATATGGTGAATATGTAACATGTATAGACATATACCAATCTATACCAACATATATGTATCTAGTGATATGTAACATAAATTGATATATACCAATATATACTGTTATTCTTTATTTAAAGTATATGTGTTATGTACTAATATATACCCACAAATATATAACATATATTGTTATTCTTTGGTAACATATATCCGCATATATCTAGTTATATGTAATATATACTAACAGTGCCTCTACTTACCGAGCTCTAGGCTGAGCTCCTTGTCCGGTTAAGCCGATCAAACTCTGCAGAAGAAGGATCGATCTCGGTTTTGGACACTCTAGTTCGACCAAGCTCTTCTGACACAACTGTTTGCTCTTTAGATGAATTTGATCTTTGTTAACAGTATTATATTGTCAAAAATTATAAATACATAACAATAAATTATGATTTACTAACATTAATTTTTTTTGTAAAAATATTACAAATTTAAATTTTTGTTTAAATATAATTAATCAATAATTTTCATTTCAAAAAAAACATTTTTCTTCATTTTTTTAAGCTCATAAAAATGATAAAATAAATGAAATGGTGGAAATCTATTATTAAAATAAATGATGACCAGCCATTTATAAATTTTAATTCAATGACAATTAGATCAAATTTCAGAATTAACTTTTAAGAAATATTTAATTAAATTTTTTGTTGAAGTACATATAATTAATCAGAAAAAATTAAATGACAAAAAATAAAGTATATTGTAAACAATAAAAATTAAAACTAGGTAATTAATAGTGAAAACCCATTAATATTTAAAGAATTAAAGTATAATTTCCAAGTTGAGCAAATGTATATATGTATGGTACGATTGGCCAATAAAGTCAAACATTGAATTCAAATAACATGATGCATATATTATAACCACTGTATTTTTGAAATAATAGTGATGACGAGGTAGACTCCAATTACTCTTATTCGGGTTCGAGTTCTACAATAATCAGCTCCTGTACTTGCAGGATAAAGGAAGGGACTGAGTTTCAGTGAAAATATTTTATCAATGTCTAATTCAGTACTCAGTTTATCTGCTAAATAGAAGAGCTTAGAGAGTAGAAAAAAGAATGCTTTATCTGTAGGGATTCACCTCTATTTATAGTTGAGGGGTAGGGGCCAGACCCTACATGTGTTAGTGGATTTTTTAAATATGTCAGTGTCATATGCTAGCTATGTCAGAGGTGTGTCTGCCAAATTTCAAGGAGCTCAGTGTTCGAGAAAGGTCTGAAACTAAGGCCTAACATTCAGAAAGTGCTCGATTGCGGTATGGCAAAGGTGCCGGCTTTGGCCTACTAATTCGATAATAAGAGACCGAGCTCAGGTAAAGCAAAGGTAGTACCAAATAGAAAATTAAAAAAAAGAAGTTAAAGTTGAAAAAGAAGAAAAGTTAAAAGCGAAAAAAAAAGTAAGGGTAATAAAACTGAAAATGGAACTTAAAATATGATATATAACTAGATATATATGTTAGATATAACTAGATATACCAAAGAGAATAATAATATATATTAACATATGTTACATATAACTAGATATACTGAAAATAATAACAATATATATTGGTATATGTTACATATAAATATATATATACGGATATATATTGCAAAAAAAATAATAATACATATTATATATACGTGGGTATATATCGGTATATATGCTAGTACATATACTTTAACTAAAAAATAAGAATATATATTGTTATATGTGAATATATGTTACATATAACTAGATATATATCTATATATATGTAGGTATATGGTAATTTATATCGGTATCTGTTACATATAAAATGATATTTTTATAATTTTATATTAAAAAAATATTTTAAAATAATTTGTATAGTATATGTTAAAATTATTTAAAAAAAATAAATTAAATAAAATATATTAATATAAATATAAATAAAAATTTAAAATTTTATTTTTAAAATAAGAATATATGTGGATATATATAAGTATTTATTATATATAAGTAAAAACTTAATATAAATATTTTAATTTAATATTTTAATTTTTTTAAAAGAAAATGAAAAAAAGCCACTGTTATATATATATATATTATAAGCACATATTTTAAAAAGAAATAACAATTACGAATTACATAACTTAAGCATATATTAACGTAATGTAACGTAAATTATATTGTTTTATATATGTTATAAGCACATATTGTAAATGTATTTTTGTAAAAAAAAAGAAGATAAATGTAATATTTTTGAAAATTGAAAGAAGTGTAATATTTTTGAAAAATATCCTTCTTTATATGATAGTTTTGTAAATATCCCTTTTAAAATTATTAGTTGAATATAATTGCAACTTGAAATTTTTTTTTATATGATTTATAATTATATATTGCCAATTTTTTCAAGAAATTTAATAAATTAAATCTCAATTATAGTTATTGAGATTAAATTGGCTTTGACAAAAATTATATTAAATGATTAATTATATTTAAAAATATTAATTATATATAATTAAATCTTATTTTTAACACAAAACTTATACAGTATAATTATAAAAATAATAAATAGTTAATAGAATGTGTAAAATTATTATTCCTCAATATTAGTTCCGAAAATTGATTTCAATCTCATTGCCAAATATATCTCAAATCATTGTAACAGCCTTAAAAAAAATTGTGGCCATTTTTTGCATGAAGTCATTATATTTCTACATATATGTAAAACAATTTATCCTCTACTTTTTTTTTTAAAAAAATTGAGACATCATAAAAATTACATATGGAGCACATCTATAATATATTTTTTGAAAAATGATATATAAATTAATTTGTGATTTTTTAATATATAAAAGGTTTTTTTTTGAAAGAAAATATATAAATGTTAATATGAATAAAATAGATGTTGACATGAAGCTTCATCAAGACTTTTCTTTATGAATGGTATTTGTAATAATAAATAAATATTTTTTAACTTTGAATATGTGATGTATACATTATAAAAGAATTAAAATTACATTTAATCAGAATAATTTATTTGCATTTCATATTATATTTCAAATCTAAATAATTGAATATTACATTACCTTTAAGATATAAATAATTAAATATTATTTTCTTAATTTTCATATCAAGTTTTATTTTTAAAGGCAATCAAGTCAATTTGAAGCTGTAAAATTAGATTATTTTAGATGAATTTTTTTATTTTTGATTAATATAAAAAAATACAAAGTGAAAAAAGAAGAAGCTAATTTGTTGAGTATAACTAGTACTTGCACGTGCAAAGTTTTTGCTTTGACTATTTTGACATGTCTCAAACCATGAGCTTAACGATGTATAATCAATTTATTTATTTATTTTATCGATGAATTTCATAATAAAATAATTATTTTTTTCTTGCAATATTATTCAAATTTCATTGAAAAATTAAATAATTGAATTTAAAATTCATTAACTAATAAAATGTTATTCACAAAATATGAAAGTTTTTAATTCCAAATATAATTAAATGAAAGAAAATCTTTAGAGGATTTGCATATATAAAATCTTCTATCACAAATGTCATTGGAGTTCTTTGCAGAAAAAATGTCATTGGAGTTAAATAATAATAATTTGATTTTACGTAAGACTCAATAAGAAGACAAAGATTTTCATTCAAAAAAAAAAAAAAACAAGTAATTAAGCTAATTGGAGTTGCTTTTAATTTTACCTACCTAAGTTCTATCTAATTTTTTTTTTACCTGCCTAAGACAAAAAGGAAGTTATTTTTAATTAATATTAAAATGTTAAAATAATAATTTTAAGAAAATTAGTATATCTTTTTTTATAAGAAAATTTGTACATCTTTATTGGATGTGAATCAACAAAATTCCCAATACAATGTCCAAAAATTCATATTTCATACGAATATATTACATTCACTAACTCATAATCAATAAGTCATAGCAAAAGTATGTTAACTAACTAGCGAGAATGCAGCAAACGTGAACACATTTTCCAAACTAATATTAAGAATTGGATTCAAAGATTGATCATTCCCAATATTTCTCTTTCTTTTTATATATCTCGACTGAGATTTGAGAGAAATGAAACCAAATCTTTAATAATAATTTGGATTTAATTACCATGAGGATTGTGGTGGAGATATTGACAGGAAGTCTTTTTTACATTCAAGTGGGGAATGATGCAACTGTTGCTGATGTAAAGCGAGAGATCGGTACCCAACAAAAGCTACCTCATGATCGTTTGATCTTGTTTCTTGATAACAATCAATGTCATTTTATAAATGAAGATGAAGATGGAGATGGAGATGAAACATCACTAGTTGATTGTGGAGTTCGTGATGGATCTCACATTTATCTCTTCTTTAATCCACTTGAGGATGGATCTACTCATCATTTTATGTTTACTTTGCCTGATTCTTTATTGGGATTGGGCTAATTAATTAGAAGGTTTTGACGAAATTAGAATAGAAAAAAATTTTGGGTTATATATAGTTTGTGGGTTAGTAAGCATTTTTGAGTTGTTGAAGGAGAAGACACTATTTTTCTCTTTAATTTGTATGTTTTCATGATGTTTTATTAGATTATAAGGGGCAGAAATATATGGGAGTCCAGATATTGATTTGAGCAAAATAAAACTATCATTTCATTTCATATATTTCCTCAAATATAATTAGTACATTTGTACTTAAAATTAATTGTAAGAATTGCTATAATAATCATCATGGGTGAATTTAAAAAAATTACTGATGAAGTAACGTGTATATATACACCTATGCGCAGACAAAATTTGTAGTTAATACAAAAATATAATAATTAATAAATTAAACAAGGCAAATCATAACTGCTCAAATTATAAACAGTAAATATAAAATTTTAATTTAATTATTAAGTTTTAATTATCAAAAACCTAAAAAATATCATAGAATACGAGTTTTCCCCGTTTAAAATTATTTTTTTTATAAGTTCTCTTTAGAAGTTTTTTTTTTTACTTCAAATCTATCTTTCATTAGCTTTGAAAAATTATCAGAGCCTATGTAGCATCTGATTTGAAGTTATTTTTTTACTTCAAATCTATCCTTCATGTAGTTTTGCAAATGTCTCTTTATATTTGGACTCCATGTGTCGAATTAAAATTCAAATTATAATCCAAAACAGATCCAACACGATTCAGATCTAACAATATGCCGGTTGACTTTGCGAGATTAAAAAATAAAATTATAATCTGTCACTTATGATACTTTCTCATTGAACATAATCGAGAAGATAACTAACAAAAAGGGTATGTCAAGTCTACATTTTAATACATACACTAGTTAAATCATATAATCAGTGGCGGAGCCAGCTGCTTCGAGAGAGGGCTGAAGAGGTGAAAGGGGGGGGGGGGGGGGGGGGGGGGGGGTGGGGGCTGAGGCACAGAGCCTCCACCTTTCGGAGGGGGGCTGAGGCATAGAGCCAGAAAAGCTTCCTTACAAATACACGTCCGGCGGCAGGTAGGGGGGTTGTCAGCCTCCATGCGACCAGTGGCGGAACGACCATGGGGTCGTGGGGGGTCACACGACCACCCCCCTCGCCGGCCTCCAGACGTGGAGGCTGCCTGTTGCCGGCCCAAGCGTCTGAAACTCAGCCCCTGCAGCGAGGGGTAGACGAACCCCTCGCTGCAATTTCATTTTCTTTTTTTTTTTTATAAATTCGTCCTTGGCAAAACGGCGCCGTTTCGCCAGGGGTTTAAAAAAAAAATTAAACCGGCCCAAGCGAAACGACGCCGTTTCGCTTGGGCCGGTTCAAAAAATAAAAAGGGCTGCGTTAAAACGCAGCCCTTCTTCTCCATCTTCAGCCACTGCCCGCCCCCTCTCCCTGTCCCCAAACCAGTAACCCAGCAGCACCAGCCACAGCCAGGCCAGCCGCACCGCCGAACGCTGCCACCCACCGCACCGCACCGGCCGCCCGCAGCAGCAGCAAGCCGCCCACGCCCCCACCAGCAGGTATTTTTTATTTTGTCTAATTTTTTTTATAATTTTTTTATTTTTGTCAAATTTTCTTTTCTAATTTTTTTATGAAATATTAATTTTGTTTTGTGTTTAATTGTTGTAATGTGATTTGTGATTTTTTTAATTTAATTAGATTGATGTTAATTTTTGTGTATTTTTAATTTTTTTTATTAATTAGATTTATTAAAAATTATATATAATTTATTTAATAATTGTTAATTTTTAATTTGATTTAATTTATGTAATTTGAGAGTTTTTTAGAAATATTTTATAGGATTAGATTAATTAAAATATATATTGTAATTTGATTATTTTGTTTATTATTGTAATATTTAATAATAGGATTATTTTTTTTAGAAATATTTAATAGGATTAGATTAATTAAAATTTATTATTGTAATTTGATTATTTTGTTTTATTTAATTGTTGATTATTTAATTTTGGTTTGTTTTGATTTTAATATTGTAATTTGAGATTTTATTAGAAATATATAATAGAATAAAATAATTAAAAATGATATATAGTTTAATTATTTGTTATTTAATTTTTGTTTTATTTGATTTAATTAATGTAATTTGAGATTTGTTTTATAAATATATAATAGGATAAAAATAATTAAAAATTATATATATTTTATTTATTGATTATTTAATTTTGATTTTATTTGATTTTAATATTGTAATTTGAGATTTTATTAGAAATATATAATAGAATAAAAATAATTAAAAATGATATATAGTTTATTTATTGATTATTTAATTTTGGTTTTATTTGATTTAATTAATGTAATTTGAGATTTGTTTTAGAAATATATAATAGGATAAAATTTATTAAAAATTGTATATATTTTATTTATTGATTATTTAATTTTGATTTAATTTGATTTTATTATTGCAATTTGAGATTTTCTTAGAAATTTGATTTAATATATTCTGATTATATATTATAACAGAAATGGATAAATTTTTAATCAAGACAAAGAGAGTGCGGAATGAATGTGGTGAATCTTCAAATATTCCCAAACCAATTTCAACATCAAGTAGTCACGCAATTGGCGAAGAAACTAGCAATAAAAAAGGACGTCCAGAGTTAAATTTAGATGATATTATTAGTGATCCTGCATTGCGTAAACCCATTGATGAGTTTGATGTTGGGATTAGAGATGATGTTAGGAGACAATATGTGATTAAAGGACCTTGTCAACCAATTGGGCATAATTTTCCACGAACAAATTTTTCAAAAATTATGAGAAGCTTTAGAGATCACTGGTTCTCTAAATATGAGTGGTTGGAATATAGTTTTAGTAAGGATGCGGCTTTTTGTTTTTGGTGTTATCTTTTTAGATCAAATAGAGGCTCCAAGCATGGGGATAATGTTTTCACAGATATTGGATTTCACAATTGGAAAAAAGCAATGGAGAGGTTTAATGAACATGTTGGGGGTCCAAATAGTCCACACAATTATGCTAGAGTGCAATATGTTGGTTTTAAAAACCAGAGACAAAGTGTGTCTCATGTCTTATCTTCTCATAGTCATGAGATTGAGATTACTTACCGCACTCGTTTGACCGCTATTGTTGATTGCATTCGTTTTCTTCTAGTTCAAGGGTTGGCTTTTCGCGGGCATGATGAGTCAGTGAATTCAACAAATCGGGGTAATTTTCTTTCACTTCTTAGTTGGTACAGCGAACGCAATGTTGATGTTGAGAATGCAGTTAACTCAAATGCTCCTGATAATAATCAACTCACCTCTCCATTAATCCATAAGCAAATAGTTAGTGCTTGTGCTTTGGAGACGACACAAGCCATTGTTAATGATATTGGAGATGACTTCTACTCCTTATTAATTGATGAGGCTCGTGATAATTCAGTAAAGGAGCAAATGGCTATGGTATTGAGACATGTTAACAAATTGGGACAAGTGGTTGAGCGATTAATTGGAGTAGTACACGTGAGTGATATATCTGCTTTGTCTTTGAAAAGTGCACTTGATGATTTCCCGGCAAAACATGGGTTATCAATAAGCAGAGTTAGAGGTCAGGGTTATGATGGAGCTTCCAATATGCGAGGTGAATTTCAACGGGTTAAAAACTCTCATTTTAAATGAAAATCCTTCGGCAAGGTACATTCATTGTTTCGCTCATCAGCTTCAATTAGTACTTGTTGCAACAGCAAGGAGCAATAGATTTGTAAGTCATTTTTTTTATTATGTTGCAATGATTGCAAACATTGTTGGAGTTTCATGTAAAAGGAGGGATGCTCTCCGTCAAAAACAACATGATGAAGTAGTTCAGCGTCTAGAAAGTGGTGATATTCAAACTGGAAGAGGCTTGCATCAAGAAACAAATTTAGCTCGACCTGGTGACACGCGATGGGGTTCTCATTATAAAACAATTGTGCGTCTTCTCTCCATGTGGTCTCCTGTGAAAGAGGTTCTTGAGAATATTTTTGAGGATGGTTCTGATCTGAGAAATCGAGGGGCAGTTGTGGGCTTGCTTGATAAAATGGGAAGTTATGAATTTATTTTCATTGCTTTCTTGATGAGAAAACTTTTAGGAATGACAAATGATTTATCTCAAGCCTTACAAAGAAATGATCAAAATATTGTTAATGTAATTCATTTAATTGCAACTGTTAAACAAGCATTGCAAAGCTTCAGGGAGGATGGATGGAATAAATTACTGGACGTTGTTAATGATTTTTGTATAGATCATGATATCGCAGTGCCTAATATGGAAGATAATGCAGGTTATCTAAGATCTAAGCGTGTTGGTACTCCAATTACTTATTACCACCACTTTCGAGTTGAAATTTTTTGTCAGGTACTATTTTATTAATTAATAATATATTTAACTTTTTATTATGCTATTACCTAATATTTTTTCATCCAATTTTTAGGTTATTGATTTCATTGCTCAAGAAATGGAAAATCGCTTTACAGAATCAAGTACGGAATTGCTTTCATGCATTGCTTGTCTTTCTCCTAGAAACTCATTCTCCAGCTTCCAAGTTTCTAAATTACTTCATCTCGCTGAACTATATCCATATGATTTCACGAGTACTGATCGGGATGGTACTTGAAGATCAACTTGAGACTTACATTGCTGATGTAAGAAGAAATATAGCTTTCTCTGATCTAGATGATATTGGAGCTCTTGCTCAGAAAATGGTTGAGACAGGTTATGACACTATGTTTTCTTTGGTCTATCTGCTTATCAAGTTGGCGTTAGTCTTACCTGTTGCAACTGCTACTGTCGAAAGAGCTTTTTCAGCAATGAACATTATCAAGACGGATTTGCGCAATAAGATGGAAGATGAATTTTTGAGTGACTGTTTGATTTGTTATGTGGAGAGAGAAATTTTTTTAAAAATTGAAAATGAGGCTGTTATGCAACGTTTTCAAAAAATGCAGACTCGTAGGATACAATTATCGTCTCTTAGTCGTAGTCAAACTGATAGCACAAATTAATTTTTAAACTACTGATACTGTAATATTAAATGTTTAATTTTATTGTGAACTCGTCTGTAATTTTTATTCTGTATAAATTTTGACCCCCCCTCGCTAAAATCCTGGTTCCGCCACTGCATGCGACCCCACCTGCCTCCGCCCCTGCATATAATAATAACACAAAAAAAATGGTAATACTCTCTTTTTTTTCTCATAAAAAGAAAATTTTTATTGGAAAATGAAAAATTATATTGCAATATAATGTCATTAGGAAGGCAAAAAAAGAAAACAATTAAAGAGCACCCACAAAAAAGAAAAAAAATAATGTTATGATTATAACTTCTTTTGAGTTTTGAGTGCAAATTTTGGTTTATAACAGTGAAAATATCCTCAAGCTTGTAAATAAAAAGTATTAATTAGTCTTTGATCGATTGTATTGATTTGATTTTTAAGAAAGTGAGATTTCAAGCCAGTACACAAGGTTGATACATATTAGTTGGAATTTAAATGCCTATACATCAATTTTCAAAGACGTCTAATTATTAAAAAAGGAACTGCAATAATTAGGATCTTTTGTTACACTCAACGTCTAAGTATTCTCGAGAAGAATTGGCTGGATGTGGATGTGCTATGCTTCCATTAATAATTTTCATTAATTGGATAAATTAAAACTAATTAATAAATCAAATTGAATTGAAATATAATATTAAAATCGATTACATCATATTTTTCAATTAAAAATTAAATATCAAGAAATATTTTTTATTTTTTAAATTCAAATATAGTATAAATATTTATCATTTACAGCAATAAAATTTTAATTTATTTATAAAAGTAAAAATAATTAAATTATGACATAAATAATTAAATAATTTTAATTTTTTCACGTATAAATATCTGCTAATTTTTATAAAATATAGCTTTGGGAATATCAATTCTAAAACCTAGTTGACATTTAAATAACTCGGTCATAAATTTTAATGATTATATGTTTAATTGGTAACGATAAAACTATCAGTTTTAATATTATATTAAATTTTTTAATATAAATATGGAAGAGTTAATTTTAAAAATTAACTATTGAGATTGAAGAGTTTATTTGTACCTTAATTACATTATATATTTATTTTTATTAGATATGGGATTTATAAGTATGTATAAATTAAAAGCGTACTAGTTTAAATTATGAATTTATAAAAAATAAAAATAAAAAATATAAATTAGTTGAGATATTAAAATTTCTTATTTATCTAAAAATATAAATATATAAATAAATTGATTTGATTAATTGAATAAATAAATTTTTTTATCGAACAAAAAATCTAATTGAAAAATTTTATATTTTTTAATTAAATGGAGCCAATATTTATTTTACTTAATTAAATTAATTTAGTCTAATAATATCTATTGGGTTGAATTAATGCTCACCACTACACTACTACAGTTGGCAATATATACCTTAATAAATAATTCCGCGGACAAGCAAGCCTTAAAATCTCATTTTATTAGACACTAACAACTAGCCCTTTTTGTAGTTCTTAATTTAAAATTGTAATTAACACGGATCAAATATTAATTTATAACTAATAGTAGACAAATTCCACACCCAAATGACCATATTATTATTGCATTGGTTCTGTGAATTGACCAACATATTGTTTTAAAAATCATTTGGCCTTTTGAACTCAATTATTTAATTCAATTTCTTTTTTCTTTTCAAGCTATGCGTGGTAGGAATGTCCTAACAAAGACGGTTCATCAGTCAGCTCTTTAATTGATTTATTATTAACCCTATCAAATAACTACTATAAAAATAATATAAAACTAAATTAAAACAATTATTAAATATTAAATATTTTCATTTTCAAAAGCTTCACTTTGCTATAAATGAATGATGAGTTTTAGAGCTCCAAAACAAGCTTCAAAGCCTAAAAAACAACCCAGAGATTGATCAGCCACCTTTAGACAATGGCTATTCAAAAATTTATTTCATTTCTCTTTTGTCAACTATCTCTCTTCCATCTTTTCTTAGACCTAACTAATTCACAATTGTTAAACTTAAATCTTAGATTAGCCTTAGACTTAAGTACTAATTCTCAAGGATTAGCACTTGGGTTCTATAACAACACCTGCCCAAAAGCAGAGCTTATTGCACATGATATTGTTCAGCAATTCATTTCTAGTGATCCAACACTTGCTGCTCCTTTACTAAGATTGCATTTTCACGATTGTTTCGTTAGGGTATGCGTATGTCCTTAATTATTAGAATCAAAGTATTAGGATCATACTAGGTGACTTTAATTATTTAAAATACATCAAATTTATATTGCAGGGATGTGATGGCTCAGTGCTGTTGAATTCTACAGAGACCAATCAAGCTGAGAAAGATGCAGTTCCCAACAAAACCTTGGGAGGTTTCAATGTGATTGATGCTATAAAAACTCAACTAGAAATGAAGTGTCCTGGTGTGGTTTCTTGTGCTGATATTTTGGCTTTGGCAGCTCGAGATTCAGTTCGAATGGTATTAAATAGACACTAACACAAAAAAAAAAAAAAAAATCATTAAAGCTAATTAATTAAATATGTATCATTTTATTATATATCCTAATTAATCAAATCTTTCAGATTGGTGGACCATTTTGGGATGTTCCCACTGGACGTAGAGATGGAAGGATGTCTAATGCTTCTGAGGCTTTAGCACAAATACCATCACCATTCGCCAATATAAATCAACTCAAACAAAACTTTACCGCAAAAGGATTGACTGTAAAGGATCTGGCAGTTCTTTCAGGTAACTATTCTAACAAATAAAGCAAGTTAAAATCTTAGGTATTAGTATTTATGTGTTTTTTATTCAGTAGTGTTGGAGTTAACTTTAGAAAGAACATAGGAGATATTCTTTGCGAGTTTAGTTCAAGAACATACTTATAGGTCTAATACTACACTTCAACGCTCAAAATCTTGATGCATTAGCTTATGAGTCGTTTCTATTTATTTATTATCAATATGTTTTCAATACTGTAGAATTCCTATGGCATTTGAAATTCCAACATATCTAGGAAATCTCATAATTATCACGTACGTTTTATTGTAACATATAGTAATTAACCATTTTTTATTTTATATTTTGGTGCAGGAGCACACACCATAGGAATTGGACATTGCTTTATAATTTCTAACCGTTTGTACAATTTCACTGGAAAAGGCGACACAGACCCTTCATTGGACCCAGCATATGCGGCTGAATTGAAGGCGAAATGTAAGCCTGGAGATACCAATACAGTTGTTGAAATGGACCCTGGAAGCTCAATAATTAAGAATTCAATAAATAAATTTTATTTAATAAATAAATTTTAATTAATAATAAATTTTAATTAATAATTCAATAAATAAAAAATAAATGATATTCAATAATTAAATGATGGATTAATTATTTATTATTATTATTTAATATTATTTAATTATTTAATTATTATTTATTATTATTATTTAATTATTTATTATTATTTAATTATTTATTATTATTTATTATTATTTATTATTTATTATTATTTATTATTATTTAATTATTTATTATTATTTAATTATTTAATTATTATTTAATTATTTATTATTATTTATTATTATTTAATTATTTATTATTATTTAATATTCTATTTATTTATATATAATATTCTATTATTCTATTTATTTATATATCCAAAACATTTTATGGTGATTACTATAAGGTTGTGGCTGGGAAAAGAGGGCTCTTCCAATCTGATGCGGCTCTTCTCAATGATACTGGAACAAGAGCCTACGTCACACTTCAGTCTTTGACAAATGGACTCACTTTTAAAAATGATTTTGCTTATTCAATGGTGAAATTAGGCCGCATTGGAGTACTTACTGGCAGCCAAGGTGAAATTAGGAAACAGTGTGCTCTCGTCAATTATTGAATTTCTTTTTTTTTTTTTTGGTGTCAGTGTAATTTTCTTTAACTTTTATTGATTTCCCAAAATTTGCAATAATTGGGGAAAACCATGTCAATCAATTTTCTAAATTCAGCTATTATGTTGTCAGTATTTGAATAGTCAATGTGATGTCACGGTTTTAGATTTAAATAACGATTTTTTTTTTGTGATTTTATTGCTATTCATTAAATAAAAATAGAATAGATATGTTTTTTTTTTTTGGAAAAAAGTATTTGTACAAACTTTCATATATAAACTTTGTACACATTGAATAAAATTTAAAAATTACCCTCGTTATAAAATAAGCTGTTATTTTATTTTTTTTCATCAATTTTTCCTCCAATTTTGGAATTTATTTATTTCACAAATTGAGTTTTATAGTCAACTGTAATTAATAATCACAATAAAAATATGTACTAATTTAATATTATTTAATTATTTAATATAATTTAAGGCTAATAACATTATAAATGTTAACATATTATAAAAAATATAAAAAATAATTATATTAATATAAATATATAATTTTAAAGTAATTATTTTCTATCATTCTTATATCAATTGTTTCTATTTATTTAATTTTTCTTAGCAACCACTTATTGAAAAATTAAAATTGAAAAAAAAAATAGACAACTAAAGAAAAAAATATTAGACAACTAAATAAAATTTACCCCAATTTTTTTTTTGCAATTATACAATATTTTCTAAAACTAAAATTTTTTATTCTAAATATGTTTTCTTCAAAATAAATTTTTTTATCCTATATTTAAATTATTTTTTATTTTAGTGTACGTAGTTGTTAACATTATTAATGTAACATGTAACTATAATATATTTTTGTATGAGGTGATATTCAATTAACTTTAAAGGAACCCTGTAAATAAATAAATAAATAAGAAGAGAAAATAAAAAGTAGACCTAATTAAATGAATTAGTTGGATTTGTTTGGCCTAATTTTCTTTTAACATAATTTTATTTAAAATTTTTAAAATTTTGAGTTTTAGCTTTTGATTTTGTTTAATTTAGTAATGGAATTCGATATTTACCTTTAGAATGCATATTAAATTAGAAGTATGAATTAAGAGAATAAAAAAATTAATTATTTCTCTTGACTTTATTAACTTGAAAAATACATATAAATAAGTATAATTATAATAACTTAAACAACAACAATAATATATTTAAATAATTTAAAATAAATATTTTTAACTTAAAAAGATATAAATAATAATAATAATAATAATAAATTAATCTGATTGAATTAATTATTAGTTTGATTCGTTCAGTCTAATATTATTTTATTATAGTTTTATTATATAAAATTTTAAAAGTTCAAAATTTATATTTTGATTCAATAATACAATATAATATTTACTTTAGACTGCGTACTTAGAAAATTAAAAAACTAATTATATTTATGACCTTATTAACTTGAAAAAATATAGATAAATAAATATAATCATGATAACATTTAAATAAACATTTTAACTTGAAAAATATAAATAATAAAAAAATAAAATTAATAAAATTAATATCTTCATTCAATTCATTCAGTGTTTTATTTTAATATAGTTTTATTTGAAATTTTAAAAGTTTATGTTTTAATTAGTTTTTTATTTTGTTTGATTTAATAATTAAATTTGATATTCATTTTTAAGCTATATATAAGTTCAAAAGTACGAATTAAGAGAATTGAATAAAATAATTATGTCCTTAACTATATTAATCTAAAAAATACAAAAAAATAATAATTATAATAATAAGAGCACTAATAAAAAACAATAACATATGATACAAATCGAAATTAATAATTTAAGCAATTAAAATAAATATTATTAACCTTGAAATATCAATAATAAAAAAAGAAGACAAAAAAAAACTTATTGAACCAATTAATTTGATTAGTTTAGTCTAATCTATTTTATTATAATTTTAAAAAGTTCAAATTTTAGTTTTTTATTCAATTTGATTCAATAAACAAATTTATATTCAAATTTACACTGCATAAGAAGAAGAAGAAGAATGAAAAATGAAAAAAAAAATTATACGGAGAAGGGTGCTGCTTTTTTTTAAAGGTAGAAGGGTGCTACTTGAGCCATGAGATAAATGTTAATTTTACTTTTACTTTGTACATTTTATACATGTAAATTTGTACAAATAGCAGCACCCTTTTTTTTAAAGTTGTTCTCATGTTAATTATAATATTTAATGGCCTTCTGGCTACCTCGGGCCTACATGCAGTTTGAAGACGTCCCAGCAGGCATCAGAAGCATTCTCATGCAAAATTTAATAGGAAAATCTTGGCCTAGAATGTGTAACGCTTAGTTTTGTTTTTTTGTTTTTTTTTTCTTTTGTTATGATCTCTCTCTATAAAAAAAAATTATAATATTTAATTTTCTAATTTTATAAGGTAGAAAATTGTGATTTTATATTATCTCAAATCTTACAATGTAGAGAAGGTCGTGATTTCAAACTGTAATGTACTTTAATTAGTATTTAAGTGAACAAATAATGCAGCAAAAACTAAGGTAATTAATAGGAATATTAACAAGGAAATTATTTAAGTATCAAGAGATATTAGGATCCTCTTCTTTTATCTTTACAATCCAATTTAAAGATCTATTAGTTTTTTTCATAGTTCCCAAACAAGTTTAAACATGATTTCACTCCTGATTTCATGCCCCAACTCTTTCTTTCTCGAGTGTTTCTCCCTCTCTTAAACAAAATGTCAGGTTGTCTTAATGTTCTATTCATCTTCTCCAACTAGCAGATTTTGCTGATTTACCTTCTCATTAATTGCAAATTTATCATTTAACATATTTTAAAGATGAAAAAGAAGGACCAAATTTAAACTAAAGGATTATATTATATAAATGAATTTTCAAAACTATGGTTCTGACTTATGTATTTGAATATTATTGAGGGCCGTAATAAGAGATATTTATATAACTAACTAAAAAATAAAAGTAAATTTACTAAAAAGCGCCGTTGTGAGCGTCATCCTAGCCTCTATAGTACTTAAAATAGGATTAGTCATAGACCGTTATACGGATACTTGTGATTTATTTAAAAAAAAACAAAAGTGAATTTTAATATACGAAATCTTACTTTTTACTTATCAAAATACGGTCATCTTTTTTTTTTTTAAGTATATGTTATCCCTTAAGAAATAATTTTACAATTTTTATATAGAAGTTTGTTACTTCAAAAAAAATCTATTTAATATTTTTTAAAAAATTATATTTTAGCATTCACTTATGATAATATAAATCAATTGAATAATATTAACAAAAATTTAATTTCTAAAATTATAAAATATTTAAACTAAAATAAATTTTATAATTTTTTATAAGAAATTTTATATAATTAAAAATTAATTAATTAAATAATTTAAAATATAATTTAATTTAACTAATTTTTTAGTATTATATTAACTAATTTTAAATAATCTTTATACACATACCTTTATATTTTTTATTTTATTTATATTTTTAAAATAATTTTAACATATATTATAAAAATTATTTTTAAATATTTTTTAAATATATAACATAATTTATATTTTATATGCATATATATCTAGTTATATATAATATATATCTACATTTAACTAAATATTTACCCACATATATCTAGTTATATATAACTTATATTCACATATAGTGTTATTATTTTTAAATTTAATATATAAATCTAGTTATCTGTAACATATATTTACATATAACTAAATATATAATAGTTATATTAAGTTATTATTTTTAAATTTAACTCATATATTGAGTTATATGTAACAAATACTAACATATATTCATATATATACCGACATATATTGTTATTTTTTTAGTTAAAATGTATATAACATATATTGATATATACCGATATATATCCACATATATGTATCATATATTGTTATTTTTTTTTATAAAATATATCCATATATATCTAATTATATATGCAATATATTAATATATATTATTATTATTTTCGGTATATCTAGTTATATGTAATATATATCAACATATAAAAAATATAAAAAATAGTTATATATTTATATATATCTACATATACTCACATATATTGTTATTTTTTAGTTAAAGTATATGTAATATGTGTAAATATATACCTATTGATTAAAAAAAATCAATATATAACTACATATATGTTATACATATATATCCAGTTATTTATAACATATATATTTATATCCACATATACTGACATATGTCGAGATATACTATTATTCTTTAGCTAAAATATATATAATATATACTGACATATATATATAATATTGTTATTCTTCTACGACATAAATCAACGTATATCTAGTTATATGCATTATATATTAACATATATTATTAAATTGTGCATATGTATAAAATATTTTATTTATTTATTTTTATGCATTTCTATAAATTTTTTTTTCAAGTTTTCTAATGTCATTCTTTTTTTTTTGTTCAGAAAATAAATAGGATTCATTACCACATAGAAATAGGAACAACAAGCCTTGAATAATCAAGGCAAACAGTATAGATGAACTTCAAGCAATCCCCAGCAATATAAGCTATGAATCCAACAAACAGGAATCCCCTACAAAGAAATGGCCAAAAACCATATAGAGGCCAACAAAGATATAAACGGCAGTAGTCCTGCAACACACCAAACAATACCCATGAGTTCCTTACCACCTCAGATTTATTAGAAGATGAGGGAAGGAAGAGCCAAAATGGCCATCTCTAGAACTCATGGACCAGCTCAGAAAAGACAGTAAACTTGAGGTGAAGGGAGATGACTGGAAACTCCAAAAAATGGCCAGATCATTAGAGTGCCGACCACCTAAGCACAAGGGGGACAAATCTCTTCACAGTGGCTTGCAGAGAACCCTGGGAAGAAGGAGATCTATCTGCAAGCAAAAGAATCACCGCTGGGAGTCTGAAGTCACACCGTCTATTCCACCGATAAAGAGCTTCGTTGATGCTCCACCGCCAGAGAGGAACATCGGAATAACCAAAACCAATCATGGGTGGGAGAATAAAAAGGCCTCTAAGACCTAAACACAAAAGAAAACACACCAAAACCATAAAAACAAGCAAGGGAAAACGAAAAATCAAGAAAATTAACTTGTAATTGTTATTGTCAAAATAAAATAAAATACAAAAGAACCCTTTATAAAATTATGTTTGTTTGTCTAATATAAAAATCTATACAATTTATGCTTTGTTGTTTGTGTGTGTTTAATATTATTTCATCTCCTTGAAGAGACCAACATGGATCCTAACGAGACTACCCAAAAATTGCTCAATCAGGCCTAAAATATATTCTTAACAAAGATTAGTTCGCATAAGTTTAATACATTTGCTTTAAAGGACTCAGATACATTGTATTGCAGTAAAACAAAAATTTATATAGCATCTTCCTTTACTTTATTTGAACCCAAACGGAGAATTCCAAGCATAAGTGAAATACAATGATTCAAATGGTGGCTGAATTCCACTGCTATTAAACCATTAACAGCCACAAAAATAAGCAGCATAAAAGGCAAAAAAGGGAACATATCTAGATTCTCTAAATGAATTCTACAAAATGAAATGAATAATTTCTTGGCTTGCTTGATTGAAATTTCCAATTTCATTTTCACTTTTCTGCCTTTTGATTTTTTTTCTCTTCCTCCGTCGTACGGCAGTAGCAGCCATGGAGATAGTTAAACAGAGGTTCGGCACCCGGGAATTAACCAGATAACCGATCAATCAAGACGTGTTCAACCAAGTCACGATTAAGCTTCAAGTCTTTCCCTTTGCTGAGGATCTCTGCAACAATCATCTCCAAAATAATATAAATTTACAAAAATTTTACAAAATAAAATTGAAAAAATTGAAAATTGTGATCTCTAAGAGCTAAATGGCAGCTCTTTTGCTGATGGCATAGGTGAGGCAGTGCCTCCTATCAATGGCAGTGCAAATACTCAAGAAAGGCCGCAGAAAATCAGATCAAAGGCAAAGACAAAAAGATATCATATTTTTTGAATTTTTGAAAAAAAAAGTAAAAATGAAAAATAGAAAAGTTAAAAGTATATATATAAAAAATGATATTTGTAGTATTTTTGAAAACAAAACTTAAAAAATAGTAAATTATGTAATTTTTTCTAATGATAATTCACCCATAAGGTAAAAAAAGAGATTGTATTTTTCTAACGGGTTATATTTAAATTTTTGTATAGGGTGAGTATTCTCAATAAGTGGAATAATTATATGCTACAACCGTTGTAGCAATAAATGCATACAACGGATCAATGAAATTCTTACACATAGATTAAATGATTCATTTCATTGGTCCGTTGTAGACATTTAATCTACGTGTAAGAATCTCATTGATCCGTTGTAGGCATTTATTGCTACAACGGTTGTAGCATATAATTATTCCAATAAGTGAGTTGATGAGTTTTACCCGGTCAATATAGTTAAACTATTGAGTAAATTAAGCTCATTTTTTAAAATTTTTATTCTTTGATTAGCAACATTTTTATAATTTATGAAAGTTTATAACAAATTCATAATTAATCCAATAAGGGAGAAGTATTTTTACCCTTCATATTTAAGCGTAGGAATAAATTTACCTTAAATAAATTTTTGGCTTAAATATGTATAGATTTTGTAAAATCAACTATTTTAGCCCTTCATTTAATAGTCATTTTAACAATATTAGATGTGGTTGAATTTATTTGTTAAACAATAATAGTGAAGCCTACATATATAATATTAAATAATAAAAAATTGTTAGTAGAGCTTTTGGGTAATTACCCTACATATATATGCTGAATAAACAAAATCAAGAAGGCAAGAAATTTCTCACTCTTTTTATGGATTAAGTTTGATTTCTAATTTCTAGGGTTCTTGAAGAATATGGATTGTAAAATAAAAAAGTGGAAAAGGTGTAAATACTATTAGAAAATAGATAAAAATATATATATTTTTGCCATGTCATTTAATGCTAACAGAGAAAAAGAGTTGTTAAGAAATTCTGTTAACGAGGGACTAAAATAGTTGATTTTTTTGTTTATTTTTTAGCCAAAATTTTTTTAAGGATAAATATGTTCATGCGCTTAAATATGAAGGGCAAAAGTGCAACTTCCTCCATCCCAATAATAAACTTATAGAACTTATCTTATTTGGATTTGATAAACTTAAATAATCTAATAAAAACTTTTTATACATATACTAGATGGAGATAGTAAATTTGTAAGTTAATAAAAAAAATTTTGATAAATTTTGATAATGTTTTTTAGACTGGTAAATTTATAATATTGTAGTTTTTTTTTGGCAAATTTATGAAAAAAAAATCCTAAACTATTTTATTTTGGGAGAGTCTACTTCACTTATAAGCCATTTTGCGTTTTCATTTGTTCTCCACATGTGGGAATCCCTTTTATTTCCAATCAGAAACAGTGAAAATACTTATTTCCATTAGCCAAACATGCACAAATTATTGTAAACAACCGAAAAAAAAAATTTAAAAGAATCACCAAAAGAAAATGGCAATACCCTAGAACTTAAATGAAAGAAAAACCCCTCAAATATCAAAAAACATTTTTATGAAACACCAACCATTTTTATAACATCCAAGGTTATTTTACATAATTGAGTACATATCTCTTTAAATATTTGGTTAGAAATTTAAACTGGATGAGCTTAATGTCATGGGCTTGATGAAGGAAAATAAGAGCTTGAGCTCATTAAATGGGTCAGCTATGAACAAAGGCCGAAAAAACAAAGTAATGGAAGAAAATATTATGTCTAATATAGTGTGAGTGCGCTGATATTAGATGTTGCCAAGTGGATAAGTTGGATTGGCTCGTGTGAGTTAGCTAGATGCATAGCTTTTAGCTTTAATCAATGCATAAGAAATAACAAAATGAATTGCATGATTGTGGAATGATTGGTTATTCACTAGAGAGAGAATATACAATATATATACATATTTTGTATTGATAGCTGAATACATATATTGAGAATGAAGATCCAATGCAACTATTCTCTCCAATCTCTCCTCTTCTTCTCCTCCTCGTCCTCTCTAATCTCACCTTCTTCTTTCTTGTTCTGCCTCTACCACTTACGAGATCTTCAGATCAAGACTTGAATCATGGGAAGGAAATCACCTTCCATGACACAAATACCTGAAAATTTAGTATCAAAACTTAGTTCAATCTGAAAGCGACCTAACCCTTATTTCTTTGACATAAATGGCCAGAAAAAAGCAAGAGAATGGCTATAGAGACCCATTAGTTACAACAAAGAGAAGAACACCTCCAAGTCAGGGATATTTACTTAAATATGGGAGAAGTTCCATAATTTTTATTTCAGTACGAGACTTCTTTCAATATTTATTAAAATATATTAGTCTAAAACTCAAACCAAAAATCATACTTTCGGTTTGAGCTTTAATATTTGTTTTAATTTTTTTTAACAAATCGAAACTTTAAATTTTGATTTGTTGCAAAATTGAAAATTAAAATTTCGGTTGTAATTTTTTTTAACTTAATCAAACCGAAAATATAATTTTTGGATTGGCTAATTGCCCCTCGACTAGCAGCAATTTAATTTTTTTTAACATTTTTTATATGCTATGGCCATGCACTCTATACACTTAGTTTTAGCTCTTTTTTTTTTTTTTTTTGGCTTTCTTGTTCACTTTTTCATAGTAAAGGCAAGACAAAATAGTGGTGTTTATAGCCCAAAGAATTGTTTTCCCTATTTTTTAAAATTTTATTTTTCTTAAACATAATTTCTTCATAAATTATGATTTAAGCTCAAGTTCAGATTTATAATTAAATATGAAAAATTGTGATTCATGGATTTTAATTTTAAATTCAAATTAAAAAATGAGAGTACTCATTATAAAAATAACTAAAACTATTATTATGATATAATATAAATTTAAATTAATTTTAGAAAAGTAATTCATAATGATTTGATAAACTATATTTTTAAAAAAAATATAATTTATAATAATTTAAAATAAAAAAGAAAAATTTATATAATCAATTTTATTTATTTTATAATTAATGCTTATTTGTGTTGAGTTCATTGAGCTTAAGTTTAAAAAGGGTACAAATTTATTTTTTTTAATATTTTTTTATATTTGAAATTATTATGCTATTGCCATGCACACTCTACACTTAATTATTTTTTGCTAATTACTTGACACATAAGTATGAATAATTAAATAAAAATTAATTTATTTTTTATAATTTTTGCATTATTTTTCAATATATAATTTTTAATTTTTAAATATATGTTAAAAAATAGCTTCGTACAAATTATTATTTTTTAAAATTTATATAACTAATTTTGGTTTGCATTTTATTTTTTTAATTTAAACTAAAAATTTATTTAAAATAATTAAAAAATAGAGTTAAAGCCGAACTAATAAAGACACTTTTTTAAAAAATTTAAAAAATTTTATTTTCTTTAAAATTACCTATACATTTTTTGTTTAATTTTTAAATAATGAACAAACATAAATTTTGCTATATATAGAAATAATTTTATTATTTGTTAGGTTAAAAAAAATTTAGGTATATTTGTTGTGTGAAAAAATTTAAACAAACCGAAAATCATACATCTATTTTAATTTAGAGTTTTAATTTTTTAAATTAAAAAAATTATTTAACCAAAATGAAAAATAATATGCATACACTATAACAAATAAAAAAATTAAATTTTCTAAAACAACAAAATATGAATAAACAAAAAAAATAAAGAAGGTTTTTTTTTTAACATAACAAATAATAAAATTATTATGAGCACACATGCACTAATAAGGCCACATGCACGTATACACTATATATATATATATATATATATATAATTGCTTCTTTGCTACTTTTCAAGCTAATTTGTATCCTTTTTAAACTTACACTCGTGAACTCAACACAAATAAGCATTAATTATAAAATAATTTGAAATCGATTATATAAATTTTCTTTTTCATTTTAAATAATTATAAATTATATTTTTTAAAAAATATAGTTCATAAAATCATTATGAATTACTTTTCTAAAATTAATTTAATTTTATAATAATAATAATAATAATAGTTTTAGTTATTTTTATAATGAGTACTTTAATTTTTAAATTTGAATTTAAAATTAAAAATCCATGAATAACAATTTTTCATGTTTATAAATCTAAACTGAAGCTTAAATCATAATTTATGAAGAAATTATGTTTAAGAAAAATAAAAAATTTAAAAACAGGGAAAAATTTTCTTTGGCCTATAAACATCACTATTTTGTATTGCATTTACTATGAAAAAGTGAAGAAGAAAGCCAAAAAAACTAAGTGTATAGAGAGTGCCCAGTAGCATGCAAAAAAATATTAAAAAATAAATAAAAAAATTAAATTGCTGCTGGCTGAGGAGACGTCCCTCAACCAGCAACAATTTTAGCCAAACTGAAATTTTAAGTATGAGTTTTGGTTTGAGTTTTAGACTCACACATTATGTTAAATTGTGGAACTTTTATCATATTTAAGCAAATATCCCTTAAAGTCATGGATCAACGTACTCAAGCTTTCATGAAGAAAGTTTATGAGCATTTTGAATCGTAGAATCAACAATTCGAATATCAATGTATAGGTTGCTCAAATTTCGATCCAAATCCAAATGAATAAGATGGTAGAATTAATAAAAACACTCTCATCTCAACTACAGACCAATCAATCTGCTCAAAATTCCTAAAGTACACATTCTTAAT
This sequence comes from Garcia nutans, assembly GCA_947685225.1. Taxonomy (NCBI): domain Eukaryota; kingdom Viridiplantae; phylum Streptophyta; class Magnoliopsida; order Malpighiales; family Euphorbiaceae; genus Garcia; species Garcia nutans. The sequence goes on along the minus strand of CANTUV010000059.1, from coordinate 7,621,584 downwards.
TCTTTTTTGCTCTGCCTCTGCCAATTGCAAGATCTTCATGCCAGAACTTTAATTATACGAAGGAAATCACCTTCCATGATACAAGTACCGGACACTCCATTCCAATCAACAACTTTAGAACGCAAATATATATACATAAACAAAGTTTTAGAAAAATAAAACTATTAACATGACAAGAAAATGAGAATTAGAGAGGAAAAAAATTCATTATTAATTCTCAAAAGTCTGTCGCTAATTCTCATTAGCGATGAATTAATGACTGGATAGCAGCTACAGTTATCACAACAGTCGCTAAAAAATTAATTACAGACTCGTAAACCATAGCCAATTAGCAATAGTAATATCCATTGATAATTACATAAGATCTGTAGCCGATTTTCTTACTATCGCCCTTTCTTTGGAGATAAATTTGGAAATGGCATATCCACTGTTAATCCGTCATAAAATTTTTAATTTTTTTAAAAAAATAAATTACTATTAAAAAATAAATTATTTTATTTTTTTATAAAATAATTTATTTTACTCAATAATTTGTAAATAATTTATTCTTAAAAATTATTTATTCTATGAAATAATTTATTAATTTAAAAAATAAACTATTTAACAAATAATTTCTAAAAAAATTATTTCTCTAGCAACTTTCTTAAAATAAACTATTCTACCATATAATTTCTAAAAATTATTTACTATAAAAATTACTTATTCAACCAAATAATTTAGTCAAAAATTATTTATTCTACCAAATATATAATTTATTCATTCTAAAAATAAAATAATCCATCAAATAATTTTTAAAAATTATTCATTCTAACATTTCTCAAAAACATTAATTATTCTATCAAATAATTTGAAAAAAAAATATTTTATAAATTATTTATTCAATCAAATAATTTATTTATTTTAAAAATTATTCATTCTACCAAATAATATATTCTTCTAAAAATAAATTATTGCACCAATAATTTCTAAAAATTATTTATTCTAATTGTAAAAAAAATATTTCAAACAAAAACTTAAAGTTTCTGTTTAAAAAAATTAACAAATCAATGGAATAAAAAATTTGAGTTTCGGTTTAATTTTATCAAAACTCATACTTTGAATTTGTTTCTTTGACTTCCATATATTTGTAATTAAATATGAGAGTAAGTCTAAATATATGGGGTTACTCATATATTTTAGTAAAAGACCCAAATTGATTGCACTAATTTAAAAAATTATTATATATCCATCTTTTAATAACTCAGTTTTACATTCAATGAGCTCGTTAATATTTTACGCACATATATAGGCTTCATATAGCTATAATTATGATATATATATATATATTATTCAACAACTATTTTTCTATTAGTAAATATATTATTAATACAAATCTACGGAAGTTCTATATTTGCTATTTATACATACAACAACCATAACCCGAGATACTATTGAGCATGCGTAACAACTTCTAATTTTACAATAAAGGAGCAAAAGAATTAAAAATAAAATGCACAATAAGGGGAAGGTTAAAAAATGACGCTCTATGAGAGTCTAGGGAAAGATCCTCCGCAGCCAACAGAAGATGATCGATCAACAAAAAAAGCTAAGTTCCGTCAAGAGGCCGATTCTGCAACGAATAGCCTGTCATTTAAGGATACATTAATGAAATCAAGTATGGAGTTTGAGGAAACATTGTCAGAGAATGATGAGTCATGTATTCTGGGAGAAGATGTGAATATTTCCACATCTGATCCGATTCCTTCAATTTCATTCTCACAACGTGTTCAGGAAAAGCTTGTTATTCCATGGAAGAAGGCAATTATTGTTAAACTCTTTGGAAGAAAGATTCGTTATAAGGCCTTGATGTCTTGTTTGGAGACATTATGGAGTTTTACCAGTGTTTTCAATGTCATCGATCTTGAGAATGACTACTATTTGGTAATGTTTAAATCGGAAAAGGATTCTCTTGAGGTGTTGATGCGTGGCCCTTGGGTGGTAATGGGTCATTATCTAACAACCCAAGCATGGACACCTAGGTTTGACTATTTTTAATGACAAAGTTAGTTCTATGATGGCATGGGTTAGATTACTGGGGGATGCCACTTCATTACTATCAATAGAAGGTTCTAAGATTGATCGGAAATCTTATCGGGAAAGTGATTAGAATTGACTACAACACTGAGTCAGCAGCAAGGGGCAAGTTTGCAAGGTTGGCTATTGTGAGATGAAATTTTTACCTCCACTTCCATGTGAAATGATTATTGCGACTTCTGCACTGTTAGACTCAGGGCATTAGAGAACACGGACCTAAACCTAAAGAAAATAGAGTCATCATTCGGACGGGCCAGGAAAAAGAAAAGGGTGGATGACTCGATTCCTGAGAAATCTCCAACCCACTAATGGGTTAGGAAAGTTAAGTATGCGTGGAGAAGATGAGAATGACCCAACACCCCCACAACGCCCGGTTCATTGGAACCTACCTTCTTTTTCACGTCTATATATTATTAAATTCTTAAATATTATAAAATCATTCATACTACATTGTAGACCCTTATTTTTTGACCAAGTCCAGTCTGACACTAATTAAAAGGCAGTCAAGTTAAGTCTAAAGGTATAAAATAATCCGGAATAATTTTACAAACTAAAATATGGTCTAGCAAAATATTAAAATCTCAATACATAATAATATAATGTTTATTATTTATTTTAGTAATATAATAAATAAAAAAAGGAAAAAAGAAAAGAAAAATAAATATCTAATTTTTAAAAATATAATATTTGTTTTTAATAATAATAATAATAATAAAAAATAGTAAAATAATAAAAATGATAATTGACGAATTGGAGAAGCGACATGCTGGAGGCAATGCGCTCAAGCTTGGCCTGCTCAAATTGGCAAGCCAATTCGCCGCACGCCTCGACCTGGGGCAAACTGGCAGGTCACGCCTGCGGCGAATTGGTTTGTGCTCTGCAGTTCTAGCAAGCATGTGCCTGCGGCCCTCGTAGGCCCACACCCGCAGCCCCCGCCCGCGAGCAATTGGTCTTGCCAAATTTGCCAAAACCTAATTTAACTCGAACAGTTTTAATTTTTACTTATCAATAAGGATTAGTTTTTTTTTTATTAATTTCCTATAAATAACGGACTGAAAGATTAAAGAGGGGACTTTGGACACTGGGACAGTTGGGGACTTTTGAACTTGAGTAACAAAAAATAGAAAAACCCTAGCAAGAAAAAGGAGGGGAATTATCAAAAAAAACAACCGAATAGAAGTATCAAACACAAAAAGTATTATTAAGGCAGTGACTCACTATCTTGATTTCATTCAACCAATAAGCGCAAGGCCGGTGCAATCAAAGACTTTTATCAATCTTTAATTATTGGTGGAATCTACAAACGGAAGTATATTTTTCTAATTTAACTTATTTAAATTCAATAGGATGTCTTGATGATGAATGGTTTCAAACACTGATTTTATTTATCTTTTTGTTGAAATAATCTCAGTAGTTTATATTCTTTGATTTCAATTCATATATCTTTACTAAAACGTATCCAGTAGCTTGTTTAATTATTATCCAATAATTTTTTAACTTATATTCACAGAGTTAAGTGTCCAATAGCTTAAGATTTAAACCCTAAAATTCCATAATCATATTTATCAATTTCCAAAAACCAATACTATTTTACTTAAAACCCTAATTTACCTAAACCCTAAACTCAAGTTCTGTTTCTTAAAACCTTAACTTAAAAATTAAAAACCTAGTTTGTACATCTATTGTTTAATATAGAATTGATTATTAATACTTATTATATTTTGATGGATGTTTTATGATATTTTATGATGTATGTTTTATATTAATTATCTTACTTGAATGATTTGATTTATTTGATTAATTAATCAAAAAATTATAAAAGGTACGTTTCCACATTGTGGATTGTTAAGCTTTATGTAATTTAATTTATTTTAAGTTTTGGATCAACGTAAAAGATACGTTTTCACCAATTAGTGGGTATTCTATTTTATTTATTTTCTTTTGGACATTAGACTATTGTAAAGGCATGTTTTCATCCATTGATGGGTGCCTATTTATTTATTTTGTTTAAATTTGTAGTGATTTTAATAAAGTGATTGTTTATTTGTTATGATTGCATGTAGTATGGATGATATCATATTAACTAAGAATTTTATAATATTAAGACTTAAAAAGGAGGCCGGTTCTAATGAACCAGGCGATGTGGGAATTCTGGGTCATTCTCACCTTCCCTACGTGTACCCAACTTTCAGAACCCATTCGAGGGTTAGGAATTTTTTAGGAATCAAGTCATCCACCCCTTTCTATCTTACCCACTCGTCTGGGTGACGACTCTATTTTTTCCGGGTTTCGACCCGTGTTCTCTAAGACTTTGAGCCTAACAGTGCCGAAGTCGCAAGCACCATTCCACATGAGAGTGTGGGCAAAAATCTCCGCTCACAGTAGCGGCTCTACTGGGGACATGAGAAGTTGATTCTGTTTGTCTTTATATTATTTTATTATTTCTTATTATGATATTGTCCATTGCATCATTTATATTGCATTGTGTGCGTGAGTGAGGATGCTCATGTAACCCGTGTTATGTTATGTAATGGATACCATACTTTAACTCAATGTATGGAGATCAAACATAATATAACCACTCATAGCCTTGTACCTTTTGGTATATACTTGCTGTGGGAATCTATGCTTTTCAACCCAAAGACTAAAACTCATGTAATTGGCCTAGTTATTTTCCTTAGGTTTTACCTCAAATGCTTGCTATTTGACTATGATTGATATATCTTGGTTTGAACCATAGATTATTTGGTTTGTTCTTTTTCTAATATGACATACCTATATTGTAAGCCCAATTTTTTATTATTATTCTTTTAAGCTATAAGAGCAAAAATATTTTTAATCTCTCTTTCAAGAAGGTCTTTGGACATAAAAACCTTTTAAGATTGGTCAAAAATCTTTTTCCTCATAACCCAAGTACAAAGCCTAAAATTCATTTTTAAACAAATCTTTTTACAATGGGCTTTCAAACATAACTATTTTTGCACTTCATCCAAGTTAAAACTTTTTTCTTTAATGAGCTTACAACTATTTAGGTCAATTATGGAACACTAAAAATCAAGTATGGGCTTAATTTATGCTAAGACTTATTAATCATAGGCTTGTTTGTGGCATAAACCATTAGTTGCTTTTCCAAAAAGAAAATCTATTTATGATAAACCTTTTAATTTAGTTTTGATCCGATATAGCATAAAAGCTATCATTTTGTTGGCCCAATGGATTAAGACTTAATTACTGAAAATTATCATGTACTGACTTCTATATTTAAAAATATATCTATTGGATAAATCGTTCGAGTGAATTTTTTAAAAACAAGGTATCCTATATTGGTATTTTATTGACCATATACCTAGGAAAAGAGACTCGCGATTCATGTGTGAAAGTTATAAGGTTGGAAGGAACATCTTGATTATCTATGATTGCTTGTTATTTGTGCATACATATATACATACACGCATTGCATAACATGTCATTGATCCTTTTTGGCTCATAGACCCGGAGTACAGCAGTTCGAAAGTGTATAACAATAGAACCTACTCCAGTGACGTAGAATCCAATAACAACTCAATTAGCTTCTCACCAAGAGCAATGGATCCCAAACATATTCAATGGATGGTGGACGACGCCCTCAATGCCAAGATGGAAGAACTGAAAAAGGTCCTGGTTGAGACTATGAGGAGCCAACTGGCTGCACTTTTGGGAAACACTGTTAGGACATTTGTCAGCACAAAGAACTCGAAGGACAAAGGAAAGACTAAGGTTGGTGTGGTAGCCTTTGATGATGGCAAAGTAGTTGTTGATGATGATGATAATTGGGCTCAATACTTCCAAGATCCTCAAGATAAGAAGAAAGAGCCAAAGGTTATGGAAAGAGCAGCTGTGGAAAAGATCGAAACATCTGATGTGGAGAAGATGATTGCTTATTTAGAGAAGAAATTAAAAAAAAAAGCTGAAATCTGATGAGATGTCAGAAATAGACAAGTTGTTCAAACAAGATGAGGAGGTCTCTTATAAGTTCAAGATACCTTCCTTCGCCAGGTATAACGGTACAGGAAATTCTCACTTGCATGTTAAGCAGTAAATCACTGCCATGTAGTCTACCAGAGCTATTAAAGCTCAAAGTCTAAGATATTTCATGCTCTTATTGGATTCTGTTGTGCAGAATTGGTTCAATACCTTGGAAGAAAGTACCCAAAGAGATTGGGATACTCTGTATAAGGCCTTCATCCAGCAGTATGGGTACAATGTCGAGCTGAAAGTTACCTTGATGGAGGTGGAGACTATCAAGCAAAAACAAAATGAAAGTTTTGTTGATTATGTAAAGAGATGGAGGAATAAGATTGCACTTCTCAAAAGGAGACCTGATGAGTCAGACCAAATCAGAATGATAGTCAGAGGCATCCTACCTAATCTACGTGAAAGGCTGTCTCACAACCTTATAAGGGATTTCAAAGATGTTCTCCAAGCTGGATTGCAAATAGAAGAATAGGAAAGAGAGAAGAACCGCTTTTCTGCAAAATGAAATTATCAGTCTTGCAATCAAATTACACATAAGGAAGTTGATGTTAATGCAACTGGTCAAGGAAGTAGAAGATAGTTTTCAGAGTTGGGAAAGCCTTTGTCTTGGGTTTTCACCAAGTTACAGAAAAAAGGATTGTTACAACCATTGGCTCCTCAACGCTTACCGAATCCTTTACTTCCAAACTTTGATACCAATGCTTTTTGTCAATTTCATCAGACTTAAGGACATGAGACAAATAGATGCACCCGATTGAAGTATGACATCCAAGATTTGATCGATAGTGGTAAGCTACCTGAACCTGATAAGCCCAATACAAAGGATAATCATTTGCCTAGGCTCAATAGAGTGCCACCACCAGCAACCTTCATGGTAGAAGGAGGATTGGAGTAAGATTCTATCTTATCCTCCTTTTAAGATGGGAGTATTGAAGATGTGGAAAAAGGAGAAATTTTATTCAATAGACCTCCCATAGCTTGAAGTGTTGCTCATTTTATTTTGCTTTTTTTAGTGCTTATTTGGAATAATTATGTTTTTAAAATTAAGTTTGTTTGAATATATTACTTTCATTAAATTTTTATATTGATCTTTATTCATTTTGGTGCTTTACCGATGACGAATATAGTTTGATATTTATAAATTAGTGTATCTATGCATCATGGTCTGAATGACTTTACTAGGTGAAGGAGTTATTTATAGTATTGAGCTATGTATGCTTACTTAGAGAGGGCTCCTGCAAAATTCCGAGATAGTCTTAGAACATGCTTTGACGAACTTTCAAGGCGAAATTGAACTCTGTTTGTTTAAGGGAAAGATGATATAGACATTGTTTGGTAAGCTAACAACTAGTATCCATCCAATTAAATATTAATCTCTAGTTGTCCCTTTGAGCCTTCATAAATTTTAGTTTACTATTCATTGGCTAGTAAATCCAATAACCTACCCCGAGCTGTTGTAACTTCTATGAAAAATCTAATGATCACTAAAGTGAAGAGGTAAGAAGATCAAAGAAAGGAATGTATAGTCAAGACCATGAGGATAGTTGATATCCTCAAGACCATAAGGGTAGTTGAAGTTCACCTGATACTAGACCTAATATCTCCAATTTATTAAGATGACATCAGGATAACAAATGATTTATCCTTATTGAAGCAAACTCACTCTACTCCACTCATCCTTGGTCAGAAGCATAAAATTGTGCAGACAAAATAACTTTCTTAGAGTTAGACTATAAAAAAGGAAAAAAGAGGAGAGAAAAAAAGAAAAAAGAAAAAAACCCCAAAAAAGGGCAGTTAACCCAAAAGGCCTATTTAGAAAGCCAACATACTTCTTCTTACCTGAAGCATCAGAAGACTTCCACTTAGTTTACAAGAACAAATTAACTTGAATTGGTCCAATCCAGTCAAAGATTCAAATAAAATCAGAGAATTAGGGAAAAAATCATCTTTCATTTTATCCAACGTAACTCCAAGTTAGCAATATTAAAAGTCTTAGACTTAGTATTCCAAAAGGAAAAAGGACGAAAAAAAGAGGAAGAAAAAGGGTACTGATTGGATATAGATTTTTGCCAAGAAGATGAAAATGCATTTAAGCTTTGTATTTTCATAAAGTTAGAAGAAAATGATGCCCAGAAGGTGAAAATGGAACATCTAACAGTGTATAGTTCCACTAGAAAGTCTGTAGTGTGAAGGTTTGTCCATGACATTACATCATCTCCAATCTCAAAATGGCCTTCATTTAATCCGTGTCCCTTATAGACCTCATTTCAAGCCTATTAAAGACATATTGATCTCTCTTGATAGGTAGAGTCTATTAGTGGAGATAGTTTGGATAAACATGCATATAAGATAGACAATATTCAAACTCAATGAGATCTTTGGCCAAGTAATGTGTATGTGTCTATCTGAAGTGCAACAGTTTTTGGTCAAATGAAAATGATTTCCGAGTTTAGTATAGTAAGTAGGATTGTCATGTTATTGATGTGTCAATTTAGAAAGTCGAGTCCTGAGATATAATAACATTTATTTGACAAAGCTAAAATATGATTTTAAGATTAAAAACTATATGTGTGTTTAAAAAAAGAAGAAAAAAGAAAAAAAATCATGTTTTCTTGTTGCATAAACCTTCAAGTTAAGGGAAGTATATTGCACCGTCGAATCTCGAAGGACAAATTGGGCAAAATAATGATTATTGACAAGGTTATGAAAAAGATATCAATTGACATGCCGAATCATAGTTTGAAACGGATGTATCTCTGCTTGGGCCCCCACCACTCATGTTTTCAATATGTTGAAGATAAAAGCCATAAATGCGAAGCCTTTTGCCATTGCAATGCAAGACCTGAATGAGCATCTGGAAGAAACCAATGAGAACACTTCAGCTGATCACCTTGGTCTATGAGTTGATGAAACCACTATAAGTATTATTTACGCATATCATGCATACATGAGCATATCACACTGCATTTTGTTGTCTTGTATTGCCTATCTTTTGTTAAAGTGAACAACAGAAACTCTATGAAGCAAATAATGAGAAGTAGATGTGGAATCGGGGGCATAGAATGCCCATTGCTTGATGAAGCTTCAATCACTTTATAAAGATAGAGATACATGCTTATGCAAGGAGCCAGACAATACATAAACATCAATCAGAGCTTGCATAAAAAAAAAATCATTGGTTTGAGCCTACACATGAGGCAAAAATTCCTCCTTTTAATTTTTAAGTTTATGCGCATACAAAATATTTTCAAACTTACTTTCAATATCTTGCCACGCAAGGGGCAAAGAGTGGATACAAGGACTAGCTAAAAAATAGCTAAATTTTTTACAAAAGTGCAAAGGAAGAACAAAAAGATTAGAAAAAGAAAAAAAATTAGAACTCTCAAAAGAATGAAGGTACAAAAGATAAAATGATCAGTCCAGCTAGAAGAGTTGAAGCCAATATAGGAAAAATATCTAAAGGATGAAGATCCATTTTGAGGGGTGAAGACCCGATGTCTAAGAATGAAGATTCATTTTGAAGGGTGAAGACCCAAAGTCCAAAGGATGAAGATCCATTTTGAAGGATGAAGACTCGATGTCTAAAGGATGAAGATTCATTTTGAAGGGTGAAGACCCGATGTCCAAGGATGAAGATCCATCTTAAAGGGTGAAGACCCGATCTCCAAGGATGAAGATCCATATTGAAGGGTGAAGACCTAATGTCCAAGGATGAAGATCTGAGGCCAAGGATGAAAAATCCATTTTGAGGGTGAAGACCCACAAATCCATTATAAAATGGAATAACCAGCTAGAAGAAAGCCAAATGCCCAGATGACAGAAATTTAGTCCAGCTATAAGAGTTGGAGTGGATCCATTGAAGAATGGAGCAACTGGCTAAAAAAAAACCATGATAGAAGATTAATTAGCTAGAAGAGCTAAAAATTTTTGGCTAGAAGAAAGCCAGAACTCTCAAACTGATAGAAGGTCAATCAAATCCAGTCTCGGGTCCAAGTACTCAAATCAAATTCAATCTCGGGTCTAAGAACCCAATCTCAGATTCAAGTACTCAAATCAAATTTAGTCTCGAGTCGAGAACCCAAAATTCATTTTTGGATCCAGAACCCAAATTATTTTTTAGATCAAAACTCACCTCAGGTCCAGAACCCAAATTATTTTGAAGTCCAGAACTCACATTGTGTCCAGAACCTAAATTATTTTTGAATTAAAAACTCACCTTGGGTCCAGAATTCTAATTATTTTTTAGTTCAGAACTCAATCTTGGCTCTAAACCCAGTAAAAAATCATATTATTTTTCACTCTCTTTTGCTATAGTTCTAGATAGCTTAAGCAGGGGGCAAACTATAGACCTTTATTTTTTTACCGAGTCCAATCTGACACTAATCTAAAGGTGTAAAACAATCTGGAATAATTTTACAAACTAAAATATAGTCTGAAAAATTATAAAAATTCAACACATAATATAATATTTATTATTTATTTTAGTAATATAAAAAATAAAAAAAGGAAAAAAAAGAAAAAATAAATATTTATTTTCTTAAAAATAATATTTGTTTTAGTAATAGTAATAAAAATAAAAAATTGTAAAATAATAAAAATGATAATTGACGAATTGGCGAGACGACACGCTAGAGGCAAAGTGCTGCAGGCCTAGCCTGCTCGAATTGGCAAGTTGGTTTGTACTTCGCAGTCCTCGCAGGCGTGTGCCCGTGGCCCTCGTAGACCCATGCCCGTAGCCCTAGTAGCCCTCGCAGCCCGCTCCCACAACCCTTGCAGCCCGGGCCCAAGGGCAATTAGACTTGCCAATTTTGCCCAAACCTAATTTAATTTAGACGGTTTTAATTTCTCTTTAATCAAGAAGGACTAGGGTTTTTTTTTATTAATTGCCTATAAATAACGGACTAAAAGATTAAAGAGGGGACTTTGGACACTGGGACTTTTGGGACTTTTAAACTTGAGTATCAAAAAAGTAACAAAAAATAAAAAAATCCTAGCAAGCAAAAGGAGAGAAATTATAAAAAATAACAACCGAACAGAAGTATCAAACACAAAAAGTATTATCAAGGCAGCGACTCACTGTCTTGATTTCATTCAACCAATAAGTGCAAGGCCGGTACAATCAAAGACTTTGTATCAACCTTTAATTATTGGTGGAATATACAAATGGAGGTATGTTTTTCTAATTTAAATCATTTAAATTCAATAGGATATCTTGATGATGAATGGTTTCAAACACTGATTTTATTTATCTTTTTGTTGAAATAATCCCAGTAGTTTATATTCCTTGATTTCATTTCATATATCTTTACTAAAAAGTATACAACAGCTTGTTTAATTATTGTCCAATAATTTGTTGAACTTATATTTACAGAGTTAAGTGGCCAATAGCTTAATATTTAAACCATAAAATTCTAGAATCATATTTATCAATTTCCAAAAACCCTAATACTATTTTACTTAAAGCACTAATTTACCAAAACCCTAAACTCAAGTTCCTTTTCTTAAAACCTTAACTTAAAAATTAAAAACCCTAGTTTGTACATCTATTATTTAATATAGAAATGATTATCAATACATGTTATATTTTGATGGATGTTTTATGATATTTTATGATGTATATTTTATATTAATTATCTTACTTGAATGATTTGATTTATTTGATTAATTACTCAAGAAATTGTAAGAGGTACGTTCTCACATTGTGGGTACCTCATTTGTTAAGTCTTATGTAATTTAATTTATTTTATGTTTTGGATCAATGTAAAGGATATGTTTCCACCAATTAGTGGGTATCCTATTTTAATTATTTTTTTTGGACATTCGACGATTATAAAGGCATGTTTCCATCCATGGATGGGTGCTTATCTATTTATTTTGTTTGAACTTATTGTGATTTTAATAAAGTGATTATTTATTTGTTATGATTGCATGTAGTATGGATGATATCGTATTAACTAAGAATTTTATAATATTAAGACCTGAAAAGGAGGCCGAATCTAATAAACTAGGTACTGTGGGAGTACTGGGTCATTCTTACCTTACCTACACGTACCCAACTTTTTGAACCCATTTGGGGGTTGGAGATTCCTTAGGAATTGAGTCATCCACCCCTTTCTATTTTCCCGACCCATCCGAGTGGTGACTCCATTTTCTTTGGGTTTGGGCCCGTGTTCTCTAAGACCCTGAGCCTAACAGTGTCAAAGTCGTAAGAACCAATTCACATGGGGGTGGGGGCAAAAATCTCTGCTCACATACATACAATTATCAAAATAAATCATCATTGTATTAAAATTAAAATAAGTTTAAACAAAATAATAAATGAACACCCATGCAAGATGAAAATATAACCTTACAATCATGTCCAATGTCTAAAATAAAATAAATAAAACACTCACCAAAAGGTGAAAACATATGTCATTTACAAGTCTATTAAAAAAAATACATATAAATCTAAGAAAAAGAATAAAGTAAGAAAAAAATAATACAACATATATGAAAATAATTGAAAAATTAAAAAGAAAATAAACAAATACTTCTTAATATTAACCCATTAAGAAAAATATAGTATGCGACAACATAAGTCACGTCTACAGCGGTCCCACTAGCTGGTTAGCGGGCAGGAGTCAAGGAGGCAATGCCCCCGAAAGGTAAATAATTTACATGGTATGGTTTTGTTTAGGGTTTCTATCTAAACGAGGATTTTATATTTATACAAATTAGGATTTAGAGAACTAGGATTCTTGAAATTAAGGTTTAAGGTTTACATTTTAGACTTCTGGCTTAATAATAAATATTAAACATGCAATCTAATGTTAAATAATAGAATAGGGCTTAAGATGTATAAAATTATGTTTTAAACAAATTAAATCATGTAACTAAGACTCGAACCATATTGAATTAAAATTATTATATACTAGATTAACCTAAACTACGACTGATCAATTTTAATTTATTTTTGCTGGATTGAGTAGCAATATGAAGACATCATGTAATTATTAAGATGGACTGAATTTAAGACCAAAACCTACATTTGAGCTCTACCAAATTACGTTGATCCAAGCTACTGCCTGCACCAATTACTAATTTCTGGCTGAGCAAAGATAAAGACAGTGATTACTACCTTTAGTGTGTTGATGATTTGATAATTCAATTGTTGATGAAACATTCCTTATTGCTTCGTATTAATTGCTAATTGTTGCTTTCTTCTAATTACTCTTTGTTTATTCTTGCTAATTGCTTAATTAAAATAGTTGTCCTTAATTCAGTCTTAGGCTTTGTTATTTAAAGGCAAACAAGTCAAACCTTAATACTAATCCAAAACCAAATTGATTTAGGAAACTAACAAGCATAGGATCAAATTAGCGATTGGTGTCGAATTAGTTATGCCAATTCGCCACAGGCAAGGGCTTGTGGCGAATTGGGCCTACCGATTAGTCGTTCACGGGTCTCGGTCAAATTATTATTATTTTTTATATTATTATTTTATATTATTATATTTTATTATATTTTATTATTATAAAATAAAATAAATATTATTATTTTTTCTTCTCTCTTTTTATTATTTATTATTATATTAATATTATAAAATACAATAAAAATATATATTTTTTTCTTTTTTTATTAATTTATTATTATATTATTATGTGTTGAGATTTTAATATTGTATCAGAATTTTTTAAGTTTGTAAAATTATGTTAGACTGTTTTAAACATTTAGACTTGACCTAACCCTCTTTTAATTAGGGTTGAACTAGATTTGATAAAAAATTAAGGGTCTACAGTTTGCCCCCTACTTGAGCGATCTAGGACTACAACAAAAGAGAGTGAAAAATAATATGATATTTTACTGTGTTTAGAACAAAAAATGAATTCTTGACCCGAGGTTAGATTTAGTTTTGGATTCGAAAATGATTTAGATTCTGGACCCAAGCTAGTTTTGGGTTCTAGACCCGAGCTGATTTTGGATTTTGGACCCAATATGAGTTCTAGACTTGAACAATAATTTAGGTTCTGGACCCAAGTTAGTTTGGGTTATATACCAGACATGAGTTCTGGACTCAAAAAATAATTTGGATTCTAGACCCGAGTTGGTTTAGGTTTCTGACCCGGGATGAGTTCTAGACTCAAAAATAATTTGGGTTCTAGATCCGAGATGAGTTATGGACTCAAAAAATAATTTGAATTCTAGACCTGAGTTGTTTTCTGTTCTTGACCCGAAACTGGATTGGTTTAAGAAAAAATAGGTCAACTTTAGCTCTTATAGCTTGATTGACCTTTTATCATCTGAGAATTATGATTTTTTTTCTAGCCAGTTGTTCGATTCTTTAATGTATTGTGGGTATTTGACCTTCAAAAATAGATCTTTATCCTTTGGAGATTGGGTATTTACCCTTCAAAATTGAATCTTTATCCTTTGAAGATTGGATCTTTACCCTTCAGAAATAGATCTTTATCCTTTGGAGATTGAGACTTTACCCTTCAGAAATGGATCTTTATCCTTTGGAGATCGGGTCTTCACCCTTCAAAAATGGATATCCTTTGGAGATCTGGTCATCTGGTCTTCACCCTTCAAAAATGGATCTTTATCCTTGGACATTTATCCTATATTGGCTTGATCTCTTCTAGATAGATTGATCTTTTGTCTTTTGCATCTTCATTCTTTTTGGGGTCTTACTTTCTTCTTGTTTTATTCTTTTTGTTCTTATTTTTGCAAAAAAAAAATTCAGCTATTTTTTAACTAGTTCTCATATCCTCTCTTTGCCCTCTGCGTGGAAAAATATTGAAAGTGAGTCTGAAAATATTTTATACACGCATAAACATAAAAAATTGAAAAGAGAAACTTTGCCCCCTGTGTAGGCTCAAACCAATAATTTTTTTCAAGCAGACTTATATTGATGTTTGTGTTGTCTAGTTCTTGGCATAAGCATGCATCTCTTCTTTCTTTTGCAATAGCCTTTTCATGCCCCCTTATTCAATATCTACTTTTGATTCTTTACTTCACAGGGTGTTTGCTATTCACTTTGACAAATAATAGGTAACATAAGATAACAAAATGCAATGTGATATGCTCATGTATGCATGATATGCATGGATTATACTTACAGTTGTTCAATTGACTCGCAAACCAAAACACTTTTATTAGTTCTTTTCAGATGCTCATTCAATTCTTATATTGGAATGGCAGAATCCTTCACATCTATGGCTTTTATTTACTAAGATGAAATCATGAGTAGTGGGGGCCCCAACATGATAGTCAGAGATACACTCATTTCAACCTATGATTCAGCACGTTAGTTGGTAGCTTCTCCATAATAATTGATTTTGCCCAATATGTCCTTTGAGATTCAACGGTGCAACAAACTTCCCTTAACTTTAAGGTTTATGCGACAAGAAAATAATTTTTTTTAAAATCTTGAATTTTTAATTTTGAAATCAAATGTTGGATTTGCTAAATTAGTGTCAATTTACCTTAGGACTCGACTTTTCCAAATTAACACATCCATTACATCATAACCCTAGTTACTGTACTAAACTTGGAAATCATTTCCATTTGAGCAAGAACTATTGCACTTCAGATAGGCACATATATATTACTTGGTCAAATGTCTCATTGAGTTTAAATATTGTCTATCTCATATGCATGCTTATTCAAAATATCTCTACTAATAAACTCTACCTACCAAGAGAGATTAATAGGTCTTTAATAGACTTGAAATGGGGTCTATAAGGGACACAGATTCAACGAAGGCCATTTGTAAATTGGAGCCAATGTGACACTATGGACAAACCTTCACATTACAAACTTCTTGTTGCAACCTTAGACAGTTGGAAGCATTAAAAGATAGAGCTTTGAACGTTCTTCCATCTTCTTAGCATTAATTTGGATCTCAATTGGAATAGTCTTTGCCTTTGCAAAAGGTTTGATACCCACATTCATTTCCTTTTCTTCTTTTCCCTTTTTCTTTTCCTTTTTTTTTCTTTTTTTCCTTTCTTTTTTTTTCTTTTAGCATTTTAGCATTTTGCCCTTCTTCTCTGTAGGACTATCAAGTACAGGACTTTCATGAACTAGATGGCCTTTCTTCTATCTCTCTGATTTTGGTTGAATATTTGGTTGGGTTGGACCAATTCAAGTCAATTTGTCTTCGTAAAATAAGTGGAAGTCTTCTGCTGCTTTATGTAAAAGAGAACTCGGTTGGCTTTCTGAACCCTCTTTTTGGGTTTTATTTTCTTTTACTCTTTTTCTTTTTTCTTTTTCTCTTTTTTTCTTTTCCTCTCTTTTCTCTTTTTTTTTTCTTTTTTCCTTTTCTTTTTTAGGTTCTCGCTCTAAAAGAGTTATCTTATTTGTACCAACTTGTGTTTCTGATAATGGATGAGTGAAGTGGAATAAATATGCTTCAGTCCTGACTTTATCTAAATAAGTCTGTGATATTATGTCTAATTCAGGTATCCTTCAACTATCATCATAGACTTGACTATATATTCTTCTTTTGATCTTCTTTTTCTTTTATTCCTTACTGATCATAAGACTTGTCAAAAGTGTAACAACAGCTTAGGGTAAGCTAAAATTTTATGAAGGGTCAAAAGGTCAAACTTGAAATTAATATTAATAGGGTGGATAATAGTTGTTGGCCAACCAAACAATGCCTAGATCATCTCTCCCTTAAATAAGCAGAGTTCAATTTCGCCTTGAAAGTTCGTCAAAGCATGTTCTAAGATTGACTAGGATCTAAACACTCATAATTATGCAAGAGCCCTCTCTAAGTAAGCATACACAGCTCAATGCTATAGAAAAATTCCCTCACCTAGTAAATTCATTCGGATAATAATGTATATATCAAGCTAAACTCATCATTGGTTGAGCACCAAAATGAACAAATACCAACATAAATAAAAATTTGATAAAAGTAATTTATTCAAACAATCTTAATTACAAAAACATAATTATTCTAGAAAATATAAAAGATAGAAAATAAAACAAATAACTAAATAAGCTAAGAGAAGTTTATTGAATTGGAGTCAAAAAATACTTCATTTATTTGGGCATATCAGGGGCAAGGATTTTTTCATCGTCAATGATATTCATTGCCTCATCATCCGCAGTTGGTCCAAGCTTGGTTAGTAGTATCCCCTCTTTAGCAATTCCTCCATCCCCATCTTGAAAAGATGATAAGATAAAACTTTCCTTCAATTCTCCCCCTATCATGAAGGTTGCTGGTGGATGCGCTCTTCTAAATTCAGGCAAATGATTGCTTTTGGTGTTGGGCTTGTTAGGTTCAAGCAACTTTTCACTGTCAATCAAATTTTGGATCTCATATTTTAGTCACAGGTATTTGTTTGTCTCGTGTCCTTGTGTCTGATAAAATTGACAAAAGGCTTTAGTATCAAATTTTGGTGGTAAAGGATTCGGTAAAGGGTGAGGGGCCAATGACTGTAATTGCCCATGCTTTTGAAACTTATTAAAAATCCAAGATAAAGGTTTTCCCAATTTTAAAAATTGTCTTCTATTTTCTTAACCAGCTGCATTAACATTGACTTCCTTATGTGTATTTTGATTGCCAGATTGAAATATGCCGTTTTGTAGAAAAATAATTTTTCTCACTTTCCCACTCTTCTATTTGCAAGCCAGCTTGAAGAAGATCTTTGAAATCTCTAATAAGAGTGTGCGACACCCATTCACTAAGATTGGGTAGCACCCCTCTCACAATCATCCTAATATGGTCTGACTCATCTGGCCTTTTTCTTAAGTAGTGCAGCCTTGTTCCTCCACCTCTTCACATAGTCAATAAAATTCTCATTTTGATTTTGTCTGATAGTTTCCACCTCCATCAAGGTCACTTCTAGTTCGACATTGTACCCATATTGTTGAATGAAGGCCTTGTACAACATATCCCAATCTTTTTGGATACTTTTTTCCAAAGTATTAAACCAATTTTGCACAACATAGTCCAAAGAAAGCATAAAATATCTTAGAGTTTGGGCTTTAGTAGCTCAAGTAGACTGCATAGCAGTGATGTACTACTTAATATGCAAGTGAGGATTTCTTGTACCATTGTACTTAGCGAAAGAAGGCATTTTGAACTTGTAAGGGACTTCCTTATCTTGTTCAAACAACTTATCCACCTCCAATACCTCTTCAGTCTTTAGCTTCTTTTCGAACTTCTTTTCCAAATCAGTAATCATTTTCTCCACATCCATAGTTTTAGTTTTTTTAAAAGTTGATTTTTCCACAGCTTTTGCTTCTTTCTTCCTATTTTGAGAATCTTGAAAATATTGAGCCCAATCATCATCATCCATTTCTTCTTTGTCTTCATCAGAGGCCACTTTGACTATCTTAGCCTTTCCCTTATCCTTTTGCTTTTGTTACTAGCAGATGCTTCAACATTATTGTCCTCTAACAATGAAAGTAGTTGGCTTCTCACAGTCTCAACTAGGGCCACTTTTAATTCTTCCATCTTAGAGTTAAGAGCATCATTTACCATCTTTTGAATTTGCTCAAGATCCATTGCTTTGGGAGTGAAATTAACTGTATCTTTACTGAACTTTGAGTCACTGAAGTAGGTCGGGTTGTCATATGTCTCTGAACTGCTGTACTCTAGGTCTGTGAGCTAGAAAGGATTAATGATTATGCAATATGTGTATACATGTATGCATGAATGCATAAGTAATAAGCAAATAAAGATAATTAGGACGTTCCTTCTAACCTTGTATCACCCACACACGAATGACGAGTCTCTTTTTCTAGGTATATGGTCAACAAAATACCAACATGAGATATCTCATTTTCACAAAAAAATCCCTCGAACGATTTTACCAAAAGTTATATTTTCAAACATAGAAGTCAGTCCATAACAATTCTCATTAATTAGGCTTTAATCCATTGAATCAACTAAAAAATAGCTTTTATGATATATTGGATTAAAATAAAATTTGAGAGGTTTATCATAAATGAATTTTCAATTTGGAAAAACAACTAATGATTCATGCAAAAAACAAGCTCATGATTAATGATTCTTGGTGTAGATTAGGCCCATAATTGATTTTTAGTATTTCATAATTGATCTTAATAATTTGTAAGCTCTTTTTAAGAAAAGATTTTAACAAATTTTTAAAAGCCTAACGAAAAGGTTTGTTAAAAATTATTTTTGGGCTTTGAACTTGGATCATGAGGGAAAAGATTTTTGACCCATCTTAAAAAATTTTTATGTTCAAAGACCTTAAAAATTTTGAAAATTGAAATTTGGTCTTTTGGATTTAAAGGAAAAAAATTATTTTGAACTTACAATATAATTAGGTCATATTAGAAAAAGAATAAATCAAATAGGCCATGGTTCTAACTAAGATATAATAATCATAGTCAAACAACAAACATTTGGGGTAAAAACCTAAGAAAAGTAACTAGGCCAATCACATGAGCTTTAGTCTTTAGGTTGAAAAGCTTAGGTTCCCATAACAAGTATATACCAAAAGGTACAAGGCTATGAGTGGCTGTGCCATTCTTGATCTTCATACCTTGAGTGAAAGTATGGTATCCCGTACACAACACAACATGGGTTACAGGGGCGTCCTAACTCACGTACACAATGCAATCTAAATAATGCAATGGATAATATCATAATAAGAAAGAATAAAATAATATAAAGACCAACATAATCAACTTCTCTTATCCACAGTGGAGTCGCCACTGTGAGAGAAAAATTTCACCCCCACTCCCATGTAGAATGGTTCTTGCGACTTCGGCACTGTTAGGCTCAAGGCCTTAGAGAATACGAGCCTAAATCCGGAGAAAATAAAGTCGCCACCTGGACAGGTCTGGAAAAAGAAAAGGGTTGGTGACTCGATTCCTAATGATTCTTCAACCCTCTAATGGGTTTGGAAAGTTGGGTATGCATGGGAAATGTGAGAATGACTTCTGTTCATTGGAACCGGCCTCCTATTTAGGTCTATATATTATTAAATTCTTAAATATTATAAAATCATTCATACTACATGCAATTATCAAAATAAATCATATTGTGTTAAAATCAAAATAAGTGTAAACAAAAAAAGAAATGGGCACCCATGTAAGATGAAAATATACCCTTATAATCATATCCAATGTCTAAAACAAAATAAATAGAACACCCACAAAAAGGTCGAACATGTCCTTTACAAGTCTATTAAAAAAATACATATAAATCTAAGAAAAAGAATAAAACAAGGAAAAAATAATACAATATATATGAAATAATAGAATAATTAAAAATAAATTAAACAAATACATCTTAATATTACCCCCATTAAGGAAATATAGTGTGTGACAACACAAGTCATACCTACGGCAATCCCACTAGCTGGTTAGCGGGCGCTGCCCCTAAAAGGTAAACGACTTACATGGTATATTTTTATTAGGAAATTAGGATTTCTATCTAAACTAGAGTTTTATATTTATACAAATTAGGGTTTAGAGAACTAGGGTTCTGGAAATTGAGGTTTAAGGTTTACAATTTAGACTTATGGCTTAATAATAAACATTAAACATGTAATCTAATGTTAAACAATAGAATAGGGCTTAAGATGTATAACATTATGTTTTAAAAAAATTAAATCATGTAACAAAGACCTGAACCATGTTGAATTAAAATTATTATCTACTGGATTAACCTAAACTATGACTAATCAATTTTAATTTACTTTTGGTGGATTGAGTTACAATATGAAGACATCATGTAATTATTAAAACATATTGAATTTAAGATCAAAACCTACATTTGAAGGCTTCATCAAATTACATTGATCCAAGCTACTGCCTATACCAATTGCTAATTTCTGGTCGAGCAAAGATAAAGATAGTGATTACTGTCTTCGGTGTGTTGATGCTTTGATAATTCAATTATTGATGAAACGCTCCTTATTGCTTCGTATTAATTGCTAATGGTTGCTTTCTTCTAATTACTCTCTATTTGTTCTTGCTAATTGCTTAATTAAAATTGTAGTCCCTTAATTCTATCTTAGGCTTTGTTATTTATAGGCAAACAAGCCAAACCCTAATACTAATCCAAAACCAAATTGATTTAGGAAACTAATAAGCACAGGGTCAAATTAGCAACGAATTGGCATGCCCAATTCGCCACAGGCAAGGATTGTGGCGAATCGGGCTTGCCAATTCTTCGTTCGCGGGTCTCGATCAAATTATTATAATTTTTTATATTATTATATTATATTATCATATTTTATTATATTTATTATATTTATTATTATATTATTATTATAAAATAAAAATAAAATAAATATTATTTTTTTTCTTCTCTCTTATTATTATTTATTATTATATTAATGTTATAAAATAAAATAAATATTATATTTTTTCTTTTTTTTTATTATTTTATTGTTATATTATTATGTGTTGAGATTTTAATATTGTATCAGAATATTTGAAGTTTGTAAAATTGTTCTAGACTATTTTAAACCTTTAGACTTGACCTAACCCTCTTTTAATTAGGGTCGGACCATATTTGATCCAAAATTAATGGTATACAGCTATGTCACTTGAACTTAACAAACCATTATGTTCTCAATTTAATTTAGATGGGAAAGTGCAAAGAGTGGAATATGAATGCCTTCCACACATTTGTTTTCACTGTGGGAGAGTGGGTCATGGTATGAGTACTTGCCCAGAAATTCCAAAGAAGACTAATGATCCCCAAGGGGAAATGAGTGATCCAACAAAGAAGTCTATGAAAGAGACTGAGCAGCAAGTTTAGGCCTTGGATGATGGTAAGTAGAAAAGGAAAGAGTAGGATTAATAAGGAAGATTTGTAATCAAGAATTGAAAATGGAAAGAATTACCAAAAAAGTAATAGCGGATCACGTTTTCATTTGCTAGGCAAAGATATAGATTTAGAGGAGAATACAAGGCTTAATCAAATGAAGAATAGTGCAGAGTCAAAGATCTCACAAGCCTATAATCATTACGCCATCAAAGGATAGAAGAATATTCCTAAAGCAGCTATTGTCAAGGGCCTATAGCTCAAGCTAAAATCTGGATAGTGAAGGCAAATGTGAACCATTATGGAAGGGAAATGCCCATAAATGTAACGTCTAATGCATATCAGGATATCAATATGGTTAGAAATAAAAACAAGGCATATGAAGAAAACAAAATGGGCCAAATAGGCTAGGTTGCACAGCAGAGAAATATAAACACTTCACAAATAACATTAGACCCACAGAAGCATAAAGTGCTGGTGATTTCGAATACTCCTGGCCATACAGGTTTGACTGGAGATGAGGTAATGCATGAAAAACCTCCTGATAGACCCTCTAATATCAGTAATGCTCCTGATCAATCTAATAAGGATGAAGATATGGGTGATAGTGATAAGGATGTAGGAGAGGATAGTGATTTCAAAAGTATCCAAGGGGATGAGTTGGAAGTTGGTGAAGAGGGCAACTTTTAGTTATTATGCCTAGTTGTATTGCATCTCCCTTTTCTCTTTTATGCCAATCATGAATTTTAAGATTATGGCTTGGAATGTTCAAGGTGTGAGCTCTCCCCATTTTAGAAGAGTCTTTTGTAATATGGTGCATTCTTATTCTCCTTATATTATTACGATTTTTGAACCTAGAATCTGTGGCATAAAGGCCGACAAGTTTATCAAGTACTCTGGCTTTGGTAACTCATTAAGGCTTGATGTTTTGGAATATTTAGGAGGTATATGGATCCTTTGGAAGGATGGGATATCGGTAGAAGTGTTATATTACAGCCAACAATTTATCCATCTTAAGATTATAGATCATGAGTTCTCTTTGGTAGTAACATGTATTTGCGCTAGCCCAAATCCTGCTGTTCGTAACACTTTATGGGGATAATTGAATGATCTTAAGGTTGATAGGAACATTTTGGCTACTATGTTGTGATTTCAATGCCATCCTTAAGAGGTCAAAGAGAAGAGGTGGATCTACTAGGAGGAATAATGGTTGACATCATTTTGCCAACTGGTTTTATGGGAATGAGCTCTAGGATTTGGGTTTCACTAGGCCTAGCTTTACTTGGAAAAGAGGTAATTTAATGGAAAGGTTAGATAGAGCAGTGTGCAACTCTAGTTGGGTTATGAAGTTCCAAAATGATATAGTGGATCACTTAGCTAGGGTGGGTTTGGATCATAGACCAATTCTCATTAATTTCTTTAACAACTGGTTAGGTGACAACGAGTTAAAATCTTTCAATCTTTTAGCCTCTTGGTTCCTTCATAAGGACTTCTCAGACCTTATTGCCACAACATGGAACTCTAATGTGTACTTTATCCAAGGATAGTCTGAATTTACAAAACAAGTAGTAATTTGGAATAAGGATTTATTTGGTGACATCTTTAAAAGGAAGAGAAGATTACTTGCTTGCCTTAAGGGTATACAGGTTGCTCTTGAGAAATATCATTCATGGTTTTTGTCAAATTTGGAGGATGAGTTGAAAAAATAATTGGATGAGGTTCTTCTGCATGAGGAGGTGTTGTGGATGCAAAAATATAGGACAGAATGGATTGCTAACGGGGATAGAAATACTACTTACTTCCACTGTAAAACTATTAGTCGCAAAAGACATAATAAAATCCTTGATCTCTGCCTGCACGATGGAGTGTGGGAATATGATCAATAGGTTCTTGAGGATCATGCCAACATGTATTTTAAAAATTTATTTTCTTCATCTGATGGGATGCAACAATGTTTGAGTGTTTTAGGTATGTTTCCTACGTGTTATAAGGATAAGATGCAGAGAATTGGAGCTCAAGTCACAGATGAACAAATTAAAAGAGCCATTTTCAATGTCTCCTCTTAAGGCTCCAGGCTTGGATGGGCTTTCGGCTATTTTCTTTCATAAACAATGGGGAAACGTAGGAGATTCCCTTTGTAACATGGTTAAGAATGTATTTGCAGGTGGTGATATCCTTGATAATTTGAACGACACATTAATTGTCCTTATCCCTAAAAAAGATAAACATGAAACTATTACTCAATTTCTACCTATCAGCTTGTGTAATGTTGGGTACAAAGCTATCACTAAGGTTATTGTTAATAGAATTAAGTTTATTTTACCTAACATTGTTGGGCCATCACAAACTAGCTTTGTCCCAGGTAGAACTGACAATATTATTATGGCCCATGAAGTGGTTCATTCCATGAAAAAAATAGGTAAAAAAAGGGTTTATGATGATTAAGGTTGATTTAGATAAAGCTTTTGACCATCTTTCTTGGGACTTCATTTTTGACATTCTAATTAATGCAAGTTTCCATTCTAGCTTCTCTTCTATTATTATGAAATGTATTACCTTTGTTTCTATGCAGCTTCTCTGGAATGGTAAGACTTCTAGAAGTTTTAATCCCAAGTATGGCCTTCAGCAAGGAGACCCGTTGTCTCCATATATTTTTGTCCTATACATGGAACATCTATCGCATCTTATTAATAAGAGGACTAGCAAGGGTGAATGGAAGCCTATAAAATTGGGGCTTGGAGGTATTCCTATTACACATTTATTTTTGGTTGATGACCTGCTTGTGATGGTGGAAGCTAGTTTAGAGCAGGCCAAGGTTATTAAGAGGGTCCTCCAGGTTTTTTGTAAGAGTTCAGACCAAAGGGTTAGTAAGGAGAAAACCCAATTATATTTTTTCTGGAATGTTACAGGGAATTTGATTAGTGAGATAAAGAGGGAATTAGGGTTTATAGCAACAACCAATTTGGGTAAATATTTGGGTGTTCCTCTTTTGCATTCTAGAATGATGAATTCTACCTATAAGGAGATCTTGGATAAAGTTATGGGTCAACTATATAGATAGACTTTTTCTTCTTTATCCTTAGCTGGTAGGGTGACTCTCGTGGAGTCAACTGTGAGAGCCATGCCTTTATATGCCATGCAATCAACCCTATTGCCAACTAGAATTTGCAATGATATTGATAAAGAATGTCGTAATTTTCTTTGGGTAGGAGGGAACAATAATAAAAATGGTGGCTTAGCCCTTGTTAAGTGGGAAGAGGTGTCTATTCCAAAATCTTATGCTGGGTTAGGCTTAAAGAATTTACAAGTTATGAATTGGGCACTTTTAATGAAGCTGGCATGGGATCTAATGTTGAATAAGGATAAACTATGGGTCAAGATTCTTTGTAAGAAATACAAATCTGATCCTAAGAGGGATTCTCATCTAAATATGGTTAAGGGTGGATCGAGATTTTGGAAGGCAATGGAGAGGTGTGTACATGAGGCTCTTGAAGGCAGTAGATGGATGGTGAGAGATGGTTTAAGCGTGAGGTTTTGGGTTGATCTTTGGGTAAATGATGATAAGTCTCTCGTTCATCATGCTGTCATCCAAGTCCCTAGTGTTTGGATGACCCAAATTGTAGTGGAGTATGTGAACCATAATGGGCAATGGAGCTAGGACTTAATCTTTGGATTTCTTTCATCCTCTATCTTATTAAAAATTTCCTTTATCCCTTGTCCATCTTCTTTGAAAGGGGAAGACAAGATATTGGGCTTACACCTCTAATGGAAGGTTTAGTACTAGAATGGCTTATCAGATGCTGATGAAGAACCATTCTTATCAAAAGAATAAATTGTGGAAATTAATTTGGAGATGGCATGGGCCACAATGTATTCGAACCTTTCTTTAGTCGGTGTTTAAAGGTAAGCTCCTCACCAATGGTGAAAGGGTTCGATGGCACTTTTCTACCTTTGAGGGCTGCCCAAGATGTGATAGACAATCTGAATCCTTATTGCTTATATTTTGTGATTGTCCTGGGTCCAGAATTCTATGGAACCAGCTTGTCCCTTACTCGAAATGTGACTATTTCTTTTCTATGAATTTGTAGGACTGGTTATTAGCTAATTTATTAAATTCTTTTAATTTTCAGGTGCATACTGTAAACTATAATTTGGGAATGAAACCCTAGGTTGTCTTGTTTAGAAGATTGTTTGATAGAAATAACAAAGAATCGGAAGCGTTCCTTAATCCATGGCTTTGACTCTTGTTGCAGATTATTCTTTTTCCCTCTTGCCTTTCTCTATTACTTTCTCTCAATGATCAAAGAACTAGGAATCAATAATAAAATCGTATATGGAATAAAAACGTAAGTAAACATGTCCCACATTTTAACCGCATATGTTATTTTCTTATCCCATTTCCTGACATTTTTATAAAGGCAGAGGGAAGGGTATTTAAACTCAAACTGGTCTTTATTCCATTAAGCCCAATAACCATCATCTTGGGCTATCTTTAATGAGAACCAGTTCAAATGATCACATGGGCCACATAGATTATTAAAATATTCTAACAATCTCCCACTTGGCCCATGTGCATACTTTGAATCTACCATGTTAGAATTAATTAGAATTAAAATGATGGGATTATGGCAGTCACAAGTCATTAATTGACATGATTCCTTCCATATATCACAAACCATCTCAATTCATAATAACCTTAATCAAGAAATAATTTAACAAACAATACATTGTTACAATCAACATTATTGTTATCTCATTCAAACCATTATTGTATACATCTATAATGTGGATAACAAATAAATAAGAAAAAACACAACTTTAATTGAATTTCTAAGTGTCATAATAATATGAGCGAAATAACCATATGTATATATATATATATACATGTTTGAACATCATGCTAAGAAGGACTTATCTATAATGCCCATCCTTTCAACATGGCCAATAAAGGTTTTGGATGGTAAATCTTTAGTTAACGGATTCACTATCATCAGATCAGTACCAATATGCTCAATTGACACTTTATGTTTTTGCACTTCTTCTTTCATAAACAAGTACTTTAAATCCATGTATTTTGCACCCTTAGAATACCTATCATTCTTATAGAAGAAGATAGTTGCAGAATTATCACAATAAATTCTCAATGGTCTAGCTATATTGTCGACAATGCCTAGACCTGAGACAAAGTTTTGCAACCATAATGCATGAATAGTGGTCTCAAACCATGCCGCAAATTCAGCCTCCATTGTTGAAGTAGCAATGACAGACTGCTTTCCACTTTTCAATGAAACTGCTCCTCCAGCCAGGAGAAACATGTAACCAAATGTAGACTTTCTTGAATCTACACAATCGACATAGTCTGAATATGAGTATCCCACCACTTCGAGATGGCTGGACTTTCTGTAGGTGAGTATATAATCCTTAATGCCTTGTAAATATCTAAGTACTTTCTTTGCAGCTTTCCAATGATCCATTCTGGGATTACTTTGATATCGTCCTAATATTCAGATAGTGAAACTAATTTCAGGTCGAGTACATGTTTGAACATACATTAAGCTCACAACTACTGATGCATAGGGAATAGACTCCATTTCCTTTCATTCCAAATCATTCTTAGGACATTGCATTTCGCTGAACTTATCTCCTTTCTGAATTGGAACTATTCCTGCGAAGAACTTTTCCATTCTAAATCTCTCTAATACTTTGCCAATGTAAGCTCTTTGAGATAATCCTAACAATCCTTGTGATCTATCATGAAACATTTCTATTCCTATCACATAGGATGCCTCACCCATATCTTTCATTTCAAAGTTCTTAGAGAGAAATCCCTTTACATCATGTAACAAGCCAACATCATTTGCAGTAAGAAGAATATCATCAACATATAGGACTAATATAATGAACATACTTCCACTGACCTTCATATAGATACATCGATCAATAGTGTTTTCTATAAACCCATATGAAGTAATGGTATTATTGTACTTAAGATACTATTGACGGAAAGCTTACTTCAGTTCATATATTGACTTCTTTAATTTACACATTAAATTTTCCTTTCCTGTGGTCACAAAACCTTCTAGTTGGTCCATATATACATCCTCCTCTAAGTCACCATTAAGAAAGGTGGTCTTTACATCCATTTAGTGAAGCTCTAGATCATAATGAGCTACCAAAGCCAAAATAAATCTTAAAGAGTCCTTTTTTGAAACTGGAGAAAAGGTCTCTTTATAGTCAATGCCATCCTTTTGAGTATAACCTTTAGTGACAAGTCGGGCCCTATATCTTTCAATGTTGCCCTTAGAGTCTCATTTTGTCTTAAAGACCTATTTACAACCAACTCGTTTTGAACTTTTAGGCAACTCAACTAAGTCCCAAACTTTATTATCATCCATTGATTGCATCTCTTCTTTCATAGCATTGAACCACTTTTCAAAAATACCACATTCTATGGCTTGTTGGAATAAGACTGGACCCTAATCAATACTTAATTCACACTCATGCTCAAGTGAGTATACCACATAATCAATAGAAATAGCTAGCCTTCTTTGCCTTTCTGACCTCTATAATGTTATTTCTTGTGAAATCACTTGCTCATTTGTGACTTGTTCATTATTTACTGGTTCTGTAACATCCCAAATCCCAGATTGGTAAGAAACAGACATAGAGGATATGATTTAGGCTTAGAACAAAGGAGTTTAGAACATGACCTATAAATTGAGCTCGAATTTCATCCAAGTTAATAACAGAATTAGAGAGTCTCAAAGAAGACTTAATTGTTTATTTGTGTCTTACTAGATGTATAACTTGAAATTACTCAATTTGGAGTTGTACAGAAAAAGATATGATGGATTTAGTAGACAATGTGCAAGCTGCCTCAGGACAGCATAGTAGGCTTGACTTCGAAGAACAGTCAACAATCAGATATAGCTCGAATCGACCTAAAATTTTAACAAAATGTAGCCCCTGGAGGTCTAGTTTTAGTGGGCATAAGAATTACTTAATTTGGTGTTGTGAATAAAAAGATATTAATAAAGAAAGACAGCAAGGTCAGGTAGGGATATCAAAAGGACCTAAGTGAAAATTTCTCAAAAGTTAGGGGCAACTATGTAAACTTAAAAATTAAGTGTCGGAAGTTCTTAATAGTGCCCATATCCGACCCCGGAAGAATATTCTCCAGATTACTCGGGTCATAACCGTGGGTTTCAATTTTTTCCGAAAATGCACGGTTTAAAAGTTACAATCGATTAATCGCTGGAGGGTATTTTGATATTTTCACACCCTAGACTATAAAATTACAGCACAAGAAAGTTGAGGGGGGGGGGTCAAAATATGAATAAAAGGAAGCCTAATGGCTTGCCAAATAAATAGATAAAAGAAGAAGGCAAGTGGACCAATTAAAAGTGGCCATTTTTGCTATAAGGTGTACCAATTGGAAGTCAACATCTATACCAACATATTTTCACCACTTATGGCTGCCATTTGGATCAAAATAAGCTAAGGAAAGAAAATAAAAGCCCTCTCTACATGGTGAACTCGTCCAAACCATAAGAGAAGGAAGAAGGAGGTAAATTTTCCAAAGTTTAAGGCTTTTGGTTGAAGATTTTGGTGACAAACAAGATTATAAGGTAAGAGAAACCTATCTCTAGTTTTAATTTCATGGATTAATAGTTAATTTAAGAGATTTGAATTAGGGTTCATGTAGCTAGATTTGGAGAAAATTCAAGAAATAATTATTTGAAGGATTTGATGAAAGAAATAATGGTTTTAAGGTTAGAGGAGATTAGATTGAGGAAAAATTGGCAAGAAATGAATTGGTAGCTTATGTTTTCAAACCATAGGATGTATGTTTAAAGTGTGTATGCTGGAATTCTTATAGGAAATCAAGAAAAGCTAAAGGAAAAAAGAAGAAAAAGATCAAAGATGAGCTAAGGAAAGCAAGGGGGAAATAGGTTTGGTACTTTAACCTTCTTGAATTAGTGATCTCTATTGTCTTTGCATTTGGATGTGTAATTGCTATAATTGTTTATGTGCTTGAGTTGTAGTGGTGATGTGGTTGAGATTGATGATGATATAGAAGTGTTTTTTGTGTATTGATTGATTTTGGGGTTGAGGTTATAAGGGAGGTAAATATGGGAGTGCTATATTGTGTTGTTTTGTTGCAGCCAGCCATGTGTCCTGCATTTTTCTGGAAATTCAACCTAAATTTAGACTAGCAAAATGATAGCATTAGAACTTGACAAAGAAGACTTAATTGTTCTCCATTAAGTCAGTAAACCATACGCTTTGGAACCAACTCATTTTCATGTGTGGAATGAAAGTTATGATCAAAATGATACCAGGCGTACAAACTGAAAAACTGAGATTCCTCAATCAGTAACCTGTGACTTGGGACTACGTTTAGGTGACCTTAATGACACATTTAGAAACTTTGAAAGAGTATTTATGTGTTAGGAAACCATAGAATTCTGAATTTCCTAAATCCCACTTGTAAATAAAAAGATATGATCAAAAGAGTATAACTCATGTACACTGGAATTGTGAAACCGGACAGACTGAGATTTGTTCCTTGAGTCCAGATTTTGGTCCATTTAACTCAGGAATTAGATATTGTGATAGAAGATATAAATGAACCCTTGTATGTTGGTGAATCATAGGAGTTTGATTCATCTCGATTGGACTTAAAATGTAGAAGTTACACACGAATGAGCGAACCATGCGCAGGCAGACCCTAGCAGACTACAGGGCTGAATTAGAAATTGTGCCAAAACTCACGTGTTGCCTGTTTTAAGCTGAAATTTTTACTGAATTATTTATGTGTCTAGTTTAATTTAAGATAAGAATCGTCTCAATCCGAGTTGCGTAGGTAAAGTTATAAATAAAATAGTATGCATTGCGCAGACTTGAGTAACCAATTGGCCAGGGAAGAGTTCAAGGAGTCATCAAGAATTATGTGTAACAAATTTAAATCTAGAAATTTAACCATAAGGACTCATATGAGTTTTAGTTCGAGTGAAAACAAGAATTTTTACATTCGGATTAGTAGAACAAAAGTTATTGGGAAAATAAGATAACAAGGTACATAAGAAACTAAATGTTAGAATTCACTGTTCATTTGGTAAGAAATAAATGAGGTATAATTGAGATAAAATATTCGTTTGGAATGAAATAAATTATCAAAAATATGCTCTTGAAAGCTTGACCAATTAAGAACAAGATAGCATTTTTCATTTTTTTTAAAATCACGTCCCAATTGTGTTTTATTTAGATTTTAAAGCCCAACGAGGGATTTTTGCAGTATTGTAAAACCCGTGTGGCCTAAAAAGTGCAGTCTGGCCCAAAGGCCCGGAATGAAAACTTTGAACTACAAATTAGTTCTATTGAGCTGATTTAGGATAAAAATAGTCAGATTCTTAATCACTGATGTCATATCTGTAACATTGTGTGGTTTGCATCTAATTTTTACTTAACGGTTTAAGTACCCACTAAGCTATATGCTTAGCGAGTTTAGTTTTCTAAACTCGTAGGTTCTGGAGTCCAAGCTAACAAATGGGAAGCTACAAAGGAGCACCAGAGTGCGCAACAGGAGACGAAGTAAGGAGCAAAGCAAAGTTTAGCT
Source organism: Garcia nutans (assembly GCA_947685225.1). Lineage (NCBI taxonomy): Eukaryota > Viridiplantae > Streptophyta > Magnoliopsida > Malpighiales > Euphorbiaceae > Garcia > Garcia nutans. The sequence goes on along the minus strand of CANTUV010000059.1, from coordinate 7,590,133 downwards.
TGGCATGTACTGTTAAGGACTTTCAAAATGTAATTATAACAATTAAAGAAATGTGTAAATTATTATTATTTGTAATAAAAAGGAAAAAAAATTATTTAGTACATGATCTGTATACCATGTTGCATATACTGTAGCACACTTGGCTCGGCTGGAAATAGTCGGGTTAAGGGGTGTTACAATTTTTGGTATCAGAGCATTAGTTTAGCCGTTCCTGGGTGGTTAACCATAGGAAAGTACGTGCCAATTAGGATACGGAGGAAAGGTAAACGGAGTGAGATAGAAAGATATCAGGTAGAAAGAGGTTAAGGTAATGAGTGAATTTGATTAACACGAAACAGTAAGCCCTGTACTAGTTAGAAATTGAGAAATATATGACAATTGGAATAGACGGTCAGTAAGATCAAATGATAGAAAGTAGACCGAAAGATGCATATATATACAGATACATAGTATGATAGAAAGAAATTAGATAGTGGCAGACATTCAGAAGGTTAAAAAGAATGAACAGTAAGTTAAGAATAGAAACCAAAAATTTATATGAGCAAGATAAATACACATAAGGGCAAAAACAAGTATGTTAAAGACCGAAATATATGCAATAAAGGTTAAGGCAATTATGAGAGGTAAGTAGTAAAAGTACCGAAAGAATAATAACGAATAGAATACCGACCATAATACAAGAGTCTAAAACTGAAAGAGTGAAGAATAATAGTACGGCAAGAAAAAAATCATAGAAAATAAAATTGAGAACTAAGAAAAGGAAGCAAAACTAGTTAGATTCTCCAGGATTAATGCTTTACCTAGTTGAAATCATGTGTTCCTTATATAATGAACTATTTAAACTTGTGTTGGAAATGTTTGGTAATGTGTTCTGACAACTTGAGAATTTTTTTTGTGCCTATGTGTGCATTGATATGAATGTGATTCAATCATGTTAAATGAGTTTGATTACTATGCCAATATTATGTGATTGACTTATTATGGGAATGTTATGGTTGCTGAATTGAAAATAAAGCTATGAATGATTGGACCCGCAAATCAATGTACATGTGATATATCATAAATTGTACAAAGCATATCCATGTGAGACATACCGAATACGGTGCATATAATATCTATACTTATGTGAGACATACTGAGTACTATACATACAATATTTAAATATCTTCACATAAAACGTAACATACACTGTACAAACAGAAAGACATACCATACATACATAAAGACGTGCTAAATAATACATATGCAGAAAGAGAATAAAGAGATGAAACAGTGGAAAGCCTGATACTTGAAAAATATAAGGCTCATAAAGTATAGCATTGGGAAAATAATTAATATAACAGTATGAGTGAACAAAAATGCCAATGAGCCCGTATACGCCTCTGAGCATTGTGAATGGGCCAAGAAATGGCTCGAGATATGATATGGTGACATCCATGCAAATGTGAATACATATGAAACATGTGGCAATCCGTGCATACAGAAAGCAGGAAAGAATGAAGGAAAGAGAATAAAATATTAGAAAGATATGCTTACCTTGGTAATTCAGATTGAATCAGAGTTGGGATGAGTGTATTTATATGGCATTAACATTTATACTCAATGGTGAGGGCCATTGGGGCCAGTGGTGAGGGCCACTGTTTTGATATTTATCTAGCACCGATATATATACTCAGTGGTGAGGGCCACTGGGGCCAATGGTGAGGGCCATTTGTTTGATGAAAAAAAAGTGGTGAAGGCCACTCCTGTGATATGATGGCATTGATATGAACTGAGTGGTGAGGGCCACTGGGGCCAATGGTGAGGGCCATTGGTTGATTATAGAGTGGTGAGGGCTACCAGTGCCATGCTGGTTCCATATGGTATTGCCTCATCCCACTTTGATTCTACTGTTATTACCTTGAGGAGCTAAGTAATAAAAATATGTGATAATATACAGATGAAACAAAAAAAAAGTATATATGAAAATAAACAGAAAGTGAATTGAAACATATTCGAAAAAGAAAGGAAAGAAAGAGTTTGAAATGTAATAAAAAAGGAAAGATGTTCTCACCTTATGTTGGGATCGGTCGTAACCAACATAGAGCGAGACACGTAATGAAATAAATAGTACTTCGAGAATAATGGTATCATGGACTAATCACCTATGAGCTATTATTCGAGATGTATATATGACAACACAAGGAAAGTCAGATGAGCCGATATTTAAGGAATGCAACCACACTGCACAAATATACATAGGACATACAAATTCAGTAAGAAGTAAATAAAGAATAACCACAATGCAAAGAGAAGGAAGCTTAGAAATGAATACATTAGAAAGTGAAAAACGTACAAGAAGGAATGAGAAAGAACAAACATGAATCAAAGTTGAAGGAAATACAAGAGAGTAATAGTGATGCTTCAAATGAGGAATTGTGATAAGAAAAGTAAAAAAAAAAAGGTTTTAACTATATATTAGCCTGTTGAACAATCTCATAGAATATAATGAAACAAACATGATGAGTCTCAAAATAATTAATATCAGTAGTTGAATAAACGTCGACCTAACATAATGAATAGACAACATGAAGAAGCAAATAAAGAAATGACTATAATATGGAGAGAAGAAGGCCTAGAAATGAATATAGCAGAGAATGAAAATTGTACAAGAAAGAATGGAAAAGAATAAATTTAAATCAAAATAATAATAACGCTTCGAATGAGAAATCATGACAAAAGTCAAAGCATGTTGAACCACATAATAGTCTATTGGACAATCTTGTAGAATAATAAACAGCAAGTGAGCAGAGATGGGAAGAAAACAGAATACAAAAGGTAAAACATGTTGAATCTTAAAATAGTTAATCCCAGTAAATGAATAAGTGTCAAAATAAGGCAATGCATAAACAATATAGAGAGATGACAGAGAGCAATCAAGTGAATAAGGTGAAAGAGTGGCAAAAGCAATAGACAGTAGTTAAAGAACATCAAGTATATAGAATGAGTAAGCTTCGGGGCGAAGCTTAAATTAAGGGAGATAGAATTGTAACATCCCAAATCCCATATTGGTAAGAAACAGACATAGAGGATATGATTTAGGCTTAGAACAAAGGAGTTTAGAACATGACCTATAACTTGAGCTCGAATTTCATCCAAGTTCATGACAGAATTAGAGAGTCTCAAAGAAGACTTAATTATTTATTTGTGTCTTACTAGATGTGAAACTTGATATTACTCAATTTAGAGTTGTACAGAATAAGATATGATGGATTTAGTAGACAATGTGCAAGCTGTCTCAGGACAGCGTAGTAGGCTTGACTTCGAAGGACCGTCAAAAATCAGATATAGCTCGGATCGACCTGAAATTTTGACAAAATGTAGCACCGGATGTCTAGTTTCAATGGGAATAAGAATTACTTAATTTAGAATTGTGAGTAAAAAGATATTAATAAAGAAAGACAACAAGGTCAGGAAGGGATATCAAAAGGACCTAAGTGAAAATTTCTCAAAAGTTAGGGGCAACTATGTAAACTTAAAAATTAAGTGTCGGAAGTTCTTAATAGTGCCCATATCCAACCCCGAAAGAATATTCTCGAGATTAATTGGGTCATAACATTGGGTTTCAATTTTTCCCAAAAACGCACGGTTTAAAAGTTACAATCGATTAATCGCTGGAGGGTATTTTGATATTTTCACACCCTAGACTATAAAATTACAGCACAAGAAAGTTGAGGGGGTCAAAATATGAATAAAAGGAAGCCTAATGGCTTGCCAAATAAATAGATAAAAGAAGAAGGCAAGTGAACCAATTAAAAGTGGCCATTTTTGCTATAAGGTGTACCAATTGGAAGTCAACATCTATACCAACATATTTTCACCACTTATGGCTGCCATTTGGATCAAAATAAGCTAAGGAAAGAAAATAAAAGCCCTCTCTACATGGTGAACTCGTCCAAACCATAAGAAAAGGAAGAAGGAGGTGATTTTTCCAAAGTTTAAGGCTTTTGGTTGAAGATTTTGGTGACAAACAAGATTATAAGGTAAGAGAAACCTATCTCTAGTTTTAATTTCATGGATTAACGGTTAATTTAAGAGATTGAAATTAGGGTTCATATAGACAGATTTGGAGAAAATTCAAGAAATAATTATTTGAAGGATTTGATGAAAGAAATAATGGTTTTAAGGTTAGAGAAGATTAGATTGAGGAAAAATTGGCAAGAAATGAATTGGTAGCTTATGTTTTCAAACCATAGGATGTATGTTTAAAGTGTGTATGCTGGAATTCTTGTAGGAAATCAAGAAAAGCTAAAGGAAAAAGAAGAAAAAGATCAAAGATGAGCTAAGGAAAGCAAGGGGGAAATAGGTTTGGTACTTTAATCTTCTTGAATTAGTGATCTCTATTGTCTTTACATTTGGATGTGTAATTGCTATAATTGTTTATGTGCTTGAGTTGTGGTGGTGATGTGGTTGACATTTATGATGATATAGAAGTGTTTGTTGTGTATTGATTGATTTTGGGGTTGAGGTTATAAGGGAGGTAAATATGGGAGTGCTATGTTGTGTTGTTTTGTTGCAGCCAGCCATGTGTCCTGCATTTTTCTGGAACTTCAACTGAAATTTAGACTAGAAAAATGATAGAATTAGAACTTTACAAAGAAGACTTAATTGTTCTCCATTAAGTCAGTAAACCATACGCTTTGGAACCAACTCATTTTCATGTGTGGAATGAAAGTTATGATCAAAATGATACCAGGCGTACAAACTGAAAAACTGAGATTCCTCAGTCAGTAACCTGTGACTTGGGACTACGTTTAGGTGACCTTAATGACACATTTAGAAGCTTTGAAAGAATAATTATGTGTTAGGAAACCATAGAATTTTGAATTTCCTAAATCCCACTTGTAAATAAAAAGATATGATCAAAAGAGTATAATTCATGTACACTGGAATTGTGAAACCGGACAGACTGAGATTTGTGCCTTGAGTCCAGGTTTTGGTCCATTTACCTCAGGAATTAGATATTGTGATAGAAGATATAAATGAACCCTTGTATGTTGGTGAATCATAGGAGTTGGATTCATCTTGATTGGACTTAAAATGTAGAAGTTACACATGAATGAGCGAACCATGCGCAGCAGACCCTAGCAGACTGCAGGGCTGAATTAGAAATTGTGTCAAAAATCACGTGTTGCCTTTTTTAATCTGAAATTTTTACTGAATATAGCTTTATGTGTCTAGTTTAATTTAAGATAAGAATCGTCTGAATCCGAGTTGTGTAGGTAAAGTTATAAATAAAATAGTACGCATTGCGCAGACTTAAGTAACCAAATGGCCAGGGAAGAGTTCAAGGAGTCATCAAGAATTATGTGTAACAAATTTAAATCTAGAAATTTAACCATAAGGACTCATATGAGTTTTAGTTCGAGTGAAAACAAGAATTTTTACATTCAGATTAGTAGAACAAAAGTTATTGGGAAAATAAGATAACAAGGTACATAAGAAACTAAATGTTAGAATTCACTGTTCATTTGGTAAGAAATAAATGAGGTATAATTGAGATAAAATATTCGTTTGGAATGAAATAAATTATCAAAAATATGCTCTTGAAAGCTTGACCAATTAAGAACAAGATAGCATTTTTCATTTTTTTAAAATCACATCCCAATTTTGTTTTATTTAGATTTTAAAGGCCAACTAGGGATAAAAATAGTCAGATTCTTAATCACTGATGCCATATCTGTAACATTGTGTGGTTTACATCTAATTTCTACTTAACAGTTAAAGTACCCACTAAGCTATATGCTTAGCGAGTTTAGTTTTCCAAACTCGTAGGTTCTGGAGTCCAAGCTGACAAATGGGAAGCTACAAAGGAGCACCAGAGTGCGCAACAGGAGGCGAAGTGAGGAGCAAAGCAAAGTTTAGCTTGGCATGTACTGTTAAGGACTTTCAAAATGTAATTATAACAATTAAAGAAATGTGTAAATTATTATTATTTGTAATAAAAAGGAAAAAAAAATTTACTTAGTCCATGTTCTGTATACCATGTTGCATATACTGTAGCACACTTGGCTCGGCTGGAAATAGTCGGGTTAAGGGGTGTTACAGGTTCATCATTCACATAATCATCTTGTGGGGTTGGAATATTGTTTTGTTGTTCAACCATGTTGTTAAACTGTGATACAATAAGAGGAACAATAATCAAAGAAGAGACATTAGGAGAATCCACCTGAGTTGGATTTCCAACATGAATCTCTTGCATATCCACCTTACGTGGTTCACCACTCCTACTAGATTGGTAATTTTCAATGAACCGAGCATTGCCTAACTCAACAACTCTCATACTATGGTTAGGACAATAAAATTTGTACCCTTTTGATTTTTCAGGATATCCTATGAAAAATCCACTAACCATTATAGCACCAAGCTTCTTTTCATATAGATTATATATCCTAACTTCTGCTGGGCAACCCCAAACATGAAGATGACTTAAACTAGGTTTCCTCCTATCCACAGTTCATAAGGAGTCTTAGGAACTACCTTACTAGGAACCCTATTAAGAAAATATGCAGCATTCTTTAATGCATGCATCCATAATGATAAAGGTACAATATTATTACTTAACATACTCCTAACCATTTCCATAAAAGTATGATTCCGCCTCTCAGCTACACCATTCTGTTAAGGTGTACTGAGCATTGTGTATTGCGCATAAATGCCTTGACTTTCAAGGAACTTTGCAAATGGACCTGGACATTGTCCATTTTCATTAAATCTATCATAATATTTACCACCTCTATCAGATCTCAAAACCTTTACTTTTCTATTTAACTGCCTTTCTACCTCATTAATGAACACCTCCACAATGTCCATTGACTGATACTTTTTATGCAGTAAATACAAATAACAATACCGTGAGAAATCATCGATAAAAGTGATAAAATATTTTTCACCGCCCCAAGAAGGAACGTCGAAAGGACCACATATATCAGTGTGTATCAATTCAAGTTCCTATGGCTGGATTCTTTTATATATTTCTAGTTTGCATGCCTTTAATACAATATATACACACGTCCCAATCAGTAAAATCCAATTAAGGTAAGATTTCACATTTCACTAACCTCAAAATCCTTTCTTTGGATATATGTATCTTTGATGCCATAAGAAAGCAGAACATTCGTTATGCGCACTACGTTTGTTACCTACATTATGCTCAACATGAAACAAGGATTCAACAAATTCAACATCAAGATTAAAATGAAACAAACCGTCAATCAAAGTACCATAACCATAATAGTACTTATGTTTGTACAACGAGAAAACACCATTACAAATCTTGAAACTAAAACCAACATTATCCAACTTTCCTATAAAAACCAAATTTATAGCACATTCAGGAATATAAAGACACTTTTCAAGATCCAGATGACATCCAGTATCCAAGATCAATCTGTAAGTCCCAATTCCTTTAATTCGTGCCTTCATTCTGTTTCCCATATATAGGAACTTTTTAGTTTTGTTTATGGGTTGGATCGAAGGGAATCCCTTTCTTTTAGAACCAAATCTTCCTTTTAGGACAATCCTTCTTGAAGTGGCCAGTCTTCTTACAGAAGTAGCACTTCAACTCCTTACAGATTTGGCCATCATTGACCTTCATTAGGGCTTTGTCCTTTTTATTACCTTTCTTCCCTGATTTGTTCTTGCTGCTACTAGCTCCATTATGAAATATGATATTGACAGAGTGTTCTTTCATTTTCTTTAATCTCCCTTCCTCTTGAATCAACATGGCCTTGATTTCATGGATGTTCCATTTTTCCTTAAGGGAGTTGTAATTCATCTGGAACTGACCAAACTCAAGAGGAAGTGAGTTGATAATAAATTGAACTAAGAAGGATTCACTCACATCCATACTCATTGATTTCAATTTGGCTGCCAAATTTTGGATGCCAGTCACATGATCAAGAATAGGCTGTGACCAATTAAACTTCTTGGTCGTTAGCTCACTCATTAAGGACCCTACTATGGACTTGTCAGCTATGTCTGATTGGGAGTATTTCTTAATTTTCAACATGTTCTCTCTTGCATCGTCCATTTTAGGCATTGATGGCTTAACATTTTCAGCCATTGTCATCCTCATTAAGTACAAGCTCAACCTATTAGACCACTCCCAAGCCTTATAATGAGATTTGGCAGTTTTGTACTAGTCTCTGTAATGGCTGCTGGCTTTTTAGAAACTATTGCCAGATCTAAGTCCAAAGCTCCTAATTGATAATGGATTTGTTCGGACCAATCAACATAGTTCAATCCATTGAACTTAATCAACCCATTGCCCATAGCAAACATATTAGTAGAAGCTGCAATATTATATATACTCACACATTAATACTTTGAGAAAACTTAAATGTATTCAAACAAATAACAAAATTAATTATGCATTTAAATTCACCTTTGGGTGATAATTAAATACATAGATTTAACCAAAATGATGCCAACAAGAAAATGCTTTAATAGACTTTCAATAATACTGCAGACAATATGCATGTTATCTTTGGATATACATTCATATTTACCAAGTTTAATGATAAATCTCTTTGATGCCATTAATTATAAGTAATGGTCTACCTTTGGGTAACCTCACAATATTATAACCAATGATCTTAATTGTTCAATTTTATCTTTCATGTTATTTAACAACATCACACAAACATGAACAATTGAAAATGCATAATTAAATGTCTAAATAAATTCCAAGCAAGGCCACTTTGGTGACTATCAAGCTTTCCATACAATAAACACTTAATTTATGCAAGGCTTTATGAGATAAATTAAAATCTCAAATTTATTTATTTATTTATTATATATACCATTATTTCATAAATTGGCACAACAATCTCATAAACAAGACATAATAAGTCGTCATTCATGAATTATGGTCAATAATATATATATATATATGTATGTATGTATGTATGTATCATGCCAAATGGACAGAATACATTATGCAAAATGCAATATAATCATAGCCATAAGAAAATGACAAAGTCATAATCACATCACTTTATATATTATCATCTTTTACTGTCCCATATCATCACACATGGATACTTTACCATGTAAAGCATTATTGTGGAACAAACAATTAATTGAGTCATTTATCAATTGCATTATAGCTTTAACATATGAAAAAAAAAATCATCTACAAAAATCCACTAAACTGCAATTTCAACATGTAGGAGTGAAGTTAGAAAAGATATACTTGAATAAAATCAAATGTTTTGGATGTCAGATGTAAGACATTTGGAAGATAGAAAAGAAATAGAAACATATTCCACTTCTTAAATGATCCAGTGATAGTCAAAGGCACAACGGATGTTCATGCTCTGTTCATCATGTTAAATATCACTTTCATAACAACAACATTGGTGAAAACCAAGGAAAGATGAATCTTGACCAAAACTAGTCATTACTCTACCAAAAAGTAATAATGAAATTGAAAAGGGAATGAATGAAAATCCAAAATTTTCCATTTAATTCTCTTGGACAAAACGGGAAGAAACCCCGAAGACCAAGATTTCTAACATCAAAACCACTGCCAAACCTTGATTTTAAATTACTTGTCTTATTCTATTCAACCCAACTAACATATGATCTAACTAATTAAATTGATTGATACTTTAATACCATTTCAATGCTTTTCCGAAACATAAAATCAATCACTTTTTTTTTAAATTTTGTTAATTACTATAATTTTGGCCTCATATTTGGCAAACTAAATTAACTTCATAAAACAAAATTAATTTCCAGTAATTAAGCCAAATGCAAAACCAATCAAATAAATCTAGAACAAGATGGCTCTGATACCAATTGTAAACTATAATTTGGGAATGAAACCCTAGGTCGTCTTGTTTAGAAGATTGTTTGATAGAAATAACGAAGAATCGTAAGCGTACCTTGATCCATGGCTTTGACTCTTGTTGCAAATTATTCTTTTTTCCTCTTGCCTTTCTCTGTTAGTTTCTCTCAATGGTCAGAGAACCAGGAATCAAGAATAAAATCTTATATGGAATAAAAACGTGAGTAACCATATCCCACGTTTTAACCGTATATGTTATTTTCTTATCCCTTTTCCTGTCAGTTTTATAAACGCAGAGGGAAGGGTATTTAAATCCAAACTGGTCTTCATTCCATTAAGCCCAATAACTATCATCTTGGGCTATCTTTAATGAGAACCAGTTCAAATGATTACATGGGCTACATAGATTATTAAAATAATCTAACAGATACTGAATGGAAAGTGCTGTTTGGGGTGACACTCTGCTTTTTATGGAGATGGAGGAATGAAGATATTTTCAATCCTTCAACTGGACATCAAGGAAGCACGGTTGAAGAGATTATTAGAAGGACAGTGGAAATCTTGGCTGCAGGCTCGATTGAGGAAGACTTCAGTTCTTCGGATCAGAAGTATGAGCAAATTTTGATCTCATGGCAAATACCTCCGGAGGGATTCCTGAAGGTTGATACGGATGGGTCTTGGTTTCGTGAATCGGGAAAAGCTTTTGCTGGAGGTGCTGCTAGAGACTCTAATGGAAAATGGCTTGGAGGTTTTGTGATGAACATTGGTAGCTGTTCAATCACAAGTGCGGAGCTGTGGAGAATAGTTCAAGGTTTGAAGCTTACTTGGAACGTGGGCGGAAGACGGATCATCCTAGAAACTGATAGCAAATGTGCCCAGAGTTTGATAATAGAAGGAAATGATCAAGCTCATGCTCATTACTCTTTGGTTGCAAAAATTAAAGTTCTTTCACAGGATTGGGATGTAAGGATTAGCCATATTTATAGAGAATCTAATTATGTGGCAGACTCGCTGGCAAAACAGGCGTCTTCTTTTCCCCTTGGTGTTCGACTTTCATCTCCAATTGAATCTGTGCAGCAGTGGCTCTTTCGTGACTTATATGGAGTTACGCATTGATGTAATGTAGTTGTTTAGCCTGTTGGGCTCTTTCCTCTGTACCAAAAAAAAAAAAAGGAGAAAAAGAATCAAGAAGTTGTACTCTATATATAGTTGATTTTGTTATTATTATTTAATGCCAATATGGGATGAACGATTACTATTTAAGCAAAGCATTTTACAGATTGTTTTGCAGCTGTTAGTTGGATTAAAAGTTTTTCAGAATGCGCCCAATGAGGTGCATGAGTGGCTTATGCATTATATAATTGGTACAAGCTGAAAAAGCACCCACGATTTTACATGAGGTAAATTTTTATATGATATATTTTATTTTTATTATTTTATATTTACATTTTATGTTTTTTATAATTTAAATTAAAAATATAAATCAATACAAAATTAAATAGAAAATATACATTTAATACACTAAATAAAGTGAGAAAATTAATTTAATATATAATTACAAAAAATATAAATATAAGATAAAATAATTAATCTTAACAATTATAAATAATAAATATTTTAATACAAAACTTTAATATAATTTTAAAAAGGCAAAAAATGAGTATTAAATATAAAAAAGTATATAAAATATAAATATATTGATAATTTATTGTTAATATTACCTAGTATAATATTAAACGTTATTAATAAATAATAATAATAATAAATTAATACATCATCTGTTATTTAATTAAAAATTATTAATTTGGGTGTAGATTTTTATATTTTATTTATATTTCTATATATTTATTATTTTTATATTTTATATATTATTTATTATATATACTAAAAATTAATGACTATATTGGCCCATTTAAAAATTAAAAATATATTATATAAATATATTAAATTTACTATTATATGAATTTTATACAAAAAATATGTTAATATATAAAAAAGGGCATAATGAAATAAACTTTTTAATTTTTTTTAGTGAAAAAATTATAAATTTATCTAAAAAGAAATATAAAATGATATAAAAATAAATATATTAAAATTTAAACTTAGTATAATAAAAATATTTTTAAATGAGTAAAAATAAATAAAAAATAAAATAAAATAATATAAAGCTCTAAATCCAATTATAATTAATAACATGATCATTTTAAATTATTTTTAAAATAATTAAATTTATATTAACAATGTAAAAATTAAAATAAAATAATAATAATAATTTAAAAAGTTATCATTTTAAAAATTATGACTCATAATGTCCTTTAAGAATTAAAATAAAAATTCAAATAAAAAAGACTATATTTAAATGATTTGATTGTTTTATTTTAATTTATAAAATAAAGATAAAAATGAAAAATGAATAAAAAGGTGAAAAACATAAAAAAATATATATAAAAAACAACAGATAAAAAAAGAAAATGAAGAATTAAAAAAAAAAGAAGAAGGAAGTTAAATGAGGACCATGTATTCGTCCTTTATTGGTCCATGCTTACGTTTATATGCACTACAAAATGAAGTAAAAAAAGGAAATAAAAGCAAAAAAAAAAATAGAAAAGAGGATAAAAAAATAGATAGAAAAGAAAACAGAGAAAATAGATGGAATGGGAGTAAGGTGTTTTTTTTTTTTTTTGAAATCCACTATTCATTTGTGTGTGTGTGTTTAAATATATATAGTTGGTATTTCTTAGGGGAGGAGAGTTGTAGCTTAAGTCCTGATGGACTCTTCTTGTATTGAAAAAAAAAAAAAGAAAGATTACCATTTAAGCATAATTAAAGAAAGCATAAAAAATTAAATAATTATAATGCAAGTAAACAAAAAAGAAACAAAAATATAATAAAATTTATTCAAATTATACGTTAAATTTCTTGCATTACAAATTTCTATTACCAATAAATTATTGCAAAGGAAAGCATTCAACGGCCCACTTCAAGGCTGGAATTTGTAATGTAGGGTTCACTGGCGCTGGCAGATGGTAGAGGAACACGGTACATTGGAACAGGCATTTTAGAAGGAAGATCTGGAAATGCAGCCTCAAAATTCAGAACTTGAATTGCATGTCTAATTGATGGCCTAAAACTACGATCAGGATGAGCACACCACAACCCAACAATCATCAAACACTCTATTTGCTTCTCATCAAATTCCATGTAAAGTTCTTTATCAAATCCCAAATGAAGTTTTCTATTTCCATAAAGTTCCCAAATCCACTCCACTAAACTCATTTCATTTCCTTCTTTTATGATATGATCAATTGCTCTTCTTCCACTAGCAATTTCTAAAGCAACTATGCCAAAACTGTATACATCAGATTCTTTACTAGCCCTTTTTGTGCTTATATATTCTGGAGCCAAGTAGCCTAAAGTTCCTGCTAACCCAGTTGTTTGTGGACCAAGCTCATGGTCCATTAGACGAGCTAACCCAAAATCACCAAGTTTGACATTAAAATTAGAATCTAACATTACATTGCTTGATTTAATATCTCTATGCACTACACATTTTTCCCATTCTTCATGAAGATAGAGCAAAGCTGAGGCCAACCCAATTGATATTTTGTACCTTACAGACCAAATTAGAGGACTTTTTTTGCCAAAAAGGTGAGAATCAAGACTACCATTAGGCATGAATTCATAAACGAGTAAAAACTGGCCTTTATCATGGCACCAACCCAAGAGTTGCACAAGATTTCTGTGTCTCAATTGACCTATTGTCTTCACTTCAGTTATATACTCCTTTTTACCTTGTCTAGACCCTCTTGAAATTTTCTTAACAGCAATTGCCATATCAATATCAATTAAATATCCCTTGTAGACAGCACCAAACCCTCCTTTACCTAACATTCTATCATTTGAGAAATTATTAGTTGCTGAAACAAGTTCTTCATAAGAAAATCTTCTTGGTCCAGCTCCTCTTTCAAGATCTTCATTATTAATTGACGTCAAGTTGATGTTGTCCCCGGCTCTTTTCTTTCTCATCATCAATCTTTTCCTCCAAGAATTCATTATTCCTATTATAGCCAAGACGGCCACAACAGAAACTGAAAGTGTAACACCAACTATTTTTCTAGTCCTCTTTAAATCGTTTTCATTTGGTTCTTCCAAACTAGAGTTGAACTCCCAAGAAAGAAGTTGATTTCGTTCTCCGTTGACGCCTGTAGCAGATGAAAAACCAATAGTAACCCACTCAGGCAAAACTGTCTTAAGATCAATTATGCATGATAAAGCAGACTTCTCTTGAGGATTTATGGTGCTTTGATAACTCCACGAAACACTCAAATTTTTAGTACTACTATTGTAAGTAATCCATACATTAGCAGTATCTCCACTATGGAAACTAGCATTCCACGGAGTACTCACAACAGAACTAAGAGACCTGTTATTGATACCCACATGCTCAGTTAAAGGCTTCGGATCCCATTCTTCATTTGGAAATGAATCAAATTCCACCATAACGATATGATTCTGGGAAGAATCATCAAGTGTTGAAGTGTTAAATAGGCCTAGGAATCCACTAGCAGAATTTGGTGGCATTTCAAATCCAACAGGGGAAAGGAAAAAGGCAAGGCCATGGCCGTACCTGGTACGAAATTGAGTGTCGATGATGAAGGAGAAATGCGTTGTGAAATTGGAAAGTTGCCCTGAATGGGAGTCCCAAAGCCGGACTCTGTTAGCATAGGTGGCCCAGCCAACACGGCATGTGTAAGTATATCTGTTAATTAACTCAACCACACCAGCTGAAAACGCTGCATCGCCGTGATAAAGAATATCAGATACATCAGAATCAAAGCGAGTTCTTTTGAAGTAAATGGAATTAGATAGAGAAACAAGTAATAAAAGGAGGAGAAATGACATATTCACGGTGATAGCCATGGCATAGCAGATCACTTATAAGCTAGCTACATGAGGAACTATATTTATATACTGACTGCACAACTGCTTAGTTTATAATTAACGTGGTAGGGTAGATTGACGTATTCATTTATTTAATAAGAGTTTTCCAAGAATTCCTGACATATAACATATGATGCCGTACGTGCGTGTACAAATTAGTCCAGATTATTTTTTTCCCCTTTAAAAAACAGTTACTCTATTATTATAATGGTAGTCTTCTAAGCCTATAGACTTGATAAAGACAGAAGTCGTGTAATAAGTCCTTCGGACTTATTTGGAAGTGCGTTTCAACATTGGTAGCATTAAGTACCGTTTGTGTTCAACCTCGTATCAAAAGTATCTCATAAATTCAGCATTTAAAGTTTCAAAATTAGCAATAAGTAATTTTAAAATAAAAAATACAGTTAAAACTACAAATTGAAAATTAATTAGTACTTCAAATTATTACCATTTATTAAAAATATAAACGTACCCAACCAAGTAGATTTATTTATTATTATTCAGGCTTTGAGTTTAACTCATTTAAAATTTGTTATCTTCCAATTTGACTTGAATTGATTTTATTTAGGGTATTGAATTTATTTACATTTTAGAATTCAAGTTTAATTATCTCATAAAAACTGGATAAGTTTTTATAAATAAGCGTTATTCCAATTCAAACTCATTAACATAAAAAAAATTTCGTGAACGAATTTATTTGTGCTTGAATTGCTCTTAGATTCAAAATAAGTTCAAGTTCGAACTCATTATATTTCACAAATATTCAATTTAAAGATTTTTTTACATCTTTTTATCATTTGATTTTTTTTTCTATCTATATTTTAAAATTTATTGCGAATTACAAATTAATAATGTATATAATGATAAACTTGTTATGTTAATATACTGTACAAAATTTTCTCTGCATATAAGTTTAGAGTTGTCATAAAAATTTAAGTAATTGTAGTTCATATTGTATTATTTTGACTAAGTTATAAAATGATTAATTTTTACATTATATGCCTAACATCTTAGTGCATTAATTTGTTTATTTCAATTGAGTACTTCTATGTTTGTAAAATTAATTTTTTAAATTAATTTTAATAAAATATATAAATATATAATTTGACATGTATTTTTAAATGTCAAATCATACATTTATGTTTCTAATTGAATTTTCATAAAAAAAAAAAAGTTATCATATTGATACAGTATTTGCGCAAGGTTACATAAAATATTAAAAACCAACTATTTGTGTCAAATTTTATAGAGTAAAATCAAGTATTAAAATTAGGATATATTTGCTTTATAATAAGTTAGACTTTATAATAAAAATAACTTGAGGAAATTATATCATATATTATATTTTCATTTTCATTTTCAGCTCTTATTTTTTTTTTTTATCTTTTCTATGTTTTTTTTTTTTTCAAAATTAGGCATCCCCCTTTTTTTGTGCAACGTTGATAATGCCTCCCGAAAATCTCCTGTGGTTCTACGTCATCTGCATGTACTTAAAAAAAAAAAAAGGCTGTGGTGATTGATTGATTAGCAAATGAAGGAAGATTGTGGAGACTAGGGATGATCATGTTTTTCATCTTTTAAAGGACATATACGTTACTACATAAAAAATAATTTTTATTTCAAAAATTCTAAAAATAAAACTTTAAAAATATTTTATTTTTCACTAAAATAATTTTTTTTACAATATATATATATATATATATTCTCCCACTATAATTAATATTTTACTTTAAATTTAATTTTTTTAAACTTCACTATTAAATAAATATATATATATATATATATTATAATTTTTTATTAAAGAAAAAATTAATTTTAATTATAAAAAATAAATAATACTAAAAAATAAAAAAAAGTAAAACATACAAAAATATATTAATAAAAATAGTTAAATTTATTTTTAAATAAATTTTACATAATATACATATGATCAATAAAAAAATATAATTTTAATATGTGGATGTTTGGTAGATATTTTATATATGTTTAATAGATATTTTATAGATATTATGTATTTATCTAAGTTATGTGCATTTTATGTAAAAATTATTGAATATTATGTGGATGTTGTGAGAATAAAATTTTTTAAAAAAATAAAATTAAATAAATATTAAAAATATTATGTAGATGTATTGTAGATATGTTATAGATGCATTGTAGATATAGTTTGTATTATGAAGTGTGTATTTTATTTATATTGTGTATATATTTATTTATTTATTGTATATATTAAAAATATGACATTAAAAATAAATATAAATATAAATATAAATAAATTGGAAAAAAAGAAAAAAAAATTATAAAAAAACAGAAAAAAAAAATCACCGTCCACAAAAGTAATTTTGAAAAAAAAAATGCATCCGTGTTATTGAAAACGAAACCTCAATAGTAGGTATACAATGTAATTTTCCCTCTTTTTAATCCAAATTGTGAAAAGAGGAAATTATACTCTCTGTCTCTCTCCCACTTTTGTTTTTCAAATATACTGGGCCAAATGTTTTTCTCTTTTTTAAACTTTGTCAAAATGCAGTTATTAATTTTCGGTTTTAAATTCTACAGAATCCGTATATATACTAAAAAAATTAAATTAAAATCGACGGAACCTATATATAATTTAATATATTAAAAATAATGTCTAAATCTTCACAATATTTTTTGAAAAAACAATTATATTTTGAAGTATTTTTGTAGCATTTTTTATAGTATTTTTGAAAACTTATTTTTTAAGTTATTTACATGGTTTACTACTTTATAAGTTTTGTTTTCAAAAATACTATGAGTATATATTAGTTATATGCGGATATATATGAAAATAATAATAATATATGTGAGTATATATTACATATATTTAGATATATGAAAGTATGATGAATGTCAATTATAGTCATTTTAGAAAATAATTGTTCATCAACCTCTCTCTTATTGGTTAGAAAATATTTATTATTATAATAATGAATCTATAATAAATATTTTCTAATCAATGGGAGGGAGATTATTGAATAATTACTTTTTAAAATAACTGTAATTAGTATTTTTTCTGTAAATATGTATATATATACACACACACACTTAGATACATGTGAGTATATATTAACTTATTTAGAATATCAATTTACGCTTCTTAAAATTGTAACGTTTTATATAATTTTTTCAATACAATGTGCTACTTTATGTTTAAAATCCTTTCCTTAACCATTCCCTTAATATGATGAAAATATATAATAATCTAATATTTATGTTTTAGATAAAAAAAAGAAAATTTTAAATATATTTTTAATTATATTATATGTTAAATTATTTATGTATGTATGTATATATTGTTAGGAAGTTGTAGAACGGAGTATACAATTACAACTGAAATAGAAATGAGAAACAAAATGAAAATAGTGAACTCCAAAGTTTTACGTGAAAAAAATCTCCAAATTAATTAGAGCAAAAAACCACGGGCAAATTCTAGAAGAATTTTATTATAGTAAAAAGATTACAATAATTTTTTTCTAAAATAAAGAGAGCACAATTGGCAATACTCTCTCTTATAATAGGAGAAATTAAAACCTCTCTCTCTAATAAAAGAAATGACAATATTTAGGAGAAATCACTTTTCTCTCTAAAATTCTTTAATAATTTTTTGGAATGAATTTCAAGTGAAAGCTTAATGATTTATATAGGCTTAAAAAAATAGATTGGTAGAATTTTGTAAATGGTTAGGTACCTCTTTTACCTAAGTTAGGCACCTCCATTTTTTACTAAGAATTACCTAAGTTAGGCACCTCCATTTTTTACTCTACAAAAGTAATTTTATTACCACATATCTCCCATTTAAAGTTACTTTTGTAATACTTATATCATTTCTACACTTGCCATCACCATGCTGCTTACGTATCTGCTAGGCCTAAAGAGGATCGACACCAGATAAATTTTTTACTATTAATTGGCTTTGTTAACATATCTGCTAGGTTATCTTTTGTATGATTTTTTTTTGTATATCCACACTTCCTTCTTCCACCTTCTCACGAACGAAGTGATATTGAACTCGTATTTGTTTTATCTTCGAATGAAATGTTGGATTCTTTGCCAAATGTAAAGCACTCTGACTGTCACAAAATAGAACAATCTTCTCTTGTATGTATCCGAGCTCCTCTAGTAGCATTTGCAACCATATTGCCTCTTTGCTAGCTTGGGTAGCTGCAACATATTCTGCCTCTATTGTAGAAGTAGCCACAATAGATTGCAATTTTGAAACCCAGCTTATAGCTCCTCCAGCAAGAGTAAACACATAACCTGAGGTAGACTTGCTCTTGTCAAGATCACCTGCATAATCTAAATCAACATAGCCTTCCACAGTAAAGTCTGATTCTTCATAACATAATGCAACATTTGAGGTACCATTGACATATCTTAGGATCCTCTTAACAATACTCCAATGCTCTTTACCAGGATTCATCATGTATCGACTAACCACTCCCACTGCTAGTGCAATGTCTGATCTTGTACAAATCATAGCAAACATTAAGCTACCCACTGCCGATGCAAATAGTACTCGAGACATTTCTATCCTCTCTGCTTCATTGCTAGGACTCATACTTGAGGATAACTTGAAATTAATAGGAAGGGGGGTCGAAATTGACTTACAATCTTGCATGTTGAAGCGCCGCAAGATTTTCTTCAAATAATTTTTCTGAGAAAGCTATATCTTCCTATTATTTTTGTCTTAGTAAATTTGCATCCCTAGAATCTTATTTGCTGGTCCCAAGTCCTTCATTTCAAACTCCCTAGCCAACTGTGCCTTTAAGTCTGCAATATGATATTTGTTGGGACCTGCTACCAACATATCGTCAACATATAACAACAGAATAATAAAATTACCATCACCAAATCTCTTGTAGTAAACACAAGGATCTGAACTATGTCTGTTGTATCCAATGCTCATGATAAAGGAATCAAATCTCTTATACCAACATCTTAGCGCCTGTTTGAGACCGTATAGAGATTTGTTCAACCTGTAAACCAAGTTCTCTTTTTCTTTTTCTTTAAAACCTTCTGGTTGGAGCATGTAGATTTCTTCTTCAAGTTCTCCATGAAGAAATTCAGTTTTCACATCTAATTGCTCTAAGTATAAGTCAAATGTAGCACACATTGCCAAGACTACTCGGACCATTGTGAGTCGAACAACATGAGAGAATATTTCATTGAAGTCTATACCTTCCTTCTGAGCAAATCCTTTAACCACCAATCTAGTATGATACCGCTCCACTTGGTTGTTGCCATCTCGTTTGATCTTGTATACCCATTTTTTCCTGATGGCCTTTCTTTCTTGTGGTAATGAAATAAGATCTCATATTTTATTTTTATAAAGAGCTTCAATTTCTTCTTGCATTGTTGTCATCCACAAAGAAGCTTCTTGACCATTTATAGCCTTATGGAAATTTGATGGCTCTCCATCCTCTGTTAGTAAACAATATGCGATATTTCCCTCCATGATGTATTTCATACTTTGTTGTCATTATTGAATATACATATTTTTCACTAACTTGATTTGACTATAGCACCAAAAATAAATAGGCTATAAACCTGGTGCTTTGATACCACTGTTAGGAAGTTGTAGAACGGGGTATAACTGAAGTAGAAATGAGAAACAAAATGAAAATAATGAACTCCAAAATTTTACGTGAAAAAATCTTCAAATTAATTGGAGTAAAAAACCACGGGCAAATTGTAGAAGAATTTTATTATAGCAAAAGGATTACAACAATTTCTTTCTAAAATAAGGAGAGCACGATTGGTAATACTCTCTCTTATAATAGGAGAAATTAAAACTTCTCTCTCTAATAAAAGGAAAGACAATATTTAGGAGAAATCACTTTTCTCTCTAAAACTCTTAAATAATTTTTTGGAATGAATTTCAAGTGAAAGCTAAATGGTTTATATAGGCTTCAAAAAATAGGTTGGTAGAATTTTGTAAATGGTTAGGTGCCTCTTTTACCTAAGTTAGGCACCTCCATTTTTTACCAAGAATTACATAAGTTAGGCACATCCATTTTTGACTCTACAAAAGTAATTTTATTACCACATGTATATTGTGCATATATATACATACATATATATATATATATGACAAATTTTAGCTAGAAAGACTTAAGATTTAAGGGATTAGAATATTAAATTATATGACATATTGATATAGAAATTAAAGATTATCAGGTAAATTATAAAATTTAGTTGTGAATTGGGAATTTAGATTTTTTTATTGATTTGTGTTGTTGTGATTTGGTAGATTATGAAAATTGTTTGTGAATTGAAAATATGCCATTTTTTAATATAATAATTTATTTTAATTATAAACTAAATATAAATTTATTATAAATTGAAAATTGAAAAATGAAAACTAATTATAAATTGAATGTAGATTGAAATATATAAACTAATTATAAATTAAATACAAATTGAAAAATATAAACTAATTATTTAAAAAATAACATATATTGTGTAATTTAACATAGAGAATGTAAATATAAATTGAACATGAATTGAATGTAAATTCATTATTGAATATTTAGGAAATCTCGAAATAGATATTGATAATTTTTTTAATAGAATATGAAATGAATGTGATGGAACTGATTTAAATTCAGGCTTCAAAATTTTGACCACCACATCTAATTCTATCTAACTCATTACTTTCTAGCATTTGCACTTCAACCTCAAATGGTCAAACTTCTAGTGGCGAGTTAACAACTACCTATTAACAGTTAAATTTTATAAGTTCTAAATTGAACAATAAATACACAACAATTCAACAATATTCAAAATTTAAATGTAAAAATAAATAAATATATGATGCTAGTCTTTTCTTGTATTTGCCTTGATGCAAAAGTTTCATCTACTATAGCTTAAAAAATTATTTTGGAGAAGACTCGTTATACGGTTTTGGAGACTAATACATATTTTAATTTATATTAATTAATTATAAATTATACTAAGCATATAATATTTAATTAGAGGTACATAAAAAAACTAAAGATTGTATTTTCAATCATGAACACTCAGTTATACAAATTGTATATATCCGTTAAATTTTATAACAATACATAAGTATATATGTTTTCATTGTAAAAAAAAAGTATATAAAATAGAAATAAATATTACTGTTTTATTAAAAAATAAATATAAAATTATATTTTTAAAATTTCATTTTATTTATTCGTTTTAGTGTGTGTGTACGCATGTATATATATATATATATAAAGAAAATATTCGTTATGCAAGCAGAAACATTAAAGAAGGATCTTTCTCCATTGAATTCCCTCCAACCTTGCGAGAACTTAGGGCATAATTTGCGGTATACTTCTCTAAACTTATTCCACAAAATAATGATTTTCTTTGAAATTTATGGTATACTTTTCTGAACTTATTTCACAAAATAATGATTTTCTTTGAAATTTATGGTATACTTCTCTAAACTTATTCCACAAAATAATGATTTTCTTTGAAATTTATGGTATACTTTTCTGAACTTATTTCACAAAGTAACGAGTTTCCTTGAAATTTATATACGGAAGGACTTGTACCCAGTTGAAAGAAGTTGAACAAGAAAGATTGCGTTCAACATGGGAAAGCCCATTTCCAAGTGAAGATAGTGCTATGCCCAATAACCTATAAAATTGCGTTCAACTTATTCCACAAAATATTTGGAATTTATAGCGGATGGAATTGTTGTTGCGCTTAACTTAGCTTTCCTACTAAGAGACTTACATTTATCTGGGCAATTTTTAGAATATAAAATTTAAATTGCATTTCTAGCACCACAATTTACCGAAAGAATACTAGTTCTCTTAGTAAGTGAATGGATGATAAAATATCACAAATCTTCTTTATGGAGAGAATTTTTTTCTCTCAGCAATTTTCATAATATAAAATGTAGGAGGCATTTTTGAAGGTCACAATTTATCCAAAGAATGCTAGTTTTCTCTAAGTGAATTAACACTGGCATATCAAGAGTTTTCTTTACCAAGAGAATTATGTTTCTCTCAATAATTTTTTTAGAATATAAAATTTAGACGGTATTTTGAGTACCATAATTTACTAAGGGAATACTAGTTCTCTCAGTAACTGAATGAACAATGACATATGAGTAATCTCATTTATTGAAAAAATTGAATTATATTATTGTCGGTAAAAATTTTAGAATATTAAATTTAGGCGGCATTTAGAGCACCATTGTTTGCCGAGAGAGTTTGTATTCTATCGGTACTTTTGACCAATTCACCAAAAAGTGGTTGGTGAAATATTAACACTAACCAGGAATGGACCTAGGGGGGGGGGGCAAACGACCCCCTCACCGGAGACCAAAAGCACTTATATGGCAGCTAGCAACCCTACAAAGGAGGTTTACAAAAAATAAATATCCAGAGAAAAAAGAGGGAGGGGCGATGAGCGAGAAAGAGAAAGGGAGGAAGAGGGAAGGCCGGCGTAGCTACCAAGCCCCCACCGTCCGACCTGACGGTAGCCGTTGCTCCTCACTAGTGCACCAACCATGAAATTTTACCTCTCTTGGTGCATGTCTGGTTCCGCCACTGACTTTCTTCTTTTTTTTTCTTCTTTCTTCTTCAATAATCCCTTTCTTATCTGTCTCTCTCTAACTATCTTCTTCACCGGCACTAATCACCGGTTGGTATATTTCTTGGATTTCTTTTTCTTTTTTTTGTTTATTTGTTTATTTTTTTTAATTTCTATTTCTTTTTTTCTTTAGTTTTTCCATTCCAGTGGGTTTTCATTTGGGATTTTTGTCTCTATAGGCTTTGATCTCTAGGTATTGTTCTTAAATTTTTCTTATAATTTGATTTTTTTTTATTTTCTGTTAAAAAATTTTTGTTTTTATATTTTGTTAAATTGTAAAATTATCTATTTTATTAAATTTTGTTTTTTGTTGTTAAATTGTTTCACAAATACATTGGTATTTTATGTGAAAATTATAATTTTGATTGAATAGTGAAATAATTTAAAAAATTGAAAGGAAGTTTTATTTTTTATTTTATTTGACAATTTCTAATTTTATTATATTAGCAAAGTTTTTGACCATTTAATAACAATAATTTACCACTCAATAAGAATTTGAGATAATTAGTGATCGGAAATTTAATTATGTATAAATCAAACTTTTATAATTTTTAATAAAATAAATCAAATTAGAATTATTAATTTCACAAATTTCAACTCAAAAATTTACTAAATAAAAAATATGGATTTCATTTGATATATTACTCGAAAACCATCCAAATCAATCCTCCACTAAAAAAATTGAAATAAATTATTTTTTTAGGTAAAAATTAGATGTTTTAGTATTAGGTAAAATAATTTATTTTCTTTTAACAAATTTAGTGTTTTTAATTTAATAAAAAAATTTCTCCTAAAAAGATTTAATTATCAACTTGGATTAATAAAATTTAATTGCAGAAGTTGTATATTACTAGGAAAAAAATTAAATATTAATATAAATTAATCATATATTCAAAATAATATATTGAACTAATAAAAAATTAAATTGAAATATAATTGAAATCGTATATTAATATAAATTAATCATATATTAAATTTATATTTTTTATTACAAATTTAATATTTATAGGAAAAACAAAATTTTTGAAATTTAAAACCATTTGTTAGATATGACTAGACATTCACAAAGTACCCGTGGAGGCAAATTTGGCTTTATGTCTAGCAGGGAGCATCCAGTGAGTAGACTTTCTGAGGACAGTTTAATGAAAAGTATTCCTCTCATTCTGTTATGGATGTCACCCAGTTGGGGATTGACTTACTATCGGATTATGCTCATTCCACTCTGATACACACTTCAGTTCCAACTCATCTACTTTCGTTGCACCATTTGCAGAAGCAAAACCTATAGGTGTTGATGTAAGCAAAGTAGCAACAACATCAACTAGACCCTAGGAGAGAATAAATGTCACTTTCCGTGTACACGAGTAAGTAATCAATTTTAATGAGTAAATATTTTTTCTATTATTTTAGAACATTAAATATTAATGAGTAATTATTAATGAATATTTTCAAAAATTATAGTAAGATTATGGAGCCATCTAATTCTATATCACGAAAGATTAGACAAATACTTACCAAGAAGAAGGAGTCGACATGAATAAATTGGAAGTCAATGTCCAAAGAAACAAAAGATTTTTATTTTAAGGAATTTAAGGTATAATTATTATCTTATTATTTAAAATAATTATCCAAAATATCTAATAAATTTAAGTATTTAATTAATCTTTTTTTCAAAAACATTTTTGGTTGGTGAAGGCAATCAACAATTTAGTCAAGGTCTCGAGGATCACCTTCTAAAGAAAGAATGTTATCCACAATAGCAATATGATAAATGAACATAAAGAGAGGGGCAAGCAGTCAAAATATTTTTATGATGAGTCATGGCCCACCCTTTAGGTGCACTAGGCATCTCCAGTGGGCAGGGCTCGTTCTTAGGTTGCCTATCATAACAGGCTTCATACCCTTACTGATGGGGCAGAACTATCTACACATATGAGAGACAGTAGATTGCATTATAAGCATATCCGTCGATTGGTAAGTATAATTTAATTTTTTTTATTTATGTTAATTATATTTAATGTTATATTAATTTTTTAAATAGTTATTTAATTTTTTTATTATTTACTAGGCAAAAAAAGTTGGGGTGGGCCTCCATTGAGCATGAGTTGTTCATCAATACACGCACAAAAAATTATAATGGATAGACTTTCATCGATTTGCACTTCTGAGAAGTACATGTAGGTGGACCATTTTTATTTAAATTTTTTTCATTGACTATTTTTCAGTAAATTATTTATATTTTATTATTTAATTTTTTTACAAGATCACTTTATATCAGCTCAGGACTAACTATCTCAGACATATGAGCCTATTGATGTGACTCAGTTGTTTATTGAGACTACTGGTGAGGTGAAAAAGAAGAGGGTGTATGGCTAGACTCTTAATATGTCTTTGACGTTAGCATATTATATTCAGTTTTAGCTTCTTCATCAGAGCTGCAGCAACAAATGGAGCAGATGAAGGCTAATTTTGAGGAGCAGCTCACAACATGAAGAGAGATGGGAGATCGACTTGAGCGAAAGCACATAATGCGAGACTAGATGCAGAGAGAGTTTCAAGAATAATTTGATTAGTTTGCTCGACAATATATCTCCAATGCCTCCATCTCTCAATCTTCAACTCATAACCCTCCTGCTCCACTTGATGAAGATCTGTCTCAATCTCCTATTCAATAGTTTTTTTCTTTTCGTTTATTTGTGTATATTATTACAAGATTTTATTTGTACATTATTTTTATTTTATTTTTATATAGATATATTATTAAGTTTTTAATTTTCAACTTTTTATTTATATTTATTTTTATCTCATATATCATTGTCGTAAAATAAAATAACATAAAAATTATTAAATATATTATAATAATATTAAAATAATTAAATTTAAAATATAATTAACAAATAAATATTAATAAATTATAAATATTAAAATATAATAAAAAAATTAAAATTTTCATTTAAAAAATTTATGAAAACTAGCAATAGATTTACCAAAAAAAAAGAAAACTAAAACATTTTACTATCAGCTTTATTAACGAAATATGAAATAATTAATTTCTGATAGACTTCTGAACTTGGTAACAAATTTAACATTTATTTACTGATGGATATGTTGTCGGTGATTATCGATAGATTAATCACTCTGTCGCCACGGTTTTCTTTCTCACTATAAAATATTATGTCGGCAAGTGGTCGCAATTTGTCAGCCTCTCATTTTTCTAGTCAGTAAATGAAATGCAGACAAGGTTTTCACCAATAAAAAGTTATTGTCAGGAATCTCAATACAGTTTATTACCAACATATTTCTTTTAGTTGCCAATGGAATATTCCGTTAGTAATGCGTGTGCTTTTTGTAGTGTATTCTCTTGATCAATGAGGTCACTTATAGTCCAAAGGCTCATTCTCTCCTTGTTAAGGTAGAGCAATTTCCCGCCAGCCCGGTTGGCTCAACCTAGCTTGGCCCTGCTCCGTTGTGTTGGGTATGGTCACAAGATAATGTGCTAGACTTTGAGCATTATTTTATAGCCCGAAATACATTCGAGTTGGGTCTCAAGCCTAATAGAAATTGCCTTGGGCTAGCCCACCCCAGCCCGAACTTTTTTTGAAAGTTAATTTTTAGTATGATTTTTCTTATATGTGTATTAGTTATGTTATTTTTAGTTTGATTTTTTTTATTATATATTAGTTATGTTATTTTTAGTTTGAAAAAAAAAACTAAAAACAAGAAGTTGAATATTATAAATTTATCATAAAGGGTCATAAGGCATTAAAATCACCATATTTTTATTTTGTCATTATATATTTGAATTCTTTTTCATGAATAAGTATATTTAAAAAATATTTTAAAAAAAGGGATTTGGGCCTGTAAGGCTTGGCCCGTCGGCCTAGGTGGCCCGAATGAACTGAATCACTTAGGCTATGGGCTAGGCTTCGAGCCCCTCCTACTAGCCCGAAGATAGCTTAGGCCAGACTATGGGTAAGGGCCAAACTAGGCTCGTGCTCAGCCATACTCCTTGTGTCCTTCCTAAAGGGTTTCCACTTTACGATGGCAATTATGTGGCAGCCAAACATTTTGCCAAATGTCAATTCCTATGCCATTTCCAACATGCTATCTACTACTAGTTCTAATCAGTTCCTTAGTAGCCAAGATACTTTGCCACACATAACTCATATTTCCTCTAATTGAAGAATTTAACAAATTTGAATTTCGATAATATTTGGCTTTATAAACCTGAGCAACCAGAGAATGTAGATTGGTTAATAATCTGCCAGTTTGTTTACCCAGCATTGCTATATTTAAATCATGAATTCTATAAAAATTCAATCCTCCTTGACCTTTTGGCTTGCACATCCTCTCTTATCTCATCCATATAAATGAATCGTGCATTGATTCACTTTTAATTATAATCAATTAATTTATTAAAATTTTAATTTGAATTAATATAAAATGTACTCAACTGTCGACACATATCCATCGATTAATATTAAGGGTTAAAACTTAAATTTTAAGATAATTATAAAATTTTAAACTAAAAATTAAAAAATCTTCAAAAGACATAAATATGAAGATAAAAATTCAAAAATTAAAAAAAGAAAAAAGAAAAAAGATGGAATGTTGATGATCTTGGGTTTCATGATGAAACCATAACTAAGATATATTAATAATAATCAGCACTGTTACCGCCAACTTCCCTTACTTGAGCACATGAAAACCCACAATACCTACCCACCCCAACTTATTACCATTTATCTATTTCTTCGTTTATCATAAGTTTGCTACTCAATTTGATTTTACATCAATGGCGGCTTTCAGATATCCAACCCTTGTCAACAGATGAAGTCATCTTTATGTTCCCAGAGTACATACGACAACCATGATCAAGAGCTAGTAGATCTTATTGCCATGTCTCTCACAAACACAAGCTAGAGCCTTCTCATAGTCAGCCATCAAATCGCCGCCTATATGTGATCTTGGTTTGTTCCCATTCTTTACTATCCAACCCTTACCATCGATCCTTGCTACCGACTCAAGTAGTGGCGGAACCAGAGACTTGTTGAGGGGGGGGGGGCAAAATTACCAAGAGAAAAAAATTACAGACGAATTATGAATAAAATTGAATATTTAATATTACAATAGTTCAACAATTAATTTACATTACTAGATTGACTACACCTAAGATGTGGTAATTGTATTCTACGAGTTTGCATTTTTTGAAAACGTTGCATAATAGCTTCATTTTCAATTTTTACAAAAATTTCCTTCTCCACATAACACACCAAGCAATCGGTCAGAAAATCATCTCCCATTTTATTGCGCAAATCCGTCTTGATAATGTTCATTGTTGAAAAAGCTCTCTCAACAGTAGCCGTTGCAACAGGTAAGACTAAAGCTAACTTAATAAGCAGATATACCAAAGGAAATATAATGTCATAACCTGTCTCAACCATTTTCTGAGCAAGAGTTCCAATGTCATAGAGGTCAGAGAAAGTTGTATTCCTTCTTACATCAGCAATGTAGGTCTTAAGTTGATCTTCAAGTATCATTCGATCAGTATTGGAGAAATCATTTGGATATAGTTCAGCAAGACGATGTAATCGAGATCGCTTGAAGTTGGAGAATGAATTTATAGGTGAAAGACAAGCAATGCATAAAAGCAATTCCGAACTTGTTTCTGTAAACCGATTTTCCATTTCTTGTGTAATAAAATCAACAACCTAGTATTGAATAAAAGAAAATTAAGTTGTATTATAGAAATTTATAGTATCATAATACAAAGAAGAATAATTACCTGACAAAATATTTCCACTCGAAAGTAGTGATAATAAGTAATAGGAATACCAGCACGCTTAGAACGTAGACGACCCGGAACATTATCTTCCATATTAGGGACCGTGACATCATGATCTATGCAAAAATCATTAACATCTTGTAATAATTCATCCCATCCATTTTTCCTGAAGTCTTGCAATTGCTGTTTGACCGTTGCAATTAAATGTACAGCATTGTCCATGCATTGATCCTTTCGTTGTAAGACTTGAGATAGATCATTTGTCAGTCCTAAAACTGTCTTCATTAAGTAAGTAATGAAAATAAAATCATAACTTTCCATTTTATCAATCAAGCCCACAGCTGTGCCTTGAGTTCTTTGTTCAGCTCCATCGTCTATTATGTTTTCAAGAACCGCTTTCACTGCTGACCACATAGACAGAAGCCGCTCAATTGTTTTATAATGAGAACCCCAACGCGTGTCACCGGGTCGAGCCAAACTTGTTTCTTGATGTAATCCTCTTCCTGATTGAATATCACCTCTTTCCAAACGTTGAACGATTTCATCATGCTATTTTTTACGGAGAGCATCTCTCCTTTTACATGAAACTCCAACCATATTCACAATCATTGTAACATATTCAAAAAAATTACTCACATATCTATTTCTCCTCGCTGCTGCTACAAGCACTAATTGGAGTTGATGAGCGAAACAATGAATATATCTTGCTTGGGGATTTTCATTTAAAATGAGGGTTTTTAACCCATTGAATTCACCTCGCATATTAGAAGCCCCATCATAACCTTGGCCTCGAACTTTACTTAGTGACAACCAATGTTTTGTAAAGAAATCTTCAAGTGCACTTTTTAAAGACAAAGCAGATGTGTCACTCACATGTACCACTCCAACTAATCGCTCCATCACTTGTCCCAACTTGTTAACATATCTCAATACCACAGCCATTTGTTCTTTTACAGAATTATCATGAGCCTCATCAATTAATATAGAGTAAAAGTCATCACCAACGTCCTTAATAATAGTTAGTGTTGTCTCTAAAGCACAAGCACTCACTATTTGTTTCTGGATATGTGGAGAAGTGAGTTGATTATTTCCAGGAGCATTTGAATTAACTACATTTCCAACATCAATATTGCGTTGACTGTACCAATTGAGAAGTTCAAGAAAATTACCCCGGCAAAAAGTCTTTTTCTGACTCATCATGTCCTCGAAAAGCTAAGCCATTTGCTAAAAGAAAATGTATACAGTCAACAATAGCTGTCAAACGTGTCCGATAATGCCTCTCTTGCTCTTGGCTGTGGGAAGATAATATATGAGACACACTTTGTCTTTGATTTTTGAAACCAACATATAGTACTCTTGCATTATTGTGTGGACTATTGGAACCACTAACGTGTTCATTAAATCTCTCCGTGGCCTTTTTCCAATTGCGAAATCCAATTTCTGTGAATACATTATCTCCTCGTTTTGATCCTCTATTCGAACTAAAAAGATAACGCCAGAAACAAAATGCTGCATCTTTGGAAATACTGTATTCCAACCACTCAAATTTAGAGTACCAATTCTCTCTAAAACTCCTCATAATGTTTCCAAATTCTGTTTGGGGAAAATTATGGCCACGTGGTTGGCAATGACCTTTAGCCACATATTGTCTTCTAATCTCATCCATAATCTCAACATCAAACTTATAAATAGGTTTACGCAATGCGGGGTCACCCACAATATAATCAAAACTAATATCCGGACGCCTTATATCATCACTAGATACCTCCTGACTTGCATGACTACTTAATGTAGGGATCGGTGTCGAAATAGGGATATTAGAGGATTCACCATATTCATTCCGTATTCTCTTAGTCTTGATCACAAATTTATCCATATCTGTTCAATTTAGAATTAGTTTAACCTAAGTTATATTCAGCATTTTAAACAATAACAAGACATTAAATTGCATTTTATATTTAAAACCTAATAACAATTCACAAAATACTAACAAAAGCAATTAATTCAACATAATCACAACACATATCATTTTAATTAAATTATTATAATTAATTAAAATTCAAATAAACAACAATATATATTTATATAGAAAATAAATTATCAATTTTTACCTAAATCTTAATAATCACAAATACAAATAATAAAAATAAATTCAATTAATACAACATAATTAATAAATTATATTCTATATTTAAAAACCATATTGATTAAATTATACAACATAATTAATAAATTAATACAACATAATTAATAAATTATCAATTTAAATTATACAACATAATTAATAAATCTATTTTATATATAAAAAAATTTCCAATTCTTTACCTAAAATTAAAATTTGCAAATCACCATTTATTAACCTAAAAAAATTATCATAAATTCACAAATCACAATAAATTTAATTAATTTAACTAATTAATAAACTGTATTCTACATTTAAAACCCAATATATAATCTATTTTATAAATAAAAAAATCTCCAATTATTTACCTAAAATAAAAATTATCAAATCTCCAATTTTTAACCTAAAAATAACTATCATAAATTCATAAAACACAATAAAATCAATTAATTCAACTAATTAATCTACATTCTATATTTAAAATTAAAACCCATTATATAATCTAAATCCTCAATTTTATTAACCTAAATTATAATAATTACAAAAAAAAACAAATTAAATAATAAAATTAAAAAAATTACAGAAATTTAAAAAATCTGTTGCTGCCGCCTGCCTGCTCGTGCTCGGTCGTCGCCGTCGCCGTCGCCGTCGCCGTCCGTTCACTGTCTCTCTCGCCTGCTCGCCGGTCGTCTGCAACTCAACTCTCTCTGTCTCTGCCTCTCTCGCTCGAGCTAGCAGCAGGCTGCTGCTGCTGGCTTTATATATTTTTTAACCCTTTCAAGTGAAACGGCGCCATTTCACTTAATAGAGTTAAAAAAAAAATTTTAAAGCCCCGAGGGGCATTTCAGTAAATTCACGTGAGAGGTTGTCTTCAACCTCTCACGTGAACGGGTCTCTGCTGACTGCGTGAGAGAGGCAGCAGCCAGCAACAACGACGGAGGGGGGGCGGAGCTCTCCCTATATATGTGTTCATTGCCGCCGGCGAGGGGGGGGGGGGTCGTCCGCCCCCACACGACCCCCCCCCCCCCCAGCTCCGCCCCTGGACTCAAGTGAGTTCTTCAATTCTTATTTATTTTCGAATTTGTTATTTGCTTTTTTTTTTCTTCTTCTTAATAAACTAGAATTAAAGTATTTTAAGTTTATATATTCTAATTTGGTTTTTAAGTTTTACATTTGCATTCCAAGTGTTAGTTTATTCAATGAAAGTTTAAGATTAGATTTAACAAGGCCCTCCAATTATCTTAAGAATATTGAGATTTTGACATTCAAGAGAACAAGTGGGTATTTCTTCTATTTTTTCTTTTTGAGTTTTTAATATTTTTGAATCTTTTACTTTTGAAGATATTTTTAAATTTTTATTTTTGAATAGTTCTAATAATCTACAAATTTTTTTTTTAAATTCTTATTGTTCCCATCACGGTCTTAGCCAAACAGTGCTACCTAATTAACAAGTAGTTGTGAGCATGAGAAAGTTCTCGTCGTCATGTCAGTCCTAAACTCATCATCATATAACATCATCATATCATAACCCGTAACCTAGATCTTATGTGGTCCCATATCATCCTGACCCTATCTGGCAAATACAAATAATATGCAAGTATACAATCAACTCAAGCACTAACACACATTATGCTTTTTATAATCTAGTATTGATAATAATAATTATATATGCCCACTTCACAAGCAATTGATGCAATTATGCAACTATAACTATTATCGTAAATTAGGGGAGCAATGCATTATATTAATTTATATAACTCATAGTAGACAAAACCCAATAAATCTTCTTAAATCATCCGATTGCCGATGGAAAAATACATGAAAATTATTTTTAAACAACAAACAAAAATTATTAAAATACAGACCAATAAATGACTCAAAAGATTTTGCTGAAATTTCATTAGAGTCTTCCCTATAACTAGGACGTTCCCCCTGAAACAATACAAGAAAATAACACTTTTAAATACCTCACAATAGTCAAAATCAACTTAATTGCCCTATCTGGGCCTCCATCAACATTCTCAAGAACAACAATCCAACACAATCTTAAATACAATTAGTTTATTGAACTACCACAATATATTCACTAAATAATAATAATAATAACTAATATCAATATTAATATTAATAACAAATTTATTCAATTTAACCTTTAATACTATTTATTTAATTTCCTTACAAAATACTTAAGATTTAAAGATATATGCTAAATTAAATTTGAACAACTCTAAGAAAATAATTTTATAATCATCCTTCAATCATAAATAATTAATATATAATTTTATTTTCCATAATTTCCAAAATAATTACTTAATATTTTAAATGTATCCTAGTTTAATTTAGATAACCTTAAGAACGAAATTCTTTTAAATAGCCCTTAATTAAAACTAAAGGCTTAATACATCAATTGCCCACTAAACTTGGCAGATTTGGTCATTTTACCCCTTGTACTTATGCATTTGTCAAATTGCCTTCTGTACTTATTTATTTTATTCCAATAGACACTTACATAATCACATATTGGTCACTTTGCCTCTTGTACTTGTATATTTTGTATTAAATAGATACTTATATGCAACTGTACCACTATTTTTATTTAGGTACTTATTGAGTATCAAATAGACAAGTACAAGGGGGCAAAGTGACTAATATGAAATTATATAAGTATCTATGTTGAACGATTAGTGTGTTTTATAGCTCAGTACTGCAAGTATACATATTGTAGCTTGTAAAGTGACAGTAAAGATCATTCCCACAGAGAAGGAGTAAATTGACTAACTATAATTCAATTTAACTATTATCTGAAAATAAATAGATTGATTTGATATTTTAAAAATTAATATCTACTATCTCTAATTTAAAATTTGAAATTAAATCCAATTTTAAAATTTAATTAAACTAAGATAATTATCTACTAATTCAAATTTCAAATTAAAATTAAAAATTTTAAATTCAAATAATTAAGATAAACAAGTAAGATTAGGTTTCATTAAAATTATTTCAAATGGGCTAAAATAACTTTTCAAACTAATCCAAATCTTAAATACCCATCGTCCATAAATCAAAATACACCTAATCCCACTAAGGAGATTAGTTACTCATAATTAAATTAAACATAAAATCATAGAAATTAATAATCCAAACATTAAATTCATAATTCTAATATTCAATTCAATGAAATAGCAAAAGTATTAAAGAAAATATAAACTTGAAAATCTAAACCGAATATAATGTTCAAACTAGACGGATGAAGCTTACAGAAATGATGGCATCCTCCTCAAAGCATAATCCTCTTCTTCTTCTTATCTCCAATGATGGATTAAGCTAATCAACCATAAAAAAAATGAAAATTATAGAAGAGTTGCCCTTCAATGGCTGCTGTCAGCTCTCTCTCACTAAAAAAAATATATTCCTCTTTCCAATCTATTTCTGCTAAAAATTTGAATTTCAATTTCAAACCCGATTTTCTATCAGATAACGACCTTATCTCCCTCTGGCTTCTTCATCAAAGTTGTATTCCTTGAAAATTATATGACCTTTGGCTTTTCAATCACCTCATTTAGACTTTAGAAATCCAAGATATGACCCAATTACTCTTATTGGTTCGGCCTGAAATTATGCTTTAGCATCTCAGACCTAATTTTGACTTAATAGTTGGATGCATAAACGATCTTGGATTTTAATAAAATAGAGCTCTATAGAAATCTTAACATGTCCTCTACAAACTTCATGAAGATAATGTTTCCAATCTCAAACTCTATCATCACTGAAATTTTAATTGAAATTTTAAGGGTCCAATCTGCCTAAAATTTTAGTTTGCAAGAGTCTTACAAAAATTAATTCAAACTAAGCTTTATTTAAAAATAATTAACGTAAAACACATAAATAAGCTTAGAATAAATTAATTCAACTCAATTTCATGCTAAAACTGATAGAAAAATATATGATCAATATGCACTTATCAAATTCTCCCACACTTAAACTTTTGCTAGTCCTCGACAAATTAACCATCATTAAATCAAATCCCAACAATCAGCCAAACATAATTAACCAAAGAAAAATAACAATCACTTATCCTCAACTTAAAACACTAAACTTCTAAGAATCATAACCTTAAACAACTTCACAAACTATGCTTACTTATATATTAGGGTGATTTACAAAAATTTTTATATCAAACTATAGCCATAAGAAATTCATCATAATTTCACTAATTTAAGAATATAGCAAGCATCACTAAGTAGTCAACTCTACACAATAATTGAGGATCAATAAGAACTATGTATTTATCATTATTATTATTATTATTATTATTATTATATATTCAATAGGTGCATTATATATATATATATATTCAATGGGTACATTTTATGCTCCATCTCATTATTATTATTAATTTCTTTCTCTTTTTCTCTTTTTTTTCTTATATATATAGTGGATGCATTTTATGCTCCATTCCACTTAATTATCTAAAACGAGTGCATTTTACGCTCCATCTTGCAAAAATTTTATAATATATTAATTATATATAATTATGCATAATTCTCATATCATATCTTTACATAATTACACAATTTACTACTTTAGTGATACATACAAACTTAAGAATCTATTGCATCACAATGAACTCAAAAAGCTATGATAAAAATAATTTTAACTATTCTTTAAAAAAAAATAAGTGCTCTTAATTTGTAAAATTTTTCAAGCTCATAACCTCATCCATTCCATGCATTAAATTGAAAATAAGCAAAAAGTATTTTAATCTAGCTAAAGAGTTTAATTATCATTAATTAACACAATCAATAACAAGTAAAGAACAAGTAGGAATAAAAAATAACCCAATAGATTGAAAAATAGGAGTAAAAAAAATTCTAATATTTATTAAAAACTGAAATTTAAATCTAGTACAAATAAAAAATAAAAAGAAACCAAATTAAAAACAAAAGACAACCTAACCAAATATCATATAAATCAAACTAATAATAAGAGTTAATTAGAATCTTCTAAGCATCTCCTTCTTCCTTTTTAATGATTACTTCATTGAACTGCTCTTTCTTAGGGATTTTAGGAGGTTTTCCTCTTTTATTTTTTTTTTCCAATTTTGAATGCCTACCTCTCTTCCTTTTGATTGGTGATGACTTAGGTTCATAATCATCGCTTAAAGTATCATCTAAAACTACTAAGTCAAGTTGTGATCCAGTTTTTTCACAAGCTTTCTCTAATTTTTCCCTTTTCACTATCTCATCAAGATCCATAGTGCATTCATTAGGATCAAGATAAGCATGCCTAAAAGCGTAGAAGGTAGTGAGTTGTTCAGGAATTTCTACAGGTGGATTCACATAAGATTTTTTTAGATCCTAAATCCGTCTCCATACTTCCAAGCCCAAGTGTATAAACTTTCTTTATTATTCATCATTCTCTATTCTAAGACTTTGCTAATAATGAATTAGAATTGCTAGGAACTCAATATTATATAGAGAAGAAATAAAGACTAATCCTAATGCCACTTAACTAAAAAAATTATACTTAAACTCTTATTATTAAAGTTGATTAATTAAAAACAAATTCTTAGTTTACTAGGATTAGGAGTTCAATTCAAAATAAAAGAATAAATATAATTCTAATCCTAGAAAAACTAAAACATATAACTAAAATTTAATTAAAACCTAATAATAATAATAATAATAATAATAATAATAATATATAATAATTTTTTCAAAAAAACCAAAAAATATGTTTTTATTTTATTTTTTATATATTATTTTTTATTCAAAATTTTTTATATCTTTAATCTTTTTTTGTTTATTTTTTTTATAAAGGAGATAAAAATATAAATTAAAGAAAAATTCTCAAAAACAAAAATAAAAACAAGAAGAAAAATTCATAAAACAAAAATTAAATAAAATAGCAAGACACATTAATCTACTACTCTCCTCCCCCACTTTAATCTTTTCATTGTCCCCAATGAAAAATAAGTATAAAAAATAAGAAAACCACAAATAACAAGAAAAAGAAAATATAATAAGAAAAAGATAAAGGATGAAGGCTTCCCTGTATTATGGCGATGCTGGAGGTGATGGAGTCGGAGAAGGATAGACAAACCCGAAAACTCGATATACTTCATTAACTTATAGTTAAGATAGGTCTGGCTTCTTTCCATGTTGATAATTCATTGATTCATGGATCCTAATTGGTCTCCCATCATCCTTTGTTGTTCCTCCATGACATGCAACTGTGCGCTCATATGCTTATTTGTTTCGTCCATTGTATCGAGCTACTTTAAAACCTGTCACCATCCCTGTTCTTCATTATCATTATTATCATCCTCATCTTCATCACTTTCCTCATCATCATTTCCTTCTTCATCATTTATTGGTTGGTCACTTGGCACAGTGCTACTAGAACCTACTTGAAATAGGTTCTTGAAACACCATCCTATTGTGGGATCCTTCAAGTTACTGCTTGCATCCAAAATCTTAGCACGGTACAAAGTATCAAATGAATATGGCTCTCCACTAATGCACTCCATTGAGGTATTGATAGGATTAAAAATATTAAAATAAACTACTAATCCAGTAACAATATGACCTAATGCAATGGTGCTCTTGGAATGTTGAGCAATAAACATCAAACTCTGAAAAATATTATATGTTGTAGAAATTTTCTTATTCTTATATACACAATACAACATAAACAAATCTTGAGTTGAAACTTTATTACTCTCTTTTTTTCCAAATAAAAAATGACACATAAATTTATGTAATAACAATAAACTATGATCATGAATCAACTCATTAGGTGCATTTCTAATGTTGAACGAATTAAATCCAGTTAATGTGTTCTAAAATTTATCAATATTAAATTTTGAGAATGAGTACAAGTACCTCCTTAGGTAAGCCTAAGGCTTCGAACATAACATCATGATCAATTACATAATCCACACCACACATTCTACACTCTAAATTCTTATATTTAGATTTTGAAATTTTAAGAGTTGTAAAGAATTTGAGAGTGAGTTCTTTATAAGTGTGATATCTCTTTTGTACCAATTTTTCCCATCTTAATCTACTAAACAATTGTTTCATTCTATCATCAATACCCAAATGCTCAAAAATACCGTGGCCAAAATATCTACAAAGAGAAACATTTCTTAAGCATAGAAATAAAACTTTCTTACGTTCTTTTTTATTATAAATGGGAAAAAGAGCATCAAAAAGGGAAGATGTATCTACCTCAACCCTTGAAGAGCTTAAAGCCTTCTCCTTCCCTTTCCGTGTAGAAGCTTTCCTTATAATACTTTTTACTCTTGAAGCCATTGTTGAATGATTTAAGTAATGGGTAATGTGTATTTAGTGAAGATTTGTGGGCTTATGGAAAGATTTCGGCCAGATTTTAAAGGTTTATAGTTAGGGATTTGGGAAAGGAAGTTGGAAGTGTTAGAGAGAGAGAGAGAGAAGAAGAAAAGAAAAAGAAATAAAGAAAAAGAAAGAGCTGATAGGGTTTTATAATTTTTTTTTAAATAGTAAGAGCAGCCCTGTTGTGATTGTGCCTTGTGGCATGATCGTGACAGAGGCGCCATATGTAGCAGCATAATCGCACTGCTGCTCGAGCGACTGAAAGGCTAACTCTTCTTTTGCGATTGTATGACTCTTTGCCATCGCAACATGTGATCGAGCTTGCTATCTTTCATTTTTTTACTAGGATCGTCATGATCGCTCTACTTAACTCGATTGCTCTACTCAGCGCGATCGCAACAGAGGGCAGTTCCCTCTCTATACGCTTGCGCTGGCCCTTCGCTCACGTAGGTTGCGGACTTTTGTCTGTAGTAATCACGACAGACGTTTGGGCCATATTATTATTATAATTTCTCTTTTTTTTAAAGCATTCAAACTTATCTTTTTGTGCTATTTCTTCTCCACTTTTGCTATTTGCTTGACAATAAAAATAAAAATAAAAACATTAAAGAACATAGAATTAAAACACCCACCTGCAAAACACCAACAAACAAAATTAATAACTCCAATATTATATAAAACAACTATTAAAACTTCAAATTAACTTAATTCAATGAATTAAAACTACTAAAACACATTGATTAAATGGTAATAAAGAAATAGAAAATTGGGTTGTCTCCCAAAAGCGCTTGTTTAAAGTCTGCCGCTCAACTTTTTTCTTTGAAGCTCAAACATAAAAGTAACAAACCAAAGCCTTATAAATTGGTTCACCAATTATATATGGTTTTAATATTTGTCCATTAACTGTAAAAACTTGATTTGAGTTATTTTGAATGTCCACCCCTCCTGAAGGATGAACTTTAACTATCTTAAATGGCCCTGACCATCTAGACTTAAGTTTTTCAAGAAAATGTTTAAGTTTAGAATTGAACAATAACACATATTGGCCTTCATAAAAATTGCACACCCGGATATGCTTGTCATGCCATGCCTTGGTTCGCTCTTTATATAACTTAGCATTCTTATACATACTAAGGAGCAATTCCTCAAGTCGACCGAACTGAAGTAACCTCTTTTCACCTGCTGTTTTCATATCAAAATTTAAATGTCTAATTGCCCAATAAGCTATATTTTCTAATTCTACTAGAAGGTGATAAGCCTTATAAAAAACCAACCTATATGGAGACATTCCAATGGGTGCCTTAAAAGAAGTTGGATAAGCCCATAAATCATCATCCAATTTTAGTGCCCAATATTTCCTAGAATGTCCCACAGTTTTCTCTAACATCCATTAAATTTTTCTATTAGAAATCTCTACCTGACCACTCATTTATGGATGATAAGTTTAGACCTATGATTTTAACCATAGCTAGTCCGATGCTAATTAAAAAAAGGCTAAGTTATAATCGGTCCGTTCTTCATAAACTTAAACCTATTTTAAGCTTTTGATTAGATTGGTACAATTTATTGAGGCCTGAAATAAGCTAGTTCAATCTTTAAAACCCTAAATAGTTTTATTTTGAAGGTTTAGTTGGGTTTAATTTGATGTGGGACATTTAATTGCACTTCATAGGTGTACCATGTCGAATTGGGATGCCCCAATTTGATATGGGACATCCCAATTCGATATGGGGACCAATTTTTGGACTTCATGTTGAATTAGGACAATCCTAATTCAACATGGTCTTGGTTTGCCTCAAATTAAATTGCTTTTAATCCGACATGGTCTTAGTTGGCCTCGAATTAAATTGCTTTTAATCTGACATGCTCACGTTTTGTCTCGAATTAAAAACAATCTAATTCAATAAGCCTTAATAAACTGTTTCAAAACAGGAAGTTTTACGAGGTTTTAACCTAATATATCCTTCTATAAATACAAGATTAAAGAGAACCAATGGGCATTAGCAACCATTAAGCAATACTAAATTTTACACAGAGCAACGAAACAACTAAAAAGAGTATCAACACAAAGATCGTTGATTTTGACCCTAGCTAGTCCGATGCTAATTAAAGAAAGGCCTAAGTTATAATTGGTCCATTCTTTGTAAACTTAAACCTATTTTAAGCTTTTGATTAGATTGGTACAATTTATTGAGGCCTAAAATAAGCTAGTTCAATTTTTAAAACCCTAAATAGGTTTATTTTGAAGGTTTTGTTGGGTGTAATTTGACGTGGGACATTTAATTGCACTTCATGGGTGTACCATGTCGAATTAGGATTCCCTAATTCAATATGGGACACCCCATATTGAATTGGCATGGCCCCAATTCAATATGGGAACCCAATTCGATATGGGACACCCTATATCAAATTGGGATGGCCCCAATTTGATATAGGGAGGTCCCATATCGAATTAGGGCTTCCCCAATTCGATATGGGACATCCCATATCGAATTGTGGAAGCCCCAATTCGATATGGGGACCAATTT
This sequence comes from Garcia nutans, assembly GCA_947685225.1. Classification (NCBI taxonomy): domain Eukaryota; kingdom Viridiplantae; phylum Streptophyta; class Magnoliopsida; order Malpighiales; family Euphorbiaceae; genus Garcia; species Garcia nutans. The sequence goes on along the minus strand of CANTUV010000059.1, from coordinate 7,548,954 downwards.
TGGGACTCCATGTTGAATGAGGACATGGTCTTGGTTTGCCTCGAATTAAATTGCTTTTAATCCGACATGGTCATGGCTGGCCTCGAATTAAATTGCTTTTAATCTGACATGCTCATAGTTTGTCTTGAATTAAAAATTATCTAATTCGATATGTCTCAGTAAATCATTTCAAAACAGGAAGTTTTACAAGGTTTTAACCTAATATATCTTTCTATATATAAAGGATTAAAGAGAATCAGAGGGCATTATTAACCATTAAGCAACACTGAATTTTACATAGAGCAACAAAACAACCAAAAAGTGTATCAACATAAAGATGAAGCAACCATTAAACACAGAATACTATCCAATCTATAAAACAAGGTCATGACTACTGTCTTGAATTTTGTTTAGCCAGAGTTCCAAGTTGGTGCAAGAAAAGTTTGGATCAACATATAATTTTTATGGAGCCAACAACCAAGGCACGTTTTCTAAGTTTAATCCATTTAAATTCAATACATGATGTTTTGATGATGATTTCAAAAACTGATTATATTTATCCTTTTGTCAAAATAATTCTAGCAGTTTATATTCATTGATTTCAATTCATATGTATTTATTAAAATGTATCAAGTAGCTTGTGTTGATTGATTTTAAACTCACACTAGATTACATATTTAATTCTTGCTTCATTCAATAGCTCATTTAGTCATCTTTTATTTGTTTAAGATTCATAATGACTTACGATTCAACTTGAAACTTTTATTTACATACTAGTTTATATATTTTGAAAAACCCTAATTCCCTAAATTCCAATCTATAAACCCTAATTTCCTATTTGCGTAACCTAAAACCCTAATTAGTTTTATAGTTTCCAAAACCCTAAATAGTTTTCTAAATTTTAAAACCCTAAAAACCCTAATTCTAAAACCATAACCTAAAACCCTAATTCAAAAATCTAAGAACCCTAATCCTATTTTTGAAAACCTTAAACCCTAATTGTATTTTCCTAATTCATAAAATCCTAGTCTGTATAGCTATTGTTTAACTTGATATTTAAATGCATACTTGATTATTAATGCATGGATGATTTATTTTATTTGATTTATAATGAATTGTTTACTTTTATAATGAATGGTGGAATGCCTTTTATTGGTTTATTTTAGCATCAATGATGTAAGAGATATGTTTTCACTTTGTGGATACCTCATTAGTTAAGTTTAATGTAATTTAATTTGTTTTGAGTTTTGGATTAATGTAAAGGTTATGTTTCCACCAAATGGTGGATGTCCTATTTTATTTAGTTTTGGACATTAGACAATTGTTGTAAAGGCATGTTTCCATCCTTAGATAGGTGCCTATTTTGATTACTTCGTTTTAATAAAAGCGATGGATGATTATTTATTTTGATAATTGTATGTAATATGGATGATATTTCAATAAGTTAAGAATTTAATAATATTTAGACCTGAAAAGGAGGTCGGTTCCAATGAACCGAGCATTATGGCGGTGTTGGGTCATTCTCACCTTCCCCATACATACCCAACTTTCCAAACCTATTAGAAGGTTGGGGATTCCTTAAGAATTGAGTCATGCACCCTTTTCTATTTTTTCGGCCGTTCGGGTGGCAACTCCATATTCTCCAGCTTTAGGTCTGTGTTCTCTAAGGCCCTGAGTCTAATAGTGTCGAAGTATCAAGAACCATTCCACATTGGAGTGTGGGTGAAAATCCCTGCTCATGATAAGGTGTAGCTATCCTGTGATGAACTACATACTTTCTAAGAAGAGTTTCAAAAGCCTTATTGCAAAAGTATGAACCTCCATCACTAATAATAACTCTTGGTACACCAAACTTAGAAAAAATGAATTTCTTATGAAAATGGATCACTACCTTAGAATCATTAGTTGGACTAGCAATTGCTTCTACCCATTTTGAGACATAGTCAACATCTACAAGAATAAATTGATTGCTCAAAGAAGAAGGAAATGGTCCCATAAAATCAATACCCCCAAACATTAAATAATTCAACTTTCAAAATAGGATTCAAAGGCATATCATTCCTTCTTGAGATATTTCCTACCCTCTGGCAATGATCACATCCCTTAAAAAAATTATGCGCATCCCAATAAATTGTTGGCCAAAAGAATCCTGATTGCCATACCTTAATATAGTCTTAGAGGAACTAGCATGTCCTTCGCACTCTTTAGAATGATAGAACTCGAGTATGGATTGGAACTCTTCTTCTGGAACACATCTACGGATTAACCCATCGCTGCAATTTTTGAACAATAGGGAATCCTCTCACATGTAATGCTTCACTTCAGAGAAAAATTTCTTCATTTGATTAGCATTAAAATTTGAAGGCACAATTTTACTTACTAGATAATTGATAATATCCGTATACCAAGGAGAGTTCCCTTTCAATGAGTAAAGTTGCTCTTCTAGAAAAATTTTATTGATTGGGATCTCCTCCTTGGCCAATGTCCCCAACTTTGGTCTAGAAAGATGGTCAGCAATAACATTCTCAAACCCTTTCTTGTCTTTAATCTCCACATTAAATTTTTGAATCAAAAGTACCTAACGAATTAAACATTATTTTGCCTCCTTTTTGCTCATAAGATACCTGATGGCGGCGTAGTCAGTGTACATAATCACTTTCGACCCAATAATGTAAGATCAAAATTTATCCAAAGAATAAACCACCGCAAGCATCTCCTTTTCAGTAGTAGCATAGTTTATTTGAGCATCATCAAGCAACCTGTTGGCATAGTAAATGGCATAGAACCTTTTATCTTTCCTTTGGTAAAAACAACTCTTATTGCAAACTCACCGGAGTTATAGATGATCTTAAAAGGTAAGGTCTAATCATGAGGTGCAATAACCAGAGCAGTCGTCAATACCCTCTTCAACTTATCAAAAGCAATAAGATAATCATTATAAAAATGAAACTCAACATCTTTACTTAACAAATCACATAAAGGCTTTGAAATTTTAGATAAATATTTGATGAAACATCTATAAAATCCAGCATATCTAAGAAAACTCTAGATTCCTTTGACGTTTGTTGGCGAAGGCAACTTCTCAATCACTTCAACTTTTGCTTTGTCCACCTCAATCTCTGCTTGTAAAACTTTATGCCCAACGATTATCCCCTCTTTAACAATAAAATGGCATTTCTCCCAATTAAGCACCAAATTTGCTTATTCTCACCCTTGAAGCACCTTTGCTAAATTCTGCTTTCAAAAAAAGTATCATAAATAGTAAAATCATCCATAATTTTTTCATAATTTTTTTTTTGCAAAATCACTAAAAATTGCAATCATGCAACATTTAAACGTAGCAGGTGCTTTACACAACCCGAACGGCATCCTCCTATAAGCAAAAGTACCAAATGGAAAAGTAAAGGTTGTCTTATCTTGATCTTCTAGAGCTATAGGCATCTTAAAATACCCTGAGTATCCATCTAACCAATAAAAGAATGAATAATTGCTAACCGCTCCAACATATGATCAATAAAATGTAATGGAAAATGGTCCTTACGAGTGACCTTATTTAATTTTCCATAATCAATACACACTCGCCATCACGTAACTGTCTTAAATGGAATCAACTCATCTTTTTCATTTTTAACAATAATCATTCCCTCTTTCTTTGGTACCACATGTATTGGACTTACCCAAGGACTATCCGAAATTGGATAAATAATCCCTGCATCTAATAGCTTAGTAATTTCAGTCTTAACCACCTCCTTCATGTTAGGATTTAACCTCCATTGTGCATCCACAACATGTTTACAATCATTCTCTATCAAAATCCTATACATACACAAAGATGGGCTAATACCCTTGATATCATAAGGGTGAAGACCCAATGTCCAAGGATAAAGATCCATTTTGAAGGGTGAAGGCCAACAATCCATTGAAGAATGGAACAACCACCTAGAAGAAAGCTAAAACTCTCAAATGACAGAAGAGCTAAAGTCAATTCATTAAAGAATGGAGCAAGTGGCTAGATGAAAGCCATGATAGAAGATCAAACAACTAGAAGAGCTGAAATTGTTTGGCTAGAAGAAAGCTAGAACTCTCAACTAATAGAAGGTCAATTGAATCCAGTCTTGGGTCGAGAACCCAAACCTAGTCTGAGGTCGAGAACTTAAAATCCAATTTAGGGTCAAGAATCCAAAATCCAGTCTCGAGTCCAAGTACCAAAATCAAATCTAATCTCGAGTCCAAGTATCTAGTCTCAGGTCCAAGTATCTAGTCTCGAATTCAAGTACCCAAATTAAATCTAGTCTTGAATCCAAGTACCCAAATCAAATTTAGTCTCGGGTCTAAGTACCCAAATTAAATTCTGTCTCAGGTCTAAGTACCCAAATCAAATTCAATCTCTGGTCCAAGTACCCAAATCAAATCTAGTCTTGGGTCCAAGTACCCAGTCTCACATCTAAGTACCCAAATCAAATCTAGTCTTGGGTCCAAGTACCCAGTCTCGGATCTAAGTACCCAATTCAAATTCAGTCTCGGGTCCAAGTACCCAAATCAAATTTAGTCTCAGGTCTAAGTGTCTAGTTTCTGGTCCAAGTATCAAAATTTAATTCAGTCTCGGGTCCAAGTATCTAGTCTCGGGTACGGGTCCAAGTACCCAGTCTCGAGTCCAAGTACCCAAATCAAATTTAGTCTCAGGTCCAAGTATCCAGTCTTGGGTCTGAGTACCCAAATCAAATTCATTCTCGGGTCTAAGTACCAGTCTCGGGTATAAGTACCAAAATCAAATTCAGTCTCGGGTATAAGAAACTAGTCTAGGGTTCAAGTATCAAAATCAAATTCATTTTTGGGCCGAGAACTCAAAATCCAATTTTGAGTCCATAACCCGACTAAACTCAGGTCTAGAACTTAAATCATTTTTTAGTCCAGAACTCAATCTGGGTCCAGAACCCAAATCATTTTTGGGTCCAGAACCCAAACCAATCTGGGTTCAGCACTCAAATCAATATGGGTCCAGAACCTAAACCAATCCCAATCTAGGGTCCAAAACCATACGTGTCAAAAATCAGCTTAAACACCTATTGCTTTTAACTATTTGAATAAATCCAAGATCGTTCAAGCATGGGGCAAACTGTAGACCCTTGATTTTGGCCCTGACAAGTTTGTTGCTAATTAATAAGGCCTGAGGCATAAACCTTTTGATTAGATGGTATAATTTAATAGGGTTGTTAAACCTTTAAAATCGTAAAGAGGCTTGTTTTGAAGGTTCAGTTAGGTCTAAATCAATGTTAGGCATTCATGAGTGTATCCAAGTCAAACTGGGCCTCCCAATTCAATATGGGATAGCCCATATCAAATTGGGATGCTCCAATTCGATATGGGACCTTAAGTTTGGCTCCCATATCGAATTGGGAAGCCCCATTTCAATATGGGATAGTCCCATATCAAATTAGGACCTTCCCAATTTGATATGGGACCTTAGTTTGGCTCCCATATCATATTAGGCCTTCCTTAATTCGATATGGAGCTTATTAATTTTTATTCCATGTCAAATTAAGAGATGGGGGAGTCTGACATGGTCTCGGTTTGCCATGAATTCAAATTATTTTAATTTGATATGCATCGGGGATACATTTTTAAAACGGGAAGCTTTCATGGTGTTTAACCTAATACACCTTTATATAAATGCAGGTTTTAAAATCTTCAGGGAGGGACTTCAGCAAAAGATTAGCAATAAAGATGCAGCAATAAAAATTAAAAAACACTAGCAGCATCTAAGAGAGATAGAGGTAACAAGAATTAACAAAGAAAGAAAAACAATCGAGGCAAGAGAAAAGGAGAGAGACACATACCCCTAATTACAACAAATCAGAAGGTAGTGTACGATTGCCTTCTCTTTGCTCAACTGAGACTCAAATACTAGTACAAACAGGAAGTTTGGATCAGCTTATAATTTGGTAGAGCCAACAAATGGCGGTTTGGTTTTATTATTCAATTCATTTAAGGTTACAATAGTTACTTTGATTATTATCTTATTTAATGTGTTGAAATTGTTTAAAGATATCCAGTAGCAACTTTTATTCATTAAAAAATTATTTTCATGCAGTAGTTATTTTTTATGCAGTAGCAATTGATGTGTTAAAATTTACAATTCCAACCTTAATAACCCGGACAGTAAACTAGGAAAATCAATAGATAGTGATCATCAATTTGTGAATTTGCTTACAATAGTTAGATTTTAAATATTCAAAACCTGAGTTGCATGTTTGGAAAAATAAAACCCTAATTGAAGTGTTAACCCTACATTTATATATCTATTGCTTTACCTTAAGTTTGGATGCATGTTTATTATATGTGTTGATGGATGATTTATTTTTATTTGATTTTATAATGAATGTTTGAATGTATGTTCATTGATTTATTTTTAGTTTCAAGAAATTGTAAGAGGTATGTTTCCATGTTATGGGTACCTCATTTGTTAGATCTCATGTAATATAATTTATTTAAGTTTTTGATTAATGTAACGGATACATTTTCACCAATTGGCGGGTATCCTATTTTATTTATTTTCTTTTGGACATTGGACGATTTCAAAGGCATGTTTCCATCCGTGGATGGTGCTTATTTATTTATTTTGTTTGAATTTGTAGTGATTCTAATAAAGTGATTATTTATTCTTCTGATTGCATGTAGTATGGATAATATCATTATAATTAAGAATTTTATAATATTAAGACCTAAAAAGGAGGCCGGTTTTAATGAACTAGGTGTTGTGGGGGTGCTAGGTCATTCTCACATTCCCCAAGTGTACCCAACTTTCCAAACCCGATAGGGGGTTGGGAATGCCTTAAGAATTGAGTCATCCACCCATTTTTTTTTTCGGCCCATCTGGGTGGCGACTCTATTTTCTCCAGATTTAGGCCCGTGTTCTCTAAGGCCTGAGCCTAATAGTGCTGAAGTCGCAAGAACCATTCCACATAGGAGTGGGGATGAAAATCCCCGCTCACACTTCTTAAGCATGAAGTTACATAAGGTATTTATAACCTTCAAGTCAAGAATTAGCGTTTGAAGTTGGGTCCAACATTTTGATCCTTATCTTCCACTAATTTCTCTGCCAGAGTAATTTCCTGGTCGGACTTATAAAGGTCTGATTAGATGTAGTATAGTCCGGTCAAAATTATGGATGGTTTGGTCAAAGTAATTGAAATTCTGCTCAATGCTCTTCCAACGGTTAGTTTACGTGGCTCCACTTATTGAGTGGAGATCCAACAACTTTTGACTCGAGTAATTTTTAAATAGTCCGATCGGTCTTGTATCAAGTCCGGTCAGACTTTTCTTGGTCTGTCCAATTTTTAGGCGTATCCTCAATAGGGAAACCTACTGGATATTTTTCAGAAAGTTGGATTGTATGGTCTGGTCGAATGTCATTAAGTCCGGTCAGACTTTCATAGTACTCTGAGAAAATGGGAGTACTTCTAACCATGAATCCTTCTGTGTGATTTAGCTCTTTTCTCATTCAAGGGTTTGGTCGGTATGACATATGGTTTGATCGGACTTTACGTGGTATGGTAAGATTTTAGAAGAACTCTCCACCATGAAACCTTCTGTGTCTTTTTGGCTCATTTGGTCATCAATGGTCCAGTCGGTCTTTTATGTGGTCTGATAGGACTTTTCATATTTCCTTCAAAGGAAATAAGTTCCTGCAAAATGAAACTTGGTTTATGTGTTAGGTAAATTCAATTTGATTGCCTAAGATAAAAAATAGGAGGGTTTGGTTAACAGATAAGAAAGGAAAAAGAAAAACAGAGGTAGACACATGCAAGAGACACGACTAAGTCACTGGCCGTGTCACATGACACACCCACTGACTTGGCCGTGTCACACATGAAGAAAGCAAAATATCTGTTAGCCAAATGATCTCAATTTTGATCCTTGACAACTCAAATTGAATGACTTATTTAACATGTGTTTTAAGAACCTTTTTGCAGGATTAGATTGTTTCAAATAAGTCAACACAGGGCACATTACGCAGTGCCACAACCCTGAAGACGACCGCCCCATTGAATTGAATGATGAAATCATATCACAGTAGGGTTGCGGTCATAATCTCGAACCCATTCACGACCACAGATCAACATGAGCGACCGTCCAACGAACAAGTACGACCGCAACATGAGTAACCCAAATCATCCAAATTCCAGTAAGGTTCGCAGTGACAAGAACAATGGAAGATACGGTCTCACTTACTGTCTTTGTGACCGTCCTGAATAATCCGGGACAGCTCTGCTAATTCAAAAGAAAATCACTCAAACTAACAGTAGTGTTTGCGTCCTTAAGTGCGTCCAAAAGTTTGACGCGAGTCTCTCAATTTGACCGCTAATTGACACCTAGGGCGACCACGACATTCATATTTCGACGGAAGTTTATTTTGCCCAGTTAAAGAATGCCACATGAAATAACCGTTATAAACCCACTTCAACATTCAAAAAGGGCGACCGCACCTAGATATGTGCGACCGTTCTGACAACCACAACATGGGTAAGATTCCAGCAATAGAGCACTTAAATTCGACCGTTGAAGCAAATTTGAATGTAGCGACCATCCCTTAGATAAGAGCAACCGCGTGAGACATTGGCGTGACAGTCCTAGTATCAACGACGACCGCTACCTGCTTCAAACAGTCTATTAACCCTAGGTCTAAACTACCAAGACTTATTTCTCACTATCTATAATGGCTAGTTAGACCACATTGGCTATAAATTCACACATTATTATTTTAGATAATGGGAATTCTGAATTTAATAGCCATGCAATATATTTTCTTTTATTACTACAATTAACATTTGAATTGTAATAAGTGTTGGGTGTGAGCATTAAAAACACCATTGTAAAAATTTGAGTGTGAGCTTGGAAACACTTAGGTTGTAAGAGTGAGCCTAGGAAAAACTCTTGTAAGGGTTGTGAGGTATATGATCTCAAACCAATTGTAAAGTTAGAGTTAAGCTTGTAAGAAGAAAACTCAAAGTTAGTGAAACCTTAACAAGTTGTTAAGGAAATGGATGTAGGATTGGAGTAAATCCAAACCACTATAAATCTTATGTATTCTTTCTTCTACTTACTACTCAACCATTTATTTCTTCTACATTTCTTGTTGTTGAGTTTTGAATTCTTTGCTTCAATTTTCCATCATTTCTTAAGAAAATCAATTCACCCCCCTCTTGGTTGCCATCTTGGGACAACAATATCCAAAGAGATAGAAGAAGACACGGCCAAGTGACATTGCTGTGTCACTGGCCGTGTCACTTCCCATATGAAATATACATTGCAAGGTAGTGAAGGACAGAGGCAAGTAACTTGGAAGTGTCCAAGGAATAATTGATAGACATGGCCAAGTCATTCATGTCTTGGTTGTGTCACATGTGATTCCTTTGAATTATTAGCACGATTAGTGGGGGACAAGATTGGAGACAATAAGAATATTATTTTCAAAGGTGAACTATTTTTATGGGAAGAAAGATTTAAGAATTAAAAAGAGGGAAAAAAGAAAAGGGGGAGGATGGAGGTGAGTTGGAAAAGCAACATTCTTTTTGTCTTAATACTTAAAATAATTCAAAGGTAAGAGGCATAGGAAGCGGAAAACAATTCTACATTGGGGAAGACACCTTCTTATTCTTGTTCTTATTTCAAGACACCACCTTCATCACCATCTACATCTTCATCTTCTTTTGATCATCTTCATTTTCTTCCATAGGCAAGTGACTTTCATATTTTTAAGATAGTGTTTGGGCGAACAAGCTCTTGGTTTTGAGGGTTAGGGTTTGGAGAAAGTTTTTGATTGAAGAGTTGGAAGCTTCAGAGAGTTTTCACTTATTCTTTTAAGGGTGGAACAATTGGTTGAAGGTTTAAAGAGAGCTTAGGAGTTCTTCATCATATTCAAGTTGAGCTAGGAGGAAGAATAAGAAGTTCAACTCTTGACATCTCAAAAGGGGTTTTTCTTGTTCTCTCATTTAATTCATTTCTAGATATTTTTGTTTTGTTATGAACATTAATATTTCAATGGATAATTTGGATTTGACTTATATTGAGATGATTGTTTACTTTGAAATGATGATGAGCTAAATTACCCATACCTAGGGTTGTAGTAGATTTGATTGAATGACTTGATTTGATATTTCTATTAATATGCCTTATTATTGGTTATTTGCATTGGATTATATGTTAGGTTGATAGATTGGTCACCTATTGATCCCTTAATATTGAATGATGGATCGAGAGGTGAAATTTGATATTAGATCTATATAATCAACCACCCTAAGAATGAATTAGAAATATAAGCTCTAGGGTTAAATTAATTTGCAATTTCAAAGCAATTGGTTGTTGTTAATTCATGAATGTGAGAACTAATGAATTGATAATTGCTAATTAATCAAAAGAAATAAATTAAATTACAAGGATGTATTAATAGATAATTGAGAATTAAGCTTCAATTAAATTGATCTATAAACCGTAGGTACCATTCCAAGAATTTAAATTTATCTTGCACAAATACTACTCCTTTTACTTTTAAATTTTAATCACATTTTACCATTTCAACAACATTCATTCAACTTTAATAATTGTTTTAATGAAACTATTACGAACACCACCTTCCTTGTGAGACAACCTTGGTGTAATCACCATTGCTACAATAGCCTCGTATACTTGTGAGTGTCGCTTTGTAGTAGTGTTTAGTAGAGCGCAACATTGTAGAACAGCTGAATTAGACCTAATATAACAAACTTATTGAGATAAAGTCAGGACCGAGGCAGACTTATGTGACTTTACTCATCTATTATCAGAAACACAAGTTGGTACAAACAAGATAACTCTTTTAGAGCTAGGACCTAAAAAAGAGAAAAAAAACAAAAACAAAAAAAGGAAATAAAGGAAAAGGAAAATAAAACCCAAAAAGGCGATTCAGAAAGCCAACTGAGTTTTTTTTTACCTAAAGCAGCAGAAGACTTCAACTTAGTTTATAAGGATAGATTGACTTAAATTGATCCAATCCAGCCAAAGATTCAAATAAAATCAGAGAATTAGGGGAAAGACCATCTTTCATTTTATCTAATGTAGCTCCAAGTCAGCAATATTGAAAGTCTTGGACTTGATACTCCAAAAGGAAAAAGGACAGAAAGAAAGAGTAAGAAAAAGGGTGGTCTAAAGATCAAGATACTAATTGAATCCAGATTTCTGCCATGAAGATGGAAGACATTCAATCTTTATATTTTCATGAAGTCAGAAGATAAAGTATACAGTTTATGCTGAAAAGGTATGAAGTTGGACTAATTTGGAAACATTGGACAATTTACTTTATACCTACTATTTCGTCTGGCTTTTGGACAATGCCACTTCTTTGGTTATGCGACTAGGTAAAGTGATCCACAAAGAGATTCATGTGATGTTGTTGTTTCACCGAACATTGCTATTTATTGGTCTCAAGTTCCTAGGGTATGGAGCCAGCGTCATTAAGTATAACAGTGTTAGTACCTTAGGGTATCTTTTCTAGAGGTCACAAAAGTGAAAATGGAACCTCTAATAGTATGCAGTTCCAACTAGAAGATTGTAGTATGAAGGTTTGCCAGCAGTGTCACATCAGCTCTAATCTAAAAATGGTATTCATTTGACCCATATCCCTTATAGACCTCATTTTAAGTCTACTAAAGACCCGTTGATCTCTCTTAGCAGGTGGAGTCTATTAGTGGAGATAGTTTGAATAAGCATGAATATGAGATAGAGAATATTTAAACTCAACAAGACCTTTGGAAGTAATATTTATGTGCCTATTTGAAGTGCAACATTTTTGCTTAAATGGAAAAAATTCCTAAGTTTAGTATGGTAACTAGGGTTGTTATGCTATAGATATGTTAATTTGGAAAATCAAGTCCTCAGGCAATGACACTGATTTGATAAAGTCAACATTTGATTAAAAAAACCATTTTCTTGTTGCATAAACCTTCAAGTTAAGGGAAGTATGTTGCATAGTCGAACCTCGAAGGACACATTGGGCAAAATAAATAATTATTTTCAAGGTTATTAAGAAGCTACTATCTGACATGTTGAATCATAAATTGAAATGGATGTATCTCTGACTATGTTGTTTGGACCTCACCACTCAATATTTTCAACATCTTGAAGATAAAAGCTATAAATGTGAAGTCTTATGTTATTCTAATATAAGACCTGAATGAGCATCTGGAAGGAATCCATTGGAGCATTTCCGTTGATCACCTCAGTCTATGAGTCAATAGAACCACTGTAAATATTATTCATGCATATCATGCATACATAAGTATATCGCACTACATTTTTTTTATCTTGCGTTGTTTATTCTTTGTCAAAGTGAACAACATATACTCTATGAAGTAAACTTGAAGCAGATATGGAATCAAGGGGGCATGGAAGGCCCATTGCTTGAGGAAGATCCAGTCACTATACAAAATTAGAGATACGTGTTGGTGCAAAGAACCAGACAAAATGAGAACATCAATCAAAGCTTATATAGGAACAAAATCATTAGTTTGAGCCTATACAGGGGGCAAAGTTGTCCCTTTTGATTTTTGAGTTTATGCACGTATAAAATATTTTCAGGCTCACTTTTAATATTTTTGCCATGCAGAGGGCAAAGAGAGGATATGAGGACTAGCTCAAAAATAGCTAATTTGTTTTTATAAAAGGAAGAACAAAAAGAACAGAATAAGAAGAAAGAAAGAACACCCAAAATATTAAAGATACAAAAAGACAAAAGATCAGTCCAGCTAGAAGAGCTGAAGTCAATGCAAGAAAAATATCCAAGGATGAAGATTCATTTCAAAGGGTGAAGACCCAATGTCTAGAGGATGAAGATCTATTATGAAGAGTGAAAATTTGATATTTGAAGATTCATTGTGAAGCTAAAAGAGCTGAAATTGTTTGGCTAGAAGAAAGCCAGAACCCTCAACTGACATAAGGTCAGTCCAACTAGAAGAGCTAAAATTATTTGGCTAGAAGAAAGCCAAAACCCTCAACTGACAGAAGGTCAGTCCAAGTAGAAGAGTTGAATTTTTTTTAGCTAAAAGAAAGCCAGAACCCTCAATTGATAGAAGGTCAGTCCAGCTAGAAGAGCTAAAATTATTTTACTAGAAGAAAGCCAAAATTCTCAACTGATAGAAGGTCAGTTGAAAACCAATCCGGGTCCTAAACCTAAATCATTTCGAGTCCAGAACTCAATTCAGGTCCAGAATCCAAACTAATTTGGGTCTAGAACCCAAGCCATTTTTGAGTCTAGAACTCAATTTGAGTTCAGAATCCAAACCAGTCTTGGGTCCTGAACCTAATCCAGTCTCGGGTCCATAACCCAATCCAGTTTTGGGTCCAAAACTCAATCTAGTTTCAGGTCCAAAATCCAATCCAGTTTCAGGTCTAGAACCTAAACCATTCTCGGGTCTAGAATCCCATCCAGTCTTGGGTGAAAAGCCCAAATTCAGTCTTGGGTTGAGAACCCAAATCTAGTCTAGAGTTAAGAACCCAAATCCAATTTCGGGACAAGAAGTCAAATCTAGTTTTGCATTGAGAACCCAAATCCAGTCCTGAGTCTAGAACCCAAACCATCATTGGGTCTAGAACCTAATCCAATTCTCGAGTCCAAAACCTACTTTTGCCTAAAAATCAGTTCAAAAGTCATGTTGTTTTTCGCTCTATTTTATTGAAATCTCATATCGCTCAAGCATAGGGCAAAATATAAATCCTTAAATTTTGGCTGGTTTAAACTCAAGAAGTTTATCTCGGTCTGTTATATTTTTAAAGAGCCTAAACCTAATTTAAAAGCTTAAAATTAAATTAGTTGAACTTATAAAAGCCCAAATTAAATTTTCTGATCTAAAGATTAAATTTTTAGACTGGTTGAAGGGTCCAAGTCGACATGAGAAGAAGAAGAAGAAGCAAAATTTTTAGAATTAAATTCTTGGTCTTCAAACATCCATGCAAAAATTTTATACAGGAGATATATATGTGATATATATATGCAAAATATACATAACATATATAAAAGTCAACACTTTTTAAAAGAAAAGGGTATTTTGGTAATTAAATCTTATAAATTCAAAATTAATAAAATAATTCAAAAACAAATTAATTTTGAATGGAAGAGGAAAATTAGGACTTTTAATTTATTAAAAAAATAATTAAATAATTAAATAATAAATTATTTTAATATATATATGTGGTTAAAAAAAAGATGAAAATGAAAGAATACTAAAAATCTTCTTCTTCTTCTTCTTCTTCTTCTTCTTCTTCTTCTTCTCAAGAACGTGGCTTCCATGGATGTTTGAAGACCAATGATTTTGCTTCTTCCATACTCCATGTTTTGACCAAGGATTTTTACACGAGCTATTGCAGAATCCAGCAAACATCATACAAAAGTATAGAATTAAATTTGTAAGGATAATAGTAAAGCATAAAACTAGTAATATGAATTTCAATTGTAATAATAAATTAGAAACCACAAGTTGATGTGATGCATCATTTATAAAACTCCCATCTTTATGCTTAAGGGTAATGGAGAAAAATTCAATTAGCCTGGGCTCTTTCCCATTTATCTCTTCCTAACATTAAAAATTATTATCATATCATTCTTATATGAGGTGTGTTTAAAGCAAAACAAGTAATCACACGAAATAGATATAAATAAAAAATATATATAACTTACATATTCATCTCTACTTCTTGCAAAACTTTTGAAACTAGTTGTATGTGGAGTACGTTGATTAGACCTTGCAACTTTTCCTCGTTCAGAACGTTTCTACATATATAACAATCATATCACATATCATAACATTTTAGTTAGTTATTAAACAATTTAGAATTTGTCTATACCTTGCATTCATCAGTGAACCAAAAATCCACAAGTGCTTTCCATTGTGCACTTAATCTAATTTCAGGAGGAGTATTTTGTATTATCTCTTCCATTGTACGTCCAGGCAAAAAGTATTTGCATTTCAGACTGTTCTTATACACTTTCCACTTTTTACAAACTGAATCTAACGCCATTTCTTGATTTTAGGATCATCTGGAAATACAAATTTACTGTACATAGACATGATAGCAAACTTTTTTAAATCAATAATTGTATCAAGTATATTTATTTATCTATTAGAAAACATATTAGTTCATCATTTTAGTTCAAAGATATAATTCTCAGATGTACTTACCAAAGTTGTTTCCCAAATACTTAAGAGTTTTAGGTACTTTCCTCCAATCAAAATAATTGATAGGGCATAATTCTCTTTTCTAGCTAGTGTCCCCAAAAATCCGCTAAATATTCTTCCTCCTCTCTTAATTGGTTGAGCCATTTTATTGAAGTGAATTATGATTCTATGAACTTTTGGTAAACTCCATACATCTTTAGCACGTGTTGCACCTCTTCTCTTTGATACAATTCCTTGGTTGTCTACAAAAAAAAGATTAAAAAAATATAAGCATCAATTTTATAAAACACGAAACATCAATATAATTATAAAAGTAACATATACATAAAAACAAGAAGTCAAAAATAGAATTAGTTACCTATAACATCCAAATCATCAAAGAATGCTTCTTCTTAAGGATTTTCTATTGGGACTTCATCTTCTTCGTCATTAAAGAATTCTTCTTCATTGGAATTTAGTGATTGATGTTCCTCTATTGATGGTTGTATAGGTGACAAGAGGTTTGAATGAGATGTAGGCAGCTCTGAAGAATGATAGTCAGGTTCAGATGGTGCCAACTCTAATGATTGATTTTCAGAATTATTAAAAAATGGTTGCTCTCTTGTAGGGTGGATCTCAAACTGAATTGGTGTATTGTCACTTATAGTTTGGTTATTAGATTGATTTGATTGTGACAAATTTGTAGAATGAATTGGTGACTTCTTTCTAATGTCGATATTAGACTGAACTGGTGGCTTATTTGTAGTGGTTTGAATGTCAGAATTAGTCACTCTTAAGGCTGGTAAACAAGCAATAATTGTTTGCTGTTTAGATGATGAAAGTCTAGTGTTGACAGATCTATATGATGTGTTTTTCATTGATTGAAGTGCAGCTCGCGATATGTACTTAGGTCTTACCTTTTCCACCACATCTTATGCCATGGATTTATCAATTTGTGGGCTTACACTTCCTTCACCATCTATATTTGTGTGTTGCATCCCATTATTGTTTCGAGTATCAAAATCTAACTTTCTTAAACGCTTTTGGAAAATGTATTCCAAATCCTGCACAAATATGAAAATAATAAATTGGAGTGATCAAATTATAATACATGGAATGCAGTAAAAAGTTGTAAATGTCCATGTAAATATTGAAATATTTATTTACCATAAACATCTATATATTGTAACTGTTTAAATGTATATTTGGTTTTACTGTCGTGACTAATTGTTAACTAGCCACTTGCAATTAATAATTAAATATTAATATTTCACTAGTCAGTGGTTTGAAATTAATAAAGAATAATTTCAACTTCAATATTTTAATTATAAATTTACATTGTTAGTTCACTATATATATATATATATATATATATATATTTCTCCTTTTCTTTTTTCTAAACAATAAATTATATATATACTTTTGTTTGTATTAAATGAATGCCAACTACAGAAGCTAATAAAAAAATGAATGTCAACTAAATTAATTGTGTTAGATTGGTCCAGGGCTCAACATCAAGTTCTCTTATAAATCTTATTTTATTATATTTGAAAATTCAGTTGAAATTCTAAGAATACATGTATCAAAGTTCACGGGTCTATATCTAAATGCTAAAATAGTAATTTTTTTTTTGTTTATCAGATACAGAATTCATTTCTTTATATTATTTTTAATATTACTATTTTGAAAGTTAAAATTGAAAAGACTTTGTAATACAAGTTTTTGAAATGTAACTTCCTAATGAACTCATTCATTATTCAAATAATTATATTCATTATTCAAATAATTATGAAACTAATACTATGTGCGAACAAATTAGCAGATTCAGTGTTTTTGTAATGGTGACAAATTAGCAGGAATCTAGTGTTTTTGTTTCACATAAGTCTTGGCCAGAGCCGAACAAGAAAGTAGTAGGGGGGAGGAGAAATTATTGAAAAATAGTTCTCATAAAACATTGCTTGGCCCAGTCTCTCACTAAAAACCAGGGAAGACTTTTCATTGTTTTTTACTATTCTGTTACAGTATATATCATATCTATCTTCTTGTTTTTAACTGAACTTGTAGTCCTTTTAAACGTGTAGAAAATTCACATGCTTTTCGCATTTTTTTTGGTCAATTTTTCATGTATATCTTCTAAATCATAAATACAGTACATGACTTTTCTCTCTAGTGGGGTGAAGAAGAAGTACTGCTGATTTTAAGGATGGCTAATGGCTATACCAATTGTTTCAACTGAAGTTTTTGTGTAATTGTGGCCTCTGGTTCTGAACTTTGAAGAAGCTTGAAATCCCTTTTTTTATTTTTGACTTTTTTCTGTAAGTTAAAGCAATTATTTGTTCTTGAATTCTCTGTCAATCTTTTTTTTTTCTTCTCTGCATTATTGTTTCTCAATTATTGTGATACTTTTAGCCTCAATTATTTGTGCCACACCAACTAGTTATATATGTCTTGCCTCTTGCAAAAACATTTAGTTAAGAGGCTTTTATTTTTTATTTTTTGGACTATGAATCTTTAAGCACTACCACAGAAAATCAGAAATTTTAATTTATTTATTTGTTTTTCAGTCCTTTTAATCTAGTCTAACTTTAATACCCTCTCTTTTCATATTTTTGTGAAGGAAAAGAAGGGACTTCTTGAATAATAGATATAAAAGTGGTTTCAGCAGATTTGTGTTTAATTTTCTCAGATGGGAGGAATGAGAGTTTCTATCCAATGTAAAAACAAAAAGTTAACTTTAGGTAGTTAATAAAAACAAAGCAATTAATGTTCATACTATTCCTGCCATCCATAGCTCCATGCAATATTATTATCCAGTGCCTAATGAACAATAAATTCACGCAACAGATTTACCCAAAAAGCTCAAAAAAAAAAGATAATTGTGAAATTCAATAAAACAAAACCTATCAACTCTAAACTTTTATGTTTATCATTGAAATAAAAGAACCTATCAACTCTGAACTTGAATGTTTATTGTAAATTTGCGTAACAGCAGAGCCCTAGTTACAATTAATTAATTAATTTTAAACTATCAATTACTGACAATTTTACCATAAAAAATTCCAAAACTTAAAAAGAAAAAGTAAAACTTTTCAAGCAATTGCGCAAATTTACATGCATTCATAAACAAGTTATTCAGTTATTCGTTTAGAAATAAATCAACAGAGTAACAAAAAACTGATGAAAGTAGATATTTTGCAATGGAATTGAATCACAATAATAATAAGAGAGAGACCATGACAGTGTTGAATTATTTTTTTGTTATCATTTTTTTAACTAATGAAGCTTCATTGATTTGATGTTATAACATCTTTCATGCATTTTAGGTCAACTCCTAACAAATAAACTCAAATCTGATATGAAATGAAATTCCTAAACTAAATTGAGCCAAATTACAAAATTAAGATATCATACATATCGAATTAGCAGTGATTAAGATAAGCAAAGAGCTATCCCCAAAATGATCTCCAATGCTAGATATCAACAAAACTGTATATGCAAATATTACCAATTTTGCATATTTGATAAACTTGCTTTAACATAATACAACAACAACAACAACAACAAATCCTTAATCTCAAGTCAATTGGGGTTCTTTTCCACTCAATACGATTTAAGGTTATCCCTTCTGATAGATGTAACATCATAAGATCATTTTGGACCACCTTTGACCAAGTCAATTTAGGCCTACCTCTACCTCTCTTAGTTATATCTACTCTAACTTGTTCGGTTTTTCTAACTGGCGCATCGCTAGGTCTTCATTTCACATGGCCAAACCACCTCAATCTATGCTCTCTTATCTTATCCTCAATAGGTGCTACCCCTACTTTTTCTCTAATGCACTCATTGCGGATTCTATCCATCCTAGTATGACCACACATCCATCTTATCATTCTCATTTCCGCAACATGCATTTTACTCATGTGTTGTCCTTTTACTGCCCAACACTCACTACCATACATCATAGTAGACCGTATTACAGTACAGTAAAATTTTCCTTTTAATTTAATTGGCATCTTTCGATCACATAGAACTCCTGTAGCACCCCTCCACTTCATCCAACCAGCTTTAATCCTATGATTTACATCTTCTTCACAACTCCCATCTTCTTGAAGAATTGAGCCAAGGTATCTAAAATAAGTACTATGAGGCACTGTTATTCCGTCTAAAATAATTTTTCCTTTTTCTCTATTCTCGCTATTAAATATAATATGCATATACTCAATATTAGTCCTACTTAGCTTAAAACTCTTAGATTCCAAAGTGCTTCTCCGTAACTCCAACTTTTGATTTACCCCTGCTTGAGTCTCATCTATTAATACAATATCATCTGTAAATATCATACACCAAGGGATGTCATCCTGTATATGTCTTGTTAGCTCATCCATGACTAAGGCGAAAAAATAAGGGCTCCAAACTAAACCTTGGTGTAATCCAATAGAAACGAAAAAATCCTTAGTATCCCCTCCCACGGTGCGGACACTGGTGGTAGCTCCCTCATACATATCCTTCAAGACTTGGATATATCGTATAGATATTCCGCTACACTCTAGGACCCACCATAAAACTTCTCTAGGGACTCTATCATACGCCTTTTCCAAGTCAATAAAAACCATATGTAAGTCTTTTTTCATCTCTCTATACTTTTCCATCAAATCTCTTATAAGAAAAATAGTTTTCATAGTTGATCGACCAGGCATAAAGCCAAACTAATTTGAGGAGATACAATTATCTAACCGCAAACGGTATTCCACAACTCTTTCCCACAATTTCATAGTGTGGCTCATAAGCTTTATACCTCTATAATTTGAACATTTATGCGAATTAGCCAAAAAAAAGAGGACATTAACTCAAACTTTTAAAAAAATCCAATTGGGCATTAACTCAAACTTTTAAAAAAAATGCGAAAAATCATAATAGCAATTTATCTGTAAACAAATCCACACTAGTTCTACTAAAATAAACGAATCAGACCCTCAATTTCACCCAAAATAAATAAGTCAATTACATATTCTTATTTAAAATGGAAAGATACTAAAATTATATGAAAGAACATGATTCTGTAAAGAATTTTTTGAACAAAAATCATAGAACCCAAATGTAAACTAAAGAATTATGAAAGTATGGGTGACTAACCTGCTATCTATGAGGATGATGACCTTCAGCAGGGTTCTCCAATGAGAAGGCACGGTTAACTGGCTAGGCCGACAATGAATAAATTATCTGCTAGGGTTTTGGTTTCGTTTTGGGGATAGAAGAATGGAAAAGGAAAAGGAAAGTGATTTTGGTTTTTGCGTGTAAATTGGATTCTGACAAAAGAGAAAAGTGTTGAGCTTCCTGCAGGTAATTTGTCTCGCGCGCAACCCCGCCTTTTTTTGTCAATTATAATTTGATTTATTTATAATTTGTCTATTATAACTTGGTTCGTTTATAATTTGTCTATTATAATTTTGTTGATTTATATTTAAATATTTTAGTTTTATATTTTATTATTTACTTTAATCTGATAAAATACGTAGAAATTAATAATATTTTAATATGTTAAAATATGTAGAAATTAATTATATTAAATTAGTCATTGATATTCAGTAACTTTT
This sequence comes from Garcia nutans, assembly GCA_947685225.1. Classification (NCBI taxonomy): domain Eukaryota; kingdom Viridiplantae; phylum Streptophyta; class Magnoliopsida; order Malpighiales; family Euphorbiaceae; genus Garcia; species Garcia nutans. The sequence goes on along the minus strand of CANTUV010000059.1, from coordinate 7,528,196 downwards.
TAAACATATCAAGTTGTTTATATTTTATTAAAAGTAGATAATTTTACTAATGCTTTTTGTTAGCTCAAAAAATTTTGATTAAAAAATATTAATGTAAAAAGTTATATATTGAAAAATATATTATTTTAATTACAATATACTAGTGATATAAAATGTATTATTGAAATATACCGACGCTTTATAAATAACGTCAGAAAATGTATTATTTATCATCATTTTACCAACGCTATTGAATAAATGCTGGTAATTTTGCCAACGCTTTATTTTAGCATCAAAAATTATTAACGCTTATAAAATGTTTCCTATGCTTTTATAAAGCGTTGGCAAAAAAGTGTTGGCATAGACCCCTTTTATTGTAATGATCCATTTTAGCTTAAAAAGGTCAACCTCATATACAACAGTAGTTAGCCAATTTTAAGCCTATTCCATTTTTTATTTTCTTTCTTTTTTCACAACATCATTAGCCTTAAACCATTTTGTTCTAACTCTCATCCTTTCATTAGGATCAATAGCATTTTAAGGGCTTAAGTGATTAAGTGTTTTGTCAAATTAAGTGTGGGGTTAAATTTAGTGGGTTGAAAATTTCAAATAAATACTTTGTAATTACTTTGTTTCTTTATTAGATTATGCTATTAAAAAAATTTTGTTCTTATAGCCAAAAGTTGGAAGCTTTGTTATGATCGTTGCAATAAAATGAAAAAAAACTCTAAGTTCTTTTGTAAAGGGTATTCTAGCATCATGTACTAAGGGAGTAGAGATTGTTTTTAAGATTGTTCGGTCACATGTATATTGATTACTTCATTTTTGATGTGCTTTTGAACTTAATGAATAGTTCACATTCTCAAATGTCATAGCTTTACCCCAAACCCTATTATAGCCAAATGGAAATACCTTATGATTGATGCTTGATTGTGATTAAGTGGTGGAGATTTAATTGATAAGCAAGTCTATGGAGATATTCTTTCATTGAATTTTGAGAGTGAAAAACACTACCCTGATTAAACACTTAAGAAAGTTTGTGAGGGCATGACAACTTTTGGTATACATAGAAGACCATTAAATTACATAAGTGTCAAATTTGTTTTGATTTGATATTGATTTTAGATATAAAGAGAAGGGAGTCTTAATATATTTTTATAACTATTAAACTTGATTTTTTTGTTCTATTTTATTTTTAACTTTACTTAGGGACAAGTAAAGTATTAAGTGTGGGGTAGTTGTTATGATCAATTATGTATGTGTTTTTAAAAGTAATTTTATCAAATTTCTAGTGAAATTTTCTTAAAATATGTGTTTAAGTTTGCTTGGAGATTTATGATGTAGGTTGAAGCATAAATGGAGTTTTAATTCACAAATTAGAGGAAATGGCATTGAACACAACCAAGTTGTTATTGACTTGGTCGTGTCCCTCACAAGAAAAAATAGAAAATTTGCTATATTGTGACACAGGCACATCTCTTGGCCATGTCACATGACATAGCTAAGACAAATTGACGTAGCGAAAGTAAAATAAGCAAGGGTAAAAGGATGTTATTCCTATTTAGAAAATAGATGTGTCTTTCATGGCTTTGAGAAGGAAATTAAAGGCAGAAACAGACACATGAAACCAGCTTGGCCGTGTCACATGATATGGCCAGTGGCTTGGCTGTGTCCAAGGGAGAGGAAGAAGAATGAAGAAATTGAAAGCAAACAGGCAGAAGCAAACACATGAATGAGACACGACCGTGTCATGGCTAGTGACTTGGCCATGTTCTACCTGAAGAAGAAATGACCAAGAGTGGCATAAGAAGACACGACCAAGAGACACGTGAGTTGGCGATGTCCAAAGAAAAATGAAAGAAACGGCCAAGACCAAATTGACTTGGCCGTGTCTGAGGCAGATTCTGTGTTTTTTTTATATGATTTGAGGGAGAAAACAGGAATTTTTCTTTAAAAGAATAATAAACAAGTGAAAAGATAAGCTATTTTTAGATGGAAAGAAAGACTTAAGCATGAAAAAGAAGGATTAAATAGAGGTGGAAGTGTGGATGTGAGTTGGAAAAGGAAAATTCTCTTTGTCTTGACATTTAAATAATTGGAATAGGGGATGGAGATGGGAACTATAGGTTAGAAAAAGAAGAAATATTTCTTGATATAACCATTATTCATCTCGTAGAGGGGGCAATCTTGATACACCATCTTGATGATACATCTCCATCGCTATCTCCCATTTTTCATCTTTATAGCTAAGTTCCTTTTATATTTTTTTATTGTGCTTGGTGTAGACCCTTAATTTTGGTCCTGACTAGTCTGTTGTCTAAGTCATAAACCTTTTGATTAGATGGTATAATGGTTGAACCTTTAAAACCTTACAGAGGTTTGTTTTAAAGATTCGATCAGGTCTAATTCGATGTTAGGGCATTCAGGGGTGTGTCCAAGTCAAACTGGGCCTCCCAATTCAATATGGGATAGCCCATATCGAATTGGGATGCCCTAATTCAATATGGGATAGTCTCATATTGAAATGGGACTTTCCCAATTCGATATGGGACCTTAAGTTAAGGTCCCATATTGAATTGGAAGTCCTAGTTCGATATGGGATAGTCCCATATGGAATTGGGACCTTTCCAATTTGATATGGGACATTAAGTTAAGGTCCCATATTGAATTGGAAGCCCATTACGATATGGGATAGTTTTCATATCAAATTAGGCCCTTCCAAATTCAATATGGACCCATATTTTGTCAAATTAAAATTGTTTTACTTTGATATAGCCTCGGTTTGCCTTGAATTGAAATGGTTTGAACCCGATATGGTCACGGTTTGTGTCGAATTCATTAATTCGATATGCATCAGTAATTCATTTTTAAAATAGGAAGGTTTCACGATGTTTAACCTAGCACGCTCATATAAATACATACTTTTTGAACTTCAGAAAGGACTTTTGGCTGGGACTTTGAACTTCAGCAGACTTCAGCAACGATTGAGTAAACTTAAAAAAGGATTAGCAACATCACAGAGCAACATCTTGATCAAGGAAAAGAAAAGCAATGAAAATGCAGACAACATTATCAAATAAGGCAGTGGCTCACTGTCTTGGTTTTATTCAACCAAGAGTTCCAAGTTGGTGTAGGCATGAGTACTTGAATCAACATAAAATATCAGTTGAAGCCTACAAACGAAGGTTTGAAACTTCTCATTTAATTTGCTTTGAATTTTCAGTGACTAATTGTTTCATGTTTATTAATATTACGTTATATCATTGTAGCATGACTGGTTTAGATTATAATAACCATGTTTACCCTCTGAAATATCTTTGCATAATAATATGATTAATGCATCCAATAACTGGTTAAATGCTTAGTAATTTTCTTAGTTTACATCTACAATAATAGAATAAAAGAATTTCACATTAGTATATTTGAATGTCCAGTAAAATATTTAATCTATATGTTTAGAATTTAAGTGCCCCGTAATTTAACTAAAACCCAAGCCTTTATCTAAAACCCAAGTTTTCAATAGTTTAAAATCCTAATATTATTTTCCTAAACCCTAATTTTCTAAAACCCTAAAAATCTTAATTTACATAAAAATAAAACCATAGTTTAGATAAAAACCCTAATTCCCCAATAAAATCATACCATGTAAACTGTTTAGCTTTCGAGGGCGCTGCCCCCTTGACCCCCGCCTGCTAACCAGCTAGCGGGACTATCGTAAGCTCGACTCTTGTAGTTACGCCTTATATTTCTTTAATGGATAATATTTACATGTTTTTTTTATCTTTTTTTTATTATTCAACTATCTTTATATGTGTTATATTATTTTTTCTTGCTTTACTCTTTTCCTTGGATTTATATATATTTTTAAAGGGAATTGTAAAAGGCATGTTTCCATCTAGTGTAGGTGCATTATTTATTTAGTTTATGTAATTCAATTTATTTAAAGACTTTGGGATAATTATAAGGGACATATTTTCACCTTTGTGTGGGGTGTCCTATTTTATTTATTTTCTTTTTGAATATTTAAAGATTATAATGGTATGTTTCTATCTAAAATGGGTACCTATGTTATTCTGTAATGTGTTATTTTATCTTATTTTATGAATGAATATATTTTATTAATAAATTGCATGTAGTATGGATGATATTATAATATTTAAGAATTCAATAATATTTAGACCTGAAAAGGAGGTCGATTCAATGAACCTAGCATTGTGGGGTGCTGGGTCATTTCTCACCTTCCCCATATGTACTCAACTTTTTGAACCTAATAGGAGGTTGGTGATTCCTTAGAAATCGAGTCATCCACCCCTTTCTATTTTTTCGGCCCGTACAGGTGGTGAATCCATTTTCTCCAGATTTAGAACCGCATTTTTTAAGGCCCTAAGTCAAAAATCCCCGCTCAAGTGGCGACTCCACTGGGGATAAGAGAAGTTGATTACGTTGGTCTTTATATTATTTTATTCTTTCTTATTATGATATTGTCCAGTGCATTATTTAGATTGCATTGTGTGCATGAGTTAAGATGCACGTGTTATCCGTGTTGTGTTATGTAAGGGATACCATACTTTCACTCAAGATATGAAGATCGAGCATGGCATAACCACTCATAGCCTTATACCTCATGGTATATACTTGTTATGGGAACCTGAACTTTTCAACCCAAAAACTAAAGCTCATGTAATTGGCCTAGTTATTTTTCTTAGATTTTACCTAAATGCTTATTGCTTGACTATGATTAATATATCTTAGTTTGAACCATGGCTTATTTGGTTTGCCTTTTTTCTAATATGACCTACCTATATTGTAAGCTTAAAACATTTTTTTCCTTTAAATCTAAGAGACTAAAATTCCAAATTTTCAAAACCTTCAAGATAGTCTTTTCAAGATGGGTCAAAAATCTTTTCCAACCTATGGCCCAAACTTAAAACAAGGGCTTTGAAACAAAATTATTTTTTTGCTTCATCTAAAGATTACAAAAGAGTTTACAAATACTTAGGTCAATTATGGAATACCAAAAATTAATTGTGAGCCTAGCTTATACTAAGAACTATTAATCATGAGCTTATTTTTGGCATGAATCATTAGTTACTTTTTCAAGTGAGAGATCTATTTATAATAAACCTCTTAATTTAGTTTTAATCCAATATAGCATAAAAGATATTTTAATTTATTTGATGGATTAAAGCCTAATTAACGGAAATTATCATGAACTGATTTCCAAGTTTGAAAATATAACTATTGGTTAAAATCGTCCAAGGAAATTTTTCAAGAAACAAAATATCCCATTTGGTATTTTATTGACCATATACCTAGAAAAAAGAGACTCGTCATTCATGTGTGGAGGTTATAAGGTTGGAAGGAACATCCTAATTACCTTTTTTCGTTTATTATTTGTACAAACATGCATACATGCATACACGTATTGCATAACATATCATTGAGCCTTTCTGACTCATAGACCTGGAGTACAACAATTCAAGGGCATACAACGACACCACCTACAACAGTTATTTTTTATTCAAGTGCTTCATTGGAAGGATGGATGCAAACTAGCTAAGGGAGCCGAGCTTTGAGATCAATTAGCTAAAATTATGAAGACCTAGTTGATTGAAAGTTCGGAGATCATCAACAATGCTAATGAGGAATCTCCCATTGGCATAAAGAAGAAAGAAAAGGAAACATTAACAAGGAACAGGTCCACTGATAGAGATCAATTAGAAAATGAAGGGTCAATCCCTATTCTACAAGACCATTAAAACCATGTGTTATCTAAGTGGAGCAATAAGGATGGCTACCACCCAAGTGGGCAAAGTCAAAGGGAAAGAAGAGGTGTTGAAAAAAATGCAACAACTGAATTAATAAAGAAGCATAAATTTTTAGGCTTGGGGGAGCCTTTGTCAAAAATATTAGAGAAACAAATGAAGATGGATTCGCTATAACCATAGGCTCTTCGACCCTTGCCGAATCCTTTACCTCCAAACTTTTTGATAGAGTGGCCACCTATTGATCTCTTAATGTTGAATGAAGGACTGAGAGGTGAAATTTGATATTTCAACTATGCAATCAACTCTCCTAAGAATGAATTAGAAATATAAGTTCTAGGGTGTACTTAATTTGCTATTTAAGGTAATTAGTTTTTATTAATTCATAAATATGAGAACTAATGAATTGATAATTGTTAATTAATATTAAGGAGAAAATTAAGTTAAAGGGTTATGTTAATGGATAGTTGAAAATTAAGGATTGATTAAGTTGACCTACAAACCCTAGGTACTATTCCAAGAACTTAAATTAATTTTGCAAAACTATCACTCTTTCACTTTTCAGTTTTAATTACTTTTCACCATAGCAACACAACACACTCAATCTTTAAATTATTTATTTTCAATCTAACTATAATTGTAGACCCTTGATTTTGGCTCTAAGCTAGTTTGGTCCTAATTAAATATGGCCTAAGTACTTATCGGTCCATTCTTAATGGCTTAAATCTATTTTAAGCTTTTATTTTGAATGGTCCAATTTTTATAAAGGCCCAAATGAGTCAGGTTTAGTTTCTAAAACTTTAAAATGGTAACACAACGAGTTTTAAAATCTAAAAATGATCTGAAAGTCATTTTGGTTTGATATTGGATCATACATGTTGAATCGGGACTGTCCAATTAGATATGTATGGTCCATATCAAACTAGGAAAAACCTAGTTCGATATGGGCATCCATATCGAACTGGGAAGTCCTAGTTTGATATGGATAAGGTCCATATCAAACTAGGACTTGCCCAGTTCAATATGGACAAGTTCTATATCAAACTGGGATGCCCAATTGGATATGGACAAGGTCCATATAGAACTAGGGACATCCCAGTTTGATATGGAACTCCATATCAAACTAAGGCATCCCCGGTTCGATATGAACCCTAGTCCTTCTCTAATTCACTCAATTTTAGTTCAACATCGTCACAGTTTATTTGAAATTTAAATCATTTTAAAACCGTGCTTAATCAGGAAAATTCAAATCATTTTAATTAGGAAAAGAAGACAGGTTTAAAAAAGTTGACTTGAATCCTTTCTTATAAATAGAGGGACAGAAGAAGCAGGAAAGGGGATAGAAAAACAAAACCCTAGCAACACACAGAAGGAGAGAGACGAGAATAATAAACAGAAAAGAGGAAATGCAACACTAAGGAGCTTAGCAATTAAGCAGCTAACAATTAGGTTTTGAGAATAAAACAGTGATCCATTAAGAAATAGAGAGACAAAAATAAAGAACAAAAAGAGAGACAGTAGCCAAAGGTTGATCTATGGATCATTGAACCGCTAACCAAATTCCATTTTGATCCAGGCAGCAGCAACATCAGGCTTGTTTCAACATATCAAATTGGTGAAGCCGATAAACACAGGTTTAATTTTATGTAATCAATCCAATTCAATTATTTACCTTCATTGATTATTAGCTATATGATTTTAATCAAATTGAATATTAGCTATATGATTTTAAACCTTAACTAGTACGGCCAAATTTTACTTTTAGTTAAAATCCTAGTTTAAAAAAACCCTAATTTCTATAAACATAAAACCCTAGCTTACATAGAAACCCTAATTCCCCAACAAAATTATATCATGTAAACTGTTTATCTCTTGGGGGCACTGCCCCCAATTCCCCATAAGGGGCGCTGCTCCCTTGACCCCCGCCCGCTAACCGTCTAGTGGGATCGCCGTAAGAGCGACTTGTGTCGTCACGCACTATATTTCCTTAATAGGGTAATATTAAGATGTGTTTTTCATTTTTTTTAAATATTCAATTATTTTCATATATGTTATATTATTTTTCTTTGCTTTATTCTTTTATTATATTTATATGTATTTTTAAATAGACTTGTAAAAGGCATGTTTTCACTCATGGGTGCCTTATTTATTTTATTTATTTATTTTCTTTAGTTTAATTTATTTAAAAATTTTGAATTTATGTAAAGGGAATATTTTCACCAAATGATGAGTGTCTTATTTTATTTAGTTTTAAACATTAGACATTGTAAGGGCATATTTTTATCTAGTATGAGGGCCCATTTATTTTGTTTGGACTTTCTTTGGTTTTAATACAATGATAATCTATTTTGATAATTGCATGTAGTATGGATGATTTTATAGTATTTAAGAATTTAATAATATAGAGACCTGAAAAGGAAGTCGGTTCCAATGAACCGGATATTGTGGGGGCGCTAGGTCATTCTCACTTTTTCCACATGTACCCAACCTTCCGAACCCATTAGGGAGTTGAAAATTTCTGAGGAATCAAGTAATCCACCCTTTCTTTTCTCTAGGCCCATCCGGGTGGTGACTCTATTTTTTTCGGGTTTCGGTCCGTGTTCTCTAAGGCCCTAAATCTAACAGTACTGAAGTCGCAAGAACCATTCCACATGGGAGTGGGGGCAAAAGTCCTCGCTCACAATGGTGACTAAACTGAGGATAAGAGAAGTTGATTCCGCTGATCTTTATATTATTCTATTCTTTCTTGTTATAATATTGTCCATTGCATCATTTATATTGCATTGTGTGTGTGAGTTAGGATGCACGTGTAACTCGTGTTATGTTACGTGAGGGATGCTATACTTTTATTCAAGGTATGGAGATCGAGCATGGCATAACCACTTATAGCCTTGTACCTTTTGGTATGCACTTGCTATGGGAATCTAAGCTTTCAACCCAAAGACTAAAGCTCATGTAATTAGCCTAGTTACTTTCCTTAGATTTTTACCCAAGTACTTGTTGTTTGACTATGATTAATTTATTTTGGTTTAAACCATGACTTATTTGATTTGTTCTTTTTCTAATATGACCTACCGATATTGTAAGCTCGAAAATAATTTTTTCCTTTAAGTCCAAAAGACCAAATCTCAAATTTTTAAAATTTTCAAGATGGTCTTTCAACATAAAATATTTCAAGATGGGTCAAAAATCTTCTTCCATCTTATCGCCCAAAACTTTCAAAGCCCAAGGGACTTTAAAACAAAATTATTTGCTTCATCTAAAGATTGCAAAAGGAGCTTACAAATATTTAAGTCAATTATGAAAAATCAAAAGTCAATTGTGAGCCTAATTTATACTAAGAATCATTAATCATGGGCTTGTTTTTGGCATGAATCATTAGTTACTTTTTCGAATGGGAAATCTATTTATGATAAACCTCTTAATTTAGTTTTAATCCAATTTAGCATAAAAGCTGTTTTAGTTGAGATTCAATGGGTTAAAGCCTAATTAATAAAAATTATCATGGATTAACTTCTATGTTTGAAAATATAACTATTGGTTAAAATCGTCTGAGGGAATTTTTTAGAATAGAATATGCCATGTTGATATTTCGTTGATTATATACCTAGAAAAAGAGACTCGCCATTCGTGTGTGGAAGTTATAAGGTTGGAAGAAACATCCTAATTATCTTTGCTTGTTTGTGCATACATGCATACACGCATTGCATAACATGTCATTTATCCTTTCTGGCTCATAGACCTTGAGTACAGCAGTTCAAGAGCATATGAAAACCTAACCTATGCCATTGATGTAGACTCCAATAGCAACTCGATCGACTTCTCACCAAGAGCAATGGAACCTGAAAAGATTCAAAAGATGGTGGAGGCGCCCTCAATGCCAAGATGGAAGAATTGAAGGAGGCCCTGGCTGAGACTATGAAGAGTCAACTGGCTGCACTTTTAGGGAATACTGCTGAGGCATCTACCAAGCACTAAGAAACCGAAGGACAAAGGAAATGCTAAGATTGGCAAAGTAGCCTTCGATGATGACAAGTAGTTGTTGATGATGATGATGACTGGGCTTAATACTTTCAAGATCCTCAAGATAAGAAGAAAGAGTCAAAGGTTGTGGAAAGATCAGCCATAGAAAAGACTAAAACTTCAGATGTTGAGAAGATGATTACTAATTTGGTGAAGAAATTTGAAAAGAAGCTAAAAGCTGATGAGATGTCAAAAATAGACAAGTTGTTCAAACAAGATGAGGAGATCCCTTATAAGTTCAAAATTCCTTCATTCTCTAGGTACAATGGTACAAGAAATCCTCACTTACATATTAAGCAATACATCACTGTCATGCAGTCTGTCAGGGCTACTAAGGCTTAAACTCTAAGATAGTTCATGCTCTTATTGGATCCTGTTGTGTAGAATTGGTCAATACCTTAGAAGAAAGTACCCAAAAAGATTGAAAGTTACTATACAAAGCCTTTATCCAATAGTATGGTATAATGTCAAGCTAGAAGTTACCTTGATGGAGGTGAAGAAGATCAGGCAAAAATAAAATGAAATTCTTGTTGATTATGTAAAGAGATAGAGAAAAAAGGTTGCACTTCTAAAAAGGATGCCTAATGAGTAGGACTAGATCAGGATGATAGTCAAAGGTGTCTTGCACAACCTTCGTGAGAGACTGTCTCACGCCCTTATAAGGAATTTCAAAGATATTCTTCAAGCTGGCATGCAAATAGAAGACTAGGAAAGAGAGAAGAACCTTTTTTCTGCAGAATAGAATTATCAATCTGGCAATCAAAGTACACATAAGGAAGTCGATGTTAATACAACTGGTCAAGGAAGTAGAAAATAATTTTTAGAGTTGGAAAAACCTTTGTCTTAAATTTTCAATAAGTTGCAAAAGAAGGGATTATTACAATCGTTGGCTCCTCGACCGCTACACGATCCTCTGCCATCAAACTTCGATGCCAAGGCCTTCTATCAATTTCATCAAATGCAAGGGCATGAGATGGATAAATGCGCTCATTTAAGGTATGAGATCTAAGATTTGATTGACTGTGAAAAGTTGCCTAAAAGAGTACCTTCACCAGCAACCTTCACGGTAGGAAGAGGATTGGAGGAAGATTTTGTCTTATCCTCTTTTTCAGATGAAACTATTTAAGATGTGAAGAGAGAAGAAGCACAACTCAACGAACTTCCCTTACCTTGAATGTTGCTCTCCTATTTTGCTTTCTTTAATATTTAATTGGAATAGTTATGTTTGTTCGAATAAATTACTTTCATTAAATTTTTGTTGCACTTTGTTTATCTTGGTGCTCAACCGATGATGAGTCTAGCTTGATAATCATAAATTAGTATATCTATGCATCATGATTTGAATGACTTTACTAGATGAGGAAATTATTCTATAGCATTGAGCTGTGTATGCTTACTTAGAGAGGGCTCAAACATAATGACCTTTATCTAGATCCTAGTCGATCTTAGAATATGCTTTGATAAACTTTCGAGGCAAAATTGAATTCTGCTTATTTAAAGGAGAGATGATATAGGCATTATTTGGTTAGCCAACAACTATTATCTGTCCTATTAACATCAATCCCTAGTTTGTCCTTTTGAGCCTTCATAAGATTTTAGCTAGCTTTTTATTGGCTTGTAAACCCCGATAACCTACCCTGAGCTATTGTGATACTTATGAAAAATTTGATGATCACTAAGGGGAAGAGGTAAGAAGATCAAATAAAGGAATGCATAGTCAAGACCACAAGGATAGTTGAAGTTCTCAAGACCATAAGGGTAGTTGAAGTTCACCTGATACTAGACCTAAATCTTCAATTTATTAAGATGACATCAGGACAACAAATAAGTTATCCTTGTTAAAGCAAACTCACTCCACTCCACTCACCCATAGTTAGAAGCATAGAATGGTGCAGACAAAATAATTTTCTTAGAGTTGGACCCAAAAGAAAAAAAGAGAGAAAAAAAGTACAAAAAAAGAGAGAAAAAAATAGGTTCAGAGTTTGTGCAAAAGCATAAGGAAAAGATGAAGATCGTCTTAATTAGTTTTATATTTCTTCCAAGGAGATAGAAGGAAATTGAAGTCTAGCAAAATTGCTCCCAGCTGCCTATGGCTCCAACAAAAGATTATAGTGTGAAGATTTGTCAGCAGTGTCACATTAGCTCTAGCTCAAAACCAGCCTTCTTTTAACCCGTGTCACTTATAGACCCTGTTTTAAGCCCATTAAAGACTTGTTTGTCTCTCTTGGAAGGTAGAGTCTATTAGTGGAGATAGTTTGAATAAGCATGCATATGAGATAGATAATATTTAAAATCAATGAGATCTTTGGCCAAGTAATGTGTATGTGCCTATCTGAAGTGCAACAGTTCTTGCTCAAATAGAAATGATTCCCGAGTTTACTACGGTAACTAGTGTTGTCATGTTATAGATATGTTAATTTAAAAAATTGAGTCTTGAGGTATAATGATACTAATTTGACAAAGCTAAAATATGATTTTAAGATTTAAAAAAGAAAGAAAATATGTGTTTTTATCTTACAAAGCCTTCAAGTTAAGGGAAGTATGTTGCATTGTCAAATCTCGAAGGAAACAATGGGCAAAAGAGGGCTAATGGAAGAATCACTTGCAAGGTCATGTCATGAAGCAGTTATCAACCAAATGGATATCTCCCATACCTTTGGCTACCGTTGCTTGGGGCTTCCACTACTCATGTTTTTAACATCTTAAAGAAAAAAGCCATAAATGTGAAGCCTTTTGTCATTTTAATACAAGACCTGAATGAGCATCTGGAAGAAACCAATAAGAACACTTCAGCTGAGCACCTCGATCTGTGAGTCGATGGAACCACTGTAAGTATCATTCAATCATATCATGCATACATAATCATATCACATTGCATCTTTTGTCTTGTGTTCCTACTCTTTGTAAAAGTGAACAACATATGCTCTATGAAGCAAATATGAAGCATGTATAGAATCAAGGGGCACGGAAGGCCCATTGCTTGAGAAAGATCCAGTCACTTTACAAAAATGGAGATGCATGCTTATGCAAGAAACCATACAATACACAAATATAAATCAGAGCTTAAATGAGAAAAAATTATTGGTTTGAGCCTACACAGGAGGCAAAACTTTCTCTTTTCATTTTTTGAGTTTATGCATGTACAGAATATGAGGATTAGCTAAAAAAATAGTTGCTTTTTTTTTGCAAAAGGAAGAACAAAAAGAATGAAAAAAGAGAATGAAGATGCAAAAGATAAAATATCAGTCTAGCTAGAAGAGCTAGAGTCGATCCATTGAAGAATGGAATCAATTGGCCCAAAGAAAGCCAGAATTCTTAAACGACAAAGGGATGGTCGAGCTAGAAGAGCTCAAATCCAGTCTTGGGTCGAGAACCCAAAATCCAGTCTAGGGTCAAGAATTCAAATCTAGTTTAGGGTATAGAACCCAAATCCAGTTCAAGGTTGAGAACTCAAATCCAGTCTCTGATCGAGAATCCAAAACCAATCTCGGGTCAAGAACCCAAATCCAATTTAGAGTAGAGAACCCAAATTCAGTTTAGGGTCGAGAATCCAAATTTATTTTTGGATTGAGAACCCAAATCAAGTCTCTGGTTGAGAACCCAAATCTAGTCTTGGGTTGAGAACCCAAATCCAGTTTCATATTGAGAACTCAAAATTCAGTTTCTGGTCGAGAACCCAATTCAGTCTAGGGTCGAGAACCCAAGTCTAGTTTCGGGTCGAGAATCCAAATTCAGTCTCAGGTCAAGAACCCAAATCTAGTATTGGGCTGAGAACCCAATCAATCTCGAGTCTAGAACCCAACCAACTCGGGTTTAGAACCAAAATTATTTTTGAGTCTAGAACTCACCTTGGGTCCAGAATCCAAATCTTTTTTTAGTCCAGAACTCACCTCGGGTCTAGAACCCAAATTATTTTTAAGTCCATAACTCATCTTGGTCCTAGAACCCAAATTATTTTTTAGTCCAGAACTCATCTCGGGTCCAGAATTTAAATTATTTTTTAGTCCAAATGTCACCTCGAGTCCAGAATTCAAATTATTTCTAGGTCCAGAACTAAAATTAATCCTAGTTCAAAACCCAAACCAATTCAGGTTCAGACCCAAACCATTTCCAATCTTGGGTCCAGAACCATCCGTGTCCAAAATCAGCTTAAAATCATGTTGTTTTTCACTCTCTGAATAAATCCAAGATCGTTCAAGGAGGGGGAAAACTGTAGACTCTGTCCATTCTTAATAGCTTAAATCAATTTTAAGCTTTTATCTTAATTGGTCCAATTTTTATAAAGGCCCAAATGAGTCTAGTTTAGTTTATAAAACTTTAAAACGATAACAAAATGAGTTTTAAAACCTAAAAATGGTCTGGAAGTCATTTTGGTTTGATATTGGATCATGCATGCCGAATCGGGGCTATATAGTTAGATATGGATGGTCCATATCAAACTAGGACAAACCTAGTTCAATATAGGCATCCATATCAAACTGGGAAGTCCTAGTCGATATGGAAAAGTTCCATATCGAACTGGGACTTGCCCAGTTTGATATGGATGAGTCCATATCGAACTAGGGATGTCCCAGTTTGATATGGAACTCCATATCAAATTGAGGCATCTTCAGTTTGATATGGATGTGTCCATATCAAACTGGGGATGTCCCAGTTTTATATGAACCCCAGTCCATCTCGAATTCAGTCGATTTTAGTTTGACATGGTCACTGTTTATTTGAAATTGAAATCATTTTAAAACAGTGCTTAATCAAGAAAATTCAAATCATTTTAATTAGGAAACAAAGACGGATTTAAGAAGTTGACCTGAATCCTTTCTTATAAATAGAGGGACAAAAGCAGCAGCAAAAGGGATGGAAAAACAAAAACCTAGCAACACAGAAGGAGAGAGACGAGAAAAGCAAATAGAAAAGAGGAAAAGCAACACTAAGGAGCTTAGCAATTAAGTAGCCGACAATTAGGTTTTGATAATAAAATAGTGATCCATTAAGAAAAGGAGAGACAGAAGCAAAGAACAAAAAGAGAGATAGTAGCCAAAGGCTGATCAATGGATCATTCAACCGCCAACCAAATTCCATTTAGATCTAGGCAATGGCAACATCAGGCTTATTTCAACATATCAAATTGATGGAGCCGATAAACACAGGTTTAATTTTCTTTAATCAATCCAATTCAATTATTTACATTCATTGATTAATTCATCGTATAGTTCAATTAATAAACAATATTGCATCTCTTACAAGTGAGCCATATGAACTTAATTGAATATTATCTATATGATTTTAAACCTTAACTAGTACGGCCAAATTTTACTTTTAGTTAAAATCCTAGTTTAGAAAAACCCTAATTCTTATAAACATAAAACATTAGCTTATATAGAAACCCTAATTCCCTAACAAAACTATATCATATAAACTGTTTACTTTTTGGAGCAGCTGCCTCCGATCCCTGGCAAGGGGTGCTACGCCCTTGATCCCCAACCGCTAACCAGCTAGCGGGACCACCGTAAGTGCGACTTGTGTCATCACGCACTATATTTCTTTAATGGAGTAATATTAAGATGTGTTTGTTTATTTTCTTTTTAATTATTCAATTATTTTCATATATGTTGTATTATTTTTCCTTTACTTTATTCTTTTCCTTAGATTTATATGTATTTTTAAATAGACTTGGAAAAGACATGTTTCCACTCGTGGTGCCTTATTTGTTTGATTTATTTATTTTCTGTAGTTTAATTTATTTAAAGATTTTGGATTTATGTAAAGGGCATATTTTCACCAAATGGTGGGTGTCCTATTTTATTTAGTTTTGAACATTGAACATTGTAAGGGCATGCTTCCATCTAGTATGGGTGTCCATTTTTTTTTGTTTGGATTTTCTTTGGTTTTAATACAATGATGATCTATTTTGATAATTGCATGTAGTATGGATGATTTTATAGTATTTAAGAATTTAATAATATATAGACATGAAAAGGAGGTCAATTCCAATGAACTGGGCATTGTGGGAGTGCTAGGTGATTATCACATTCTCCACACGTACCCAACTTTTTGAACTCGTTAGGGGTTGGGGATTCCTTAGGAATCGAGTAATCCAGCCCTTTCTTTTTTCCAGCCTGTCCAGGTGGCGACTATTTTTTTTTAGTTTAAGCTCGTGTTCTCTAAGGCCCTGAGCCTAACAGTGCCGAAGTCGCAAAAACCATTCCACATGGGAGTGGGGCAAAAATCTCCACTCACAATTATCAA
This sequence comes from Garcia nutans, assembly GCA_947685225.1. Classification (NCBI taxonomy): domain Eukaryota; kingdom Viridiplantae; phylum Streptophyta; class Magnoliopsida; order Malpighiales; family Euphorbiaceae; genus Garcia; species Garcia nutans. The sequence goes on along the minus strand of CANTUV010000059.1, from coordinate 7,512,183 downwards.
CAAACACCTTTCTTATGAGATGACCTTGGAAAGTTTCACCATTTACTATAACTACTTTATATATTTGTGAGTGTCGCTCGTAGTAATATTAAGTAGAGCGTAATAGGTTTAGATGAACTTACCACATTTTTGGATTTGAAAGAGCTCTTATGTTGTTTTCCAAGTTGACATGGTTCACATACCTTGTTTTTGTGAAACTTTATTTTGGGAAGACCATATATAAGTTCTTCTTTACATAGACATTGAAGTTGGTTTATATTTGCATGTTGTAGCCTTCTATGCCAAAGCCAAACATCATTGCTAATAGAGACTAAATATTCATGAACATCGTTAGAGTATAGGTTAATTTTATATGTGTTACTAATTCTACTTCCATTTAATTCAAGATCAACACTAAAAGAGGTAAATTTGCATCATTTAGAATTAAAATTGACATTATATCTTTTGTCACATAGTTGACTAACACTTAGCAAGTTATGTTTCAAACCATCAACCAACTGCACATCTTCAATCAAGTTTTTACCAAGCAACCTAATAGATCCAATACCTATAATTTTCCTTTACCATTATTTTTTGTCCCAAACTAGCAACCAAGAGGGGGGTGAATTGGTTGATTTGAGTAGTGATGATAAATTGAAAATTCAAAAGCAAGATGAAGAATATGTAGAAGAAGATTGAGTAGAGTAAAGAATAAAGAACACAAAGAATTATAGTGGTTCAGATTTGCTTCAATCCTACGTCCACTTCCTTAACAACTTGTTAAGATTCCACTAGTCTTGAGTTTTTACAAGCCTAATTCTAACATGGTGTTTTACTAACTCACGCCAAACTATTACAATAGTTTGAGATCAATCCTCACAACCCTTACAAGAGTTTTTCCAGGCTCACTCTAACAACCTAAGTGTTTCCAAGCTCACACTCAAACTTTTAATAGTATTTAATGCTCACACCCAACACTCTAAGATTTTAGATTTTTTATCTTTAGACAAGATAATGAAAAATGTTGTTCAACAAAATTGAAATCACAATCAGAGCATTCTCTAACCACAAAAATGAAGTTTAATGTGGTATTTATAGCTATTTGGCTTAAACTAGCCATTTGAGGTGGTTCTCACATGTTTAGTGCTTGTCTTTAGCTAATTTGGTGGTTGAAGCTCGATGTGCAGTCGCTCAGCTTAGTGTGTGGTCACACGGTTTGAATATACTCTGTAACGGCTACTTTCAATGGTCAAATTTTATTGTCTAACAAAATCTAGCTTGCCCATACCTTTATGTCATGCGGTCGTATGGCTCGGTGTGTGGTCGCTCGGTATAAAGTTACCATTTAATTTAAATTTCTTCATCCACCTATTTGGTTATCATTGGTTTGAGGTATTTGATGCTAAGATTCAAATCTACTGGACTTGTGCAGTTGCTAGGTTAGGTTCGGCGGTCACATGAGTCTTTGAGCATTGAGGAAATACAGTGTGAGCAGACTGCTATCTCTTTTGTCACTTTTAGATTTTTAGGTCTTTGTTATGTGCGGTTACTCGGGCATCTTGGCAGATCACATGAAGTTCTGAGACCGTGATCCTTACTATGAGTTTATAAATTTTTAACTTGGTTTAGTGTGGTTACTCGGTGCTTGCGTACAGTCACATGTCTAGTGGGCATCCTAACTTCACCATTCACTGACAATGCAAACTCTTCTATGAGAATTGTGGACTTAGCTTAGTTGGTCGTGGTTGGCTTGTCTAGCTTGGTGTACAGTTGCATTACTTGCTTAGCTCGACAATTTCATATGTGTTGCTCGCTGAGTTCAGTAAGTCTATTTGTGAAGTTCGGTTCTCTGTAGTTTCAGCATTTGCTTAGCTCGGCTGTTCTATGTTTAGCTCAACACTCTATATGTTTGTTTGATTATATGCTTGGTAAATCTGTATGTCAGTTCAATTCTATGCTCGTGCTGCATTAGTGCGGTCGCTCGGTAGTTCGGATGGTAGCACAAAGGTGCTCGATTTTTAACTCTGCAAAACAGACTTATTTGAATTCATTAGTACTTTATCAATTTGATTGTCAATTATCAAAATAGAGTTTGATTATCCACCAATCTCAATAATCTCTCTCTTTTTTACTTTGGCAATCAAATTGAATTTAAGTTAAAAATAATCAAGTGCATAAGCAATTATTACAATGACAATAAATTTTTCTCCTCCTACGCTAGATAATTTCTCAATTGATGCATGCAATTTATTTTCTTTTCTTAATACCAATTTGTTTTCTTCTTTTTACAATCAAGTTCTCTTCTCCCCTTTGATAATTAAATTCATATCCCCCTTTTTGACAATCAAATCAATTAAATTCGAGCATTAAAGTAATTCTTCCCATTTAATAAAGGCAAAAAGAAAATAAGAGAAATTTCAATAAAAATAAAATGATTGATGATAAATTTGATTACAAGATAAAAATAAAGTTCATACTAATTGAAAGAAAATACAAGAAAATGATTAATCTAGAACTTTTTCTTTTCCTTTTCTTGATGGTGGAGGAGGAGTTGGAGTCTTGTCATCATTATCACCAAGGGAAGGAGTTGGAGAGGAGTCATATAAGGATGATGAGGATCCTTCATAAGTACTTTCAATATGCTCACTCACATCCCATTCACTTAACTCACATTGAGGAAGATTAAATTTCCCTTGTAAGTCATATATGTCATAATGAATGTGGAAAATGAGATCAACCTTTTTATTGAGTTTTGTGATTCTCTTTGGGACATCCTTCTCAAAATGATTAAATTATTTTTGGAGAGAAGATATGGCCTTGAGGATGAGCTTTAAGGTTTTGGATGATTCACCTTTTTCTTTGATGAGTTTGGAAGGTCTAAGAGGGGCTTAACTTCAACATGGATAGGTTCACCTTCTTTTTCCATAATATGGTACCTAGGTCTCTTCCTTTCCATTTGGATAACTCCCTTGCTACCAAATGTATACTTATAGTGATCATCAACCTTTTGGATACATCTATCATGTTCAAGATAGTCTAGGTTGATGGAGTTTGTGGTTGGATCAAGGGGATCTCTTAAGCAAGATTTTCAGGTGTTAAGAGTTCTAAGTGTCTAGCAAGTTGTGTAATTTAGGAGGATAGAAAGAAAGTTCATGCATTAAACTTCCCATGATGTATAAAGGTGTCTATGAGAAACCTAGCACTTTGGATTGGCTCATTATGCACAATAGCATACAAGAAAAATAAGTCACATTGAGTAACCTTTTCATTTCCATCACTTCTTTAGTGAATGGTGTAAGTGATGATTCTATGTAAGAGCCAAAAGAGAAGAGTCCTAAAATGGATGGCTTTGGATGACCTATTGTTGTATTGGGTTTCAATGGATAGTTCACTCCAAAAAGATAAAAAAAATTAAAGAAAAATCTCCATCATTATAGGAGAAAGCTCCATGAGTTTGGAATCCCTAAACTTCACCAAACTCTTCTAAGGAAAGAGCAAAATCTTGGTCAAAAAGCTTAAAATAAACTCCATAAAAGCCTATTGGTGCATTATGATTCTTTTCTACCCTTTGAGATATTAGAAATTCTCTTAAGAGGCTAGAGTAACCTAGCTCATTAGGAAATGCAAAATGCCTCCACTCAATTCTATCAAGGTAGCTATAGATTTCACCTTGGATATTTAGGGCTAGGAGAATCCCTTTCGCAAGCATTTTGGTTAGTTCTAGGGCCTTTTTCTTGAGCATGTAGTACTTGGTTTTCTCTTCCTCATTTTTGTATTTAGGTTAGTGTGGTTAGACACTTGTTAGTGTGGTTAGACACTTGTTCTAGTGAAGTGTGTAGGTTCGGATTGAGGTTAAGGTTGGGTTTTACTAATGACAATCCCTTTGCCTTTGGTTGTATCTTTCTTTTTGGTGGTTATGTTTTTGGTTTTGGGTGTCATATCCTCCATCAAAAACAAAAGTAATGAAAAATAGAAATGTAGAAGATTGAAAGAAATATAGAAAGAAATAGATTGTTGATGATGCTTTGAACAAGCAACTTTTAATTGATGAAAAACCTTCAAAATCTTCTTCTTGATGATAAAATTCCTAGAAGTGTTTGAGTATATGTTTTTAAGTTTGTAAACATGTATTTTCATGGAAAATAGAAGTATTTATAGACAAAAATTAATAAAATAATTATTTCTGACCGTTAGAGAGTAAAAACAATTGAATTTTGAAAGTTCCAATGTTCAAAAGAAAATGCCAGTTACACATGTTATGCGGTCTCCTAACTTATTGTGCAACTGCCAGCTCAATCTGGTGAGCTCTCTAGGAAGGGAGGTGCTCGAGCAAACCTGAGAATTGAGTAACGGTCGAGAAAATTTTGAAAATTTTAAATTTGGCTAACCGCACTAGTTGTTGTGTGCTCACTGAAGATAAACACTTTGAAGCTCGAGCAAGGTAGTGATACATGTTGAAGCTTGAAAGATGATTATTTTTAAGGCTCGGTCTTAAGAAAGAGCAGATTATGTGCAATCGCTCAATATACTGGGGCGACCACATAAAGTGAGTCATTTTGGGTTTTATAAATTTTTAAGTGCATATGATCAAAATAGGTTTTAAGAGAAATAAAGAATGATTATGCAAGTGATTTTCCATCAATCATGCCAATATTTTATTTTATAAAATTAATCTTTTTTTATTTAAGGGTTTTGTAAAAATATCTGCAAGTTGATTTTAAATTTCAATAAATTCTTAGACTACATTATGATTTTAAACATTATCCCTTAAAAACTGATGTTTAATATCTATATGCTTAGACCTAGAATGTTGAATGGGATTCTTGGATAAGTTGATTGCACTAGTGTTATCACATTTAATAGGAATGTGATCAAATATTTTTCTATAGTCAATCAATTGTTGTTTCATCCAAAGAACTTGTATGCAACAAAAACATGCAACAACATACTTGCTTCCACGGTAGATAAAGCAACCGACACTTGTTTCTTGCTAAACCAAAAAACTAAGCATTCACCAAGAAAATGACATGCTCTAGTGGTGCTTTCCCTATCTACTAGGCTACCAACAAAATATGCATCAAAAAAGCCTAAAATGTCAAATGATGTGTTTCTAGGATACCATAGACCTAAATGCAATGTACCACTCAAGTATTTTAAAATTCTTTTAGTTTCATTTAAATGTGATTCCTTAGGACAAGATTGAAATCTATCACACAAACATAAACTATATATTATATCCATTCTAGAGGTAGTTAAGTAAAGTAGGGATCCGATAATACCTCGATATTTCTTCTCACCTACTGCCTTACCACTTTCATCTTTACCAAGTTTCAAGGATGTGCTCATAAGAGTCTTGCTAATTTTGTAACCATCTATTCCAAACTCCTTTAGGAGTTCCTTTATGTACTTGGATTGGTTAATGAAGATCTCATCCTTGCATTACTTGATTTGTAGTCCAAGGAAGAATTTGAGTTCACCTATCATACTCATTTCAAATTTCCTAGTCATACATGAAGCAAATTTCTTGCACAAAGATTCATTGGTAGCACCAAATATAATGTCATCAATATAAATTTGTACAATTAAAATGTTATGCATTTTTTTTTAACAAAAAAGAGTTGTATCAACTTTACCTTTTAAAAAATTATTTTCAAGCAAATATGTATTAAGTCTATCATACTAAGCTCGTGGAGTTTATTTCAATCCATATAGTGCTTTGATAAGTTTAAAAACAAGATTTGAAAATTTATAATCTTCAAAACTTAGAGGTTATTCAATATAAATTTCCTCATTTGTAAATCCATTTAGAAATGTGCTTTTAACATCCATTTGAAAACATTTAAAATTCATGTGATATGTAAATGCAAGTAAAATTCTAATTGCTTCGAATCTTGCTATGGGGAAAAATGTCTCATCATTATCAATGCCTTCTTGGTTAGAGCCTGTAGCTACCAATCTAGCTTTATTTCTAGTAATGAGACCATCTTCATCAAGCTTATTCCTATATACCCATTTGCAACCAATAATTGGATGATCTTAGGTCTAGGAATAAGTTCTCACACTTTATTTTCTCAAATTGATTGAGTTCATCTTGCATAGAAATCACCCGACATTTATCATTAAGAGCCTCCTCATTAATCCTTGGCTCAATTTGAGACATGAAAGCAATATTAGAATCTAAGTATTTAAATTTTGATCTAGTATTTACTTCCTTTTAGGTGTCACCAATGATTAGTTCTTTTAGATGATCCTTCTTGAATTGCCAATCTTTGGGTAGCTATTGAGACTCTTCTTCTTGTTCATCATGATTATTCTTTGGAACAATAATTGTTTCTTATTGTTCAAATGTACCTATATAATCATCAAGAACACTACCTTTCCTTTGATCAAGTTTAGAGGATTCATCAAAAATAACACGCATTAATTCTTCAACTACTAGTATTCTCTTATTAAATACTCTATATGCTTTGCTAGACGATGAATCCTAAAAATAAGCCTTCATCTGATTTGGATTAGAAATTTTCAAGATTATCCTTAGTATTCAATATAAAGTATTTGCATCCAAACACTCTAAGGTATGAGATTTTAAGTATTCTTCCATTCCATATCTCATAAGAAGTTTTGTTTATCAAAGGTCTTTTATAAACACGATTTGAAATATAGCATGCAGTATTAACGGCTTATACCCAAAAGTAAGATGGTAAATCATACTCATTTAGTATTGTCTTAGCCATTTCAACCAATGTTCTATTTTTTTCTTTCAACCACACCATTTTTTTGTGGTGTTCTAGGAGCCAAAAAGTTGTGTGAAATACAAAACTCATGGCAAAAATTTTTAAAGTTCTCATTTTCAAATTCTTTTCCATGATCACTTCTAATAGATGTGAATACATAGCCTTTTTTATTTTTAACTCTTTTTACAAATATTTTAAAATAATTGAAAGCTTCATTCTTTTGAGCTAAGAAATTAACCCATGTAAACCTTGAGTAATTATCAATAAGTACAAATGCATATAACTTGCCACCTAAGCTAGCAACTCTATTTGTTCCAAATAAATCCAAGTGAATAAGTTCTAAGAGTCTAGAAGTGCTTATAATATTTTTAGATTTGAATGAATTTTTATGTTGCTTTCCAAATTGACAAAGTTCATTAGTCCTATCTTTATCAAATCTTACTTTAGGGAGACCATCAATTAGTTCTTCT